>OX638068.1:14477630-15944678 GCA_951804385.1 Trifolium dubium
CCCATCTCATTCATTATTTACAAAAACAAACAACGGAACATAAACATATTCCATCCCATCCCATTCTATCACATTTCATAATTTAGTTAAGACGGTCACAAATATTGATTGATACAACATATTGTATTAATCATATTATAATTAATATCATGAAATATAATAAACAATTTTACGTCAAAAAAATGTGTAATTAATGTGTAGATAATTACGTAAAAAAATTCTTACAATTTGATACGGTAAATAAAACTAATATAACCACAAATAGAATATTTTTAATAAAAATATATATTTAGATTTTTCTTCACTTAAAATTATTAGACACGTACAACTAAAATGATAATACATAAAAGAAGAAACTAAAATGATAATTTTGTTTTTATAACAAATCATGTTAAGGAAGAATCTGAAGAACACTTCTGATAAGCAAAAGAAATAAAAGAAGTTAACAAAGATTAATTAATAAACGGTTAATATAAGCATAGATTCGGTTCATCAATTTTTAAGAACTAAATTCAAGAACTGAACCAAACCAAATAAATTTTTATTGTTTCGGTTCGGTTTTTGTACAAAACCATATAAATCGGTTTATTTTTAATTTGAATTTAATTGTTTTTGTGACCTGCTTACACCCCCTACCTATGACATGTAGTCTAGGTGACATTTATCACGTACGCTTCACGTCCACGATATCACCATGGACAACATAATTTCAAAGGAATATTTAGCTATTCACCTGTTTTGTAAAGTTGTTTGTGATATCTTAATTACATAATCCCTCAAATTTTATGATATCTCTAGTTGTCTATAATTCAACTATGAAGTAAATAAAGTCTTACCAATGAATTGATTAACTTTAAGAATCGAATATGATATCTTTTAAAATTCATTCTTTGATAGAATTTATTAATCTCTAATGTAATATATTAGTTGATTTAAATTAAGTGTAAGAGATAACTTAATTTAAACTAGTGTATAAGAGATAACATGGGTTCGACCCTACCTCTTATGAAACTTTGGATGCTCACCACTCATTAGCTAGCTGTTGATAATCGGTTACCATAACCATGGGGTAGAAAATTATGCAAAAGATCCAATTCATGGTGACTTTGATCAAGTCTTCATAAATTTTATTGAAACAAATAAACACTCCATTGGATCTTGTGAAAGAAACAAAAATAAACATTGTGTGTTTGTGATATATATGGTTAATAATGTCAATGTCCTGTGGAATTTTCCTCTCCACCCCCTTTGACGTACGGGAACCGCATAGATTTAAGAATATTAATTTTCTTCTTAAAATTATCCTAGAAATCCTTTTTTCTAATAAAAATTTAGAGTAAATGGATAGTTTATCTGTCTAGAATAAAAAAGATCGAGGGTTCAAAACACACTTATATTATTTAAAGACGCTAGCGGAATTTGAATTAGAGTCTAGATGTATATATGGGATTAGAGCGGTCACTTTCGACTGTCCTCTCCTCCATCTGATCACAATAGACATTAGTTGTGGATGAATAACATATAAGTGAGAAAGACTCATAAATCTTATGTCTTAAATTTTTTAGTAAATATATGGTATCAAAGGCACTTGTGTGGTTGCTCTTGACCCATTGTGTTGATCTAATCAAATGAGACTTTTCTACGTGCAAGACCCATTGTTTCTATCCTAAGACCTCTCATTTTAGTTTCTCATACTAACTTCAACGTGAAAGTGTTAATATGTATCTTCCACCACCAACTTAACCTTTTATGTGACGTGCTCGACAATCTTCGTATAGCCTCCCTATATATATATTTATAGTCATCGTTGTTAGACTATAAATAATAAAAAACAACCTATTTTGATTTATTATTTTGGGGAGTGTTAAGAACACTTCTTTCCAAAACTATTTCTAGCATCCACTAAGCTAATTAGATGAAAAGCATGTAAGGCTCATATCACTTTATATTGAATTTCTTTTCAAAATGAAAGACCTACATTAATTTTTGTTAATGAAAGAGTGGATGTTATAGTGAGTATTGAAATAAGAATGGTACTAGTACTCCTCTTATTTATATATTGATCATCCTTAAATGATGTTAATTAGGCACCTACACCAATTAAAAATAACTAGTTTAGTTTAGTAGGAATGACAAGTTTAGTAAAACAATATAACTAGTTTAGTTTAGGAGAAATGACAAGTTTAGTAAAACAATATAATGAGGAAAAATTGTGGTCGTGGATAAAATATATTGAAGTCAATAAAATGTGATTTGATATGTAAAATATAAATATTGGCTAGTGCATGACAATATAAGACGTAACAATAAAGAACAAATATTTAAGATATTGAATAAATTTTGTCTCGAATATATGATGTTGGTGAAAAAAATGTTAGTTTAGCGTTTTAGACAACTTATGTTGAGGACAAAAATATTCTTGTGATTCAGTAGGAGACAAAAATATATGCTTTTGTTCAATCCCGCGACCCCTAGTTTGCTCAATCTAAATAAGAGTTTTAAAATCAAACACACACAACTGAATAAGTTGTCATATTCAATTTTTTATTTTTTAACCGATCAAACGCACGTATTAAAAAAAATAAAATATCTCAAATTTTTGAAAAATCTCATTAATATAATTAGTACCCAATCATCTATAAATAGAACCCCTTTAATGATCACAAACCATTCATTCCACTTCTCCCCAACATTAACGTACACCCTATATATATCCTAGAATAAAATCACGCAACTATAACAATATTTATTGAACGGCAATATCCATTAACTTAATCTCATCATCTTAATTAATTTAAAATATGATCATATTATTAAAAAAAAAACAGTCATGAGTTCACCAAAATCATATGTTTTTTTACAGGACATTAGGGTCTTGTTTTTATTTTGTAAACTCATGTCCATGTTTTTTTTTTAAGTATGACCGTGTTTCAAATTAACTTATTTTTTGATTCTATTCGTTTTACTCTATTTTCTAGCGAGTGCAGAGGTTCCTTATACTAATTTTTTGTCTTGATTGTTTTAATATGTTTACTAGCAAGAAACCCGTGCTACGCACAGGTCATATATAAAATTACTCGTTATTTTTTTAATTAACAGTGTATTTATGATTTTTTTTTGAAGTTATTATTTGTTTCAATTGGTAAATAAAATTTTACAAATGATAATTTAATTTTAAAATTTTATCAATTAAAATTTATCTCACTAATGATAATGATAGTTATGTTGATTTTTAATTTTTATAAATTAAAGTTTGTCATGTATGATGTATATGTTAAAGAGAGCACCTAATGCACTATTTAAGTCATTTAAATAATAAGTTTTTTTAGAATTTTTAAAAAAGTGTATAAAGTCAACACATTGCTTAAAGAGTACACCGGATGTACTCGTTAGCAAGACCTAAACAAATTTATTATTACTATCCACTTTTTTAATTTCTATTATTTAATCAATGTAGTTTTATAATTAAGAATAAAAAAATTTGACTTTATATATTGAAAAATAAACAAATTTATAAACAAATTTGTCACATTAAAAAATAGATATATGTACTCTATAATATAAATCACATACAATCATTTTGTAATGTACTAAAAGAATCGACTATTAGTATAAATTTTGTTTTCATTTGTCTCAATGAGTTTTTCACAAAATTAAATTTTTGTAACTTTTATGATAAAAAACTAAAAATGTTAATGATTAAAATTATACATTATTTTGATATGCATAAACGACAATTATTTTGAGATGAATGTAGTAGTTTACTGGTATAAATTTAGTTTAATAAATTATTTAAAATTAAATTACATAAAAATAAATAAAAAATAGAAAATGAAATTGAAGTCACTAAAATATGCATAGCATAGCATAGCACTGGAAAGGTAGGAAAATCGTTTAATTTCTCATATCAACAAAGAATATGAAGTGCTACTTAATTACCCAACATTGTGTGTATCTAACTTCAAGGCAATAAAGATTAGTCAGATTTTGTATAGTAGTACTAAACACAACAAATAATAGTCTTAATTCTTAAAAAACGTGACATAACAGTGATTAATTACTAAATTCAAATTTTAAAATATAATTAAATTAAAATTAGAAAAGACAAATAAATCCATTAAGTTAGTGACTTAGTTAGAATGATTAAGGGTAATTAAGGAAATTTAATAGTCATTAACTTTATTATATTGATAGTAGATGACTTTTTGTTTTTGTTTTTAATATGTTTATGGGTGCGTTTGATTCGCAAAACAGTAAGTACATGACAGAACAGTACAGGATAGAATAAGATAGTACATGACAAAATAAGATGGTACAGGACAGGACAAAATTGTATCGAAGAGAGATAGAGAGATAATTTTTTCATATTTGAAAATAAAAAGGGTATTTTTGTATTTTTAAAGTTGTACTGTGGACAAAAAGTTGTCCTGTGGTTTAGGGAAGGACAAAAATTCCTGATTTTGTCTTGTCCCTTGCTACCTATTTTGTCCAGTCCCATAACCAGTTTTTACATCAAACAAGATACAAAAAGTTGTCATGTCCAGTACTCTGTTTTTTAGCAGATCAAACACACATGACTTTTATTGCTATGCATTGATATGTATCAGTGTAAAGTTATTTTACACATGTATGTAATAATATGTTGCTATATTATTTAATAAATGTGAAATATAATATATGATATGTCTATATATTATTTGATGCATGTGTAAAATAATTTTCCATTGTGTGTATATAAATTAAATTCTATATTTATTGTCAAGATGAATCAATTATATTCTAGAAAAGTTGCGCAATTTTGCGATAATTCTTTAACTCAATATGATAATATGTGTATAATTTTTAGTTTCTACTTTCTAGTCATCTTCTTTTTTGGTTAAATTTAATTTTTAGCCGCAAAAACAATTTTTTTTATCGTAGAAGAAATGACAATTTATTAGAAAATCATACTTATAAAGTGGACAACAATTTATTTATATTTAAAACCACGTAATATTGAATAAAAGGATTACTAAATTTCATGACAAATAGAAAAAGAACCACTAAATTTAGCTTTTTCTTTTCTTGTGTATCCCTACAAGATTTGGGGGTATTTAACCTACCCCAGCCACTATAAAAAGTTTTAAGTGGTATAATTTTTTATAAAATACACCGTTGGATTGAAAGTTTATATCATATAGATCATTTGTGTAAAATTTCAGACAAATTTAAAATCATTTGATATGTTATTGAGACGCATCAAAATTAACAGTTTCTGTGATTTCATAAACATCGTTAATCTTTATGTATCTCAATAACATATCAAATGATTTTAGATTTGTCTGAAATTTTACACAAATGATCTATATGATATAAACTTTCATTCAAACGGTTTATTTTATAAAAAATTATACCGCTTAAAACTTTTTATAGTAGCTGGAGATAAATACCCCCAAATCTTGTGAGAATACACAAGTTATCACCACTAAATTTTTTCATATATCACGTCAAAGAAATTTTTAAGAGGAAATTTTATATTCTTCCAATGTGGTCCTCGCGTAGAGTTAGTGGTGGAAAATTCCAATGGACTTGGACATAATTAACCTTATGTGGGAATACACATAATGTTCTTTCTTTGTTTCTTCCACAAAATCCAATATATTTGTTTCAATAAAATCCATGAAGACTTATCAAAGTCACCATGCATTGTATCTTTTGCAAAATGGAGAGAATAACCCAAAACGTTAGTTTCATAAAAGGTAGGATGGACCCTTGGTGATGTTGGGTGTTGTTTGGGCAATGACGTGCACTTCATTTTGAAAATTAGTACTCTTTTTAAATTTATTGAGTTACTAGCTAGTCAGACGAGCACGACCTACAATTTCCTATTATCTCAACTTATGTTAAAGATTATTTATAATTTTTAAAACTTAGAATCAAACAAATATTAAAAAAGTCTTATTAATTAAGTGATCTACGCATTTGAAATACTAGCGTAGAACACATTTGAAAAGTCTTATTAATTGGTACTCAAAAATCTATAAATAAAAGTTTTTTTTAATAACCTCAACCCATTCATTCCACTTCTCCCAACATTGTACCTATCTTCCTTTGATACATTTCTTAAATATGCATGCTTTTATATTCTTATTTTCAGCCCTCTGCTCCCTTTATGCTCCTTCTTTTATTGAAGCCACTAAAAGTTCTAGTGGCTTCAAAGTCGAACTTATCCATCATAGTTCACCATTGTCACCCTTTTACAACTCTTCACTAACTCGATCAGAGTTAATAACAAATGCAGCCTTACGCTCTATTTCACGATCAAAAAGAGTTTCCCTTTCTCAAAATAACGAGTTGAACGAATCTCCAGAATCAATTATAATTCAGGATAAAGGTGAATACCTAATGAAAATCTATATAGGCACACCACCAATTGAAAGGTTTGCTATAGTAGACACAGGGAGTGATCTAGTTTGGATTCAATGTTTACGTTGTGATAATTGTTTTCAACAAGACACTCCTTATTATGATCCAACCAAATCTTCCACTTTCATGGATTTGCCATGTGATTCAAAACCTTGTTCATTACTCCCACCAGGCCAACATGATTGTGGAAATTCAAATGAGTGTGTATACATATATACTTATGGTGACAAATCTTACACCGTTGGTGAATTGGGTACCGATTCTATTAATTTCGGTCCAAAAGATGTTACAATTCCCAAATTAACTTTTGGATGTGGACATTATAATAATGACACAACTCAAATAAGTCATAAAGGCACAGGTATTGTTGGACTAGGAGCAGGTCCATTATCACTAGTTTCACAACTTGGTGATTCTATTGGTCACAAATTCTCCTATTGTTTGGTTCCCTTTCTTTCAAATGCAACTAGTAAATTGAAATTTGGGGATGAAGCAATCATAGAAGGTAATGGAGTTGTATCTACTCCTCTCATAATCAAACAGTCTCAATCTACTTATTACTATCTCAATCTTAAAGGCATCAGTATTGGACAAAAGACGATTCAAACAGGTCGAATTGATGGTAACATAGTCATTGATTCAGGGACAACATTGACGTATCTTGAACAAAATATTTACAATGATTTGGTAGCTTCCTTGAAGGAAGTTATCGGTGTTGAGGAAGTAAAAGATCCTAGAAAACCATATACCTTTTGTTATACCTCTAATGATCAAATTAAGTTTCCTGATTTTGTGTTTCATTTTACGGGAGCTGATGTTATCCTTAAGCCTGAGAAAGTAGTTATTGACTTAGACTACAACTTGAGTTGCTTGTTGATTAAACCAACCGAAGATGATTCCATATTTGGAATTATAGCCCAAAGTGATTTTATTGTCAAGTATGATCTTGAAGGAAAAACAATTTCCTTTGCTCCAAGTGATTGTTCTAAGTATTAACTTTGCAATTTAATAAGTGATTTTAGGTCATTCTTGTTCTTTCACCTTGTGATGGGTGATTTAAGATCATTTTTGGCATAAAATCACCTCCTATGCAACTTTTTTTTGTTGTATTTTTGTTTTGATTTCACCGTTTAAGTGCGGCGTTATGTTGTTCGTTGTTTTTTGTCTTTGTACCAAAAAGTTCTTCTTGTTGTAAAAAAAGGGGTTATTTAAGTTTTACTTATGTAAGAGATAGGTCCTTTAAATTTTCTAAAGAACATATTAAGTTTCTAATTTATTTCATTCTTACTCTTTAAGTTATTATTCGTTATAAAAACACTGAAATAACTCAGTGACGTGCCGGTGAACACTGTATTTTAGTTTCCAAATAGCAAGAAGTAATTTTTAATGCAAGTTAACTGTTGTTTTAGCATTTTTTCAACGGAATCAGGAAAGGTAGCAAAGCAATAAATTAAAATAATAATGACCTATTTGTTAACTAAAAAACTTAAAAAATCTATATATTGCTTAAAATCTTACCGTTATAAGCAAAAGTTGAAGAATTTTGAATGCATTTGGCCTATTTTAATATATACCTTTTAAGAGAAATTAAAAGTGTGGAATATTGAAGTTAACTTGATATGCCATACAAACATTTGAGATTAACTGTATAGACTAATTCTTCGAGATATTGAGAATTATTTAAGGATTGACTTCCATTTTTTTACAATGAGAGAGGGTAAACTTTTCTTTTTTTTTTACAATGAGAGTAAACTTTTCTTGTAAAAAGTAAATATTTGTGTTTTTTCTCTTATATTTTTGAGACGTAGGGAGTATTATTTTTTATAATAATAATCATAATTATTTTAATTGAATGCTCCAAGATCTATTTAAATTTTATTAAAGTTTTGATTGAACACGTCCCGAAGTCCTAGCTCAACTGATATAAAATGCTGAAATTACTAGTCAGAACGTCCATGACGAGGTTCGAACCCTAGCCTCTCCAATTTGTGTGTGAATTTTGTCATTTCATCTATGTGCCAAATAAGTTTTGATTGAGCACAAAAAACAATTTTACCATAAAAAAAAACTATTAAATCTTTAAAATTGTTAGAAATAAACTTCTAGAACTATAGAATATAGAGAATAGAGATAGAGAACTTTGTATTATTCTATTCATGTCTGTTTTGACATCATATACAAATGTCATATTTATAGAATACAAATAGGCATGTGAATGATCAAAGAGTTAAAAGTCAATCACTAGTGGGGAGTTTATTAGGGAAATGAAAGATCAAGAGTATGATGGACATCCACTATATAAAGCACTACCATAATTATTTATAACACTCCCCCTTGGATGTCCATTGAGGATATGCCTCATTAAAACCTTACTAGGAAAAATCCGGTGGGAAAAATCCTAGTTAAGGAAAAAGAGTACAACATCCTTTTGTGTGCAAACTGCCTCGTTAAAAACCTTTCCAAGAAAACCCTGTGGGAAAAAACCATTGTATAGGGAAAAAGAGTGCAGTTTTTCTCCCCCTATTTGAAGCATCTGTTAAGAATATGAATGTCAACATTTAATCAATATGCTTCATGATATATCCTCCTTTCAATAGAGCTTTCCGGTCACCATTGTCTTCAAGACCTCTTCTTTGAGTTGTTGATATTTGTACTTGATATGTAGAATTGAGAACTATTGAGTTAAATGCATATCAGGATGATACCTCCATCGCCATATGCAAATATTCACGTACTTCAAAATTGACTTATTCTGGATCAGAAAAATATCTCATATCTGCATGGTTAATTTGACGAACATATATTCTTAAAATAAATGATTAAACTCTATCATGAAAATATTTATCTTACTTTATTCTAATGTAGTTTGGTCAGTTATAAATCATATCTCACTAACAAGAATAAAATAATATTTTCACATAATCAATATGAGATTTAAGTAATATGCATGCATGATAATTTAAAGTCTTAAATACCGAGATATTTGATATTTTCTTGACATAAATACCATGTACTCAATAAATATAATTTGTCAAGATTCAATTAGCTAATTGATAGATATGTAGATCAAGATAAAAACTTCTCGAAATATTCATCATTAAGATATTTCTCTATGTCTTTAGTCCATTTAGTACTATTAATAGGAGATCCTTTAGGGACCTTCATATAATCATCATGTTTATCAAATGAGCCATATAAATATATTCTAACAACATTCATCATGTGAAAATTGAGCTCTCCATGTGCTACAAGACATCTTACGTACCAAAATAATACGTGTATCCTTGAGGAACAAGTCGTGCTTTTAATTTCACTATTTCATCATTCTCATTTGTACGCAATTATAATTTCACACCTTTTAGGTGTCTGGACTACAGGTCCACAAACATTTTGCTTGAAAAATGAGTTTCATTATACTTAAATCTAATTCTCAATTTTGGCCAATTCTCAATTTATCTACAATCTTTAGTATACTTTGGTTCATGATCCTCATTGTCATTTATTAAGAATAGCGCTATGTTATATTTAAAAACACCGTCAACGTTGACTTCCTTTCGGTTCCTTCATATTCCATTCATGACATAATTTGTCAAGATCTCTATATTTTCATAAATTTCAGGTACCTGATAAGTTCTTCTGGAACTGAAAAATCAATTATGTCAATTACTCTTTTCATATCCTCACTTGGGTCATCTTTCTTTATAGCTCATTTTCTCATTCGAGGATTTTTAATCTTTGGAACCGACTGCACTACCACACTTCAGGGTGGTTAAGATTCATTTGCAATTTTGATTGGAGCGTTAGCAGCTGATGATAATTTATATCATAAACTTTGCAAATGATTTATCTTTTGAACATATAGTTCAAATTACTTGAGGATCAAGATGAGATGATAATATTCATTTCAAATGATTCATTTGAACTTCTGGTTCATATTTTTTTTTGAGCTGCTTATTCTCTCTCTCTGATATTGGAAAAACTAATTTCTCACTTGATAATAAGTCTTCTGGGCAGTAAACAAGTCTCCAATTTTTAGCTCAAGATACTTTATAATATATGGAGATTCATGTCAAATTCATTTTCCCAATATTCTTTAAGAATTCATCTTAATGCATTATATTGGAGCAATTGAAACATACACAACACATCCAATAAATGCTTAATTATATAAAATAATATTAGGTTATAAACCTAAACTCATTTGAAAATTAAGGGGAGGACTTTCATATAATAACTTATTGGCTTGATGCGAAGCAAAAACTCAATTTAAATGATCACATGTTCCCAAAGTAGAATTTTGAAGTTACCATTTCATAAGTATCAATCACACATTTAACTTTAGACGTCTAAAGAATGGATCTTCAGGTCCATATATTTTTTCTTAGTTAGCATATGCTGCAAGATATTCAATAACATATGATACTTATGTAATACGTACGGAAAATTTCACAAACTTCTAGTTGTGAGTTGTCTAACCATTTAGTTGATTTACAAATAAAATCTTATATACATCTCAAATATTACAAGACTCAATATTTCAATTTTTCAACTTCCTTTGGGAACGAATCAAACAAATTATTGAACTGAAGAACTTCTGGCTCTTCAAAATATATCCAATATAGATATTATTTTTCGCATCATAATAGATCCGGGATAACCCAACCGGTATTGCCAAATTGAATATGATTTGTAAACTTCTGGTTTACAATAATTTGTGCTTAAATTGCACTAATATATATTCTCAAAGTTTAACTTTGTTCTTGATGTAATAATATATTAGCTCTTCTGGAGCTTTGATCAATAATTTTGTAATATCTAAAATAATTTTAAACAAATTTTTGTAGAGAATATATAACTCAATTATATTAAACTTCAATATATATATATATATATATATATATATATATATCATAATAATTGTCAAACTCCATGTACGAAAATAAAGAAATCAAACAATTCTCAATATGAACAAATAATATTGACAACAATTTTTTCCTTTTAAACAATAATAATAAGTCATAAGGAAATAAATAAATGCACAACTGACCTCTAATAGTGCAGAATTCATTCTTGCGGGATATATTTGATACTAAATTATTAGTTCTTCATGATCTATATGATTTTTGCAATCCTTCTAGGATATATCATTATCGAATTCTTCAAGAATCGATAGAGAATAAAACCGAATTTTTAAGTTCTTCATGAGCTATGCAATATATTTTAACAATAAAATCAACTCTCTAATTATCAATCCTTCAGGAATTAACCTTTTTGAATTCTTCTGAAATTTTACATAGATTAATGTTGAGTTCTTCAGGAACTACCCTGTATATTTTTGTTATCTTCTTCAGGAATTCACATAGAATAATATTGACTTCTATAGGAACTACCATGTTGAATTCTTCAGGAATTCACATAGAATAATATGTGTTCTTCAGGAACTACATAATAGTTCTTTTTGATAATAAGAGATCAATCCTTATGTAATATTTCGAAAATGCATAAGGAATAAATAAACACAATAATATAATACAATTCACACAATCCTTTAGGGATGCTTGATATTTAAATTTTCTCAAGTTCTTCAAAAATTATATCATAAACTATGATACATAGAAGCAATTATTTATGCAATCCTTCAAAAATATTTAAATGACAAATTCACTTAAATTTTATCTAGAATTCTTCTCTTAAGGGAGGTCACGAGTTTAAACAAATAGATATATACCAAATATAAAATTCAACGAGGTTAACACTATACTAAACTCTATATATATATATATATATATATATATATATATATATATATATATATATAACCCTCCCCACATTCTTACAATTGCATATTGATCAAAACAACAAAAATGTGTCATAGTGAAAATGAATGACACACTAATTCTGTATAAAAATTACTTCACATCAATACAAATTTCTTAAACACCGGACATAGTACCAGCTTGAAATTCATAAAATTGCTATATCAGTAAACATATTCAAAACACGTTCACAATTTTAACTTATATAGCATTTCCACACAAAAATTAAGTACTCATATATATAGAACCTGACAAAAGTATTACATATTTGCACAACAAATTCATCATCATAATACTTGTCTACATGGCAAAACAAAAGTATAATGTGTGTACATTGGCACTACTCTAAATTTATCTTCAAGAAGTCTCTTACAGTAAAATCTCTTTAAATTAATACTCGGTAAATTAATAAACTCTTTAAAATAATAAATTTGTCCGGTCCCGACTTGGGCCAGTGTAAAAAATTGAAAAATTCGATAAAATAATAAGATAATAATTTTTCGGGAGATCCCTTTGTAATTTTTGCTCCCAAGAAAATCATAAATTAATAATTCATAGAAACTGAAAAAAATAATATATTACACTCTATTAAAATATGATTCAATAGTTGTCTGTTTTCCTTTAAAGTTCAAGTCCATTTGGAGCTCATCTCTAACTTTTCTTATTGCATCCAATAGCTAAGGTGTTGTATTTTTGTATTGTATCAAGCCATCTCTGCAAGTCTTTTTGTGTGCTTGCAGGATTATCTCTCTTGTACTCACACAACTCCTTACGTATTTGATCTGACATAGTTGATTTTGCAACACCTTTTAGATGAGAAGTCATCTTGTGAGATATGGTGTTAATACTCTAACACATTCAAGTAATCTATATAATATATATTTGTGATCTTCCTCATAAGAAAAAAGTACACGTGTACTTTTTAATTTAATGATTTTACGTTACGTTTTTTATATTAATATTTTTAACGTTTTGATTTTCTGCAGATGACGTTTCGATTTTATATTTATGAATTATTATTATTCTGTCAGTTACAAAAAAATTAAATTAAATCAAATAAACGTTACGGTATTAATTTTATGTCTCATAAACATATTTTTTCAGTTACGTAAAAAATCATAATTATTTAAATAAAACGGTCAATATTAAATTTAATTATTCATTCAATTACAAAATAATTAAATTAAATAAGATAAACGTTACGAAATCAATTTTATGTGTTATAAAAATATTTTTCAGTTACGTAAAAATCATAATTATTTAAAGAAAAAGTTCAATATTAAATTTAATTATTCATTCAGTTACAAAAGAATTAAATTAAATAAGATAAACGTTACGATATCAATTTTATGTGTCATAAAAATATTTGTCAGTTACGTAAAAATCATAATTATTTAAATAAAACGTTCAATATTAAATGAAAATTACAATAAATTTAATTTAATTTTGTGTTTCTAAAACTCACTATAAATAATTATAGATTTTTGCAAAAACTTCAAATTTCATATCCAACTATATTTTTGCCTTTACCATTTTTGTGTTTCTCATTTGCTTTAAGTCAATACAAAATGACTCCCAAAATTAATCTAATATCTGAAATCAACGCAAAGAGTGAGAGTTTGAATGTTGTTGTTCGTGTAATTCGGTTGTGGTTTGTTCGAGATTTGGCTCGCAACAACCAAACATTTTCATTAGACATGATACTAATGGATTCAAAAGTAAGAATGGTTATAAATCAAATTTACATTATTATTTTTGTTAACAATATATATTTTTCTTCTTATAATCACTAATATTATTGTTTTTATCATGTATTATGTTAAAAAAATTATTGTATTGGACAGGGAAACAAGATTCATGGCACAGTGCGTCGCACTTTAATTTATAAGTTTGAAAAAGAACTTATAGAATGTAATGTCTATTCAATAACTAATTTTGGAGTAGCTGATAACGGTGGTTCATATATGACTACTAGGCATGAATATAAACTTAACTTTCAGTTTCACACAAAGGTTAAAATTTATGATTCAAAAAAAGTTCCTTCTAATATTTAAAAGATTGAAAGTCATCTTCCAGTGTTTGCTCCTGATTACGATACCAATTATCTTTATGGTAAGAAATTTATATATTTTATGTATGATTTTATATTTATAATTAAACATTGTCATCATGTTATATTAATAAAATTAATTTTATATATTTTATAGATGTTATGAGAATGCTAACCGGAGTAGGTATTCAAAAAGAGTACGAGCGAAATGGTTTGAAAACTGAAATGATTGCAATTCAGTTGAACTATGATGGGTTAGTACATCATGTAATTTCACGTTAACTAATCTATACAATAATATTTTAATACTTACGACTAAATTAATCATATTTATTACTTAAACAGATTCAAATTCAAAGTTACCCTTTTTGGTCAATATGTGGATGAATTGAATGAATTCGTTGCGGCTGACAATACAGAAAATACATTAGTCGTAATTTAGTTTACCATCTGAGTCAACCGTCGATAATCCCTTGAAAAGATCTTATCCTTTTTGCAATGGAAGTTCAGTCAATTCAAAACCAAGAATCAATTTGAAGAACCTCAATATTAACAAAGATTAACATTGTCATTCAATATTTTAATTATTGCTTTGTTTTCCTTTTATTTTGAATAAGTTATTGTATCTATTGTTTAACATTCAATCAAAATGGACTGATTTATCTATTTAATATTTTGTAATTTATTATTTATAATCAATGTTATTTTGAACTTCCTTATCAAAAAATTTGATTTTACATTTTTTATTTGTTAATATATATATTTGAATTGTTGAAAGTAAATAATAACAAAATAAGGAACGATTATGAAATACACATTTGTACATAAATAACCACAAATATAACCATTTTCCCTGGTATAACAATTTACACGTTTGTATATGACAAAATAAATTTGATTCTATTTCAAGAAATGTATGAATTTTTTTTAAAATTTATTTCTTAACGTTTATTTAATTTAGTATAATTTATTTTTAATTGACAAAATAAGTTTTATTTAGTATGATTCCACATTTAATGTTTGTGAGTTCGGCCGTATTATTTTATTTTGACATTAATCGATGATTTACACAGCAAATAATGAATATAAATTATCACAATTATAATTAAAGTTGGTCAGATCAGTTGCCGCGTGTATGGTTCAAGTTACCAATCTACAATCTATATATTTGAGACATGTTTTATATGTAAAAAAGTACACGTGTACTATTAGACTTAATGGTTTTTACGTTATGTTTTTTAAATTAATATTTTTAACGTTTCAATTTTCTACAAATGACGTTTCGATTTTATATTTATGTTTTATTATTATTTTGTTAGTTACAAAATAATTAAATTCAATCAGATAAACGTTACGGTATTAATTTTATGTCTCATAAACATATTTTTCGATTATGTAAAAAATTATAATTATTTAAATAAAACGGAAAAAATTAAATTTAATTATTCAATCAGTTACAAAAGAATTAAATTAATTAGGTAAACGTTACGATATCAATTTTATGTGTCATAAAAATATTTGTCAGCTACGTAAAAATCATAATTATTTAAATAAAACGGTCAATATTAAATTAAATTATTCATTCAGTTACAAAAGAATTAAACTAAATAAGATAAACGTTACGATATCAATTTTATGTGTCATAAAAATATTTGTCAGTTACGTAAAAATCATAATTATTTAAATAAAACGTTCAATATTAAATTAAAATTATAATAAATTTAATATAATTTTTTGTTTCTAAAACTCACTATAAATATTTGTAAATTTTTGCAACAACTTCACAATTTCATTTAATATTCAACTATATTATTGTCTTTATCATTTTTGTGTTTCTCATTTTTCTTTAAGTCAATACAAAATGGCTCCCAAAGTTAATCAACTATCTAAAATCAACGCAAAGAGTAAGAGTTTGAATGTTGTTGTTCGTGTAATTCGGTTGTGGTTTATTCGAGATTTGACTCGCAACAACCAAACATTTTCATTAGACATGATACTAATGCATTCAAAGGTAAGAATGGTTATAAATCAGATTTACATTATTATTTTTGTTGACAATATATATTTTTATTCTTATAATCACTAATACTATTATTTTTATCATGTATTATGTTAAAAAAAAAATTATTGTATTGGACATGGAAACAAGATTCAAGACACAGTGCGTCGCACTTTAGTTTATAAGTTTGAAATTTTTTTTATAGAAGGTAATGTCTACTCAATAACTAATTTTGGAGTAGCTGATAACGGTGGTTCGTATAAGACTACTAGACATGAATATAAACTTAATTTGATAATAATAAATTATTTTTAAATCGATTTATCATCAATTAATAAATTATCTATTACCAATGATAATAATAATTATTTTAAAAGTAAACCATTACATAATTAATTAATCCATTAAAATGAAACCATAAAATAATTTAAACGTTTCAGTGTATCTCATAAAAATAAAGTTCAAAAATATATAATTATTTATTTATTATAAAAGAAGCACATTTTCTAATGCTTTTTTCATGAGATACATTGTTATTGTTTTTATTAATAATTTATTGATATGAAATATACGAAATTTTTTTCTAAAACTTATTTCTTAACGTTTATTTGCTTTAGGTTAATTTGTTTGTGACAGATAAAATAAATTTTATTTAATATGATTCCACATTTAATTTGTGTGTTTGACTCGTATTATTTCATTTTGATAACAATCGATGATTTACACAACAAAAAAAGGTTTATTAATAATGAATAAAAGTTTATCAATCGATAATTTACACAACAAAAAAAGGTTTATTAATCGATAATTTGTTATCATAATTATAATTAAATTTGGTCATATTAGTTGCCTCATGCGTGGTTCAAGTTACCGATTATATGTGACAACACTTCATGAGTTACAAAGACTCCCTTTATTTTATAATTAAAAGTGAAAATAAAATAAAATATTCTCACAAAAAAAAAGTGAAAAAAATATACTACAATTTGGTTTAACATGTAAAAATAATACTACATCACATAAATAAATAAATGTTGAAAGCTAAGAGATTAAACCTGAAATGAAATTAAGAGTGTGGTATATAATATGAGGTATTTCATAATTATCCAAGAAAAAAAACTGAAATAAATAAAAAATGTAAATTATTAGTATGTTTTAATTTTTTATATCAAAAGAGCAAAAAATATATACCAATCTTAACTAAATCATTATAATAAATACACATAAAAAAAAATAGTCATAGAAGTAATATCATATTTCCTAATATTTGTTTTTCAACTTTTCTCACATCAATATAAATAAATTATATAACAATTCTTTCTATTTGTTTTTTATTTTTATTTTAATTTGTGCGGGTTGCGGACTACCCGTAGCCCTTACGAGCTAGGTCATAATTCAAATGGATTTTTTATGGCTGGACTAAAAAACATTAATTAAATTCAAACTAGAATTTTAAGGCTCAAATCTTAAATTTTCTGGGACTTGGTGTGCCGGTTCCAACGGGCTAGCCCATTTTGTCTACTCTATACGTATTTAGTCAAATCATATCGTAATTATTTTATTTGATGCATGTATAATTGGTTTTATATAAATAATATATATAAACTGTTCACCAAATAAAATGACTAATCCAATATATATATAGAAAGTAAATACATGATTCAAATAACAATTATACTACGCATAGCGTGGGGATCATACTAGTTTATATATGGGAAACTTGCTTAAGAATACATTGAACTCATCTGTTCCTCTTGTTTACATCAAAAGTCATTATTGATTTCCAATGCATATTACTAAAGTCTTTATTGATTTCTAATGCATATTACTAAAGTCATTAAAAACTCTTTAAATTAATAATTATTAATTTATCGATAAATTAATAACTCTCTAAATTAATAAATTTCTTCGATCCCAACTCTATTAATTTATAGAGATTTTACTGTACTTTTAATTTTGCAGCAGCCTCAAAGTTTCTTTTTCTTTAATTCATCATTTCCTTTATTTTAAGATTATAAACATTTTTTTTCTTCACAAACATACATTATTTATTTATAAAATTAACACTATTAAAAATTAGATCAAAGAGTTGAGATGAAAATTTTCCTCAGTTTGCATAACCAATAATTTTCCTCACGTACAACTTATCACATATATAGTGCAAACCTTCTTTTTAAATTAATGTCATATGTTAATCCCAGGAAATTGAGAGGCAAAGTATCACTTACAAAATCAATAAATAAACACCATCACATGTATATATAATTATATAAATATGACAATATACTAGTAATCTCAACAAGATAAAATTCTAATTCCATTTCTCAGAAAGACATCAGTTCATAGTCACATAATTTGCTGGTTTACTGGTGAATTGCAAATTGGTTCACGCGAACCGGTTCACGGTACTTTTTCGAATTTTCGAATTGGTTCACACAAATTCATATATAATTCGCAGAAAATGAATAACCGAATTCGCAGCACCAAAAACCAGGAAAAATGGAGAAATATTAATAACTGTTCATTGGGCAATGGAAACTAGAAAGTACCACCAAGCCCATTAATGCATATGCATGATATATTTTACATCTCACATTTTGATGCTAAGTGAGTTTTACTACCGGTGCATATTTATAACAAATTTGACTTTTCATTTTTTACAAACCCACCGATGTGGGACTTCAAATTTCTATCTATATTAGACAAATCTCATAGTACTATAGGAGAAGTTTACACAGTAATTTTCTTTTCTTTTTCTTTTTACTAAGTCTTGAAGATGGCAACGGAAGCAAAGGAACTGAGAATGTTCATGAAGAAAAGAGATAAAATGATCAAAACTCTTGTATTATTCAACTATGTGAAAAATGAGAAAAGATGCATTATTACAAGTACAAGCTCTGCTTATATACACATTTCTAATCAGCTATAACTAACTCATAAGTTGTTGTAACTAACTAACTGTCACTTGCTAAACTAAGCTACATGTGATGCATATTAACTATGGTGTTCTTCAAGTAACTTCACTTCTGTACTATGATTCTCCAAATTTGTCAGCCCCCCACAAGCTGGAATGGTGTATATGTTCAACATACTCAGCTTGGAAATGAATGAATTGAAAACCTTTGGAGGCAATGCCTTTGTGAAGAAGTCAGCAAGCTGTGACTTGGTAGAAATAGGAAGCAACTTGAAAATTCCTTGTACCAACTTATCTCTTACAAAATGACAATCAATTTCTAAGTGTTTGGTGCGTTCATGGAACACTGGATTGCCAGCAATGTGAATGGCACTCTGGTTGTCACAATACAAGACAGGATCTCTAGCACATTCTATTTGTAAATCCTTCATCAAATATAACAACCATTGCAGCTCACAAACTGCAAATGATAATGATCTGTACTCAGCTTCAGAGGAGCTTCTGGAAACCGTGCTTTGCTTCTTTGCTTTCCATGAAATCAAAGAATTTCCAATGAAGAAGCAATATCCAGAAGTTGACCTTCTGGTGTCAACACAATTTGCCCAATCTGCATCTGCGAAACCTGAAATTTGTAGTATAGAAGCTCTAGGGAAGAATAAGCCTCGACCAGGTGTCCCTTTCAAATATCTAATGACTCTACAAGCACTATCATAATGAGTAATAGTAGGAGTAGAGAGAAACTGACTCAATTGCTAAACAGCAAAAGAAATATTTGGTCTAGTAGTTGTCAGATACAACAGCTTGCCAATTAATCTTCTATATCCTCCAATATCTTCATAAGCAGAGCTATCATCTTGGTGAATTTTCACTGCTGGATCAAGAGGTGTGGGAGCAGGATTAGATCCCAATAATCCTGTATCTTTCAACAGATCCAAACAGTACTTTCTTTGACATATAGATATGCCAGTTTTGGAATGAGCCACTTCAATGCCAAGGAAATATCTCAATAATCCCAAGTCTTTGATTTTGAACTCCTTATCCATAATAAGTTTGATTCTATCAAATTCTTCAATGGAGTCTCCTGCTAGTATTATGTCATCAACATATACTAGTAATGCAGTGAAATGAGATTGTGTCTTCAAAGTAAATAGAGAATGATCAGACACCGATTGAGTGTAGCCTTGCTTGAGTAACAAGCTAGTAAGCCTCTCATACCATTTCCTGCTAGCTTGTTTCAAGCCATAAAGGGATTTGATGAGCTTGCATATCTGATTAGGCCTAGGTGCTTCCACACCTTCTAGGACAGTCATGTAAACATCCTCTTGCAATTCTCCATGGAGGAAGGCATTATTCACATCCATTTGATGAAGATGCCAAGATTTTATGGAAGCCAAAGCAATAAGTGTTCTGACAGTAGTGATTTTGGCCACTGGAGAGAAAGTATCAAAGAAATCCAATCCCTCAATTTGATTATAACCCTTGGCAACTAATCTGGCCTTAAATCTTTCTATTGAACCATCTGCTTTGTGTTTGACTTTGTAAACCCACTTGCAGCCTATTGGTTTCACATCAGAAGGCTTATCCACAAAAACCCATGTTTTGTTCTGATTTAATGCAGTAATTTCTGCATTCATAGCATCAATCCAGCTTTGATGCTTGCAAGCTTCAGCATAAGTTGTAGGCTCAGAATGAAGTATGAGAGAATCTGCATACTTGCCTAGTGTTTTAGAAATATTTGAATAGGAATGAAAATTGGAAATAGGATAAGAAGTACCTGAGTTGGTTGGTAGGGATGAACTGAGTGAATTATTGCACAGATAATCAGATAAGTAGGTAGGCTTAGTGACAGTTCTGCTAGATTTTCTGATGGTAGGAGAAGGGGAGGGAGTAGGAGGAGTTGAAATGTCATTATGGTCATGTGATGATGTAGGATTAGGAGAGGTAGGGTTAGGTGAGGAGATGGGAGATGGACTGAGAGAAATGGAGGGAGAATGAGCAGATAAGCTATTATCAGATAAGTGATTATCTGATAAGTCATGATCAGAAAATGTGGAATGGTAAGTCCATTGGACAGAATTGGAATTATTAGGATAAGGTAGGATATGATCATGATGAATGACATTTCTTGAGGCAAAAATATGCTTGTTATGCATGTCAAACAAGACAACACCTTTAGTACCTGATTTATAGCCTAGAAAAATGCATTTTCTAGCTCTAGGATCAAGCTTAGTTCTGTGATTATGTAATGTAGAGGCATAAACCAAAGAACCAAACACTTTGAGCTGGTCAAGTGGAGGGGATGTATTATAAAGAATATGATATGGGGACTTATTTTGTAATAAAGGTGTGCATACTCTATTAATAATGAAAGTAGCATGGATAACAACATATGACCAAAATTGTTTAGGGAGTTTAGACTGATATAAGAGAGATCTACCAACATTGAGTAAATGTTGGTGTTTTCTTTCAACTCTCCCATTTTGTTGGGGAGTTTCAACACAACTTGTTTGATGTATAATGCCTTTATTAGCAAAAAAATGAGGGATGAGAAACTCTGGTCCATTGTCAGTTCTAACAGTTTTGACAATGGTGTTAAACTGTTTTTCAATCATGTTTATGAATTGTTGGACCAAGAGACTAACTTCAGATTTGTGTTTTAGCATGATAATCCAAGTGAATCTGCTATGATCATCTACAACAGTTAAGAAGTATCTAAAACCATGAATAGAAGATGTAGACATAGGACCCCAAATGTCAAAATGTATTAATTCACCACATTTAGTGGCTTTATTTACACTGGATTGATATGCTAGTTTTCTTTGTCTAGCTAAATGACAAATGTCACAAACAGAATTACAATCTAAAGTTACAAAAGGAAATGAAGATTGCATAAGCTGTAATCTAGAATTTGATAGATGCCCAGACGAAAATGCCATAGAGCTTGTTTAGGGATATGTGTGTTTGAAGTGTGATCTGAATTGGTGGAATTTGCTGAGATGATGTTGGGTTTAGTTTTAGTGGTGAGGTAGTACAATCCATCAAGCAGTTCACCCGAACCAATCATCCTCAAGCTCTTCTTTTCCTGTATCACACATTTCAAACCATCAAATAGAACTATCAATTGTGAATTGTGAGTTAATCTAGGTACAGAGAGGAGATTTAAAGAAAAATCTGGTACAAGAAGGACATTATGCACAGAGAAATCATGAGTGAATTTAATGGTTCCAGCAATATGAGCATAAGCTATAGTCCCATTAGGCATCTTAACTTGAATAGGAGAAATTTCTCTATAATTATAAAACAATGTTAGGCTTGAACAAATATGATCACTAGCACCTGAATCAATAACCCAAGAACCATAAGTGGAATTGTGACATGAATATGTCAAACAAGAGATACCTGAATAAGCAAAACTAGTGTTTGCAGAGGCAGCATTAACACCAATTGAATTGCATGTGCTGGAAGAAGCCTCAGTAGCTTGAAGAAGATTCACTAACTTCTCATATTGAGCTTTGGTAAAGCCAAAAGAATCTGTACCTTTAGAACTGGATGTATTATCATGTTCAGAATTATCTTCAACACTAGTGTGGTTAGCACTAGAATTCTTGCCATAGTTAGGAGGATAACCATGTTTTTGGTAGCAATTTTCAACAATATGGTTATCTCTACCACAATGTGTACAAACACGCTTCTTAGATCCATTGTATCCTCCTTTACCACGCCCATACCCCTTTCTAACATCAGCAGCATTTATCAAGGCTTTAGAATCATCAGAATCTGAAGTGATTCCAGAAGAAGGGAATTGACGTTCGTGTTGAATAACCATAGAAAACACTTTGTTTATAGGTGGTAATGGATCATTAAGCAAAATTTGAGAACGAACCAAGTCAAAATTATCATTCAAACCAGTTAAGAACCTAATTGTACGAATCAAATCATGCTGAGATCTTGCATTTCGTACACCAGTAACACACACACATTTGTGTGGACAATTGCAAACAGGTGCAGGAAGATAAGCTTCTAACTCTTCCCAAAGAATCTTGAGTGCAGTAAAGAATTCAAAGACAGAACGATTACCTTGTTTGAGTCCAAAGATTTCAATTTGTAATTCTGAAATGCGAATGAAATCACCACGAGAAAACCTTTCTTTGAGCTCGTTCCATACGTCAATGGCATTATCAAGATAAACAATGCTTTGCGCAATTGATTCTTCAACTGAGTTCATAATCCATGAATGTACTAACATATTGCACCGTGACCAAGCTTTGTAGCTAGGATCAAAAGGAGTAGGCACAAGAATCGTGCCATCAACAAAATCAAGTTTGTTCTTCGCACCTAATGCACGACGCATCAACCTCGCCCATGCATGGTAGTTTGAATGATTGAGAACTGGTGAAACAGAGACGGAAGAAGGTCCATCGGAAGGATGAACATGATATACATTTCCGGGAATTTGTGAAGGATCTTGCGGTGGTTGAATTGGTGGCACCGCCGCACCAGAAGTACTAGCACGCGTCATGAAGATAAAACGGTTAGAAAACCGGTGTGGTGGAGAAAACAGTTATGGCGGAGAGAAGAAACGGTTATGGTGAAGATCAGAGCCAGAAAAGCTCTGATACCATCTTGAAGATGGCAACGGAAGCAAAGGAACTGAGAATGTTCATGAAGAAAAGAGATAAAATGATCAAAACTCTTGTATTATTCAACTATGTGAAAAATGAGAAAAGATGCATTATTACAAGTACAAGCTCTGCTTATATACACATTTCTAATCAGCTATAACTAACTCATAAGCTGTTGCAACTAACTCATAAGTTGTTGTAACTAACTAACTGTCACTTGCTAAACTAAGCTACATGTGATGCATATTAACTATGGTGTTCTTCAAGTAACTTCACTTCTGTACTATGATTCTCCAAATTTGTCACTAAGTTTACACGTTTATGTGGCCGTTTACTGAGTGATATGATATTGTAAAGGTAATCTTTACAAAAATGTTATATGATTGTTTTTTTTTTATTTGAAAAATCAAATGCTTATACGATAGCTCAAAGAATCTATATGTATCTTTAAAATTGTGAACAAAATTTTGTGAAATGCGGATCATTCATTGAACTTGGTAGATGCTTTCTAAAGGGATATTCGTACAACATTTGCAACTGTTGGTAGAGATGCAAAAGATCAAATGCTGCCGATAATAATAACAGTGTTTTACCAACATTAGCAGTTGTTGAAAGATAATGACCACGTAAACATATTTTGTAACAAATGGTCATCAAAAGGGTAACATTCTAATCTTTTACTAAGTTAAAGGACCAATTCGATACTTAAAAAAACTAAAAGAACCAATTTATTATAGACGTTAAACTTGAAAGACCTCTGAATGTATTTCGTCAACCTTTTTTATACGTGGTAGTAACTAAACTCACTCAATCTGAATTTGGATGAAATATGTAGCTGCGGTTTTGAGGGATTCGGATAAAAAGGAAGGTATGATAGATGATCATGCATGTCAAATGTATCAAATTTGAGGAGTTTCCCTTGGAGTTGGAAAAGTAAGCATATCATATATTTTTAACCTGTTGATAGAATTGGGTAGATTATGTCTATGTTTGGTATCACGGTGGAGATATCAGAACTATTGGTGATCCACTGTGATTTCCCACAAACTACACATTGCAGCTACAAAATCACGGAGAATCATTATGATTCTGACATATCTAACATAATACCAAACATACATTATGCTTAGAAAGAATTAGTAATCTGTCTCATAATTACATACCGGTTCTAAACTGGTTTTAAAATGGACTATAACTAGTTTCTAAAAAGTGATTCAGTTTAAAACTATATCAAATGGTTTGACTCAAAACATGGTTCAATACTATTTGGTTCATGCATTTTTTAATTAAACACCCCTTAGTGGAGAAGTGATCAGTGCTGGGCTGTGATGTTTGTAGTATTGAAGCAGCATACTTAAGTTTCTTTATGTGATGCATGTTCTACCACAAGCTGATATACCTATATTTTCAATGTTGAGTCATTTGGAGTTTGGTTTAGTCACTCTTGAAGTTCTTATAGGTTTACTTCAAAACTCATGGTTCTCAAGACACTAGTTCTCAAGATTAGTAAATTTTTTTTTTGAACGGCAAATATTATATTAATAAGACCAAGTCTCTGCACAAGACGAACGGAGACCGGTAAAATAGAAGTTATAAAACAATGGCGCCGTATATAGGCGGAACGCCAATGAAAAACCAACACCTGCACTACCTAAAAGAGATCTACTTCTAATCTCATTCTTAGAAGCTACTCTTCAGCTTTCATACCACCAAAGATACCTCAACCCGATCCAAAGAGTTGCCAAAAGACAATAACTTCCGAACTCGAATCAAAAGTGCTCGGCCCACCAGATCTAAAGAACAACTCCTTGAATCGAAAATAGTAATGAAACTTTGGCTGCCATGTATTCATACAAGTTTCATTTTCATATTGTACACAAAGTCCAATTATGTAACTAGTAGCGAGCTCGGACACCTAAGTTGGTTCACCTCACCTTGTTTATCGGCGGGCTTAAACAAGGTTGGCTTAAATGGGGTTGGCTGCCTGTTTTGCCACCCCTAGTAGTAACTGCTTAATATGGCTTTTTTCTAGTATTTTTTTAGCACTATTTGTGTCTTATTTGGACTTTGTTTGATCATTAATCAATAGGGAATACCCAAATTCGCAAAAGAGATCTTGAATTCGGTTGTTGTGCCCGATTGTTTGGCCTCTTCTCTCCTAGTTGTGAAATTTGGAACAATAGTTACTGACTGGAGATGAGCATGAGTTGTGTTTAGTCAAACTTTTTATTGAAAATGGTAAGATTATGGAGAGGGTGACTTTCTTCCTCTCAAATCAAGAACTAAGTTCTAAGATTATGGAAGAATTTAAGGAGAAATTGTACTCATTTAAGAAAGGTTTCTCTTTTTCATTTAAAGAAGGTTTCACTTTTGCTCTTTGTTGAATTTTCACATGATTATTAATCAAGTTACTGATCCAAAACAATATTTTTTCTTGTACGTACTAAAAGTTATTTATATGATACTCCCTCTAGTTCCTTTTAAGTGTAGCAAAACGACAATTTAGTGTTCTTATTTAATTGCCGCTATTGTATTTTAAGGGTATAATTTGTCAATTTTACTTTTTGTCAAGTATTATTATCATGGCTGCATATATTGGGGAAAAAAAGTTTTTCATAAACTCTTTCTTGTTATATTTAATTTTTTTTTAGAAGAACTAGTATAACATTATGTATATCTCTCTCTTTGTTCTCTATCTCTTTATATTGTGTTTAAAATATCTAAAACACAATTCAACCTCCTTCTTGTGTTTTTCTACACCCTTCACCGCTAGTTGTTGAGTGGTTATGGTGCATAAGCTTTTTCCTTATGCATAAATAATAAAAATTGTTTAATGCACCTCCCAAATTTCTAGTACACCCCAACCAAATTGCTTAGTGCACCCCTAAATTTATAGAGCACCCCCAATTTTGGGGTGTGTGTTAGAAATTTGGGGGGTGCACTAAGCAATATAGTTAGGGGTGCACTAGAAATTTAAGAGGTTCACTAAGCATGACTTATGCACCATAACTTGTGCCGTTGTTGGCAAGTATTTTCATTACCAAATTCAGAGTTAACAGAAGCTTTAGCAATGCGAAACGGTTTGATATTTGCAAAAGATATGTCTCTGTTGAATCTTATAACTGAATCTGAATATCTGATACTTCAAATATATATATAGTTACGACGATCAATAGTCATGAACAATCTCTCTATTATATGTTGGTTCAGTTATTGAAGATTGTATTAATTTTAATATTTTCTTTCGTAGCTTAATTTTTTTTTCATGTAAGGCGTGAAGCTAACCAAATTGCCCGTTATATGATAAAATATGCTCTTTATAATACGGACTATATTTTATTTTTTTGGGTACAAATACGGATTATATTTGGATTGAAGAGATTCTGCCTTGTATTTATGCAATCTTGACTTTTAATTTATTACCATACAATATTTAATAAAAGTATATATATATATATATATATATATATATATATATATATATATATCTTACGGCAAAAAAAAAAAAAGAATTCCCACACAATGTTTTTTCTTTGTTACTTCCACAAAATTCAATTCAATATACTCCATGAAGACTTATCAAAGTCATCATGCATTGAATCTTTGGCAAAATGGAGGAAATAACGTACGTACCCACAATAATCGTATTTCGCAAGAGGTAGGATGGACCCTTTCTGATATAAGAAGTAATGATAATTCATCTATGGATGGAGGAAAAATAGCAATCGACTTATTTACTTAAAAACCTTTTATAAACTTAATAGTGAAGGAAAAATAATATGCAGTAGTGTGTTGTAAGAGTCTTTTTTCCAATTTTATATAATAACTCTCGTATTGAGTTTATTAGGCGATAAATATATAAATAAGATTTTTCATAATTTAGTTAAGGCGGTCACAAATTTTGATTGATACACCATATTGCATTAAACATATTACCATTAATGAAATACAAATAAACAATTTTACATCAAAAAAAGTGTAATTAATATGTAGATAATTACGTAAAAAAACTCTTACAATTTGATACGGTAAATAAAACTAATATAACCACAAATAAAATATTTTTAATAAAAATATATGTTTAGATTTTACTTCACTTAAAATTATTAGATACATACAACTAAAATGATAAATTTTAAAAATTAAATTCGAGAACCGAACTAAATCAAATAAATTTTTATTGTTTCGGTTCAGTTTTTTTACCAAACAATTTTGTTTTGAACTGCAAATTTTTATATAAAAACCAAATCATGTACAAAGAGTACAACACTACCAAACCATATAAATCAGTTTATTTTTAATTTGGGTTTAATTGGTTTTTGTGACCTGCTCACACCCCCTACCTGTGGAGCCTAGGTGACATTTATCACGTACGTAGTTCACATCCACGTTATCGCCATGGACAAGATAATTTCAAAAGAATATTTAGCTATTCATCTGTTTTGTAAAGTTGTTTGTAATATCTCAATTACATTATCTCTCATTTTTTGTAATACCTCTAATTGTCTATAATTCAGCTACGAAGTAAATAAATAAATTGATTAACTTTAAGAATCAAATTTGATTTCTTCTAAAATTCATTCTTCGATAGAATTTATTAATCACTAATGTAATATATTAGTTGATTTAAATTAAGTGTAAGAGATAACTGTTAAATATTTTGGATTTACTTTAATTAATTAATATAATATATATGAAATAAATAGTATCAAATATTAAAGTTAGTATTCGTGTTATTTATATTGGGTTCTATTGTGAATGGGCCGTGATGGGTTGGTCCATTCTTATTCTTTAACCCAAGGAAAATTGCCCTCCCACCCCGACGTTTAACCCTTCACCCCTACAAACCACTTGATAATCCTATTTTACTCTTTTTATTATTAAAATTTTTAGATTATTAATTTTGTTATTCATTTTAACTTTTATAGGTACACTATTCATCCTACAATTTACCATTCCGGTAACGTCTTTATTTGTTCCGGTTTTATTGTATTTACCGGAACAGTTTGTAAACTATTCCGGTGTGCTAAAATTTTCAGTTTTTCGTCGTTTCTACCGGAACACTTGATATAAATGTTCCAGGTTTATAAACTATACCGGAACACTAATAAAATTGTTCCGATTTGTATTTTCTTAGAGAAAGCTCATATACCAGAACACAAGTAAAACTGTTCCGATTTGTTAAACTGCTAATACTTTATTGTATGTGACACTAATCATAAACTTCTATATGATGTTCCTGTTTCTGAAGTTTGAGATCAGTTTCTAAAATGTGTATCTAATTTTTTATTGTACCATTTACGTCACTGTGATTTATTGAACCTGCTTTCCTAACTCATGTTGTGATGTTATCATGTTGATATCCAAGGAACTGTAAATCTACGAGCGAATATAAGAAGTAGATTAGTAATACTTCTCTTGCTATGCTACACGAGACCCGTCCACGGAGTAGAGAAATCATGTGTTCTGGTATGAAGTTTATCTAAGAAAATACAAACTGGAACGTTAATATCCGTGTTCTGGTAAAAATGATGAAAAACTAAAATTTAGCATGCCGGAATAATTTATAAATTGTTCTAGTAAATATATGAAACTGAGATAAATATGGACGTTACCGGAACAGTAATTGTAGGGGTGAATAGTATATCCAAAAAATTTGAAATGAATAATAAAAATAATAAAAATTTAAAAATAAAAAGGGTAAAATGGGATGAACATGTGTTTTGTAGGGGTGAAGGGTTAAATAATGGGGTGGGAGGACAAATTTTCTTAACCCAATGAGAAGTCCCTGCCTCCACTGGTGAGTATTAATAATCTAACCATCCTATACATAGAAATAAGATAACTGCGTAAGAGGTAGAAGTATTCTCTCTCATCTCTAACTTCTTCTCTTCCTTCTCATTCAATCCCTAAGGGTGAAAAGTACACAACTTTATTCCTTGATTTATTTTATTGATGTAGATATACTATAATTTGTGTCTATGATCCGTTGGCTATTCTACATAATTTCCTTCAGAGCCTTATAGATACATGTTATAGCTATCGTTGAATTATTACGGGAATCGTATATGGTATTTTTCCAAAATATATTTATTGACACCGAACATATATGTTGCTGTGAGAACAGTGATTTTACGGTGTTGAATTTTTTGAAACATGATATATAATCTTATGCTATACTCTTCCTTGTGTTTTGATTATGATAATGGAACTCCAGTTTATTTTGGATTAAATCATATGCGACAAATTTGCGACGGTGACTTTTTTTTCTTATCGGTCAGTTTTGCCGTCAGAATTCTTTTGATTAGCGATTAGAATGGTTAAAAGTTTAAACCTTCATGCGATTAGTAGCTTTGCCTAAATCCTTATATCTGTTTTTGATCTGTGCTACTGGGGCCTTTGTTATTTGATCGATCTTTTGTGACAAACAATTATTTATTAAACATTTTAATCTTTTGGCATATATTCTGGAATTTTCTGGACACCTAAAAATATTTTATATTAATATATTTTGAGAATAAATTGTGTTTTCTTTAATATCATATTCTCAAACTTCTTAAAAATTTGGGGTCTAATATTCATTCATGTTCCTTATTCTTTTAGTGACACTTTGATATTTTTAATTCTCTATTTATGTGTCATATTGAGGAACTGATTTTTGAATAAAATTATGATAAGATTTATACCCATAATTTCTATATTTCAATTCAAGACTATTTGTTTGATTTTAATATCATATTCTTGATTTCTGGGACTAAAATTTCATTCTCTTTATAATGTAAATATTTGGTGTTAATAAAATTTGAGAGTTGTACTCTTTTATATATAATATATTTTCTAGATTTGAGTCTAAACTATTTCGTAGAAAATCTTTTATAGTAGTAACATCAATGTGAATTATTTTAAATAAAGTGTTACTTTTGAAATTATTTTAGACTCAAATTTTTATTGATATTGACACCAAATATTGTATTCTTGAATTTAAAATTATTTCAAGTTGCCTTCTTTTTATTTACATGCTCAATTATCAAAATTATTCTTTTGAGCAATTCTTTAAGGCATATTATAAAATATCATCCTTGTGAAATGTGTTGATCTATTATTAGAGTCTTATATCTTGATATAACGGTTTGCTTTTTATACTGTTTGAGATAATGTTGTAAAAGACCTCATGAATTTTGCTAAAGTTCAATGACTCTAGATACAAGGATGAAAGTCACACTCTTCGAGGTTAGTGTAATTTTAATTATTACTTTTAAAACCTTGTGCCTTATATTATATAATTGCATATAAGGAGAAATTCTAAATGTTATATACTCCTTTTGTGAAAATGTGTTGATCTATTATTAGAGTCTTATATCTTGATATAACGGTTTGCTTTTTATACTGTTTGAGATAATGTTGTAAAAGACCTCATGAATTTTGCTAAAGTTCAATGACTCTAGATACAAGGATGAAAGTCACACTCTTCGAGGTTAGTGTAATTTTAATTATTACTTTTAAAATATTGTGCCTTATATTATATAATTGCATATAAGGAGAAATTCTAAATGTTATATACTCCTTTTGTGAAAATGCAAGATCTGCAATTATATATAATGAATCTATTATCCATAATATTTTGACTTTTAGAACTCTCTAATCCTTCATAGATTTCTCATTCATAAACTCCATTTAACATAAAAATAAAAACTATTTTTGGGAGTATTTTAAATCAAATTATTTTGAGAGTTCTATTCTGAATAATTGTGCATTCAATATCAATTTTAAAACTATTATCCTTGCAACCAAATATTTATATAAATCATATTGATTTACAATTAGAGTCTCACATATATTTTTTGGCTTATTCTTTAATGATGAATATTCTGAGACGATGTTATCGAATGGTATTCTCGCTAAGTCATCAAAAGCCAACGACTCTAAGAACAAGGATGAATGTCACATTCTATGAGGTTAGTCGCAATTTAATCAAAATTTCAACCTCTTGTGACTTATTACTTTTTATTGCATATATGAAGAAACTTATTTCTTCTTCTCTTTTGTTGTGCAATTATCTATATAAAAGTGAAATTCTTTTTTCCAGAATATTCTAAATAGAACTCTATAATTATTATACATATTATTTTCTTACAATATACTCCATTTTGTATTTATATTATAAGTTATAGTGGGAGTATTTAAAATCTTATTCTAAGAGTTCTATTCTGGATAAAACACAAAACTATTATACACTTTTATTTTAAATAATAACTTTTGTTATTATATTATTTCGTATATAAATTCTAAAGTCATATTTATGATGTGCTAATTTAAAATATTAACATGCACATCTTTCTATTATTTGAATATGACTTATAATTGAGTAAATTAAAAACATTGTTTATGCATGATATTATTTTATCATATTCTTTTAAGCATAAACAAACATTATTGATTTGTATAATTGTAATCTCACCTATCGTGGATACAATTGTGCAAAGTATTCTTAAAATTATATTGATAACAATCATACCCTATCGGTATATTGTTGTTAATATAATTTAGTTATTACTCAATGTACTTTAATTATATACTTATTATTTTTCAAGTACCCTATCACTATTAAAATTTTGTGATAAGAATAATACATTGAGATGCTATAGTTCTTATTTATTACAATAAATAAGATATCTATCTATATCTATATAATATAATATTTACGAATCCACTATGAGAAAACCATTTTAGGAAATAATTAAAAGCTCTTCACACATTCATCTAGCACTTATTATTTCATAAGACACATTAATGGCATTTAATTGAGAAGATTTTTAAATTATTTATTTAATTGTAAAAAACATTTACGTAATTAATTTAATAAATTTTTTTTTGGTCAGGAATTAATTTAATACTTTAATTTGTAAAAATTTTAATATTATTATTATCAAGTTTAAATAAATAATAACTTCTTAAAAAAATTTAGGCTAAATTTCTTAATCAAAATCAATCAATTTTTACTAATTGAGTCAACTTTCATTAGTTATCCACAAAATCAAGCAATTATGAAATTTAAGTTATTAAAATCGAGCAATTGTGAAATTTTGTGAGTTAAAATCAAGTAATTGAATTATCAATGCAAAATCTCTGTGAAAAATCGCACGGGATACACACACACATTAAGATATCATTCAATATAATTATTTTTATTTAAAAAAATTATAAGAAAACACATGGGGATACACCATTCAAGGTACCATTTAGAAACACACAGGGTACACGCAATCAAAAAATTATAAGAAAACACACGGGATAAGAATACACTTAAAAACATATTTCATTTAAAATACCACATTAGTAATTTTTATTTAAAAAACGATAGCGGGGCTAGGAAATACAAAACGTGGTAAACTTGAGGTCCAAAATTGAACAATTAAAATTTAGGTTACTAAAATTGAGCAATTGTGAAATTTAGGGAGTTAAAATCAAATAATTGAATTATCAATACAAAATCTATGTGGAAAATCACACGAGATATACACACAGTCAATATACCATTCAATATAATTAATTTTTTTCTTAAATATTTTTTAAGAAAACACAAGCGATACACACACATTCAAGATACCATTTAGAAACACACGGGGCACACACATTAAAAAAATTATAAGAAAACACATGGGGTACAAACAAATTTAAAAGTATATTTTATTTAAAATACCACATAAGTAATTTTTAATTAAAAAAAGTAATCGGGATTAGGAAATGCAAAATGGGGTAAACTTGAGGGCCAAAATTGAACAATTGAAATTTAGGTGACTAAAATCAAACAATTGTGAAACTTAGAGAGTTCGTTAAAATTAAATAATTAAATTAGCGATGCAAAATCTCTGTGGAAAATCACATGAGATACAAACAAATTCAAGATATCATTCAATATAATTATTTTTTTTTTAAAATTGTTATAGGAAAACACACGTGATACACACACATTATAGATATCATTTAGAAACACACGGGATACAAACACACTTAAAAACATATTTTATTTAAAATACCACATTAGTAATTTTTATATAAAAAAAGACAACGGGGCTAAGAAATATAAAATGCGGTAAACTTGAGTGTCAAAATTGAACAATTGAAATTTAGGTTACTAAAACTGAACAATTGTGAAATTTAGGGAGTTAAAATCAAATAATTGAATTAACAATGCAAAACATCTGTGGAAAATCACACGGGATAGACAAACAATCAATATACCATTCAATATAATTATTTTTTTCTTAAAAACTTTATCAAAAACACACGGGATACACACACATTCAAGATACCATTTAAAAACACACGGGGCACACACATTAAAAAAATTATAAGAAAATACACGGGGTACAAACAAATTTAAAAGCATATTTTATTGAAAATACCACATAAGTAATTTTTAATTAAAAAAAGTCAACGGGACTAGGAATTACAAAATGGGGTAAACTTGAGGGCCAAAATCGAACAATTGAAATTTAGGTGACTAAAATCAAACAATTGTGAAACTTAGGGAGTTCGTTAAAATCAAATAATTGAATTAGCGATGCAAAATCTCTGCGGAAAATCACATGGGATAAAAACAAATTCAAGATACAATTCAATATAATTATTTATTTTTTATAAATTTTAATAGGAAAACACACGTGATACACACACATTCAAGATATTAGTTAGAAACACACGGGGTCACACATTCAAAAAATTATAAAAAAACACACAGGATTTAAACACACTTAAAAACATATTTTATTTAAAATACCACATTAGTAATTTTTATTTAAAAAAAGACAACAGGGCTAGGAAATACAAAACGTGGTAAACTTGAGGGCCAAATTGAACAATTGAATTTTAGGTTACTAAAATTGAACAATTGTGAAATTTAGGGAGTTAAAATCAAATAATTGAATTATCAATGAAAAACCCGTGTGAAAAATCACACGGGATAGACACACAGTCAATATACCATTCAATATAATTATTTTTTTCTTAAAAAATTTATAAGAAAACACACGGGATACAAACACATTCAAGGTACCATTTAGAAACACACGGGGCACACACATTAAAAAAATTATAAGAAAACACACGGGGTACAAACAAATTTAAAAGCATATTTTATTTAAATACCACATAAGTAATTTTTAATTAAAAAAAGTCAACAGGACTAAGCAATGCAAAATGGGGTAAACTTGAGGGCTAAAATAGAACAATTGAAATTTAGGTGACTAAAATCGATTAACTATGAAACTTAGGGAGTTAAAATCAAGTAATTGAGTTAAAATCTCTTTAATCAATAAAGTTTTTCTTCTTCTCTGTTATTTAAAATATTACTGTGGAAATTTTTTATCAGTTGAATTATCGATGAAAAAATATATATAGATTTCAGTTAACCTAATATTCATTTTATATGGTTAAAATGTTAAAATAAACGGACAAGGTAAAATAAAATTAATTCTATAAATTAAATATTGTGCATGAATTTTATTTTTCTTTCTTGCCAAGTAGTTTAGTGGTAAAAAATTTACCTCTTCAAATAATTAGGCAGGGTATCTTGATTTCAAACTCTAATTGGGACGTCTCGACTCTTACCAAATAAATTATATTCATAGGAATTATTGTACAAAAAATTCTAACTAATCAAAATATGATTATTTTTATATTATTATTAAAATCAGTACAAAGAAATACAACATCAATTATATATGAGACAAGTGGTAGATACTCATGTACCTAAATTTTTTCTATGGATACGGTATCCAACAATGTAAGTTGGACACCAAAATTTTTTCCAAAATATTATATACACATTTAAAAATAAATATATTTAAATTTAATTATAATTAAAATAATTAAAAAAAAAATTTATATCATAATCAAACAATTTATATTTTTATAAGTAAAAACTAACCCGTGCAAAGCACGGGTAACTTATACTAGTAATATAATATTTACGAATCCATTATAAGAAAACTATTTTAGGAAACAATTAAATGATTTTCTCACATTCATCGAATATTTATTACTTCATAAGACACATTAATGGAATTTAATTGAGAAGATTTTTTTTGAAAAAATTATTTATTTAATTGTAAAAAAACATTTATGTAATTAATTTAATATATTTTTTTAAGCATTTATTTTATAATAGAGATACTAATCAATTAAAAAAAAGTTAAATAGTAATAGTAGTGTAATTTTCGGTTAGCATTAGTGTCGTACAATTTATTTTTTTGGTTTTAGCACAGCTATTTTCTTTGATAAAAGAATTGTACAGTTTTAGTTTTAGGTTGTTTCATCCATAAATTGTGGAAATTAATTAATGTGATTATTATGTATCTTTACCTATAAATAATGCTTTGTAGACTAACATTTTCCACACCATTTTTGACAGTTTTCTCTAAACCTCTACAATTTTCTTTGTTCTTTATATTTTTCACTGTGTTCTTATTTTTATTCTCATATATTATTTTCCTCGCAAAAATATATATTGAAAGCATGCATATATATTTTTTGGTAACTATATGATGTATATTTTTTTATCAGTAACTACTCTCTTTTTTCAATTTTATTATGATTATGTCAATATGATATTTTGTATTAAATTTAATTATTTGTTAATATTTCATTTGCAAATGTGTAAAAAGGTTATATGTTAAGTTTATTTTCTGTATTAATTTTTTTATTTATTTAGAGAAGACCAACAACAAAACAGATAAAGAGGACACAATGTTCCTACTTTTTATTTAATTATTTTTATAACTTATTTTATCATTGTTATGTTATTATTTTATGTTTGTTAGAAAAATATGTTTTGTTTGTATACATTTGATTATTTAGTTTTATAAGCATTTAATTAATATTGTTGATTATTTTTTGTTCACATCTACTTTTATTTTGAAAGGAAACACTATTCTCTTCGAGGAAAAAAATATCTTATATATTTAAAGAAGACCGAAACTCATTGTCGAATCACGCGAAAATTTGAGATTGAACATATGACATATTATGATAATTAAACAATTAAATAATTTAAAAAAAAAATTGAGATTGAACATATGACATATTAAGAAAAATATTTTAGGAAATATTTAAATGTTCTTCTCACATTCATCGAGTATTTATTACTTCATAAGACACATTAATGAGATTTTATTGAACAATGATTTATTTAATTGTGAAAAAAATTTACGTCAAATGAAATTTTAAACTAAGTGGGTCAAAAATTAATAAGATTTTTATTGAAAAAATGATTTATTTAATTATAAATTTTTTTTACGTAATTAATTTAATTTAATTACTTTAATTTGTAAAAATATTTATTTGTCAATTTTTACCAATTGAGTCAACTTTCATTAGTTATACACACAAATCGAGCAATTATGAAATTTAGGTTATTAAAATAGAGCAATTGTGAAATTTTGTGAGTTAAAATCAAGTAATTGAATTATCGATGCAAAATCTCTTTAGAAAATCACACGGTATACATACACATTAACATTCCATTCAATATAATTATTTTTATTTAAAAAATTTATAAGAAAACACATGGGATACACACATTAAAGATACCATTTAGAAACACACGGGATACACACGCACTTAAAAACATATTTTATTTAAAATACCACATTAGTAATTTTTATTTAAAAAAAAAGACACGGGGCTAGGAAATACAAAACGTGGTAAACTTGAGGACCAAAATTGACCATTTGAAATTTAGGTTACTAAAGTTGAGCAATTGTGAAATTTAGCGGGTTGAAATCAAATAATTGAATTATCAATGCAAAACCTCTGTGGAAAATCACACGGGATAGACAAACAGTCAATATACCATTCAATATAATTATTTTTTTCTTAAAATTTTTATAAGAAAATACATGGGATTCACATACATTGTTCAAGATACCATTTAAAAACACACAGAATTCAAACAAATTTAAAAGCATATTTTATTTCAAATACCACATAAATGGGTCAAAAATTTTAAACTAAGTGGGTCAAAATTTAATAAGATTTTATTGAAAAAATGAGTTATTTAATTGTAAAAAAATATTTACGTAATTAATTTAATTAATTTAATACTTTAATTTGTAAAAAGACTTATTTTTAATACACTATAATGCACAAAATATAAAAGAAAAATAATTAATATTTTTTTGATCAAGTTTATATAAATAATAACTTCCTCAAAATATTTAGGCCAAATTTCTTGATCAAAGTCAATCAATTTTTACTAACTGAGTCAACTTTCATTAGTTATACACACAAATCAAGCAATTATGAAATTTAGGTTATTAAAATCGAGTAATTGTGAAATTTTGATTTAAAATCAAGTAATTGAATTATCGATGCCAAATCTCTGTGGAAAATCACACGGGATACACACACATTAAGATACCATTCAATATAAGAAAACACATGAGATACACACATTCAAAATACCATTTAGAAACACATGGAGTACAGACGCAATCAAAAATTTTAAGAAAACGCACGGGATACAAACACACTTAAAAAATATTTTTTTTAAAATACCACATTAGTAATTTTTATTTAAAAAAGACAACGGGACTAGGAAATACAAAACGTGGTAAACTTGAGGGTCAAAATTGAATAATTGAAATTTAGGTTACTATAATTGAGCAATTGTGAAATTTAAGGAGTTAAAATCAAATAATTGAATTATCAATGCAAAATCTCTGTGGAAAATCACACGGGATAGACACAAAATCAATCTATTATTCAATATAATTATTTTTTTCTTAAAAATTTATAAAAAAAACACACGGGATACACACACATTATTCAAGATACCATTTAAAAACACACAGGGTACAAACAAATTTGAAAGCATATTTTATTTCAAATACCACATAAGTAATTTTTATTTAAAAAAAAGTCAACGAGACTAGGAAATGCAAAATGGGGTAAATTTGAGGGCCAAATTCGATCAATTGAAATTTAGGTGACTAAAATGGAACAATTGTGAAGCTTAGGTAGTTAAAATCAAATAATTAAATTAGTGATGCAAAACACATTCAAGATACCATTCAATATAATTATTTTTTTCTTAAATTGTTTTTAGGAAAACACACGGGATATACACATTCAAGATACCATTTAGAAACACACGGGACACACATTAAAAAAATTATAAGAAAACACACGGGGTAAACAAATTTAAAAGCATATTTTATTTAAAATACCACATAAGTAATTTTAACTAAGAAATACAAAATGGGGTAAACTTGAGGGCCAGAATAGAACAATTGAAATTTAGGTGACTAAAATCGAACAATTGTGAAACTCAGGGAGTTAAAATCAAGTAATTGAGTTAAAATCTCTTTAATCAATAAAGTTTTTCTTCTTCTCCTTCTCTGTTATTTAAAATATCGCTGTGGAAATTTTTTATCAGTAGAATTATCAATGAAAAAATATATATAGATCTCAGATAACTTAATATTCATTTTATATGGTTAAAATGTTAAAATAAATGGACAAGGTAAAAATAAAATTAATTCTAGAAATTAAATATTGTGCACAAATTTTATTTTTCTTTCCTGCCAAGTAGTTTAGTGGTAAAAATTTTATCTCTTAAAATAATTAGGCAGGGTATCTTGATTTCAAACTCTGATTGAGACGTCTCGACTTTTACCAAATAAATTATATTCATAAGAATTTATTGTACAAAAAATTCTAACTAATCAAAATATGATGATTTTTATATTATTATTATTATTAAAATCAATACAAAGCAATACAACGTCAATTATATATGAGATAATTGGTTGATACTCATGAACTTAAATTTTCTCTATGGGTACAGTATTCAACAATGTAAGTTGGACACCAAATATTTTTTCAAAATATTATATACACATTTAAAAATAAGTATATTTAAATTTAATTATTATTAAAATAATTTAAAAAAAAAACTTATATCATAATCAAACAATTTATATTTTTATAAGTAAAAACTAACCCGTGCTTTGCACAGGTAACTTATACTAGTTTTATTAAATATAATAAAAGGCATGTATCTACTATCTTAATTTTGCAATCCAATATTATACTAATTTTAAATTATTTAATTTTTTTTTTAATATATATATATATGTATGTATAAAATTTGGATTGCTAATCTCCTTGTATTGTGTTAAAGTGTCGGACATACCCTATCGGTGTGACGTTACTCAACATGATCATTCTGTGATAGAGAAATAGTTGAATATTTATTCAAAATATTTTCAAACTCTTAATTCAACTATTATTCTCTATCAAGTGGGAGAATCCTTACTACGTATTGTGTAACGTGATGGACATACCCTATCGGTATGACATTACTTAGCATAATAATCCTTTGTGTGAGAAAAATATCTCACCAACTTAATTATCATTCTCTACCAAGTGAGGAAAATTCTACATGCCAATTAACTATAGCTAAGAAACAAATAAATATATTTGTTTCCTAATTCTAGACATAAAAATATCGTAGAGACTTATATTGAGGATATTAATTATAATCTTTTGTCAATACTTCCAAATTATTTTATAAAAGCAATATGTCAAAATCCCAAAAATTCTTAACAATTCTATTAAGAAAATATTTATTTATTTTATATCATTATTCTAAATAATGATAAATGTTACATTTGGGATATTCAATTCTGCCATTTTCACTATATTTGACATATTTTATATTATTGCTATTCTTCAACACTTGTGGAAGCTAATGACTATTTTCTCTTATAATATCCTCAATAATAATATTAAATGTAAGTCTCGTGTATTTCCGCTGCTTATAATCTAACTATTTCTCAAATATGTGTGTCTATAATTGTAGCATTTGAGTTTTTTTTTTTTTTGACTAAAACAAAGGTATTCATTCATTCAAATTTGGAAATTACATCAATCGATATCATTACATATTCAAATTCGCTAAAAACTATAAAAGATGAATCGGCAAACAAGCTCACCGCATCTGAGTTAATAGCATAAACCGGCCAAATGATAAAGCCTACAATTGATTTGACAAAATATAAATGTTCGGACAAATAATGCTTCCGAATCTGCAACGTTGAAGACGCTGAAGTCATTGAGTCTGTTCTGAAGTTGAATTGAAGCAAATCTGCAAATCTGAAACAAAATAAACACCGTACGAAGACGGGAAAACAACACCGTACAAAAGACGGGAAATCAAACACCGTACAAAGACGGGAAATCAAACTAAACACCGTACAAAGACGAGAAATCAAACAATTCCACACTACGGGAACAAAACAACACCGGAAGAAGAAATCATGGTGAAGAAATCTCAAACAAAACCTAAAAACTTGTGAAAAACACTTATTTAAATAAAAAAACTAAAAAGAAGATCAAGAGGGGTGATTTTGAATCAAAGTTGATCCTAAATCACCCCTCCCTAGAGGATGAACAAGAAAAAAGCCAAAAAAATTAGGGTTTATAGAGTGAGGGGGGCGGCTGGGAGTATATATGATTTGTATGAATTGTGTAAAACACAGTAAGTTTTAGATTCTAGTAAAATGAGTTGACCACAATTTTTTCGCAATGATTGTAGCATTTGAGTTTATTGAGTGAATTATTAAACCATTTATATATATATAGTCTCATATTCTATTTTATAATACTAGAGACTTAATTTCACTCATATGTTGATAAATCTATTATATAATCATCATTATGTATACCTTGTTTATTATAGAGGCTTGAGGATAACATAGTCTTTTGTTATTTTGAAAAGTTTATGACTATTTTGTTATATCCTCAATAATGGTAAAATTGAAGTCTCTTTTATTTCCGCTGCACGTAACCTAAATATGTATCAAGTGTGTGTTTGACTTTAATTGTAACACTTGAATTTTAAGTGAGCTAGTAAAACAAAGCTAGCTTATAATCCCATAGTCTAAAATAATAGGGATTTTGTCTCACTGTTTATGTGAAGGTTACTTTACTTAAAATTTCTTTTAAGAAATTTATTTATGATAAGGAGAATTTGTGTTATAAATTATTAAGTAAAAGCTTACACTCTCCTTAATTATATATGCAGAATATGTGGTTAACTATGAAACTCAAATCTAGATAAATTTGCCATTCATAAATTATGAGTTTCATATTATTATTTTGGGCCTATTATTTTGTAACCACTTTAATTAATAATTCTGCTATATTCATGTGCAAAATATGTGGTTGAGTTTGTAAAACTCTATTAGTGAAACAGAATATAACCACATATATAGATAGTTTGCACTAGCAATCAAGTATCCCACTATTGAGTATATTATCATTAGTTAACTTATATATTAGAAAGTTCTAATGAAAATCTCACTCTTGGTTGTATATGTGAGATTAGTGGGAGTGTGTACACAATGTTATATATTAGTGAGCTCTAATAAAATTCTCACCTTTGTTTATATTTATATATATATGTGAGAAAAATGAGAATGTGTACACTATAAAAATTTTAAAACTCTATCATTGTCATATATTCTTGTGCACACTATAAAATATGACATAGTCAAAGAGACTTTATAATTTCTGTCTCATTCTGTTATACTGAGATATATATAAAAATTCTCTAATCTCAGTAAGCATCATAATTAGATGCCTAAGTCAATTTTGTTGGAAAATGCACAATAATCTCTTAGCATGCAAAAATATTGTGCTTCTCTTTTACCAACATTACACACTTATAAGGTCATAAATAATAAGTACATTAATGTATAATATCAATACTCCTATCGAGTATGATATTGTGTTCTTAAGGTACTTATGAATTGCATAATCATAATTTTGTTCATTATTGACATTCTTGTGGCCACATTAATCCATATTTTTTTCTTTCTTTAAAACTAAGTGTTTATGTTAATCCAATTGGAGATTCTTTAGTCTCCTAATTCTTTATTTCTTTATGGATTTTCATAGTCACATTTTTCCTTAAACTTGGATTAACAGAATGTCAAACATTGTAGAACAAATATTGATTTTGACTAAAAGTAATTATTCTCTTTAATAGGTTATCCTTATAAGTAATTACTTTTATGCATGACTTTTATAAAATTACAAACTCATTGGCAGAAACATTAACCACAGACTTATATATATGAGTATTATAACTCACATTGATTTGATTAAGTCTTTTGATATTTTGGGTTAGTGGGAGTTTGTTATAGCATTTCAGATGCTTGGACCATTATATTGGATTACAAATTCTTGATTTTATAATGTTAATCCATATTTATTATCCAATGTGAAATTTAAGATTTATCGTGTATGATCTTGTTTGTCCTATCGGATTCATTTTCTGCACCGATTAAATCTTATGTTTCTTATACTTTTGATGACAAGTACTATTGTAGATATTTGATATATTTCTAATAATATTCTCATATTATATTTTATTAATGGATTAAAGTAATCCAAGTGGGAGATTGTTAAATATTTTGGATTTACTTTAATTAATTAATATAATATATATGAAATAAATAGTATCAAATATTAAAGTTATTATTCTTGTTATTTATATTGGGTTCTATTGTGAATGGGCCGTGATGGGTTGGTCCATTCTTATTCTTTAACCCAATGAGAGGTCCCTGCCTCCACTGGTGAGTATTAATAATCTAACCATCTCATTAAGTTAGATACATAGAAATAAGATAACTGCTCACCAGTAAGAGGTAGAGGTATTCTCTCTCATCTCTAACTTCTTCTCTTCCTTCTCATTCAATCCCTAAGGGTGAAAGGTACACAACTTTATTCCTTAATCTATTTAATTGATGTAGATATGCTATAATTTGTGTCTATGATCCGTTGGCTATTCTACATAATTTCCTTCAATAACTTGATTTCAACTAGTGTATAAGAGATAACATGGGTTCGACCCTACCTCTTATGAAACTTTGGATGCTCACCACTCATTAGCTAGCTGCTGATAATCGGTTACCATAATCATGGGGTAGAAAATTATGCAAAAGATCCAATTCATGGAGACTTTGATCAAGTCTTCATTAATTTTATTGAAACAAATAAACACTCCATTGGATCTTGTGAAAGAAACAAAAATAAACATTGTGTGTTTGTGATATATATGGTTAATAATGTCAATGTCCTGTGGAATTTTCCTCTACTCCACCCCCTTTGACGTACGGGAACAGCATAGATTTAAGAATATTAATTTTCTTCTTAAAAATATCCTAGAAATCCTTTTTTCTAATAAAAATTTAGAGTAAATGGATAGTTTATCTGTCTAGAATAAAAAAGATCGAGGGTTCAAAACACACTTATATTTTTAAAGACACTAGCGGAATTTGAATTAGAGTCTAGATGTATATATAGGATTAGAGCGATCACTTTCGACTCCTCTCCTCCATCAGATCACAATCGACATTAGTTTTGGATGAATAACATATAAGTGAGAAAGACATTTAGTCAAAAAAAAAACATATAAGTGAGAAAGACACATAAATCTTATGTCTTAAATTTTTTAGTAAAGATATCAAAGGCACTTGTGTGGTTGCTCTTGACCCATTGTGTTGATCCAATCAAGTGAGACTCTTCTACGTGCAAGATCCATTGTTTCTATCCTAAGACCTGTCTTTTATTTTTTATTTTTTTGAAAGCTTGGTATCTGGTCTAAGGACCGATTAATCTGAGAGAATCAATCCCACCGCTCACTTGCGGGGACCCCATTTAAATCCAGAATTTTTGCTCTGTATGAACTAACCCACTTTATGTGAAATATTTTAGTTTCTCATACTAACTTGGACGTGAAAGTGTTTATTTGTACTTCCACCACCAACTTAACCTTTTATGTGACGTGCTCGACAATCTTCATACGTATAGTCTCCCTATATATATATATATATATATATATATATAGTCATCGTTGTTAGACTATAAATAATAAAAAATAACCTATTATGATTTATTATTTTGGGGAGTGTTAAGAACACTTCTTTCCAAAACTATTTCTAGCATGTAAGGCTCATCACATTATATTGAATTTCTTTTCAAAATGAAAGACCTACATTAACTTTTGTTAATGAAAGAGTGGATGTTATAGTGAGTATTGAAATAAGAATGGTACTAGTACTCCTCTTATTTATATAATGATCATCCTTAAATGATGTTAATTAGGCACCACTACACCAATTAAAAATAACTAGTTTAGTTTAGTAGGAATGACAAGTTTAGTAAAACAATATAACTAGTTTAGTTTAGGAGGAATGACAAGTTTATTAAAACAAGATAAGTTTAGTAAACCAATATAATGAAGAAAAATTGTGGATAAAATATAATAAAGTCAATAAAATATGATTTGATCTACAAAATATAAATATTGACCACTGCATGACAATATTAGACATAACAATACAGAACAAATATTTATTTAAGATATTGAATAAATTTAGTCATGTATGATTGGTGGAGAAAATGTTAGTTTAGTGTTTTAGACAACTTGTGCTGAGAACAAAAAGTTGTCTTGTGATTCAGTGGGGGACAAGAATATATGTTTTTGTTTAATCCCGCGACCCCCAGCTTATCAAATCTTAGTAACAGTTTTAAAATCAAACACAGTACAACTAAAAAAGTTGTCATGTTCAACCTTTTTATTTTTTAACCGATCAAACGTACGTGTTGGAAAAAATAAAATATCTCAAATTTGAAAAGTCTCATTAATTAGTATCCAATCATCTATAAATAGAACCCCTTTAATGATCACAAACCATTCATTCCACTTCTCCCCAACATTAACGTACACCCTATATCCTAAGTATAATCCTTTGACATATTTCACAAATATGCATGCTTTTATATTCTTATTTTCAACCCTTTGTTCCCTTTACACTCCATCCTTTGTAGAATCCACTAATAACCTTAGTGGCTTCAAAGTCGAACTTATTCATCATGATTCACCATTATCACCCTTTTACAACTCTTCACTAACTCCATCGGAGTTAATCACAAATGCGGCCTTGCGCTCTATTTCACGATCAAAACGAGTAACCCTTGCACAAAATATGGAGTTAAGCGAATCGCCTGAATCAATTATAATTCCAAACGGCGGTGCCGGTGATTACCTCATGAAAATCTATATAGGGACACCACCTATTGAAAGGTTTGCCGTTGCAGACACAGGAAGCGATCTTATTTGGGTCCAATGTTCCCCTTGTAAACAATGTTTTCAACAAGACACGCCTGTTTATGATCCAACCAAATCTTCCACTTTCATGGGTTTGTCATATGACTCAAAACCTTGTTCATTTCTCCCACTAGGTTATCGTAGTCGTGGAAATTCAAATGAGTGTGAATACTTATATACTTATGGTGACAACTCTTACACAAGAGGAGAATTGGGTATTGATTCTATTAACTTTGGTTCAATGGGTGGGGAGGGTGAAAAAGATTTTACATTTCCCAAATCAATTTTTGGATGTGGAAATAATAATGCTGTCACATTTAGTAGAAGTCGAAAAGCCACAGGTCTTGTTGGTCTAGGAGCAGGTCCATTATCCCTAGTTTCACAACTTGGTGATTCTATTGGTCACAAATTCTCCTATTGTTTGCTTCCTTTTACTTCAAACTCAACAAGTAAATTGAAATTTGGGGATGAAGCAGTTTTAAATAGTAATGGTGTTGTGTCTACTCCCCTCATAATTAAATCTTCTTTTCCTACTTTTTACTACCTCAATCTCGAAGGCATCACCGTTGGACAAAAGACGGTTCAAAGTGGTCGAACTGATGGTAACATAGTTATTGACTCGGGGACAACATTGACGTATCTTGAACAAAATTTTTACAATGATTTGATAGCTTCAGTGAAGGAAGTTATTGGTGTTAAGGAAGTAGAAGATCCTCCATCTCCATTTACTTTTTGTTTCGTGACCTCCGAAGAACAAATAAAATTCCCGGATTTTGTGTTTCATTTTACGGGAGCTGATGTTACCCTTAAACCTGAAAAGTTAGTTTTTATCGACGGTAACTTGAGTTGCTTGTTGGTCGAACCTGCCAACCATATTTCAATCTTTGGAAATAAAGCACAAATTAATTTTTTAGTAGAGTATGATCTCAAAGGAAAAACAGTTTCCTTTGCTCCAAGTGATTGCTCCAAGAATTAACTTTCCAAATACTATTTTCTACATGTATAACTAGTAAAATAAATGTTTTAAATGTGCTTTATGATGATCACTATTAGGAGCACGAGTCTAAAAAACAGAGGTCATCTCAATAGTCTTATATGTATTATTTTTCTTTCTCGCATTCTACTTGTAAGTTGTAACAATATCGAATAATTGTACCAAAAGGTTCTGTTGTTTATATATTTAAGGTCAATTTCCTCGGTTCAATAACCCAAGTTTGATTTTTCGGTGGAACAATTTTTTAGCCAAACTTTATTAATTTATCTCGCGGCCGAATTCTGAACTACTATGGTCCCTTTCGCCTAGGAACTAGAGAGTTAAAACCAAAAAAGTTCAAATGAAAAAAGGGTTATTTAAGTTTTATTTATATAAAAGATAGGTCTTTAAGATTTTTAAACAACAAATATGTCTTTTAAGTTTCTAATTTATTCACTCTTGCTCTTTAAGTTATTTTTCATAGGTATAAAAACGTCGAAATAACTCAGTGATGTGGCGGTGAACATTGCATTTTAGCTTCCAAATAATAAGAAGTAATTTTTAGTGCAAGCTAACGATTATTTTAACATTTTTTCAACGGAAACTAGAAAGATAGCGGTTCAATAAATTAAAATTTTAAAGACCTATTTATTACCTAAAAAACATTTTTTAAAAAAAAAAACAAAAAGTATCCCTTATCCCTTGCTTAAAAACATAAGTATTTTTGTCCCTGTAGGTTAGCTCAAGTGGTAAGAGTTGAGGGACATTTAGGTTGGGTAGGAGAGGTCCAGGGTTCAATCCCTTGGCGAGAGCAATTTATCTTTCCGATGTAACAAAAAACATAAGTATTTTTCCCATTTGCGTTTTTCATTTTCAAATTCGCCATATTCCAAACCTAAAACTGTACTCTAAACTCATCTCTCTTATTTCATCAAGTTAACTTCAAATAAACTTAATTGAAAACCCAACAAGCAAGTGTTAATAAATCTCTCTTTTATTTTATATTACTGTATCCACAAATGTCAGGATAAGTACATATAGTATTCAAACAAGAAAAAAAACCAACTATGAAGTCTCTATAGACAAAAGAGAGGGTAACCAACACCTATCCCACCACAACAAAAAAAACTCTCCTATCATCTAACAATACAATCCACAGGATTTACACATCATTCGTAATATAAGTAAGAAGAATGCAACTTATTTGTCAAAAGTCATTTCCAAGATATACATTTAATCTTCTCCATCACTTTCAAACAACTTGCTTGGAAAAATTACATCATTCCTGCTTTGCCAGAGAGCCCATATAATCGCCTGCCACAACATCACTACCCCCTTATAAGTCTTTTTGGGAAATTTTAGACTGGTTAAAAATCCTTGAAACAACGTCCCCATATTATCCGGCCTCACTTCAACCACCCCCACCATCTATACACCTCCGTCCAAATTTTCCAAGCACATGGACAAAGCTCTTGTACACCTTGAGGAATCACCTCTCGCGTTGCCAAATTTTGTCAAGTTGAGAGACGTCGTAATAACACTTGCCAAGAAAATATCACCACTTTTAAAGGAGCCCAACTATCCAAAACTCTAGCCAACACCCCTGCTTAGATTTTACCTACCGAAACAATTGGAGAGGAAGCAAATCTATGAAATAAGTACAGTAAAATCTCTATAAATTAATAGAGTTAGGACCGGAGAAATTTATTAATTTAGAGAGTTATTAATTTATCGATAAATTAATAATTATTAATTTAAAAAGTTTTTAATGATTTGTAAATCAATAATGACTTTAGTAATATGCATTGGAAATCAATAATGACTTTTGATGTAAACAAGACGAACAAATGAGTTCAATGTATTCTTAAGCAAGTTTGCCATATATAAATTACATGAATGTGATAGAGTATTAACACCATATCTCACAAGAAATACAACACATGAGTTATTGGATGCAATAAGAAAAGTTAGAGATGAGCTCCAAATGGACTTGAACTTTAAAGAAAAACAGACAACTATTGAATCATATTTTAATAGAGTAAAATATTTTTTTTTTCTTCAGTTTCTATGAATTATTAATTTATGATTTTCTTGGGACCGAAAATTACAAAGGGATCTCCTGAAAAATTATTATCTTATTATTTTATCGAATTTTTCAATTTTTTACACTGGCCCAAGTCGGGACCGGGCAGTTTTATTATTTTAGAGAGTTTATTAATTTACCGAGTATTAATTTAAAGAGATTCTACTGTATAAGTAATTAGACTTTATCGTATACAAAGGCCCATTGACGTTGTTATAGATCCAAGATTCATCCTCTAAAGAGATTAGACATGACGCCAAAACATCCACCAACTTACAAAGTAGTTCCTCTTCCTAAACCAAAAAAAAGATCTTCTACACTTTAATTTCCATATAGTCTAAGTGGATATTACATTTTTTCATTTTGGTGTCTTCAAATTTTAAATTCTTATCGTGTGGTTTGTACACAACAACCCTTTACAACCCAGAACAACGTTTTTTTGATAGGTTTTAAACTAAGATTATTTAAATCTTAGTTTTTTTAGCCAAAAAATAATTTATTTTCATATTTATTTAAATTTTATAGGTGTAAAATAATAAATTGTTTTTTATTTTTTATTTTATCCTACTTATTTCTTACCGAGCTCATATTTAAAATCAAAATTTTAACTAAAAAATTATCGTAACATTAATTTTAGGAATAATTTATCATATCATGTTGTCTCATTAAATAGACTCTAATATAAGTTTATTTTTTGTAAAATCACAAAAAAAATAGATAAAACTATCTTCTCCTTCTTTTTTTCCTAAGTTTTTATAGGAAAATCCAATATTATATTGCTAACGTTTTGGGTTCATTAACAATCTTAATTTGATTTTTAATTTCAATGAGGTGATAACCTAAATAAATAATTTTTTTTAGACAAAAATGATATATATATATATATATATATATATATATATCAAGTAGTCTTTTCAGCACAAGGTGTATCGAGAAAGACTATGAGTATTTACAAAAGTATCAGAAAAACAAGGGCGGTTAAGAGCTCAGCATGCCTAGACACTGGCCAAAAATGTTGGTATTAATTTTTAGGGTTAGTTTAGGTTAAACCTAAAAGTTTTAAATTAGAAGTTAATTTAAGGCAAAAATTGAATTTTTTATCAAAACTGAGATTTTTCAGTGTAAAATTGAGATTTTATTTGAGCAATATAAATTTTCTGACACCACCATTATAGATAAACACCATAAATAACAAAATTAATCGATAATCAAATATCAAAATTGACTCGACCACCAACTATAGTAGTTTCTGACTAAATTAATATTCGTCGTTTTCAACCAAAAAAATAAATTGAATAAAATTCTAACTCAAATTTTTTTCAAAATGAAGTGCATATGTCATTGCCCCCCACACGAGAACCCAGCATCAGCAAGGTCCATCCTAACGTACGTCTTATGAAACTAACGTTTTGGGTTATTTCTCTCCATTTTGCAAAAGATACAATGCATGGTGACTTTGATAAGTCTTCATGGATTTTATTGAAACAAATATATTGGATTTTGTGGAAGAAACAAAGAATTTTTTGTGTGTTTGTGATATATAAAGTCAGTGAAATTCTCTACGCGAGGACCACATATATGGAGGAATATTAGTAATTTTCTTACAAATTTCTTTGACAGTTCGATTTATTATATTGTTCGTCTATCTTTTATTTTATTGTTCATGTGTAATATATTTTTGTATATATATATTTTCAGATATCTAATAAGATTTTGTAAATTTGTTTTTCCAATTACTAAAATATACTAAAAAATTTAGCAATTCCTTTTTATTTTTCATGAAATTTAGCGGTTCTTTTACCCAATATATATGGTTTTAATATAAATAAATTTTTGTTGCAGATAATTAAAAACTATATGTAACCAAAAAATAAAAGATGACTAAAAACTAAAAATTGTACGCATATTATCATACTGAATTAAAGAATTATTGCAAAATTATGCAACTCTTCTAAAATATATATAATTGATTATTCTTCTTTACAATAAATATATTATAATTATAACTATCAAGACAAGAAACCAACATAGTGTGGCACAAGTGGTAGATATTTGGACCCTTTAACCATTTGGTTCTGGGTTCGATTCGCGGCCGGTGCGCATGGAGAACTCTACAGTTGCGCATGGAGGATACCTTTGGTTATACCTTTGGTTAACATAAGGTAATAAAATCACGCAACTATAGCAATATTTTGAACGCCAATATCTATTAACTTAATCCCATCATCATAATTAATTTAAAACACGGTCATACTTTATAAAAAACATGATCATGAGTTCACAAATGATTATGTTATAGTTATAATTGATTATGTATGTTATAGTTATGTGGAATAAATTAATATTACACAAATGATTTATATATATAAACTTTCGATTTAATGGTGGACTTTATAAAATTTAAATCGGCTAAAACGTTATTAAAATGTGTAACATTTAGTATCAAATTAGGTATCAACGAATTCTGACTCATAATTTATAATAGGAAGTAGTGATAATATATGGATGGAGGAAAAAGTATCAATTGACTCATTAGCTTGAAAACTTTTTATAAACTTAATACTCCCTTCGTCTCAAAACTATTTTCCTTTTAAGATTTTAATTTTGTCTAAATACTATTGTCATTTTCGAAAATCAATGTAAAACTAATGTTAGTTTACCATTTGTACCCTTACAAAATTTAAATCATTAATTAAGTACTACTTTCGTACCAAAATATAAGTCGTTTTCATCATATCACACAAATTAAGAAATGTAATCATTGTTGTATAGAAAACAGAAATTATGAGTTAGTTTACAAAATTGTCCTTCTTTAATGATATGGAAAAGATAAATTGTAAAAATAAAAGAAGAGAGAGTAATAAATAGTTAAGGGTATAATAAGAAAAATAACATTAAATGCTTCATTGGTATTGTAAAGTGACTTATATTTTGGTACAATTTTTTTTCTCAAATTGACTTATATTTTGGTACGGAGGGAGTATATTTTATCTTTCTTAATAAAATAAAAGTAAAATAGACTTAACTTATCAATTTTGATTGTTTCTTAATCTACGTACATAACTCTAAAATGTTAATAATTTTGGGACGGAGTGAGTAATGAAGGAAAAATAATATGAAGTAGTGGATATGTACTGTAATGTGTAAATTAAGTAAAAAATAATTTACAATTTGATACGGTAAATAAAACTACTATAATCACAAATAAAATATTTTTAATAAAAAAATATTTCTAGATTTTTCAGTTAAAATTATTAGTCGCATATAATTAACTCATTTAAAATAAGTTCAAAATTTACAACATAAGTTTAACTAATTATTTTTGACAAAAATAAAAGATGTTCATTCATTTAAATTGATAGTGTACATCAGAGTCAGGTACAAATTCAACATCGCTAAAAACGAAAAAAAGGATAAATCTACGAACAAACTCACAACATTCAAGTTAATAACATAAAACGGTATACTCGTGCCTACAAATAATATGATAAAACGAAGAAAAAAAATGTACAAAAATGATTTTTGGTCAAAAAAAACCCAAAATCACCCTTTTTCAATAGAAGACCAAAAGAAAACTTGAGAGGGTAAAGAAAAATTTGGGCCATAACTAATTGAATCCTATTTAACGGATGATTTTTTTTGAATCCTATTTAACGGATGATATTTAACTAATATTATTGTATCCTATTTAACTGTGTTGAATGGATATGCATTGTCGTGTAATTTATTTTTACACAAACATTCAATAAGATTTGTTTAAATTTCCATGTCATATTAAGAAATTAGGGTTAAGTGGCATGATGTAGCAGAATACATGGTTCTTATTAGTTGAATGTGTAAAATTATTTTAACTATTGATTAAATGTATAAAATTAATTTACACTATCACTTGTCACTGTCAGTACATATTCTTTTTTCTATTTTTTGGTTACAATGCAATATTCTTTTTTCTCAAAATTGTATATCATATATTTGAAAAGTCTTATTAATTGGTACTTAAAACCTATAGATAGAAGTTCTTTAATAACCACAACCCATTCATTCCACTCCCAACATTGTGCACTCTCTATCCTAAGATTAAGATATAATCCTTTGATACATTATTCCTTAAATATGCATGCTTTTATATTCTTATTTTCAGCCCTATGCTATCTTTTTGCTCCTTCCTTTATTGAGGCCACTAAAAATCCCAGTGGCTTCAAAGTCGAACTTATCCATCATAGTTCACCGTTGTCACCATTTTACAACTCTTCACTAACTCGGTCGGAGTTAATAACAAATGCAGCCTTACGTTCTATTTCACGATCAAAAAGAGTTTCCCTTTTTCAAAATAATGAGTTAAACGAATCTTCAGAATCAATTATAATTAATGATGAAGGTGATTACCTAATGAAAATCTATATAGGCACATCACCAATTGAAAGGTTTGCTACATTAGACACAGGGAGTGATCTTATTTGGATTCAATGTTTACCTTGTGAGAATTGTTTTCAACAAGACACTCCTTATTATGATCCAACCAAATCTTCCACTTTCATGGGTTTGTCATGTGACTCAAAACCTTGTTCATTGATTCGGGGACAACAATGACGTATCTTGAACAAAATGTTTACAATGATTTGGTAGCTTCCTTAAAGGAAGTTATCGGTGTTGAGGAAGTAAAAGATCCTCCAAACCCATTTACCTTTTGTTATATCCCTAATGATCAAATTAAGTTTCCTGATTTTGTGTTTCATTTTACGGGAGCTGATGTTACCCTTAAGCCTGAGAATGTAGTTATAACTTACAATGATGCGAACTTGAGTTGCTTGTGGATTACCGCAACCAAAAGTGAATCCATATTTGGATATATTTCGCAAAATGATTTTATAATAGAGTATGATCTTGAAGGAAAAACAATTTCCTTTGCTCCAAGTGATTGTTCTAAGAATTAACTTTACAATTAGTGTTTGCTAAATAATTTGAAAATCAAGGATTTTCATATCTCTATTATATACATTACGATAGGTTCACGGAGCTCTCTCGTGCATTCTCAGGAAAATTTGCTTACGTGACATTCAATTAGAGTTTTTTAAACATTTTTTTTATATTTTTTTAGATATTTTTTTAGCATAATTTAGTTGCATTCTTAGAAAAATTTGCTTAGGTGTTATTCAATTAGTTTTTTTTGTATAGATTTTTTTAATTAACTTAAGCAATTAAAATACAAATTATAGATAATAACAAAAAATAATATTTTACTGATAACAACAACTTAATTTGTTTCCACTCTAACATAACAAGTCCGAATATAATTTAACTATATATAGAAAACACATTCATCGTGAGAAACATATGACATTCATGATCAAAGAATTTGAACATCAGTTTAGACTGTTCGTGGCTCATGTTTAATCCAGATATTCCCGAAGCTACGACGTTAAAATTGATGTATGATTCTATTATTATATCAATTATAAATTACATTTAAGAAATTTTCAATTATGCATATATGTAATTGTTTATTAATTTTTCCTTTCATTTTTTTTAGAACTTATGAAAAGAATGTTTCTCTTATACAAGTTTCAGTTTATCTCCAAAGTTTTCCATCACTATCTACTTAAAATCACACCTATGAGAAATATTGAGACACTACTAGAATGTCAACAAGTAAGACAATTTTCTTTCACAATTTATGGGTATTTTATTATTATTATTATTGTTATTGTTGTTGTTATTATTATTATTATTATTATTATTATTTCTTTTACTAAACACTTTGACAAATATCATTGTGAATAAATTGTATGAATCAATGTTTATAATCATGGTTGAAATCAAATATATTGATGATGGTGTTTGGTGGTATCAGTCGTGTCAAAAGCATAATCTCTATTATTATATACATTACGATAGGTTCACGGAGCTCTCTCGTGCATTCTCAGGAAAATTTGCTTACGCGGCATTCAATTAGAGTTTTTTAAAGATTTTTTTTTATATTTTTTTTAGCATAATTTAGTTGCATTCTTAGAAAAATTTGCTTAGGTGTTATTCAATTAGTTTTTTTTGTATAGATTTTTTTAATTAACTTAAGCAATTAAAATAAAAATTATAGATAACAACAAAAAAGAATATTTTACTGATAACAACAACTTAATTTGTTTCCACTCTAGCATAACAAGTCCGAATATAATTTAACTATATATAGAAAACACATTCATCGTGAGAAACACATGACATTCATGGTCAAAGAATTTGAACATCAGTTTAGACTGTTCGTGGCTCATGTTTAATCCAGATATTCCCGAAGCTACGACGTTAAAATTGATGTATGATTCTATTATTATATCAATTATAAATTACATTTAAGAAATTTTCAATTATGCATATATGTAATTGTTTATTAATTTTTCCTTTCATTTTTTTTTAGAACTTATGAAAAGAATGTTTCTCTTATACAAGTTTCAGTTCATCTCCAAAGTTTTCCATCACAATCAACTTAAAATCACACCTATGAGAAATATTGAGACACTACTAGAATGTCAACAAGTAAGACAATTTTCTTTCACAATTTATGGGTATTTTATTATTATTAATGTTATTGTTGTTGTTATTATTATTATTATTATTATTATTATTATTATTATTATTATTATTATTATTATTATTTCTTTTACTAAACACTTTGACAAATATCATTGTGAATAAATTGTATGAATCAATGTTTATAATCATGGTTGAAATCAAATATATTGATGATGGTGTTTGGTGGTATCAGTCATGTCAAAAGCATAATATATAAGAAGATCATGGCACAAAGTACTAATGCAAGAGAGTCAAAGACATACATCAAAAGTAGTTTCACGGTAAGCACCTAAAATTTTCATTTAAAAAACCAATTTTCATAGAATAACTATTTCATCTTAACTTATTAAATCTATAGATTAACTTTTTCTTCTTGACTTATTACTATCAATAATTTTGTGTACTAATAAGTTTCATACTCTATATTTTCTAATTTTTCATCATTGTAATTCATACTTTATATTTTTCTAATTTTTATCTGTGCAATTCATACTTTATATGTTCTAATATTTTATCAATGCGATTCACAAGATCTTATAACAAAGTTTGATGAAACAGTAGAGGAGAAGGTCAAAGATAGAACTGCTTTAGATGTCGTAGATTTATGCTCACATAAAGTTGATGGTATATCAGTTAAGAGAGTTTACCCTAATGAAGTTGATTTATCCACAACCAAATATATGAAGACCAATATAAAAATTAAGAAAAATTAGACAAATTTATGATCGTCAAACAATAGATCTTCATTGTTTAATTTTAATGCATTATTACGCACTTTTTTATTGAAAATTTTATTCAATTTTGTCATTTAGTTTAATAGACCGATGTTTTCACTCATAGATTATTATGCATTATTACTCACATTGATAGAATTATTCATAAATTTGTTTGGTGACATATATTGTTTTCGGTAATACATTTTGATTATTTTCAAATGTGCTTTAATACTCTCTCCATTCCTTTTTATTGACGTTTTTAAAAAAAATATTTGTTTCTAATTTTTTGTCGTTTTGACAATTTAGGTTATATTTTACCTATTATACCTTTCTTTTTAATTTTTTGTAACAAAGTTTATTTGTTTTTTTTTACATAAAGTTAATTTGTTATAAATTTGCACCAAAAAATAAATGTTTGTTACAATTTTTTATTTGGTGGTTTTTATTTTTTTGAAAGAGAAAGTGTGTGTCTTCCGATGAACCAAAAAAAAAGTAAAGAGAATGTGTGTGAAAAAAAAAAAGGAATTTATTGGTGGATTAAAATTAGGATATATATTCTAAAAAGAAGGGTATAATAGGTGTAATACCCTGATTTTGAGCTTTTTAAAATAAATATTTTATTTAAAAATTATTTCTTATTTTTATAAGAAATACCAAAAAATAGTTTTTTCGATAATTTTGTTTTACAATTTATTCATTTTCCTTTATTTCTTTTAATTTGTCGCAATTTATCTCTTTATACGAAAAATAGCAAAAATAATCAAAAAAATAATTTTTATCTCTTTGTTTAAGTTCATATTTTCATTTTTATATTTTTCTGCATTTTTATTTATTTTTTCTTATTGATTTTTACTTTTTTTTACCATTTTATAAAAATCCTTCTTTTTGAACCAATAGTCATTTGACACATCACCTCCTTCACATTTTTTATCTTTCACTAATCAGAAATTCACCCCATTTTCCATTTTCTTCTTTTTACCCTCAAAAATCCTTTATTACAAAAAATACCCATTTTTTATGAGATAGTATAAATAGGCAAGTTTACTACAAACCCTAGAGGGGAGGCTACTGTTCATACAAATCAGAAATTTCTTTCACTCTTTTTCTTCTCTCGCCGCCGCTCACCATCTTCCTCCTCTCACAAACCCTAATTTCTTCAAACTCCAAATTCATCACAAATTCATCATCAAAACCGCAAACTACCAAAAGGAAAAAGGTTCAGTTTGTTCTCCTATACTCATTTCACCTTCGATCGCAAACAGAATCGCAAAAGCAACTTCTAATCCCGCTGGTCCAGATCCGATACGGCGAAGAACAAAGAAGGTTTAAACCGCGCGATTTCGGACGTTTTTCTCCTCTATCCTTTTTAATTTGTACTCATAATATGTATATAAATTGATTTCGATGATGTTTGTGTGTTCTTGATTGACGAATTTGTTTAGATCTAAAATTTACATTCGTCTGATTCGTTTGATTTTCGCGTTTATTTTGTTTGATCTGAAAAAACTAATGTTAAAATCGTGATTAATGGTTGAAAACGATTCGATTTGACTATTTATTCGAGAGATTTGGTTTAGTTTCGCGTTCGTTTGGATTTTCCCGAGTTTCCTCTGAGTTTTTTTCATGGAGTCTCGCCGAGTCACTGAGTTAGTGACTCGGTCGAGTTAGTTTAGGTTGAAGACGAACACGTGTCAGCCTGCGATTCGCTGACACGGTTTGTTTGTTTTTGTGGTTTCTGGGTTTAGACCGGGTCGGGTGACCCGATCCGGTTCGTTTGGTGGGTTTGGGGCCTGATCTATATTTGTGTGATTTGCTAAATCACACCCCCCTGATCTGCTGCTTGCACCTTCTTTTTTTTCTTTCTATTTTTTTTGGTAGAAATTGGGCCTTAGGCCCAGACTGCTGAATGCACCCCCTGTTGTGCTATCTGCACCCCTTTGCTGTTTGGTGGATTTTGGGCCCTTATGGCCCATTTTTCAGCATGTTATCATTTTGTCATAATTAATTTGATGTTTCTATGATTTATTTAATTTTTGCGGCAATATTTTGATATGAGAACTTTTGTTTAAAAATAATTAGAATAATGATAAATAAGCCCTTGACGGATGACTTGCGGTTTAATTTATCATTATTCCGAACTTTTAAAAAGTTGAATAAAATACGTTAGTTAAAAAAGAATGAGAAGGAGCTTGACGGATGACTCGCTTTCGTCTTATTTTATTTTAACTAACCATGTTCATTTATTTGTTTGACTGATACTTGTTGAATTAATTATTGTTTTGATGATTTAATTTCTCGTCATTATAACTGTTCAACATCATAATTAACTGTCATTCATATGCATTCATTTGCATTTATATCATCTTCTACCTCTTTCTTTTTCTTTTGTTTATCTGAGCTGGCTTTGTGGAAAACCTTTTGCTAAGAAATAGAATAAGAATAAACCAGTCCTTGACGGATGACTTGTGGCTTTGAGTTTATTCTCGTTCTAAGAACCTAAAATACTTATTAATTAAAAATGAGATAGAAGGAGCCTGACGGATGACTCGCTTCCGGCTATTCTCACTTTTTAATTAATTCGATAATGAATTGAATGAAACGGTAAAGCTTAACGGATGACTTGTTTTTACTAGGGTAACCTCGTCCTTGACGGATGACTTGTGACATTGAGGTTATCCACATTCACTAAACAATATCCTAATGCCTAAAAGATAATCAACCCACTCAACTGTTTTTCCTGCCCTTGTGCAGTCAACTTTTTTCAACTTTCAAAACTCTTTTCAACTGTTTTCTTAAATGAATAGTGCTTTATCCATTCCCCTGCTACAGACAAACGCTTAAGCCTCCGAAGCGAGCATACAAGCATACTGTTGTATCAGTAGAATGCGACCTAAGCATCGTTCACTAAAAGCAACCAACACACAAATCTTTCTTTTTTCAGGAAGAACTACGTGAGCTTTGACTTCCTCATTGTACTTGAGGGATACGTAGGAGCGAGAGCCTCTCTCGTCAAGCCAAATAATAAAAAACTTTTTTTTCCCTTTTCAGTTTAATATGCGGTAATCTTTTAGCTTATATGCGGTTAATTTCTGTTTATGCAAACCAAATTCCTCAAATGGTTCCTGTTGAGTACAACGGATATGAGGGGGTGTTAATGTCTTCCCCTCATGTAACCAACTCCCGAACCCGATCTTTAAGGTTTTATCATCATTTTCGTTTCCCCTCATGGGATAAATAAAATATGATGGCGGCTTCATTGTTTACATTTATGCATTGCATTTCATCATTGCATATCTGTATATTTTTTTGCGCCGGGTACTACAGCTGGCGACTTCACTGGGGACACTTGTGTAGAGAGTTAAGCCTAGTTTGAGGCTTTTGGTTTGCTTATGCCAGGTTAGCCGTATTTGACCTATCTTTTACCTTTTCCGCAAATATTGATCTGTCTGGATTTGCTGGCTTTGTCTTCTCTTCTACTATTTTTTTTTTATTTTTGCCTTCATGGCTTGGTTCTTGGTTACAGTGTGATTATGCTCCGTACCCGAGCTAGAGTGATACTCAGGATTAGATGAGGGATTGTTATATTGGGCTCCCTGACGGATGTCTCTGGGCTTGGATATAACGGTCTCGGCCAGAATAGATTCCCTTGGAATAAATTGGACTCCTTGGCGGATGCCTTGTGGGCTTCATGTTTCCTTGCGGGGTTTAAAACTCTGGTGGCCTTTATTAGGTGTCTGAACCTTTCGTCTAGGAACCACCGTCTAGAACCAGTGTCGAGGTTATGATGTCGACTCATCCAGTTGGCGTTATAGTCTCGCCCAAATGAGGTTGCTTTTGGAAATGAGTAATCAGGAATTTTGGAAACCGTGTCAACCTTAGAACAACATGTGAGAGGGATGGGTTACAGGTGACCTTGGACTTTTGGCCTCAGAGATTCCATCTTGAAAAGAACCAATTTGTTGAGAATGTGGAAAATTGTTACGTTGAGATCAAGTTCGCCGAATGATACAATAATGCAACAGTGGATCCATACATGCATTGCATTCATGGCATCCATGCATCCATGAAAATAATCATGCATATTCATCTTGCATACATTTCCAAAAAAAATATATATATATATGAGAAATTTTTTTTTGCATAAAAAATCATGCATTTTCATTCATAAAAAAAATCAAGCATTTTTCAATCATAAAGGATCTCATTTTCGTTCAGTCATTCCAACAGCTACATTCCCGACACCGGTATTTGAACAAGAAAGGTTTCTCTCCACATTATGGACAATCTACAAGAACGGTTTGACACCTTAAAAGGCGAAGTGAATCAGATGGGTGGAAAGTTAGACAGAGTTCTAGAGAAGTTGTCTGGTTTGAATCTGCCACCAAGACCGGTTGTGAATGAGGTTCTTGCACCTATTGTTGAGGTCCCACCGGAAAGTGCTCCAGTGACTGCTGTGAACTGGCCACCTCATGGTGTACCAGTTAGGTTTGCTCTACCTGAATATACGCCGTTTGTGTTTGATGTTTCTTCTGGTTCCCGAGCTGTCAAGAATAAGAATAGAGGACCTCTGGTTCATCAAGGACCCAATTTGTCACAAGGGAATGTGAGTGATCCAATGAATGCTCACCGTGGTCCTGAGGTACCTGCTGACGTGGCAAAAGTGGATTCTACTATCTATCAGCTAGAAGAGACCAATCAAAACAATGCAGGCATAGTTCCGAGTCATACTCAACTTCAGAATATGATTCAAAATGAAGGAGAATCCTTCAAGGCCTATGCACAGAGATGGAGAGTGTTGGCTTCTCAAGTACGGCCACCGCACTCAGAAACAGAACTTGTGGACATGTTCGTCAATACTCTGCAAGGAATATACTTTCAAAAGATGGTTTGTAATGTTTCCTCTGACTTCTCAGGTTTGGTCCGGATTGGGGAAATGATTGAAAATGGGATCAAGGATGGGAAAATTCGGTCTGCTGCTAGTTCACAGAATAACAATATGAAGAAGCCTGATAATAGCTTCAAAGAAAAAGAAGAGGAAGAAACTAGTGTTGTTACTTCCAAAGATGACAAGGCTCCGCTTATAGTGCATGTTCGGTCTCCCTATCTTCTGCATCCTTATTTGTCTGCTACCCGGCATCAGCAGTTCCAAGGATATTCTCACCAAGTGCTTGTGAATCATCTGCCTCAACAGGCTCAACAATGGTCTGGAAGGCCCCTGGAACCGATTCCGATGTCGTACAGTCAGTTGCTCCCTTATCTGATTCATAGTGGTAAAGTGACACTCAAACCTTTGAGACCTATGTTCGCACCGTTCCCGACTTGGTATGATGCCAACGCCAAATGTGATTTTCATGCCGGATCTGAGGGGCATACCACTGATGATTGCAAATCTTTTAGAGATAAGGTTCAAGAGCTTCTTGATAATAAGCTGTTGTTTTTCAAGGAAGAAAAAGGAATAAGTGACACCAATTCCCAGTCTCCTAAGTGCTTTGTTCAGGCGAATCCTGTGCATATGCAAGATCAACAAGCACAGGAGATCCCACGACAGTCTAGAAAAGTCTTTGATCCAATTCCTATGTCGTATGACCAGCTTCTTCCTTATCTGGTATACAGTGGAATGGAAACTGCTAAGGCTATGAAACCCAAAAGTGCACCGTTGCCAGCCTTGTACCATGCCAATGCTAAATGTGACTATCATGCTGGAGCTGAAGGTCATTCTACCAATAACTGTCGAGCCTTTAAGTACAAAGTTCAAGAGCTTATTGATCAGAATTTGTTATACTTCAAAGAAGGTAGGCCATATGTGAGAAATAATCAACTATCAGGGTTTTCTGAAACTGATGTGAGCCAAGTGGAAACCTAACCAGTTCAGCAACGGCCTAGAAAGGTTTTTGATCCAGTCCCTATGTCATTAAGTCGACTTCTTCCTTGTCTTGTACACAGTGGATTGGTGATTCCTAAGGTCCAAAAGCCAGTGACTGAACCATTCCCTGCTTGGTATGACGCCGAGGCTAAGTGCGACTATCATGCCGGAACTAAAGGGCATACTACTGATAACTGTAGATCTTTTAAGTACAAGGTACAAGAGCTTCGCGATAAACAACTGTTGTCCTTTGAGGAATGTGAGCCAATTGTGAGGGGTAAAAGGTTACAAGGGTATTCAGAGACAAATGCGAGTCAGGTGAAAATACAACAAGCTCAAAAGAAGCCTAGAAAGATCTTTGACCCGATCCCTATGAAGTACAGTCAACTCTTTCCTTATCTTGCTCAAGGTGGAAGGGTGACTTCCAGAGCTTTGAAACCTATGACTGCGCCGTTCCCAGTCTGGTACGATGTTAATGCTATTTGTGATTATCATGCTGGTACTAAAGGTCACACTATTGATAATTGCACATCTTTCAAGTACAAAGTGCAAGAACTTATCAACAAGAAGTTTTTGTCTTTTGTGGGAGGCAAGCCAGTTGTGAAAATTAAACAGTCGTTGAGACCTTCAACAAGTTACTCCGGTGTTGGTTTCCAGTGATGACCAGATTGCCGTCGTAAAGGATGAAGAGAATAATGGGAATAGTCGAGATAGGGTGCACCCGTGTTCTTCGGACACGATATTTGCAAACTAGAAGGCTGTTGGAATCTCAAAGATCACTTTATTTTAAAAGCAGTTTATTTTTCAAAACATCCTTTGTCACGCCCGGGGCAAATGGGTGAGCTTGTAAGGGTTACTTTGTTTGAATGTTTTAATTATCAGTAAATAAAAAGTACTTTTGTGCACAATTCTCTGTCTCGTTTATTCTTCTTTTTTTACAGTTTTAAAAAGATAACAATAAATGGCAATAATTTCTTGCATATCATAAAACACTTTTTGCATTCTGTCAAAATTCAAAAATCATCATTCAGAAGTGAATCCATTGAATCATAATAGTGTCATAATTCCTCATAGTTTCTGGTTGCAAACTTTGTTGAAGAATTAATATGAATGTTGGATCAAGAGCATAGGATGATTGAACTTCATCGGTAACTAGAGGAGGTGACCGATCTGGAAGTTGAAGAAGCAAAGAAAGAGGTCAAAATGGGTGCCTCCCCACAACAGGATATGAAAGAGAAAGTTGGTCAATCATTTTATTTCTTTCTTGTCAAGTATTTGTTTGCTTTTAAAATTAAGTCTTTTGTCAGGTACAATTAATCTAATAAACATGCATGTTTTTGGAATCAATCCATTTGTATTCACTTCTTTTCTCTTATTCTATTACTTACAAATTTGGAGCGAGGATGATGAAAACGAATAACTGATTTTTGCCGATATATGCTTTCAATGGTGAACAAACCTAGCGGATGATGTAAGGCATTGTTTCACTTTTCTTTCATTATTTCATAAAAAAAAAAAATTTGAGATTGAATCAAGCCATCTCTTGCATATGTTTTGTTGTTATCTGATTCGCCCAGTTTCTTGAGATATCCTTTTTAAGAAAATAAGCAATTTTGGTTTGATACTGGACATGGCACTTTAAGAGTATATAGGTTGTTTTGCACTTTAGGCTACATTATGAAAGTTCAGAAATGATTCAATAAAATCGGTACTGTCTTAACATCTCAGACTCTTAGAAGTATGTAAGATCAATTTGAGTACTGATTTTGACGAAGACCTGAACATAAGTTTTTTAGTAACCCTCTGTAGTTTATCCTAACAGTCGGTACCATCTTGAGCACAAACTAAGTAGGAAATCGATGAACATAAGTGAATGATCCAAAAATAAAAATTTGCATACTTTGGTTAATGCACTTATTGAGTTAGATGACCCTCACTCGGTTGTTTAACCCAACAGTTGTTGAAAAACCATAGTAAATGTACCCATTTAGTAGTTGGTTCAGAGGAGTCTGGTCCTGAACTTGGTAGGGCGGGTTGCTATCCGATCCCCCGCAACTGCATTTGGAAGAGAAATAGGGGTTTACCAAACTGATTTTACCAGCTCCCCTTGATATATGATCATAATCACTAACAGATTTCTCTACCATGAGTGTGTACAAGATAACGGGCTTAATGTGATTGCACTTGAATGAAAAGGGTGAATAAATTTAAGCAAAAGTTAGAGTCACAATAAAATACTTCAGATTTGTCTTCATATGATGAGAGTCTTTGACTGCAATATGTGGTTTTGTGTTACTACAGTATCCTTGGTATTGATACTAGATTTTCTTCTCAAGCCTGCAACTACGTATGATCAGAGTTGTCGTGTTCTGTCTCAAACCTGTGCTAAAAAGAGTTACTATTTCTGTGCTTAAGGACAAGCAAAAGCTCAATTGTGGGGGAATCTGATGAAACAAATTTATATCATTTTTGGCTTGATTTACATGAATTTTTGTTGCACATTATAACTTTCAGAACACCTAATTGAAGTTAGGTTCACTGTGAAAGTGTATTAGGCAAATTTATTGTTAAGCTGACTCCTCCTGTTTGTTGAGTAATTAATAAGTATCTTTCTTTTTACACATCATATATGTTTCCAAAGAAATCAAAAATACTTTTCAAAAGATTTGACTTTACTTGTAAACAAATACTTGGCATTAAAGAAATCTGAGCTATGGTCCGATCATGGGCAAAGTTGACTTGAGACACTCCTATCAAGGGGCAAGTTATCTATGGATTATGCCAATCAGGGGCAAATAAGTTGAATACCCTGCTTATTAAGGTCGAATTGGTTCAAGAATCAGCTACACTACAAATATCAGCTGGTCAGGGGCATACCCTGCAAGGACTCGAGTACTTGGAGCACACCATGTCAGGATTATATTTCCAACAAGACTGCAGTACTTGACTCTACATGAAGAGGAACTTCAGATGGAAAAGATTGGTTCAGTCTCTTTCCTCCAAAACAAGGTTTTGTAAACTCGAGTTCATGAAGAAGGATGACATTGTTATGATTCAGTGGAATTCATTTATTTTCATTGCCATTATCTTATCTTTAATGTGCAATTACCTATTCAAGGGATTTTGCATCCAGTTGAAAAAAAAAAACTTTCCGCACTTTTGCGCAACTAATAAAAATTCTCATTTTTCAGTCATCTGTTTGTTAGCTTGCCTTTATGTTCTAATTGTGTGCATTTATGCTACTTATTCATGACAAATAAAGTATTTAAACATGGTGAATAAAAAGCATTTGAAAGTAACAAACTATTTTGAAAACATGAAGTGTTTGAAGGGAAACCAATGGCATACTGTAAGGTGCCCCAGTCCAAGATACACAAAATCATGGCAATCTCTTGATTCCATCAGATAAAGAAGGTTGTTGTTACTTTTGGAAGCCTTTTTGAACACCTGTCCCTCAACGGAAGCTTGCAAGGGTCCTCATCTCAATAATGCCGGAGTTACTCAGATTCTCGGTGCCGGGAAATTCAAACTCTCTTCAACAGAAACTCAGAAATTCATGCACTCATGCATGCAAATTCATGCATTCACGCATATAGGATCATGCATAAAAATAAAAAGTCCTACAAAATCCTGCATTTGATCAGATATTTCATCTGCATTAGTTCTGCATTTAGGCATTAGAGGTGCACAATCATGCATTCATAAAGCACATGTTCAAAATGCTGTCTTAACAGGTTGCAGACTTGGATTTCTTGTTCAGTGACAAAGGTCTGCGGACCTAACTCTCCAGCAAAAGATGGTTATTGAATCGTAATTTCTCAACAAGAAGTGGTTGATGAATCTTTTCCCCAATAAATTGGTCAATAAAATGTCATCCCCAAGCAGATCAGTTAGTGCATCATATTCTTAATGAGAAAGGTTGAAGAATCGTTTCTTTCCCCAGTGAGGCAGTTAATAATTGTTCATCCCCAGTAAGTCGGTTTGAACACCGCATTTTTAGCAAGACGGTTGGTGAACCGTAATTTCGACAAGAAGGATTGGTGAATCTTTAATTTTCCCAGTAAACTTATGTGGTCTTATCCTTATCACTGGTATTCAGCAAATTGGTCAACAGAGTTTCACCCTTATCGAATTAGTCAACACTCTATACCTACAAAAAGGGTTGATGATCCTTTTCCCAGTGAATCATTTAACAAATGTTATCTACAGCAGATTGGTTTACACACAACTTTCTCGGACATAAAAGTTAAAAAGACCGTTCTCCAGTGGTTTGTTCGAGATGGTTATCTCTAGTAAGACAGTTGAAATACTGTACTCCAGTAAATCGTTTGATAAACGGTTTCCCCAGCAACATTCTTAGTGAATCATTTGATAAATCATTTGTTCCCAGTAAGCTGTTCAGCATGCCGAATTCTTAGTAAAGTTGGTACACCGTACCTCAAGAAGTTGGTTTTTGAACCACATCCCTAATGAAGTTAACATACTGTGTTTCCAACAATTTGATTGATGAAATATGTTCCTCAGCAAAACAGTTGCCAAGCAGTTGTCCTATGAATTCCTTGTCAGAAAAGTAATGGCAGAATATTCAACCTTCACTCCAGGAAGTTTCTTTACCCGAAGATACGTCAAGCATCAATGAAGTTCATTCAGAATCAAGTTTTGGTTTTGTACTCAGTTTTTCTTTGGAGTTAAAGCACCCGGACGGGAGACGACTCTGTTTATTTTTGGTTCAAGCACCCGGACGGGAGACAACCAATTTTTGAATTCAAGCACCCGGACGGGAGACAATTCAATTTTTTCTTTTGAATGATTCAAGCACCCGGACGGGAGACGATCAGTTTTTCTTTGGAGTTAAAGCACCCAGACGGGAGACAACTCTGTTTATTTGTGGTTCAAGCACCCGGACGGGAGACAACCAATTTTTGAATTCAAGCACCCGGACGGGAGACGATCAGTATTTCTTTGGAGTTAAAGCACCCGGACGGGAGACAACTCTGTTTATTTCTGGTTCAAACACCCGGACGGGAGACGACCAGTGTTGAATTTAAGCACCCGGACGGGAGACGATTCAGTTTTTCCTTTTGAGTTAAAGCACCCGTACGGGAGACGAGTCATTTTAAGATCAAAGCCCCGGACGGGAGACGGTCATTTAATTCTCAGGTATCCAGCTCCAAATTACTTCAGGTATGCTTTCCACCCTCATCTCTCATGCGCATTGATTATCATTACATCACTTTCACACCACAAAATTAGGGCATTTGTATTTAATTATCTTTTACTTCGAACGCATAAAGACGCAAGTCATTTAGGCATTCGAGTATAAGACAATTAAATAGGGGCAGCTGTAATACCCTAATTTTGAGCTTTTTAAAATAAATATTTTATTTAAAAATTATTTCTTATTTTTATAAGAAATACCAAAAAATAGTTTTTTCGATAATTTTGTTTTACAATTTATTCATTTTCCTTTATTTCTTTTAATTTGTCGCAATTTATCTCTTTATACGAAAAATAGCAAAAATAATCAAAAAAATAATTTTTATCTCTTTGTTTAAGTTCATATTTTCATTTTTATATTTTTCTGCATTTTTATTCATTTTTTCTTATTGATTTTTACTTTTTTTGACCATTTTATAAAAATCCTCCTTTTTGAACCAATAGTCATTTGACACATCACCTCCTTCACATTTTTTATCTTTCACTAATCAGAAATTCACCCCATTTTCCATTTTCTTCTTTTTACCCTCAAAAATCCTTTATTACAAAAAATATCCATTTTTTATGAGATAGTATAAATAGACAAGTTTACTACAAACCCTAGAGGGGAAGCTACTGTTCATACAAATTAGAAATTTCTTTCACTCTTTTTCTTCTGTCACCGCCGCTCACCATCTTCCTCCTCTCACAAACCCTAATTTCTTCAAACTCCAAATTCATCACAAATTCATCATCAAAACCACAAACTACCAAAAGGAAAAAGGTTCAGTTTGTTCTCCTATACTCATTTCACCTTCGATCGCAAACAGAATCGCAAAAGCAACTTCTAATCCCGCTGGTCCAGATCCGATACGGCGAAGAACAAAGAAGGTTTAAACCGCGCGATTTCGGACGTTTTTCTCCTCTACCCTTTTTAATTTGTACTCATAATATGTATATAAATTGATTTCGATGATGTTTGTGTGTTCTTGATTGACGAATTTGTTTAGATCTAACATTTACATTTGTCTGAATCGTTTGATTTTCGCGTTTATTTTGCTTGATCTGAAAAAACTAATGTTAAAATCGTGATTAATGGTTGAAAACGATTCGATTTGACTATTTATTCGAGAGATTTGGTTTAGTTTCGCGTTAGTTTGGATTTTCCCGAGTTTCCTCTGAGTTTTTTTCATGGAGTCTCGCCGAGTCACTGAGTTAGTGACTCGGTCGAGTTAGTTTAGGTTGAAGACGAACACGTGTCAGCCTGCGATTCGCTGACACGGTTTGTTTGTTTTTGTGGTTTCTGGGTTTAGACCGGGTCGGGTGACCCGATCCGGTTCGTTTGGTGGGTTTGGGGCCTGATGAATTCTGGGCCTGATCTATATTTGTGTGATTTGCTAAATCACACCCCCCTATCTGCTGCTTGCACCATCTTTTTTTTCTTTCTGTTTTTTTTGGTAGAAATTGGGCCTTAGGCCCAGACTGCTGAATGCACCCCCTGTTGTGCTATCTGCACCCCCTTGCTGTTTGGTGGATTTTGGGCCCTTAAGGCCCATTTTTCAGCATGTTATCATTTTGTCATAATTAATTTGATGTTTCTATGATTTATTTAATTTTTGCGGCAATATTTTGATATGAGAACTTTTGTTTAAAAATAATTAGAATAATGATAAAATAAGCCCTTGACGGATGACTTGCGGTTTAATTTATCGTTATTCCGGTTATTTTTAAAAGGCAAAATTGTTAGTAAAAATGAATAATGATAAATAAGCCCTTGACGGATGACTTGCGGTTTAATTTATCATTATTCCGAACTTTTAAAAAGTTGAATAAAATACGTTAGTTAAAAAAGAATGAGAAGGAGCTTGACGGATGACTCGCTTTCGTCTTATTTTATTTTAACTAACCATGTTCATTTATTTGTTTGACTGATACTTGTTGAATTAATTATTGTTTTAATGATTTAATTTCTCGTCATTATAACTGTTCAACATCATAATTAACTGTCATTCATATGCATTCATTTGCATTTATATCATCTTCTACCTCTTTCTTTTTCTTTTGTTTATCTGAGCTGGCTTTGTGGAAAACCTTTTGCTAAGAAATAGAATAAGAATAAACCAGTCCTTGACGGATGACTTGTGGCTTTGAGTTTATTCTCGTTCTAAGAACCTAAAATACTTATTAATTAAAAATGAGATAGAAGGAGCCTGACGGATGACTCGCTTCCGGCTATTCTCACTTTTTAATTAATTCGATAATGAATTGAATGAAACGGTAAAGCTTGACGGATGACTTGTTTTTACTAGGGTAACCTCGTCCTTGACGGATGACTTGTGACATTGAGGTTATCCACATTCACTAAACAATATCCTAATGCCTAAAAGATAATCAACCCACTCAACTGTTTTTCCTGCCCTTGTGCAGTCAACTTTTTTCAACTTTCAAAACTCTTTTCAACTGTTTTCTTAAATGAATAGTGCTTTATCCATTCCCCTGCTACAGACAAACGCTTAAGCCTCCGAAGCGAGCATACAAGCATACTGTTGTATCAGTGGAATGCGACCTAAGCATCGTTCACTAAAAGCAACCAACACACAAATCTTTCTTTTTTCAGGAAGAACTACGTGAGCTTTGACTTCCTCATTGTACTTGGGGGATACGTAGGAGCGAGAGCCTCTCTTGTCAAGCCAAATAATAAAAAACTCTTTTTTCCCTTTTCAGTTTAATATGCGGTAATCTTTTAGCTTATATGCGGTTAATTTCTGTTTATGCAAACCAAATTCCTCAAATGGTTCCCGTTGAGTACAACGGATATGAGGGGGTGTTAATGTAACGCCCCGATTTTTATATTCTGTTTTATTAAATATTTTGGATTATTTTATTTTATTAATTATTTCCTTTTTGTGTTTGTTAATTTATTTTGTGTATGTGGATTTGTTGGTTGAGAGTTAGGGAATAAAGAAGTAAAATAAATGAAATTAGAGTTTAGAAAATAGAAGAATAAGAAAGATTGAATATTTGGGAGTATGGATAGCAACTGAGAAATATGGCGTGTAATAGACGAAGTTAAAATATAATAATATAGGTATATTTTAAATTAGTGCAGAAAAATAGAAAGTAAAATTAAAATAGTGGGTTAGTGGATTGTATGAGAATTAGTTAGTAAAATAATTAGATAAAATAAATGAGTAGAGAAAAATAAAATATTATAAGAAAAAGTAAAATAGAGAAGTGGGCTTGGGTTTTAGTAACATAGTTTAATTATAAGTCAATTTTTATCAAAATCTAGGTTAGCACCCAATTACGTGAAAGAAATCAGAAAATTGGAGACCAGAGAGTGAGTAACCGCCAATAGGAGAGGAAGGAGAGAATTCTTGCAGCAGCTTAGGATCAAAGAAAGAATCCATCAAAATTAAGGTGAGGGATTAGTTTTTGGTTTATATATTGGTGTTGAGATCGGAGGAGTTTAATTTATATAATTATATTAGGAATTGAGTTCATGGTAATCATGGGTATCGCTTGTTTTATTTTGAAATCTATGTCCTATCCTAATTCAGCATGTATTACAATAATTCAAAGTATTTTTTTAGTTTTTTTTCGATCGAGCCCGTAATGTCTTTTTCTCAATTTGCTTTAACCGTTTTGTGCAAGAATAGCGTTTCATAATGTCATGAGCACAGGTATGTATAGTACCACTGTAATGCTACTCACACTATTACTAATCCAATAGCATGATGTGTTTCCTTATTAAACATGTATCACATGACATGGTTGCTGCAATTGGTATGCGTGTATATTTATGATTGTTTGTCATGCTATAATATATAGCTTTAATGTTAATTATATTTGTGAGAAATTGTTAGTTACTGTTTAGGTGAGTTAATTGATGTTGGGCTTATTTGGTGTTAATTTAATTAGTGACTAACTCATTTAGTGTTGAATTTAACTGGTGCGGTAAATCATTTGAGATGCGATTAAATTGGATTAATTGATTTTAGCTTGCAAATTGTTGCATTAAGATTCATTATAATCGGTGAGTTGTGCTTAGTATCGGTGTTGTTATATTATTTGAAAATTCCGAAAAAACTAGAGAATTTGTTGTTCATAATCAAAACAAAATTGTGTTTTCGTAAAAATCAAGAATTTGGACAATTGAAGAATTAATCAGTGTTTTTAGAGTCAGTTAAAGGTGGAAGGGTTTCAAAATTTATCTTATGAATTTTCTAAGTCTAAAACCTCTTAGGATTAGAGTTTTTGAATCAAAATTCTTTGATGAATTAAAATTCGAGAAGAACTTTCATTTTAATCAAAAGTAAATGATTAGTGTTTCATCAAATACTTTTCTGTTTCTGATTTGAAAAACTGTGTCTTGGGTGGTCTTTGTAAAAGTGGTGATAAATGAAGGTTACTGGAGGTAATAAAATTACTAAAGTGAAATATTTGTTTCATGGATTTATGTAATCTTTTCACTAAAAATTAGCTTTCTTTTTCTCTTAGAAGTTAGAAATGAGTCTTGAGATTATATCAGAGTGCCCAATATTATGGATTTGCGTTAATGCTTAATCCAGCTAGTAATGAATTTGTTTTAAAAAAAAAAAAAAAACCCATCAAATTTAATTCTTAAGTTTCATGCCTTACCTTAATTCTTAAATTGATTTTGTTATAAGGTTAAGAATACTGATGTTTTGCTTTAGTCATTATATTTGTGTTTAAGAATGAGGATTTGACCGTTGTTTGCTTTTGATTCTTTGGTTATGTTGTGGCTGTTTTGCTTTGAGTATTTTATGTTTGATCATACATTCATGCATACATTCATGTTAGTGCTTATGCACAGTGACGTTGATTAGTGCTTATGCACAGTGAAGTTGATTAGTGCTTATGCACAGTGACGTTGATTAGTGCTTATGCACAGTGAAGTTGATTAGTGCTTATGCACAGTGACGGTGATTTAGTGCTTATGCACAGCGACGTTGAGGAGTGTTCAGTAAAATAATTCTGACCTCCGACCTTGGTACCACATGCATACTAGAGAGTCTTAGAATTTGACATATCATTCATAATTGTCTTGAATTTAATTGTTGTGTTTGTGTCTTGACATTCTTGCTTGTCTGAATATTTTATTATAATGCTATTATTTATTATTGAGACGTTGTTGTTGTAATTATTATTATTATTATTATTATTATTATTATTATTATTAATATTAGTAATAATATTTGCGTTCGACTATACCTTATATATGCCATTACTAATTCCCTTCTGGTTTGACCCTACGACTTACAATCGTAGACTTTCAGGAGAGAAGTAACCTTATAGTTTGTTCGGCATTTGCTTCAGCTCTTACTTTTGGAGTCTCTCTGATACCGGGATGATGGGGGGGAAATCACTTAATTTTTTTTTTTAGTACCTTGAATCTTCTGAAGAAATTATATTTAGAGGAATTTTACTTTTATGTATTTTATTTTACCGCAGACTTAATGTCAAATTAAATTCTTCAGACACTTTAATTATCAATTTGGTTTTGTAGTAATTTAGTTCTATTTTTTGCTGCATATTTTTGAATTAAAAGGAATAAATCGTGTCGTTAAATTTAGACGTGACACCCTTTTATAAATAAATATAATTTTATATCAATAATAATCAGTTGGAGTTTAAGGGTGTTACAGTTAATGTCTTCCCCTCATGTAACCAACTCCCGAACCTGATCTTTAAGGTTTTATCATTATTTTCCTTTCCTCTCATGGGATAAATAAAATATGGTGGCGGCTTCATTGTTTACATTTATGCATTGCATTTCATCATTGCATATCTGTATATTTTTTTGCGCCGGGTACTACAATAGGAAAACAAAGTGAAAAAATACACATTCCTAATTTGATCTTTTTTCTTTCTTTCTAAAATGACAAATAAAAAGGAACAGAGGGAATAAAAATTAAGAGACATATTTTTTTTGGTAAGAAATAAGAGAAATATAGTGGCCGTTTGTTAAAGTTTTTTAAAAAATAATTACTTATTTTTAAAAAAATATCAATATTTATAAAATAACATATGTTTGTTATAGTTTTTAAAAATAATCAGATTTAAAAAAATAATTTAAAAATTGCTAAAATTCTGAAGGTGGTATTATTAGCTTTTTGTATAAATTTTATAGAAGAAAGAGAAAATAAGTGTCAAAAAATTTAGAATTTTGTTGGGATATATTTATTTTATATGATATATTATATTTGAATGTTCTTTATGGTAATTTTGTCATACAAAATCACTTTTATATGGTTGCATTCAAACAAATTAATTTTTTTTTTTTATAAAAAGTAATTTTTATAAAGTTAAACAAACACAAAATAGATTGTATATTATTGTAAAATCTCTAAAAGATAATCTTTAAATTATTTAATGTCAAAATCACTTATTTTTTAATATGTAACAAAAAGTAATTATTTTAAATCACATTTTTTTTTCATATAAAAAATTTCTAAAATATTAAGAGACGATTTTAACACTTAATTTATAATAAAAAAAATAGTGAGGATTTTGTGATATGCAAGGTTATCAAGAAATTGTACTTTTTTTGTTGTTATTTGAAATTTACATGTAGATTAGTACGAAATAGGTTGAATTGAGAAGGGGAGAGAACGATGGAGAAATATATTTAAATATATGCTGTATTTAAAAAAATATGTAGTATGATGAGATTTAGTTGAATAAATCTACAATAAACATCTATAAAAAAATATATAGTTTGATGAGATTCAGTTGAATAAATCTAGAATAAATGTTTTTTTTAAAAAATCTATTATAAAGGTAGTTCAATTCTAAAACTTTAACATAAACGCTCTATTAAAGAAAATTGTTCTAAATCACAAAAAAAAATTATATGAAATAGTTATACAATATTAAGGAACGATTTTTGACAATTCATTCTAACAAAAAAAAAACATTGGCGAATTAGTTTATTGAAACACAAGTGATACACTAAACTTATCAATGAATAAAAATATGTAGTCTTATGAGATTCAGTTGGATAATAAATCTATAATAAACATAGAAACATTACTGAATATGAAAGTTTTTTTTTTTTGACAAGAAAAAAAGGTGTTTTGTACTATTCAAGGTTGTCTAATTTTTTATTTTATTATTTTGTTTTGGAAATATATATGTGGATTACTATAAAACAAGTTGAAACAAGGTGAGAGAATGATGGGAAAAGAGATATTTTAAATTTAACAAAAAAAAGAGTTTGATCATATTCAGATGAATAAATCTATAATAAATGTAGGAATAAAACTAAATGTGATTTTTTTTTTGACAAAAAAATGTGGGAGTTTTGTGATATGCAAAGTTATCTATTTATTTGTATTTTTTCTTGAAATTTATATGTAGATTATTACGAAACAAGTTGAAAAAAGAAGGTGAGATAACGATAAAAATATCTTAATTTACATTGTATTTAAAAAATATAGTTTGATTGGATTAACTTGAATAAATCTACAATAAACGTAGAAAGATCACTGAATGTGAAAGAGTTATTTTCCGAAGAAAAAAAATGTGGGAATTTGGTGATATGCAAGGTTGTCTGTTTATTTGTATTTATTTTTTAAATTTACATGTGGATTACTATGAAACAAGATGGAAGAACAGTGTGAGAATATATCTTAAGTTACACTATATTTTTTTAAAAAAATGCAGTTTGATGAGATTTAGTTGAATAAATCTACAATAAATGAAGGAAGATGATTGAATGTGAGAGTTTTTTTTTTTACAATAAGATGTGGAAGTTATGTAATATCCATGAATTTCTATTTCTTTGTATTTTTTTGTTGTTCTTCAAATTTACACGTGCATTTCTGCGAAATATGTTGAAACAAAATGAAAAAATGTTGGGTATCATCTATGATTTATATTTACGGAGGTCTCTCTCATGAACAAAATTTCATGAAACAATATCAAATGAATCAAAGTTTATGTGTGTCATCTATGTCTCTCTCACGAACAAAATTTAGTATGAGATACACAGTTCGATTCCACCAACAACTAAAACTATATTTTTATGATTTTTTTTGAAGCAATTTTATGATCTTTTATTTTATTATTTATGAAAAAATTTTACACTTATATTAATATAACTTTTTTTTATAATTTACATGGCATACATATTTATACTAATATAATAATACAATACAAGTGCCTTTTTTTTTAATTTACACATGATTTGTATTTATATTCATATATCATACAAGGTTTATATTTCTTTTAATAATTTCTACGATGACGGGAGAGAAAATATCATATTGTTGAGAACGAAAAGTGAGAGATCACTCTCTAGAGTATTATTTTTCATATTTAAAAAAAATCAATATAAAATGAACGTCTACATAATTTAAAAATAAAAACCATATATTAATACGAGAACGTGGGAGATCACTCTCTAGAGATTTTTTTTTGTAATTTTACGAGAACGTATATTTCTATTAGGATTTATATTTCTACCTATATATTAATAAGAGGACTATTTTTTTTGTAATTTCTAAAGGAGCTATATTTATACATACTCATGTACGGGTTTTTTTTGTAGTTTTTACGGAATTATGTTTCTACGAATGTTTTAATATGAAATTTATTAATACGAGACGAAAGACTTTTTCTAATAAGAACTTAGTTATTTATACACATATTAATACGGAAAACCTATTTTTTATAATATGACTTATATTAACACTCCTATTAATATGAGTGCCTTTAGATTTTATAATTTACACGATGATCAACATTTATACCCATATATTAATCCTTTCAAAAAAATACTCATATATTAATACACGACCCTATCTTTTTTGTAATTTCAATGAGGACTAGAAACGAAAAAATATGTGAGTTTTGTGATATGCAAGATTGTCTATTTATTTGAATTTTTTTTGTTCTAAATATTTACATCTAGATTACTACTAACCAACTTGAAACATAGTGAGAGAATGATGGGAAAATATATATTAATTTACACTGTATTTATAAAAACATGTAGTTTGATGAGATTCAGTTGACAAAAATATGTGGGTGTATCGTGATATGCAAGGTTGTCAAAAAATTTATTTACTCCAACAATTTATATTTAAACAACTCATAACATATAATATCTCAAATTATTATTGAATAATAAAATGAAGTAATCAAATAATAATTTAGATTAAATTAAAAAAATAATATTAAAAAAGAAAATAATTCCGTGTACGGCACGGGCTAACATACTAGTATGGTTTATCGATGATGATATTTATGATTATGAGCTTTAAAAAAAAGAATAAATGCCTAGTGTTGTATAAGCAATTAATGCAATATTTTAAATGAGTTTAGTTAAAATATATCTACATTCAAAAACAAAACATAAAAATGTCTCGCCTTACCCAATATACAAATTAGATTCGCAATGAACATATCACACATAATACAATATCATGAACAATACATGTATCCATAATTGTGTTAAGACAAACAGAAATACAATTGCATGATGTTAGTTAATTTTAATGAATCAAGAGCTTTTAAAGTTTATATGTATGGGTACTTTCAATATAGTATAAACCATCATATGGTATATCTTTTGAGGAACACGTCCCCCTCTCCCCATTTCCTAGCTTTTGGAGCTCATGTCTCAGGGAAGAAAGCTAAGAGGTATAGGCATATTATATGGTTGGCCACTACATGGTGCATTTGGCAAAAGTATAATAATATTATTTTTCGAGGCGATAAGATGGTTGTATCTTTCTTAGTGCAACGAGTTATTTATATTGCTTGGTTGTGGTTTTTTGGTAGATTGCGGTCTAGAGTGCCGTTTGCTTTTGTTGATTGGTGTAATAATCTTCTAGATTGCTTTGAACGAATCTAAATGTGTTTTCTATATGAATTGTAATGGTTGAGTACCCCTTATACTCCTTTATAATTCAATTTTTGCTTGCCAAAAAAAACCATTAAAAAAAGAGATTAAAGGTGAACCCTACTTAGATTAATTAGTTTGGTATTAAAAAAATGAGATTAAAGTATAAACCAGTTTCTTTTAAAACAGCTAAAAAACAATAAATATATTAACTCAATAGACTAGCACAAGGCTCGTGTATAATCTACGGCAAAAAAGAAAATAAATACTTATTTTTAATTAGACAGTTATAAGCCTCATTTTATCAAAAAAATACTTATCTTTAAGTATTGATTTTTTTATTATAACTATCTTAGCTTTTAAGTATTTTGAATTTAGATGCGATTTGTTTTAAAAATATATAGTTGTCGTTTAAGATATTCTTGTATAGATTAAGCAAATTAATAAATGAATAAAGACTTGTAAAAAATTTAATAAATTGATCATATTAACAATATTTGTCCATAGCGTTAAATATGTTTTTTTTTTACTAAAAAAGAAATTCTTTCATTCAAAATAACAAATACATAGATCATTATAAATTCAGAATTGCTAAAAACTGAGAAAGGTGAATCTGCAAACAATCTTGCAGCACCTAAGTTAATAGCATACAACGGCATTATGAAAGTGCTTACAAATATGACAACATAAAAGTAACCGAAATGTTGATTCCCGGATTTGAAGCATTGACGTCCAAGTTTTCATCAGATCTGTAATGAGTTTATGTAAATATGCCAAATTGAATCAACGAACCCCGAACAAAAAAGAAAACCAAAACAAACGCCGTACAAGACGAAGAACAAACACAACGCCGCAAAAGACGACAAACAAACACAACGCCGCACTAAGACAGTGAAAACTTAAAAAACAAATAACCAAACTTTTGTAGATAACTAATTATTTAAACAAAAAGAGAGAAAACAACGGTGTTGAGGGGTGGTTTTAGACCAAAAATTGTCAAAAACCACCCCCTACAATGGAAGGAAGAAGAGAGAAAAGTTGAGAGAAGAGTGTGATGGCTAACCCTACAATAGAAACATTAAATATATTTTAGTCCTTATAAAATAACATTTTTTCATGTTTAGTCCCTATTAATGGTTTTTTTTAATGTAGTACCAAAAAAATGTTGTTTTTAATGATATTTTCAATCCCATATAATATTGCATTTTGGAAAAATAGTTCTTATTATTTTCGAAATAATTTACAAAAAAAAAATACTCTTAGTCCTCAAAATAGTTCCTATAAAATGCAAATAAAGATAAAAAGCACACAATTAAAAAATTGCAATTTAGTGATGGAATTTAGAGAGAGACTCAATTCCCTCATTATTTGTGACGGAATTAAAGAAGGATTTGTGAAACTTAAATTAGTGAGGAAATTTGTGACGGATTTTATCCGTGTCCAATTTTTTGTCATTGATACTGTTACCCTGACCAAAAAATAAAATTGATGCATTTTATTTAGTGTCTTTTATTGTCATGCTTTTTGAAAGAAAAACAAAATTGTCTTCATTAACTTTTTTTAGAGTATATATAGTATAGAAAAATACTAACAAATATTCTAACACAAGTTAAAAAAACTAATATAACCATTTTTTGGAAAATTAAACCTTCCACCCCTTCACTTAACCTCTCACCCCTACAAATTACTTGAAAATCCTATTTTGCCCTTTCTATTATTAAATTTTTTATAATATTATATTTTATAATTTGTTTCACCCCTACAATATATTGTTCGGATAATTTTAATTTTTTTCCGGTTTGATATGCTTACCGGAACAATTTTTCAATGTGTTCCGATGTGATAATTTTATCAATTTTTTCAAGCATTCATACCGGAACACTTGAAAATTTCGTTCCGGTTTATTAAAATTCATACCGGAACACTTGAATATTTATATTGGAAAACTATTAAAATTGTACCAGAATACCACATTTTAATTACAAATCTGCATTTTAATTTCGGAAAACCTTTTCACTTATTCCGGTTTAAAAATTGCCATTGAATACTACAAGGACACCTTTTTTCAAATGCCTTTGCCAGATTACCTACTCTCCAAATCTAGGAACATATTAGAAGTTTTTTTAATGTTGTTTTATTTTTGAAATCTTAAACTCATCCTCTGCACTGTGTTTGCATGCCCTTTGGCCTCTGCAAAATTGCAATTTCAAACACCCCAATTGTAAGCTTTCCACCCCGTTGTGAGCTTTAATTTCTTGTGCGGTTGTTCATGGCGAAGAACTAATAATGGTGGAATTTCAATGGCCAACTTTGTGAGTACCAATACGATGTTATCGAATGAATTTTAATAGTATTCCGGAACAATTTTAATAGTTTTCCGGTATAAATATTCAAGTGTTCAGGTATGAATTTTAATAAACCGGAACGAAATGTTCAAGTGTTCCGGTATGAATGCTTGAAAAAATTGATAAAATTATCACACCGGAATACATTGAAAAATTGTTCCGGTAAGCACATCAAACCGGAAAAAAATTAAAATTATCGGAACAATATATTGTAGGGGTGAAACAAATGATAAAATATAATATTATAAAAAATTTAATAATAGAAAGGGCAAAATAGGATTTCAAGTAATTTGTAGGGGTGAGAGGTTAAGTGAAGGGGTGGAAGGTTTAATTTTCCTCTTTAAGTGTGTGTATTTAGTTTATTTAAAATTGTTCTGGCCAAGCCTAAGACCCTGTAGCGCAAATCCATTCTCAAAAGTCCAACAAGAAGTTTAGTATGTTTTTAGTTTGGCTTAAGAGCTAATAAATATTCTAAAGGTGTAGTATATATTCTGGATTGCTTTTAAGGTGTTTGGTTATTCTAAAGTAGAATTGATTTTGCTTCCAGAATCGAATCGGCTAGAAGTTGTGATTTATAGCTTCTTGCTTTAACTATGATTTTTACACTGAAATTTATTGTTCAACTCAGTTTTACATAATTGTATATAAACATAAATCAACTTTGCTAAATCCAATTCCCAAAATTAAGTTTATTAAAATCAATTCTAACTAAAGGTAAATCAAATATATGTTTAGTCCAAACACAACTTACGAGAGCTAGTCACGTTAACCAATGTCCACCGTCCCACACCATCCCACATTAAATCCACGTTAACCAATTTTATGCAACATTAAAGCCACTAATGAATATAAGAAATAATTTAGGTATCAGTGTTCTACAAGAGTCAGGCTCTTGTCAAAAGAGGTTTGTATTTCAGTGAACTGCAAAATTAATATTTGGTACACCAAATTCAACCTTGTGACCAAATTACTGTTACTATGCAATAAATACTTTTTTCAACCTACCATGTGCAGATTCAACTCTATTTGTGATTGTGTTGTATGTTCGCAAAATAATTTCCAAATTATACTAGTAAATAATACGAATTTAGAACATGTGAATACACGAAGGAATGGGTTAAAAACACACATTATCTTAACTTTAAGATCAAATAAGTGTAAAAAAATCTTTGTATATGAGCCAATGTTGATTTTAGGCTAAAAAAATATTAAAAATTAGGTTTAATTATAGTTTTGGTCTCTCAATTTTCACCATTTTGAAGAATTAGTCCCTCTTTTAATATTTGTCAGTTTTAGTCTCCAGTCTATTTTTTAACTGTAAATTGATCATGTGATATATGAGATTGAGTGTTGATTCAAAAATCATGGTATAATGTATAATATGTTAGACTACTTGGCTATTGTTAGAAATAAACTTCTAGAGCTATAGAATATAGAGAATAGAGATAGAGAACTTTGTATTATTCTTCACATATGTGTTTTTACATCATATACAAGAGTCCTAATTATAGGATACAAATAGGCATGTGAATGATCAAAGAGTTAAAAGTCACTCACTAGTGGGGAGTTTATTAGAGAAATGAAAGATCAAGAGTATGATGGACATCCACTATATAAAGCACTACCATAATTATTTATAACACTCCCCCTTGGATGTCCATCGAGGATATGCCTCATTAAAACCTTACTAGGAAAAATCCGGTGGGAAAAATCCTAGTCGAGGAAAAAGAGTACAACATCCTTTTGTGTGCGAACTGCCTCGTTAAAAACCTTTCCAAGAAAACCCTGTGGGAAAAAACCATGGTAAAGGGAAAAAGAGTGCAGTTTTTCTCCCCCTGTTTGAAGCATCTGTCAAGAATATGAATGTCAACATTTAATCAATATGCTTCATGATATATCCTCCTTTCAATAGAGCTCTCCGGTCACCATTGTCTTCAAGACCTCTTCTTTGAGTTGTTGATATTTGTACTTGATATGTAGAATTGAGAACTATTGAGTTAAATGCATATCATGATGATACCTCCATCGCCATATGCAAATATTCACGTACTTCAAAATTGACTTATTCTGGATTAAAAAAATATCTCATATCTGCATGGTTAATTTAACGAACATATATAGATAGTACCAGCTTGAAATTCATAAAATTGCTATATCACTAAACATATTCAAAACACGTTCACAATTTTAACTTATATATCATTTCCACACAAAAATTAAGTACTCGTATATATAGAATCGTATATATAGAACCTGACAAAAGTATTACATATCTGCACAACAAATTCATCATCATTATACTTGTCTACGTGGCAAAACAAAAGTGCAATGTGTGTACATTGGCACTACTCTAAATTTATCTCCAAGAAGAGACTTACTTTTAATTTTGCAGCAGCCTCAAAGTTTCTTTTTCTTTAATTCATCATTTCCTTTATTTTAAGATTATAAACATTTTTTTTTTTTTTTTTTTAGAGAATAGAGAATAACGTGTTAGAAATAAACTTCTAGAGCTATAAAATATAGAGAATAGAGATAGAGAACTTTGTATTATTCTTCACATATGTTAATCCCAGGAAATTGAAAGGCAAAATATCACTTACAAAATCAATTAATAAACACCCAATTCAAGTCACAAATTGGCAAGAGGCAATTTATATAGTGTTTCCATTAAAATTAAGAATATCACAAAAGGACTACGGTACAAACATGAGTTCTATTTATCAAGACAAGTATGAGTCATATCTATCTAACTTTTGACATCACAAACAAGCATACAATATTTAAAGTAAGATCAAGAATAAGCATGAATGGATCTTACCTTAAATTGACTGCTGAGGCGTGCAAATCATTTGATCTCTATAGTTTTTTTTTTTTTGCACTTTCATGAACATCATCTAGGAGAGACTATCGTGCTGATAACGTGTTAGAAATAAACTTCTAGAGCTATAGAATATAGAGAACAGAGATAGAGAACTTTGTATTATTCTTCACATATGTGTTTTTACATCATATACAAAAGTCCTATTTATAGGATACAAATAGGCATGTGAATGATCAAAGAGTTAAAAGTCACTCACTAGTGGGGAGTTTATTAGGGAAATGAAAGATCAAGAGTATGATGGACATCCACTATATAAAGCACTACCATAATTATTTATAACAGCTATCACTTAGAAGGGAGGGTTGAATAAGTGGTCCATTACACAATTACGGATTTAAAAAATTATGCGCGGAAGTCCACCGGATCGGTAGTCTACTTTTCAACCCTTGATTAAAGGATAGGGATGGCAAAAGAACCCAAACCCGCGGGTCTCACCCGAACCAGAACCCGAGTCAACGGGTAAAACATGAGTTGAATGGGTTTGGGTTCGGGTTCGGGTGACACCCGATATTTCGGGTTCGGGTTTAGGTAGTGCCAAACCCACACCCGAAACCTGAAACCATACCCGTTATATATTAAATTATATAATTATCCCTCTTACATTAGCATATTGTAGACTATTTTAATGTGGTAGAATATTTTCCATCCCTATTTTAATGTTTAAAATAATATTAGCATGTTGTAGATCGTAATTTCGTTGAATTTACCGTATTTTTTTTAGTTTTGTTAATGTATTTTCGGGTTCGGGTGGTGTTTTGACATCCGATTGTCATTTAGGTTTGGGTTCGGGTGGCCATTTCGGGTTTGGGTAGTGCCAAACCCGCGTCCAACCCTACCCGTTGCCATCCCTAAAGATAGTACTACACCTTTGAAACAAATGTCGATAAACCCTACCCGTTCGGCTGGTACATCTCCCTCCAAATCGTCAAACGGACGATTTGAGATTTTTATTAAAAATCTTATTGAATCAATTACAAAGTGCACAAATCTTCAAAGACTACAACACATAAGACTATACGAAAGCTCTCATTTCTTCACCTATGTCGCTTCAATGAAATTTGTGCGAAACCTCAACACACACACACAACTTCTACCTCTGATTCCAACGATTGATCCTAACACCGTTCTTACCCAAGAACCCTTGTGACATTCGTCCAGCTGATTACCTCGTTGATTGTGTTGATCCTTCAAGAAACTCCTCGTTCTCGAATACCCGATGAGAAAACGATCCTCCAAGACAAATTAACCCGATCACAATTCTGATTCACCGCAAATTGTATCCAACGTTATCTCCCAATTGCACTAAGAACCCTTTATTGATCCCATACTCAACCTTGAATTGATTGTGAATTGAAAGAAGATGATGATCTTGACTTTAATGCTCCTTTGATCCAAAACTTCTACCAAATTTTGATCAAAGAATGTTTTCAATTGCTCTCTCACAAATTGAATAGTTTCTCATACATACAACAAAACCCCATGAAGCTATTTATAGAGAAAATAGAATGGAGCAAATTTAGGCACAATTTAACTGATTTGTATCGACACAAGTATTGGTTTGTATCGATACAAGTCCCTGACAGCGTACAAAATTTGAAGTTTTTCAACTATGTATCTATACAAATTCGAGTTTGTATCGAAACACACCAGTATGTTGAAAACCATGACTGATATGTATCGATACGTGCAAGCAAGTATTGAAAACCATGAAGTCTGATGTGTATCGATACATGCAAGCATGATTCGATACACAGGAGCTTCTCTGTTCCTGTGAGACCAGTTTTGTATCGATACAAATGAGTCTTGTATCGATACAAAATGCAAATTTCAGCCAGAAGAAGTTTCAGGACATTTGTATCGATACAAGTAAAGTGTGTATCGATACAAAATACCTATAATTTAGTTTTTCAAAGTTTAAAATAGTTTTCGCTGTCAAGTCAATTATAATGTTACCAAAATGTGTTCTACTCTATTTTCATGTGTTTTGACAATTATTAAAACATGAGGGTGAACTGGTGCACTTACATTCTCCCCCATTTTGATAATTATCAAAACTTTGCATAAGCTAACTAAGTCTATACTTAATATGCAATAAAATAGCAACATGTTTACATACGCAAATACATCAAGGCTAATGATCGCACGAAATCATATCGTATTTTTAGCTTAATTTACATGAACTTTTAGTTGCATTTCATATGTTTTTATTTCATTTGTCTCTTTTTATGCCGATATTTGTTTCTATTTCAGTTTTGTCGAATAAAATAGGTCGGAGAAGAGAATTGAGCAAAAAGTATCAAAAATGAAGCAAAAATAGGAATGCAAAGCATAGATTCACGCAGCCCACAGTAAAGCCCAGCAAAAAGGAGCATTTGCACCCAAAAGTCACTGTGGCGCCCGCCACACACTCTGTGGCGCCCGCCACAGAGTCCAAATCCAAGGAAACTGTTTTTCCTATACGTGGGGAGCTGGCAATAGTCCGAACCGTTTCGTCCTCCTTATCGCATGGCTTCAACAAATCCTGATCTTTTCCTATTTTTTTGGATCGTAAAAGTCAATATTTTTCTATAAATAGGAAGACAAAAACAGAATGTTGTCTCTTCTTTTTTCACGTCATTTTCCTTTACTTTTCCAGTCAGTTTTATAATTCAGTACAATAAATTGTAACGGTATTGTCACACCGGGAATCCGTTACCAATTTTAATTCAGTTTCTGCATCAAGAATTCTGTACCGGTTTATTTAAAGTCTTCAATTCAATTTTCATATTCAGTAATTTTTCCAAGTTTTTATGCGCTTATTTATTTATTTAATTATTATGTCTAGTTTAATTTTCGGTATGTAATTTAATTTTCCGTAGGGGATTTAGTAATGATTCGGCGCGCTACTTTATAAACTATTTTTTTGATTCGAGTTTCTAATTTAATTCTTACGCTTTTGAACGAAAGTAAAATAAAGCAATTAAGATTAGGATCAATAGAGCGAGAGTTTGAGGTTTTAACCAGATAGTGGGAACTTGATATTAATTTTTGAATGAGCGAGAGCCACGTTAGAATTAATTAGAACTCATTGATTTTCAAAATATACTTTCGAAATTAGGTGGTAGAAAAGTGACAGTAAAAATTCTAGTCTAGAAAGTATGATCTTTATCAATAAAACGAAAGTGTGAGGTTTAGACTTTTAAAACAAGAAAGTTCTTCTGAAAAATAAATACTTTTTCCGCGCGCCATTAATTTACCGAATCCCCGAAAGTTAATTAGTTACATACTGATATCCCGCTTTATTAATTAATTTAAAATTTTTAATTAAATTTCAGTTTATTTTAATCTATATAAATCCTAAAAATATTAGCCTTAGATTTACATCGTGACAACAGAAATACGGTAGGTCGACTGTTGGTCTCTGTGGTTCGATATCTTTTAAAACTACACGACAAAACTGTGCACGTGCGGTTATAAAATATTTTTGATACACAAATCGTCGATCAAGTTTTTGGCGCCGTTGCTGGGGACCAATTTAGTCAATATCGTAACTCAATTGTTACACCGTAGAGATTAAGGCATTTAATTCCTCTATATAAAAAAAAATACTTTAATTTCAAAAGTTCTAAAAAATTACCCCTTTGGTTTGTCGATTGCATGCCAAAAACCCGTTCTCAAGGCGACGAACTAGAACCACCATTTGACAACCCTAAGCGTCTTCTAAGTGTAAGATGCCGAATTGAAGAGTTTAGGGAAAGATATATAGTCCCCCAAAATTGAATCATCTTTCCCGAAACAGACGAAGAGTCAGAAAATTCCAAAGAAGAATTAGAGATGGAAATAGGACCGCAAAACCGTCTCCTAAAGTACTACACTATCCCTTCTGATCTGAGTAGCCCAAAAGGAAGTGAGGCGCCAATTGTCTCTAATGGAATCTTGTATGCTAATGTTAATAAAATTAGAAGAGAAATTTATGATGTTACAATTAAAAGAAGATTTCCATATTACAGCAACTCCACCACTTATACCATCTCTATCTACTGTAAAAGAAAAATCATAACCAAGCAAATAGCAAACTTCTTGAATTTTATTAGAACGAGTCAAAGTTTCAATGAGAAATACAATATCCGGTTCAACTTTTAAATAGGCTATATTGTTAATTTTAAAAAAAATAGATAATATAGAATTTATTGAAGTTTTTATATGATATATACTTTTATATAAACGGTAAGGTAGGTTAGACTTTTAAATAGACCGGATCAGACAAAATAATTAACTTTTAATCAGTCATAGGTAACGCTTAAGCTTAAAATAATTTCGTAGGTCAGACTCAGACCTGGCAAAGCTTAGTCTGACCTAACCTATTTCTAACCTTAATGACTCTTAATGCCATATGCCAATATGTGTTCTTAGGTGTTAAAAACAACAAAAATTTATATTTTAAGGGTGTAATCGCAAAAAAAATTATAGGGAGAAAAATTACAATTTGCATAAATAACAGAGAACAAAAGTATATTAAAATACTTCATTTTTCTTCTCATTAGAGTGCATCCTAGTCGTAATTGACTAAGTTTTTTTTACTCATGATGCAAGAGCAATTCAATGTAATTGCGTAAGGTGCGTCTGATAGGATAAAAATGATATCTTTTAGATTTAAATTTAAGTTAGAATAAAAATAAGAATATATCTTTTAGACTTAGAGTTAAGTTATAATAATATATATATATATATATATATATATATATATATATATATATATTGTGAGATTCTATTTTATTTTAAAACATATTTATTTCTATTTTTTAGATTTAGATTTAAGTTAAAATAAAAATAAAAATATATCTTTTAGATTTAGAGTTCAGTTTGAATAAAAAATACATATATAGTGTGAGATTCTGTTTTATTTTAAAACAAATTTGTTTCTATTTTTTTAGGTTTATTTTACTATTTAAATACATATTTTAGCCATGAGGCATTAAAACAATTCAACAATAATATTTTAGAGTTTTCTCTCTTTTTGATGGATTCCAAATTTACACTCTGGTGGATTGCAAATCTATTTCAAGGGATTTATTTGGTGGATTCCAAATATTCTCTTCCTAGTGGGCTCCGGAAACCTATTTACTAGGATTAGCACTCACTACAAGAAATTTATGTATTTGCAACGAAATCTTCCGACGAAATGAGATTCTTCACAATTGTTTGATGTTTTCGACCAAATATTCCTCGCAAATATACTTTTCAAAAATGTTGACCGACCGTTCTGAGCGAGACAAGGCCCACACGTTAACTGCATGTATTACAAATACATTTGCGAGGAAAATATTTTCCTCGCGAATGCACTTTGACTAACCGTTCTCTGTAAGGTTCACGTGATGCGCATAATTCAAGAACATTTGCGAGAAAATTTCCTCGTAAATGTACAGAGAGCCGTTACAGAGAGCCGTTACGATTTTGCACCGTTGGGCAACGTTCGGGACATCATTCACTTCATTTTACATCAGTTGTATAAATTAAACAGATGTGAAAAAGAACGCGTAATATTCCAAACGAAGACTTTTCCCAACGGCCCAGGCCTCCACCCGATGTGAAATATACACTTTTTACATCTGGTGGTCACCCGATGTAAAAAGTACTTGACTTACTATTACCCCTCCATTCACATCGGTATGCCAACTGATGTAAAAAGTCGGTTTTACCCGATGTAAAATGTCATTTCTGCACTAGTGCATTCACAATTCTTTTCATTCACAATTCATTCTTAATTTCATCCATTCACAAATTCATTTTCTACACATCTTTACTCTCTTAGTTTTGCATCTGATTATTATTATACGGGTAAGTTTTGTAAATTTATTTTTTGTTTTACAAAATTATTTCTCTACAATAAAATTTAGTCAATGTTTTTCTTACTAAGAGGGTCAACTAACCAACTAATCTTCATACTTAATCTTTTGTTTGGTGCAAGAAAGAAAATATTAATAAAAACAAATAAAATCATACCTTTTATAAAAAAATTGATAAAGGTAGTAAGTATTATTTTATATTGGTAAAGGTATCAATTTTTTTTTGTCAAGGGTAAATATAGTATTTCATTGCTAGTAAACATTTTATGAATTACCTTTTTTTCGGACGCAATGAGTTACCTTTTTTCTCTCTTTTTCCAATTCTATAAGTTTTCATATATCTCTCTCTCCTCTCTCATGTCATCTACTATCAATATAAATAGTGAACTATAACTATATACCTCATACTTGATTGAAGAAACACATCATTTGGTTGATCGGTTCTTGAAAGTAATTTTAAGGTTGGATTCACTTTTTCATAGTTCTTTTCTTTATTATCGAAAATTCATTTATATATTAATGCTTATGTCTATGGCATTAAATTATTAATTTCATGTTCATTTCTCAGTAATCATGAAGGTTGTATTTGATCCCACACAAAATCATAATAAAACAAAATTTGAAGAGACTGTCTCCAATAATAATTTTTAAGATGATGAAGAAGTTATATTTGTTTCAGAGTCAAGAACTAAATTCAGACAATTGGATAATATAATGGTTTAGTCCATTTCTCAATTCTTATTACTCTTTTTTTTTTTTGTTTTGAAAAATTCATTTTATTGTTATATATTTAATCACAATTGTTTAGGTAGCTTTTATATTATAAATTTATACCATAGATTTATAAATGTAACGTGTGTTTATCAATGCATGTCACCAAAACAATTGTGATTAAATATATAACAACAAAATGTATTTTTCAAAAAAAAAAAAGAATATTAAGAATTGAGAAATTGACTAAACCATTATATTATCCAACTGTCTGGATTTAGTTCTTGACTCTGACTCTGAAACAAATATAACTTCTTCATCTTCTTGAAAATTAATATTGAAGACACTCTCTTCAAATTTTCTTTTATTATGATTTTGTGTGGGATCCAATACAACCTTCATGATAACTGCGAAATGAACATGAAATTAATAATTTAATAAGCATGCCATAGACATAAGCATTAATATATAAATGAATTTTCGATAATAAAGGACAAGAACTATGAAAAAGTGAAGTCAACCTTAAAATTATTTTCAAGAACCGATCAACCAAAATGATGTGTTTCTTAAATCAAGTATGAGGTACATAGTTATAGTTCACTATTTATATTGATAGTAAATGACATGAGAGAGGAGAGAGAGATATATGAAAACTTATAGAATTGGAAAAAGAGAGAAAAAAAGGTAACTCATTGCGTCAGAAAAAAAAGGTAACTCATAAAATGTTTACTAGCAATGAAATAATATCTTTACCATTGACAAAAAAAAATTGATATCTTTACCAATATAAAATAATACTTACTACTTTTATCAATTTTTTTTATAAAAGGTATGATTTTATTTGTTTTTCTAATATTGTTCTTTCTTGATAGACTTGCAGTGTTATTATTGAGTTAATCTCGTTCTTTCAACTTGATTAATTGATAAGGGAGAGTAACATATTTAGGGGGAGTCTTAAATAATTTCATTGGTGTAGTTTTAATGAGAGACTTTGATTAGAGGCTAATCAAATAAGACTTATAGACTAAGTACTACGAGATAGTGAAGGTTATTCGCCTGTATTGGTATCCCCAGATTAGGTGCGTTATCACTGAACTGTGTAAACAATTATTTGTGTTGTTTATTGTTTTCCTGCACTTATACTTGTTTACTGCTGCGAGACACAAAACTAAGCAAGTTGTCGAGACATCTTACTTAAAACATCTTTCCCCAAGGGAATTATAATTTCAGGGTAGTAACTAATGGTCTGTTTGGTATAGATGATTTAGGGAAGAGAGAAATAAGAAAGAGAGAAAGAGAGTAGAAATAGAGGATTTCTCTTGTTTGGTTTAGCAAAGAAAGTGAGAAGAGAGAAGAATTTGGTGGGACCCACTGCTTTTTACAATCTCTCCAATCTAGCGAAGAAAGTGAGGAGAAGTGTCTTCTTTTACTTTATTTCTAGGCTTAATTATGGTTTTGGTCCCTTAACTAAATTGTTGGTTTCATTTTGGTCCCTTAATTAATAAAAGTTTCATTGAAGTCTCTTAACTATATTTTCACTGGTCAAGTTAGTCCCTTATGCAATATTGACGCTTCTTTTCCGCCCAATTCTAACAGAACAGGTAATGGTGTATGTATCCGAGATGACCAAGGCACTTTTATTCTAGCTAAGATTGAATGGTTTACTCCAAGATGTGAGGTTCATATTGGTGAAGCGCTTGGACTTTTGTCAGCTCTCAAGTGGGTTCACGAGCTTAATCTAGGTCCGGTGGAATTCGAATTGGATTCAAAGAGGGTGGTTGATAGTTTCCACTCTACACAACCAAATCTCACGGAGTTTGGTGTTATCATGGATCATTGTAAATTTATTTTTGCTAATTATTATAGAAACTCTAGTGTCGAGTTTGTGCGGAGACAATCAAATGAGATTGCCCATACTTTAGCTAAGGCGGCCAAATTGTATTGAACACATTTTAATTAATGAAATGCTATAAGCACCCTTTCGTCAAAAAAGTTAGTCCCTTATGATTTTGTTAAAATAATATCCATTAGATTAAAATAAGGAAACACATATTTGTTTAGGCTTGATTTTCGCAGATCTTGAAAAGGGCAATTGAGATAATTGATTTGTGAGAAAAATAAGAGATCTTTAAAAAGCATAATAATCATGTTTTGTTTCAATTTCAGTTTCAGGTTGAGAATAAAATGTTGCTTAGCGATCCACCAGATTCATGAAGATGATGAAGAAGAATGGAGGAGGAACATGAGAAAAGTGAATAAAATTATGTGTAGATGGTTCATTGGTACTAGTTACAATAGACTTGCATGATTTAATGGTTGTCATTTTAACAAAAATATAAGGGACTAACTTGACTAATGAAAACATAGTTAAAGGACTTAAATGAAACTTTTATTAATTAAGGGACTAAGATGAAACTAATAATTTAGTTACGGGACCAAAAGCATAATTAAGCCTTATTTCTATCATTACCCTTCTTTCTATTTTTTATTCCAACCACAATTTTATATTTTTGAATTTTGAGCAAAGGATATTTTTGTTTTTTAAAAATTAAACACACTTCTCTCTCACCTATCTCTCTCATATTTCTCTTAAACCAAACAATATATAAAATCTACTCTATTTCTCATTTATTTCTCTCTTCACAACTTCTCTTCTAAATCAAACACACCCTAAGTGATAAGTGCAAACGGGACATTTGACTCTGAATTGGTTTTATCTAGTAGATTTTCTTCCTGGATATTGGTATCCCCATAGTAGGTGTGAGTCACTGAACTGAGTTAACAATACACTGTTTTATTTACTTTTATGTCATCGTTATTTTTACTTGTCTATTATATTGTGTTTTACGTACGCTGGTAAGATTTTGGAACATCACATACAACTATGTTTCTAGTGTGTCAGAAATTTTCAGCATATATTTGTGATCTTCCAGAGATTTCAATAGTTACAGAATTTTAGACCCTGGTATCCTTAATTGTTGTATCTACGGGTGTAAGCGGATCGGACAAAACCAATGAAACCAGTGATCCAAACATGAAAAAAAAACCAACCTTTTTTTGTTGTAATCAAAAACCGAACCGAAGTGAGATAAACCGAACTAGTTTGGTTCGGATCTCAAATTTCATTTTTAAAAACCGGTGAATCGAACCGGTCATCTTATAACAGCCCATTTAGCTCATATTTTGACAGGCTCAAACTACATGCACCTTCAAAACAAAACACGCAGGTAGAAGTAGAACACGCACAACACAAACAAGCATATAAACTATGTTAATGTTTATTTGATTTATGTTATTATTGTAAGTCGTTTGAAAATTAGAGTTTGAAATATATCGTGTTTGAAAAAATAATAGCAGATATTATACTGAAAAAATAAAATATTACGAACCGAGTATAGTATTCGATCTAAACCGACTAATTTGGATTGAATTCATTTTTAAAAACCAAACCGAATTAAACTAAACCAATTAAAAATTCCAAAGTTCGGACATCGGATTCACTCGAAACCAATCCAAATCAGTCCAATTACACTCCTTATATCTATGACGCGCATTAATATTGTAGGTCTGTTTAACTTTAGTTGCACTCTCTTTAATTACTTTCAATCTTTCAAAGTCGATAAAATATTTTTTGATGGGATCAAATTCATTTTCATCTCAATACAAGAATATGACCTTCTACTTATTGCTCCAATTTATATTTGCGTAAGTTAGACACAGCAATAATACCTCAATATTGGGATGATGTTACAAAATAACCATATAGTCTAAGTGGATATTTACATTTCTTCATTTTAGTGTCTTCAAATTTGAAATTCGTATCGTCCGGTTTGTATACAGAACAACCCATTGCAACCCAGCACAATTTTTTTTTTATAGGTTTTAAACTTTTTTAGATTATTTAAATAATATTGTCCGTGTGAAAAAGTCATACATATTTTTTAAAATTAAATCTTAGTATTTTTTCTTTTGACAAATTAAAATCTTAGTATTTTTAGCCAAAATATAATTTATTTTCATATTATCTTTTGTAAGATGATAAATTGTTTTTATTTTTATCTTATCCTACTAATTTCTTACCGAGCTCATATTTAAAATCAAAATTTAGTGCCCGTTTGTTATAGCTTTTTTTAGAAAATAATCACTTATTTTTAAAAAATAATCACTTTTAAGAAAATAACATCCGTTTGTTATAGCTTTTAAAAATAATCAGAATCTGAAAATAATCTAAAAACTGCTAAAAATCTGAAGTTGATATTAGTAGCTTATTTTTATAGATTTTTTTTAGAGGAGAGAGAAAACAAGTGTCAAAAAATTTCAGACAAAAATATCCTTAATATTATTCTAATATTCCAATAATATCCTCATTAGAATTTATAGGATTAGTTTGTTATTTTTAGAAGATAAGATTTAGAAATTTGTTTTATTTGTAGAGATAAATATAAAGTCATATAATTATAATGAAAAACAAGAACTTGAGTATTTTTCATATATTTATTTTATATGATATATTATATTTGGATAATTCTACTTTATGGTAATTTTATGATGCAAAATCACTTTTATATAGTTGCATCCAAACAAGTTAAAGATTAATTTTTATAAAAAGTAATTTTTTTTACTGATAAACAACCACAAAATAACTTCTGATTTTTTGTAAAATCTCTAAAAAATAATCTCTAAATTATTTAATGTCAAAATCACTTATTTTTTAATCTGTAACAAACGGGCCCTTAAACTAAAAAATATCGTAAGATTAATTTTAGGAATAATTTATACGTTGCCTCATTAAATATACTCTGAGATAAGTTTATTTTTTGTGACACAAAAAAAATTAGATAAAGCTATCTTTTTCTTCTTTTTTTTTTCTAAGATTTTATAGTAGATCCATTATTATATTGCTATCTAACGTTTTAGGTTCATTAACGATCTTAATTTAATTTTTCATTTCAATAAGGTGATAACCTAACTCAATAATCTTTTTTAAGAAAAAAATGAAATATATATAGTCTTTAAAAATTGTATTTAGAGACCGATTTAGCAACCCAAATTTTTTGGTCATTATAGAGACTGAATTAGAGACCAAAATTTTGAGTTCAAAGTAAAAAAATATTTGGTTGCTAAATCGGTCACTAATATAATATAGCGACCGGTATAGAGACCAAATAATCGGTCACATAATAATAAATATTTTAGTCGCTAAATCGGTCACTAATATTATATTAGTGACCGATTTAGAGACAGATAATTAGTGACCGATTTAGAGACCAAAATATTTATTATTATGTGACCGATTTAGAGACAGATAATTAGTGACCGATTTAGAGGCCAATAATTACTATATTTATATTAGTGACCGATTTAGAGACAGATAATTAGTGACCGATTTAGAGACTAATAATTACTATATTTATATTAGTGACCGATTTAGAGACTAATAATTAGTGACTAATAATTAGTGACTGGTTTAGAGACCAATAATTCCTATATTTATATTAGTGACCGATTTAGAGACTAATAACTAGTGACCGATTTAGAGACCAATAATTAGTATATTTATATTAGTCACCGATTTAGAGACTAATAATTAGTGACCGATTTAAAGACCAATATATAATTACTAGATTTATATTAGTGACCGATTTAGACACTAATAAGTAGTGACTAATTTAGAGACCAATAATTACAATATTTATATTAGTGACCGATTTAGAGACTAATAATTAGTGACTGATTTAGAGACCAATAATTACTATATTTATATTAGTGACCGATTTACAGACTAAATTTTTAGCCGAGAAACCTTCCCTCTCAAAAAAAAAAATATTTTTTTCAACTTTCAACAAAAATTAAAAATATATATATATATATATATATATATATATATATATATATTTAACTAAAATCTCAATACTCAGTTCAAACAAAAAAAATAATAATTAACTAACAATGTTTCTTTGAAAAACTAAAATTTGTTTAATATATATATATATATATATATATATATATAGATTTGAAAAACTTACGTTCAAAAAAAAATTGAAAAACTTAAGTTTGAAAAACTAAAATTTGTTTGTAAAACAAGTTTGTTACTTTAAATATTTAAACAAACATATAATAATATTTTTTTTGTCTTTATCCAAAAAGAAAACAATGGTTCTATGAAGGGGTAAAATTCTATAAATAAGATTAGTAGAAATTGTTAAAAATTTCAAGTGTAGAGTGAAATAATATATCTGAGAGAGAAAAAGAATAAAAGACTCATGAATATCCAAAAGGAAGAAAGAATGGAAGACTCATCGAAATCGTTGATGGGAAGTGAAGAGAGAGAAATAATTGAAGACTCGTTTGACAAAATACAAGAACAATATGACATTGAAGAAGGGGAAATTTATCAAGAGTATCCATTAATGTCCTAATGGAAATTTTGTTTGATTTAAAATTCATCTTTTTTTTTTGTCGAGACCAGGGTATCCACCATAGAGCGCAGTGACAATTCCCCTCGCTAGATTGGAGGCACCTCAAAGAGTGAGATTGCTGGTCCAGAGATTTAAAGTTGCTTCATATTCAAGGCGAGAATCGAATCTTAAACCCTTGGTTAAAGGAGGATGAGCCCCATTAAAATTCATCTTTTTTTTTTATATGTATTTGGTAATCCTTAAATCTACTATGTTAATATTGTTGTGTGCATGATTAATTGTTTTATGTCTATGAAATAATTTTAGAGATATCAAAAATAATAATATTGTCTTTCAAGTAAAAAAAAGTATTTGTTTCTATTTATTTGTCGTTTGACAATTGAAAGTTATATTTTGTCTATTATACGCTTTTCTTAATTTTTTTTATTGACTAAATTTTATATAATTTTTTTATTGTATCTATTTATTTTACTAAATTTTATCTATTGAGAGCTGCTTTTGAAAAATTTCGGCTACTTTTTTCAACTTTACTCCCTTCGAGCTATGGGTGGCTTGGTTTCATTATATTATTTTATTTTTTAGTTTTTGATAATTCAACTTTTTGTTTATAAAGGAGATAAGTATATTGTTTTCTTTTTTTGGGGCCAAACACAATCAAATTTTTATAACTTTTATTGTTTTTGTTTTGTTTTTTTTTTAGGTATTGTTTTTGTTAAGTTTTGTTAAATTCATATACTCTAAAAGTGTGTGAAAAAAATAAAAATTATCAATGGATTAAAATTAAGATATATATAAAAAAAAAAGTTTAATAAAAATATAATGTGCAAAAAAAAATTAATTTGATCTTTTTTTCTTTCAAAAACGACAAATAAAAAGGAAAAGGGGGGGGGGGGGAGTAATAAAAAAACAAAAAAAACTCATTAGAGACCGAATTTGAGACCGAATTTAACATACCACGTTTTCAATTCGGTCGCTGAATCAGTTGCAAAAAGACATAGAATTAATTCTAAATTGGTCACAATAACGGTCTCTAATAAGGGTCACTAAATCAGTCACTGATAGCGTCGTTCAAGGCGTCGCACGTCACGTCGCTTGCCGTCTCTAATTATGTCTCTGAATTTAGTCACAAATTCAGTCATTAAAATCAGTCACCGTTTTGGTCTCTAAATTCGGTCTCTAAATCAGTCTCTAAATTCAGTCACTAAACCAGTCTCTAAATTCAGTCACTAAATTAGTCTTTAAATTTAGTCTCTAAATTGGTCACTAAACTCAGTCGCTAATTCGGTCGCAACAAATTGGTCACTAAATTGGTCACAACAGATCAGCCACCATGGTTTTTAAAACTGATTTTAATTGGTCTCTATATCGGTCACTAATTGATTTAGTGACCGATTTGCATTAAAATTGGTCTCTAAATGCAAATTTTCTAGTAGTGATATATATATATATATATATATATATATATATATATGGATTGCTATCCTTGACCCATGTAGGTCAAAGTTAGCAACTATGACTCACATGAATTACTCCGCGCCCCCCCCCCCCAAAACTCTACTCGCAAGCCCCTCTTTCTTCGCGCCCCCCATGCGCGCCCTCCACTGTTACATGGTTGCTAACTTTGACCCACATGGTCAATGTTGTTGGAGTTGATTGTCAAGTCCCACATCGCCCAATTTCTTAAATAAAGAAGGAAGTTGAAAATTAGCTATTGGAGAAGTCCAACATTGCTTAGTGTGGTGAAGTAAGGGGGAAACCAAGGCTATATATAGATACTTAGTTTCTTTATTTTAAATTGCACCAGTCAGTAGCACTTTAAGCTTATATTCTGACTTAATTTAAATATTTGCTTTGTGAGAGTGTGGTTGTATTGGGGCATTGGGGTGAGAGTGAAAAGTCTATGTGTTGTATCAATTTTCACATAGTGATAATTCTCTTGTTGTCGGTTTAGACAACGGTTATGGTTTTTTCTCCGGTTTTGGAGTTTCCACATTATATTCTTGTGTTGTGATTGTGTTTATTTTTCTTCTTTAGCGTTGTTATTTCCTAACAACTGGTATCTAGAGCTTTGGTTCGGTATTCTGAAGGTGCTAAAGAAGGGGCTTTGCTATGTCTTATTCAAGTGCTATGAAGTTTGACATAAAGAAGTTTGATGGAAGAATCAATTTTGGCTTGTGGAAAGTGCAAGTCAATGATGTGCTTATACAATCAGGGTTACACAAGGCGTTGAAAGGCAACACTTCCAAGATGGAGGACGACAAGTGGGAGGAACTAGATTTGAGAGCTACAAGTGCAATTCGCTTGTGTTTGGCAAAGAATGTTCTTGCGAATGTGCAGAATATGTCATCAGCCAAGGAACTCTAGGAAAGGCTCGAAGGGTTGTATCAGGCAAAGGACATCTCAAATTGGTTGCTGCTGAAGGAGCAATTCCATAATCTGCGCATGGATGAGGGTACAAAAATATCTGATCATCTTAGTACTTTGAATAATATTGTTTCTGAGTTAGAATCTATTAAAGTTGAGATTGATGATGAGGATAAGGCGTTAAGGCTCATTTGGTCCCTTCCACCTTCTTATGTTCATCTTAAACCTGTTTTGATGTATGGGAAGGAAAAATTAAATTTTGAAGAAGTTGCAACTAAGATTATTTCTGAAGAAAGGAGGATGAAAAGTGATGAAAGCACTTCATCAAGCTCGATGTTGCTAACTAGAAGTGGGGCTAATGAGAAGAAGATTCATGCAAAGGATTTGTCGTGTTGGAAGTGTGGAAGGTCTGGGCATTTAAAGAGAAATTGTCCAGGTGGAGCAGTATCTAAAAAGAACTCTGAGACAAGTGCTGGCAATGTCTCCCTTGTTTTGGGAGATGATGGTGATCTTATCTAGAGGATATGGTGTGTCCTTATGGTATTTCCGCTATACCATGAGAAATGACATGTTATTGCTAGCGGATTTAGAACAACACACGGGCATTGGTTGGCATTGATGCAAGGTGTGTGGTGAGATGTGTCGATGGCTGAAGAACTTCCTAAAAGCCAACATGGGAGTTGCACCATAATCTTTCAGCAGGTTTCGACATGAAATTCTTGGGATGGTTTAGTTCCAAGTGAAGAAAATTCTTGGGATGGTTTAGTTCCAAGTGAAGTATATTCTTTATGGTGGAGTATGATTGTCGGTATAGACAATGGAAGCGGATGATGAAACTCTTCCAATCAAGGTGGAGATTGTTGGAGTTGATTGTCAAGTCCCACATCGCCCAATTTCTTAAATAAAGAAGGAAGTTGAAAATTAGCTATTGGAGAAGTCCCACATTGCTTAAAGTGCTAATCATTGTTACCATGCATGCACGGGGAAGAAGCTCTAGTGGCTTTCAAGGTGAAAGTCGGTTCTTTCAAAGCTATTGGTAGCCGCCCCTAAGCTTTGCTAAGCCCGTAAAAAGACCCCACCTGCATTAGCCAAAGCTAAATCCGACGGATGAATGGGAAGACCTCTCCCTCCCTATGGAATAGGGGGCTGAAACGGGGGCAGACGCGGTTATAAGGGAAGTAGCCTTCTCGGCCTGCTCGTTCGTTTGGAAGAGTGATCAAGAGCACCAGACCACATAAAAAAGAAATAAAGACACGAATTTAACGGCACGAGCTTCCGAGCCGGCTCCTCTAAGAACTACCTCGGATAGTTGTCGAGGGAAGGAAGTAGAAAATCAACAGCTCAGAAAGCTTTACCTTGAAGTAAGGGGGAAACCAAGGCTATATATAGATACTTAGTTTCTTTATTTTAAATTGCACCAGTCAGTAGCACTTTAAGCTTATATTCTGACTTAATTTAAATATTTGCTTTGTGAGAGTGTGGTTGTATTGGGGCATTGGGGTGAGAGTGAAAAGTCTATGTGTTGTATCAATTTTCACATAGTGATAATTCTCTTGTTGTCGGTTTAGACAACGGTTATGGTTTTTTCTCCGGTTTTGGAGTTTCCACATTATATTCTTGTGTTGTGATTGTGTTTATTTTTCTTCTTTAGCGTTGTTATTTCCTAACAACTGGTATCTAGAGCTTTGGTTCGGTATTCTGAAGGTGCTAAAGAAGGGGCTTTGCTATGTCTTATTCAAGTGCTATGAAGTTTGACATAAAGAAGTTTGATGGAAGAATCAATTTTGGCTTGTGGAAAGTGCAAGTCAATGATGTGCTTATACAATCAGGGTTACACAAGGCGTTGAAAGGCAACACTTCCAAGATGGAGGACGACAAGTGGGAGGAACTAGATTTGAGAGCTACAAGTGCAATTCGCTTGTGTTTGGCAAAGAATGTTCTTGCGAATGTGCAGAATATGTCATCAGCCAAGGAACTCTAGGAAAGGCTCGAAGGGTTGTATCAGGCAAAGGACATCTCAAATTGGTTGCTGCTGAAGGAGCAATTCCATAATCTGCGCATGGATGAGGGTACAAAAATATCTGATCATCTTAGTACTTTGAATAATATTGTTTCTGAGTTAGAATCTATTAAAGTTGAGATTGATGATGAGGATAAGGCGTTAAGGCTCATTTGGTCCCTTCCACCTTCTTATGTTCATCTTAAACCTGTTTTGATGTATGGGAAGGAAAAATTAAATTTTGAAGAAGTTGCAACTAAGATTATTTCTGAAGAAAGGAGGATGAAAAGTGATGAAAGCACTTCATCAAGCTCGATGTTGCTAACTAGAAGTGGGGCTAATGAGAAGAAGATTCATGCAAAGGATTTGTCGTGTTGGAAGTGTGGAAGGTCTGGGCATTTAAAGAGAAATTGTCCAGGTGGAGCAGTATCTAAAAAGAACTCTGAGACAAGTGCTGGCAATGTCTCCCTTGTTTTGGGAGATGATGGTGATCTTATCTAGAGGATATGGTGTGTCCTTATGGTATTTCCGCTATACCATGAGAAATGACATGTTATTGCTAGCGGATTTAGAACAACACACGGGCATTGGTTGGCATTGATGCAAGGTGTGTGGTGAGATGTGTCGATGGCTGAAGAACTTCCTAAAAGCCAACATGGGAGTTGCACCATAATCTTTCAGCAGGTTTCGACATGAAATTCTTGGGATGGTTTAGTTCCAAGTGAAGAAAATTCTTGGGATGGTTTAGTTCCAAGTGAAGTATATTCTTTATGGTGGAGTATGATTGTCGGTATAGACAATGGAAGCGGATGATGAAACTCTTCCAATCAAGGTGGAGATTGTTGGAGTTGATTGTCAAGTCCCACATCGCCCAATTTCTTAAATAAAGAAGGAAGTTGAAAATTAGCTATTGGAGAAGTCCCACATTGCTTAAAGTGCTAATCATTGTTACCATGCATGCACGGGGAAGAAGCTCTAGTGGCTTTCAAGGTGAAAGTCGGTTCTTTCAAAGCTATTGGTAGCCGCCCCTAAGCTTTGCTAAGCCCGTAAAAAGACCCCACCTGCATTAGCCAAAGCTAAATCCGACGGATGAATGGGAAGACCTCTCCCTCCCTATGGAATAGGGGGCTGAAACGGGGGCAGACGCGGTTATAAGGGAAGTAGCCTTCTCGGCCTGCTCGTTCGTTTGGAAGAGTGATCAAGAGCACCAGACCACATAAAAAAGAAATAAAGACACGAATTTAACGGCACGAGCTTCCGAGCCGGCTCCTCTAAGAACTACCTCGGATAGTTGTCGAGGGAAGGAAGTAGAAAATCAACAGCTCAGAAAGCTTTACCTTGAAGTAAGGGGGAAACCAAGGCTATATATAGATACTTAGTTTCTTTATTTTAAATTGCACCAGTAAGTAGCACTTTAAGCTTATATTCTGACTTAGTTTAAATATTTGCTTTGTGAGAGTGTGGTTGTATTCGGGCATTGGGGTGAGAGTAAAAAGTCTATGTGTTGTATCAATTTTCACATAGTGATAATTCTCTTGTTGTCGGTTTAGACAACGGTTATGGTTTTTTCTCCGGTTTTGGAGTTTCCACATTATATTCTTGTGTTGTGATTGTGTTTATTTTTCTTCTTTAGCGTTGTTATTTCCTAACAACTGGTATCTAGAGCTTTGGTTCGGTATTCTGAAGGTGCTAAAGAAGGGGCTTTGCTATGTCTTATTCAAGTGCTATGAAGTTTGACATAGAGAAGTTTGATGGAAGAATACATTTTGGCTTGTGGAAAGTGCAAGTCAATGATGTGCTTATACAATCAGGGTTACACAAGGCGTTGAAAGGCAACACTTCCAAGATGGAGGACGACAAGTGGGAGGAACTAGATTTGAGAGCTACAAGTGCAATTCGCTTGTGTTTGGCAAAGAATGTTCTTGCGAATGTGCAGAATATGTCATCAGCCAAGGAACTCTAGGAAAGACTCGAAGGGTTGTATCAGGCAAAGGACATCTCAAATTGGTTGCTGCTGAAGGAGCAATTCCACAATCTGCGCATGGATGAGGGTACAAAAATATTTGATCATCTTAGTACTTTGAATAATATTGTTTCTGAGTTAGAATCTATTAAAGTTGAGATTGATGATGAGGATAAGGCGTTAAGGCTCATTTGGTCCCTTCCACCTTCTTATGTTCATCTTAAACCTGTTTTGATGTATGGGAAGGAAAAATTAAATTTTGAAGAAGTTGCAACTAAGATTATTTCTGAAGAAAGGAGGATGAAAAGTGATGAAAGCACTTCATCAAGCTCGATGTTGCTAACTAGAAGTGGGGCTAATGAGAAGAAGATTCATGCAAAGGATTTGTCGTGTTGGAAGTGTGGAAGGTCTGGGCATTTAAAGAGAAATTGTCCAGGTGGAGCAGTATCTAAAAAGAACTCTGAGACAAGTGCTGGCAATGTCTCCCTTGTTTTGGGAGATGATGGTGATCTTATCTAGAGGATATGGTGTGTCCTTATGGTATTTCCGCTATACCATGAGAAAGGACATGTTATTGCTAGCGGATTTAGAACAACACACGGGCATTGGTTGGCATTGATGCAAGGTGTGTGGTGAGATGTGTCGATGGCTGAAGAACTTCCTAAAAGCCAACATGGGAGTTGCACCATAATCTTTCAGCAGGTTTCGACATGAAATTCTTGGGATGGTTTAGTTCCAAGTGAAGAAAATTCTTGGGATGGTTTAGTTCCAAGTGAAGTATATTCTTTATGGTGGAGTATGATTGTCGGTATAGACAATGGAAGCGGATGATGAAACTCTTCCAATCAAGGTGGAGATTGTTGGAGTTGATTGTCAAGTCCCACATCGCCCAATTTCTTAAATAAAGAAGGAAGTTGAAAATTAGCTATTGGAGAAGTCCCACATTGCTTAAAGTGCTAATCATTGTTACCATGCATGCACGGGGAAGAAGCTCTAGTGGCTTTCAAGGTGAAAGTCGGTTCTTTCAAAGCTATTGGTAGCCGCCCCTAAGCTTTGCTAAGCCCGTAAAAAGACCCCACCTGCATTAGCCAAAGCTAAATCCGACGGATGAATGGGAAGACCTCTCCCTCCCTATGGAATAGGGGGCTGAAACGGGGGCAGACGCGGTTATAAGGGAAGTAGCCTTCTCGGCCTGCTCGTTCGTTTGGAAGAGTGATCAAGAGCACCAGACCACATAAAAAAGAAATAAAGACACGAATTTAACGGCACGAGCTTCCGAGCCGGCTCCTCTAAGAACTACCTCGGATAGTTGTCGAGGGAAGGAAGTAGAAAATCAACAGCTCAGAAAGCTTTACCTTGAAGTAAGGGGGAAACCAAGGCTATATATAGATACTTAGTTTCTTTATTTTAAATTGCACCAGTAAGTAGCACTTTAAGCTTATATTCTGACTTAGTTTAAATATTTGCTTTGTGAGAGTGTGGTTGTATTCGGGCATTGGGGTGAGAGTAAAAAGTCTATGTGTTGTATCAATTTTCACATAGTGATAATTCTCTTGTTGTCGGTTTAGACAACGGTTATGGTTTTTTCTCCGGTTTTGGAGTTTCCACATTATATTCTTGTGTTGTGATTGTGTTTATTTTTCTTCTTTAGCGTTGTTATTTCCTAACAACTGGTATCTAGAGCTTTGGTTCGGTATTCTGAAGGTGCTAAAGAAGGGGCTTTGCTATGTCTTATTCAAGTGCTATGAAGTTTGACATAGAGAAGTTTGATGGAAGAATACATTTTGGCTTGTGGAAAGTGCAAGTCAATGATGTGCTTATACAATCAGGGTTACACAAGGCGTTGAAAGGCAACACTTCCAAGATGGAGGACGACAAGTGGGAGGAACTAGATTTGAGAGCTACAAGTGCAATTCGCTTGTGTTTGGCAAAGAATGTTCTTGCGAATGTGCAGAATATGTCATCAGCCAAGGAACTCTAGGAAAGACTCGAAGGGTTGTATCAGGCAAAGGACATCTCAAATTGGTTGCTGCTGAAGGAGCAATTCCACAATCTGCGCATGGATGAGGGTACAAAAATATTTGATCATCTTAGTACTTTGAATAATATTGTTTCTGAGTTAGAATCTATTAAAGTTGAGATTGATGATGAGGATAAGGCGTTAAGGCTCATTTGGTCCCTTCCACCTTCTTATGTTCATCTTAAACCTGTTTTGATGTATGGGAAGGAAAAATTAAATTTTGAAGAAGTTGCAACTAAGATTATTTCTGAAGAAAGGAGGATGAAAAGTGATGAAAGCACTTCATCAAGCTCGATGTTGCTAACTAGAAGTGGGGCTAATGAGAAGAAGATTCATGCAAAGGATTTGTCGTGTTGGAAGTGTGGAAGGTCTGGGCATTTAAAGAGAAATTGTCCAGGTGGAGCAGTATCTAAAAAGAACTCTGAGACAAGTGCTGGCAATGTCTCCCTTGTTTTGGGAGATGATGGTGATCTTATCTAGAGGATATGGTGTGTCCTTATGGTATTTCCGCTATACCATGAGAAAGGACATGTTATTGCTAGCGGATTTAGAACAACACACGGGCATTGGTTGGCATTGATGCAAGGTGTGTGGTGAGATGTGTCGATGGCTGAAGAACTTCCTAAAAGCCAACATGGGAGTTGCACCATAATCTTTCAGCAGGTTTCGACATGAAATTCTTGGGATGGTTTAGTTCCAAGTGAAGAAAATTCTTGGGATGGTTTAGTTCCAAGTGAAGTATATTCTTTATGGTGGAGTATGATTGTCGGTATAGACAATGGAAGCGGATGATGAAACTCTTCCAATCAAGGTGGAGATTGTTGGAGTTGATTGTCAAGTCCCACATCGCCCAATTTCTTAAATAAAGAAGGAAGTTGAAAATTAGCTATTGGAGAAGTCCCACATTGCTTAAAGTGCTAATCATTGTTACCATGCATGCACGGGGAAGAAGCTCTAGTGGCTTTCAAGGTGAAAGTCGGTTCTTTCAAAGCTATTGGTAGCCGCCCCTAAGCTTTGCTAAGCCCGTAAAAAGACCCCACCTGCATTAGCCAAAGCTAAATCCGACGGATGAATGGGAAGACCTCTCCCTCCCTATGGAATAGGGGGCTGAAACGGGGGCAGACGCGGTTATAAGGGAAGTAGCCTTCTCGGCCTGCTCGTTCGTTTGGAAGAGTGATCAAGAGCACCAGACCACATAAAAAAGAAATAAAGACACGAATTTAACGGCACGAGCTTCCGAGCCGGCTCCTCTAAGAACTACCTCGGATAGTTGTCGAGGGAAGGAAGTAGAAAATCAACAGCTCAGAAAGCTTTACCTTGAAGTAAGGGGGAAACCAAGGCTATATATAGATACTTAGTTTCTTTATTTTAAATTGCACCAGTAAGTAGCACTTTAAGCTTATATTCTGACTTAGTTTAAATATTTGCTTTGTGAGAGTGTGGTTGTATTCGGGCATTGGGGTGAGAGTAAAAAGTCTATGTGTTGTATCAATTTTCACATAGTGATAATTCTCTTGTTGTCGGTTTAGACAACGGTTATGGTTTTTTCTCCGGTTTTGGAGTTTCCACATTATATTCTTGTGTTGTGATTGTGTTTATTTTTCTTCTTTAGCGTTGTTATTTCCTAACAACTGGTATCTAGAGCTTTGGTTCGGTATTCTGAAGGTGCTAAAGAAGGGGCTTTGCTATGTCTTATTCAAGTGCTATGAAGTTTGACATAGAGAAGTTTGATGGAAGAATACATTTTGGCTTGTGGAAAGTGCAAGTCAATGATGTGCTTATACAATCAGGGTTACACAAGGCGTTGAAAGGCAACACTTCCAAGATGGAGGACGACAAGTGGGAGGAACTAGATTTGAGAGCTACAAGTGCAATTCGCTTGTGTTTGGCAAAGAATGTTCTTGCGAATGTGCAGAATATGTCATCAGCCAAGGAACTCTAGGAAAGACTCGAAGGGTTGTATCAGGCAAAGGACATCTCAAATTGGTTGCTACTGAAGGAGCAATTCCACAATCTGCGCATGGATGAGGGTACAAAAATATTTGATCATCTTAGTACTTTGAATAATATTGTTTCTGAGTTAGAATCTATTAAAGTTGAGATTGATGATGAGGATAAGGCGTTAAGGCTCATTTGGTCCCTTCCACCTTCTTATGTTCATCTTAAACCTGTTTTGATGTATGGGAAGGAAAAATTAAATTTTGAAGAAGTTGCAACTAAGATTATTTCTGAAGAAAGGAGGATGAAAAGTGATGAAAGCACTTCATCAAGCTCGATGTTGCTAACTAGAAGTGGGGCTAATGAGAAGAAGATTCATGCAAAGGATTTGTCGTGTTGGAAGTGTGGAAGGTCTGGGCATTTAAAGAGAAATTGTCCAGGTGGAGCAGTATCTAAAAAGAACTCTGAGACAAGTGCTGGCAATGTCTCCCTTGTTTTGGGAGATGATGGTGATCTTATCTAGAGGATATGGTGTGTCCTTATGGTATTTCCGCTATACCATGAGAAAGGACATGTTATTGCTAGCGGATTTAGAACAACACACGGGCATTGGTTGGCATTGATGCAAGGTGTGTGGTGAGATGTGTCGATGGCTGAAGAACTTCCTAAAAGCCAACATGGGAGTTGCACCATAATCTTTCAGCAGGTTTCGACATGAAATTCTTGGGATGGTTTAGTTCCAAGTGAAGAAAATTCTTGGGATGGTTTAGTTCCAAGTGAAGTATATTCTTTATGGTGGAGTATGATTGTCGGTATAGACAATGGAAGCGGATGATGAAACTCTTCCAATCAAGGTGGAGATTGTTGGAGTTGATTGTCAAGTCCCACATCGCCCAATTTCTTAAATAAAGAAGGAAGTTGAAAATTAGCTATTGGAGAAGTCCCACATTGCTTAAAGTGCTAATCATTGTTACCATGCATGCACGGGGAAGAAGCTCTAGTGGCTTTCAAGGTGAAAGTCGGTTCTTTCAAAGCTATTGGTAGCCGCCCCTAAGCTTTGCTAAGCCCGTAAAAAGACCCCACCTGCATTAGCCAAAGCTAAATCCGACGGATGAATGGGAAGACCTCTCCCTCCCTATGGAATAGGGGGCTGAAACGGGGGCAGACGCGGTTATAAGGGAAGTAGCCTTCTCGGCCTGCTCGTTCGTTTGGAAGAGTGATCAAGAGCACCAGACCACATAAAAAAGAAATAAAGACACGAATTTAACGGCACGAGCTTCCGAGCCGGCTCCTCTAAGAACTACCTCGGATAGTTGTCGAGGGAAGGAAGTAGAAAATCAACAGCTCAGAAAGCTTTACCTTGAAGTAAGGGGGAAACCAAGGCTATATATAGATACTTAGTTTCTTTATTTTAAATTGCACCAGTCAGTAGCACTTTAAGCTTATATTCTGACTTAGTTTAAATATTTGCTTTGTGAGAGTGTGGTTGTATTGGGGCATTGGGGTGAGAGTAAAAAGTCTATGTGTTGTATCAATTTTCACATAGTGATAATTCTCTTGTTGTCGGTTTAGACAACGATTGTGGTTTTTTCTCCGGTTTTGGAGTTTCCACATTATATTCTTGTGTTGTGATTGTGTTTATTTTTCTTCTTTACTGTTGTTATTTCCTAACAAATGTTAGCAACCCTATATATATATATATATATATATATATATATATATATATATATATATATATTCAGATATTTAATTACAATTTGTAAATTTTTTTACCAATTACTAAAAAGGAGGAATCCGTTAACTCCAGGAGTAACTCTGAGATGATTTACTCCGTTTAATATCTCATTATTCACGAAGAATTTCATCAATCCAACCGTTGATTATTATCATTATATATCAATAATTAAGTATATACATTTTTATATAAGTCTAAAATTCGTAGCTATGTAATCTAGGTATCGATATTTACTTGTATTTTTTAAGAGCATATTATACGTTTATTTGAATTATTTAATGATGTATCAAATAATTTTAAAATTTTATAAAACTTGTATAGTTGATCTATTCAATAAGAACTTTTATTTGGACGGTTGGATAGGGGAAATTCATCGTGAATAATGAGATATTAAGCAGAGTAACTCATCTCAAAGTTACTCCTAGAGTCAACTGATCCCTCCTTATCACTAAAATATATGAAAAAATTTAGCGGTGCCATCCTGTCATGAAATTGTTTTGTTGTTACGTGTGTGTGTGATATATATATATATATATATATATATATATATATATATATTCAAATATCTAATAAGATTTTGTAAATTTGTTTTACCAATATTACTAAAATATATGAAAAAATTTAGCGGTTCCTTTTTTATTTTTCATGAAATTTAGTGGTTCTTTTACTCAATATATGTGGTTTTAATATAAATAAAATTTTGTTGCAGATGATTAGAAACTAAATGTAACCAAAAAATAAAAGATGACTAAAAACTAAAATTTGTATGCATATTATCAAAAAATTTAAAGGACGCATATTATCATACTGAATTAAAGAATTATTGCAAAATTGCGCAACTCTTAATATATATAATTGATTCTTCTTTACAATAAATATATTAAAACTATAGAGACAAGAAGAAAAAAAATAACATAAGGTAACGCTAGAATAAAATCACACAACTATAGCAATATTTTGAAATATGGTTATACTATTAAAAAAAACATAATCATGAGTTCACCAAAATCATATGTTTTTTACAGGACATTAGGGTCTTGTTTTTATTTTGTGAACTCATGATCATGTTTTTTTAAAGTATGACCGTGTTTTAAATTAATTATGATGATGGAATTAAGTTAGTAGATATTACCGGTTCAAAATATATGTTATAGTTATGTGGAATAAATTAATATTACACAAATGATTTTTATATATAAATTTTCGAATTTATGATGGATTTTATAAAATTTAAATCGGCTAAAACGTTATTAAAATGTGTAACATTTAGTATCAAATTAGTTGGTATCAACGAATTCTGACTCATAATTTATAATAGGAAGTAGTGATAATATATGGATGGAGGAAAAGGATCAATTGACTCATTGACTTGAAAACCTTTTATAAACTTTGAAATTCTGGCAACCCGACAGACAAACACTGTGAACAATGTAAGCACAATTGTCCGAGCGCGTGTATAGCTCAGGACAATAACACAATTAAAACGTGAATTAAAAGCAGCGGAAAAGTAAATAACACAATAGGTTTGTTAACCCAGTTCGGCCCAACGTCTTAATCTGGGGGATACCAATCCAGGAAGGAAATCCACTAAGTAAAACAAATTCAAAGTCAAACTCCTCGTTTGCACTTCTCACTTTGTAACTACCCGTCTAGACCTCTACCTAGGAACTCCTAGATATGAGAACCTCTGCTCACTTCCTCTCAGTTTGAAGACTTCCACGCAAACAACCTCTGGTTCACTGATCTTCGCACTGGCATTAAGTTCAATACACAAATCATTAGATGAGAACACTCTCAAACATAAAAGTAAACTCTGTACCTAAAGGATTAGGAGCAACTTCACAGTACAAACACCCTACGTCCTTCATGTATCGACATGATACGAGAAAGGCTCACAAGTTCACTACTTAACATATAAGCAACGCACGCTTTAGTGAACACCAGAACAACCGACTCCGTACTTCACAGCTTAAGAGCGGTACACAGGCAACTCCATACTTAAAAGCTTAGGAGTGCACACGTTAAAGCACAAGGCTTTAACCACGAAACCCTAAAACCCTAAAGACTACATTTTTGTAAATAATGGCTTCGCTCTCTTTAGGTTTTGCATCTTTCAATATATATATTCTGTAAGAATCGTGTTGAGCAAGATACATGGGCTTTAAAACACAGCTTGGACGTTGTCAGGTCCAGCTAACAATTCTTCATGAGCAAGAATATTGTTTCCAAAAATATATCAATATTAATTATGGAAATACACAAAGGCTTGACAGCCTGTACAACTCATTCAACCTGCGCGTCTTGATCAGCACGCTAGGTTAAACATAAAACTTCATAGAATCTCCAGAAGATCTTGCACAGAAATATAGCGCGTGTTGGCGCGCAACAATAAGGTTACACAATGCTGTTCCACATGCTACATCATTTGTCTCAGCATTTGGCTAGTTGTTGTTTTTGCAAAATGTAGCCAACATACAAAAACCCAACAATCTCCCCCTTTGGCAAAATTTTGGCTAAAACAATCTATAGCCAGTTCTTGGAGAGATACACAGAACTTCTTCAAGTCCACATCATGCATAAGCAACAAAACTATCATGGCATATAACAAAACTACCTCCAAGAGAATTCCTTGAACAAAGATAGCTTGTAACAATATCAGAGGCATTCATCATCAGGAATCATAATACGCCTAGCCTCACAGAAATGACCAGATAAAAAGATTCACATATAGTGGATTCATATATAGAGATGAAAACATACTCTTGAATAGGATAGACTTCCACAACAGAAACGATTAGATATGCGTGCTCCCCCTCAACACATGCATTCACATACCATTAGTGCTCCCCCTCAAAACATGCATGCATATATCACAACATACTTACTTCAGTAAGACAAATGTTAGAGCATCTGTCAGAGCTTCATGCACATATAACAACACAGCAACTGCCAGACCAGAAAATTTCTTCCCTTGATCTCACCCTTTTAAAACCAGAACAGGTAGAGTGACCTGCTCTGATACCAATTGAAATTCTGGCAACCAGACAGACAAACGCTGTGAACAATGTAAGCACAATTGTCCGAGCGCGTGTATAGCTCAGGACAATAACACAATTAAAACGTGAATTAAAAGCAGCGGAAAAGTAAATAACACAATAGGTTTGTTAACCCAGTTCGGCCCAACGTCTTAATCTGGGGGATACCAATCCAGAAAGGAAATCCACTAAGTAAAACAAATTCAAAGTCAAACTCCTCGTTTGCACTTCTCACTTTGTAACTACCCGTCTAGACCTCTACCTAGGAACTCCTAGATATGAGAACCTCTGCTCACTTCCTCTCAGTTTGAAGACTTCCACGCAAACAACCTCTGGTTTACTGATCTTCGCACTGGCATTAAGTTCAATACACAAATCATTAGATGAGAACACTCTCAAACATAAAAGTAAATTCTGTACCTAAAGGATTAGGAGCAACTTCACAGTACAAACACCCTACGTCCTTCATGTATCGACATGATACAAGAAAGGCTCACAAGTTCACTACTTAACATATAAGCAACGCACGCTTTAGTGAACACCAGAACAACCGACTCCGTACTTCACAGCTTAAGAGCGGTACACAGGCAAATCCATACTTAAAAGCTTAGGAGTGCACACGTTAAAGCACAAGGCTTTAACCACGAAACCCTAAAACCCTAAAGACTACATTTTTGTAAATAATGGCTTCGCTCTCTTTAGGTTTTGCATCTTTCAATATATATATTCTGTAAGAATCGTGTTGAGCAAGATACATGGGCTTTAAAACACAGCTTGGACGTTGTCAGGTCCAGCTAACAATTCTTCATGAGCAAGAATATTGTTTCCAAAAATATATCAATATTAATTATGGAAATACACAAAGGCTTGACAGCCTGTACAACTCATTCAACCTGCGCGTCTTGATCAGCACGCTAGGTTAAACATAAAACTTCATAGAATCTCCGGAAGATCTTGCACAGAAATATAGCGCGTGTTGGCGCGCAACAATAAGGTCACACAATGCTGTTCCACATGCTACATCATTTGTCTCAGCATTTGGCTAGTTGTTGTTTTTGCAAAATGTAGCCAACATACAAAAACCCAACAATCTCCCCCTTTGGCAAAATTTTGGCTAAAACAATCTATAGCCAGTTCTTGGAGAGATACACAGAACTTCTTCAAGTCCACATCATGCATAAGCAACAAAACTATCATGGCATATAACAAAACTACCTCCAAGAGAATTCCTTGAACAAAGATAGCTTGTAACAATATCAGAGGCATTCATCATCAGGAATCATAATACGCCTAGCCTCACAGAAATGACCAGATAAAAAGATTCACATATAGTGGATTCATATATAGAGATGAAAACATACTCTTGAATAGGATAGACTTCCACAACATAAACGATTAGATATGCGTGCTCCCCCTCAACACATGCATTCACATACCATTAGTGCTCCCCCTCAAAACATGCATGCATATATCACAACATACTTACTTCAGTAAGACAAATGTTAGAGCATCTGTCAGAGCTTCATGCACATATAATAACACAGCAACTGCCAGACCAGAAAATTTCTTCCCTTGATCTCACCCTTTTAAAACCAGAACAGGTAGAGTGACCTGCTCTGATACCAATTGAAATTCTGGCAACCAGACAGACAAACGCTGTGAACAATGTAAGCACAATTGTCCGAGCGCGTGTATAGCTCAGGACAATAACACAATTAAAACGTGAATTAAAAGCAGCGGAAAAGTAAATAACACAATAGGTTTGTTAACCCAGTTCGGCCCAACGTCTTAATCTGGGGGATACCAATCCAGGAAGGAAATCCACAAAGTAAAACAAATTCAAAGTCAAACTCCTCGTTTGCACTTCTCACTTTGTAACTACCCGTCTAGACCTCTACCTAGGAACTCCTAGATATGAGAACCTCTGCTCACTTCCTCTCAGTTTGAAGACTTCCACGCAAACAACCTCTGGTTCACTGATCTTCGCACTGGCATTAAGTTCAATACACAAATCATTAGATGAGAACACTCTCAAACATAAAAGTAAACTCTGTACCTAAAGGCTTAGGAGCAACTTCACAGTACAAACACCCTACGTCCTTCATGTATCGACATGATACAAGAAAGGCTCACAAGTTCACTACTTAACATATAAGCAACGCACGCTTTAGTGAACACCAGAACAACCGACTCCGTACTTCACACCTTAAGAGCGGTACACAGGCAAATCCATACTTAAAAGCTTAGGAGTGCACACGTTAAAGCACAAGGCTTTAACCACGAAACCCTAAAACCCTAAAGACTACATTTTTGTAAATAATGGCTTCGCTCTCTTTAGGTTTTGCATCTTTCAATATATATATTCTGTAAGAATCGTGTTGAGCAAGATACATGGGCTTTAAAACACAGCTTGGACGTTGTCAGGTCCAGCTAACAATTCTTCATGAGCAAGAATATTGTTTCCAAAAATATATCAATATTAATTATGGAAATACACAAAGGCTTGACAGCCTGTACAACTCATTCAACCTGCGCGTCTTGATCAGCACGCTAGGTTAAACATAAAACTTCATAGAATCTCCAGAAGATCTTGCACAGAAATATAGCGCGTGTTGGCGCGCAACAATAAGGTCACACAATGCTGTTCCACATGCTACATCATTTGTCTCAGCATTTGGCTAGTTGTTGTTTTTGCAAAATGTAGCCAACATACAAAAACCCAACAATCTCCCCCTTTGGCAAAATTTTGGCTAAAACAATCTATAGCCAGTTCTTGGAGAGATACACAGAACTTCTTCAAGTCCACATCATGCATAAGCAACAAAACTATCATGGCATATAACAAAACTACCTCCAAGAGAATTCCTTGAACAAAGATAGCTTGTAACAATATCAGAGGCATTCATCATCAGGAATCATAATACGCCTAGCCTCACAGAAATGACCAGATAAAAAGATTCACATATAGTGGATTCATATATAGAGATGAAAACATACTCTTGAATAGGATAGACTTCCACAACAGAAACGATTAGATATGCGTGCTCCCCCTCAACACATGCATTCACATACCATTAGTGCTCCCCCTCAAAACATGAATGCATATATCACAACATACTTACTTCAGTAAGACAAATGTTAAAGCATCTGTCAGAGCTTCATGCACATATAATAACACAGCAACTGCCAGACCAGAAAATTTCTTCCCTTGATCTCACCCTTTTAAAACCAGAACAGGTAGAGTGACCTGCTCTGATACCAATTGAAATTCTGGCAACCAGACAGACAAACGCTGTGAACAATGTAAGCACAATTGTCCGAGCGCGTGTATAGCTCAGGACAATAACACAATTAAAACGTGAATTAAAAGCAGCGGAAAAGTAAATAACACAATAGGTTTGTTAACCCAGTTCGGCCCAACGTCTTAATCTGGGGGATACCAATCCAGGAAGGAAATCCACAAAGTAAAACAAATTCAAAGTCAAACTCCTCGTTTGCACTTCTCACTTTGTAACTACCCGTCTAGACCTCTACCTAGGAACTCCTAGATATGAGAACCTCTGCTCACTTCCTCTCAGTTTGAAGACTTCCACGCAAACAACCTCTGGTTCACTGATCTTCGCACTGGCATTAAGTTCAATACACAAATCATTAGATGAGAACACTCTCAAACATAAAAGTAAACTCTGTACCTAAAGGCTTAGGAGCAACTTCACAGTACAAACACCCTACGTCCTTCATGTATCGACATGATACAAGAAAGGCTCACAAGTTCACTACTTAACATATAAGCAACGCACGCTTTAGTGAACACCAGAACAACCGACTCCGTACTTCACACCTTAAGAGCGGTACACAGGCAAATCCATACTTAAAAGCTTAGGAGTGCACACGTTAAAGCACAAGGCTTTAACAACGAAACCCTAAAACCCTAAAGACTACATTTTTGTAAATAATGGCTTCGCTCTCTTTAGGTTTTGCATCTTTCAATATATATATTCTGTAAGAATCGTGTTGAGCAAGATACATGGGCTTTAAAACACAGCTTGGACGTTGTCAGGTCCAGCTAACAATTCTTCATGAGCAAGAATATTGTTTCCAAAAATATATCAATATTAATTATGGAAATACACAAAGGCTTGACAGCCTGTACAACTCATTCAACCTGCGCGTCTTGATCAGCACGCTAGGTTAAACATAAAACTTCATAGAATCTCCAGAAGATCTTGCACAGAAATATAGCGCGTGTTGGCGCGCAACAATAAGGTCACACAATGCTGTTCCACATGCTACATCATTTGTCTCAGCATTTGGCTAGTTGTTGTTTTTGCAAAATGTAGCCAACATACAAAAACCCAACAATCTCCCCCTTTGGCAAAATTTTGGCTAAAACAATCTATAGCCAGTTCTTGGAGAGATACACAGAACTTCTTCAAGTCCACATCATGCATAAGCAACAAAACTATCATGGCATATAACAAAACTACCTCCAAGAGAATTCCTTGAACAAAGATAGCTTGTAACAATATCAGAGGCATTCATCATCAGGAATCATAATACGCCTAGCCTCACAGAAATGACCAGATAAAAAGATTCACATATAGTGGATTCATATATAGAGATGAAAACATACTCTTGAATAGGATAGACTTCCACAACAGAAACGATTAGATATGCGTGCTCCCCCTCAACACATGCATTCACATACCATTAGTGCTCCCCCTCAAAACATGAATGCATATATCACAACATACTTACTTCAGTAAGACAAATGTTAAAGCATCTGTCAGAGCTTCATGCACATATAATAACACAGCAACTGCCAGACCAGAAAATTTCTTCCCTTGATCTCACCCTTTTAAAACCAGAACAGGTAGAGTGACCTGCTCTGATACCAATTGAAATTCTGGCAACCAGACAGACAAACGCTGTGAACAATGTAAGCACAATTGTCCGAGCGCGTGTATAGCTCAGGACAATAACACAATTAAAACGTGAATTAAAAGCAGCGGAAAAGTAAATAACACAATAGGTTTGTTAACCCAGTTCGGCCCAACGTCTTAATCTGGGGGATACCAATCCAGGAAGGAAATCCACAAAGTAAAACAAATTCAAAGTCAAACTCCTCGTTTGCACTTCTCACTTTGTAACTACCCGTCTAGACCTCTACCTAGGAACTCCTAGATATGAGAACCTCTGCTCACTTCCTCTCAGTTTGAAGACTTCCACGCAAACAACCTCTGGTTCACTGATCTTCGCACTGGCATTAAGTTCAATACACAAATCATTAGATGAGAACACTCTCAAACATAAAAGTAAACTCTGTACCTAAAGGCTTAGGAGCAACTTCACAGTACAAACACCCTACGTCCTTCATGTATCGACATGATACAAGAAAGGCTCACAAGTTCACTACTTAACATATAAGCAACGCACGCTTTAGTGAACACCAGAACAACCGACTCCGTACTTCACACCTTAAGAGCGGTACACAGGCAAATCCATACTTAAAAGCTTAGGAGTGCACACGTTAAAGCACAAGGCTTTAACAACGAAACCCTAAAACCCTAAAGACTACATTTTTGTAAATAATGGCTTCGCTCTCTTTAGGTTTTGCATCTTTCAATATATATATTCTGTAAGAATCGTGTTGAGCAAGATACATGGGCTTTAAAACACAGCTTGGACGTTGTCAGGTCCAGCTAACAATTCTTCATGAGCAAGAATATTGTTTCCAAAAATATATCAATATTAATTATGGAAATACACAAAGGCTTGACAGCCTGTACAACTCATTCAACCTGCGCGTCTTGATCAGCACGCTAGGTTAAACATAAAACTTCATAGAATCTCCAGAAGATCTTGCACAGAAATATAGCGCGTGTTGGCGCGCAACAATAAGGTCACACAATGCTGTTCCACATGCTACATCATTTGTCTCAGCATTTGGCTAGTTGTTGTTTTTGCAAAATGTAGCCAACATACAAAAACCCAACAATCTCCCCCTTTGGCAAAATTTTGGCTAAAACAATCTATAGCCAGTTCTTGGAGAGATACACAGAACTTCTTCAAGTCCACATCATGCATAAGCAACAAAACTATCATGGCATATAACAAAACTACCTCCAAGAGAATTCCTTGAACAAAGATAGCTTGTAACAATATCAGAGGCATTCATCATCAGGAATCATAATACGCCTAGCCTCACAGAAATGACCAGATAAAAAGATTCACATATAGTGGATTCATATATAGAGATGAAAACATACTCTTGAATAGGATAGACTTCCACAACAGAAACGATTAGATATGCGTGCTCCCCCTCAACACATGCATTCACATACCATTAGTGCTCCCCCTCAAAACATGAATGCATATATCACAACATACTTACTTCAGTAAGACAAATGTTAAAGCATCTGTCAGAGCTTCATGCACATATAATAACACAGCAACTGCCAGACCAGAAAATTTCTTCCCTTGATCTCACCCTTTTAAAACCAGAACAGGTAGAGTGACCTGCTCTGATACCAATTGAAATTCTGGCAACTAGACAGACAAACGCTGTGAACAATGTAAGCACAATTGTCCGAGCGCGTGTATAGCTCAGGACAATAACACAATTAAAACGTGAATTAAAAGCAGCGGAAAAGTAAATAACACAATAGGTTTGTTAACCCAGTTCGGCCCAACGTCTTAATCTGGGGGATACCAATCCAGGAAGGAAATCCACTAAGTAAAACAAATTCAAAGTCAAACTCCTCGTTTGCACTTCTCACTTTGTAACTACCCGTCTAGACCTCTACCTAGGAACTCCTAGATATGAGAACCTCTGCTCACTTCCTCTCAGTTTGAAGACTTCCACGCAAACAACCTCTGGTTCACTGATCTTCGCACTGGCATTAAGTTCAATACACAAATCATTAGATGAGAACACTCTCAAACATAAAAGTAAACTCTGTACCTAAAGGCTTAGGAGCAACTTCACAGTACAAACACCCTACGTCCTTCATGTATCGACATGATACAAGAAAGGCTCACAGGTTCACTACTTAACATATAAGCAACGCACGCTTTAGTGAACACCAGAACAACCGACTCCGTACTTCACAGCTTAAGAGCGGTACACAGGCAAATCCATACTTAAAAGCTTAGGAGTGCACACGTTAAAGCACAAGGCTTTAACCACGAAACCCTAAAACCCTAAAGACTACATTTTTGTAAATAATGGCTTCGCTCTCTTTAGGTTTTGCATCTTTCAATATATATATTCTGTAAGAATCGTGTTGAGCAAGATACATGGGCTTTAAAACACAGCTTGGACGTTGTCAGGTCCAGCTAACAATTCTTCATGAGCAAGAATATTGTTTCCAAAAATATATCAATATTAATTATGGAAATACACAAAGGCTTGACAGCCTGTACAACTCATTCAACCTGCGCGTCTTGATCAGCACGCTAGGTTAAACATAAAACTTCATAGAATCTCCAGAAGATCTTGCACAGAAATATAGCGCGTGTTGGCGCGCAACAATAAGGTCACACAATGCTGTTCCACATGCTACATCATTTGTCTCAGCATTTGGCTAGTTGTTGTTTTTGCAAAATGTAGCCAACATACAAAAACCCAACAATCTCCCCCTTTGGCAAAATTTTGGCTAAAACAATCTATAGCCAGTTCTTGGAGAGATACACAGAACTTCTTCAAGTCCACATCATGCATAAGCAGCAAAACTATCATGGCATATAACAAAACTACCTCCAAGAGAATTCCTTGAACAAAGATAGCTTGTAACAATATCAGAGGCATTCATCATCAGGAATCATAATACGCCAAGCCTCACAGAAATGACCAGATAAAAAGATTCACATATAGTGGATTCATATATAGAGATGAAAACATACTCTTGAATAGGATAGACTTCCACAACAGAAACGATTAGATATGCGTGCTCCCCCTCAACACATGCATTCACATACCATTAGTGCTCCCCCTCAAAACATGCATGCATATATCACAACATACTTACTTCAGTAAGACAAATGTTAGAGCATCTGTCAGAGCTTCATGCACATATAATAACACAGCAACTGCCAGACCAGAAAATTTCTTCCCTTGATCTCACCCTTTTAAAACCAGAACAGGTAGAGTGACCTGCTCTGATACCAATTGAAATTCTGGCAACCAGACAGACAAACGCTGTGAACAATGTAAGCACAATTGTCCGAGCGCGTGTATAGCTCAGGACAATAACACAATTAAAACGTGAATTAAAAGCAGCGGAAAAGTAAATAACACAATAGGTTTGTTAACCCAGTTCGGCCCAACGTCTTAATCTGGGGGATACCAATCCAGGAAGGAAATCCACTAAGTAAAACAAATTCAAAGTCAAACTCCTCGTTTGCACTTCTCACTTTGTAACTACCCGTCTAGACCTCTACCTAGGAACTCCTAGATATGAGAACCTCTGCTCACTTCCTCTCAGTTTGAAGACTTCCACGCAAACAACCTCTGGTTCACTGATCTTCGCACTGGCATTAAGTTCAATACACAAATCATTAGATGAGAACACTCTCAAACATAAAAGTAAACTCTGTACCTAAAGGATTAGGAGCAACTTCACAGTACAAACACCCTACGTCCTTCATGTATCGACATGATACAAGAAAGGCTCACAAGTTCACTACTTAACATATAAGCAACGCACGCTTTAGTGAATACCAGAACAACCGACTCCGTACTTCACAGCTTAAGAGCGCTACACAAGCAACTCCATACTTAAAAGCTTAGGAGTGCACACGTTAAAGCACAAGGCTTTAACCACGAAACCCTAAAACCCTAAAGACTACATTTTTGTAAATAATGGCTTCGCTCTCTTTAGGTTTTGCATCTTTCAATATATATATTCTGTAAGAATCGTGTTGAGCAAGATACATGGGCTTTAAAACACAGCTTGGACGTTGTCAGGTCCAGCTAACAATTCTTCATGAGCAAGAATATTGTTTCCAAAAATATATCAATATTAATTATGGAAATACACAAAGGCTTGACAGCCTGTACAACTCATTCAACCTGCGCGTCTTGATCAGCACGCTAGGTTAAACATAAAACTTCATAGAATCTCCAGAAGATCTTGCACAGAAATATAGCGCGTGTTGGCGCGCAACAATAAGGTCACACAATGCTGTTCCACATGCTACATCATTTGTCTCAGCATTTGGCTAGTTGTTGTTTTTGCAAAATGTAGCCAACATACAAAAACCCAACAATCTCCCCCTTTGGCAAAATTTTGGCTAAAACAATCTATAGCCAGTTCTTGGAGAGATACACAGAACTTCTTCAAGTCCACATCATGCATAAGCAACAAAACTATCATGGCATATAACAAAACTACCTCCAAGAGAATTCCTTGAACAAAGATAGCTTGTAACAATATCAGAGGCATTCATCATCAGGAATCATAATACGCCTAGCCTCACAGAAATGACCAGATAAAAAGATTCACATATAGTGGATTCATATATAGAGATGAAAACATACTCTTGAATAGGATAGACTTCCACAACAGAAACGATTAGATATGCGTGCTCCCCCTCAACACATGCATTCACATACCATTAGTGCTCCCCCTCAAAACATGCATGCATATATCACAACATACTTACTTCAGTAAGACAAATGTTAGAGCATCTGTCAGAGCTTCATGCACATATAATAACACAGCAACTGCCAGACCAGAAAATTTCTTCCCTTGATCTCACCCTTTTAAAACCAGAACAGGTAGAGTGACCTGCTCTGATACCAATTGAAATTCTGGCAACCAGACAGACAAACGCTGTGAACAATGTAAGCACAATTGTCCGAGCGCGTGTATAGCTCAGGACAATAACACAATTAAAACGTGAATTAAAAGCAGCGGAAAAGTAAATAACACAATAGGTTTGTTAACCCAGTTCGGCCCAACGTCTTAATCTGGGGGATACCAATCCAGGAAGGAAATCCACTAAGTAAAACAAATTCAAAGTCAAACTCCTCGTTTGCACTTCTCACTTTGTAACTACCCGTCTAGACCTCTACCTAGGAACTCCTAGATATGAGAACCTCTGCTCACTTCCTCTCAGTTTGAAGACTTCCACGCAAACAACCTCTGGTTCACTGATCTTCGCACTGGCATTAAGTTCAATACACAAATCATTAGATGAGAACACTCTCAAACATAAAAGTAAACTCTGTACCTAAAGGATTAGGAGCAACTTCACAGTACAAACACCCTACGTCCTTCATGTATCAACATGATACAAGAAAGGCTCACAAGTTCACTACTTAACATATAAGCAACGCACGCTTTAGTGAACACCAGAACAACCGACTCCGTACTTCACAGCTTAAGAGCGGTACACAGGCAAATCCATACTTAAAAGCTTAGGAGTGCACACGTTAAAGCACAAGGCTTTAACCACGAAACCCTAAAACCCTAAAGACTACATTTTTGTAAATAATGGCTTCGCTCTCTTTAGGTTTTGCATCTTTCAATATATATATTCTGTAAGAATCGTGTTGAGCAAGATACATGGGCTTTAAAACACAGCTTGGACGTTGTCAGGTCCAGCTAACAATTCTTCATGAGCAAGAATATTGTTTCCAAAAATATATCAATATTAATTATGGAAATACACAAAGGCTTGACAGCCTGTACAACTCATTCAACCTGCGCGTCTTGATCAGCACGCTAGGTTAAACATAAAACTTCATAGAATCTCCAGAAGATCTTGCACAGAAATATAGCGCGTGTTGGCGCGCAACAATAAGGTCACACAATGCTGTTCCACATGCTACATCATTTGTCTCAGCATTTGGCTAGTTGTTGTTTTTGCAAAATGTAGCCAACATACAAAAACCCAACAATCTCCCCCTTTGGCAAAATTTTGGCTAAAACAATCTATAGCCAGTTCTTGGAGAGATACACAGAACTTCTTCAAGTCCACATCATGCATAAGCAGCAAAACTATCATGGCATATAACAAAACTACCTCCAAGAGAATTCCTTGAACAAAGATAGCTTGTAACAATATCAGAGGCATTCATCATCAGGAATCATAATACGCCAAGCCTCACAGAAATGACCAGATAAAAAGATTCACATATAGTGGATTCATATATAGAGATGAAAACATACTCTTGAATAGGATAGACTTCCACAACAGAAACGATTAGATATGCGTGCTCCCCCTCAACACATGCATTCACATACCATTAGTGCTCCCCCTCAAAACATGCATGCATATATCACAACATACTTACTTCAGTAAGACAAATGTTAGAGCATCTGTCAGAGCTTCATGCACATATAATAACACAGCAACTGCCAGACCAGAAAATTTCTTCCCTTGATCTCACCCTTTTAAAACCAGAACAGGTAGAGTGACCTGCTCTGATACCAATTGAAATTCTGGCAACCAGACAGACAAACGCTGTGAACAATGTAAGCACAATTGTCCGAGCGCGTGTATAGCTCAGGACAATAACACAATTAAAACGTGAATTAAAAGCAGCGGAAAAGTAAATAACACAATAGGTTTGTTAACCCAGTTCGGCCCAACGTCTTAATCTGGGGGATACCAATCCAGGAAGGAAATCCACTAAGTAAAACAAATTCAAAGTCAAACTCCTCGTTTGCACTTCTCACTTTGTAACTACCCGTCTAGACCTCTACCTAGGAACTCCTAGATATGAGAACCTCTGCTCACTTCCTCTCAGTTTGAAGACTTCCACGCAAACAACCTCTGGTTCACTGATCTTCGCACTGGCATTAAGTTCAATACACAAATCATTAGATGAGAACACTCTCAAACATAAAAGTAAACTCTGTACCTAAAGGATTAGGAGCAACTTCACAGTACAAACACCCTACGTCCTTCATGTATCGACATGATACAAGAAAGGCTCACAAGTTCACTACTTAACATATAAGCAACGCACGCTTTAGTGAATACCAGAACAACCGACTCCGTACTTCACAGCTTAAGAGCGCTACACAAGCAACTCCATACTTAAAAGCTTAGGAGTGCACACGTTAAAGCACAAGGCTTTAACCACGAAACCCTAAAACCCTAAAGACTACATTTTTGTAAATAATGGCTTCGCTCTCTTTAGGTTTTGCATCTTTCAATATATATATTCTGTAAGAATCGTGTTGAGCAAGATACATGGGCTTTAAAACACAGCTTGGACGTTGTCAGGTCCAGCTAACAATTCTTCATGAGCAAGAATATTGTTTCCAAAAATATATCAATATTAATTATGGAAATACACAAAGGCTTGACAGCCTGTACAACTCATTCAACCTGCGCGTCTTGATCAGCACGCTAGGTTAAACATAAAACTTCATAGAATCTCCAGAAGATCTTGCACAGAAATATAGCGCGTGTTGGCGCGCAACAATAAGGTCACACAATGCTGTTCCACATGCTACATCATTTGTCTCAGCATTTGGCTAGTTGTTGTTTTTGCAAAATGTAGCCAACATACAAAAACCCAACAATCTCCCCCTTTGGCAAAATTTTGGCTAAAACAATCTATAGCCAGTTCTTGGAGAGATACACAGAACTTCTTCAAGTCCACATCATGCATAAGCAACAAAACTATCATGGCATATAACAAAACTACCTCCAAGAGAATTCCTTGAACAAAGATAGCTTGTAACAATATCAGAGGCATTCATCATCAGGAATCATAATACGCCTAGCCTCACAGAAATGACCAGATAAAAAGATTCACATATAGTGGATTCATATATAGAGATGAAAACATACTCTTGAATAGGATAGACTTCCACAACAGAAACGATTAGATATGCGTGCTCCCCCTCAACACATGCATTCACATACCATTAGTGCTCCCCCTCAAAACATGCATGCATATATCACAACATACTTACTTCAGTAAGACAAATGTTAGAGCATCTGTCAGAGCTTCATGCACATATAATAACACAGCAACTGCCAGACCAGAAAATTTCTTCCCTTGATCTCACCCTTTTAAAACCAGAACAGGTAGAGTGACCTGCTCTGATACCAATTGAAATTCTGGCAACCAGACAGACAAACGCTGTGAACAATGTAAGCACAATTGTCCGAGCGCGTGTATAGCTCAGGACAATAACACAATTAAAACGTGAATTAAAAGCAGCGGAAAAGTAAATAACACAATAGGTTTGTTAACCCAGTTCGGCCCAACGTCTTAATCTGGGGGATACCAATCCAGGAAGGAAATCCACTAAGTAAAACAAATTCAAAGTCAAACTCCTCGTTTGCACTTCTCACTTTGTAACTACCCGTCTAGACCTCTACCTAGGAACTCCTAGATATGAGAACCTCTGCTCACTTCCTCTCAGTTTGAAGACTTCCACGCAAACAACCTCTGGTTCACTGATCTTCGCACTGACATTAAGTTCAATACACAAATCATTAGATGAGAACACTCTCAAACATAAAAGTAAACTCTGTACCTAAAGGCTTAGGAGCAACTTCACAGTACAAACACCCTACGTCCTTCATGTATCGACATGATACAAGAAAGGCTCACAAGTTCACTACTTAACATATAAGCAACGCACGCTTTAGTGAACACCAGAACAACCGACTCCGTACTTCACACCTTAAGAGCGGTACACAGGCAAATCCATACTTAAAAGCTTAGGAGTGCACACGTTAAAGCACAAGGCTTTAACCACGAAACCCTAAAACCCTAAAGACTACATTTTTGTAAATAATGGCTTCGCTCTCTTTAGGTTTTGCATCTTTCAATATATATATTCTGTAAGAATCGTGTTGAGCAAGATACATGGGCTTTAAAACACAGCTTGGACGTTGTCAGGTCCAGCTAACAATTCTTCATGAGCAAGAATATTGTTTCCAAAAATATATCAATATTAATTATGGAAATACACAAAGGCTTGACAGCCTGTACAACTCATTCAACCTGCGCGTCTTGATCAGCACGCTAGGTTAAACATAAAACTTCATAGAATCTCCAGAAGATCTTGCACAGAAATATAGCGCGTGTTGGCGCGCAACAATAAGGTCACACAATGCTGTTCCACATGCTACATCATTTGTCTCAGCATTTGGCTAGTTGTTGTTTTTGCAAAATGTAGCCAACATACAAAAACCCAACAATCTCCCCCTTTGGCAAAATTTTGGCTAAAACAATCTATAGCCAGTTCTTGGAGAGATACACAGAACTTCTTCAAGTCCACATCATGCATAAGCAACAAAACTATCATGGCATATAACAAAACTACCTCCAAGAGAATTCCTTGAACAAAGATAGCTTGTAACAATATCAGAGGCATTCATCATCAGGAATCATAATACGCCTAGCCTCACAGAAATGACCAGATAAAAAGATTCACATATAGTGGATTCATATATAGAGATGAAAACATACTCTTGAATAGGATAGACTTCCACAACAGAAACGATTAGATATGCGTGCTCCCCCTCAACACATGCATTCACATACCATTAGTGCTCCCCCTCAAAACATGCATGCATATATCACAACATACTTACTTCAGTAAGACAAATGTTAGAGCATCTGTCAGAGCTTCATGCACATATAATAACACAGCAACTGCCAGACCAGAAAATTTCTTCCCTTGATCTCACCCTTTTAAAACCAGAACAGGTAGAGTGACCTGCTCTGATACCAATTGAAATTCTGGCAACCAGACAGACAAACGCTGTGAACAATGTAAGCACAATTGTCCGAGCGCGTGTATAGCTCAGGACAATAACACAATTAAAACGTGAATTAAAAGCAGCGGAAAAGTAAATAACACAATAGGTTTGTTAACCCAGTTCGGCCCAACGTCTTAATCTGGGGGATACCAATCCAGGAAGGAAATCCACTAAGTAAAACAAATTCAAAGTCAAACTCCTCGTTTGCACTTCTCACTTTGTAACTACCCGTCTAGACCTCTACCTAGGAACTCCTAGATATGAGAACCTCTGCTCACTTCCTCTCAGTTTGAAGACTTCCACGCAAACAACCTCTGGTTCACTGATCTTCGCACTGGCATTAAGTTCAATACACAAATCATTAGATGAGAATACTCTCAAACATAAAAGTAAACTCTGTACCTAAAGGCTTAGGAGCAACTTCACAGTACAAACACCCTACGTCCTTCATGTATCGACATGATACAAGAAAGGCTCACAAGTTCACTACTTAACATATAAGCAACGCACGCTTTAGTGAACACCAGAACAACCGACTCCGTACTTCACAGCTTAAGAGCGGTACACAGGCAAATCCATACTTAAAAGCTTAGGAGTGCACACGTTAAAGCACAAGGCTTTAACCACAAAACCCTAAAACCCTAAAGACTACATTTTTGTAAATAATGGCTTCGCTCTCTTTAGGTTTTGCATCTTTCAATATATATATTTTGTAAGAATCGTGTTGAGCAAGATACATGGGCTTTAAAACACAGCTTGGACGTTGTCAGGTCCAGCTAACAATTCTTCATGAGCAAGAATATTGTTTCCAAAAATATATCAATATTAATTATGGAAATACACAAAGGCTTGACAGCCTGTACAACTCATTCAACCTGCGCGTCTTGATCAGCACGCTAGGTTAAACATAAAACTTCATAGAATCTCCAGAAGATCTTGCACAGAAATATAGCGCGTGTTGGCGCGCAACAATAAGGTCACACAATGCTGTTCCACATGCTACATCATTTGTCTCAGCATTTGGCTAGTTGTTGTTTTTGCAAAATGTAGCCAACATACAAAAACCCAACAATCTCCCCCTTTGGCAAAATTTTGGCTAAAACAATCTATAGCCAGTTCTTGGAGAGATACACAGAACTTCTTCAAGTCCACATCATGCATAAGCAACAAAACTATCATGGCATTTAACAAAACTACCTCCAAGAGAATTCCTTGAACAAAGATAGCTTGTAACAATATCAGAGGCATTCATCATCAGGAATCATAATACGCCTAGCCTCACAGAAATGACCAGATAAAAAGATTCACATATAGTGGATTCATATATAGAGATGAAAACATACTCTTGAATAGGATAGACTTCCACAACAGAAACGATTAGATATGCGTGCTCCCCCTCAACACATGCATTCACATACCATTAGTGCTCCCCCTCAAAACATGCATGCATATATCACAACATACTTACTTCAGTAAGACAAATGTTAGAGCATCTGTCAGAGCTTCATGCACATATAATAACACAGCAACTGCCAGACCAGAAAATTTCTTCCCTTGATCTCACCCTTTTAAAACCAGAACAGGTAGAGTGACCTGCTCTGATACCAATTGAAATTCTGGCAACCAGACAGACAAACGCTGTGAACAATGTAAGCACAATTGTCCGAGCGCGTGTATAGCTCAGGACAATAACACAATTAAAACGTGAATTAAAAGCAGCGGAAAAGTAAATAACACAATAGGTTTGTTAACCCAGTTCGGCCCAACGTCTTAATCTGGGGGATACCAATCCAGGAAGGAAATCCACTAAGTAAAACAAATTCAAAGTCAAACTCCTCGTTTGCACTTCTCACTTTGTAACTACCCGTCTAGACCTCTACCTAGGAACTCCTAGATATGAGAACCTCTGCTCACTTCCTCTCAGTTTGAAGACTTCCACGCAAACAACCTCTGGTTCACTGATCTTCGCACTGGCATTAAGTTCAATACACAAATCATTAGATGAGAACACTCTCAAACATAAAAGTAAACTCTGTACCTAAAGGCTTAGGAGCAACTTCACAGTACAAACACCCTACGTCCTTCATGTATCGACATGATACAAGAAAGGCTCACAAGTTCACTACTTAACATATAAGCAACGCACGCTTTAGTGAACACCAGAACAACCGACTCCGTACTTCACAGCTTAAGAGCGGTACACAGGCAAATCCATACTTAAAAGCTTAGGAGTGCACACGTTAAAGCACAAGGCTTTAACCACGAAACCCTAAAACCCTAAAGACTACATTTTTGTAAATAATGGCTTCGCTCTCTTTAGGTTTTGCATCTTTCAATATATATATTCTGTAAGAATCGTGTTGAGCAAGATACATGGGCTTTAAAACACAGCTTGGACGTTGTCAGGTCCAGCTAACAATTCTTCATGAGCAAGAATATTGTTTCCAAAAATATATCAATATTAATTATGGAAATACACAAAGGCTTGACAGCCTGTACAACTCATTCAACCTGCGCGTCTTGATCAGCACGCTAGGTTAAACATAAAACTTCATAGAATCTCCAGAAGATCTTGCACAGAAATATAGCGCGTGTTGGCGCGCAACAATAAGGTCACACAATGCTGTTCCACATGCTACATCATTTGTCTCAGCATTTGGCTAGTTGTTGTTTTTGCAAAATGTAGCCAACATACAAAAACCCAACAATCTCCCCCTTTGGCAAAATTTTGGCTAAAACAATCTATAGCCAGTTCTTGGAGAGATACACAGAACTTCTTCAAGTCCACATCATGCATAAGCAACAAAACTATCATGGCATATAACAAAACTACCTCTAAGAGAATTCCTTGAACAAAGATAGCTTGTAACAATATCAGAGGCATTCATCATCAGGAATCATAATACGCCTAGCCTCACAGAAATGACCAGATAAAAAGATTCACATATAGTGGATTCATATATAGAGATGAAAACATACTCTTGAATAGGATAGACTTCCACAACAGAAACGATTAGATATGCGTGCTCCCCCTCAACACATGCATTCACATACCATTAGTGCTCCCCCTCAAAACATGCATGCATATATCACAACATACTTACTTCAGTAAGACAAATGTTAGAGCATCTGTCAGAGCTTCATGCACATATAATAACACAGCAACTGCCAGACCAGAAAATTTCTTCCCTTGATCTCACCCTTTTAAAACCAGAACAGGTAGAGTGACCTGCTCTGATACCAATTGAAATTCTGGCAACCAGACAGACAAACGCTGTGAACAATGTAAGCACAATTGTCCGAGCGCGTGTATAGCTCAGGACAATAACACAATTAAAACGTGAATTAAAAGCAGCGGAAAAGTAAATAACACAATAGGTTTGTTAACCCAGTTCGGCCCAACGTCTTAATCTGGGGGATACCAATCCAGGAAGGAAATCCACTAAGTAAAACAAATTCAAAGTCAAACTCCTCGTTTGCACTTCTCACTTTGTAACTACCCGTCTAGACCTCTACCTAGGAACTCCTAGATATGAGAACCTCTGCTCACTTCCTCTCAGTTTGAAGACTTCCACGCAAACAACCTCTGGTTCACTGATCTTCGCACTGGCATTAAGTTCAATACACAAATCATTAGATGAGAACACTCTCAAACATAAAAGTAAACTCTGTACCTAAAGGATTAGGAGCAACTTCACAGTACAAACACCCTACGTCCTTCATGTATCAACATGATACAAGAAAGGCTCACAAGTTCACTACTTAACATATAAGCAACGCACGCTTTAGTGAACACCAGAACAACCGACTCCGTACTTCACAGCTTAAGAGCGGTACACAGGCAAATCCATACTTAAAAGCTTAGGAGTGCACACGTTAAAGCACAAGGCTTTAACCACGAAACCCTAAAACCCTAAAGACTACATTTTTGTAAATAATGGCTTCGCTCTCTTTAGGTTTTGCATCTTTCAATATATATATTCTGTAAGAATCGTGTTGAGCAAGATACATGGGCTTTAAAACACAGCTTGGACGTTGTCAGGTCCAGCTAACAATTCTTCATGAGCAAGAATATTGTTTCCAAAAATATATCAATATTAATTATGGAAATACACAAAGGCTTGACAGCCTGTACAACTCATTCAACCTGCGCGTCTTGATCAGCACGCTAGGTTAAACATAAAACTTCATAGAATCTCCAGAAGATCTTGCACAGAAATATAGCGCGTGTTGGCGCGCAACAATAAGGTCACACAATGCTGTTCCACATGCTACATCATTTGTCTCAGCATTTGGCTAGTTGTTGTTTTTGCAAAATGTAGCCAACATACAAAAACCCAACAATCTCCCCCTTTGGCAAAATTTTGGCTAAAACAATCTATAGCCAGTTCTTGGAGAGATACACAGAACTTCTTCAAGTCCACATCATGCATAAGCAACAAAACTATCATGGCATATAACAAAACTACCTCTAAGAGAATTCCTTGAACAAAGATAGCTTGTAACAATATCAGAGGCATTCATCATCAGGAATCATAATACGCCTAGCCTCACAGAAATGACCAGATAAAAAGATTCACATATAGTGGATTCATATATAGAGATGAAAACATACTCTTGAATAGGATAGACTTCCACAACAGAAACGATTAGATATGCGTGCTCCCCCTCAACACATGCATTCACATACCATTAGTGCTCCCCCTCAAAACATGCATGCATATATCACAATATACTTACTTCAGTAAGACAAATGTTAGAGCATCTGTCAGAGCTTCATGCACATATAATAACACAGCAACTGCCAGACCAGAAAATTTCTTCCCTTGATCTCACCCTTTTAAAACCAGAACAGGTAGAGTGACCTGCTCTGATACCAATTGAAATTCTGGCAACCAGACAGACAAACGCTGTGAACAATGTAAGCACAATTGTCCGAGCGCGTGTATAGCTCAAGACAATAACACAATTAAAACGTGAATTAAAAGCAGCGGAAAAGTAAATAACACAATAGGTTTGTTAACCCAGTTCGGCCCAACGTCTTAATCTGGGGGATACCAATCCAGGAAGGAAATCCACTAAGTAAAACAAATTCAAAGTCAAACTCCTCGTTTGCACTTCTCACTTTGTAACTACCCGTCTAGACCTCTACCTAGGAACTCCTAGATATGAGAACCTCTGCTCACTTCCTCTCAGTTTGAAGACTTCCACGCAAACAACCTCTGGTTCACTGATCTTCGCACTGGCATTAAGTTCAATACACAAATCATTAGATGAGAACACTCTCAAACATAAAAGTAAACTCTGTACCTAAAGGCTTAGGAGCAACTTCACAGTACAAACACCCTACGTCCTTCATGTATCGACATGATACAAGAAAGGCTCACAAGTTCACTACTTAACATATAAGCAACGCACGCTTTAGTGAACACCAGAACAACCGACTCCGTACTTCACAGCTTAAGAGCGGTACACAGGCAAATCCATACTTAAAAGCTTAGGAGTGCACACGTTAAAGCACAAGGCTTTAACCACGAAACCCTAAAACCCTAAAGACTACATTTTTGTAAATAATGGCTTCGCTCTCTTTAGGTTTTGCATCTTTCAATATATATATTCTGTAAGAATCGTGTTGAGCAAGATACATGGGCTTTAAAACACAGCTTGGACGTTGTCAGGTCCAGCTAACAATTCTTCATGAGCAAGAATATTGTTTCCAAAAATATATCAATATTAATTATGGAAATACACAAAGGCTTGACAGCCTGTACAACTCATTCAACCTGCGCGTCTTGATCAGCACGCTAGGTTAAACATAAAACTTCATAGAATCTCCAGAAGATCTTGCACAGAAATATAGCGCGTGTTGGCGCGCAACAATAAGGTCACACAATGCTGTTCCACATGCTACATCATTTGTCTCAGCATTTGGCTAGTTGTTGTTTTTGCAAAATGTAGCCAACATACAAAAACCCAACAATCTCCCCCTTTGGCAAAATTTTGGCTAAAACAATCTATAGCCAGTTCTTGGAGAGATACACAGAACTTCTTCAAGTCCACATCATGCATAAGCAACAAAACTATCATGGCATATAACAAAACTACCTCTAAGAGAATTCCTTGAACAAAGATAGCTTGTAACAATATCAGAGGCATTCATCATCAGGAATCATAATACGCCTAGCCTCACAGAAATGACCAGATAAAAAGATTCACATATAGTGGATTCATATATAGAGATGAAAACATACTCTTGAATAGGATAGACTTCCACAACAGAAACGATTAGATATGCGTGCTCCCCCTCAACACATGCATTCACATACCATTAGTGCTCCCCCTCAAAACATGCATGCATATATCACAATATACTTACTTCAGTAAGACAAATGTTAGAGCATCTGTCAGAGCTTCATGCACATATAATAACACAGCAACTGCCAGACCAGAAAATTTCTTCCCTTGATCTCACCCTTTTAAAACCAGAACAGGTAGAGTGACCTGCTCTGATACCAATTGAAATTCTGGCAACCAGACAGACAAACGCTGTGAACAATGTAAGCACAATTGTCCGAGCGCGTGTATAGCTCAAGACAATAACACAATTAAAACGTGAATTAAAAGCAGCGGAAAAGTAAATAACACAATAGGTTTGTTAACCCAGTTCGGCCCAACGTCTTAATCTGGGGGATACCAATCCAGGAAGGAAATCCACTAAGTAAAACAAATTCAAAGTCAAACTCCTCGTTTGCACTTCTCACTTTGTAACTACCCGTCTAGACCTCTACCTAGGAACTCCTAGATATGAGAACCTCTGCTCACTTCCTCTCAGTTTGAAGACTTCCACGCAAACAACCTCTGGTTCACTGATCTTCGCACTGGCATTAAGTTCAATACACAAATCATTAGATGAGAACACTCTCAAACATAAAAGTAAACTCTGTACCTAAAGGCTTAGGAGCAACTTCACAGTACAAACACCCTACGTCCTTCATGTATCGACATGATACAAGAAAGGCTCACAAGTTCACTACTTAACATATAAGCAACGCACGCTTTAGTGAACACCAGAACAACCGACTCCGTACTTCACAGCTTAAGAGCGGTACACAGGCAAATCCATACTTAAAAGCTTAGGAGTGCACACGTTAAAGCACAAGGCTTTAACCACGAAACCCTAAAACCCTAAAGACTACATTTTTGTAAATAATGGCTTCGCTCTCTTTAGGTTTTGCATCTTTCAATATATATATTCTGTAAGAATCGTGTTGAGCAAGATACATGGGCTTTAAAACACAGCTTGGACGTTGTCAGGTCCAGCTAACAATTCTTCATGAGCAAGAATATTGTTTCCAAAAATATATCAATATTAATTATGGAAATACACAAAGGCTTGACAGCCTGTACAACTCATTCAACCTGCGCGTCTTGATCAGCACGCTAGGTTAAACATAAAACTTCATAGAATCTCCAGAAGATCTTGCACAGAAATATAGCGCGTGTTGGCGCGCAACAATAAGGTCACACAATGCTGTTCCACATGCTACATCATTTGTCTCAGCATTTGGCTAGTTGTTGTTTTTGCAAAATGTAGCCAACATACAAAAACCCAACAATCTCCCCCTTTGGCAAAATTTTGGCTAAAACAATCTATAGCCAGTTCTTGGAGAGATACACAGAACTTCTTCAAGTCCACATCATGCATAAGCAACAAAACTATCATGGCATATAACAAAACTACCTCTAAGAGAATTCCTTGAACAAAGATAGCTTGTAACAATATCAGAGGCATTCATCATCAGGAATCATAATACGCCTAGCCTCACAGAAATGACCAGATAAAAAGATTCACATATAGTGGATTCATATATAGAGATGAAAACATACTCTTGAATAGGATAGACTTCCACAACAGAAACGATTAGATATGCGTGCTCCCCCTCAACACATGCATTCACATACCATTAGTGCTCCCCCTCAAAACATGCATGCATATATCACAATATACTTACTTCAGTAAGACAAATGTTAGAGCATCTGTCAGAGCTTCATGCACATATAATAACACAGCAACTGCCAGACCAGAAAATTTCTTCCCTTGATCTCACCCTTTTAAAACCAGAACAGGTAGAGTGACCTGCTCTGATACCAATTGAAATTCTGGCAACCAGACAGACAAACGCTGTGAACAATGTAAGCACAATTGTCCGAGCGCGTGTATAGCTCAAGACAATAACACAATTAAAACGTGAATTAAAAGCAGCGGAAAAGTAAATAACACAATAGGTTTGTTAACCCAGTTCGGCCCAACGTCTTAATCTGGGGGATACCAATCCAGGAAGGAAATCCACTAAGTAAAACAAATTCAAAGTCAAACTCCTCGTTTGCACTTCTCACTTTGTAACTACCCGTCTAGACCTCTACCTAGGAACTCCTAGATATGAGAACCTCTGCTCACTTCCTCTCAGTTTGAAGACTTCCACGCAAACAACCTCTGGTTCACTGATCTTCGCACTGGCATTAAGTTCAATACACAAATCATTAGATGAGAACACTCTCAAACATAAAAGTAAACTCTGTACCTAAAGGCTTAGGAGCAACTTCACAGTACAAACACCCTACGTCCTTCATGTATCGACATGATACAAGAAAGGCTCACAAGTTCACTACTTAACATATAAGCAACGCACGCTTTAGTGAACACCAGAACAACCGACTCCGTACTTCACAGCTTAAGAGCGGTACACAGGCAAATCCATACTTAAAAGCTTAGGAGTGCACACGTTAAAGCACAAGGCTTTAACCACGAAACCCTAAAGACTACATTTTTGTAAATAATGGCTTCGCTCTCTTTAGGTTTTGCATCTTTCAATATATATATTCTGTAAGAATCGTGTTGAGCAAGATACATGGGCTTTAAAACACAGCTTGGACGTTGTCAGGTCCAGCTAACAATTCTTCATGAGCAAGAATATTGTTTCCAAAAATATATCAATATTAATTATGGAAATACACAAAGGCTTGACAGCCTGTACAACTCATTCAACCTGCGCGTCTTGATCAGCACGCTAGGTTAAACATAAAACTTCATAGAATCTCCAGAAGATCTTGCACAGAAATATAGCGCGTGTTGGCGCGCAACATTAAGGTCACACAATGCTGTTCCACATGCTACATCATTTGTCTCAGCATTTGGCTAGTTGTTGTTTTTGCAAAATGTAGCCAACATACAAAAACCCAACAATCTCCCCCTTTGGCAAAATTTTGGCTAAAACAATCTATAGCCAGTTCTTGGAGAGATACACAGAACTTCTTCAAGTCCACATCATGCATAAGCAACAAAACTATCATGGCATATAACAAAACTACCTCCAAGAGAATTCCTTGAACAAAGATAGCTTGTAACAATATCAGAGGCATTCATCATCAGGAATCATAATACGCCTAGCCTCACAGAAATGACCAGATAAAAAGATTCACATATAGTGGATTCATATATAGAGATGAAAACATACTCTTGAATAGGATAGACTTCCACAACAGAAACGATTAGATATGCGTGCTCCCCCTCAACACATGCATTCACATACCATTAGTGCTCCCCCTCAAAACATGCATGCATATATCACAACATACTTACTTCAGTAAGACAAATGTTAGAGCATCTGTCAGAGCTTCATGCACATATAATAACACAGCAACTGCCAGACCAGAAAATTTCTTCCCTTGATCTCACCCTTTTAAAACCAGAACAGGTAGAGTGACCTGCTCTGATACCAATTGAAATTCTGGCAACCAGACAGACAAACGCTGTGAACAATGTAAGCACAATTGTCCGAGCGCGTGTATAGCTCAGGACAATAACACAATTAAAACGTGAATTAAAAGCAGCGGAAAAGTAAATAACACAATAGGTTTGTTAACCCAGTTCGGCCCAACGTCTTAATCTGGGGGATACAAATCGACTAAGTAAAACAAATTCAAAGTCAAACTCCTCGTTTGCACTTCTCACTTTGTAACTACCCGTCTAGACCTCTACCTAGGAACTCCTAGATATGAGAACCTCTGCTCACTTCCTCTCAGTTTGAAGACTTCCATGCAAACAACCTCTGGTTCACTGATCTTCGCACTGGCATTAAGTTCAATACACAAATCATTAGATGAGAACACTCTCAAACATAAAAGTAAACTCTGTACCTAAAGGCTTAGGAGCAACTTCACAGTACAAACACCCTACGTCCTTCATGTATCGACATGATACAAGAAAGGCTCACAAGTTCACTACTTAACATATAAGCAACGCACGCTTCAGTGAACACCAGAACAACCGACTCTGTACTTCACAGCGTAAGAGCGGTAAACAGGCAAATCCATACTTAAAAGCTTAGGAGTGCACACGTTAAAGCACAAGGCTTTAACCACGAAACCCTAAAACCCTAAAGACTACATTTTTGTAAATAATGGCTTCGCTCTCTTTAGGTTTTGCATCTTTCAATATATATATTCTGTAAGAATCGTGTTGAGCAAGATACATGGGCTTTAAAACACAGCTTGGACGTTGTCAGGTCCAGCTAACAATTCTTCATGAGCAAGAATATTGTTTCCAAAAATATATCAATATTAATTATGGAAATACACAAAGGCTTGACAGCCTGTACAACTCATTCAACCTGCGCGTCTTGATCAGCACGTTAGGTTAAACATAAAACTTCATAGAATCTCCAGAAGATCTTGCACAGAAATATAGCGCGTGTTGGCGCGCAACAATTAGGTCACACAATGCTGTTCCACATGCTACATCATTTGTCTCAGCATTTGGCTAGTTGTTGTTTTTGCAAAATGTAGCCAACATACAAAAACCCAACAATCTCCCCCTTTGGCAAAATTTTGGCTAAAACAATCTATAGCCAGTTCTTGGAGAGATACACAAAACTTCTTCAAGTCCACATCATGCATAAGCAACAAAACTATCATGGCATATAACAAAACTACCTCCAAGAGAATTCCTTGAACAAAGATAGCTTGTAACAATATCAGAGGCATTCATCATCAGGAATCATAATACGCCTAGCCTCACAGAAATGACCAGATAAAAAGATTCACATATAGTGGATTCATATATAGAGATGAAAACATACTCTTGAATAGGATAAACTTCCACAACAGAAACGATTAGATATGCGTGCTCCCCCTCAACACATGCATTCACATACCATTAGTGCTCCCCCTCAAAACATGCATGCATATATCACAACATACTTACTTCAGTAAGACAAATGTTAGAGCATCTGTCAGAGCTTCATGCACATATAATAACACAGCAACTGCCAGACCAGAAAATTTCTTCCCTTGATCTCACCCTTTTAAAACCAGAACAGGTAGAGTGACCTGCTCTGATACCAATTGAAATTCTGGCAACCAGACAGACAAACGCTGTGAACAATGTAAGCACAATTGTCCGAGCGCGTGTATAGCTCAGGACAATAACACAATTAAAACGTGAATTAAAAGCAGCGGAAAAGTAAATAACACAATAGGTTTGTTAACCCAGTTCGGCCCAACGTCTTAATCTGGGGGATACCAATCCAGGAAGGAAATCCACTAAGTAAAACAAATTCAAAGTCAAACTCCTCGTTTGCACTTCTCACTTTGTAACTACCCGTCTAGACCTCTACCTAGGAACTCCTAGATATGAGAACCTCTGCTCACTTCCTCTCAGTTTGAAGACTTCCACGCAAACAACCTCTGGTTCACTGATCTTCGCACTGGCATTAAGTTCAATACACAGATCATTAGATGAGAACACTCTCAAACATAAAAGTAAACTCTGTACCTAAAGGCTTAGGAGCAACTTCACAGTACAAACACCCTACGTCCTTCATGTATCGACATGATACAAGAAAGGCTCACAAGTTCACTACTTAACATATAAGCAACGCACGCTTTAGTGAACACCAGAACAACCGACTCCGTACTTCACAGCTTAAGAGCGGTACACAGGCAAATCCATACTTAAAAGCTTAGGAGTGCACACGTTAAAGCACAAGGCTTTAACCACGAAACCCTAAAGACTACATTTTTGTAAATAATGGCTTCGCTCTCTTTAGGTTTTGCATCTTTCAATATATATATTCTGTAAGAATCGTGTTGAGCAAGATACATGGGCTTTAAAACACAGCTTGGACGTTGTCAGGTCCAGCTAACAATTCTTCATGAGCAAGAATATTGTTTCCAAAAATATATCAATATTAATTATGGAAATACACAAAGGCTTGACAGCCTGTACAACTCATTCAACCTGCGCGTCTTGATCAGCACGCTAGGTTAAACATAAAACTTCATAGAATCTCCAGAAGATCTTGCACAGAAATATAGCGCGTGTTGGCGCGCAACATTAAGGTCACACAATGCTGTTCCACATGCTACATCATTTGTCTCAGCATTTGGCTAGTTGTTGTTTTTGCAAAATGTAGCCAACATACAAAAACCCAACAATCTCCCCCTTTGGCAAAATTTTGGCTAAAACAATCTATAGCCAGTTCTTGGAGAGATACACAGAACTTCTTCAAGTCCACATCATGCATAAGCAACAAAACTATCATGGCATATAACAAAACTACCTCCAAGAGAATTCCTTGAACAAAGATAGCTTGTAACAATATCAGAGGCATTCATCATCAGGAATCATAATACGCCTAGCCTCACAGAAATGACCAGATAAAAAGATTCACATATAGTGGATTCATATATAGAGATGAAAACATACTCTTGAATAGGATAGACTTCCACAACAGAAACGATTAGATATGCGTGCTCCCCCTCAACACATGCATTCACATACCATTAGTGCTCCCCCTCAAAACATGCATGCATATATCACAACATACTTACTTCAGTAAGACAAATGTTAGAGCATCTGTCAGAGCTTCATGCACATATAATAACACAGCAACTGCCAGACCAGAAAATTTCTTCCCTTGATCTCACCCTTTTAAAACCAGAACAGGTAGAGTGACCTGCTCTGATACCAATTGAAATTCTGGCAACCAGACAGACAAACGCTGTGAACAATGTAAGCACAATTGTCCGAGCGCGTGTATAGCTCAGGACAATAACACAATTAAAACGTGAATTAAAAGCAGCGGAAAAGTAAATAACACAATAGGTTTGTTAACCCAGTTCGGCCCAACGTCTTAATCTGGGGGATACAAATCGACTAAGTAAAACAAATTCAAAGTCAAACTCCTCGTTTGCACTTCTCACTTTGTAACTACCCGTCTAGACCTCTACCTAGGAACTCCTAGATATGAGAACCTCTGCTCACTTCCTCTCAGTTTGAAGACTTCCATGCAAACAACCTCTGGTTCACTGATCTTCGCACTGGCATTAAGTTCAATACACAAATCATTAGATGAGAACACTCTCAAACATAAAAGTAAACTCTGTACCTAAAGGCTTAGGAGCAACTTCACAGTACAAACACCCTACGTCCTTCATGTATCGACATGATACAAGAAAGGCTCACAAGTTCACTACTTAACATATAAGCAACGCACGCTTCAGTGAACACCAGAACAACCGACTCTGTACTTCACAGCGTAAGAGCGGTAAACAGGCAAATCCATACTTAAAAGCTTAGGAGTGCACACGTTAAAGCACAAGGCTTTAACCACGAAACCCTAAAACCCTAAAGACTACATTTTTGTAAATAATGGCTTCGCTCTCTTTAGGTTTTGCATCTTTCAATATATATATTCTGTAAGAATCGTGTTGAGCAAGATACATGGGCTTTAAAACACAGCTTGGACGTTGTCAGGTCCAGCTAACAATTCTTCATGAGCAAGAATATTGTTTCCAAAAATATATCAATATTAATTATGGAAATACACAAAGGCTTGACAGCCTGTACAACTCATTCAACCTGCGCGTCTTGATCAGCACGTTAGGTTAAACATAAAACTTCATAGAATCTCCAGAAGATCTTGCACAGAAATATAGCGCGTGTTGGCGCGCAACAATAAGGTCACACAATGCTGTTCCACATGCTACATCATTTGTCTCAGCATTTGGCTAGTTGTTGTTTTTGCAAAATGTAGCCAACATACAAAAACCCAACAATCTCCCCCTTTGGCAAAATTTTGGCTAAAACAATCTATAGCCAGTTCTTGGAGAGATACACAAAACTTCTTCAAGTCCACATCATGCATAAGCAACAAAACTATCATGGCATATAACAAAACTACCTCCAAGAGAATTCCTTGAACAAAGATAGCTTGTAACAATATCAGAGGCATTCATCATCAGGAATCATAATACGCCTAGCCTCACAGAAATGACCAGATAAAAAGATTCACATATAGTGGATTCATATATAGAGATGAAAACATACTCTTGAATAGGATAAACTTCCACAACAGAAACGATTAGATATGCGTGCTCCCCCTCAACACATGCATTCACATACCATTAGTGCTCCCCCTCAAAACATGCATGCATATATCACAACATACTTACTTCAGTAAGACAAATGTTAGAGCATCTGTCAGAGCTTCATGCACATATAATAACACAGCAACTGCCAGACCAGAAAATTTCTTCCCTTGATCTCACCCTTTTAAAACCAGAACAGGTAGAGTGACCTGCTCTGATACCAATTGAAATTCTGGCAACCAGACAGACAAACGCTGTGAACAATGTAAGCACAATTGTCCGAGCGCGTGTATAGCTCAGGACAATAACACAATTAAAACGTGAATTAAAAGCAGCGGAAAAGTAAATAACACAATAGGTTTGTTAACCCAGTTCGGCCCAACGTCTTAATCTGGGGGATACCAATCCAGGAAGGAAATCCACTAAGTAAAACAAATTCAAAGTCAAACTCCTCGTTTGCACTTCTCACTTTGTAACTACCCGTCTAGACCTCTACCTAGGAACTCCTAGATATGAGAACCTCTGCTCACTTCCTCTCAGTTTGAAGACTTCCACGCAAACAACCTCTGGTTCACTGATCTTCGCACTGGCATTAAGTTCAATACACAAATCATTAGATGAGAACACTCTCAAACATAAAAGTAAACTCTGTACCTAAAGGCTTAGGAGCAACTTCACAGTACAAACACCCTACGTCCTTCATGTATCGACATGATACAAGAAAGGCTCACAAGTTCACTACTTAACATATAAGCAACGCACGCTTTAGTGAACACCAGAACAACCGACTCCGTACTTCACAGCTTAAGAGCGGTACACAGGCAAATCCATACTTAAAAGCTTAGGAGTGCACACGTTAAAGCACAAGGCTTTAACCACGAAACCCTAAAACCCTAAAGACTACATTTTTGTAAATAATGGCTTCGCTCTCTTTAGGTTTTGCATCTTTCAATATATATATTCTGTAAGAATCGTGTTGAGCAAGATACATGGGCTTTAAAACACAGCTTGAACGTTGTCAGGTCCAGCTAACAATTCTTCATGAGCAAGAATATTGTTTCCAAAAATATATCAATATTAATTATGGAAATACACAAAGGCTTGACAGCCTGTACAACTCATTCAACCTGCGCGTCTTGATCAGCACGCTAGGTTAAACATAAAACTTCATAGAATCTCCAGAAGATCTTGCACAGAAATATAGCGCGTGTTGGCGCGCAACAATAAGGTCACACAATGCTGTTCCACATGCTACATCATTTGTCTCAGCATTTGGCTAGTTGTTGTTTTTGCAAAATGTAGCCAACATACAAAAACCCAACAATCTCCCCCTTTGGCAAAATTTTGGCTAAAACAATCTATAGCCAGTTCTTGGAGAGATACACAAAACTTCTTCAAGTCCACATCATGCATAAGCAACAAAACTATCATGGCATATAACAAAACTACCTCCAAGAGAATTCCTTGAACAAAGATAGCTTGTAACAATATCAGAGGCATTCATCATCAGGAATCATAATACGCCTAGCCTCACAGAAATGACCAGATAAAAAGATTCACATATAGTGGATTCATATATAGAGATGAAAACATACTCTTGAATAGGATAAACTTCCACAACAGAAACGATTAGATATGCGTGCTCCCCCTCAACACATGCATTCACATACCATTAGTGCTCCCCCTCAAAACATGCATGCATATATCACAACATACTTACTTCAGTAAGACAAATGTTAGAGCATCTGTCAGAGCTTCATGCACATATAATAACACAGCAACTGCCAGACCAGAAAATTTCTTCCCTTGATCTCACCCTTTTAAAACCAGAACAGGTAGAGTGACCTGCTCTGATACCAATTGAAATTCTGGCAACCAGACAGACAAACGCTGTGAACAATGTAAGCACAATTGTCCGAGCGCGTGTATAGCTCAGGACAATAACACAATTAAAACGTGAATTAAAAGCAGCGGAAAAGTAAATAACACAATAGGTTTGTTAACCCAGTTCGGCCCAACGTCTTAATCTGGGGGATACCAATCCAGGAAGGAAATCCACTAAGTAAAACAAATTCAAAGTCAAACTCCTCGTTTGCACTTCTCACTTTGTAACTACCCGTCTAGACCTCTACCTAGGAACTCCTAGATATGAGAACCTCTGCTCACTTCCTCTCAGTTTGAAGACTTCCACGCAAACAACCTCTGGTTCACTGATCTTCGCACTGGCATTAAGTTCAATACACAAATCATTAGATGAGAACACTCTCAAACATAAAAGTAAACTCTGTACCTAAAGGCTTAGGAGCAACTTCACAGTACAAACACCCTACGTCCTTCATGTATCGACATGATACAAGAAAGGCTCACAAGTTCACTACTTAACATATAAGCAACGCACGCTTTAGTGAACACCAGAACAACCGACTCCGTACTTCACAGCTTAAGAGCGGTACACAGGCAAATCCATACTTAAAAGCTTAGGAGTGCACACGTTAAAGCACAAGGCTTTAACCACGAAACCCTAAAACCCTAAAGACTACATTTTTGTAAATAATGGCTTCGCTCTCTTTAGGTTTTGCATCTTTCAATATATATATTCTGTAAGAATCGTGTTGAGCAAGATACATGGGCTTTAAAACACAGCTTGGACGTTGTCAGGTCCAGCTAACAATTCTTCATGAGCAAGAATATTGTTTCCAAAAATATATCAATATTAATTATGGAAATACACAAAGGCTTGACAGCCTGTACAACTCATTCAACCTGCGCGTCTTGATCACCACGCTAGGTTAAACATAAAACTTCATAGAATCTCCAGAAGATCTTGCACAGAAATATAGCGCGTGTTGGCGCGCAACATTAAGGTCACACAATGCTGTTCCACATGCTACATCATTTGTCTCAGCATTTGGCTAGTTGTTGTTTTTGCAAAATGTAGCCAACATACAAAAACCCAACAATCTCCCCCTTTGGCAAAATTTTGGCTAAAACAATCTATAGCCAGTTCTTGGAGAGATACACAGAACTTCTTCAAGTCCACATCATGCATAAGCAACAAAACTATCATGGCATATAACAAAACTACCTCCAAGAGAATTCCTTGAACAAAGATAGCTTGTAACAATATCAGAGGCATTCATCATCAGGAATCATAATACGCCTAGCCTCACAGAAATGACCAGATAAAAAGATTCACATATAGTGGATTCATATATAGAGATGAAAACATACTCTTGAATAGGATAAACTTCCACAACAGAAACGATTAGATATGCGTGCTCCCCCTCAACACATGCATTCACATACCATTAGTGCTCCCCCTCAAAACATGCATGCATATATCACAACATACTTACTTCAGTAAGACAAATGTTAGAGCATCTGTCAGAGCTTCATGCACATATAATAACACAGCAACTGCCAGACCAGAAAATTTCTTCCCTTGATCTCACCCTTTTAAAACCAGAACAGGTAGAGTGACCTGCTCTGATACCAATTGAAATTCTGGCAACCAGACAGACAAACGCTGTGAACAATGTAAGCACAATTGTCCGAGCGCGTGTATAGCTCAGGACAATAACACAATTAAAACGTGAATTAAAAGCAGCGGAAAAGTAAATAACACAATAGGTTTGTTAACCCAGTTCGGCCCAACGTCTTAATCTGGGGGATACCAATCCAGGAAGGAAATCCACTAAGTAAAACAAATTCAAAGTCAAACTCCTCGTTTGCACTTCTCACTTTGTAACTACCCGTCTAGACCTCTACCTAGGAACTCCTAGATATGAGAACCTCTGCTCACTTCCTCTCAGTTTGAAGACTTCCACGCAAACAACCTCTGGTTCACTGATCTTCGCACTGGCATTAAGTTCAATACACAGATCATTAGATGAGAACACTCTCAAACATAAAAGTAAACTCTGTACCTAAAGGCTTAGGAGCAACTTCACAGTACAAACACCCTACGTCCTTCATGTATCGACATGATACAAGAAAGGCTCACAAGTTCACTACTTAACATATAAGCAACGCACGCTTTAGTGAACACCAGAACAACCGACTCCGTACTTCACAGCTTAAGAGCGGTACACAGGCAAATCCATACTTAAAAGCTTAGGAGTGCACACGTTAAAGCACAAGGCTTTAACCACGAAACCCTAAAGACTACATTTTTGTAAATAATGGCTTCGCTCTCTTTAGGTTTTGCATCTTTCAATATATATATTCTGTAAGAATCGTGTTGAGCAAGATACATGGGCTTTAAAACACAGCTTGGACGTTGTCAGGTCCAGCTAACAATTCTTCATGAGCAAGAATATTGTTTCCAAAAATATATCAATATTAATTATGGAAATACACAAAGGCTTGACAGCCTGTACAACTCATTCAACCTGCGCGTCTTGATCAGCACGCTAGGTTAAACATAAAACTTCATAGAATCTCCAGAAGATCTTGCACAGAAATATAGCGCGTGTTGGCGCGCAACATTAAGGTCACACAATGCTGTTCCACATGCTACATCATTTGTCTCAGCATTTGGCTAGTTGTTGTTTTTGCAAAATGTAGCCAACATACAAAAACCCAACAATCTCCCCCTTTGGCAAAATTTTGGCTAAAACAATCTATAGCCAGTTCTTGGAGAGATACACAGAACTTCTTCAAGTCCACATCATGCATAAGCAACAAAACTATCATGGCATATAACAAAACTACCTCCAAGAGAATTCCTTGAACAAAGATAGCTTGTAACAATATCAGAGGCATTCATCATCAGGAATCATAATACGCCTAGCCTCACAGAAATGACCAGATAAAAAGATTCACATATAGTGGATTCATATATAGAGATGAAAACATACTCTTGAATAGGATAAACTTCCACAACAGAAACGATTAGATATGCGTGCTCCCCCTCAACACATGCATTCACATACCATTAGTGCTCCCCCTCAAAACATGCATGCATATATCACAACATACTTACTTCAGTAAGACAAATGTTAGAGCATCTGTCAGAGCTTCATGCACATATAATAACACAGCAACTGCCAGACCAGAAAATTTCTTCCCTTCATCTCACCCTTTTAAAACCAGAACAGGTAGAGTGACCTGCTCTGATACCAATTGAAATTCTGGCAACCAGACAGACAAACGCTGTGAACAATGTAAGCACAATTGTCCGAGCGCGTGTATAGCTCAGGACAATAACACAATTAAAACGTGAATTAAAAGCAGCGGAAAAGTAAATAACACAATAGGTTTGTTAACCCAGTTCGGCCCAACGTCTTAATCTGGGGGATACCAATCCAGGAAGGAAATCCACTAAGTAAAACAAATTCAAAGTCAAACTCCTCGTTTGCACTTCTCACTTTGTAACTACCCGTCTAGACCTCTACCTAGGAACTCCTAGATATGAGAACCTCTGCTCACTTCCTCTCAGTTTGAAGACTTCCACGCAAACAACCTCTGGTTCACTGATCTTCGCACTGGCATTAAGTTCAATACACAGATCATTAGATGAGAACACTCTCAAACATAAAAGTAAACTCTGTACCTAAAGGCTTAGGAGCAACTTCACAGTACAAACACCCTACGTCCTTCATGTATCGACATGATACAAGAAAGGCTCACAAGTTCACTACTTAACATATAAGCAACGCACGCTTTAGTGAACACCAGAACAACCGACTCCGTACTTCACAGCTTAAGAGCGGTACACAGGCAAATCCATACTTAAAAGCTTAGGAGTGCACACGTTAAAGCACAAGGCTTTAACCACGAAACCCTAAAACCCTAAAGACTACATTTTTGTAAATAATGGCTTCGCTCTCTTTAGGTTTTGCATCTTTCAATATATATATTCTGTAAGAATCGTGTTGAGCAAGATACATGGGCTTTAAAACACAGCTTGGACGTTGTCAGGTCCAGCTAACAATTCTTCATGAGCAAGAATATTGTTTCCAAAAATATATCAATATTAATTATGGAAATACACAAAGGCTTGACAGCCTGTACAACTCATTCAACCTGCGCGTCTTGATCAGCACGCTAGGTTAAACATAAAACTTCATAGAATCTCCAGAAGATCTTGCACAGAAATATAGCGCGTGTTGGCGCGCAACAATAAGGTCACACAATGCTGTTCCACATGCTACATCATTTGTCTCAGCATTTGGCTAGTTGTTGTTTTTGCAAAATGTAGCCAACATACAAAAACCCAACAATCTCCCCCTTTGGCAAAATTTTGGCTAAAACAATCTATAGCCAGTTCTTGGAGAGATACACAAAACTTCTTCAAGTCCACATCATGCATAAGCAACAAAACTATCATGGCATATAACAAAACTACCTCCAAGAGAATTCCTTGAACAAAGATAGCTTGTAACAATATCAGAGGCATTCATCATCAGGAATCATAATACGCCTAGCCTGACAGAAATGACCAGATAAAAAGATTCACATATAGTGGATTCATATATAGAGATGAAAACATACTCTTGAATAGGATAGACTTCCACAACAGAAACGATTAGATATGCGTGCTCCCCCTCAACACATGCATTCACATACCATTAGTGCTCCCCCTCAAAACATGCATGCATATATCACAACATACTTACTTCAGTAAGACAAATGTTAGAGCATCTGTCAGAGGCTTCATGCACATATAATAACACAGCAACTGCCAGACCAGAAAATTTCTTCCCTTGATCTCACCCTTTTAAAACCAGAACAGGTAGAGTGACCTGCTCTGATACCAATTGAAATTCTGGCAACCAGACAGACAAACGCTGTGAACAATGTAAGCACAATTGTCCGAGCGCGTGTATAGCTCAGGACAATAACACAATTAAAACGTGAATTAAAAGCAGCGGAAAAGTAAATAACACAATAGGTTTGTTAACCCAGTTCGGCCCAACGTCTTAATCTGGGGGATACCAATCCAGGAAGGAAATCCACTAAGTAAAACAAATTCAAAGTCAAACTCCTCGTTTGCACTTCTCACTTTGTAACTACCCGTCTAGACCTCTACCTAGGAACTCCTAGATATGAGAACCTCTGCTCACTTCCTCTCAGTTTGAAGACTTCCACGCAAACAACCTCTGGTTCACTGATCTTCGCACTGGCATTAAGTTCAATACACAAATCATTAGATGAGAACACTCTCAAACATAAAAGTAAACTCTGTACCTAAAGGCTTAGGAGCAACTTCACAGTACAAACACCCTACGTCCTTCATGTATCGACATGATACAAGAAAGGCTCACAAGTTCACTACTTAACATATAAGCAACGCACGCTTTAGTGAACACCAGAACAACCGACTCCGTACTTCACAGCTTAAGAGCGGTACACAGGCAAATCCATACTTAAAAGCTTAGGAGTGCACACGTTAAAGCACAAGGCTTTAACCACGAAACCCTAAAACCCTAAAGACTACATTTTTGTAAATAATGGCTTCGCTCTCTTTAGGTTTTGCATCTTTCAATATATATATTCTGTAAGAATCGTGTTGAGCAAGATACATGGGCTTTAAAACACAGCTTGAACGTTGTCAGGTCCAGCTAACAATTCTTCATGAGCAAGAATATTGTTTCCAAAAATATATCAATATTAATTATGGAAATACACAAAGGCTTGACAGCCTGTACAACTCATTCAACCTGCGCGTCTTGATCAGCACGCTAGGTTAAACATAAAACTTCATAGAATCTCCAGAAGATCTTGCACAGAAATATAGCGCGTGTTGGCGCGCAACAATAAGGTCACACAATGTTGTTCCACATGCTACATCATTTGTCTCAGCATTTGGCTAGTTGTTGTTTTTGCAAAATGTAGCCAACATACAAAAACCCAACAATCTCCCCCTTTGGCAAAATTTTGGCTAAAACAATCTATAGCCAGTTCTTGGAGAGATACACAGAACTTCTTCAAGTCCACATCATGCATAAGCAACAAAACTATCATGGCATATAACAAAACTACCTCCAAGAGAATTCCTTGAACAAAGATAGCTTGTAACAATATCAGAGGCATTCATCATCAGGAATCATAATACGCCTAGCCTGACAGAAATGACCAGATAAAAAGATTCACATATAGTGGATTCATATATAGAGATGAAAACATACTCTTGAATAGGATAGACTTCCACAACAGAAACGATTAGATATGCGTGCTCCCCCTCAACACATGCATTCACATACCATTAGTGCTCCCCCTCAAAACATGCATGCATATATCACAACATACTTACTTCAGTAAGACAAATGTTAGAGCATCTGTCAGAGCTTCATGCACATATAACAACACAGCAACTGCCAGACCAGAAAATTTCTTCCCTTGATCTCACCCTTTTAAAACCAGAACAGGTAGAGTGACCTGCTCTGATACCAATTGAAATTCTGGCAACCAGACAGACAAACGCTGTGAACAATGTAAGCACAATTGTCCGAGCGCGTGTATAGCTCAGGACAATAACACAATTAAAACGTGAATTAAAAGCAGCGGAAAAGTAAATAACACAATAGGTTTGTTAACCCAGTTCGGCCCAACGTCTTAATCTGGGGGATACCAATCCAGAAAGGAAATCCACTAAGTAAAACAAATTCAAAGTCAAACTCCTCGTTTGCACTTCTCACTTTGTAACTACCCGTCTAGACCTCTACCTAGGAACTCCTAGATATGAGAACCTCTGCTCACTTCCTCTCAGTTTGAAGACTTCCACGCAAACAACCTCTGGTTCACTGATCTTCGCACTGGCATTAAGTTCAATACACAAATCATTAGATGAGAACACTCTCAAACATAAAAGTAAACTCTGTACCTAAAGGATTAGGAGCAACTTCACAGTACAAACACCCTACGTCCTTCATGTATCGACATGATACGAGAAAGGCTCACAAGTTCACTACTTAACATATAAGCAACGCACGCTTTAGTGAACACCAGAACAACCGACTCCGTACTTCACAGCTTAAGAGCGGTACACAGGCAACTCCATACTTAAAAGCTTAGGAGTGCACACGTTAAAGCACAAGGCTTTAACCACGAAACCCTAAAACCCTAAAGACTACATTTTTGTAAATAATGGCTTCGCTCTCTTTAGGTTTTGCATCTTTCAATATATATATTCTGTAAGAATCGTGTTGAGCAAGATACATGGGCTTTAAAACACAGCTTGGACGTTGTCAGGTCCAGCTAACAATTCTTCATGAGCAAGAATATTGTTTCCAAAAATATATCAATATTAATTATGGAAATACACAAAGGCTTGACAGCCTGTACAACTCATTCAACCTGCGCGTCTTGATCAGCACGCTAGGTTAAACATAAAACTTCATAGAATCTCCAGAAGATCTTGCACAGAAATATAGCGCGTGTTGGCGCGCAACAATAAGGTTACACAATGCTGTTCCACATGCTACATCATTTGTCTCAGCATTTGGCTAGTTGTTGTTTTTGCAAAATGTAGCCAACATACAAAAACCCAACAATCTCCCCCTTTGGCAAAATTTTGGCTAAAACAATCTATAGCCAGTTCTTGGAGAGATACACAGAACTTCTTCAAGTCCACATCATGCATAAGCAACAAAACTATCATGGCATATAACAAAACTACCTCCAAGAGAATTCCTTGAACAAAGATAGCTTGTAACAATATCAGAGGCATTCATCATCAGGAATCATAATACGCCTAGCCTGACAGAAATGACCAGATAAAAAGATTCACATATAGTGGATTCATATATAGAGATGAAAACATACTCTTGAATAGGATAGACTTCCACAACAGAAACGATTAGATATGCGTGCTCCCCCTCAACACATGCATTCACATACCATTAGTGCTCCCCCTCAAAACATGCATGCATATATCACAACATACTTACTTCAGTAAGACAAATGTTAGAGCATCTGTCAGAGCTTCATGCACATATAACAACACAGCAACTGCCAGACCAGAAAATTTCTTCCCTTGATCTCACCCTTTTAAAACCAGAACAGGTAGAGTGACCTGCTCTGATACCAATTGAAATTCTGGCAACCAGACAGACAAACGCTGTGAACAATGTAAGCACAATTGTCCGAGCGCGTGTATAGCTCAGGACAATAACACAATTAAAACGTGAATTAAAAGCAGCGGAAAAGTAAATAACACAATAGGTTTGTTAACCCAGTTCGGCCCAACGTCTTAATCTGGGGGATACCAATCCAGAAAGGAAATCCACTAAGTAAAACAAATTCAAAGTCAAACTCCTCGTTTGCACTTCTCACTTTGTAACTACCCGTCTAGACCTCTACCTAGGAACTCCTAGATATGAGAACCTCTGCTCACTTCCTCTCAGTTTGAAGACTTCCACGCAAACAACCTCTGGTTCACTGATCTTCGCACTGGCATTAAGTTCAATACACAAATCATTAGATGAGAACACTCTCAAACATAAAAGTAAACTCTGTACCTAAAGGCTTAGGAGCAACTTCACAGTACAAACACCCTACGTCCTTCATGTATCGACATGATACAAGAAAGGCTCACAAGTTCACTACTTAACATATAAGCAACGCACGCTTTAGTGAACACCAGAACAACCGACTCCGTACTTCACAGCTTAAGAGCGGTACACAGGCAAATCCATACTTAAAAGCTTAGGAGTGCACACGTTAAAGCACAAGGCTTTAACCACGAAACCCTAAAACCCTAAAGACTACATTTTTGTAAATAATGGCTTCGCTCTCTTTAGGTTTTGCATCTTTCAATATATATATTCTGTAAGAATCGTGTTGAGCAAGATACATGGGCTTTAAAACACAGCTTGGACGTTGTCAGGTCCAGCTAACAATTCTTCATGAGCAAGAATATTGTTTCCAAAAATATATCAATATTAATTATGGAAATACACAAAGGCTTGACAGCCTGTACAACTCATTCAACCTGCGCGTCTTGATCAGCACGCTAGGTTAAACATAAAACTTCATAGAATCTCCAGAAGATCTTGCACAGAAATATAGCGCGTGTTGGCGCGCAACAATAAGGTCACACAATGCTGTTCCACATGCTACATCATTTGTCTCAGCATTTGGCTAGTTGTTGTTTTTGCAAAATGTAGCCAACATACAAAAACCCAACAATCTCCCCCTTTGGCAAAATTTTGGCTAAAACAATCTATAGCCAGTTCTTGGAGAGATACACAGAACTTCTTCAAGTCCACATCATGCATAAGCAACAAAACTATCATGGCATATAACAAAACTACCTCCAAGAGAATTCCTTGAACAAAGATAGCTTGTAACAATATCAGAGGCATTCATCATCAGGAATCATAATACGCCTAGCCTCACAGAAATGACCAGATAAAAAGATTCACATATAGTGGATTCATATATAGAGATGAAAACATACTCTTGAATAGGATAGACTTCCACAACAGAAACGATTAGATATGCGTGCTCCCCCTCAACACATGCATTCACATACCATTAGTGCTCCCCCTCAAAACATGCATGCATATATCACAACATACTTACTTCAGTAAGACAAATGTTAGAGCATCTGTCAGAGCTTCATGCACATATAATAACACAGCAACTGCCAGACCAGAAAATTTCTTCCCTTGATCTCACCCTTTTAAAACCAGAACAGGTAGAGTGACCTGCTCTGATACCAATTGAAATTCTGGCAACCAGACAGACAAACGCTGTGAACAATGTACGCACAATTGTCCGAGCGCGTGTATAGCTCAGGACAATAACACAATTAAAACGTGAATTAAAAGCAGCGGAAAAGTAAATAACACAATAGGTTTGTTAACCCAGTTCGGTCCAACGTCTTAATCTGGGGGATACCAATCAAGGAAGGAAATCCACTAAGTAAAACAAATTCAAAGTCAAACTCCTCGTTTGCACTTCTCACTTTGTAACTACCCGTCTAGACCTCTACCTAGGAACTCCTAGATATGAGAACCTCTGCTCACTTCCTCTCAGTTTGAAGACTTCCACGCAAACAACCTCTGGTTCACTGATCTTCGCACTGGCATTAAGTTCAATACACAAATCATTAGATGAGAACACTCTCAAACATAAAAGTAAACTCTGTACCTAAAGGCTTAGGAGCAACTTCACAGTACAAACACCCTACGTCCTTCATGTATCGACATGATACAAGAAAGGCTCACAAGTTCACTACTTAACATATAAGCAACGCACGCTTTAGTGAACACCAGAACAACCGACTCCGTACTTCACAGCTTAAGAGCGGTACACAGGCAAATCCATACTTAAAAGCTTAGGAGTGCACACGTTAAAGCACAAGGCTTTAACCACGAAACCCTAAAACCCTAAAGACTACATTTTTGTAAATAATGGCTTCGCTCTCTTTAGGTTTTGCATCTTTCAATATATATATTCTGTAAGAATCGTGTTGAGCAAGATACATGGGCTTTAAAACACAGCTTGGACGTTGTCAGGTCCAGCTAACAATTCTTCATGAGCAAGAATATTGTTTCCAAAAATATATCAATATTAATTATGGAAATACACAAAGGCTTGACAGCCTGTACAACTCATTCAACCTGCGCGTCTTGATCAGCACGCTAGGTTAAACATAAAACTTCATAGAATCTCCAGAAGATCTTGCACAGAAATATAGCGCGTGTTGGCGCGCAACAATAAGGTCACACAATGCTGTTCCACATGCTACATCATTTGTCTCAGCATTTGGCTAGTTGTTGTTTTTGCAAAATGTAGCCAACATACAAAAACCCAACAATCTCCCCCTTTGGCAAAATTTTGGCTAAAACAATCTATAGCCAGTTCTTGGAGAGATACACAGAACTTCTTCAAGTCCACATCATGCATAAGCAACAAAACTATCATGGCATATAACAAAACTACCTCCAAGAGAATTCCTTGAACAAAGATAGCTTGTAACAATATCAGAGGCATTCATCATCAGGAATCATAATACGCCTAGCCTCACAGAAATGACCAGATAAAAAGATTCACATATAGTGGATTCATATATAGAGATGAAAACATACTCTTGAATAGGATAGACTTCCACAACAGAAACGATTAGATATGCGTGCTCCCCCTCAACACATGCATTCACATACCATTAGTGCTCCCCCTCAAAACATGCATGCATATATCACAACATACTTACTTCAGTAAGACAAATGTTAGAGCATCTGTCAGAGCTTCATGCACATATAATAACACAGCAACTGCCAGACCAGAAAATTTCTTCCCTTGATCTCACCCTTTTAAAACCAGAACAGGTAGAGTGACCTGCTCTGATACCAATTGAAATTCTGGCAACCAGACAGACAAACGCTGTGAACAATGTACGCACAATTGTCCGAGCGCGTGTATAGCTCAGGACAATAACACAATTAAAACGTGAATTAAAAGCAGCGGAAAAGTAAATAACACAATAGGTTTGTTAACCCAGTTCGGTCCAACGTCTTAATCTGGGGGATACCAATCAAGGAAGGAAATCCACTAAGTAAAACAAATTCAAAGTCAAACTCCTCGTTTGCACTTCTCACTTTGTAACTACCCGTCTAGACCTCTACCTAGGAACTCCTAGATATGAGAACCTCTGCTCACTTCCTCTCAGTTTGAAGACTTCCACGCAAACAACCTCTGGTTCACTGATCTTCGCACTGGCATTAAGTTCAATACACAAATCATTATATGAGAACACTCTCAAACATAAAAGTAAACTCTGTACCTAAAGGCTTAGGAGCAACTTCACAGTACAAACACCCTACGTCCTTCATGTATCGACATGATACAAGAAAGGCTCACAAGTTCACTACTTAACATATAAGCAACGCACGCTTTAGTGAACACCAGAACAACCGACTCCGTACTTCACAGCTTAAGAGCGGTACACAGGCAAATCCATACTTAAAAGCTTAGGAGTGCACACGTTAAAGCACAAGGCTTTAACCACGAAACCCTAAAACCCTAAAGACTACATTTTTGTAAATAATGGCTTCGCTCTCTTTAGGTTTTGCATCTTTCAATATATATATTCTGTAAGAATCGTGTTGAGCAAGATACATGTGTAGTACCCGGCGCAAAAAATATATACAGATATGCAATGATGAAATGCAATGCACAAATGTAAACAATGAAGCCGCCACCATATTTTATTTATCCCATGAGGGGAAAGGAAAATAATGATAAAACCTTAAAAGATCGGGTTCGGGAGTTGGTTACATGAGGGGAAGACGTTAACACCCCCTCATATCCGTTGTACTCAACGGGAACCATTTGAGGAATTTTGGTTTGCTTAAAAAGAACTAGCCGCATGAAAAGAATTAAATTACCGCATATTGAACAGAAAAGGGAAAAAAGAGTTTTTTATTATTTGGCTTGACGAGAGAGGCTCTCGCTCCTACGTATCCCCCAAGTACAATGAGGAAGTCAAAGCTCACGTAGTTCTTCCTGAAAAGAAAGATTTTTGTGTTGGTTGTTTTTAGTGAACGATGCTTAGGTCGCATTCCACTAATACAACAGTATGCTTGTATGCTCGCTTCGGAGGCTTAAGCGTTTGTCGGTAGCAGGGGAATGGATAAAGCGCCATCCATTTAGGAAAAAGAAGTTGAAAAAAAGATTTGACTGCACAAGAGCAGTTGAAAAAGAGCTGACTGCGCAAGGGCAGGAAAACAGTTGAATGGGTTGAGTGTCTTTTATGATTTTAGAAAATTTGTTTTGTGAATGAGAATGATCCACAATCACGAGTCGTCAGTCAGGGACCGGATCATCCGAGCAGAAACGAGTCGTACGACAGGCTCCCTCTTTTCATTCAGTTTATTAAGTGAACATTCTTAATTAAAGTGAAACGAGCCGAAGGCGAGTCGTAAGTCAGGCTCCTTCCCATTTCATTTAATTAAAGAGTGTTCCGTTTTAAATGGCATGCGAATAATTCGAAGCCAGAGTCGTACGACAGAGACTGATTTATTCACATTCCATATTCAAAGATAAGTTCACAACAGATTTTCAGATCAGAAAAGAAAAGAAAAGAAAAAAGGGTAGAAGATGCGAAGAATGCAAATGCATGATATATGATAATGACAGTGTAATAATGCAACAATTAAATAATACTCGAAATAAATATGCGGACACATAAATAAATGAGTAATCAGATAATCAGGCATAAATTGAAACTAACAAACAGAGAAGCAAATTAATGAACATTTTAGCAAGCAAGCGTAAGATAACCTTAAGACGAGTCGTACGTCAGGCTCTCGCTTATCTTACGTTCAGAACATCAAATCACATTTTGAATGAAATAAGAAATAAATTCAAAGCGCGAGTCGTAAGACAGGGCCCAATTTATCTTTATTTCACTCAAAATCAAATCTAACAGACAACTGAGATATTAAATAATTATGACATTATAAATGATCAGGCGAAGTAACGAAAAAAGTCGTTTAAACGAAATTAATTAAAATAGGATAAACAGAGACAAGTCGTAAGTCAAACCCTTTTATATCTACATTAATTAAATCGTTTAAAATATTCGAAATAAAATAAATCGAGGACACGAGACGTACGTCAGAGTCCGATTTATTTTTATTCCGAATATGAGTTTTCGAACATAAAATGGAATAGCATTTTTCATAAATTATATCATAAATAAATTCAATCAGCAAAGAGGTGCAGCAGTAATTTAAGGAGTATGCAGAATTAAAATAAAAAAAACTGGACAGAAAATAAAACAAAGCCCAAAACTAACTTGAACCGGACCGGTTCGGTTTAAACCAAGTGTGAACCGGATCCGGTTCAGCCAACAAACAAACAAAATACTCACCGTCCTATCACAGAAGGACACGTGGCAAGAGAATTGTTGTTTGCTTCTTCTTCCTTCTTCCTCGCGAGCTAACCGGAAACAAATGGATGAAAAGCTCTCTTTGATCAAACACCACGATCTCAATCGGTCACCGAATCTCACAAACGAATAGTCGATTTGATAGTACTCTCCGCGTAGATCACGAATATATCATTAGTTTTTACAATCGGTGTTCGTACAAGGAGAAAAAGACCACGCAAGTTTGAACTCAAAATTTCAAAAATGATTTTCACATGGAAAAAATTAAAAACAATAATCGAAACTAGTTTATAGATGTTCCAGAAGCATGAAATGATCGTTTTATACCTTCGATTGTGAGCGAAATGACCGATTCGGAGTTTATGGTTTTTCCGTGACTTTGGAGCTCCGATGCGCTGCTTTCCGTTCGTTTTTTGATCAATCAGAGCTTGGATTTGAGTTCAGGAGGGTCCAAACTATAAGAAATGAGTATTTGATTGTTGATTTTGGGTGGTTTTAGAGTAGTTGAATTTTCCGGCGAGGGGTGGCTCGGATCCGGCGGTTTCCGGCGTGTTTGGCGGCGTTTTTGGTGAAATTAATGATGGATTATTGATGAGAAGATGATTAGGAAGCTAATGGTGTTTTCGAATTTTGATTTGGATGAGTTTTGAAAATTGGGTGGTGATTTTCCGGCGACCGGAGGTGGTTTTCCGGCGGTGGTCGCCGGAAAAGTGTTGGTGGAGGAAGGAGGAAGGATTTTCTGATTTTTTTTGGGAATTGTGTAGAGAATGATTGGTCATGATTGAGTGATGTAAGGTGTGTATTTATAGAGGTAGATTAGGTGAGTGTTATTTGTGTAATAAAATGATTATGAGGTGGAGATGATAAGGTGTCGCAATGTGATTAGTCAAAAGCAAAGAATTTTTATAAAATGGTAAAAAAAAAAAAGGTAAAAATCAATAAGAAAAATGAATAAAAATGTAGAAAAATATAAAAATGAAATATAAACTTAAACAAAGAGATAAAAACTATTTTTTTGATTATTTTTGCAATTCTTCGTACAAAAAGATAAATTGCGACAAATTAAAAGATATAAAGGAAAATGAATAAATTGTAAAACAAAATTATTGAAAAAACTATTTTTTTGGTATTTCTCATAAAAATAAGAAATAATTTTTAAATAAAATATTTATTTTAAAAAGCTCAAAATTAGGGTATTACAGCTGCCCCTATTTAATTGTCTTATACTCGAATGCGTAAATGACTTGCGCCTTTATGCCTTCGAAGTAAAAGATAATTAAATACAAATGCCCTAATTTTGTGGTGTGAATGTGATGTAATGGTAATGAATGCATATGGAAGATGAAGGTGGAAACATACTTGGAATCACTAGTAACTGAATACCTGAGAATAAAATGATCATTACCTCTCCTCCGGGTGTGTTGACCATAAAAGAAAAACGAAGTCTTCTCCCCTCAGGGTACCTGAACTCCTAAACTGATCGTTACCACTTCACTGGTGTGTCGACCAAAAAAGAAAAATGAAGTCTTCTCCCCTCAGGGTACCTGAACTCCAAAATTGATCGTTACCATTTCACTGGTGTGTCGACCGTAGAAATCATGAGATAATATAGCTTACTAGCAAACAATGATTTGAAATATTTTCTTTACCAATCTGAAGAATCATGAAGAGGACAACCTTCCGACCAATCCAGAAGATCAAGAGATAACATAGCTTACCAACCAATCTGGAAAACCATAATATGAAATTGTTTATCGACCAATCCGAAAAACCTTGAAAAAGCTTACCTTCTAACCAATCCGGAAAATCAAGAGATAACACAGCTTACCAACCAATCTGGAAAACCATGATATGAAATGATTTATCGACCAATCCGAAAAACCTTGAAACAGCTTACCTTCCGACCAATCCGGAAAATCAAGAGATAACATAGCTTACCAACCAATCTGGAAAACCATGATATGAAATGGTTTATCGACCAATCCGAAAAACCTTGAAAAAGCTTACCTTCCGACCAATCCGGAAAAATGTGAGATAACTTTTCGACCAATCCGAAAAATCACCTTGAGATTAGAGAATTTCCCACCCTATCCGAAAAATTGTGAGATGAGATATTGACTTGAATCATTCACCATCCAATCTGGGGAACTGACAATCTGAACCGTAGTTCACTGAAAATTTGCTGGAGTAATTTGCTGAGGTTTGAGGTATCTTGAAAAAGAGTACTCGCTGGGGAAAGAAAATTGAACATTCTGCCATTATTCTTGGCAATTGTCAGACACATGTCTTGTTGAGAAACATGGTTCATCAATCAACTTGTTGTAGATACGAAAACTCCATTGAGGATATGGTTTGGGAAACCAACTTGCTGAGGTACGGAGTACCAACTTTAGTCAGGATGCAGTATGCTGATCAGCTTACTGGGGATAATGACTTATTGATCCATTCGCTGGGGATGTTGTGCATAAGTCAACTTTACTGGGGAAAACGGTTTAACAACCGACTTGCTAAAAATGCGGTGTTCCAACCGACTTACTGGAGATGAACAATTATCAACTGCCTCATTGGGGAAAGAAACGATTCCTCAACCTTTCTCATGGAGAATATGCTGCACTGACTGATCTGCTTGGGGATGACACTTTGTTGACTAGTTCACTGGGGAAAAGATTCATCAACCCTTCTTGTTGAGAAATTGCGATTCAATGACCGTTTTGTTGGAGAATTAGGTACATCAACCTTTTTCACTGAATGAGAGATCCAAGTTTGCAACCTGTTAAAACAAAATTTTGAACATGTGCTTTATGAATGCATGATTATGTATTTCTGATGCCTAAATGCAAAACTAATGCGAATGAATTATCTGATAATATGCGGGAGTTTGTGTGCATGTATGCGTGAATGCATGTATGCATGAATGCATGAATTTATGAGTTTCTGTTAAAGAGAATTTGAATTTCCCGGCACCGAGAATCTGAGTAACTCTGGCATTATTGAGATGAGGACCCTTGCAAGCTTCTATTGCTGGACGGGTGTTCGAACAGGCTTCCAAAGAGGAACAACAGCTTTCTTTGACTACAATAGCATGCACTGAGAGTGGAAACTCTTTACCATTCATTGTATTGACAATCACAGTTCTGCCGTATTTCACCACATGTGACTTTCAGGAAGATGTAATCTTGACATAGTTTGCCCCAAGCAATTGAATCCATGAAGGATATGCCCCTGATCAACTGATATTTGCAGTGTATCCAATTGTTGAACCAATTCACCTTGATAAGCAGGGTATTCAACTTGTTTGTCCCTGATTGGCAGAATCCATAGATGACTTGCCGTTAGCTAGGAGAGTCTTCAAATCATCTTTGTCCATGATCAGACCAATGTTCCAATTTCTTTAATGTCAAGCACTAATTTGCAAGTAAAATCATTTCTTTTGAACATGCAATTTTTTTTTTTTGAAACACATATGATGTGTAGAGAGATAATTATTAATTACTCAACAAACTGGAGGAGTCAGCTTAACAATACATTTGCCGAATGCTTTCAAAGGGAACCTAGCTTCAATTAGGTCTTTTGAGTATTATAACATGCAATTAGGATTCATGTAAATCAAGCCAGAAAATGATATAAATTTGTGTCATCTGATTTCCCATACTTGAACATTTGTTTGTCCTTGAGCACATAAATAGTAACTCTTTTTTTTTTTTGCAACACAGGTTTGAAACAGACCACGACAACTTTAATCATACGTGGTTGCCGGCTAAAGAAGAAAATCAAGTAATAGAAATCAATACCAAGGGTACTGTAATAACACAAAACAACATAATGCAGTCAGAGACTCTCATCATATGAAGACAAATCTGAAGCATTTTATTGTGACTCTAACTTTTGCTTAAATTTTATTCACCCTTTTCATTCAAGCGCAATCACATTAAGCCCGTTATCTTGTACACGCTCATGGTAGAAAAATCTGTTAGTGATTATGATCATATATCAAGGGGAGCTGGTAAAATCAGTTTGGTAAACCCCTTTTTCTCTTCCAAATGCAGTTGTGGGGGATCGGATAGCAACCCGCCCTACCAAGTTCAGAACCAGACTCCTCTGAACCAACTACTAAATGGGTATATTTACTATGGTTTTTCAACAACTGCTGAGTTAAACAACCGAGTGAGGGTCATCTAACTCAATAAGTGCATTCCCACTTTTGAAATTAGCCAAAGTATGCAAATTTTCATTTCTGGATCATTCACTTATGTTCATCGATTTCCTACTTAGTTTGTGCCCAAGATGGTGCCGACTGCTAAGATAAACTACTGAGGGTTACCTAAAACTTATGTTCAGGTCTTCGTCAAAATCAGTACTCAAATTGATCTTGCATACTTTTGAGAGTCTAAGGTGTTAAGACAGTACCGATTTTATTGAATCATTTCTGAACCTTCATAACGTAGCCTAAAGTGCAAAACAACTTATATACTCTTAAAGTGTCAGGTCAAGTATCAAACCAACATTGCTTATTTTCTTAAAAAAAGATATATCTCAAGAAACTAGGAGAATCAGATAACAACAAAACATATGCAAGAACGGCTCCATTCAATTTTTTTTTATTTTATGAAATAATGAAAGAAAGTAAAACGATGCCTTACATCCTCAACTAGGTTTTTTTTTTCACCATTGAAAGCCTATATCAGCAAAGATCAGTTATTTGTTTTCATCATCCTCGCTCCAAATTTGCAAGTAATAAGAAAAAGAGGTGAATACAAATGGATTGATTTCAAAAACATGCATGTTTATTATATTAAGAGTACTTGACAAAATACATAATCTTAAAAGCAAACAAATGCTTGACAAGAAGGAAATAAAAAGCTAGTTTGCAAAGACTATGTTTGAAAAACACAGGTGCAGCCTATCTTGACTATTTCCATTATTCTCTTCATCTTTTGGCATGGTAATTTGGTCATCACTGGAAACCAACACTGGAGAAATTTGTTGAATGCCCCACTTACTGCTTAGCTTTGATAACCGGCTCACCTTCCTCGAAGGACAATAGTTGTTTATCACGAAGCTCTTGTATCTTGTATTTAAAAGATCTGCAGTTGTCAGTAGTATGCCCCTCAGTTCCGGCATGATAATCGCACTTAGCCTCTACGTCATACCAAACAGGGAATGGTTCAGTCAATGGCTTTTGGACCTTAGGAACCACCCATCCACTGTGTACAAGATAAGGAAGGAGTTGACTGAACGACATAGGAACCGGATCAAAGACTTTTCTAGGCCGTTGGTAGGCCTGTTGTGGTTGTTGAGCTTGTTGTGGTACATGACTCGCATGCACTTGAAAAGGATATCTTTGGAACTGCTGATGTTGCATTGTTGCCACATATGGATATGAAAAATATGGGAAATGAACAGAAGCCTGGTCATTTTCAGAAGTATCAGCATCAATTTCCTCCTCTTCTTCATTTGTGAAGTTATTACTAGCCTTCCATTTTCCATTATGAGATTTAGCAGTAAGCTGAATCTTGCCACTTTTGATCCCCATTTCAATTTTTTCCCCAATTCGAACCAAGTCAGAGAAGTCCGAGGAAGTACTACTAATCATATTTTCAAAGTATGCCCCTTGCAGAGTGTTGATGAACATGTCCACAAGTTCTGTCTCTAGGAGTGGTGGACGTACTTGAGAAGCTAATGCTCTCCACCTTTGTGCATAGACCTTGAAGGATTCATTATCATTTTGAGTCATATTCTGAAGTTGAGTACGACTGGGACCCATATCCATGTTGTATTGGTACTGCTTAAGGAAGGCATTAGCCAAATCTCTCCATGAAAGGATACTACCACCCTTGAGTTGCATGTACCAATTGAGAGGCACCTCAGCAAGACTGTCTTGGAAACAGTGGATCATGAACTTATCATCATGAGAATAAGAAGCCATTTTCCTGATATACATGATCAGATGGTTCTTTGGGCAACTCAGACCCTTGTACTTTATGAAGTCAGGCATCTTGAACTTTGGTGGGAGCACCACATCAGAAACCAAGTACATCTTTGTGAAATCTAGTGAATCACTACCCGTTTCTACCAGATTCAATCTCTCCTCTAGAGCCTGGAATTTCAGCATAGTCTCCTCTATCTGAGGGATAGTAGAGTCCACTTTTGACACATCAGTATGTATCACATTACCCTGGTGAGCATTCATAGGGTCAACCAAATTCCCTTGTAACAGATTGAGTCCTTGACGAACTGGAGGTACTCTATTCTGATTCTCGACAGCTTGGGAACCGGATGGAACATCAAACACAAACGGCACATATTCAGGTAGAACATATCTAATTGGTACACCATGAGGTGGCCAATTCACATTAGTCACTGAAGCATTCTCTCGTGGGATCTCAACAATAGGTATCGAAACCTCATTCACAGCCGGTCTTGGTGGCAGATTCAAACTGGACAACATCTCTATAACTCTGTCCAACTTTCCACCCATATGATTCACTTTGCTTTGCAAGGCATCATGTTTTTCCTTCCAGTTGTCCATGGTGCAGTGTAATACTTTCTAGACCAAATACCGGTGCCAGGAAGGTAACTGTTGGAATGAATAAATGAAAATGAGATTTTTTTTTTTGGTTGAAATATGCATGATTTTTTTTTTTGAATGAAAATGCATGGTTTTTTTTCAAAGACTTATTCCGCAATTTTTTGTAAATGTATGAGAGATAAATATGCATGATTATTTTCATGGATGCATGAATGTCATGAATGCAATGCATGTATATGATCACAGTAACATTGTATCATCTGGCGAACTTGATCTCAAAGTCACAAATCTTCCATTTTCATAACAACTGGGTTCTTTTCAAAATGGAATCTCTGAGGCCAAAAGTTCAAAGTTACTTGTAACCCATCCCTCTCACATGTTGTTCTAGGTTGATAAGGTTACCCAAAATCTTGATTACTTTTCCCAAAAGCAACCTCATCTGGGCGAGATCATAACACCAACTGGATGAGTCGACATTACAACCTCGACACATGTTCTAAACGGTGGTTCCTAGACAAAGTTTCGGACACCTAATAAAGGCCACCAGAGTTTCGGACCCAACAAGGAAACATGAAGCCCGCAAGACGTAAGCCAAGGAGTCCAATTATTCCAAGTGAATCTATTCTGGTCGAGACCATCACATCCAAGCCCAGAGACGTTCGTCAGGGAGCCCAACATGACAATCTCTCAACTAATCCTGAGTATCACTCTAGCTCGGGTACGGAGCATAATCACACTGTAACCAAGAACCCAGCCATAAAGGCAAAAAGAAAAAAAAGAGTAGAAGAGAAGACAAAGCCAGCAAATCCAGACAGTTCAATATTTGGCGGTAAAATAAAAGATAGGACAGATACGGCTAACCTGGAATAAGCAAACCAAAAGCCCCAAATTAGGCTTAACTCACTAACAAGTGTCCCCAGTGAAGTCGCCAGCTGTAGTACCCGGCGCAAAAAAAATATACAGATATGCAATGATAAAATGCAATGCACAAATGTAAACAATGAAGCCGCCACCATATTTTATTTATCCCATGAGGGGAAAGGAAAATAATGATAAAACCTTAAAGATCGGGTTCGGGAGTTGGTTACATGAGGGGAAGACGTTAACACCCCCTCATATCCGTTGTACTCAACGGGAACCATTTGAGGAATTTTGGTTTGCTTAAAAAGAACTAGCCGCATGAAAAGAATTAAATTACCGCATATTGAACAGAAAAGGGAAAAAAGAGTTTTTTATTATTTGGCTTGACGAGAGAGGCTCTCGCTCCTACGTATCCCCCAAGTACAATGAGGAAGTCAAAGCTCACGTAGTTCTTCCTGAAAAGAAAGATTTTTGTGTTGGTTGTTTTTAGTGAACGATGCTTAGGTCGCATTCCACTAATACAACAGTATGCTTGTATGCTCGCTTCGGAGGCTTAAGCGTTTGTCGGTAGCAGGGGAATGGATAAAGCGCCATCCATTTAGGAAAAAGAAGTTGAAAAAAAGATTTGACTGCACAAGAGCAGTTGAAAAAGAGCTGACTGCGCAAGGGCAGGAAAACAGTTGAATGGGTTGAGTGTCTTTTATGATTTTAGAAAATTTGTTTTGTGAATGAGAATGATCCACAATCACGAGTCGTCAGTCAGGGACCGGATCATCCGAGCAGAAACGAGTCGTACGACAGGCTCCCTCTTTTCATTCAGTTTATTAAGTGAACATTCTTAATTAAAGTGAAACGAGCCGAAGGCGAGTCGTAAGTCAGGCTCCTTCCCATTTCATTTAATTAAAGAGTGTTCCGTTTTAAATGGCATGCGAATAATTCGAAGCCAGAGTCGTACGACAGAGACTGATTTATTCACATTCCATATTCAAAGATAAGTTCACAACAGATTTTCAGATCAGAAAAGAAAAGAAAAGAAAAAAGGGTAGAAGATGCGAAGAATGCAAATGCATGATATATGATAATGACAGTGTAATAATGCAACAATTAAATAATACTCGAAATAAATATGCGGACACATAAATAAATGAGTAATCAGATAATCGGGCATAAATTGAAACTAACAAACAGAGAAGCAAATTAATGAACATTTTAGCAAGCAAGCGTAAGATAACCTTAAGACGAGTCGTACGTCAGGCTCTCGCTTATCTTACGTTCAGAACATCAAATCACATTTTGAATGAAATAAGAAATAAATTCAAAGCGCGAGTCGTAAGACAGGGCCCAATTTATCTTTATTTCACTCAAAATCAAATCTAACAGACAACTGAGATATTAAATAATTATGACATTATAAATGATCAGGCGAAGTAACGAAAAAAGTCGTTTAAACGAAATTAATTAAAATAGGATAAACAGAGACAAGTCGTAAGTCAAACCCTTTTATATCTACATTAATTAAATCGTTTAAAATATTCGAAATAAAATAAATCGAGGACACGAGACGTACGTCAGAGTCCGATTTATTTTTATTCCGAATATGAGTTTTCGAACATAAAATGGAATAGCATTTTTCATAAATTATATCATAAATAAATTCAATCAGCAAAGAGGTGCAGCAGTAATTTAAGGAGTATGCAGAATTAAAATAAAAAAAACTGGACAGAAAATAAAACAAAGCCCAAAACTAACTTGAACCGGACCGGTTCGGTTTAAACCAAGTGTGAACCGGATCCGGTTCAGCCAACAAACAAACAAAATACTCACCGTCCTATCACAGAAGGACACGTGGCAAGAGAATTGTTGTTTGCTTCTTCTTCCTTCTTCCTCGCGAGCTAACCGGAAACAAATGGATGAAAAGCTCTCTTTGATCAAACACCACGATCTCAATCGGTCACCGAATCTCACAAACGAATAGTCGATTTGATAGTACTCTCCGCGTAGATCACGAATATATCATTAGTTTTTACAATCGGTGTTCGTACAAGGAGAAAAAGACCACGCAAGTTTGAACTCAAAATTTCAAAAATGATTTTCACATGGAAAAAATTAAAAACAATAATCGAAACTAGTTTATAGATGTTCCAGAAGCATGAAATGATCGTTTTATACCTTCGATTGTGAGCGAAATGACCGATTCGGAGTTTATGGTTTTTCCGTGACTTTGGAGCTCCGATGCGCTGCTTTCCGTTCGTTTTTTGATCAATCAGAGCTTGGATTTGAGTTCAGGAGGGTCCAAACTATAAGAAATGAGTATTTGATTGTTGATTTTGGGGTGGTTTTAGAGTAGTTGAATTTTCCGGCGAGGGGTGGCTCGGATCCGGCGGTTTCCGGCGTGTTTGGCGGCGTTTTTGGTGAAATTAATGATGGATTATTGATGAGAAGATGATTAGGAAGCTAATGGTGTTTTCGAATTTTGATTTGGATGAGTTTTGAAAATTGGGTGGTGATTTTCCGGCGACCGGAGGTGGTTTTCCGGCGGTGGTCGCCGGAAAAGTGTTGGTGGAGGAAGGAGGAAGGATTTTCTGATTTTTTTTGGGAATTGTGTAGAGAATGATTGGTCATGATTGAGTGATGTAAGGTGTGTATTTATAGAGGTAGATTAGGTGAGTGTTATTTGTGTAATAAAATGATTATGAGGTGGAGATGATAAGGTGTCGCAATGTGATTAGTCAAAAGCAAAGAATTTTTATAAAATGGTAAAAAAAAAAAAAGGTAAAAATCAATAAGAAAAATGAATAAAAATGTAGAAAAATATAAAAATGAAATATAAACTTAAACAAAGAGATAAAAACTATTTTTTTGATTATTTTTGCAATTCTTCGTACAAAAAGATAAATTGCGACAAATTAAAAGATATAAAGGAAAATGAATAAATTGTAAAACAAAATTATTGAAAAAACTATTTTTTTGGTATTTCTCATAAAAATAAGAAATAATTTTTAAATAAAATATTTATTTTAAAAAGCTCAAAATTAGGGTATTACAGCTGCCCCTATTTAATTGTCTTATACTCGAATGCGTAAATGACTTGCGCCTTTATGCCTTCGAAGTAAAAGATAATTAAATACAAATGCCCTAATTTTGTGGTGTGAATGTGATGTAATGGTAATGAATGCATATGGAAGATGAAGGTGGAAACATACCTGGAATCACTAGTAACTGAATACCTGAGAATAAAATGATCATTACCTCTCCTCCGGGTGTGTTGACCATAAAAGAAAAACGAAGTCTTCTCCCCTCAGGGTACCTGAACTCCTAAACTGATCGTTACCACTTCACTGGTGTGTCGACCAAAAAAGAAAAATGAAGTCTTCTCCCCTCAGGGTACCTGAACTCCAAAATTGATCGTTACCACTTCACTGGTGTGTCGACCGTAGAAATCATGAGATAATATAGCTTACTAGCAAACAATGATTTGAAATATTTTCTTTACCAATCTGAAGAATCATGAAGAGGACAACCTTCCGACCAATCCAGAAGATCAAGAGATAACATAGCTTACCAACCAATCTGGAAAACCATAATATGAAATTGTTTATCGACCAATCCGAAAAACCTTGAAAAAGCTTACCTTCTAACCAATCCGGAAAATCAAGAGATAACACAGCTTACCAACCAATCTGGAAAACCATGATATGAAATGATTTATCGACCAATCCGAAAAACCTTGAAACAGCTTACCTTCCGACCAATCCGGAAAATCAAGAGATAACATAGCTTACCAACCAATCTGGAAAACCATGATATGAAATGGTTTATCGACCAATCCGAAAAACCTTGAAAAAGCTTACCTTCCGACCAATCCGGAAAAATGTGAGATAACTTTTCGACCAATCCGAAAAATCACCTTGAGATTAGAGAATTTCCCACCCTATCCGAAAAATTGTGAGATGAGATATTGACTTGAATCATTCACCATCCAATCTGGGGAACTGACAATCTGAACCGTAGTTCACTGAAAATTTGCTGGAGTAATTTGCTGAGGTTTGAGGTATCTTGAAAAAGAGTACTCGCTGGGGAAAGAAAATTGAACATTCTGCCATTATTCTTGGCAATTGTCAGACACATGTCTTGTTGAGAAACATGGTTCATCAATCAACTTGTTGTAGATACGAAAACTCCATTGAGGATATGGTTTGGGAAACCAACTTGCTGAGGTACGGAGTACCAACTTTAGTCAGGATGCAGTATGCTGATCAGCTTACTGGGGATAATGACTTATTGATCCATTCGCTGGGGATGTTGTGCATAAGTCAACTTTACTGGGGAAAACGGTTTAACAACCGACTTGCTAAAAATGCGGTGTTCCAACCGACTTACTGGAGATGAACAATTATCAACTGCCTCATTGGGGAAAGAAACGATTCCTCAACCTTTCTCATGGAGAATATGCTGCACTGACTGATCTGCTTGGGGATGACACTTTGTTGACTAGTTCACTGGGGAAAAGATTCATCAACCCTTCTTGTTGAGAAATTGCGATTCAATGACCGTTTTGTTGGAGAATTAGGTACATCAACCTTTTTCACTGAATGAGAGATCCAAGTTTGCAACCTGTTAAAACAAAATTTTGAACATGTGCTTTATGAATGCATGATTATGTATTTCTGATGCCTAAATGCAAAACTAATGCGAATGAATTATCTGATAATATGCGGGAGTTTGTGTGCATGTATGCGTGAATGCATGTATGCATGAATGCATGAATTTATGAGTTTCTGTTAAAGAGAATTTGAATTTCCCGGCACCGAGAATCTGAGTAACTCTGGCATTATTGAGATGAGGACCCTTGCAAGCTTCTATTGCAGGACGGGTGTTCGAACAGGCTTCCAAAGAGGAACAACAGCTTTCTTTGACTACAATAGCATGCACTGAGAGTGGAAACTCTTTACCATTCATTGTATTGACAATCACAGTTCTGCCGTATTTCACCACATGTGACTTTCAGGAAGATGTAATCTTGACATAGTTTGCCCCAAGCAATTGAATCCATGAAGGATATGCCCCTGATCAACTGATATTTGCAGTGTATCCAATTGTTGAACCAATTCACCTTGATAAGCAGGGTATTCAACTTGTTTGTCCCTGATTGGCAGAATCCATAGATGACTTGCCGTTAGCTAGGAGAGTCTTCAAATCATCTTTGTCCATGATCAGACCAATGTTCCAATTTCTTTAATGTCAAGCACTAATTTGCAAGTAAAATCATTTCTTTTGAACATGCAATTTTTTTTTTTGAAACACATATGATGTGTAGAGAGATAATTATTAATTACTCAACAAACTGGAGGAGTCAGCTTAACAATACATTTGCCGAATGCTTTCAAAGGGAACCTAGCTTCAATTAGGTCTTTTGAGTATTATAACATGCAATTAGGATTCATGTAAATCAAGCCAGAAAATGATATAAATTTGTGTCATCTGATTTCCCATACTTGAACATTTGTTTGTCCTTGAGCACATAAATAGTAACTCTTTTTTTTTTTTGCAACACAGGTTTGAAACAGACCACGACAACTTTAATCATACGTGGTTGCCGGCTAAAGAAGAAAATCAAGTAATAGAAATCAATACCAAGGGTACTGTAATAACACAAAACAACATAATGCAGTCAGAGACTCTCATCATATGAAGACAAATCTGAAGCATTTTATTGTGACTCTAACTTTTGCTTAAATTTTATTCACCCTTTTCATTCAAGCGCAATCACATTAAGCCCGTTATCTTGTACACGCTCATGGTAGAAAAATCTGTTAGTGATTATGATCATATATCAAGGGGAGCTGGTAAAATCAGTTTGGTAAACCCCTTTTTCTCTTCCAAATGCAGTTGTGGGGGATCGGATAGCAACCCGCCCTACCAAGTTCAGAACCAGACTCCTCTGAACCAACTACTAAATGGGTATATTTACTATGGTTTTTCAACAACTGCTGAGTTAAACAACCGAGTGAGGGTCATCTAACTCAATAAGTGCATTCCCACTTTTGAAATTAGCCAAAGTATGCAAATTTTCATTTCTGGATCATTCACTTATGTTCATCGATTTCCTACTTAGTTTGTGCCCAAGATGGTGCCGACTGCTAAGATAAACTACTGAGGGTTACCTAAAACTTATGTTCAGGTCTTCGTCAAAATCAGTACTCAAATTGATCTTGCATACTTTTGAGAGTCTAAGGTGTTAAGACAGTACCGATTTTATTGAATCATTTCTGAACCTTCATAACGTAGCCTAAAGTGCAAAACAACTTATATACTCTTAAAGTGTCAGGTCAAGTATCAAACCAACATTGCTTATTTTCTTAAAAAAAGATATATCTCAAGAAACTAGGAGAATCAGATAACAACAAAACATATGCAAGAACGGCTCCATTCAATTTTTTTTATTTTATGAAATAATGAAAGAAAGTAAAACGATGCCTTACATCCTCAACTAGGTTTTTTTTTTCACCATTGAAAGCCTATATCAGCAAAGATCAGTTATTTGTTTTCATCATCCTCGCTCCAAATTTGCAAGTAATAAGAAAAAGAGGTGAATACAAATGGATTGATTTCAAAAACATGCATGTTTATTATATTAAGAGTACTTGACAAAATACATAATCTTAAAAGCAAACAAATGCTTGACAAGAAGGAAATAAAAAGCTAGTTTGCAAAGACTATGTTTGAAAAACACAGGTGCAGCCTATCTTGACTATTTCCATTATTCTCTTCATCTTTTGGCATGGTAATTTGGTCATCACTGGAAACCAACACTGGAGAAATTTGTTGAATGCCCCACTTACTGCTTAGCTTTGATAACCGGCTCACCTTCCTCGAAGGACAATAGTTGTTTATCACGAAGCTCTTGTATCTTGTATTTAAAAGATCTGCAGTTGTCAGTAGTATGCCCCTCAGTTCCGGCATGATAATCGCACTTAGCCTCTACGTCATACCAAACAGGGAATGGTTCAGTCAATGGCTTTTGGACCTTAGGAACCACCCATCCACTGTGTACAAGATAAGGAAGGAGTTGACTGAACGACATAGGAACCGGATCAAAGACTTTTCTAGGCCGTTGGTAGGCCTGTTGTGGTTGTTGAGCTTGTTGTGGTACATGACTCGCATGCACTTGAAAAGGATATCTTTGGAACTGCTGATGTTGCATTGTTGCCACATATGGATATGAAAAATATGGGAAATGAACAGAAGCCTGGTCATTTTCAGAAGTATCAGCATCAATTTCCTCCTCTTCTTCATTTGTGAAGTTATTACTAGCCTTCCATTTTCCATTATGAGATTTAGCAGTAAGCTGAATCTTGCCACTTTTGATCCCCATTTCAATTTTTTCCCCAATTCGAACCAAGTCAGAGAAGTCCGAGGAAGTACTACTAATCATATTTTCAAAGTATGCCCCTTGCAGAGTGTTGATGAACATGTCCACAAGTTCTGTCTCTAGGAGTGGTGGACGTACTTGAGAAGCTAATGCTCTCCACCTTTGTGCATAGACCTTGAAGGATTCATTATCATTTTGAGTCATATTCTGAAGTTGAGTACGACTGGGACCCATATCCATGTTGTATTGGTACTGCTTAAGGAAGGCATTAGCCAAATCTCTCCATGAAAGGATACTACCACCCTTGAGTTGCATGTACCAATTGAGAGGCACCTCAGCAAGACTGTCTTGGAAACAGTGGATCATCAACTTATCATCATGAGAATAAGAAGCCATTTTCCTGATATACATGATCAGATGGTTCTTTGGGCAACTCAGACCCTTGTACTTTATGAAGTCAGGCATCTTGAACTTTGGTGGGAGCACCACATCAGAAACCAAGTACATCTTTGTGAAATCTAGTGAATCACTACCCGTTTCTACCAGATTCAATCTCTCCTCTAGAGCCTGGAATTTCAGCATAGTCTCCTCTATCTGAGGGATAGTAGAGTCCACTTTTGACACATCAGTATGTATCACATTACCCTGGTGAGCATTCATAGGGTCAACCAAATTCCCTTGTAACAGATTGAGTCCTTGACGAACTGGAGGTACTCTATTCTGATTCTCGACAGCTTGGGAACCGGATGGAACATCAAACACAAACGGCACATATTCAGGTAGAACATATCTAATTGGTACACCATGAGGTGGCCAATTCACATTAGTCACTGAAGCATTCTCTCGTGGGATCTCAACAATAGGTATCGAAACCTCATTCACAGCCGGTCTTGGTGGCAGATTCAAACTGGACAACATCTCTATAACTCTGTCCAACTTTCCACCCATATGATTCACTTTGCTTTGCAAGGCATCATGTTTTTCCTTCCAGTTGTCCATGGTGCAGTGTAATACTTTCTAGACCAAATACCGGTGCCAGGAAGGTAACTGTTGGAATGAATAAATGAAAATGAGATTTTTTTTTTTGGTTGAAATATGCATGATTTTTTTTTTTGAATGAAAATGCATGGTTTTTTTTCAAAGACTTATTCCGCAATTTTTTGTAAATGTATGAGAGATAAATATGCATGATTATTTTCATGGATGCATGAATGTCATGAATGCAATGCATGTATATGATCACAGTAACATTGTATCATCTGGCGAACTTGATCTCAAAGTCACAAATCTTCCATTTTCATAACAACTGGGTTCTTTTCAAAATGGAATCTCTGAGGCCAAAAGTTCAAAGTTACTTGTAACCCATCCCTCTCACATGTTGTTCTAGGTTGATAAGGTTACCCAAAATCTTGATTACTTTTCCCAAAAGCAACCTCATCTGGGCGAGATCATAACACCAACTGGATGAGTCGACATTACAACCTCGACACATGTTCTAAACGGTGGTTCCTAGACAAAGTTTCGGACACCTAATAAAGGCCACCAGAGTTTCGGACCCAACAAGGAAACATGAAGCCCGCAAGACGTAAGCCAAGGAGTCCAATTATTCCAAGTGAATCTATTCTGGTCGAGACCATCACATCCAAGCCCAGAGACGTTCGTCAGGGAGCCCAACATGACAATCTCTCAACTAATCCTGAGTATCACTCTAGCTCGGGTACGGAGCATAATCACACTGTAACCAAGAACCCAGCCATAAAGGCAAAAAGAAAAAAAAGAGTAGAAGAGAAGACAAAGCCAGCAAATCCAGACAGTTCAATATTTGGCGGTAAAATAAAAGATAGGACAGATACGGCTAACCTGGAATAAGCAAACCAAAAGCCCCAAATTAGGCTTAACTCACTAACAAGTGTCCCCAGTGAAGTCGCCAGCTGTAGTACCCGGCGCAAAAAAAATATACAGATATGCAATGATAAAATGCAATGCACAAATGTAAACAATGAAGCCGCCACCATATTTTATTTATCCCATGAGGGGAAAGGAAAATAATGATAAAACCTTAAAGATCGGGTTCGGGAGTTGGTTACATGAGGGGAAGACGTTAACACTCCCTCATATCCGTTGTACTCAACGGGAACCATTTGAGGAATTTTGGTTTGCTTAAAAAGAACTAGCCGCATGAAAAGAATTAAATTACCGCATATTGAACAGAAAAGGGAAAAAAGAGTTTTTTATTATTTGGCTTGACGAGAGAGGCTCTCGCTCCTACGTATCCCCCAAGTACAATGAGGAAGTCAAAGCTCACGTAGTTCTTCCTGAAAAGAAAGATTTTTGTGTTGGTTGTTTTTAGTGAACGATGCTTAGGTCGCATTCCACTAATACAACAGTATGCTTGTATGCTCGCTTCGGAGGCTTAAGCGTTTGTCGGTAGCAGGGGAATGGATAAAGCGCCATCCATTTAGGAAAAAGAAGTTGAAAAAAAGATTTGACTGCACAAGAGCAGTTGAAAAAGAGCTGACTGCGCAAGGGCAGGAAAACAGTTGAATGGGTTGAGTGTCTTTTATGATTTTAGAAAATTTGTTTTGTGAATGAGAATGATCCACAATCACGAGTCGTCAGTCAGGGACCGGATCATCCGAGCAGAAACGAGTCGTACGACAGGCTCCCTCTTTTCATTCAGTTTATTAAGTGAACATTCTTAATTAAAGTGAAACGAGCCGAAGGCGAGTCGTAAGTCAGGCTCCTTCCCATTTCATTTAATTAAAGAGTGTTCCGTTTTAAATGGCATGCGAATAATTCGAAGCCAGAGTCGTACGACAGAGACTGATTTATTCACATTCCATATTCAAAGATAAGTTCACAACAGATTTTCAGATCAGAAAAGAAAAGAAAAGAAAAAAGGGTAGAAGATGCGAAGAATGCAAATGCATGATATATGATAATGACAGTGTAATAATGCAACAATTAAATAATACTCGAAATAAATATGCGGACACATAAATAAATGAGTAATCAGATAATCAGGCATAAATTGAAACTAACAAACAGAGAAGCAAATTAATGAACATTTTAGCAAGCAAGCGTAAGATAACCTTAAGACGAGTCGTACGTCAGGCTCTCGCTTATCTTACGTTCAGAACATCAAATCACATTTTGAATGAAATAAGAAATAAATTCAAAGCGCGAGTCGTAAGACAGGGCCCAATTTATCTTTATTTCACTCAAAATCAAATCTAACAGACAACTGAGATATTAAATAATTATGACATTATAAATGATCAGGCGAAGTAACGAAAAAAGTCGTTTAAACGAAATTAATTAAAATAGGATAAACAGAGACAAGTCGTAAGTCAAACCCTTTTATATCTACATTAATTAAATCGTTTAAAATATTCGAAATAAAATAAATCGAGGACACGAGACGTACGTCAGAGTCCGATTTATTTTTATTCCGAATATGAGTTTTCGAACATAAAATGGAATAGCATTTTTCATAAATTATATCATAAATAAATTCAATCAGCAAAGAGGTGCAGCAGTAATTTAAGGAGTATGCAGAATTAAAATAAAAAAAACTGGACAGAAAATAAAACAAAGCCCAAAACTAACTTGAACCGGACCGGTTCGGTTTAAACCAAGTGTGAACCGGATCCGGTTCAGCCAACAAACAAACAAAATACTCACCGTCCTATCACAGAAGGACACGTGGCAAGAGAATTGTTGTTTGCTTCTTCTTCCTTCTTCCTCGCGAGCTAACCGGAAACAAATGGATGAAAAGCTCTCTTTGATCAAACACCACGATCTCAATCGGTCACCGAATCTCACAAACGAATAGTCGATTTGATAGTACTCTCCGCGTAGATCACGAATATATCATTAGTTTTTACAATCGGTGTTCGTACAAGGAGAAAAAGACCACGCAAGTTTGAACTCAAAATTTCAAAAATGATTTTCACATGGAAAAAATTAAAAACAATAATCGAAACTAGTTTATAGATGTTCCAGAAGCATGAAATGATCGTTTTATACCTTCGATTGTGAGCGAAATGACCGATTCGGAGTTTATGGTTTTTCCGTGACTTTGGAGCTCCGATGCGCTGCTTTCCGTTCGTTTTTTGATCAATCAGAGCTTGGATTTGAGTTCAGGAGGGTCCAAACTATAAGAAATGAGTATTTGATTGTTGATTTTGGGGTGGTTTTAGAGTAGTTGAATTTTCCGGCGAGGGGTGGCTCGGATCCGGCGGTTTCCGGCGTGTTTGGCGGCGTTTTTGGTGAAATTAATGATGGATTATTGATGAGAAGATGATTAGGAAGCTAATGGTGTTTTCGAATTTTGATTTGGATGAGTTTTGAAAATTGGGTGGTGATTTTCCGGCGACCGGAGGTGGTTTTCCGGCGGTGGTCGCCGGAAAAGTGTTGGTGGAGGAAGGAGGAAGGATTTTCTGATTTTTTTTGGGAATTGTGTAGAGAATGATTGGTCATGATTGAGTGATGTAAGGTGTGTATTTATAGAGGTAGATTAGGTGAGTGTTATTTGTGTAATAAAATGATTATGAGGTGGAGATGATAAGGTGTCGCAATGTGATTAGTCAAAAGCAAAGAATTTTTATAAAATGGTAAAAAAAAAAAAAGGTAAAAATCAATAAGAAAAATGAATAAAAATGTAGAAAAATATAAAAATGAAATATAAACTTAAACAAAGAGATAAAAACTATTTTTTTGATTATTTTTGCAATTCTTCGTACAAAAAGATAAATTGCGACAAATTAAAAGATATAAAGGAAAATGAATAAATTGTAAAACAAAATTATTGAAAAAACTATTTTTTTGGTATTTCTCATAAAAATAAGAAATAATTTTTAAATAAAATATTTATTTTAAAAAGCTCAAAATTAGGGTATTACAACATGGGCTTTAAAACACAGCTTGGACGTTGTCAGGTCCAGCTAACAATTCTTCATGAGCAAGAATATTGTTTCCAAAATTATATCAATATTAATTATGGAAATACCCAAAGGCTTGACAGCCTGTACAACTCATTCAACCTGCGCGTCTTGATCAGCACGCTAGGTTAAACATAAAACTTCATAGAATCTCCAGAAGATCTTGCACAGAAATATAGCGCGTGTTGGCGCGCAACAATAAGGTCACACAATGCTGTTCCACATGCTACATCATTTGTCTCAGCATTTGGCTAGTTGTTGTTTTTGCAAAATGTAGCCAACATACAAAAACCCAACAATATCCCCCTTTGGCAAAATTTTGGCTAAAACAATCTATAGCCGGTTCTTGGAGAGATACACAAAACTTCAAGTCCACATCATGCATAAGCAACAAAACTATCATGGCATATAACAAAACTACCTCCAAGAGAATTCCTTGAACAAAGATAGCTTGTAACAATATCAGAGGCATTCATCATCAGGAATCATAATACGCCTAGCCTCACAGAAATGACCAGATAAAAAGATTCACATATAGTGGATTCATATATAGAGATGAAAACATACTCTTGAATAGGATAGACTTCCACAACAGAAACGATTAGATATGCGTGCTCCCCCTCAACACATGCATTCACATACCATTAGTGCTCCCCCTCAAAACATGCATGCATATATCACAACATACTTACTTCAGTAAGACAAATGTTAGAGCATCTGTCAGAGCTTCATGCACATATAATAACACAGCAACTGCCAGACCAGAAAATTTCTTCCCTTGATCTCACCCTTTTAAAACCAGAACAGGTAGAGTGACCTGCTCTGATACCAATTGAAATTCTGGCAACCAGACAGACAAACGCTGTGAACAATGTACGCACAATTGTCCGAGCGCGTGTATAGCTCAGGACAATAACACAATTAAAACGTGAATTAAAAGCAGCGGAAAAGTAAATAACACAATAGGTTTGTTAACCCAGTTCGGTCCAACGTCTTAATCTGGGGGATACCAATCAAGGAAGGAAATCCACTAAGTAAAACAAATTCAAAGTCAAACTCCTCGTTTGCACTTCTCACTTTGTAACTACCCGTCTAGACCTCTACCTAGGAACTCCTAGATATGAGAACCTCTGCTCACTTCCTCTCAGTTTGAAGACTTCCACGCAAACAACCTCTGGTTCACTGATCTTCGCACTGGCATTAAGTTCAATACACAAATCATTAGATGAGAACACTCTCAAACATAAAAGTAAACTCTGTACCTAAAGGCTTAGGAGCAACTTCACAGTACAAACACCCTACGTCCTTCATGTATCGACATGATACAAGAAAGGCTCACAAGTTCACTACTTAACATATAAGCAACGCACGCTTTAGTGAACACCAGAACAACCGACTCCGTACTTCACAGCTTAAGAGCGGTACACAGGCAAATCCATACTTAAAAGCTTAGGAGTGCACACGTTAAAGCACAAGGCTTTAACCACGAAACCCTAAAACCCTAAAGACTACATTTTTGTAAATAATGGCTTCGCTCTCTTTAGGTTTTGCATCTTTCAATATATATATTCTGTAAGAATCGTGTTGAGCAAGATACATGGGCTTTAAAACACAGCTTGGACGTTGTCAGGTCCAGCTAACAATTCTTCATGAGCAAGAATATTGTTTCCAAAAATATATCAATATTAATTATGGAAATACACAAAGGCTTGACAGCCTGTACAACTCATTCAACCTGCGCGTCTTGATCAGCACGCTAGGTTAAACATAAAACTTCATAGAATCTCCAGAAGATCTTGCACAGAAATATAGCGCGTGTTGGCGCGCAACAATAAGGTCACACAATGCTGTTCCACATGCTACATCATTTGTCTCAGCATTTGGCTAGTTGTTGTTTTTGCAAAATGTAGCCAACATACAAAAACCCAACAATCTCCCCCTTTGGCAAAATTTTGGCTAAAACAATCTATAGCCAGTTCTTGGAGAGATACACAAAACTTCTTCAAGTCCACATCATGCATAAGCAACAAAACTATCATGGCATATAACAAAACTACCTCCAAGAGAATTCCTTGAACAAAGATAGCTTGTAACAATATCAGAGGCATTCATCATCAGGAATCATAATACGCCTAGCCTCACAGAAATGACCAGATAAAAAGATTCACATATAGTGGATTCATATATAGAGATGAAAACATACTCTTGAATAGGATAGACTTCCACAACAGAAACGATTAGATATGCGTGCTCCCCCTCAACACATGCATTCACATACCATTAGTGCTCCCCCTCAAAACATGCATGCATATATCACAACATACTTACTTCAGTAAGACAAATGTTAGAGCATCTGTCAGAGCTTCATGCACATATAATAACACAGCAACTGCCAGACCAGAAAATTTCTTCCCTTGATCTCACCCTTTTAAAACCAGAACAGGTAGAGTGACCTGCTCTGATACCAATTGAAATTCTGGCAACCAGACAGACAAACGCTGTGAACAATGTACGCACAATTGTCCGAGCGCGTGTATAGCTCAGGACAATAACACAATTAAAACGTGAATTAAAAGCAGCGGAAAAGTAAATAACACAATAGGTTTGTTAACCCAGTTCGGTCCAACGTCTTAATCTGGGGGATACCAATCAAGGAAGGAAATCCACTAAGTAAAACAAATTCAAAGTCAAACTCCTCGTTTGCACTTCTCACTTTGTAACTACCCGTCTAGACCTCTACCTAGGAACTCCTAGATATGAGAACCTCTGCTCACTTCCTCTCAGTTTGAAGACTTCCACGCAAACAACCTCTGGTTCACTGATCTTCGCACTGGCATTAAGTTAAATACACAAATCATTAGATGAGAACACTCTCAAACATAAAAGTAAACTCTGTACCTAAAGGCTTAGGAGCAACTTCACAGTACAAACACCCTACGTCCTTCATGTATCGACATGATACAAGAAAGGCTCACAAGTTCACTACTTAACATATAAGCAACGCACGCTTTAGTGAACACCAGAACAACCGACTCCGTACTTCACAGCTTAAGAGCGGTACACAGGCAAATCCATACTTAAAAGCTTAGGAGTGCACACGTTAAAGCACAAGGCTTTAACCACGAAACCCTAAAACCCTAAAGACTACATTTTTGTAAATAATGGCTTCGCTCTCTTTAGGTTTTGCATCTTTCAATATATATATTCTGTAAGAATCGTGTTGAGCAAGATACATGGGCTTTAAAACACAGCTTGGACGTTGTCAGGTCCAGCTAACAATTCTTCATGAGCAAGAATATTGTTTCCAAAAATATATCAATATTAATTATGGAAATACACAAAGGCTTGACAGCCTGTACAACTCATTCAACCTGCGCGTCTTGATCAGCACGCTAGGTTAAACATAAAACTTCATAGAATCTCCAGAAGATCTTGCACAGAAATATAGCGCGTGTTGGCGCGCAACAATAAGGTCACACAATGCTGTTCCACATGCTACATCATTTGTCTCAGCATTTGGCTAGTTGTTGTTTTTGCAAAATGTAGCCAACATACAAAAACCCAACAATCTCCCCCTTTGGCAAAATTTTGGCTAAAACAATCTATAGCCAGTTCTTGGAGAGATACACAAAACTTCTTCAAGTCCACATCATGCATAAGCAACAAAACTATCATGGCATATAACAAAACTACCTCCAAGAGAATTCCTTGAACAAAGATAGCTTGTAACAATATGAGAGGCATTCATCATCAGGAATCATAATACGCCTAGCCTCACAGAAATGACCAGATAAAAAGATTCACATATAGTGGATTCATATATAGAGATGAAAACATACTCTTGAATAGGATAGACTTCCACAACAGAAACAATTAGATATGCGTGCTCCCCCTCAACACATGCATTCACATACCATTAGTGCTCCCCCTCAAAACATGCATGCATATATCACAACATACTTACTTCAGTAAGACAAATGTTAGAGCATCTGTCAGAGCTTCATGCACATATAATAACACAGCAACTGCCAGACCAGAAAATTTCTTCCCTTGATCTCACCCTTTTAAAACCAGAACAGGTAGAGTGACCTGCTCTGATACCAATTGAAATTCTGGCAACCAGACAGACAAACGCTGTGAACAATGTACGCACAATTGTCCGAGCGCGTGTATAGCTCAGGACAATAACACAATTAAAACGTGAATTAAAAGCAGCGGAAAAGTAAATAACACAATAGGTTTGTTAACCCAGTTCGGTCCAACGTCTTAATCTGGGGGATACCAATCAAGGAAGGAAATCCACTAAGTAAAACAAATTCAAAGTCAAACTCCTCGTTTGCACTTCTCACTTTGTAACTACCCGTCTAGACCTCTACCTAGGAACTCCTAGATATGAGAACCTCTGCTCACTTCCTCTCAGTTTGAAGACTTCCACGCAAACAACCTCTGGTTCACTGATCTTCGCACTGGCATTAAGTTCAATACACAAATCATTAGATGAGAACACTCTCAAACATAAAAGTAAACTCTGTACCTAAAGGCTTAGGAGCAACTTCACAGTACAAACACCCTACGTCCTTCATGTATCGACATGATACAAGAAAGGCTCACAAGTTCACTACTTAACATATAAGCAACGCACGCTTTAGTGAACACCAGAACAACCGACTCCGTACTTCACAGCTTAAGAGCGGTACACAGCTAAATCCATACTTAAAAGCTTAGGAGTGCACACGTTAAAGCACAAGGCTTTAACCACGAAACCCTAAAACCCTAAAGACTACATTTTTGTAAATAATGGCTTCGCTCTCTTTAGGTTTTGCATCTTTCAATATATATATTCTGTAAGAATCGTGTTGAGCAAGATACATGGGCTTTAAAACACAGCTTGGACGTTGTCAGGTCCAGCTAACAATTCTTCATGAGCAAGAATATTGTTTCCAAAAATATATCAATATTAATTATGGAAATACACAAAGGCTTGACAGCCTGTACAACTCATTCAACCTGCGCGTCTTGATCAGCACGCTAGGTTAAACATAAAACTTCATAGAATCTCCAGAAGATCTTGCACAGAAATATAGCGCGTGTTGGCGCGCAACAATAAGGTCACACAATGCTGTTCCACATGCTACATCATTTGTCTCAGCATTTGGCTAGTTGTTGTTTTTGCAAAATGTAGCCAACATACAAAAACCCAACAATCTCCCCCTTTGGCAAAATTTTGGCTAAAACAATCTATAGCCAGTTCTTGGAGAGATACACAGAACTTCTTCAAGTCCACATCATGCATAAGCAACAAAACTATCATGGCATATAACAAAACTACCTCCAAGAGAATTCCTTGAACAAAGATAGCTTGTAACAATATCAGAGGCATTCATCATCAGGAATCATAATACGCCTAGCCTCACAGAAATGACCAGATAAAAAGATTCACATATAGTGGATTCATATATAGAGATGAAAACATACTCTTGAATAGGATAGACTTCCACAACAGAAACGATTAGATATGCGTGCTCCCCCTCAACACATGCATTCACATACCATTAGTGCTCCCCCTCAAAACATGCATGCATATATCACAACATACTTACTTCAGTAAGACAAATGTTAGAGCATCTGTCAGAGCTTCATGCACATATAATAACACAGCAACTGCCAGACCAGAAAATTTCTTCCCTTGATCTCACCCTTTTAAAACCAGAACAGGTAGAGTGACCTGCTCTGATACCAATTGAAATTCTGGCAACCAGACAGACAAACGCTGTGAACAATGTACGCACAATTGTCCGAGCGCGTGTATAGCTCAGGACAATAACACAATTAAAACGTGAATTAAAAGCAGCGGAAAAGTAAATAACACAATAGGTTTGTTAACCCAGTTCGGTCCAACGTCTTAATCTGGGGGATACCAATCAAGGAAGGAAATCCACTAAGTAAAACAAATTCAAAGTCAAACTCCTCGTTTGCACTTCTCACTTTGTAACTACCCCTCTAGACCTCTACCTAGGAACTCCTAGATATGAGAACCTCTGCTCACTTCCTCTCAGTTTGAAGACTTCCACGCAAACAACCTCTGGTTCACTGATCTTCGCACTGGCATTAAGTTCAATACACAAATCATTAGATGAGAACACTCTCAAACATAAAAGTAAACTCTGTACCTAAAGGCTTAGGAGCAACTTCACAGTACAAACACCCTACGTCCTTCATGTATCGACATGATACAAGAAAGGCTCACAAGTTCACTACTTAACATATAAGCAACGCACGCTTTAGTGAACACCAGAACAACCGACTCCGTACTTCACAGCTTAAGAGCGGTACACAGGCAAATCCATACTTAAAAGCTTAGGAGTGCACACGTTAAAGCACAAGGCTTTAACCACGAAACCCTAAAACCCTAAAGACTACATTTTTGTAAATAATGGCTTCGCTCTCTTTAGGTTTTGCATCTTTCAATATATATATTCTGTAAGAATCGTGTTGAGCAAGATACATGGGCTTTAAAACACAGCTTGGACGTTGTCAGGTCCAGCTAACAATTCTTCATGAGCAAGAATATTGTTTCCAAAAATATATCAATATTAATTATGGAAATACACAAAGGCTTGACAGCCTGTACAACTCATTCAACCTGCGCGTCTTGATCAGCACGCTAGGTTAAACATAAAACTTCATAGAATCTCCAGAAGATCTTGCACAGAAATATAGCGCGTGTTGGCGCGCAACAATAAGGTCACACAATGCTGTTCCACATGCTACATCATTTGTCTCAGCATTTGGCTAGTTGTTGTTTTTGCAAAATGTAGCCAACATACAAAAACCCAACAATCTCCCCCTTTGGCAAAATTTTGGCTAAAACAATCTATAGCCAGTTCTTGGAGAGATACACAGAACTTCTTCAAGTCCACATCATGCATAAGCAACAAAACTATCATGGCATATAACAAAACTACCTCCAAGAGAATTCCTTGAACAAAGATAGCTTGTAACAATATCAGAGGCATTCATCATCAGGAATCATAATACGCCTATCCTCACAGAAATGACCAGATAAAAAGATTCACATATAGTGGATTCATATATAGAGATGAAAACATACTCTTGAATAGGATAGACTTCCACAACAGAAACGATTAGATATGCGTGCTCCCCCTCAACACATGCATTCACATACCATTAGTGCTCCCCCTCAAAACATGCATGCATATATCACAACATACTTACTTCAGTAAGACAAATGTTAGAGCATCTGTCAGAGCTTCATGCACTTATAATAACACAGCAACTGCCAGACCAGAAAATTTCTTCCCTTGATCTCACCCTTTTAAAACCAGAACAGGTAGAGTGACCTGCTCTGATACCAATTGAAATTCTGGCAACCAGACAGACAAACGCTGTGAACAATGTACGCACAATTGTCCGAGCGCGTGTATAGCTCAGGACAATAACACAATTAAAACGTGAATTAAAAGCAGCGGAAAAGTAAATAACACAATAGGTTTGTTAACCCAGTTCGGTCCAACGTCTTAATCTGGGGGATACCAATCAAGGAAGGAAATCCACTAAGTAAAACAAATTCAAAGTCAAACTCCTCGTTTGCACTTCTCACTTTGTAACTACCCGTCTAGACCTCTACCTAGGAACTCCTAGATATGAGAACCTCTGCTCACTTCCTCTCAGTTTGAAGACTTCCACGCAAACAACCTCTGGTTCACTGATCTTCGCACTGGCATTAAGTTCAATACACAAATCATTAGATGAGAACACTCTCAAACATAAAAGTAAACTCTGTACCTAAAGGCTTAGGAGCAACTTCACAGTACAAACACCCTACGTCCTTCATGTATCGACATGATACAAGAAAGGCTCACAAGTTCACTACTTAACATATAAGCAACGCACGCTTTAGTGAACACCAGAACAACCGACTCCGTACTTCACAGCTTAAGAGCGGTACACAGGCAAATCCATACTTAAAAGCTTAGGAGTGCACACGTTAAAGCACAAGGCTTTAACCACGAAACCCTAAAACCCTAAAGACTACATTTTTGTAAATAATGGCTTCGCTCTCTTTAGGTTTTGCATCTTTCAATATATATATTCTGTAAGAATCGTGTTGAGCAAGATACATGGGCTTTAAAACACAGCTTGGACGTTGTCAGGTCCAGCTAACAATTCTTCATGAGCAAGAATATTGTTTCCAAAAATATATCAATATTAATTATGGAAATACACAAAGGCTTGACAGCCTGTACAACTCATTCAACCTGCGCATCTTGATCAGCACGCTAGGTTAAACATAAAACTTCATAGAATCTCCAGAAGATCTTGCACAGAAATATAGCGCGTGTTGGCGCGCAACAATAAGGTCACACAATGTTGTTCCACATGCTACATCATTTGTCTCAGCATTTGGCTAGTTGTTGTTTTTGCAAAATGTAGCCAACATACAAAAACCCAACAATCTCCCCCTTTGGCAAAATTTTGGCTAAAACAATCTATAGCCAGTTCTTGGAGAGATACACAGAACTTCTTCAAGTCCACATCATGCATAAGCAACAAAACTATCATGGCATATAACAAAACTACCTCCAAGAGAATTCCTTGAACAAAGATAGCTTGTAACAATATCAGAGGTATTCATCATCAGGAATCATAATACGCCTAGTCTCACAGAAATGACCAGATAAAAAGATTCACATATAGTGGATTCATATATAGAGATGAAAACATACTCTTGAATAGGATAGACTTCCACAACAGAAACGATTAGATATGCGTGCTCCCCCTCAACACATGCATTCACATACCATTAGTGCTCCCCCTCAAAACATGCATGCATATATCACAACATACTTACTTCAGTAAGACAAATGTTAGAGCATCTGTCAGAGCTTCATGCACATATAATAACACAGCAACTGCCAGACCAGAAAATTTCTTCCCTTGATCTCACCCTTTTAAAACCAGAACAGGTAGAGTGACCTGCTCTGATACCAATTGAAATTCTGGCAACCAGACAGACAAACGCTGTGAACAATGTACGCACAATTGTCCGAGCGCGTGTATAGCTCAGGACAATAACACAATTAAAACGTGAATTAAAAGCAGCGGAAAAGTAAATAACACAATAGGTTTGTTAACCCAGTTCGGTCCAACGTCTTAATCTGGGGGATACCAATCAAGGAAGGAAATCCACTAAGTAAAACAAATTCAAAGTCAAACTCCTCGTTTGCACTTCTCACTTTGTAACTACCCGTCTAGACCTCTACCTAGGAACTCCTAGATATGAGAACCTCTGCTCACTTCCTCTCAGTTTGAAGACTTCCACGCAAACAACCTCTGGTTCACTGATCTTCGCACTGGCATTAAGTTCAATACACAAATCATTAGATGAGAACACTCTCAAACATAAAAGTAAACTCTGTACCTAAAGGCTTAGGAGCAACTTCACAGTACAAACACCCTACGTCCTTCATGTATCGACATGATACAAGAAAGGCTCACAAGTTCACTACTTAACATATAAGCAACGCACGCTTTAGTGAACACCAGAACAACCGACTCCGTACTTCACAGCTTAAGAGCGGTACACAGGCAAATCCATACTTAAAAGCTTAGGAGTGCACACGTTAAAGCACAAGGCTTTAACCACGAAACCCTAAAACCCTAAAGACTACATTTTTGTAAATAATGGCTTCGCTCTCTTTAGGTTTTGCATCTTTCAATATATATATTCTGTAAGAATCGTGTTGAGCAAGATACATGGGCTTTAAAACACAGCTTGGACGTTGTCAGGTCCAGCTAACAATTCTTCATGAGCAAGAATATTGTTTCCAAAAATATATCAATATTAATTATGGAAATACACAAAGGCTTGACAGCCTGTACAACTCATTCAACCTGCGCATCTTGATCAGCACGCTAGGTTAAACATAAAACTTCATAGAATCTCCAGAAGATCTTGCACAGAAATATAGCGCGTGTTGGCGCGCAACAATAAGGTCACACAATGCTGTTCCACATGCTACATCATTTGTCTCAGCATTTGGCTAGTTGTTGTTTTTGCAAAATGTAGCCAACATACAAAAACCCAACAATCTCCCCCTTTGGCAAAATTTTGGCTAAAACAATCTATAGCCAGTTCTTGGAGAGATACACAGAACTTCTTCAAGTCCACATCATGCATAAGCAACAAAACTATCATGGCATATAACAAAACTACCTCCAAGAGAATTCCTTGAACAAAGATAGCTTGTAACAATATCAGAGGCATTCATCATCAGGAATCATAATACGCCTAGCCTCACAGAAATGACCAGATAAAAAGATTCACATATAGTGGATTCATATATAGAGATGAAAACATACTCTTGAATAGGATAGACTTCCACAACAGAAACGATTAGATATGCGTGCTCCCCCTCAACACATGCATTCACATACCATTAGTGCTCCCCCTCAAAACATGCATGCATATATCACAACATACTTACTTCAGTAAGACAAATGTTAGAGCATCTGTCAGAGCTTCATGCACATATAATAACACAGCAACTGCCAGACCAGAAAATTTCTTCCCTTGATCTCACCCTTTTAAAACCAGAACAGGTAGAGTGACCTGCTCTGATACCAATTGAAATTCTGGCAACCAGACAGACAAACGCTGTGAACAATGTACGCACAATTGTCCGAGCGCGTGTATAGCTCAGGACAATAACACAATTAAAACGTGAATTAAAAGCAGCGGAAAAGTAAATAACACAATAGGTTTGTTAACCCAGTTCGGTCCAACGTCTTAATCTGGGGGATACCAATCAAGGAAGGAAATCCACTAAGTAAAACAAATTCAAAGTCAAACTCCTCGTTTGCACTTCTCACTTTGTAACTACCCGTCTAGACCTCTACCTAGGAACTCCTAGATATGAGAACCTCTGCTCACTTCCTCTCAGTTTGAAGACTTCCACGCAAACAACCTCTGGTTCACTGATCTTCGCACTGGCATTAAGTTCAATACACAAATCATTAGATGAGAACACTCTCAAACATAAAAGTAAACTCTGTACCTAAAGGCTTAGGAGCAACTTCACAGTACAAACACCCTACGTCCTTCATGTATCGACATGATACAAGAAAGGCTCACAAGTTCACTACTTAACATATAAGCAACGCACGCTTTAGTGAACACCAGAACAACCGACTCCGTACTTCACAGCTTAAGAGCGGTACACAGGCAAATCCATACTTAAAAGCTTAGGAGTGCACACGTTAAAGCACAAGGCTTTAACCACGAAACCCTAAAACCCTAAAGACTACATTTTTGTAAATAATGGCTTCGCTCTCTTTAGGTTTTGCATCTTTCAATATATATATTCTGTAAGAATCGTGTTGAGCAAGATACATGGGCTTTAAAACACAGCTTGGACGTTGTCAGGTCCAGCTAACAATTCTTCATGAGCAAGAATATTGTTTCCAAAAATATATCAATATTAATTATGGAAATACACAAAGGCTTGACAGCCTGTACAACTCATTCAACCTGCGCGTCTTGATCAGCACGCTAGGTTAAACATAAAACTTCATAGAATCTCCAGAAGATCTTGCACAGAAATATAGCGCGTGTTGGCGCGCAACAATAAGGTCACACAATGCTGTTCCACATGCTACATCATTTGTCTCAGCATTTGGCTAGTTGTTGTTTTTGCAAAATGTAGCCAACATACAAAAACCCAACAATCTCCCCCTTTGGCAAAATTTTGGCTAAAACAATCTATAGCCAGTTCTTGGAGAGATACACAGAACTTCTTCAAGTCCACATCATGCATAAGCAACAAAACTATCATGGCATATAACAAAACTACCTCCAAGAGAATTCCTTGAACAAAGATAGCTTGTAACAATATCAGAGGCATTCATCATCAGGAATCATAATACGCCTAGCCTCACAGAAATGACCAGATAAAAAGATTCACATATAGTGGATTCATATATAGAGATGAAAACATACTCTTGAATAGGATAGACTTCCACAACAGAAACGATTAGATATGCGTGCTCCCCCTCAACACATGCATTCACATACCATTAGTGCTGCCCCTCAAAACATGCATGCATATATCACAACATACTTACTTCAGTAAGACAAATGTTAGAGCATCTGTCAGAGCTTCATGCACATATAATAACACAGCAACTGCCAGACCAGAAAATTTCTTCCCTTGATCTCACCCTTTTAAAACCAGAACAGGTAGAGTGACCTGCTCTGATACCAATTGAAATTCTGGCAACCAGACAGACAAACGCTGTGAACAATGTACGCACAATTGTCCGAGCGCGTGTATAGCTCAGGACAATAACACAATTAAAACGTGAATTAAAAGCAGCGGAAAAGTAAATAACACAATAGGTTTGTTAACCCAGTTCGGTCCAACGTCTTAATCTGGGGGATACCAATCAAGGAAGGAAATCCACTAAGTAAAACAAATTCAAAGTCAAACTCCTCGTTTGCACTTCTCACTTTGTAACTACCCGTCTAGACCTCTACCTAGGAACTCCTAGATATGAGAACCTCTGCTCACTTCCTCTCAGTTTGAAGACTTCCACGCAAACAACCTCTGGTTCACTGATCTTCGCACTGGCATTAAGTTCAATACACAAATCATTAGATGAGAACACTCTCAAACATAAAAGTAAACTCTGTACCTAAAGGCTTAGGAGCAACTTCACAGTACAAACACCCTACGTCCTTCATGTATCGACATGATACAAGAAAGGCTCACAAGTTCACTACTTAACATATAAGCAACGCACGCTTTAGTGAACACCAGAACAACCGACTCCGTACTTCACAGCTTAAGAGCGGTACACAGGCAAATCCATACTTAAAAGCTTAGGAGTGCACACGTTAAAGCACAAGGCTTTAACCACGAAACCCTAAAACCCTAAAGACTACATTTTTGTAAATAATGGCTTCGCTCTCTTTAGGTTTTGCATCTTTCAATATATATATTCTGTAAGAATCGTGTTGAGCAAGATACATGGGCTTTAAAACACAGCTTGGACGTTGTCAGGTCCAGCTAACAATTCTTCATGAGCAAGAATATTGTTTCCAAAAATATATCAATATTAATTATGGAAATACACAAAGGCTTGACAGCCTGTACAACTCATTCAACCTGCGCGTCTTGATCAGCACGCTAGGTTAAACATAAAACTTCATAGAATCTCCAGAAGATCTTGCACAGAAATATAGCGCGTGTTGGCGCGCAACAATAAGGTCACACAATGCTGTTCCACATGCTACATCATTTGTCTCAGCATTTGGCTAGTTGTTGTTTTTGCAAAATGTAGCCAACATACAAAAACCCAACAATCTCCCCCTTTGGCAAAATTTTGGCTAAAACAATCTATAGCCAGTTCTTGGAGAGATACACAGAACTTCTTCAAGTCCACATCATGCATAAGCAACAAAACTATCATGGCATATAACAAAACTACCTCCAAGAAAATTCCTTGAACAAAGATAGCTTGTAACAATATCAGAGGTATTCATCATCAGGAATCATAATACGCCTAGTCTCACAGAAATGACCAGATAAAAAGATTCACATATAGTGGATTCATATATAGAGATGAAAACATACTCTTGAATAGGATAGACTTCCACAACAGAAACGATTAGATATGCGTGCTCCCCCTCAACACATGCATTCACATACCATTAGTGCTCCCCCTCAAAACATGCATGCATATATCACAACATACTTACTTCAGTAAGACAAATGTTAGAGCATCTGTCAGAGCTTCATGCACATATAATAACACAGCAACTGCCAGACCAGAAAATTTCTTCCCTTGATCTCACCCTTTTAAAACCAGAACAGGTAGAGTGACCTGCTCTGATACCAATTGAAATTCTGGCAACCAGACAGACAAACGCTGTGAACAATGTACGCACAATTGTCCGAGCGCGTGTATAGCTCAGGACAATAACACAATTAAAACGTGAATTAAAAGCAGCGGAAAAGTAAATAACACAATAGGTTTGTTAACCCAGTTCGGTCCAACGTCTTAATCTGGGGGATACCAATCAAGGAAGGAAATCCACTAAGTAAAACAAATTCAAAGTCAAACTCCTCGTTTGCACTTCTCACTTTGTAACTACTCGTCTAGACCTCTACCTAGGAACTCCTAGATATGAGAACCTCTGCTCACTTCCTCTCAGTTTGAAGACTTCCACGCAAACAACCTCTGGTTCACTGATCTTCGCACTGGCATTAAGTTCAATACACAAATCATTAGATGAGAACACTCTCAAACATAAAAGTAAACTCTGTACCTAAAGGCTTAGGAGCAACTTCACAGTACAAACACCCTACGTCCTTCATGTATCGACATGATACAAGAAAGGCTCACAAGTTCACTACTTAACATATAAGCAACGCACGCTTTAGTGAACACCAGAACAACCGACTCCATACTTCACAGCTTAAGAGCGGTACACAGGCAAATCCATACTTAAAAGCTTAGGAGTGCACACGTTAAAGCACAAGGCTTTAACCACGAAACCCTAAAACCCTAAAGACTACATTTTTGTAAATAATGGCTTCGCTCTCTTTAGGTTTTGCATCTTTCAATATATATATTCTGTAAGAATCGTGTTGAGCAAGATACATGGGCTTTAAAACACAGCTTGGACGTTGTCAGGTCCAGCTAACAATTCTTCATGAGCAAGAATATTGTTTCCAAAAATATATCAATATTAATTATGGAAATACACAAAGGCTTGACAGCCTGTACAACTCATTCAACCTGCGCGTCTTGATCAGCACGCTAGGTTAAACATAAAACTTCATAGAATCTCCAGAAGATCTTGCACAGAAATATAGCGCGTGTTGGCGCGCAACAATAAGGTCACACAATGCTGTTCCACATGCTACATCATTTGTCTCAGCATTTGGCTAGTTGTTGTTTTTGCAAAATGTAGCCAACATACAAAAACCCAACAATCTCCCCCTTTGGCAAAATTTTGGCTAAAACAATCTATAGCCAGTTCTTGGAGAGATACACAGAACTTCTTCAAGTCCACATCATGCATAAGCAACAAAACTATCATGGCATATAACAAAACTACCTCCAAGAAAATTCCTTGAACAAAGATAGCTTGTAACAATATCAGAGGTATTCATCATCAGGAATCATAATACGCCTAGTCTCACAGAAATGACCAGATAAAAAGATTCACATATAGTGGATTCATATATAGAGATGAAAACATACTCTTGAATAGGATAGACTTCCACAACAGAAACGATTAGATATGCGTGCTCCCCCTCAACACATGCATTCACATACCATTAGTGCTCCCCCTCAAAACATGCATGCATATATCACAACATACTTACTTCAGTAAGACAAATGTTAGAGCATCTGTCAGAGCTTCATGCACATATAATAACACAGCAACTGCCAGACCAGAAAATTTCTTCCCTTGATCTCACCCTTTTAAAACCAGAACAGGTAGAGTGACCTGCTCTGATACCAATTGAAATTCTGGCAACCAGACAGACAAACGCTGTGAACAATGTACGCACAATTGTCCGAGCGCGTGTATAGCTCAGGACAATAACACAATTAAAACGTGAATTAAAAGCAGCGGAAAAGTAAATAACACAATAGGTTTGTTAACCCAGTTCGGTCCAACGTCTTAATCTGGGGGATACCAATCAAGGAAGGAAATCCACTAAGTAAAACAAATTCAAAGTCAAACTCCTCGTTTGCACTTCTCACTTTGTAACTACCCGTCTAGACCTCTACCTAGGAACTCCTAGATATGAGAACCTCTGCTCACTTCCTCTCAGTTTGAAGACTTCCACGCAAACAACCTCTGGTTCACTGATCTTCGCACTGGCATTAAGTTCAATACACAAATCATTAGATGAGAACACTCTCAAACATAAAAGTAAACTCTGTACCTAAAGGCTTAGGAGCAACTTCACAGTACAAACACCCTACGTCCTTCATGTATCGACATGATACAAGAAAGGCTCACAAGTTCACTACTTAACATATAAGCAACGCACGCTTTAGTGAACACCAGAACAACCGACTCCGTACTTCACAGCTTAAGAGCGGTACACAGGCAAATCCATACTTAAAAGCTTAGGAGTGCACACGTTAAAGCACAAGGCTTTAACCACGAAACCCTAAAACCCTAAAGACTACATTTTTGTAAATAATGGCTTCGCTCTCTTTAGGTTTTGCATCTTTCAATATATATATTCTGTAAGAATCGTGTTGAGCAAGATACATGGGCTTTAAAACACAGCTTGGACGTTGTCAGGTCCAGCTAACAATTCTTCATGAGCAAGAATATTGTTTCCAAAAATATATCAATATTAATTATGGAAATACACAAAGGCTTGACAGCCTGTACAACTCATTCAACCTGCGCGTCTTGATCAGCACGCTAGGTTAAACATAAAACTTCATAGAATCTCCAGAAGATCTTGCACAGAAATATAGCGCGTGTTGGCGCGCAACAATAAGGTCACACAATGCTGTTCCACATGCTACATCATTTGTCTCAGCATTTGGCTAGTTGTTGTTTTTGCAAAATGTAGCCAACATACAAAAACCCAACAATCTCCCCCTTTGGCAAAATTTTGGCTAAAACAATCTATAGCCAGTTCTTGGAGAGATACACAGAACTTCTTCAAGTCCACATCATGCATAAGCAACAAAACTATCATGGCATATAACAAAACTACCTCCAAGAAAATTCCTTGAACAAAGATAGCTTGTAACAATATCAGAGGTATTCATCATCAGGAATCATAATACGCCTAGTCTCACAGAAATGACCAGATAAAAAGATTCACATATAGTGGATTCATATATAGAGATGAAAACATACTCTTGAATAGGATAGACTTCCACAACAGAAACGATTAGATATGCGTGCTCCCCCTCAACACATGCATTCACATACCATTAGTGCTCCCCCTCAAAACATGCATGCATATATCACAACATACTTACTTCAGTAAGACAAATGTTAGAGCATCTGTCAGAGCTTCATGCACATATAATAACACAGCAACTGCCAGACCAGAAAATTTCTTCCCTTGATCTCACCCTTTTAAAACCAGAACAGGTAGAGTGACCTGCTCTGATACCAATTGAAATTCTGGCAACCAGACAGACAAACGCTGTGAACAATGTACGCACAATTGTCCGAGCGCGTGTATAGCTCAGGACAATAACACAATTAAAACGTGAATTAAAAGCAGCGGAAAAGTAAATAACACAATAGGTTTGTTAACCCAGTTCGGTCCAACGTCTTAATCTGGGGGATACCAATCAAGGAAGGAAATCCACTAAGTAAAACAAATTCAAAGTCAAACTCCTCGTTTGCACTTCTCACTTTGTAACTACCCCTCTAGACCTCTACCTAGGAACTCCTAGATATGAGAACCTCTGCTCACTTCCTCTCAGTTTGAAGACTTCCACGCAAACAACCTCTGGTTCACTGATCTTCGCACTGGCATTAAGTTCAATACACAAATCATTAGATGAGAACACTCTCAAACATAAAAGTAAACTCTGTACCTAAAGGCTTAGGAGCAACTTCACAGTACAAACACCCTACGTCCTTCATGTATCGACATGATACAAGAAAGGCTCACAAGTTCACTACTTAACATATAAGCAACGCACGCTTTAGTGAACACCAGAACAACCGACTCCGTACTTCACAGCTTAAGAGCGGTACACAGGCAAATCCATACTTAAAAGCTTAGGAGTGCACACGTTAAAGCACAAGGCTTTAACCACGAAACCCTAAAACCCTAAAGACTACATTTTTGTAAATAATGGCTTCGCTCTCTTTAGGTTTTGCATCTTTCAATATATATATTCTGTAAGAATCGTGTTGAGCAAGATACATGGGCTTTAAAACACAGCTTGGACGTTGTCAGGTCCAGCTAACAATTCTTCATGAGCAAGAATATTGTTTCCAAAAATATATCAATATTAATTATGGAAATACACAAAGGCTTGACAGCCTGTACAACTCATTCAACCTGCGCGTCTTGATCAGCACGCTAGGTTAAACATAAAACTTCATAGAATCTCCAGAAGATCTTGCACAGAAATATAGCGCGTGTTGGCGCGCAACAATAAGGTCACACAATGCTGTTCCACATGCTACATCATTTGTCTCAGCATTTGGCTAGTTGTTGTTTTTGCAAAATGTAGCCAACATACAAAAACCCAACAATCTCCCCCTTTGGCAAAATTTTGGCTAAAACAATCTATAGCCAGTTCTTGGAGAGATACACAGAACTTCTTCAAGTCCACATCATGCATAAGCAACAAAACTATCATGGCATATAACAAAACTACCTCCAAGAAAATTCCTTGAACAAAGATAGCTTGTAACAATATCAGAGGTATTCATCATCAGGAATCATAATACGCCTAGTCTCACAGAAATGACCAGATAAAAAGATTCACATATAGTGGATTCATATATAGAGATGAAAACATACTCTTGAATAGGATAGACTTCCACAACAGAAACGATTAGATATGCGTGCTCCCCCTCAACACATGCATTCACATACCATTAGTGCTCCCCCTCAAAACATGCATGCATATATCACAACATACTTACTTCAGTAAGACAAATGTTAGAGCATCTGTCAGAGCTTCATGCACATATAATAACACAGCAACTGCCAGACCAGAAAATTTCTTCCCTTGATCTCACCCTTTTAAAACCAGAACAGGTAGAGTGACCTGCTCTGATACCAATTGAAATTCTGGCAACCAGACAGACAAACGCTGTGAACAATGTACGCACAATTGTCCGAGCGCGTGTATAGCTCAGGACAATAACACAATTAAAACGTGAATTAAAAGCAGCGGAAAAGTAAATAACACAATAGGTTTGTTAACCCAGTTCGGTCCAACGTCTTAATCTGGGGGATACCAATCAAGGAAGGAAATCCACTAAGTAAAACAAATTCAAAGTCAAACTCCTCGTTTGCACTTCTCACTTTGTAACTACCCCTCTAGACCTCTACCTAGGAACTCCTAGATATGAGAACCTCTGCTCACTTCCTCTCAGTTTGAAGACTTCCACGCAAACAACCTCTGGTTCACTGATCTTCGCACTGGCATTAAGTTCAATACACAAATCATTAGATGAGAACACTCTCAAACATAAAAGTAAACTCTGTACCTAAAGGCTTAGGAGCAACTTCACAGTACAAACACCCTACGTCCTTCATGTATCGACATGATACAAGAAAGGCTCACAAGTTCACTACTTAACATATAAGCAACGCACGCTTTAGTGAACACCAGAACAACCGACTCCGTACTTCACAGCTTAAGAGCGGTACACAGGCAAATCCATACTTAAAAGCTTAGGAGTGCACACGTTAAAGCACAAGGCTTTAACCACGAAACCCTAAAACCCTAAAGACTACATTTTTGTAAATAATGGCTTCGCTCTCTTTAGGTTTTGCATCTTTCAATATATATATTCTGTAAGAATCGTGTTGAGCAAGATACATGGGCTTTAAAACACAGCTTGGACGTTGTCAGGTCCAGCTAACAATTCTTCATGAGCAAGAATATTGTTTCCAAAAATATATCAATATTAATTATGGAAATACACAAAGGCTTGACAGCCTGTACAACTCATTCAACCTGCGCGTCTTGATCAGCACGCTAGGTTAAACATAAAACTTCATAGAATCTCCAGAAGATCTTGCACAGAAATATAGCGCGTGTTGGCGCGCAACAATAAGGTCACACAATGCTGTTCCACATGCTACATCATTTGTCTCAGCATTTGGCTAGTTGTTGTTTTTGCAAAATGTAGCCAACATACAAAAACCCAACAAACTTAATACTCTTTCCGTCTCAAAACTATTTTCCTTTTAACATTTTAATTTTGTCTCAAAACTATTGTCATTTTCGAAAATCAATATAAAATTAATGTTAGTTTATCATTTGTATATTTACAAAAGTTAAAACATTAATTAAGTATATTTTATCTTTCTTAATTAAATAAGAGTAAAAAACACTTAACTTATCAATCTTTATTGTTTCTTAATTCACGTGCATAACTCTTAAATGACAATAATTTTGGGACAGAGGAAGTACTGAAGGAAAAATAATATAAAGTAGTGGATATGTAATGTGTAAATTAAGTAAAAAAAAAATTTATAATTTGATACGGTAAATAAAACTAATATAATCACAAATAAAATATTTTTAATAAAAAATTATTTCTAGATTTTTCAGTTAAAATTACTAGTCGCATACAATTAACACTTTTAAAATAAGTTCAAAATTTACGACATAAGTTTAACAAGTTTTTTTTACAAAATTAAAAGATGTTCATTCATTTAAATTGATAAAGTACATTAGAGTCAGGTACAAATTCAACATTACTGAAAATGAAAAAAAGGATAAATATGCGAACAAACTCACAGCATTTAAGTTAATAACATAAAACGGTATATTTGTGTCTACAAATAATGTGATAAAATTAAAGTAACAGAGATATCTATATTTTCGGATCTGCATCATTGGCGAATTTGGTCAATGGTTGAATCAGTAGTTGATCAGAATTGATCTGTCAATCTTAACCAAACAAACACCGTAACAAGATTGGAAACCAAGAACACTGCACAAGATGGAAAAACAAGAACGCCGTACAAGACGGAAAAACAAAATATTGCACTGAGACGACAAAATCACACATAAACAAAAAGGAAAGACACAATCGATATGAAAACTATTTATTTAAAGTAAAAAAGCGAAGAAAAAAGATGCACAAAAGTGATTTTAAAATCATCCTTTTTCAATAGAAGACCAAAAGAAAACTTGAGATGGTAAAGAAAAATTTGGGCCATAACTAATTGAATCTTATTTAACGGATGATATTTAACTAATATTGTATCCTATTTAACTGTGTTGAATGGATATGCATTGTCGAGTAATTTATTTTTACACAAGCATTCAATAAGATTTGTTTAGGTTCCCATGTCATATTAAGAAAGTAGGGTGAAGTGGCATGATGTAGCGGAATACATGATTCTTATTAGTTGAATGTGTAAAATTATTTTAACTATTGATTAAATGTATAAAATTAATTTACACTATCACTTGTCATCGTCAGTACATATTTTTTTTTCTCAAAATTGTATATCATACATTTGAAAAGTCTTATTAATTGGTACTAAAAACCTATAAATAGAAGTTCTTTAACAACTACAACCCATTCATTCCACTCCCAACATTGTGCACTCTCTATCCTAAGATTCAGATATAATCCTTTGATACATTACTCCTTAAATATGCATGCTTTAATATTCTTATTTTCAGCCCTATGCTATCTTTTTGCTCCTTCCTTTATTGAAGCCACTAAAAATTCCAGTGGCTTCAAAGTCGAACTTATCCATCATAGTTCACCGTTGTCACCATTTTACAACTCTTCACTAACTCGGTCAGAGTTAATAACAAATGCAGCCTTATGTTCTATTTCACGATCAAAAAGAGTTTCCCTTTTTCAAAATAATGAGTTAAACGAATCTTCAGAATCAATTATAATTAATGATGAAGGTGATTACCTAATGAAAATCTATATAGGCACATCACCAATTGAAAGGTTTGCTACATTAGACACAGGGAGTGATCTTATTTGGATTCAATGTTTACCTTGTGAGAATTGTTTTCAACAAGACACTCCTTATTATGATCCAACCAAATCTTCCACTTTCATGGGTTTGTCATGTGACTCAAAACCTTGTACATTTCTCCCACAAGGCCATTATAGTTGTGGAAATTCAAATGAGTGTGAATACTCATATAGTTATGGGGACAAATCTTACACAAAAGGTGAATTGGATACTGATTCTATTAATTTCGGTTCAATGGGTGGGGAGAGTCAAAAAGATGTTCCAAATCCCAAATTAACTTTTGGATGTGGACATAATAATGATGACACAACTCAAATAAGTCATAAAGGCACAGGTATTGTTGGACTAGGAGCAGGTCCATTATCACTAATTTCACAACTTGGTGATACTATTGGTCACAAATTCTCCTATTGTTTGGTTCCCTTGCTTTCAAAGGCAACTAGTAAGTTGAAATTTGGGGATGAAGCAATGATAGAAGGTGAGGGAGTTGTGTCTACTCCTCTCATAATCAAACCGTCTGAATCTACTTTTTATTACCTCAATCTTGAAGGTATCACTGTTGGACAAAAGACTGTTCAAACAGGTCGAACTGATGGTAACATATTCATTGATTCGGGGACAACAATGACGTATCTTGAACAAAAATTTTACAATGATTTGGTAGCTTCCTTAAAGGAAGTTATCGGTGTTGAGGAAGTAAAAGATCCTCCAAACCCATTTACCTTTTGTTATATCCCTAATGATCAAATTAAGTTCCCTGATTTTGTGTTTCATTTTACGGGAGCTGATGTTACCCTTAAGCCTGAGAATGTAGTTATAACTTACAATGATGCGAACTTGAGTTGCTTGTGGATTACCGCAACCAAAAGTGATTCCATATTTGGATATATCGCGCAAAATGATTTTATAGTAGAGTATGATCTTGAAGGAAAAACAATTTCCTTTGCTCCAAGTGATTGTTCTAAGAATTAACTTTGCAATTAGTGTTTGCTAAATAATTTGAAAATCAAGGATTTTCATATATGGTTTATCGATGATGATATTTATGATTATGAGTTTAAAAAAAAAAGAATAAATGTCTGGTGTTGTATAAGCAATTATGTTAATGCAATATTTTAGTTGAGTTTAGTTAAAATATATCTGCATTCAAAAACAAAACATAAAAATGTCTCGCCTTACCCAATATACAAATTAGATTCGCAATGAACATATCACACATAATACAATATCATGAACAATACATGTATCCATAATTGTGTTAAGACAAACAGAAATACAATTGCATGATGTTAGTTAATTTTAATGAATCAAGAGCTTTTAAAGTTTATATGTATGGGTACTTTCAATATAGTATAAACCATCATATGGTATATCTTTTGAGGAACACGTCCCCCTCTCCCCATTTCCTAGCTTTTGGAGCTCTTGTCTCAGGGAAGAAAGCTAAGAGGTATAGGCACATTATATGGTTGGCCACTACATGGTGCATTTGGCAAAAGCATAATAATATTATTTTCGAGGCGATAAGATGGTTGTATCTTTCTTAGTGCAACGAGTTATTTATATTGCTTGGTTGTGGTTTTTTGGTAGATTGCGGTCTAGAGTGCCGTTTGCTTTTGTTGATTGGTGTAATAATCCTCTAGATTGCTTTAAACGCATCTAAATGTGTTTTCTATATGAATTGTAATGGTTGAGTACCCCTTATACTCCTTTATAATTCAATTTTTGCTTGCCAAAAAAAACCATTAAAAAAAGAGATTAAAGTTGAACCCTACTTAGATTAATTAGTTTGGTATTAAAAAAAAGAGATTAAAGTATAAACCAGTTTCTTTTAAAACAGCTAAAAAACAATAAATATATTAACTCAATAGACTAGCACAAGGCTCGTGTATAATCTACGGCAAAAAAGAAAATAAATACTTATTTTTAATTAGACAGTTATAAGCCTCATTTTATCAAAAAAATACTTATCTTTAAGTATTGATTTTTTTATTATAACTATCTTAGCTTTTAAGTATTTTGAATTTAGATCCGATATGTTTTAAAAATATATAGTTGTCGTTTAAGATATTCTTGTATAGATTAAGCAAATTAATAAATGAATAAAGACTTGTAAAAAAATTAATAAATTGATCAATATTAACAATATCTGTCCATAGCGTTAAATATGTTTTTTATTTATTAAAAAAGAAATTTATTCATTCAAAATAACAAATACATAGATCATTACAAATTCAGAATTGCTAAAAACTGAGAAAGGTGAATCTGCAAACAATCTTGCAGCACCTAAATTAATAGCATACAACGGCATTATGAAAGTGCTTACAAATATGACAACATAAAAGAAACCGAAATGTTAATTCCCGGATTTGACGCATTGACGTCCAAGTCTTCATCAGATCTGTAATGAGTTTATGTAAATATCCCAAATTGAATCAACAAACCCCGAACAAAAAAGAAAACCAAAACAAACGCCGCACAAGACGAAGAACAAACACAACGCCGCACAAGACGACAAACAAACACAACGCCGCACTAAGACAGCGAAAACTTAAAAAACAAATAACCAAACTTTTGTAGATAACTACTTATTTAATTTAAACAAAAAGAGAGAAAACAACGGTGTTGAGGGGTGGTTTTAGACCAAAAATTGTCAAAAACCACCCCCTACAATGGAAGGAAGAAAAGAGAGAAAAGTTGAGAGAAGAGTGTGGTGGTTAACCCTACAATAGAAACGTTAAATATATTTTAGTCCTTATAAAATTACATTTTTTCATGTTTAGTCCCTATTAATGGTTTTTTTAATGTAGTACCAAAAAAATGTTGTTTTTAATGATATTTTCAATCCCATATAATATTTGGAAAAATAGTTCTTATTATTTTTGAAATAATTTACAAAAAAAAAAAGATACTCTTAGTCCTCAAAATAGTTCCTATAAAATGCAAATAAAGATTAAAAGCACACAATTAAAAAATTGCAATTTAGTGATGGAATTTAGAGAGACTCAATTCTCTCATTATTTGTGACGGAATTAAAGAAGGATTTGTGAAACTTAAATTAGTGAGAAAATTTGTGACGGATTCTATCCCTGTCCAATTTTTTGTTACTGATACTGTTACCCTGACCAAAAAATAAAATTGATGCATTTTATTTAGTGTCTTTTATTGTCATGCTTTTTGAAAGAAAAACAAAATTGTCTTCATTAATTGTTTTTAGAGTATAGTATAGAAAAATACTAACAAATATTCTAACACAAGTTAAAAAAACTAATATAACCATTTTCTTTAAGTGTGTGTATTTAGTTTATTTACAATTGTTCTGGCCAAGCCTAAGACCCTGTAGCGCAAATCCATTCTCAAAAGTCCAACAAGAAGTTTAGTATGTGTTTAGTTTGACTTTTGAAAGAGCTAATAAATATTCTAAAGGTGTAGTACATATTCTGGATTGCTTTTAAGATGTTTGGTTATTCTAAAGCAGAATTGATTTTGCCTCCAGAATTGAATCGGCTAGAAGTTGTGATTTGTAGCTTCTTGCTTTAACTATAATTTTTACACTAAAATTTATTGTTCAACTCAGTTTTACATAATTGTATATAAACATAAATCAACTTTGCTAAATCCAATTCCCAAAATTAATTTTATTAAAATCAATTCTAACTAAAGGTAAATCAAACATATGTTTAGTCCAAACACAACTTACGAGGGCTAGTCACATTAACCAATGTCCACCGTCCCACACCGTCCCACATTAAATCCACGTTAACCAATTTTATGCAACATTAAAGCCACTAATGAATATAAGAAATAATTTAGGTATCAGTGTTCTACAAGAGTCATGCTCTTGTCAAAAGAGGTTTGTATTTCAGTGAACTGCAAAATCAATATTTGGTACACCAAATTCAACCTTGTGACCAAATTACTGTTACTATGCAATAAATACTTTTTTTTTTAATCTACCATGTGCAGATTCAACTCTATTTGTGATTGTGTTGTATGTTCGCAAAATAATTTCCAAATTATACTAGTAAATAATACGAATTTAGAACATGTGAATACAAGAAGGAATGGGTTATAAACACACATTATCTTAACTTTAAGATCAAATAAGTGTAAAAAAATCTTTGTATATGAGCCAATGTTGATTTTAGGCTCAAAAAATATTAAAAATTAGGTTTAATTATAGTTTTGTTCTCTCAATTTTCACCATTTTGAAGAATTAGTCCCTCTATTTTAATATTTGTCAGTTTTAGTCTCTTGTCTATTTTTTAACTGTAAATTGATCATGTGATATGTTTTAAACGATGTGATATATGAGATTGAGTGTTGATTCAAAAATCATGGTATAATGTATAATATGTTAGACTATTTGGCTATCACTTAGAAGGGAGGGTTGAATAAGTGATCCATTACACAATTACGGATTTAAAAAATTATGCGCGGAAGTCCACCGGATCGGTAGTCTACTTTGCACCCCTTGATTAAAGGATAGGGATGGCAAAAGAACCCAAACCCGCGGGTCCCACCCGAACCAGAACCCGAGTCAACGGGTAAAACATGAGTTGAATGGGTTTGGGTTCGGGTTCAGGTGACACCCGATATTTCGGGTTCGGGTTTAGGTAGTGTCAAACCCACACCCGAAACCTGAAACCATACCCGTTATATATTAAATTATATAATTATTCCTCTTACATTAGCATATTGTAGACAATTTTAATGTGGTAGAATATTTTCCATCCCTATTTTAATGTTTAAAATAATATTAGCATGTTGTAGATCGTAATTTCGTTGAATTTACCGTATTTTTTTTAGTTTTGTTAATGTATTTTCGGGTTCGGGTGGTGTTTTGACATCCGATTGTCATTTAGGTTTGGGTTCGGGTGGCCATTTCGGGTTTGGGTAGTGCCAAACCTGCGCCCAACCCTACCCGTTGCCATCCCTAAAGATAGTACTACACCTTTGAAACAAATGTCGATAAACCCTACCCGTTCGGCCGGTACATCTCCCTCCAAATCGTCAAACGGATGATTTGAGATTTTTATTAAAAATCTTATTGAATCAATTACAAAGTGCACAAATCTTCAAAGACTACAACACATAAGACTATTCGAAAGCTCTCATTTCTTCACCTATGTCGCTTCAATGAAATTTGTGCGAAACCTCAACACACACACAACTTCTACCTCTGATTCCAACGATTGATCCTAACACCGTTCTTACCCAAGAACCCTTGTGACATTCGTCCAGCTGATTACCTCGTTGATTGTGTTGATCCTTCAAGAAACTCCTCGTTCTCGAATACCCGATGAGAAAACGATCCTCCAAGACAAATTAACCCGATCACAATTCTGATTCACCGCAAATTGTATCCAACGTTATCTCCCAATTGCACTAAGAACCCTTGATTGATCCCATACTCAACCTTGAATTGATTGTGAATTGAAAGAAGATGATGATCTTGACTTTAATGCTCCTTTGATCCAAAACTTCTACCAAATTTTGATCAAAGAGTGTTTTCAATTGCTCTCTCACAAATTGAATAGTTTCTCATACATACAACAAAACCCCATGAAGCTATTTATAGAGAAAATAGAATGGAGCAAATTTAGGCACAATTTAACTGATTAGTATCGACACAAGTATTGGTTTGTATCGATACAAGTCCCTGACAGCGTACAAAATTTGAAGTTTTTCAACTATGTATCTATACAAATTCGAGTTTGTATCGATACACACACCAGTATGTTGAAAACCATGACTGATATGTATCGATACGTGCAAGCAAGTATTGAAAACCATGAAGTATGATGTGTATCGATACATGCAAGCATGATTCGATACACAGGAGCTTCTCTGTTCCTGTGAGACCAGTTTTATATCGATACAAATGAATCTTGTATCGATACAAAATGCAAATTTCAGCTAGAAGAAGTTTCAGGACATTTGTATCGATACAAGTAAAGTGTGTATCGATACAAAATACCTATAATTTAGTTTTTCAAAGTTTAAAATAGTTTTCGCTGTCAAGTCAATTATAATGTTACCAAAATGTGTTCTACTCTATTTTCATGTGTTTTGACAATTATTAAAACATGAGGGTGAACTAGTGCACTTACATTCTCCCCCATTTTGATAATTGTCAAAACTTTGCATAAGCTAACTAAGCCTATACTTAATATGCAATAAAATAGCAACATGTTTACAGACGCAAATACATCAAGGCTAATGATCGCACGAAATCATATCGTATTTTTAGCTTAATTTACATGAAATTTTAGTTGCATTTCATATGTTTTTATTTCATTTGTCTCTTTTTATGCCGGTATTTGTTTCTATTTCAGTTTTGTCGAATAAAATAGGTCGGAGAAGAGAATTGAGCAAAAAGTATCAAAAATGAAGCAAAAATGGGAGTGCAAAGCATAGATTCACGCAGCCCACAGTAAAGCCCAGCAAAAAGGAGCATTTGCACCCAGAAGTCACTGTGGCGCCCGCCACATACTCTGTGGCGCCCGCCACATAGTCCAAATCCAAGGAAACTGTTTTTCCTATACGTGGGGAGCTGGCAATAGTCCGAACCATTTCGTCCTCTTTATCGCATGGCTTCAACAAATCCTGATCTTTTCCTATTTTTTTGGATCGTAAAAGTCAATATTTTTCTATAAATAGGAAGACAAAAACAGAATGTTGTCTCTTCTTTTTTCACGTCCTTTTCCTTTACTTTTCCAGTCAGTTTTATAATTCAGTACAATAAATTGTAACGGTATTTTCACACCGGGAATCCGTTACCAATTTTAATTCAGTTTCTGCATCAAGAATTCTGTACCGGTTTATTTAAAGTCTTCAATTCAATTTTCATATTCAGTAATTTTTCCAGGTTTTTATGCGCTTATTTATTTATTTAATTATTATGTCTAGTTTAATTTTCTGTTTTAGTTTGTTTGTTTACTTTACCATGTCCGGCTAGATTAGTTGATATCGGTATGTAATTTAATTTTCCGTAGGGGATTTAGTAATGATTCGGCGCGCGCTACTTTATAAACTATTTTTCTGATTCGAGTTTCCAATTTAATTCTTACGCTTTTGAACGAAAGTAAAATAAAGCAATTAAGATTAGGATCAATAGAGCGAGAGTTTGAGGTTTTAACCAGATAGTGGGAACTTGATATTAATTTTTGAACGAGCGAGAGCCACGTTAGAATTAATTAGAACTCATTGATTTTCAAAATATACTTTCGAAATTAGGTGGTAGAAAAGTGACAGTAAAACTTCTAGTCTAGAAAGTATGATCTTTATCAATAAAACGAAAGTGTGAGGTTTAGAATTTTAAAATAAGAAAGTTCTTCTGAAAATAAATACTTTTCCCGCGCGCCATTAATTTACCGAATCCCCGAAAGTTAATTAGTTACATACTGATATCCCGCTTTATTAATTAATTTAAAATTTTTAATTAAATTTCAGTTTATTTTAATCTATAAAAATCCTAAAAATATTAGCCTTAGATTTACATCGTGACAACAGAAATACGGTAGATCGACTGTTGGTCTCTGTGGTTCGATATCTTTTAAAACTACACGACGAAACTGTGCACGTGCGGTTATAAAATATTTTTGATACACAAAGCGTCGATCAAGTTTTTGGCACCGTTTCTGGGGACCAATTTAGTCAATATCGTAACTCGGTTGTTACACAGTAGAGATTAAGGCATTTAATTCCTCTATATAAAAAAAAGACTTTAATTTCAAAAATTCTAAAAAATTACTCCTTTGGTTCGTCGATTGCATGCCAAAAACCCATTCTCAAGGCGACGAACTAGAACAACCATTTGACAACCCTGAGTGTCTTCTAAGTGTAAGATGCCAAATTGAAGAGTTTATGGAAAGATATATAGTCCCCCAAAATCGAATCATCTTTCCCGAAATAGAGGAAGAGTCAGAATATTCCAAAGAAGAATTAGAGATGGAAATAGGACCGCAAAACCGTCTCCTAAAATACTACACTACCCCTTCTGATATGAGTAGCCCAAAAGGAAGTGAGGCGCCAATTGCCTCTAATGGAATCTTGTATGCTAATGTTAATAAAATTAGAAGAGAAATTTATGATGTTACAATTAAAAGAAGATTTCCATATTACAGCAACTCCACCACTTATACCATGTCTATCTACTGTAAAAGAAAAATCATAACCAAGCAAATAGCAAACTTCTTGAATTTTATTAGAATGAGTCAAAGTTTCAATGAGAAATACAATAACCGGTTCAACTTTTAAATAGGCTATATTGCTAATTTTAAAAAAAATAGATAATAGAGAATATATTGAAGTTTTTATATGATATATACGTACTTTTATATAAACGGTAAGGCTAGGTTAGACTTTTAAATAGACCGGATCAGACAAAATAATTAACTTTTAATAAGTCATAGATAACGCTTAAGTTTAAAATAATTTCGTAGGTCAGATTCAGGCCTGCCAAAATTTAGTCTGGCCTAACCTATTTCTAACCTTAATGACTCTTAATGTCATATGCCAATATGTGTTCTTACGTGTTAAAAACAACAAATATTTATATTTTAAGGGTGTAATCGCAAAAAAAATTATAGGGAGAAAAATTAAAATTCGCATAAATAACAGAGAACAAAAGTATATTAAAACTTCATTTTTCTTCTCATTAGAGTGCATCCTAGTCGTAATTGACTAATTTTTTTTTACTCATGATGCAAGAGCAATTCAATGTATTGCGTAAGGTGCGTTTGATAGGATAAAAATGATATCTTTTAAGTTAGAATAAAAATAAAAATATATCTTTTAGATTTAGAGTTAAGCTATAATAAAATAAATATATATATATATATATATATATTGTGAGATTCTATTTTATTTTAAAACATATTTATTTTTATTTTTTAGATTTAGATTTAAGTTAGAATAAAAATAAAAATATATCTTTTAGATTTAGAGTTCAGTTATAATAAAATAAAATATATATATATATATATATATATATATATATATATATATATATATATATATATATATATATATATATATATATATATATATTGTGAGATTCTATTTTATTTTAAAACATATTTATTTCTATTTTTTAGATTTAGATTTAAGTTAGAATAAAAATAAAAATATATCTTTAAGATTTAGAGTTCAGTTTGAATAAAAAATACATATATAGTGTGAGATTCTGTTTTATTTTATAAAAAAATTGTTTCTATTTGTTTAGGTTTATTTTACTATTTAAATACATATTTTAGCCATGAGGCATTAAAACAATTCACAAATAATATTTCAGAGTTTTCTCTCTTTTTGATGGATTCCAAATTTACACTCTAGTGGATTGCAGTTCTATTTCATGAGATTTATTTGGTGGATTCCAAATATTCTCTTCCTAGTGGGCTCCGGAAACCTATTTACTAGGATTAGCACTCACTACAAGAAATTTATGTATTTGCAACGAAATCTTCCGACAAAATGAGATTCTTCACAATGGTTTGATGTTTTCGACCAAATATTCCTCGCAAATGTACTTTTCAAAAATGTTGACCGACCGTTCTGAGCGAGACAAGGCCCACACGTTAACTGCGTGTATTACAAATACATTTGCGAGGAAAATTTCCACGCAAATGCACTTTGACTAACCGTACTCTATAAGGTTCACGTGATGCGCATAATTCAAGAACATTTGCGAGGAAATTTCCTCGTAAATGTACAGAGAGCCGTTACAGAGAGCCGTTACGATTTTGCACCGTTGGGCAACGTTCGGGACATTCATTCACTTCATTTTCTTCTATAAATACCATTCATAATGCATTCCCATTCACAATTCATTTCATTCACAATTCATTCTTAATTTCATCCATTCACAAATTCATTTTCTACACATCTTTGCTCTCAGTTTTGCATCTGATTATTATTATACGGGTAAGTTTTGTAAATTTATTTTTTGTTTTACAAAATTATTTTTTCAATATTATTTCTCTACAATAAAATTTAGTCAATGATTTTCTTACTAAGAGGGTCAACTAATCAACTAATCTTCATACTTAATCTTTTGTTTGGTGCAAGAAAGAAAATATTAATAAAAACAAATAAAATCATACCTTTTATAAAAAAATTGATAAAGGTAGTAAGTATTATTTTATATTGGTAAAGGTATCAATTTTTTTGGTCAAGGGTAAAGATAGTATTTCATTGCTAGTAAACATTTTATGAGTTACTTTTTTTTTCTGACGCAATGAGTTACCTTTTTTCTCTCTTTTTTCAATTCTATAAGTTTTCATATATCTCTCTTTCCTCTCTCATGTCATCTACTATCAATATAAATAGTGAACTATAAATATGTACCTCATACTTGATTGAAGAAACACATCATTTGGTTGATCGGTTCTTGAAAGTAATTTTAAGGTTGGATTCACTTTTTCATAGTTCTTTTCTTTATTATCGAAAATTCATTTATATATTAATGCTTATGTCTATGGCATTAAATTATTAATTTCATGTTCATTTCGCAGTAATCATGAAGGTTGTATTTGATCCCACACAAAATCATAATAAAAGATAATTTGAAGAGACTGTCTCCAATAATAATTTTCAAGATGATGAAGAAGTTATATTTGTTTCAGAGTCAAGAACTAAATTCAGACAGTTGGATAATATAATGGTTTAGTCCATTTCTCAATTCTTATTATTCTTTTTTTTTTTTTTTGAAAAATTCATTTTGTTGTTATATATTTAATCACAATTGTTTTGGTAGCTTTTATATTATAAATTTATACCATAGATTTATAAATGTAACGTGTGTTTATCAATGCATGTCACCAAAACAATTGTGATTAAATATATAACAATAAAATGTATTTTTCAAAACAAAATAAATAATAAGAATTGAGAAATGGACTAAACCATTATATTATCCAATTGTCTGGATTTAGTTCTTGACTCTGACTCTGAAACAAATATAACTTCTTCATCTTCTTGAAAATTAATATTGGAGACACTCTCTTCAAATTTTCTTTTATTATAATTTTGTGTGGGATCAAATACAACCTTCATGATAACTGCGAAATGAACATGAAATTAATAATTTAATAAGCATGCCATAGACAAAAGCATTAATATATAAATGAATTTTCGATAATAAAGGACAAGAACTATATGAAAAAGTGAAGTCAACCTTAAAATTATTTTCGAGAACCGATCAACCAAAATGATGTGTTTCTTCAATCAAGTATAAGGTACATAATTATAGTTCACTATTTATATTGATAGTAAATGACATGAGAGAGGAGAGAGAGATATATGAAAACTTATAGAATTGGAAAAAGAGAGAAAAAAAGGTAACTCATTGCGTCAGAAAAAAAAGGTAACTCATAAAATGTTTACTAATGAAATAATATCTTTACCCTTGACTAAAAAAAATTGATATCTTTACCAATATAAAATAATACTTACTACTTTTATCAATTTTTTTTATAAAAGGTATGATTTTATTTGTTTTTCTAATATTGTTCTTTCTTGATAGACTTGCAGTGTTATTATTGAGTTAATCTCGTTCTTTCAACTTGATTAATTGGTAAGGGAGAGTAACATATTTAGGGGGAGTCTTAAATAATTTCATTGGTGTAGTTTTAATGAGAGGCTTTGATTAGGGGCTAATCAAATAAGACTTATAGACTAAGTACTAGGAGATAGTGAAGGTTATTCTCCTGTATTGGTATCCCCCAGATTAGGTGCGTTATCAGTGAACTGTGTAAACAATTATTTGTGTTATTTATTGTTTTCCTGCACTTATATATACTTGTTTACTGCTGCGAGACACAAAACTAAGCAAGTTGTCGAGACATCTTACTTAAAACATCTTTCCCCAAGAGAATTATAATTTCAGGGTAGTTACTAATGGTCTGTAATTGGTATAGATGATTTAGGGAAGAGAGAAATAAGAAAGAGAGAAAGAGAGTAGAAATAGAGGATTTTTCTTGTTTGGTTTAGCATAGAAAGTGAGAAGAGATAAGAATTTGGTGGGACCCACTGCTTTTTACAATCTCTCCAATCTAGCGAAGAAAGTGAGGACAAGTGTCTTATTTTACTTTATTTCTAGGCTTAATTATGGTTTTGGTCCCTTAACTAAATTGTTGGTTTCATTTTGGTCCCTTAATTAATAAAAGTTTCATTGAAGTCTCTTAACTATATTTTCACTGGTCAAGTTAGTCCCTTATGCAATATTGACGCTTCTTTTCCGCCCAATTCTAACAGAACAGGTATTGGTGTATGTATCCGAGATGACCAAGGCACTTTTATTCTAGCTAAGATTGAATGGTTTACTCCAAGATGTGAGGTTCATATTGGTGAAGCGCTTGGACTTTTGCAGCTCTCAAGTGGGGTTCACGAGCTTAATCTAGGTCCGGTGGAATTCGAATTGGATTCAAAGAGGGTGGTTGATAGTTTCCACTCTACACAACCAAATCTCACGGAGTTTGGTGTTATCATGGATCATTGTAAATTTATTTTTGCTAATTATTATAGAAACTCTAGTGTCGAGTTTGTGCGGAGACAATCAAATGAGGTTGCCCATACTTTAGCTAAGGCGGCCACGTTGTCAGCTAGTTTCCAACTCTTGGTCGATGTACCAAATTGTATTGAACACATTTTAATTAATGAAATGCTATAAGAACCCTTTCGTCAAAAAAGTTAGTCCCTTATGATTTTGTTAAAATAATATCCATTAGATTAAAATAAGGAAACACAGATTTGTTTAGGCCTGATTTTCGCAGATCTTGAAAAGGGCAATTGAGATAATTGATTTGTGAGAAAAATAAGAGATCTTTAAAAAGCATAATAATCATGTTGTGTTTCAATTTCAGTTTCAGGTTGAGAATAAAATGTTGCTCAGCATTCCACCAGATTCATGAAGATGATGAAGAAGAATGGAGGAGGAACATGAGAAAAGTGAATAAAATTATGTGTAGGTGGTTCAGTGGTACTAGTTACAATAGACTTGCATGATTTAATGGTTGTCATTTTAACAAAAATATAAGGGACTAACTTGACTAATAAAAATACAGTTAAAGGACTTAAATGAAACTTTTATTAATTAAGGGACCAAGATGAAACTAATAATTTAGTTACGGGACCAAAAACATAATTAAGCCTTATTTCTATCATTACCCCTCTTTCTATTTTTTATTCCAACCACAATTTTATATGTTTGAATTTTGAGCAAAGGATATTTTTGTTTTTTAAAAATTAAACACACTTCTCTCTCACCTATCTCTCTCATATTTCTCTTAAACCAAACAATATATAAAATCTACTCTATTTGTCATTTATTTCTCTCTTCTCGCACTCTCTCACATATTTCTCTAACGGAATTAGAGAGGGATTTGTGAAACTTAAATTAGTGAGGAAATTTGTGACGGATTCTATCCGTGTCCAATTTTTTGTCACCGATACTGTTACCCTGACCAAAGGTGTAGCATTGATTCTGGATTGTTATAAGGTGTTTGATTATTCTAAAGCAGATTTTATTTTGTCTCCAGAATTGATTCAGCTAGAAGTTTTGATTTGTAACTTCTAGCTTTAACTATGATTTTTACACTAAAATTTATTGTTCAACTCAGTTTTACATAATTGAATCTAAACATACACTCTGCCAAAAAAGGCTTTAGAAAGCGCTTATTTTATCTTTAGACAGCGCTTATTGAGTGGTGCCTATTCTGGCGCTGCCTTTTGTATAGACAGCGCTTATAATTACGTAAAAGCGCTGTCTAAAGTCGCCCTTAGGCAGCACTTTTTACTCAAAAGCGCTATCTTATGTACCTTTAGAAAGCGCTTATTTTCAATATGCGCTATCTTATGGTACCTTTAGAAAGCGCTTATTTCCAATAAACGCTATCTTACGGTACCTTTAGAAAGCGCTTATTTTCAATAAGCGCTACCTTATGGTACCTTTAGAAAGCGCTTATTTCTAATAAGCGCTATCTTACAGTGCCTTTAGAAAGCGCTTATTTTTAATAAGCGCTATCTTACGGTACCTTTAGAAAGCGCTTATTTTCAATAAGTGCTAGCTTATGGAACCTTTAGAAAGCGCTTTCTTTCACTAAAAGCTATCTTATGATACCTTTAGAAAGCGCTTATTTTCAATAGGTGCTATCTTATGGTACCTTTAGAAAGCGCTTATTTTCAATAAGCGCTATCTTATGGTACCTTTAGAAAGCGCTTCTTTACAATAAGCGCTAGCTTAGGTTTCTCTTAGAAAGCGCTTGTAGCTGATAAGCGCTATCTTAGGTAGATATTAGAAAGCGCTTCTTGTTCATAAACACTAGCTTAGGTAGCCTTTAGAAAGCGTTTATTGCTCATAAGCGCTATCTTAGGTAGTCTTTAGAAAGCACTTTTAGCTCAAAAGTGCTAGCTTACGTAGCATTTAGAAAGCGCTTCTATCTCATAAGTGTTACCTTAAGTAGTCTTTAGAAATCGCTTGTGGCTTATAAGTGCTATCTTAGCTTATATTTATGAAGCGCTTCCGACTAACAAGCGCTATCTTATGTTGGCTTTAGACGGCGTTTCCAGTTTATAAGCGCTATCTTAGGTTACCTTTAAGTGCTATTTTAGATAGTCTTTAGTCAGCACTTTTTATTTGTAAATATTGTCTTACGTTACGTTTCAATAGCACGTTTTTACTAAAAATTAAGTATTATATTATTTTATGTTATTATATATGAAATTTTAATGCAAATATATTAATTATAAATAAAATATATAAGCTAGATAAAATTTGCAAAAAATTAATAATACCAATTCTAATATTATGTACCTAAAAAGAAATTGTAATACTATAAAAATTTCATATCCAAATCATACGTTCATAAAATTGATCCATGACTATATTAGATTATAGATGAAAGAGTGTGCATCTACCATGTCTTTTTCTTCTTCTTCTATTCATAGTGTATACACTAAAAACAAAAAACGATGACATTCTATCTAAATGGCACTTTTCAGTCAGCAGTCTGAAATTCAAAATAAGTGAAGCACTCTAAACCCGCCTCCCATCTTACATTAATTTAACCTGCACCGGACATAATGCATTGATAAGTATATGTAGTATATATAGGCGCACCATACCATGCAAACAGATCATGATAACAAGAAAATACAAAAAACATAACAAATGGATGAGGTCATGCCCATAAATTTAAACAACACATGCATTACAAAAAGCAACTCATGCATTCAGATGAATTATTATTCGGAATTAATATGAGGTCATGCCCATAAATTTAAACAAACGACGTATATCATTAAAGAAAATAAATGATAAAATAAAACTAAAGTATACTTTTTTTTAATCGGAAAAATATTATTAAACACGCAAACTCCGAACAAGATGTCCACGGGTTGCAAAGGGGTCCGAAAGGATCCAATGTTACAGCAAACAAGCGGGAAACAAAATAAACCAAACAAACCATAACCACCCCACCCTCCCCACCATACAAATACAAGCCCAGAATCAAAACCAAAAGAAAAGACCTACTAAAGAAAAAGGCATTCAGCATAGCCCTTTACACCAGAATCCCCAATTGCCTCAACAACAAAAAAACACGGTAAAACAACAAACAAGCATCTATACTAAAGAACACTTCAACTACACCAGGCCATTAAATCTTATGAATCAGAAACCCAAAAAAGATATTATAACAAATAGTTTATCAGTTTATAACAAAAAAACTTATTGAATAGAGGAAACAGTGGTATCTCAGATGAAGTTTTACACCGCCAGTGCTGTTGTTGTTGATGTTAAACTCACTTAGCTTATACCCAAGAAAATCAAATGGAATCTCGGAAATTCCTGCCAACAATTTGATAATACAGAACAGAGGTAAGCATATATTAATGGCAACCATATTTATATTCATATGCAATAACATAGCTAATACATGACAACTGATAAATGGAAACAATTTGTACCCAATTTTTGTTTAAAAATATTTTTAGATGCAAAAGGAATGTAATAAATTAATTAATGAAACTATTGTAGTACTAGTGTTGGATTGAAGTAATCCAACACATAAATAAATCTTCAAGTGGTGTGATGAGAGTAAGACCAACCATCAAAGGTCTATAGTTGAAACCTCTTTCACTGACATATTGCATGTCTGTTACATTAGCATAATCTAAACCTTGTACTCCTTTCACTATCATAAAGCCTATGAACCCAAACAAACTTAGCAGCTTCATGCCCCCAAAACTCTTGTTTGTTTGGTTCATTGACAAAAGTTAAAAGAAGAAAATGGCAGCAACCTTAAAAAGTTATAAAAGAAAGTGTTCAAAAAGAGAAGGAGTGTGAATAGAGAACAAGTGTATATGTAGGAGAAAATAAAGTAAATACAGTTTGTTTAGGAAAGGTGTAAAATTTGGAAAAAGGTGAGTCACAAGTTAGAAAATGGTAGTAATAAATAATAAGGTTTTGGAGTTGAGTATAGATTGGTAATTCAATACAGCAATAACAGCAAGTAATAACGAAATGTAGAGAGTTAAAATGGAGCAGATTTTTTCATAAATGCAAAATGATAAAAAGTTTTTGTTTCATATGAAAAGTTCAAACAATAGAAGTAAAAGGCATGAAGTGAAGTGTATACGGTTGGTGAATGAGAAAGGGAACAAAATTTTCGTACATTATTTGGGAATCATTTAGACATCGAGGTTAAAAATAGTTTATAAACAATATTTATATTCTTCAACTCAACTTAACGAGACATCTTTAACGAGATGGGTGCAGACTGCAAATAGGACTAGGACTTGTAGTTTTCCTTATTATTTTTGTGTAGGGATACGTTTGGGAAAAAAGTCATTAACATTTAAGCAAGAAAAACATGTAGAAGAAGCTATTCTTAGCAAGAACAATGAACATGTAACCCGAACAAAAAAGCTTCTAATGTACAAGTAAACCAAAAAAGCTTCTAGACACCATTAGTTTTTAAGTCCACTAGTTTTTTTTCTTTCAATTTTTCTTTGTTAATTTATTCTTAATTTAGTAACAAACAAGATGCTTATTCCTTACTTCATATTGTCTCAAAAACTTCTTATTACTATGCAAAAAGGTAAAACTAGCATAACATACTAACATATATATAGTATAAAATATACTTATCTAATTAATCATCATGAAAGAAATTTAATCATAGTATATAAATCATAGTATTAATTAGTATTTGGAATGTTTTTACTTTGATGCAAGAAATGTAAAGAATATGAAACTTGTTACCACGTCAATTTCTACAACACAACAATAAAAGTACCAACACAAACTATTCTAAATAGGGATCTACCCTACAGTCTACTGTCTTATATATCAGTCTTTACCAAAACAAAATATTTTTTTAAAAATACAAGAAGGTTGCCTATTAATCATACTGTTTGATATATCATATTGTTGCTTAAATGGCATATAGTATTATATATAAAAATGGGTCTTATATCAGTCTGATATATAAAAATGGCATATCAAAAGTATTTTTTAAAGGGTCTTATATCAGTCTTTACACAAACAATTAAACAAAGGGTCAAACAAACTTGCAATTTTGATATATCATTTTTTTTATTTTGAAATGTCAAATATATTATTTAAATCCTTAAAGCACAAGAAGTACTCTAAGATTGAAGAAGTAATACAGGGATGTAGCCAAAAGAGAAAAACCAGCTACAAAGCAAAACAGAAAAACCAGTAACAAGGCAAAACACATAAACCAGATACAAAACAAAACAAGCTACACTTTAGAACTACCAGCTATCAATTCATATATAAAAGGGATCGAGCAGCCAAAACCGACCAACACAGAGGCACAAATCTAAAATACTAGTAAAACTAGAGTATGATATCAAGAACACAAAATCAACTTATTTCACCTAAACTAATCTAAATGAAACTTAATCAACTAGTTCAGGAATGCTTTGAAATTCAGGTCTCCAAGACCTTTGAAGTGATTTAACAAACTATCAAAACCCTAATGATTAAACTGTAATCAGAGAGAGAGAGAGAGAGAGCTAGTTGTGAAACCAGTGTTGAGGAGAGGAGCTACGGCGGTGACAGAGGAACGGAGGTGGTCGGAAAAACTCGTCGTCGTACGTTCGCGTGAAGGAAAATTGGATTCTTGATATTGTGGGTTCTGCGTTCTGTTTCTCTTATTGAAACCGTGAAATTGAAACGGTGTTCTGCATTCTGTTCTGTTTTACCTTTTTTTTTCTCTATTTGTGTGAAAATCTATTTTTTTCTTTTATAGAAAAACCAATAAAATTCATATCTTTTTAAAAAGATGTATATCAAAAAGTATTAGTATAAAAAGTCATATGATATGATTTATGCGTCAAAAAAAAAATCATATGATGTATTTTAATTTAAATATATGAGTATTTTAATTTGAAAAGCCATATGATATGATTAACTTGAGTACTTACTCACAAGTTACAAATATATGATTATTTTAATTTCAATATTTAACGGCAAAAAATATGATGTAACAACTTTTTGTTTTTAAAACAAAGTTTATTTGTTGATATATATACATTCACATTTAAATAAAATTTGTTACATATATGATAATGGTTCTTTTATGCAAAAAAATAAAATAAAGGTTCTTTAGTAAAAAAAAAAAGTGTATTATGAAGAGTTAAAAATCTATAAATAAGACGAGTGGAAATTGTTAAAATTTTCAAGTGCAAAGTAAAATAACAAATCTGAGAGAAAACAAATAAAATATTCATGGATGTTCAAAAGGAAGAAAGAGTCGAAGACTCATTAGAACAGTCGACGGGAGGTGAAGAGGGAGAAATAGTTGAAGGCTCGTTCGACAAAATACAAGAACAACATGGTGTTGAAGAAGAAGTTTCATCAAGGCTACCCACCTCGTCAAAATAAAAAATTAAGGGTATCAATTAATGTTCAAAAAGAAGAAAGAGTCGACTCATTGGATCGTTGATGAGAGAAATAGTGGAAGATTCATTTGACAATATACAAGAAGAAGAAGAAGAAGAAGAAGAAGAAGAAGACGGAGGAGGAGGAGGAGGAGGAAGAAGAAATTGTCCAACATATTGAGATTCAACAAGAGATTAGAGAGATGTTACATATATATCTTCCTAAATTTTATTGAAATTTTATTAAACTTTTAATTTTTTTACTTTTAATTTTGAAATCAATGATTGCAACTTGAATTTGAATTGAGAATTGTGTCTAAAACTTCGCTAGTTTACATCAATTACTACATATTTTATTTTCTTCTATAAACGGTGGTTTTATGGCATTTGAAATTATAGATATATTGTTTTCAACGCATGCAAAAGCTTGATCGGATTCTTGTTCGGCGCAAAACTTTGATCACAAATTTTTGCCTCATTAATTTACAAAAAACCTGTAGTCAAAACAATAAAATAAAAAACAGAAACAGTTGAACAAGTATCGTTAAACATTAACAAAAACAAAATAATAAAATATACGCAATATATATATATATATATATATATATATATATATATATATATATATATATATATATATATATATATAGCGTATAGCGGCGGGTAGAAATCTCGCCAGCATAATATAACAATGAAACAAATAGATATAACAATAAGTAAGTTAAGGAACTACATTAAATCGAAATAAAAAATGTAAGGAATCAAAAGGCAGCGCTTTTGTTAACTAATAAGCGCTGTCTAATGTTACTCTAATAGACAGCGCTTTTTTTTTATTCGTAAGCGCTGTCTAATATTGCCATGTAAGAAAACGCTTTTTATTAATTCATAAGCGCTATCTAATGTTGTTACCATATAGACAACGCTTTTGTTCACCAATAAGCGCTGTCTAATGTTACCCTAATAGGCAGCGTTTTTCTTTCATTCATAAGCGTTGTCTAATGATACCATATAAGATAGCGCTTTTTATTAACTCATAAGCGTTGTTTAAGGTTACCCAATAGGCAGCGCTTTTTATTCCTCCATAAGTGATGTTTAATGTTAGTCTAATAGACAACGCTTTTAGATCATCTATAAGTGTTGTCTAATGTTAGTCTAATAGACAGCGCTTTTTCATCATTCCTAAGTGCTGTCTAATGTTTTAGTATTTAGAAAGCGCTTTTTATTCGCTCATAAGCGCTGTCTAATGTTACCCTAATAGACAGCGCTTTTCATTCACTCATAAGCGCTGTCTAATCTTGCACAAAAGAAAGCGCTTATTAGAATAAGCGCTATCTAAGATGAAAATCGTTTTTTTTTTAAATTTTGATTTTTTTTAAGACGTTAGGCAGCGCTTGTTGGAAAAAAGTGTTGTCATATGTTAGACCCTTAGGCAGCGCTTCTTTCAACAAGCGTTGTCTAAGGCCGCGCGTGTCCCTTTGGCAGCGCTTTTTCTAATAAGCGTTGTCTAAGGGGCGCTTTCTAAAGTCTTTTTTGGCATAGTGATATATCAACTTTGCTAAATTCAATTCTCCCAAAATTAATTCTGTTAAAATTAATTCTATCTAAAAATAAATCAAACATACGTTTAGTCCAACACGGCTTACGAGGGCTAGTCACGTTAACCAATGTACACCGCCCCCCATTAATTGTTGCGCGCCCTCCAATTACTCACGCGCACCCCCCAACCCCATTGCTGCGCGCGCCCCCCACCTTTACTTTTTTTTTTCATGTATTTTAGTGGGAAGAGGGTGCATCATTTTGATTTGTTCAAAACAAAGTCTAGTCTTTTATACTATTTGTTTGTGGCATCTTTGTGCTTAGACTCGGAGTCGGAAGTAATAAAGATGCTATCCTATTGAAGGGCAATTATATGGAATGTAAAAGCTAGCACATTTCTTCAACTTTGAAGGGAAAATGGTTTCAATATAATTTTTTGACATTTTCATAGCTATAAGTTTTAAGGACCGTAATAATTTGAAACAAGGCAGATATGTACCATGGACTAAATTTATTTGGGTGTAGTAATCTATTATAATTTGCTTATTTTTTGTTCTTATTTTAGTATTTAATCTTAATATTTTGACCATGAATTTGGTAAATGTAGGCATGTAGCATGGTTGTTGAAATCAATAGCATTCTCAATAGATTTTATTTTGGCAACAATTGAGAGAATGCAAAAAAAAGCACGCAAAATAGAGTTAAGGGAAGAAATGATATCTGTGGGAGCTTTGAAAAAAGAAGTAAAAAAAATTGGAGGTTTGGTTTTGACTTTTGCACAATAATTGTATGTGTTAACTAGTTTTTTGGGTTAATATTTTATGTGTTAATTTTTTATGCTAATAACTAAAAAAAAAATTGTAAAAAAAAAAAAAAAAGGAATTGGTATTAAAATATAAGAGAAAATTGGTCAATAAAAGTTGATGTATCTGATTAAAAATTTGGTTCAAATACATTAATTTTATTTGACCAACTTTCTCTTATATTTTTGGACGGAATAGTAACTTTTAAAAATGATAAGTTTTATTGTTAGACATAATAAATTATAAAACTCATACAATGCACGGATGAAAGATTTAGTTTGAAATCTACATTCCAAAACAAATGGCGCAATAATATAACCTAAAGACCAAAATTCTCAATTGTTTGACTCAAATTTCTGCATGAGTTCAATCTGAATTATAATCGACCTAAGAATATCATTAAGTCAATTGCATCTCTGATGCAATAAGATGTTTGAATCGAACATGCATTCGATCACAACATATTTTTATATTTGAGATTAAAAAAAAAAGAGATTTAATTATAAAAAGTAAAATATGTAAGTAAAAAAAAGAATGTGGGACATATGAGTTAAATACAGGGAGATCTATAAATCAATTTCTAACGGAAACAATATATCTTTCCGATATAAAAATAAAAGTAAACTAAAATTTGAAAATTTCTCTATGCACCCCCTTGTTTCTCTTTCCCCCCTAACTATCCATCATGCCCTCATCTGTGCGTCAGAGTAGTTCGGGTTATATTTCCCGAATACATGGCTAAAGTTCGGAACATTTTATCCAATGTAGACTGAAGAAGGTGAAAGTTCGGAGAAAATTATCCGAAATTGGCATACTTAATCTCACCAACAACTCACTTTACCAACTTCTTCCACACACACACACAAATGACACAATCAAAAACTCTATTCTTCCAAAGCCCAAATCACTTTCTTTTGAAAAGGGCCATTAACACTGCAACGATTTTGGCGCCAAATTGTGCGAGTTGGAGCCACACTGAATTGAACTCGACTACTCGGAAAACGGATATCGTCGTCGGCCGCCGTAAACAGTTATAAAGCCATCCAGGTTTTCTTTCTTTCCTTTTCTTTTCTTTTGATATTTTCTCGGTTTTATGTGGTGGTTGAATCTTATGTGATTAGGGTTTATTTCAAATTGAAATTTCTTGAATCAGTTTTGGATTCATGAAGGTTTTTGGCAAACCATTGAAAACTCACACACAAAGTGGAGGATCGGGTTCGAACCATTTTCTTTGTTATTTATGATGTAGGTTATGTCAAATGACCGATTATTCCAAAAGCTTAAGCTGTTAGGAAAGACCACATTAGGTTATGCGCTTAATTGTTTTGCATAGAAGGTGTTTGATTTAATTTTAAAGTGACAATTTAGTTTGCATAGATGTATATGCAGTGTCTTTGGCAAAATCTCATATGTTGAAAAATTATAGATCATTACTCAGTGCATCTAAGAGCATTTTGAATAAATTGTACAACGTTTTTTTTTTGAAATGCTGTAGTGAAGTTGAATTTTTTAATTGTAAATTATTAACTTCCATATCGTTTTCGTACAAATTTGGTTGACTAAATATATTATGTACTATAGTTCTTTTATGTTTTTAATAGACCCGTGTTTCAAACGGGTCAAAAGTCTAGTTGATGTAAATTGTGAAAGACTGTAGGTTCATTCCTCGCAAATGTGACCGGCTTTTGTGCTCTGTTGTATAATTTTCTGTATGTAAAATATTTTCTTCTAAGAAGTATTATTTGGTCTTCATAGTTTGAGAACTCAATCACTAGGGATGTTCATTCTGCAAAATTATTTTCCTATCATTCTAACTAGAAACCTATTTTACACATTACACTTATTACATCTGTTAAGCAATTAAATAGTGTTGGAGTATTTTTACTTGAGTCAGTTGAGTGTGCATGTACATTCTGGTTAGTGTATTCGTTATATGAAGAAAGATATTGGTAAAGTACGAACCTTAGAGTTGAAATTCACAATGTTCTATTTTGTTTTCTGTGCTCTTTGACAAATTTTCAGTCATAATAATCGGTCTTAACTAGTTCTATTTTATTTTTGGTTTAGTTGACTCTTCTTTTATGTGCTCACTGAATTTTGCTGAAATTTTTGTTTTCATAGACGAAACTGTGGTTGAGTTCTCAATTTGGAGCAGACTATTTACACCCTAATAATATGCTTAAACTAAAACATATGGAGTTATAATTAGTTAGAACAAAGGCATCATTGGCAAAACTGATTCCAGTGTGATTTGTGGCCGCGATATATAGCTGCCCAAGCAAAAAGAAACACACCAGAGAATTGCATGCAACAAATAGCCAAGTTTATAAATGAAACTTAGGAGAATATAACATACAAGTTTATAAAATCAGTAGGGTATTGCCTAACTAATAAGGACCACATTTGTATGATGAGATCAATGAAGGAAAGCAGAATACTATTAGGTGGCATAGTGAAAGATTTTCCATAGCTTTTGGGCTCATGAAATCAAGATCTACCAATTAGAGTATTTAAGAATCTTAAGAGTGTGAAATCAAGATCAATCCTCTGTTTTTGGGGATTTTGTGATACTCTTGCTATGCCATTAACTTTGTTTTAGTATTTATGGTATGTATGAAATTTAATTGATTACATATACTTTAACTTTATGATGTCAATATTTTTGTTTTATTTTTATATCACTGATAATAATTATGAATTGAAGTTAAACTGTTCAAATTGTCGAACCCAAAGTCTTGGACACACCACTTACAAAATATTGTATTGCAGATGCAATTAAAGATCAGCAAATTTTTCAAATGCCCCTCTAATTCCACTCCTTCATCCACATCCCTCACCCGCGACAACGATGAAGATTTGTCCAACAGTGAGAAGAAACAACATATTTTCAACACTTACGACCAAAACCAGAAGAACGCTAAACCTGATGCTTCGCCTTCCACCATAACAAGAAAACCGGTGGTGAAGAACAAGAAGAGGAGCTATGACCAGTTGCATTTGGATTTGGGCCAATCCGATTTCTTGTTGCACACGTGTTCCACTTGTGATTTTGTGTTCACTCCCGGCAATGTAGAAGACGAGAAATCCCACACACCATTTCATAAACGTTACACGCAAGGAATCCAATTCAGAGTAACCCCTATTCTAATCTCTAATATTTGATTCCTATGCTCATTTCTTCTTATTCCTATTATTCACTCTTGATTCTTTTTTTCTGTAGGGTTGGATGAATGAAAGGGTTATTTCTTCTCACGAAAGTGGTCGAATTATTTTGGTGTTGGGGACTGACCCATCTTCTCACAAAAACAAGGTTATGTATTCCTTCTAACCTCCTTTCTTATGATTTTCCAGGATTTGCAGCATTGAACATGTTCTTATGAAATTGTTGCTCTGACAGGCTGAAGATATTGTGAAGATGATGGAAATTGAGTTAGGAAGTGGATGGATAGATCCTCAACATTGTAAGGTGGATAATGTTCTCCTTCACCTTTGCAATTTAGATTTTGATTATGTTGCAGTTTAGATTAGTATTTAAATTATATAGGTTTCATATTTAAAATAAGTTTATGATTATTCTTTTATTTGAAATGCTTTTAAACTTGTTATATATTCATAAAGGTATCAAATGAGAGAGCTTCTTAAATAAATATTTGTCACCTGATTTTTTAGTACTTTTTGAAATATTTATACTCTATAAGCTGTTTTTATTGCCTGAATGAAAATATTATGTTAGGTTATTACTGATTGGCATTGTAGTACATATACAGGTCTATCTATCCGTTTCTCTCCAGAGGATTGTTGGATGTGTGGTTGCAGAACCAATTAACGAAGCATTCAAAATTGTGTCTTCCTCTGTCGTTGAGCATTCTGTAAGAAAAAAGGAAAAGAAGCTAAGTGCTACTACCACTCTCCAGTTTGGGGATATTGTTTTTCAAAGAGAAGTTGAAAAAAAGGCTGTGATTGTGAGTAATTCTGAGGTGATGGATGGTAGCGCAATCTTCTGTGAAAGCAATCCTGTTGCTTCTGTTTGTGGCATTAAAGCCATTTGGGTCACTCCCTCCAACAGAAGAAAACACATTGCTAGCCAGTTGCTGGATGCTGTCAGGTAAATTAATTATGCTTTAGTTGTGTTTCTCGCGGAAATTGTGCAACCAGACGGCCCTGCAATATCTAAATAAAGCATACATTCGACTTTCTAGTGAGCGTCAATAACAACAAATAGATTCAACTGGTACACAGATAATGGAGGTTATGTTAAATCACATCTTTTAAGCATATAATACAAGCTATGTTGAATTAGTGTTAATTGGCTTATTATTCTTCAATCAATTTCTGGCTTGTTTATTCGTTTTCTGCCCTTTTTGGCAGGAAAAGTTTCTGCACAGGCTTGGAGCTTGAACATGCACAACTAGCTTTCTCTGCACCAACCTCAGTCGGGAAGGCATTTGCATATAGTTACACTGGTACTGGATCATTCTTAGTGTATAAATGAGCACAACCGAGGATTTGAAACAGCAGAGGAATTGGTGAGTCTCGTGTCATTTAAGCTGAAAATCAAGTGTAGAAATGTAGATAGCATGCTCTTCTCTTTCTATCAGAAAATGCTTGGGCAAAACATTCGGCGCTGCCGGTGGTGTAATTTTGGTTGAGTAAGAGACTAAGAGTTGTCAATACCACCTTTAACGAACACCACATAGATACGGGGCTGATTGATTTTCTTTTGAAGAATACATACAAAGCCTTATTCTAGTAGATTGTACACAGCTTGAATCACAAGTTTAGTGTCTGAAATAGTAGTGGTGAATAGTTTTGTTCTTAAAAGATATTAAAATTGTAAAATTACATATGAAATTTAAAATGTTCGACCACATTAGCCATTTGAGACAGTTTTAGAGATGATACGAACATAATACATTTGATTTTTGGGTATGTAGAGTCGTAAACGAAATAACAAGTTTAGAAACTCACACACACACAAAGTGGAGGGACCGGGGTTCGAATCCCGGTCATGAGCGTCCGACCTAACATTTCGACATGTTCTGCTAGTTGAGCTAGGACTTTTGGACTGATACATTTGATTTTAATGGAGGTTTTTTTTTCTGTCTATTCTAACATGGTTACTTCTGTGGTGTATTGATTCAGTGTGTATAGCTTCATGCATTTGTTCTGTTTTTTGGTTCTGTTGTATTTGCTGCTGTATGATCACATTATTCACATCTTTTTTTGGTTACGTACATTATTCACATCTATTATGATGCTTCTATTCTTATCTCGATAAATTTTCCACAACTTAAGCATGTTTCATCTTTTTGTTTAGTGTATAATATATATTTTCTGATCTTCCAAAAACTTATAAAATAATAAATAAACAAATTAAAACATAGGAAGTCAAAATTAGTTAGAGGGCATCATTGGCAAAGCTGATTCCAGTACATTTTTAAAAGATGGCACTTTGATATTATTTTTTTAAAGAGGCAATTTAGAGAGAAAAAAAAACAATTTTTTACCAAATAGAGTCTAAGTGTTCTTGACGTTTTTACCATATTCCTGTTTGTTTAATTAAACTTATTTTTTTAATTTTAAGCATAATGTGAGTGAGTGTGAGACATGTGAGAATAATAATGTAAAAAAAATGAGTTAACTTCTAAAAAAGTAGGTAAGTCATTGGAGTTGGAGTTGAATGGAAAAAAAAAGTAGGTAAAGTCATTGGAATTGAATGAAAATTTTGTAACATCACTATAAATCAATTCCCAAATTTTCTACAATTTCAAAAAGAAACAAAAACTAAAGAGTTTGTACAGGAGGTTTTTTGTAAGTTCATCAGCTTGCTTTTACTCGCACTTTTTTTCGGTTGTGTTGGTGCATATGAATCTTACATGGTGGCGGCGCAATATGCCCCGGGCCGTTGTGCACCACCCACAGTGTGCAAAGCTGAATATTCGAACATGTATGTTATAATAGTGTCTGGTCCCAGAATATAAGTGGTCAACCACTTGTGGGAGCAGGAATGGCTAGAACATGGACAATCGTTCGGCGGTCAAGCTTAATTATTTGGGATAGAATTGAATTAAATGTTAGAATAATGGTCAGTGATGTTGTACCAAGTCCTATCAAACAACATTTGACTCCCCTTAAAAGAGAGCTAGCAAACGTAATGGATGGAATTGAACCTATAATTGTTTGTAGCGGAACCGAAAATAATCGTGTTTTAGTAGAAATTCATTTTTGTGTTGATCTGAATTTCAATTTCATAAATTGTAATGGATGGGATGTACAAGTGCTTGTCTGCTAAGTTTGAAGCATAATGTAAAATGAAAGCTCAATTATTTTATAGTCTCACCATCCATAAGTCATACGAAATATTAGTAATTGGTAACTTTGTACCCACTTCATTAGTAGGTAACTTTGAATCATTTGTAATACTTTCACTATAATCAATACAATCGTCACAATATTTGAACTCATATTTTCTGCAAAGTTTGTTGCTTTATTTAGTACGAAATACCTATTGTAATGTAACATATAGATGCGAGACAAAAATTTGGGCGAGTTGAACGCCGTTTTTATCTGTCGGAGAACTCTTATATGTATTTGAATTTGTTATATATAGGGTGGAGGAAAGAATTAGAAGGCATCTTTGAATAGTGTGAGTAGAATTTCAATCAAAGGTATACCATTTCAAGTGCTTTTGCTGCTTTGTAATTTCCTGCATTTAATTGTGTGCAGGGTATAAAACTGTTTGATTTCATCTATCACACTTCTGATTTCTCTACCGAATCTTAAATTGATCAATTGGCATCGACCTTCCGCATCTCTCGTGACTCTTCACTAAGCGCTTTTAAAGTCAATTTCAAAAATAAATTGTTGAGGTAGGTATTTCCTTTGATTTCTGTGATGTTATGCAGTGGTTTTCAATTTTTTACATGAATTTTTTCTGAATCCATTACATATGTTGCAGATACCTTTGATGATTAGGATGAATTCTAAAATTTATGTATGTGATGTTTTGCAGGGTTGAGGTAGAAGACGAAAAAGAGAGCTATGATGTAATAGTAGGTGATAAGTGGGCTATTAACTTATGTATGTGATATGAAAATGTGGCTGGAAGTTAACTTATTTATGTTGACTATTAATTTATGTCTGATATGTTGCAGGGCTGAGGTAGAAAGCAAAAAAGATAGATACTCCATGATGCAATAATAGGTGCGATGGGGCTATTAATTTCTAGTGTGATCATGTATCAACATTGTGTGGTTTCTTCTTATTATTTTGATGACTTTATGAATTGGATTTGTTTATAACATTATATAAGCTACTTATTGGGACAATCCTGTAGCAACTGACACATCCTAAATCTTGACAACAAGTCCCCTTAATTTGCCACTGTTGTATCTAAAAATCCAATGAAACAGTCATTTCCACGTAATTGGTGTGAGGTGTGATTAATTTAATCGAAATTGCAAATCCTTAAAGCCACGTCCCGTTCACACCAGTTCATGGTCTCCAGTTGTTGATATTATTAATTAATTGATTTAACTTTGAGTGGGAAATTTCCCTCCAACACAGCTAGGTCGTTTTGAAATTCAAATCAGGCTATCCTTTTTCAATCTGATGTGTATAAATAGAGATGGAATGGTAAGGCAATCATCACCAGTTTAATATCACAAAATGGCTAATTTATCTCCTCAAACATCAAAGTTAGGGTGGTGCGAATTTGGAAGGTTCACAGGGTATTGATAATGATTGAAGTTAACTTTATTTTGAAGTATTGATAATGATTGAAGTTAACTTTATTTTGATTGGGGCATTGTTGTAGTAATGTTGTTTATCTTTAATTGCTGAAAATATAGGGTGATTAAAATTATTTTGATTGGGTCCTGTTTGTATTCAATAATGATGGTCTTATGTGATGAGAAGTTATATTTATTTTGATTGGGTCATTGTTGTAGTAATACAGTTTATCTTTACTTTATATCAAATGTTTGTTTGTTCTTATTGTACATTTTTAGGTTCACATAAAAAATTTGTAAAGTTTTCTCTGGTTTATAGGGTGTTGTTGTTGCACTTTCTGTTTATTTTGCAGTTGAGAGGTAATGAGAACCTTCATGGCTTCTATTTTTTCTTTATATCCAAACCAGCTTTGTTTTTTCTTTTCTTTTGTGTTGTGTGATGAGAAATATCTTATTTTGATTTTTTTTTGTAAATTTGATTTGAATGTGGGTAGTTTAGTGGAGATATAAATATAATTAGTAATTAAGATAAAATGCATTGTAGGTGTTTGGTGAAATTCTCATAAGGAATATCTGGTAACTAGCATCACATTTTTTATCATTAAATAAGTTTTAAGACAGCTCAATTGGTTCAATTAATAGTAACAGAGAAATTTCAATAGCTTGGAAGGATGGGATATGTTCATATTGATGATGTTGCATTTTGTCACATCCTTCTTTATGAGAACAAAGCCTCTCATGGCCGATACTTTTGGAGTTCTACAATCATGCATAATGTTGAAATGCTTGCCTTGCTAGCAATTTGTTAACATATATATAGATCTCATTAATATCACATAACTAGAAATACTTATATCAATTGTATTTTGCTATAGAACAAATAACAAATCACAGCTACACCTCAAACTTTCAAACAGAAAATCATAAACTTTTTTTTTTAATATAATATCAATTCCAACATGTGATAGAGATTCATAAAACAAAAAAAATAACCATAAAGCAAAAGTATGCAAAAATCACCATTTCATTGATTTCAAAGTTCAGATCAACTATTTTAGTGCCAAAATCCTATTGTTTCTGATTAGAGGGGATCATTTAATATGAGTTTGGTTATATAGTTGTGTGTGGTGGAAATTTGTTCATGTTATAAATGAATTTGTTTTGTTTCAATTTATGTATTGTATTGTTTCTTCTCACTTCAATTATTCTTTTTCCTTTTTTCCCTTTTTTGGTAGGGTGTTGCGACTTGTGAGTGAAGGACATGAATGCGATGAAATAGGAACAAGTGTCTAATGTGAAATCAAGTTTTGTTGTGCATCTTAGTGTATATCAATGACTATCCTCTTATGTTTTGCTTTATTTTTCATCTTAAACCATCATCTACAGTTAATATGCATTGTTATTCAAAATTATCTGAGTAGATGGGCTATAATTAACACATGTAATTCATTTGTCTTCCAATTCTTTGTTGTTATTTCCCATTTAAGCAAGTAGGGTATTGACGAATGGTTTTTTGATAAACTTTTCTTGAAATAGTGAGTGAGAGATAACTTTGTATTCCTTTCCCCTCTATGGTTTCTAATTGATATTTTTCTTTTGTTTTGGTAGGGAAAACAAGAATAAAGTGGAGTACGTCACTTCTTTTTAGGTAAATACTCTTCTTTTGTTGTTTTTGTTTTAATTAATTTCATGTTATGGCTTCTCAAAATTTTGTCTTTCAGTTTTATTGAAAATTTTGGTAGCACAAACAAAGTTCCAGGAATTCGAATTCCAAAATTTTATTAACTTCTCATGAGAATCCATGTGTATAAATAGAGGCCACAATGAAAGGAATCATGAGAAAACTCAATCGTTTACCTTCAGCTTGCGTAGGTGACATGGTGATGGCCACCGTGAAGAAAGGAAAGCCAGATCTCATGAAGAAGGTTTTTCGTGCTGTTATCGTTCGTCAACGTAAGCCATGACGCCGGAAGGACGGTGTCTTCATATACTTTGAAGATATGCTGGAGTTATTTTGAATTCTAAGGGTGAAATGAAAGGGTCTGCTATCAGTACTGGACCAATTGGTAAGAAATGTGTTGACTGTTGATCTTTGGACAAGGATTGCAAGTGCTGCCAATGCCATTGTATGAGGGGTAATTTTGGTTCTTGCAAGTGTTGCCAATGCAATGGAAACTGATTCAGGAAGAGCTTATGTTTGTGTTTCTATGTTAGATTTTCTGAGATTGTTTGTCCAATTTTGTCACCATTTTATCTATGTTTGTTGACTTATTTTCAAATATCTTTTTTTTGAAGCAAAATTTTGCTGGATTCAGTTTTAGATATTATTATATACCTTTTTCTACTAAACGAAATAGAGGCCGAATATATGATGTTTTCCCACAGTTTTTTAAACATTGAACATGGATTAGTGTTCTGCTAATTTAAAGTATGATTGGTTGGCTGATATTTTGCTTGGAAGAGAAGCTTCATGTATTAAAAGTTCGTGTCTTGCGTATTTGGAAGGTCCATGTTTTCATGAATCCTTCGGTGACTAATTCAATTGAGCTGGTATTAGTTGATGAGATGGTGATGTTGAATTTAGTATATCTTTCAAAATTTAGTATAACTAAACAAATTAATGGGCAACGTTGTGAAGGGAATGCCAGTTGTTATTCTACAATTTGCAACTGATGATCTAAGCAAATAAGTGGTGCTCTATTAGAGGTTAATTATATAAGTTTGTTAGAGTTAAACGTATATGTCTTTATTAATACAATTTTTTCTACGTTGCTATTTCTATATATTCCGATTTTTAATATATATATATAGTATAAGATTATTTTTTTTTTGGTACAAAAGTATAAGTTTTTTATTAATACGTATATGTTTTTATATGTATATATACTAAGTGCCTATAAGTTCTATGACATTAGAACATTGTCTCTTTTTAATTAATCTTATATATGTAGTAAAAATCGGAATATGTCTTTACATATTTACTATATTATTTGTATCATCAATTTTATTTACATGAAAATATTAATATTGGTGATTGATTTAATTTTTATTTTAATTGTTTTCTCAATAATTAATGAAACCGTGCATTGCACGGGCTCAGAAACACTAGTTTGTTTATATATAGCCCTAATGATTACTATGTGGTTCTTCAGGATTATGTTTTGATGACATTATAAACTGGATCTTCGGAGAGGTGGTGATATGAAGAGTAGGATCTTCGGTTCTTTTTCCAGTATGGAAATAATCTTAGACCTCCAGTTCTTCTTTTTTGAGGATCATTAAGGGCTTACGGATATTATAGATTGTTATTGTTTTGGGGAAAAAGTCTCAATGTTGATTATGAAGCAAGGTAATTTCAATCCATTTTTTAGTTTTTATGTCTAATTTTCCCTTTCATTCAGAAACAGTAGCTTATATTGATTTCATTGGTAACAAAAGTCGTCCTGAAGGTTCTATTGCAGAAGGGTATATGAAACTTTAGGTATGTATATGTACTCTCGGGGTGTTTCATTTTTTACTTTCGAATTTGACATTGGTTTTCTTTTTAATATACTTTCGATCCATACTAAAGCATCCAATTTTCTGGTCAAACAAGGTGAAGAAGACGAACTGATATATCCTGTTCAGTTCATCAAGATACAAACTAATTTAACAACTCTATTAAATCATGTCTTAATTATTGAATATGTGTCCAACTTTGTCGAAGAAGTTAACTGTTGAACTTGAACCTGGTCACAAAGTATTCATTTAGGGACTTATAATATATGGTCTTATAGGCCAAAATGTTTCTTCCTTAGAGTTTGTTATATATAGGGAGGAGGAGGAGGATAGAATTTTAAGGGATTTTTGAATAATATGAGTAGAATTTCAATAAGAGCTATACCACTTCAAGTGTTTCTACTGCTATGTAATTTTCTGCAATTAATTGTGTACAAGGTATAAAAGTGTTTGTTGATTATCCATGAGAAGTGATTCAAAGTTTACACTTCCAAGTAGTTTTCTTATGTTGTATTGTTAGTTTGTTACTTGATTGGCTAGAAAGATTCTTTTAATTTGGTGTTGTATAAGGTCAAAATTTTCAAATATACTAGAGAGATCCTCTTGAATAGCATGTTTGAAGATTCTACGGTTTTTATCTGTTGCAATTGCTTGTTTGCAATATAACCGTTGTCAAAGTAAAAGATAACGCCTTAGACTACAACCGTTGACCAAAAATGTTGTAGTGTAACCATGTATATAATTTAATTTATTAAGGACGGTGTATTTGTGATTCAAGTAAGAAAATAATTGAAATTTGATTTTAGCTGTACTTTGTTATTTGGTGGTGAATATCACTTAAGACTTATATTTTGAATTTGATGGTAAACTCCACTCTACATATGTGTTTTATTTTGTATTTCAAAACTATGTCATTATATATTTGTTTTATGTTGTTATTGTAAGTCGTTTGAAAAAATAATAGTAGAGAATATATCGAAAAAACAAAATACTACAAATCGAATGTAATATCTGATCCAAACCGAACCAAACCAACTAGTTTGATTCGGATTGAGTTTTTAAAAACACTCCAAACCGAACCAATCGAGAGTTTATTGATTCGGACACTAGATTCACTCAAAACAAGATTCAATACATTTAGTAGTAACTCAACAATAGATTGTCTAAGTAATAAGAGATTTTAATTTATTTTGGTACATAGATTTGACGACGGTAAAGTCATCATAAATTCACACACACGAAGTGGATGGATTAGAAATCGAACATTGATCATAAACATTTGGGCTAGCAATTTCAGTATAATTTATAATCTAAAGTGTTTGAATTTAATTTTATAAGTTGATGTAGTTAGAGCATCTTTATTGGCGTGCTTTTCAACTATGTCCGCCAAATATAATGCTAAAATTTAAATTTTGTTTTTGTTCTACTATTGCAGTCCGCCATCATGGCGCTACTGCACCTTCATAAAGACACGTTCGTCAAGTAAATTTTTCTAACAGTAATATTAAAACACATTGTATGTTTCAACCGTTGAAGATTTTCATCTTCTCTTTCTTCCAAATCATATCTCACTCGATTCAACACTCTCACTACACTTATCCAAATTTTCAACACTCATTCAACTACCTCAGGGTATAAGATCAGTGATTCATTTTTTAAAGCACTTAAGAGTATTATTGCGGAGTTGGTTCGAATTCAGCGAAACTTCCTGTGGGGAGGGGGGGCGGATAAGCACAAAGTTTGTTGGGTAAGTTGGGAGCAGATTTGTCGTAAAAAGGAGTCCGGGGGGCTGGGTGTTAAGAACTTGGCTTTGTTTAATGAGGCGTTGTTGAGTAAATGGAAGTGGCGGTGTCTGATGCAACCAAATGCATTGTGGGCAAGATTGCTACTTTTTCGGTATGGACCAAAGCATTCGAATTTTTTGAGCTATGTTATACCGTCTTCTACCGGAAGGTACTCGCTTTGGTGGCGGGATCTGTTATCACTAGGGGCTGAAGATGTTGGTTCTTTTCGCAATAATATAAGCATGGTGGTTGGGAGGGGCAAGCAAATTGGTTTTTGGAGAGAAAGATGGTTCGGTACTACTCCTTTGTATCAATTGTATCCTACTTTATATGCAAAAGAATTACATCAGGAAATTGTGTTAGAGGATAAGTGGGATGAGGAGCTGACTTGTTGGATATGGGACTGGAATGATACACTGACAGAAGGTGAACAGGTGACTCTGTTGGAGCTTCAGTCTTTGCTTCATGGTATTAGGCCGAATAATAATCAGGTGGATAAGTGGAGATGGGTACCGAGTAACATAGGTGTGTTCTCTGTTAGTTCGTGTTATATGGCGTTACTCGAAACAATGGGCAGTGTTGCTGTGGATCTAAATTTGTTGGTGGCGGTGCGTAAGATGTGGAAGAACAAGGTGGCATCTAAAATTAGTTTTTTCGGTTGGAGATTACTTTTTTCTAAGCTTCCAACTAAGGTGTCTTTGGCCAATAAAGGTATTATCACAGACCAATTTGATATTTTTTGTGTATTTTGTTTTATGCAACACGAAGATTGCAATCATCTATTTTTCTCTTGCGCTTTTGCTCAACATGTGTGGAAGTTGGTGTATAAGTGGATGGGTTGTACTAGTGTAACAAGGGAGGTAGGATGGTCTCATTTTCTATGGTTCGGCAATTTGATTAAGGTTAAGAATGGATCGCGATTTCGTCACTTGATTTGGATGGCAACTACTTGGAGTATATGGGGACTTCGGAACAAAATTATTTTTCAAGGAGGTTCGGTGAATGTTGATGGGGTGGTGACTAATATTAAATTTTTTTCCTGGTCTTGGTTATGTAACTTAGTCGGCCAATTTCATTTTGTACCGTTTCCGGATTGGCAACAAAATCCGATGAAGTGTTTAGATGTTTGAACTTGCTCTTTTGAATTGTAAGGGTTGAGTACCCCTTGTACTCCTAATAATTCAAATTAATTATAAAAAAAAAAAAAAACTACCTCAGGGTAAAATGGTCTCATAGCGGGCATGAATAACATATTGCTATTTTGTGGGCCCAATATAATATTTTTAATTTTAACAAATTAAATATGAAATTCTAATCCAAAAGCCATTAACATTCCCCAAACACAAAACCATTTTGGCGCCAAATTGTGCGAGTACTGAACTGAACTCAACTGCTCGGAAAACGGAGACGGAGATCGTCGTCGTCCGCCATAAACAGTTATAAAGCCGTCCAGGTTTTCTTTCTTTTGTTTTCTTTTCATACTTTCTCGGATTTATGAGGTGGTTGCATCGCATCGCATGTGATTAGGGTTTATGTAAAAATTAAATTTCTTGAATCAATTTTCGATTACAGTGAAAGCTATAATTAATTGATAGGTATTTCAATGTTCCAAATTTGTATTAGTTTACTTCTGTCTCTATTATGTTAAGAGAATATCTGAATTGATTCAATATGGACACTAGAATATCAATTGAATTTTAACCAGACATTGAGTTCAAGTGGTTAATGAGTTCCCTGGAACGAATCGTTTGGGCAAACTCAAGTTCGAATCTTGATGGGAACAATTCTTGGTTAGGCTTTGCTTACCTCCCGGTCAAACTCTAGATTATCCGGCCTTTCCCTGGGAACCAGAGGGTTAAGACAAAGAATAAAACAGTTGCGGCATTTAATTTCCTATTTCATAACTTGATTGAAATGTTATGGACCGACTAAACTAAGGAAAATATTTTATACAGACTGAAAATAAATTGAGAATTTTTTTCGGATATGTTTGCGAATTTTTTTTCAACATATATTTATTTGTGAAGTTCATTACTTTGTCGCTACTTCATCGTATATTTGTTTATCTTCAAAAATCAGTTTATACCTTACATTTCTTCGAGGTTACTAACTTATTCTGTGGCTAGTATGTGAATTATTTGTCACATATATGGTAGCGCCGCTAGCATTGATCATGCCATAGTCAATGTATGTTTACCTCTGTGGTCATTCTATTTATCAGTAAATTACTAGAAGTGGTTTAGAATATCTAAACTATTCAGTGTATCAAATCAATTTTCTGAGTTATGAGAATCATTCAATTTAATGCTGTTTTGTATATTACGGAAGGTACAACCGCAAGTGGAAATTTTCTTCTTCCGTTCAAGATTGGTTGTGTTTCAGCAAAGGCGCCGATACTTCGTGTGATTTTAAGATACCATTACAACTTACAAGAGATATAGCCCTTTCCTGAGGTTACATATCTAAGGTAGGTACTTTTAGTTGTAGTACTAAAACTTTCATGGTTTTTGACAAATTCTAATTCTAAAAGCTAATCCTGTTCTTAACATTCTAAGTTTCTATGTTGTAGCTTATATGTTATATCTTGAACAGTGAAATGTGTCATAGATGTGAATGGTTACTTATTTCTTCAACCTTATTCTTAATTGAATTTCGTTGTCATTTGGTTGCATGTCGTAATTAGAACTTTTCAGTTAGAGGGCAGTTGAAGAGTAGCTGAAAAAAACTTTTGCTTCTTATTTATGTAAATTGTGAAAGACTGTAGGTTCATTCCTGGCAAATAGAGACTTGCTTTTGTGTTCTTTTGTATTGATTTTGCTCTTTATAATTTTTTGAATGTAAAATATTATCTGCTACAGTTTGAGAACTCAATCACTTGGGATGTACATTCTGCAAAGTTATTTTTCTCTCATTCTAAGTTTCTAACTTGAGTATGTATGTACATTCTGGTTAGTGTATTCGAACCTTAGAGTTGAAATTAACAATGTTCTATTTTGTTCTCTGTGCTCTTTGACAAATTTTTAGTCATAATGGGTCTTAACTAGTTCTCTTAGGGTACAATCTCCAAGTAACCTTTTTATGTGATTATCAAAATGGTTTTTTATTTGGTTTAGTTGACTCTTCTTTTATTTGTTCACTGAGTTTTGCTGAAACTGTTGTTTTCATAGACGAAAAACTGTGGTTGATTTCTCAATTTGGAGCAGACTATTTATACCTTAATAATATGCTTAAACTAAAGCATATGAAGTTATAATTAGTTAGAACAAAGGCATCATTGGCAAAACTGATTCCAGTGCAATTTGTGGCCGCGATAGCCGCCCTTGCAAAAAGAAACACACCAGAGAATTGCATGCAACAAATAGCCAAGTTTATAAATGAAACATAGTAGAATATAAAATCAATAGGGTTTTACCTAACAAATGAGGACCACCTTTGTATGATGAGTTTAATGAAGGAATGCAGAATACTATTAGGTAGCATAGTGAAAGATTTACCGTAGCTTTTGGGCTCATAAAATCAAGATCAAACATGCCAATTAGAGTATTTAAGCATCTTAAGAGTGTCATTGGATTTGGGGATTTTGTGATACTCTTGCTATGCCATTAACTTTGTTTATAGAATTTATGGCATGTATGGGATTTAATTGATTACATATATTATAGTTTCGTGATTTTAATGTTTATGTTTTTATTTTTATATCAATGATAATAAATTAATAATTGTTAATGTAGTTAAAATTGTTCAAATTGTCTGACCCAGAGTATTGGACACACCACTTACTAAATATTGTATTGTAGATGCAGTTAAAGATCAGCAAATTTTTCAAATGCCCCTCTAATTCCACTCCTGCACCCACATCTCTCACCCACGACGAGAACAAACAACATATTTTCAACACTTACGACCAAACCCAGAAGAATGCTAAACCTGACGCCTCGCCTTCCACCATAATTAGAAAACCGGTGGGGAAGAACAAGAAGAGGAGCTATGACCAGTTGCATTTGGAATTTGGCCAATCCGATTTCTTGTTGCACACGTGTTCCACTTGCGGTTTTGTGTTCACTCCCGGCAATGTAGAAGACGAGAAATCCCACACACAATTTCATAAACGTTACACGCAAGGAATCCAATTCAGAGTAACCCCTATTCTAATCTCTAATATTTGATTCCTATGCTCATTTCTTCTTATTCCTATTATTGACTCTTGATTCTTTTTTTCTGCAGGGTTGGATGAATGAAAGGGTTATATCTTTGCACGAAAGTGGTCGAATTATTTTGGTGTTGGGGACCGACCCATCTTCTCACAAAAACAAGGTTATTTATTCCTTCTTAACTCCCTTGTGATTTTCCAGGTTTTGCAGCATTGAACACGTTCTTATGAAATTGTTGCTCTGACAGACTGAAGAAGTTGTGAAGATGATGGAAATTGAGTTAGGAAGTGGATGGATAGATCCTCAAAATTGTAAGGTGGATAACGTTCTCCTTCACCTCAAAAATTTTACTTGCAATTTAGATTTTGATTATGTTGCAGTTTAGATTAGCGTTTAAGTTATATAGGTTTCATATTTTAAACAAGTTTATGATTTTTGTCAAAAAAAAAAACAAGTTTATGGTTGTTCTTTTATTTGAAATGCTTTTAAACTTGTTATATATTCATAAAGATATCAAATGAGAGAGCTTCTTAAATAAATAAACAAAATTAAGATGTAAAGACTGTTAATTTATACTTATTATAAGCAATACATATTTGTCACCTGTTTGTTTTAGTACTTTTTGAAATATTTATACTCTATATGCTGTTTTTATTGTATGAATGAAAATGTTATGTTAGGTTATTACTGATTGGCACTGTAGTACATTTACAGGTCTATCTATTCGTTTCTCTCCAGAGGATTGTTGGGTGCGTGGTTGCAGAACCAATTAACGAAGCATTCAAAATTGTGTCTTCCTCTGTCGTTGAGCATTCTGTAAGAAAAAAGGAAAAGAAGCCGTGTCCTACCACTCTCCAGTTTGGGGATATTGTTTTTCAAAGAGAAGTTGAAAAAAAAGCTGTGAATGTGAGTAATTCTGAGGTGATGGATGGTAGCGCAATCTTCTGTGAAAGCAATCCTGTTGCTGCTGTTTGTGGCATTAAAGCAATTTGGGTCACTCCCTCCAACAGAAGAAAACACATTGCTAGCCAGTTGCTGGATGCTGTCAGGTAAATTAATTATACTTTAGTTGTGTTTCTCGCGGAAATCATGCAACCAGACGACCCTGCAATATCCAAATAAATCATAGATTTGACTTTCTAGTGAGAGTCAATAACAGCAAATAGATTCAACTGTACACAGATAATGGAGGTTATGTAAAATCACACCTTTTAAGCATATAATGCAAGCTATGTTGAATTAGTGTTAATTGGCTTAATATTCTTCAATCAATTTCCGGCTTGTTGATTTGTTTTCTTTTCTGCACTTTCTGGCAGGAAAAGTTTCTGCACAGGCTTGGAACTTGAACAGGCACAGCTAGCTTTCTCTGCACCAACCTCAGTTGGGAAGGCATTTGCACATAGGTACACTGGTACTGGATCATTCTTGGTGTATAAAGAAGCGAAACCGGTGCTTAAAAACAACGGTGGAATTGGTGAGTCTTGTCTCATTGAAGCTGAAAATCAAGTGTATAAATGTAGATAGCATGCTCTTCTCTTTCTGTCAGAAAATGCTTAGGTAAAACATTCGGTGCTGCCGGCAGTGTAATGGTGGTTGGGTAAGAGATGTCAATAGGCCTACCACCTTTAACGAACACCGTATAGATACAGAGATTATTGATTTTCTCTTGAAGAATTACAAATCCTTATTCTAGTGGATTGTACACAGCATGAATCACAAGTTTAGTGTCTGAAATAGTAGTGGTCGGACGGTTTTGTTCTTAAAGTTATTAAAATTGTAAAATTACATCTGAAATTTAAAATGTTCGACCACATTAGTCCATTTGAGACAATTTTAGAGATGATACAAACATAATACATTTGATTTTAATGGAGGCTTTTTTCTATTCTAACATGGTTAATTCTGTGGTGTATTTTGATTCAGTGTGTATAGCTTCATGTCATGTGTCACTTTTGTGTTGTTTTTTAGTTCAGTTGTATTTGCTGCTGTATTATGATCACATACATCTATTATATATGGTTCATTTGTTCTATTTTTTGTGCTGTTTTTCTACAACTTATGCACGTTTCTTCTTTTTCCTTCCTGTATAACATATATTTTCTGACTTCTTACAAAAACTTATAAAATAATAATATAAACAAATTAAACTATAAAATTAACAATAGCCAAATGTCATTGGAGGACTATTAAATATAAAAGGGAATAAATTTGAAGGGCTAAAATAGAGCAATTGAAATTTTAAATATAGAGGATTAAAATAGAGCAATGAGAAAACTTACAGAGCCAAACTGCATTTAAATCTTTATCTTTTTAAAAGTTTGAATCACGTTCTTATAAAATACTTTCATCCTTAAATCCTCAATCTATATTTTTTATATAATCCTCAATCTATACAAGAATATATAAAAGATAAAAAAAATAAAGCATAGGTGAAGATAATATAAATTATTATATATTGCAGAATGGGCGGATCCTCCAATGAATGAGCACATGCTCGTGTATTTTCAACACAAGTGAAGTAGTATTATATATATTAACACTAGCTATAAACTAAGCAATCAATGTATATACAAATTCATTATTAACATTTGTATAGTAAGTTCAGTCCCTATAAAAAAGATATAATATTTTAGTAAAAAATGTGGTCTATCTATCTATCTACTTGTAATATAAGAAAGGAATTGGTTCTTTAAAATACTAAATTACCCTTCATGCTACTGACAAGTGTCTATCTATCACCTTGTGTACATAATTCTTAGGACAAGGTCACCTCTTGTTCTACAAGGTCTTAAACTTTCCAACACATAAATTTAAGGTTAGAAATGGTGTGTTGTTATATCTATACCTAGGTTAGTAATCATACCATATACTTGTTTAACAAAAAACTTTCAAGTATAAATAGATGAGTTCATTTCTTTATTTTCTTCATCACAAAACAAAGCTTTTTGGATCAGAACCAGTAAGAAATAGAGAAACTCCTATTTATACTAGAGGTGAAAATACACAATAAAGCTCCTATTTATACTAGAGGAGCAACTATAATCCATAGATACAAGTGTTATAATGGAAACATGCAGCAACACAAGTGTTTTCTAGTAATCATGCAACAAATACAAATGTTATAACACAATACTACAAATGTTCTTTCATGCATAATGCCATTTGCAACATGTCTAGTAACTTATATGAGTAGATCATATTTGGGCCAATTTGTGGGGCTTAGTTTTGGGCCTCAATCATTCTCCCCGGGTTGAAAAAGACTCGTCCTCGAGTCGAGCTCAACTTCATCATCAAAATATGGTGAAAGATCAGCTACGTTGAAAGTTGTAGAAACTTCATATGTTCCTGGTAGTTCAACCTTGTAAGCATTGTCATTGATCTTTTGCACAATTTTGAACGGACCATCAGCTCTAGGAGATAATTTAGATTTTGATTGAGTAGGAAACCTTTCTTTTCGCAAGTGTATCCATACTAAATCTCCTTCTTTGAAAGTTTGTGATCTTCTGTGCTTGTCTCGTTGAGCCTTATACTTGGAGTTTCGTTTCAGAATGTTTTCGCGAACCTTCTCATGTAGCCTCTTGATTTCCTTCGCTCTTTGTTCAACATCTACACTATAAGGCTTGTTGTTTGACGAGGGCGTCAAATCCAGCGGGCTGAGAGGACGTGTGCCGTATACTACTTCAAAGGGGCACTTTTCGGTTGCCTGATTGGTTGAATTGTTGTAGGCAAACTCCACTTGTGCAAGAATGAGATCCCATTGCTTCAAATTCTTTCCAATAAAGCTCCGAAGGAGATTTCCCAAATTTTTGTTGATTGCCTCAGTCTGACCATCTGTCTGTGGGTGACTTGCGCTACTGAATTGAAGTTTAGTTCCCATTTTTCTCCATAGAGTCCTCCAAAAATGGCTTAAGAATTTGACATCTCGATCTGAAGTGATGCTTTTTGGAATTCCATGAAGACGGACAATCTCCTTGAAATATAAATCTGCAATTTGAACAGCATCGTTGGTCTTTTGACAAGGAATGAAGTGAGCCATCTTTGAGAATCTGTCGACAACGACCATTATAGAGTCTTTCTGTCGCTGAGTTCGAGGTAAACCCAGAACAAAATCCATACTAACATCTTCCCACGGTGCTTTGGGAACTAGTAGTGGCATGTATAATCCCGTGTTCTGACCTTTTGTTTTAGCCAAATGACAAGTCCTGCATCTTTGAATATGCTTGTTAACATCTTTTTCTAGCTTTGGCCAATAGAAATTTTCTTTGACGAAAGCCACAGTCTTGTCTCGTCCAAAGTGACCTGATAATCCCCCGTCATGTGCTTCCCAATTGATTGCTTCTCGGAGTGAGCACTGCGGAATACATAACACCTTCTCTTTAAACAAATATCCATCATGCCGATAGTAAGATTGGAATGCTTGAGATTCAGTTGCACTCCAAATTTGGTGAAAGTCAGGATCATCTTCATATAACTCTTTTATAGACTCAAAATCGATAACTTTCATTTGTAAAGTAGAAAGTAAGTTTTGTCGTCTACTAAGAGCATCAGCAACGACATTTTGGACTCTCGCCTTGTGTTTGAGCAAGAATGGATACGGCTGCAAAAATTCTGCCCATGTTGCATGCTTGCGGTTTATCCTCTATTGAGAATTTAGGTGCTTGAGAGCCTCATGGTCAGAATAAAGGATAAACTCTTTGTGCAACAAATAGTGACTCCAATGTTGCAAAGCACGAACAATGGCATAAAATTCCTTGTCGTAAGTTGAGTACTTGAGTTTTCCATTGTTGAGCTTTTCACTGAAGAAAGCTATGGGATGGCCTTCTTGACTAAGAACAGCACCGATTCCAGTGTTGGAAGCATCACAACTGACTTCGAATACTTGATTGAAGTTGGGAAGGACTAACACATGTGCTTCAGTCAATCGCTTCTTTAGTTCGTCAAAGCTTTTTTGTGCTGGCTCAGTCCATTGGAACTGGTCTCCTTTAATGCAATATGTGAGCGGGGCCGCGACAGAACTAAAATTCTTGATGAACTGCCGATAAAATGATGCTAATCCATGGAAACTTCTCACTTCATGGATGGACTTTGGTATAAGCCAGCTGTTAATAGCTTCTACCTTGTTAGGATCAACATGTATGCCATCAGCAGTAATGATGTAGCCGAGGAAGGTGACCTCATTGCTTAAGAATGAACATTTCTTCAAATTTACCAATGAAAGGGCGGAGTACTTGATTCATCAACCTCATGAAGGTACTAGGAGCATTGGATAAACCAAAGGGCATCACCTTCCATTCATAAAAGCCATCTCTGGTTTTAAAGGTTGTCTTCCATTCATCTCCTGGCCTCAATCTAATTTGATGGTATCCACTACGAAGGTCAATCTTTGAGAAGATGGTGGCACCATGCAACTGATCAAGTAAATCATCAAGTCGCGGTATTGGAAATTGATACTTGATGGTGATTTTGTTGACAGCTCGGCTGTCAACACACATTCTTTAGCGTCCATCTTTCTTGGGTACTAAGATGGCTGGAACTACACAAGGACTGACACTTTTCGTACCAACCCTTTCTTTAACAACTCTTCTACTTGGCGTTGGACTTCGGCATGCTCCTGGGGGCTCATCCTATATGCTGGTCTGTTGGGAATGATTGCTCCGGGGACGAAGTCAATGTCATGTTGAATATCTCGCATCGGTGGCAACCCATGTGGAACTTCTTCCGGTACAACATCCACATAGTCAGCAAGTAATTGCCCAATCTCTACTAGCACAGAGTGTCAACTTCATTTATAGCCTCTTTGAATTGAGCTTTAGTGATTAGAGACACTAATGGTCGGGACTCTTTCTTGCTTTTATCAAGTTCGCTCGGTGGTAATTGAGTTAACTTGATTTTTACCCCATCTTTGATGAAGGAGTATGTGTTGGCATAACCGTCTTGATAGACACAACGATCGTATTGCCAAGGTCTTCCAAGGAGGAGATGACATGCATCCATCGGAAAAACATCACACCAAACTTGATCTTGATACTTTTGGCCAATGGAAAAGGTTACAAGGCAACGCTTTGTGACTTTTACCTCACTTCCTTTGTTGAGCCTGTTGAGGCAAAATCCCAATTTATTGTTTTAAAGATAACGAACCTCTTAATTATATTTTAATGTATAATTTTGGTCATTGTGTTATCTAACAAGTGCTTTTGAGTGATATTAAAAAGATAGGAATTATTATGTAAAGCAAAACATTTGATATCAGCTCTGAGAATGATACAAGAAAGACAGACATCATTCTCTCATCATTCTCTGGATTCCAACGTGTTTGTTCTTCAAAGTCAAAGCACTTATTTATTTTAAGTGATAAATGAACAAGACAAATGAGGACTTTTCATGAGAATTTAAGCACAAGATCTCTACAGCAACTTATTCTATTATGGCAAGAATCTTGATCAAACAACTTATGGGACTTACTATCTTAAGCCATCACATGGAGCATGTGCCAAAGAATGTTCTTTGACCTCATAGGCATAATAAATTAAATATCTGAATTTATTATGATAGAGAAGAACATGGACCAATGAGAAGAAGACAACAACTTTCTAACTATGAGTTGTTATGTACTTACAAAGACTTATTCAATGTTCTTTCTCCAAGAAGTGTTGGTCCTTTCTCCAACAAAGGCTACACTCTATTATTCATCAAGGTTGTACTTGCAAAGTACTTTTCTAATAGGCCTTGATCAGTTACAGCAGGTTACTTGGAAGCAAAGTTGTCACCACACCATTCTCCCACTATTCTATGAAGATACTACAAGAGAATGTAACAGTTCTGTGAGAATGTTCTTTCATCATTCTCCCTGAAGCATTGTTCTCATATGACAGCAGAATTCAAAGGCAACGGTCACACTTGCTCATCAAGCAATGATAGTACAATGCCAGCTCATCAAGACGCTCCTCTTGGAGAACATTCTCCAGCTTACTCCAAGTTTGTGAGTAACGGCTAGTTCTTTGTTCTCTGATTTTCTCACACATTCTCCAAGATTCCAAAGGCTCTTCAACAACTATAAATAGCATGGAATACAGCAGGAGCAAAGCAAGAGTTTTGAAGCAATATCAATCATCAATTACTTGTCTTTCACGCACAAGAATCACAAACTCTTCTTTTGATCTCTTTCACTCCAAAGCTTCATAATTGCACACTTGGATCAGCAATTCATTTGAGTGATTTTCAGAGAGATTTTTATAGTTACTTAGAAAGCTTTATAAACCTGGTTTGGTTTGTTGTTAAGCTTTAGATCCAAACAACTCTTTGTAATAAGAAAAGAACTTGCTCATCAATACGTTACTATTGGTTGAGCAACTACCATAGAAGGAAAGGTAGAGATCACCTTGGGTATAAGGTGGAAGATAAGCTTGTATAGCTTGACAGAAGTTTTTGGTCTTGGGCTTAAGATCAAAAGAGAATAGTGGAAACCCTCACTTGGTGTAGGAAACTAGACTAGCCCAATTAAGGGTGAACTAGTATAAACTCTTTGTGTTTTACTCCTTCTCTTTATCCTTAATATCTTGCAAAACAGACACACTTACACACACCATAATATTCTGAAAGAAAATTACAAGAACGTTCTCTACAATCTAACATAGACTGATCAGAGAACATTCTCTTAACATTCTCTGTTTTCTGTTTTGGTTTAATTCATTCATTTATGTTTTGATTTATCATATAACTTATACTACTAACGAATTGAGTTTAATTTTAAAGGGTCACAATTCAAACCCCCCCTTTCTTGTGAAAAACTTTGCTACTTCAGAGCCACTGCAACTTGTAAGGATGAGGATGACTCTCTGTCGGCAACTTTAACTTTTCCACCATGTAATTCGACACCACATTTTCACAACTACCACTGTCAATGAAAACATCACAAGCTTTTCCAGCAACAGGGCATCAAGTATGGAAAATATTGTTTCTCAACCAATCAGGTGCTTTGGTTGACACGTGGAGGCTTCTTCGAATCACCAATGACTCACCATGATCAGCAACAATGAGTTCTTCATCATAAACTGCTTCTAACTCTCCATTTTGAAGATCGTCTTGAGCTTCTTCTTCTTCAGACTCTTCATAAGCTTCTCCTTTGATAATGGTGATTGTTCTCCGGGTAGGACAGTCAAAAGATATATGTCCAAAACCTTGACATTTGAAACATTTGATAGCCTTGGTTTTGTTTTCGGTGGAAGGTTTAGGTGAAGGTTTATTTGAGGAGTTGGGTTGTTCAACTGGTGGTTTGCGTGTGTAAGGTGGATTTTCAATAGAGGAAAAGTTTTTGTAGGAAGCTCTTTTGGGTAATTGTTTCTCTACTCGCATGGCAAGGCGGATAACATCATCAACCGACCAATATTGTTGGAGCTGGACAGGATGGGCAATGTCGGTGTTTAATCCCCCAAGGTAACGAGCTATTGTCTGCTCCTCTTTTTCATGAATATCACACTTCATGATCAACTTTTTAAACTCTCTAGTGTATTCTTCCACAGATAAATTCTTTTGACGGAGGTTTTGTAGTTGGAGGAAGTTATCTTGGTAGTAATGGGCCGGTAGAAACTTACTAGTTAGTTCTCGCCGCATTTTCTCCTAAGTCTTGATCTTGCTTTTCCCTTCACGTTCACGCTTCTTTTTAAGATTCTCCCACCATATGGAGGCATGCTTCTTTAATTTGACTGCAATGATCTTTACCTTCTTCTCTTCAGGTATCTCCTTGTACTCGAACACTCGTTCAACAGTCTGAAGCCAATCTACAAACTCATCGGGTTGAAGTTTTCCTTCAAAATCAAGAATTTCTACCCTGATGTCGTCACTTCTAGCTGATCTTTGAGGCGGTCGTCGACATCTAGTTGAGGAAGATTCGCTACTGGATGTGTCAACTTCGAAGTCCTGTTGGTATTCATCCAATAAAACTTGTTGAGCATTCACCGTCTCCTGTAACTGTTAAATTTGGATCCTTAAATCATCCAATTCCAAATCATTAACATACGTCGTTGGCGTCTTGGAGGCATTTTTTTATGGATTGAGGCAAAATGGTGATTTTGTAAAATATTGGGGCAAAAAAAGTTATTTATCAAAATATAGAGGTGAATCTGGGATTTTTGGAGAATTTGGGGTTAATATAGAATTTTTGAAAGTATAAGGGTCAGAATGTAATTAAGGAAAATTTGGGGTAAATTGTAAATACAGAAAGTATAGGGGTCAAACTGAAAATATTTTGCCTGGAGCTGACGTGGCAGAAGGTGGTTGGATGACGTGGTGCTGACGAAGCAGGAGGGATGACGTGGCACGTGTCGTGTCTTGTCTTCTTCCTTTGCAGGCGCGTGCAAGCGCGTGAAGAACCAGACGTGCGCGTGGTCGGCGCGTGGGCTTCCTGCGGAGGCGCGTGCGAGCGCGTGGGCTGGAGGCAGGGCGTGAAATTTCGTATTCTGAGGTTTTCGGACCTCCTGAACACGATGGCAGTGTCTGTTTTTGTGAATTCAGACCAAAAATGGAATTTTCGAGTTTGGCTCTTCCTCACTCAAAAACTCCTCTCTTCAAAGATTAATTTTGATCACTCTTTTCACTCACAACTCACTGAAGCTGAGCTCTGATGCCAAGATGGATCAGAACCAGTAAGAAATAGAGAAACTCTCTTTGTGAAAACACACATTTTGTTTGTTTGTATTTGCTTGATGGTGAAAATACACAATGAAGCTCCTATTTATACTAGAGGAGCAACTATAATGCATAGATACAAGTGTTATAATGGAAACATGCAGCAACACAAGTGTTTTCTAGTGATCATGCAACAATACAAATGTTATAACACAATACTACAAATGTTCTTTCATGCATAATGCCATTTGCAATATGTCTAGTAACTTATATGAGTAGATCATATTTAGGCCAATTTGTGGGGCTTAGTTTTGGGCCTCAATTACTTTTCTTCAATAACAGTGAGTTCGATTGCGAGAGAAATTTTAGTGAAATCTTGCAACTTTGGTTCCATTTTGATAAAGTTTTAGAGTAAAAGAATGGCTTAATTATACTTTTGGTCCCATAACTTTTTTTTTAGTTTCGTTTTGGTCCCTTAACTATTAAACGTTTCGTTTTGATCCTTTAACTTTATTTTTATAGTCAAATTAGTCCTTTTTAACATTTAATATTTTTGTTTAAATAAGGACCTTTGGATCATGTAAGTGTATTATATCTTATCATACATCAACGACACCTAATTTCTTTCTTCTCTCTTCACCATGTGTCTCACAACAACCCCCTCGTCTGGCTCTATCTTTATCAACCAAAGTATGAATGAAACCTAGAAAATGATTAATTCAGACACATTCTTGTCTGTTGATTAAAGTTTAATCATCGACCAACAATGAGAAATTTGAAGAAAAATTGAAATTGAAAAACATGGATAAATAATAAATATGAAGGGCCTTAGATCACCACTGTCAAAATATGTAGCCACTTCCTGTAATACCCAAAAATTTATAAAGTTTCTGCCAAAATAATTTTAAGTAATGGGGTTTTAACTGCCAAAATCGTCCCCTTTCTTCCATTGGTTTAAATTTGTTGCAAAAAGTGGTCTTTTGAGATTGATTATTAAAACATGAAGCATGTGCATGAGTAATTTATGAGTTTCATTCATACTTTGGTTAATGAATATGGTGAAAGGAGAGAGTGAGAGAGAGAGAGACGATGGCTGTGAGACACATTAACCAAAGAACCAAAGATGAAAAAAGATGATAAATCAAGAGAGATCCAATGACGATTTGGTACCCAGACGAGGGGATTGCTGTGACTTTGATTGAAAAAAGAGACGAAGGGGTTAATGAAGATCAGAAGATGGGAAAGGTAAAGAGAGAAGATAGAAATTAAGTGTTGATAGTTTATGATAAGTTATAATAGACTTATATGATCCAAAGGTCCTTATTTAAACAAAAATATTAAATGTTAAAAAGGACTAATTTGACTATAAAAATAAAGTTAAAGGATCAAAACGAAACGTTTAATAGTTAAGGGACCAAAATGAAACTAAAAAAAAAGTTGGGGGACCAAAAGTGTAATTAAGCCGAAAAAAATTTACAAAAGTTTTCTCCACTTATTACTAAATGTTATTTTTTTAATAGAATGTTGAGATTATACCAAATGAACTCATTTCCTTTCAATTATATTAAAGTATTTATAATAGTTTTATAATAAAGATTATTACACCAATAAAGATTATTACATCGTTATTTCATTAAAGACAAGTTTCTAATCTATATATAGTCACTATAATTTCATGAGACTATTCTAAATTTTAATTAACTACATATTTTAACTAATAGCAAATTATCGAAAATTACACCGTTATCAGGGATAGCTTCAGATATTTTTTAGGGAGCTTCAGTGGACTTGGATGCTTTATTGAAGAATATTTTCTATTTTTCTTGGTTTTGGTTCAACAGTTGAGTTGGGCGTTCCTCATCTTTTTTTTTTTGGATTGGTGTCAAAGTTCTGCTGCTTGTATTCATAGTTTGTAATTGTGTGTTGCCGAATTGTAAGGGTTGAGTACCTCTTGTACTCCTTATAATTCAGTTATTTGTTTATAAACAAAAAAAAGGAATAGCGTTGGATGTGCTGTTTTTCAAGACTTTTAACAAAAGTTAAGGTGGGGTCATATTTCGTCAATCTAACTCGTAGGTATTCACCTAATCAGGTATACAGATTTTAGCTATTTATCAATATTATCACGTATTGCACACCCAATGACGGATCCAGAAATTTTGAACAATGACGGCAAGGTTACATACGATAAACATTTATATCAAAAATACATTGTGAACTAGCTACCAAACGATAAAATAACAACCGGAACATTATTATTAAGCAATAAATCAAATATTATAAAACTAATTAATTGTATATTTAGAAAAGGTTTAATTACTTTTTTAGTCCCTTAATTTATTTTTTTAATTTCGTTTTGATCTCTTAATTATTAAAGTAATTTCGTTTTGGTCCCTTAACTTATATTTTGATTTCGGTTTGGTCCTTTAACTATTAAAAAAATTATTTTGGTCTCTTAACTTATTTATTTTATTTTATTTTGGTCTCTTAACTATTTTTTTAGTTTCGTTTTGATCTCTTGAAAGGAAGGACTAATGTGGTTGACGAAGGAAGAGTTAAATATCATTTTCGTCACTGTATGTACGCGGAATTTTAGTTTTAGTCCCTGTATTGAATTTTGTTTTAAATAAGTCCCTGAATCAACCAAACTTTTTGAATTTAGTTCCTAAAGCAAAATTCCGAAGGAAAATTCATCGGAAAATTTGCAGGAAACGCGAATTTTCCTGCGGATTTTAGCTTTAGAGCCCAAAAGCAAAAAAATTGTTTGATTCAGGAGCTTATTTAGAACAAAAATTGATACAGAGACTAAAACTAAAATTCCGCATACAAACAGAGACAAAAATGATATTTAAGCCAAAAAAAAATGAAGATATCTAACTAAGACATTGATGTCAAATAGTTAATTAGCTCCACTAAAAATCTAAATTGCAGTTTTGACGCCCAAGTTTCACAAATGTGCGATTTTAACCCTCCAAGTTTTAAGTGTGCGATTTTAACCCTCCACATTTTGTAATTGTGCAATTTCATAATCCTTGACTATTTTGACTTTTTTTTTTACAAATATTTTGACCAAATATTTAAAAGGGCTTAATATTATTATTTTTTTGTCAAAAAAAAAGTCTTTATACAGCAATGACATATTAGAGTTTTTTTAATCAAAATTGTCACGTAAAAAACCTAAGAAAGACAACCAAAGAAATGAAGATGTAATGGGCACACAACAAACAAATCTTAGTTATATGTTTATGTGTTTATCTATTTTGTAATGTTTGGTTTGGAGTTTATTTTGATTCGGCAAGAACAATTTGTTGTTAGAGATAAGTATGTATGAATATTTTGAATTTGAAATATTTTAAATTATGAATGAATGGCCATATGTCTTGCGTATGATACAATTGCACAAACTTGTATTATTGTTTATTAATTCTAAACTTTTATATTGTAATAAACGTGTAATAAAATTCTATGTAAGGAAACTTTTGGTCAAAATAGTCAAGGGTCGTGAAATTTGCAAAAGGGGGCAAACGTGGGGGGTTAAATTCGCTCATTTGAAACTTAGGGGACCAAAATTGCACAATTAAGAAACATGACGGGTTAAATTCCCTCGTTTAAAACCTGGAGGTCAAAATCGCACAATTAAGAAACCTGTGGGGCTAAAACTGCAATTTAGTCCAGCAAATTTGTCAAGAGAATCCATGTTCAATTTCTAAATGAAACATTTTTTTTTCCAGATTTTATTTAACTCGCGGCCAAATTATAATTGTTTTTTGAATATAAGGTTAAAAAATGTCAATAAGTTTTGTTCACCTTTTTCATTTTTAATACTATAAAAAATACAACTCTCTAAAGTTAGTGATTAAACAATCATTCGAAAATTTTAAAAATACCTTCTAAACCGCCCTGGCTCGCTTAGCGACGACGACAACTGGATTTCTGCAATTTCTGACTTGCGTTGCTCCGACGTTTTTTGTCGTCGCTCTGACATCGCTTTGTCGTCCCTTAGCCTGTAACTCAAACTCAAAATCTTCAGTTTTCACTCAAAAATTCATTAAATCCAAAATTATCTACAAAAAATGTTGAAATTAAATAGAAATAACTAGAATGCTTAGTATGACTAATATTTACACATTGACGTGTGTTTGATGTGACATAGCTTATAAAATAATTCAATAAGTGCTTAAAATGTATATGTAAAATCACTGTTTTTTACCACTTATCAACTCTCCCCAACTTAGAACTTTGTTTGTCCTCAAACAAAAGTCCAAATTACACTTTCAAAACATGGTATATGAAACAAAACCAGTGCTAAGAAACATGATTCAAACATCATTAGTGCATCATTCAAACAATATCTGTGATCAATCAAAAACTTTGAATTTAAATCCTTTAAAGTTTGCAAATTCAAAATCAAACCTTTATAATCATCAAAAAATCAAAGCATGAATTTGAAATAGTTTCAAAACTCAATTAAGATTTCAAACTTTCCAAATTAAGAACATAATCAACTAGAATCACAATTCTCACAAGTATTTCAACTCAATGGTGTAATATTTTTCTCAATCCAAACAATGTGTTCACAATAAATCAATTCAAACATACAACTTAGCATATTCACAAAACATGTTATCAATCATGAATTACTAAAGTCTTTCTTGAGCTTGAATGACTATATATTAGACTACAAGAAATCATGATTTTTCTTTAGATTCAAGAAGCCTTAAGAATAAGAGAGCATAATTCTTGAGTATTATCACATAAGCTATTCCACCCTCTTTTATTTTTCCCTTTTTCAACTATTTTGGTGATTTTTTTTTTGTATCATACAATATTTTCTTTCATTTTCTTTGCAGTTTTCTTAGCGACGGTGACAATAACTATATATCTGCACTTTCAGACTTGCGTCGCTCTGACGTTGCTTTGTCATCGCTTAGCCAACAACTCAGACTCAAAATCTTCACTTTTCATTAAAAAATCCATGAAATCCAAAATTACCTACAAAAAATGTTGAAGTTAGATAGAAATAACTAAAATGACATTGTTGAGTTTTTTTTATATGAAATAACTTATGAAATATGTCAATAATATAATTGCATAAAATGTATAGATAAAATCATCACTAGTTTTTAGCAATTATCATGAGACCCTAATAATTCAGAGTGAATTCTAACATCAAGTGATTTCAGTCACTTCCAAAAACAATTGTGAGGGATCAAATCACGATCCTCTTTACCAAGCTCAGCACCAATTACCATTGAACCAATTAACGTTTGATAATTTAGTAGCTACTTTATCTTTACTGATAAGCTATATTTAAGTAGTAAGAATTTGTAACATTCTCCTTCAAATAATTGTAAGAACGTAGCTTTACATCAATTCCATCTATTTTTGTCAATTTCAAGTCCAACATTCAATCTTCAATTCTATCTATCTAATTAAGAGAAAATAAAAGATAATTTTCCCACGGATGGCGCCATTGTTTTGGACAGAACTCAGATTTATCAGCAGGGGATAAATGAGGTATGTTTTGACCCGACCTCAAGTTTACATCTCCGAGAGATTGTCCGCTTTGGGGTTAATCCATCATGGTTTTGTCCTTTGTAGAAAAGGCGCCTCGGTGGTTTGAGCAATGTGGCGTGTTGTATATAAACTACCATTAGCCTCGAGTTCCAAGCGATGTAAGACTTTAAAGTGAGCCAGAACAGTACATAATATGATAAATTTGTCAAAGAACAACTATTACTTTATTATATTCTATGATAAGTTTAACAAAAACACCTCTATCTTAGTTCGCGTATCAGGCTAGTTTGTAATGACAGGATTTTCAAAACACAGGTGACATGAAAAAAACAAATACACATAATAGTTAATTTCATTTTTAATTACAAGAGAAAAAGGCATAATAAAAGGATGGACTACGTCCTTACAAAAAACACTTCAAAAATATTAGCTAATAACCGCAAAGAGAAACTAATACAAACTTCTAAAATATAATCACCTATACTTCACAAAAAGTGGCTAGCCTGCCCTAGCTCTTGAGAGAAAAAATTCTCTCTTCTTCTTCCTAAGCTTTTTCCTCTTTTGTTCATTGGAGAGGGGTGGTTTTAGGTCATTTTTGACCTAGAATCACCCCTTAACATTTGTTTTTTCTTCCTTTTAATATAAATAAGTGATTTTTTCACATATATAAAGTTTTTTTTGTGTGTTTTTGTTAGTAATTTCGCCGTCTAAGTGCGGTGTTATGTTGTTCGTCGTCTTGTGCGGCGTTTTGTTGTTCGTCGTCTTGTGCGGCACTTATTGATTTCCTGTAGTGTTGCGGTGTTCATTTGTTTCAGTTTGGAAGATCGGCTTCAGTCAATTACATACTCAATCAATGATTTGGACATCAACGTTGCAAATCCGGAGACATGGATACCCCGGTGACTTTAGTTTTATCATATTATTTGTAGTAGGCAATTTGCCGTTGTATGCTATTAACTTGGATACTGTGAGTTTGTTTGCAGATTTATCCTTTACATTTTTAGCAATATTGAATATGTGGTTATCTGATGTATTCTATCAATTTGAATGGATGAATATCATTTTATTTATGTCAAAAAAAAATATAATCACCTGAATGTCAAAAATTTAGCTTCATTTCAAATAACTCCAAACTCTTCTCCTTAATGATTTGTCAATATGATCTAAAATAAATTATAATCAAAGAGAAGAATATCAACCAATTATTAGTTGATTTAATAATGATTGACGTTAAATTTAGTAGGAAAAATTATGGTTCAATCTTCGTAACTGCAATTGAAAGAAAGTTGGAATTATTTGATGACTCTGAATCAAATTAAATTGGTGGTGGAAAAAAAAAGGAGAGTATCAAATGTGTGTCTTGGTCAATTTTGTAGTTTACAATTGGATTTGGATTACTTCATCACTCATTGTCCATGACTTATTAAAGATCTAAATTGATATTTTCTCGTTTGACTAAATCTAGAAACAAATAAAAAAAACTAAAAAAAAATGAATAAAATAACTTTCGGCAGCAACAAAAACTAGAAAGGACGGTGGGTGCAACTGGTAGAGAGAGAAAGGAGCGTCTTTTTCTTCACAAAGAGCTTAACAACAAACAACTTCAACTACACAACTTGATTCACACTTTGTTCTATAAATCCAACGTTAATGCTTAGTTTTCAAACAATGACAACCAATTAAAACAACTTGGGTCCATTTTGTTTTCATCTAAAACCTTTGTGTTTGGTTGGATTAAAAAAAAAAGTGTTTTTTTTTTCTTCCATCCATTGTTGAATCATAGCTGCATCTTTTGAAGTTTGAGCTAATGGGTATGTGAAAGTTTTGTTTTTTTGTTGTTTTTTCTTCATTGGGTAGATAGATTCAGTTTCATTTTATGTTGTTTTTGTTAATTTTGTCATTATCTTAATTTGTTAGTTGTTAGTATAGTTTTGTAAACTTCATTGTGATGTGAAGTTGAAATACAATAGGAAGAACCCTAGATTGATAATCTTGGGTTTAGAAATTTAGATGGATGGGTTCTGATTTTGTTTCTAGTGGTATTTCTATTTTGACCATATTTGTTAACTTAAGCTGATTTTTTTGTTTCAATGGTGTTTTATGATTAAGATTGGTAATGCTCTTTTGCTTAACTTCTATTTGTAATTATGTTTGTAATTTGGTGATTTACCACTTAATAGATTCCGATTGTTAAGTTTGGTTTTGAGATCATGGGAAGCTTAAAATAGTTATGTAATTCAATACTTGAAAACATCCTTAGTGTATGTTTGTTTGGATTACAATTTTGGAGGTAAGATTGATTCTATATGTGTATAATTAATTTTGACATGTTTGGATAGTATCGACTATCGAGTAGAGTTGATTCTAACTTGAAGCTAGAGTTTTGAGCTTTTGCCTCTACAATTGATTTTTAGCCTCAAATTTATTGTTCGACTCATTTTTACATGAGTGTATCTACACATAAATCACTTTACATTAAATGTATTTTTAGCCAGCATCAATTCAGTTAAAGTCATTTTTTGTCACTATAGAACCAAACACACTTTTAGACAAATTGAGCTAAGAGCTTACAAGTATCCAAAATTGTAGTGACAAGAGGAGATGTGTAATTTATTTGAAATCTTATCGAGACATCGACACTTAAGCTTGCATGATGTCACATATACTTTTCAATAATGTGATATATTATTGCATGTTAATTTGTTGCTAATGGTTGTCTTGATTCCATTCTGTTTACAGGGAAGTTTCTTTATACTTAAATAGCATTTTTGGCAGAAAATGTATACAACAGTACTGTTCTTGAGAGTTCCGAGATTGCCAATGCTGCTTCAAACTTTTATATAGTGACTTCACCGGTCAGTTACTAAAGTTCAAAACTTCTTTTTGACTTGAGCTTTTAGTGTTTTCTTCTTCTATAAAGAAGAAAAATAATGGTTTGATGCAACAATCAAGACTCCAGAAAACGTTTCTATACGAAAGCATGGAACCTAGAAATGAATACCAGCCTGGATTGCAGCCAGTAATGCATGATCATATGGATGACATTTATACGAGTAGAAGACCGTATGACCTCAATACAGCAGAAGTTAAACCTGTCCAGCATTATTCGATACAAACAGGCGAGGAATTTTCTCTTGAGTTTATGAGAGATAGGGCGAATCCTGGGAAGCCTGTATTTCCAAATGTCGGTGATCCGAATTATACCACTGGTTATATGGAACTGAAAGGCATTTTAGGTATCAGTCACGGAGGATCTGAAACTGGATCAGACATTTCCATGCTATCAATGATGGAGAAATATCCTAAAGAGTTTGATAGAAGCCAGTATGGATCAATTCGATCAATACCAAGATCTTCACTGAATCAGGACAACAGACAGTTTGTGCACGGATATAGCTCTTCTGAAAGTTATGATAACCCATCAATCATGATGAAGTTTCTTTGCAGCTTCGGCGGTAGAATATTGCCACGGCCACGTGATGGAAAGCTAAGGTATGTTGGAGGCCAAACACGTATTCTCCGTATAAGAAAGGACATATCTTATCACGAGCTCATTCAGAAAGCATTGATGATCTATAACCAGGTTCATACAATTAAGTATCAGCTTCCCGGCGAAGATCTCGATGCTTTGGTATCTGTGTCATCTGACGAGGATTTACAGAATATGATGGAAGAATGTAATCATCTAGAAGACAGAGAAGGATCACAAAAGCTTAGGATGTTTTTGTTATCGATCAGTGATTTGGAGGATGCTCAGTTTGGTCTCAGCTGCACAAGTGACGATTCTGACATCCAATATGTTATTGCTGTTAATGGCATGGACTTGGAATCAAGAAAAAACTCAACCATGGTCGGTTTCAGCTTTTCTGCAAACGATATAAATGAATTGGACAGGCAAAATATTGATGGGGAGGCAATTGGCAATGCTCCCCTGACGCACAATTTTGACTCGTCATTGCCTACTCATTTTTCACAACCAGTGCCACCAACTTCCTCAAATTCATATGAAATGTATCCAATGTTTTATGGTGATCAAATGATGCGTCATGGTGAACCTAATGGTCATGATCAATATCTTATGCAACATGGTCTTGTTAATCCTTCTTATAAACCTCATTTTGAAGAGACTCCTATTAATATGCTTCCTCATATGCCAAATTTTCAACAAGGGGTTTTAAATGAAGGCTATCCGCCTAATGGATTACAAGTACAAAACGCAGAAATACCAGAAAGTTTGGTGAGAATGATGGCTGATAGTTCAATTCAACAAGAAACACTATCTCCGTCTCCTTCCCAACTGTTTGACGGTTACTCAAAAAATGATTTTCCCGAAGCATTGGTTGTAGTTACTGCTGCAGAGGGATATTCATTGCCTCCAACAAGAACGAACCAGCTCCAGGATTATGACGAGGCTTCTTCTACTTCCAGTAGTGCTTTTGGTGCTGGTCCTTATGTTGATTCTCGCTCCAATGCAGTTAACTTGACTAGTCTTCACCCTCCTCCTCTTCCTAAAAGAGTTTATTATTCAGAAAGAATTCCAAGGGAGCAAGTAGAGTCGCTGAACCGTTCCTCAAAGTCGGATGATGCGCACAATTCTCAGTTTCATGTTTCAGATTTACTTTCTGGTGTCAACTCGCAGAATTCAGCTATAGACTCTGGGAACAACTTGCACGATGCAAATCTGTCTAATCTTGCCGAGGAATCGAGCATCACAGCGACACCCTTGCATGCAGATGGCGAAGGAAACAAAGATATCTTAAATAAGGACAATGCTGTTATGTTGGGAACGGAAAGTTATTATAACGATAACCATGAAAATTCCCCGGTTGAAGGTAAATCAGACATCCCTTTGAAAGAGTCAAACAATGATTTTAACGTGCAAGCACTACCTGTTTCTTTGAATACGGACATGCCTGCGAAAGTTGAATCAGAAGCATCGGGTGACATTCTTATTGATATTAATGATCGATTCCCTCGTGAATTGCTTAATGATATGTTCTCAAAAGCAATACTAGAAGAAGATTCATCTAGTCAATATCCATTAGCTTCAGATGGAACGAGTTTAAGTATAAACATGGAAAATCATGAACCTAAAAGTTGGTCATATTTTCAAAAATTGGCGCAAGATGGGATTGGTAACGCATCTCTTATTGATCAGGATCATCTTGGTTTTTCACCTGCTATAGTTGGAGATAATAGAGCTCAACATGTTACACCTTTAACAACTGATGAAGCTCCTATAAACCATGCAGAATTCCATCTCAATTTTGGTGAAGAAATTCAGAATGACTTGCATGGAGAAAATGGAACTGAAACTACTGTTCTGAAATCAAATTATGATCAGTCACAAATTAATGACACTGAAAGTATGCAATTTGATGCTATGTTGGACAACCTAAGAGCACAAGACTCTGAATATGAGGTACTATTTTAGTAAAAAAAAATTCCTTGAGAATCGTACAAATATGCTTATATGTATGCTGACATAAGTTCTTATCGCTTTATCTTAGGTTGGGAAGTTTGAAAAGAAAAATAGCAGTCTACCTCCTCTTGATCCTTCGTTAGGAGAATTTGATATGAGTACCTTGCAGGTAAGATGTTCATTTTTGTATGTGAGATCATTCTTCTATGCTGTGATTTTTATTTAGGGTTTTGTAAAAGAAAGATCATTGCTTTTTTTTTTTTGATTAAAAAGAAAGACCATTGCTGGTTATCTGCCTTTTTTGTAAGTGAATTATTGTCTTATGTGTAAATAATTGCAATTAAGTTTATGTTTATTGGCATGATTTGAAGCTCTTATTCTTAATATTAAATTTATAATTGAAGTTTTATTAAGTTGACTGCAGAAACTCAATTGAAACTTTTCATAAGTTTACTTAAAGATATATTATGGGTATAGAAACCGTCTAAACTAGTTAAGGCAAAACGAACTTATTAAATTACAATTATATCAACGTTGTATCTGTGATTATGTGTGTGTGCACGCTTCAGCTAGTGGAATTATTTTTAACATGGTGTTAGGAATTAGAAGTTATGAAGCTACTGATGGCTTATTTGCAACTACTATAATGCTTTGATCAAGTGTTTCTTTGACATGTTTATCTCTAACATGTAGATCAACAATGTGTTTTATGGATGATTGATATGCTTTTGTCTTGGTTAAACACAGTCGTGAAAATTTAGTTAATTTATTTCATTGTTCTGATGCAAATTGTAGGTAATAATGAATGAAGATCTTGAAGAGCTAAAGGAACTAGGTTCTGGTACCTTTGGGACTGTATATCATGGAAAATGGCGAGGAACCGACGTTGCCATTAAGAGAATAAAGAAAACCTGCTTCACTGGTCGATCATCTGAGCAAGAGAGACTGGTAACAATAATCTTATCGCTTTTTTCTTTTGAAATTTTGCTTTGATGATAACAAATAATCTTCAAGACATGTGAAATTGTATCTGCTTCTTTTCAGACTGTTGAGTTCTGGCGGGAAGCTGACATTCTTTCCAAGCTTCATCATCCAAATGTGGTGGCATTTTATGGTGTGGTGCAGGATGGACCAGGGGGAACAATGGCAACCGTTACGGAATATATGGTGGATGGTTCTCTTAGGCATGTATTGCTACGTAAAGATAGGTAATGCATACCTAAATAGAGCCTTTTGATTTCTTATGTTTAGTTCTAGGTGGTCAATAGTGGTAAATATATCCACTATCATGGTGGTGTGGAGCGGATAATTGATGAAACTGCTGCGCATCCCCACCGCGTATGGATGGTGGGGAAGGAGCAGCCGCTTTTGCGGGCCAAAATTGCGGCAATAGTACGCTATACGGCTGCACCGGAAAAAAGGGGAAAGGGAAATTGAGATAAAATGGAAAATCTGGATTTTTTTACCATTTCTGTTGGGATGATATCAAATTTTCCAGTTATTCTTGTTGAATTAGAAAAAGCAAAAATATTGTGAAACCGCCTGTCTCAACTACACAAAACGGTCTCTTTGTATAGGCTTTAAAGCAATAAATGGTATAGTTACAGAATATTCAATCCCTATTTACAAGTTATCGTACAATATATGTTATCATATACAAAAAATACATGGATCCTAATCTTATTTCCATAGTTCTTTTTGTTTGTTTTATAATTTTGTAGCTCCTTATATGAGGTACTAGTATCATTTATGAATTCATAAAGTGTATGACGATGAATCTTTCATCTCTCATGTTTTACAAATGGATTTATCTCTAAGAATCCTTGCATGATTTTTCATTGCAGGTATCTTGATCGTCGCAAGAGGCTGATAATTGCAATGGATGCAGCTTTTGGAATGGAATATTTGCACTCCAAAAATATTGTGCATTTTGACTTAAAATGTGACAATTTACTTGTAAACTTAAAAGATCCAATACGGCCAATATGCAAGGTATCAAAGCTGGGATCTTTTCTCCTATTTTACATGAACTTAAAAGTTGTACATTTAATATTAATGTTGACAAGACTAAAAATATATTTTCCAGGTTGGCGATTTTGGTTTGTCAAAAATTAAACGAAATACCTTGGTTTCCGGTGGGGTGCGAGGCACTCTACCTTGGATGGCACCAGAACTGCTCAATGGTAGCAGCAGCAAGGTCTCAGAAAAGGTAGGAATTTTGAATTTCCTAACTTAATTTCTTCTTCTATGAAGGACTTTTGCCCATCATAGCTGTTTGGAGCAAAATATTTATGAAAAATATTTTTGTTTGAACATTTTTAAAAATACAGATTTTCCTATTTATTTTTCTACTTATTGAAATCTTCTGTTCATAAGGAATGCTGGATCTTCAGTATTTCAGCTTGTAACCCACGAGTCTTCTTTAGCTATGTTTGACTAGGTTTAACTGCTAGTTTTTAGCGGATAACTTATATAAGATTGTATAATTGTATGACTACAGTAGAGTTGTTTGGTAATGATACTACTCCTATGAGTATATAAATTTTTTCTAGATGCTACTTCAAGTAGCATTTGACCTTATAACTTATAGCATTTTTATTCTCTCGTTTTCATCCTTGATATTCTTTTATGTCGTTTTATATTTATCAATTAGTTTAACTGCTAACTCTTTAGATTCAATCAGCTAGTATATCCGCTATTTGCTAACATATTCTCTTCCGTTATAAAACCATCATCTATCTATCTATCTATCAGCTACCTTATCCATTATTTGCGAAACATTCCCTACATCTTCTTTTATTCACCTTATTGTTGCTTGGAGTTTTTGGTTTTTGATATTGAACTTTGTTTTGTAGGTGGACGTGTTCTCCTTTGGAATAGTACTATGGGAAATTCTTACCGGTGAAGAGCCATATGCCAATATGCACTATGGTGCAATCATAGGTGCGCGATCTTAAACCTTAAACTTTGGTTTGAAATGCAATGTCATCCATTATTATGGTCTCAAAGATAGCCTATAAAATAGTTTATATATGAAAACAGTTTGACTTTATTTTATCTTTTGGTATGATAGAAACCGTTTATACATAAACATTTATATGATAAACGTTGTGCTTGTAGTTGTTTATCGAAAGAGCCTTATTAAATTTTGTATGTAGTCAACTTGCTTGCAATATGTGTTTCATAAAGAGTATTCATAATGTTTCTATATTCCAATGCAGGTGGAATTGTTAACAACACACTAAGACCAACAATCCCAAATTATTGTGATATTGAATGGAGAACACTGATGGAGCAATGTTGGGCACCAAATCCTGCAGTTAGACCATCCTTCACAGAAATAGCAAGTCGGTTGCGCATTATGTCTACGGCAGCTGGCCAAACAAAATCACCGGGCCATAAAGCATCCAAATGATTGAAACAAATACCGATATATTATTGACATGGAAGTATTTGATGTCAATTGTCAAGAATCGTTGCAATTTTGTATATCAAGAGTCTCTTGTATTTTGTTGTGTTGCTATTTTTTACGATTAAACTTGTGATGATCGAGTTATTGTTGTACACTAAATTGCATTCATAGAAATTCAGAATATATATTTTTCTGTCTAATTAGAATATTTTTAGTTCCCTTTACAATAATTTTAGGTTAACAGCGAAGTGCACCAAACCGACCACAAATGAATGTTTAATCAGTGCGACTGTAGGATCATTGACAAGTTAATTGGTAACATGAACAACCTTGCATACTTGTGTGTGGTTTGCAAAGTGTTTTTGACTTAAGATTGGTGCAAGTTTTTATTAAGAATTTTAAAGAACACTGATGCAAAAGCAAAGATAAAATTGCAAGGAAATTGAAGATAATAAAATTTGCTGAAAAGTAAAAGATTCAAATTATAAAGTTGTGACATGAAATGTAAATTGCAGAAAACTTAAAGAAATTTAAAGGAGTTAAACGGATCATTGGAAGTTGGAACTAATATTTATAGAGAAAACAAAACTATACAACTGCCTGTTGTGTGTGATGTCACATTCGTGGTAAGAATCGTTCTTAAGTTTCAGTAATGTTTAGACCCAATGCGCCAAGGAGCGAACGATGAACATCTGCTAGTGTTGGCCTATCGGCTTTACCAGCCTTGTTTTTCTTCAGGGAGTTATAAGAATGACTTGGTGGCTCGGGTGGATGAGATAGAGAGTGAAGTGATAAAGAGGTTAGGGGTTCGATTCCCACCCACATCAAAAACTAACAATACTTCCTCTGGCTTTATTTATAAGCAAAATTGATGTTTTTAGGTTCATTAAATAACTTATGTAAGAATAATACTAGCAATGACGTTGTTGTCCGCAAAAACCCAAATTTATGACAGAACACCAAACTTCTTTTGTCTATCGTGTGTTTCTTTCCCGTGCAAAATAGCACCACTCTTAATAATAATATTGTGTCGACAGTTGAAAAAACTTGCAAAAGCTATTTACCTACACAAGGTACATGCCTTGTTATTCCTAGGTGTAGCCTATAACATATTATGTTATTGATGTCCAATCAAATAAGTAGTAGATCATGAACTTAATATCTAATATTTAGAATGGAAGCAAGAAGACAGTAAGCTCAAGTTGGACATCGATAGAAATGCTTTCGGCTTATAAACAACATGAAGTCTATTAATAGTCATGATTAACTTCATTTGTCATGATGATAGAAAAATTAAGGACTAAGCTCAAGTTGTATATAGGTAGAATGCTTTCTGCTACTAAAAAAGGAGTACTTAGTGGTGCAGGTGATGGAAACATGAAGAATAAATTCTGTTTACAGCATACATTGTCAGCATAAGTTATAGATCTACATTTTAAATATCTGTACAGCCCAAAATAAAACCGTTCCTAGACTCAACCGAATCAAAATAAAATATCTGTTTACAGCATACGTTGTCAGCATATAGTTGTCATACTCGACCGAATCAAAATACGCATAGTCAAAATAGGCTTCCATTTTCAAGGAAGCCTACCAAAAGAGTGGTATTGTGGAATCTGTATATCTTCCAGAAACTTGCTACTCAGCTGCATGTGAATTTGGAAAAAGAAAAATATATAAGATGAAGGGGTAACACACAAAGGCACGAGCATTTGATTTTATAAGCTTGTAGCAATTAAACTAAAGTAGTAACTATGTAATATACTTTCCCAATTCAATTTAGTAGCCCTAAGATAGGCTCAACGAGCCATATCTTAATCGACTCATTTTCTTCCAACCGATACCTTCTTAAGTTCAATTATGAACAATAAATTATGTCCGAAAAGTGCAGACATTAGAATTATGCAGCAAATCATATATTGTAGAGAGCTTTTCAGCTTATAATTTCATTTCAAATCAGACTATAAGTAGTGTAGATAAATCACACACACGCATAATCATTTATAGTATTACACCCATAATTCAAACCATAACAGAAGTTAGAAAACCCATTTTTCAACATGTTTTTATACTGTGAATCTAAAAGATGTGCATTTGAGCATGTACCCACTGAGAGATCAACCAAACTGTTTAAAAGAGGAACTAACTATATATAATTCTAGCATAATCAATTTTATAATCAGGACTTCTGCAAACTATAGTACTACTCCAGGAGATCGTAGAGATTTTGTAGAAACCGAATTCAAAGGCACAAGCACGTTGTATTAATGAAAAAAATTGTAATTACAAAATAATGATATTGAAAAGATAAGAACAACTCCATGCCAAAGGTGTTGAGACTGTGTCATTTAAATTAATATTCAAAATAACAATGTCTAACTAAAGATGCGCGTTACCTAGTTTTAAACTTACAATAGACCTTTCGCAATCATTTCACGAAGAAGTTTTAGCATTTGGAATGCAGCCATTGTCTTTAATTTTTAACAGCAATACCAACACTTCATCAAACAAGCAATTGCAGCAAAATCATTGGATCACAATGGTATACGTATAGACACCTACATATGCAGCACTGTCAGTGACAACATGTTATGATACTTGTCTGTGGTTATGAGAGGCAATTCGTCCAAATCCCTTTCTAGACCCTCACAGATCCACCTCTCGGTGATTCCGATCGCGTTAACCCTTTCATCATCAAGTCAATCAGCGATGTTCATACGAGTTTGATTCCGGTGCAACACCATTCATTCACTACCACCAAGCCTTCACTTCTACCATACCGTTTCACCGTCGTTACAAGCAACGACGGCAACACTCTGTCCGGAGCAACCATACGAGAGGTATTGAATCACAAGCTTTCCGTTAGCAATTTTGAATGCTCTTTCGCCTTAACTTTGAATCCCTCACCTGCCTAGTGTTGTACATTACCACATCAGGTTGAACCGATTTCCCATTAACTTGTCATAGCAACAGCAAGGTTCCTCTTGTGTGTCCTACTTTACATAACCCAATGATCAAGGTTCTGTGTAACTAATATGGTTCAACTGAAATCCCGCGCTGCCACCTTGCGATGAAAGTGCAATGCTTTATGGGATGTCACCTTTAACTTTAAGGTAGAGACCCAATTGACAGAAGCAATTGATGAGGATGTTGTAATTGACAGAAGCAGAACCACTTTTTAAAACATTGCTTCAATTCCACATTTTATGTAAAGGTGTTTTATGTCTTTCAGTTATCATACTAAATTCCTTTTCCCTCTCAATATGCTTTCACTAAAAGCTCTTGTAACACCGGTGCAATTAGTCGATAATTGTTCAATTATCTGTAAGACCTTTGAAAAGTTTAAAATAGGAGACTTTCTATAAAAAGAGACTAGAAACATACTTAGTTGTGCATCAGAAACAAAAACTGCAGATAACAGTGCTCCACCAAACAGATTTTTTTGTGACATCAACTATGCAAATACTTGCATATATACTTCAAGACAGATTAATCTAAGGAATATTAATAATGCTAGAAGCAAATATAATAGATGAAACACCAATAACAAATGCCATTTTTTCCATTAGATCAAGCAACTACATATACAAAATGATTAAATAATATTGAAACATAAATAAAAAATGATAATGAATAATAGAAAAATATCTTACCTAGTTGTGGTCTTAAAGTAGACCTCTCGCAACCATTTCACGAAGAAGTTTCTCCGCCTTATCATTTTCATCTTTATCAAATAGAGAATGAATAATTATTTCATAAGTTATGGCGTTTGGAATGCAACCATTGTCTTTCATTTTTGACAGCATGGCCAATGCTTCATCAAACAAACCCTTGTTACAATATCCATTGATCATAACATTATATGTAAAGACATCTAGATTGTAGTCTTTGACCAAAAGATCTTCAAAAACCTTTCTTGCATCCTTCAGTCTTCCACCTTTACACAATCCATCGATAAGAATAGTGTATGTATACATATTTGGATGAATACCCTCATCTTTAATTTTGGTTAATAATGCAATTGCCTTGTCGACAAGATTGTTTTTGCATAATGCATCTAATATAGAATTGTACGTAATTATACTAGGTGGCTGACCTATATCACGCATTGCACAAACCATCAATAAGGGAATTGTAAGTTACCTCATCAAGAATTATTTTTCTGCAATGCATTTCTTTGAAGAGATTCATGGCTTCATCCACCTTTTTAATTTTACAAAACCCATTAATCACGATATTGTAGGTCCATACATCAGCATTCACTCCCATTTGAGACATGATGTTGAGTATATCATTGGCCTTGTTCACTTCATATACCATACAATATCCATCCATTAAAGAGTTATAAGTAACAATGTCATGTTCGACACCTTTTCTCATCATCATAGCAAACACACTTTTAGCTTCTTTTAATTTTCCTTCCTTACAAAATGCATCAACCAATATATTAAAAGTATACACATCCGGTTTAATGTTTTCCAATATCATTTTATTAAACAATTGAATTGTTTTTTTCAATTGACCCACGATGCAAATGCCACTAATTAAAGCATTGTAAGTGACAACATCAGGAGAAATTCTCTTAGCAACCATTTCAGAATATAAATCAAAAGCATCATTAACACATTTGTCTTTACACATACCATTAATAATTGTGTTGTACATTACCAAATTAGCCTGAACCAATCTCCCATAAACTCGTCTCAACAACTTCAAGGGTGCTTTTGTTTGTCCGACTTTACATAACCCGTTGATCAATGTCCCATAACTAACATGGTCCAACCGAAATCCTTGCGCTACAACCTTGTCATGAAATTGCAATGCTTTACGGATTTCACCTCTAAGACAAAGACCCTTGATGAGTGTATTGAAAGTTACGACATTTGGCTCAAAACCCTTCTTGAGAATGTTGGCAAATACAGAAAAAGAAAGATTGTTTAGACCCAATTGACAAAAACAATTGATCAAGATATTCAAATTGATCAAATCTGACGCAATTCCGTTAAACTCCATTCGTCGATGAAGTGAAACAACAATGGAGTAATGGTTGGCTTTGACAAGGGAACCTAAAATCTTGCCAAATTGGAAGATGGGTGGTGTAGGATTGTGATGAAGCAATTGGTTGAATGAGGAAATGAGAGTTTGTTCATCTTGGTCATGATGATGGAAATGAGAGTATAAGCAATGAATGAAAATAGGGTTTGGAAAATTGGTAGTGAAAGAAAAATAGCTCAACTTTGAAAATGACATTGTGATTTGTGAAGATGGGAAATAACAAAGGAAATTAGGGTTTAAAGATTGAAAATGAAAACAGAAGAAAGGAAAACACAGAGCATAGATGATAGATGGAGTTTAAATACAACTGAGAAGCATATAATTAAGATTGCTTTGAAAATAACCATTCATTGGGCTGAAGTGGTTAACTAGCTTCATCAAAGACGGATTTCAGCAGAACCTCAGATTCAATTCTGGAACAATTTCTTAATCAGGTTTTATTTACCTCGCGGCCGAACTTTAGACTACTAAGCCCTTTCCTTTGGGAACCAGAAGATGAAAACTAAAGATTGCTGTGAAAATGAAGCAAATTATAGTGAGATCGATAGTTTGAGGCAAAACTGGGAGTAAAAAAATAGGTTGCACGTTATTATGTAAAATAAAAACAAAAAAAGTTGCATAATAATTTTTAAAACAATTAATTCAAGAAAAAAAAAACAAAAAATCCGACCTACCGGATTCGAACCAGTGACCTAAGGATGTCTGTTTAACAACTACAGTCCTCCGCTCTACCAACTGAGCTAAGGTCGGTTGTTGAAATTTGGACGAGCATGAAAATAATAATCGATTCATCTTCCTGAAGGAGTTCCATACTAACCTATTTTTCTGCAACCCATTGGTTCACAAAGTCTATATTATTGCTACAATACACACCGTATTTTTTTTTAACCCTTTATAATAAACGAATTACACAACAAGCCAATATAACTTTTGAAATTATATTTCTGAACCATGTTAAAGTTAATTTTTTGCGCTTAGCAATCTCGCAGTACCTTTAAGTTTTATTTATGTTTGGTATTATGATAGATATGTCAGAATCACAACGATCCACCTAATAAAAAGATGTACAAAAAAAAAAAATATGTCAGAATCACGGCGATCCACCATAATAAGAAAATGTACCCAAAAAAAATGTGTCAGAATCACGGCGATCCACCATAAATTTATAAAAACTATTATTTTTATCTTTTGCAAAATCACGGATAATACTAAACATGCACTAATTAATCTAATGTATTTTTGAGAAACAATTTAAGTAAAGGATCTTTTGTTGCAATTACGGGGTGTGCAAAACACTCCAAAACTCCATATTGTTGTTGTCTTTCTTTTGTCACCATCACTTGGTTCTTAATTATAATTCTTTTCGTACACTAGCAATAAGCTAAAGGGTGTAGTCCAAATCATATACTCCCTACGTTTTAAAATGAGTGTTGCTTTTAATGTTTTCACACATATTAAGGAATGCAATTATTATGTTAAAAGTAAAAGCACTTTTACTAAATTAAGCTTACTTTTTCTTGGAAATAGTGTATATAGTAGTAATTAGATAATATAAATGGAAAATGTTGCATTGGAAATTAAAAAGTGACACTCATTTTGAAACAAAAATTTTGAGTTAAAGCGACACTCATTTTGAAACGGATGGAGTATATTGGAATTAATTAAGAATAAACTTTTAGTACTCACAAGATTAATTGGTAGAAATATCACACTATAAATTGAATTAGATTAAATCTTGGAAATTTCACTTATTCATTTTAAAGTGAAAATTTTAACCACTAAATTACTCGACTAAAAAACGTTTAAATAAAAACATTATTATAAAAATATAATAATTTTTGAAGAGAGATCAAATTATACTGGTGTAATATTTGACTAATGTTATAGTGTTACCACGCTTAATAATGTTAAAATGACTACAAATTTTATAAAATTTATAGCTAAATTAAAAATTTATATCATATAAATTAAATATTATACTAATATAATTTAATCCCTCCCCATAATTTCTTGACAAGAAAAATAAATAATAACTTAATACAACAACCGGGCCACCCTAACTTAAACTTTTGTTTTGGTCTAGAACTAACTTCAACTTTTATTGATAAAGAATAATAATTTAGTAGACGACTGTGATTAAAATAAATTAGAAGGCAGTTGACTAGAAACCGCCCTTCCCCTGGACAAGATAAATTTGAAAAACTATTAGAAAAAAATGATAAAGAAAATATGAGATGGCTCTCAAAAATGGGATTAAATGAAAAATTGAAAAAGTTGTTTTTATAATATAAATTTATTCACTTTCAGTTTTGATTTTTCTTTTCATTCACTTACGAAACTGATTTCTCCATTTTAAAATTACACATAGTTTTAACTCCTCCATCATATTTGATCATACTTAAAAATAATAATTTAATATATTTTAAGCAATGTAATATTATGCAACATGCAGGAAAATATATTAAATTGCTTAAAATATATTAAATTAATAAATCTATTTTAAACAATGTAATATATATTAATTACATTTTGGGAGAATATATTTTAAGCAAGTAAAAAATATATTCTAAATCATATTTTTAAAGAATTAATTTTGGGAGAATTTGTGTTCAATTTTTAAATGAAACAATTCTTAGTTAAACTTTATTATCTTGTGGTCGAACTTCAACTGTTGGAACTTCCTTCCTCGAAAAATCATATACTCCCGCTGTATTAAAATATAAATCACTTTACGATACAAATGAATCAGTTAATGATATTTTTTTATTATACTTTAACTATTTATTACTCTCTCTTCTTTTACTTCATCAATTTATCTTTTTTTTTTTAACAAATTCAATTTATCTTTTCTATAACATTAATGAATGACAATTTTGCAAACTGACTCATAATTTCTCATTTTCATACAACAATAATTACATTTCTTAATTTATGTAATATGATCAAAACGACTTATATTTTGATACAGATGTAGTAATTAATACCAACAAAAACAATACTTCAGAGTATATGACAACATTTCAAAACCATTGAATATAGTCTAGAGAAGTATCAGAATGAGAATATTATGAAGTATTGTTTTATAGAAAATGTTAAAGAGTGTACCTCATGCACTAATTAAAGATATTTAATATAGCAAAAATATATTAAAATTTATCCAGTCAACACTTATAAAATATTAAAGTTTTCAATATAAAACTTACTTATTTTGTATGTTTAACTGGTACATGGGGTGCACTAGTTAGCATGACTCTTTGTTTCATTAGTAAACAAATTGAATTAAGGAGAAGTGGTGAGAGAGTATACTTTAATTTTAGTCATGTTCGTAGTTAGTGACAATTAGCTAGAGAAAGTTATATCTGTCATTTTTGTTAGTTAATATTGTGCGTTAGTGAGTGCTATCAAATATGAGACGTTTTAAGTCATTACTCATTGGTTTCGTCTAATGATGAGGGGTTTGGGTAGTATACATAAGGTTTTGGGTTCGATTCTTTACTCCTTTGTAAAAAAAAATACATGTGAGCTTTTTTTCAGCTTTTGAGTATCAAAGTGTAAGTGTGAATGCATTTATCATCATTTTAATTACATTAGAAAATCTCAATCTCACGTAAGAATAATCTAATCTCTCTCTAAACAAATTAAAAAATTTCAACACTTCTTTCTTCCACCTCATTCAACACAACACTTTAACACATCCATTATACTGAATTAAAAACTCAACATACTATTCAACACTCAAAAATCCAACTATTGTAAATGGTCTAATAATAGTTTGAACTCCTAAAGTTTATTTAAAATATTTTAAAATTATTCGTTAATAATTGGGAATAGTTAAAAAATTAACAGCTATCAAAAGAAGACCGAATCCATCAAAACAATTTTTTTTATCAGATAGTTTAATGGTTAAAATTTTACTTTTTTAAAGGTGAATAAATAATTGTACTAAAGTTCTAACTTTGATTCATGCATTTACGTATAATATGTCCTTTCGGTTGAGCTAAAAAACTAAACTCTCAAAATTAGACATAGCAATCTTAAAATCTCAATTAAGAAAAAATCTACATTTAATATTCTACTCAATTTAAATTTAAATAGAATTACATTTGGAGAAAAATTTAAGAAAATAAAAATTCCACAAGATTCCAAATTGATGTGACAAATAAAATAAATTTGATGTGACAAAGATGAAAGAAAAGGGCTCAAGATGACAAGAGGTATCAGCATTAATACACATACTTTTCTCAAATACATACATAATATTAATTAAATTAAAATAAATAGCTTAAAAAGATAGCTAAATAAAGGGCTCAAGTTCGACATTGCATTCGTTGGATTTGATCAAACGAAATTTGTTTTGGTGGTTGAGGGCTCGTGTACTCAGGGTTAGGAGTAAATTTATATAGTTGGTGAGTCAACTTCTTATTGTGATTGGATATTTGATTGTTTGTCGGATTATGACTTTGATTTTTGATGTAAACATTTATGATATGTTCTAACACATCTTGTGCTGGGACTTGACCTTTTTTCGTATATATATATATATAAAAAATGTTTAAATCATGTAATTTAAAATATAAACAAACTTCTATCCATTTTCTACTACATATGATTTTTTCGGTCAAGGATTTTATTTTTACAATTACTACATATGATTCTTAAAATACCATTCAATTAATTATTTTATATAATTTTCTTTCTGTTGGTTGCACTCAAAATTCAAGGATTATAAATATCAAAAATAAAATAAAAGACAGTAATAACATTTTTATAATTTTTTTTCAACTTATTTTTATTATATATATGAAAATAGTTTATATAGATTTATACATAAACTTATCATAATAAACACTTGCATGTATTAAAAAGCTGCAAATAAAGTGTTTATTCATATAGTTTTAGTTATGTGAGCATAACCTATCCTATATTTTTGGTACACAAAGGAACCAAAGCCCAAAAAAAAAAACTACAACACTGCAAGGCAAGAGAAGGAGACACATCTAAATCTAATACTATAATCGACCACTTGTAAACAAAAATTTTATGATTATGTCTATAATCCACATTAGTGAACATATCCACACATTTGTTAGTCTCCTGGTAGGCTTAAACATTATTTCTTTTTTATGTACTTAATTTTAGTTTTAGTTCCCGTATTAATTTTTGTTTTAAATAAGTCACTGAATTAACTAAAAATTTTAATTTTAATTCTTAAAGAAAAAATCTGTAAGAAAATTTGCAAAAAGTTCTATAAGAAATTTGCGAATTTTCCTGCGAATTTTAACTTTAGGATCAAAAGTAAAAATTTTGGTTGATTAAAAGAGTTACACCCTCCGGTCCTATATATAAGAAATTATTCCTTTTTTAAATACATTAAAAACTTGATGTATCTAGTCAATAATATAGACTAGATACATCAAATTCTCAATGTATCTAAAAAAGAAAAAAATTCTTATATATAAGACCGGAGGGTGTATTTAGAACAAAAATTAATACAAAACTAAAACTAAAATTCCGCATACATACAAAAACGAAAATGATATTTAATTTAAATACCATGATTCTTGACACTCCAATTTGAGTTTGAATGTACATACTAGCGAATTTAAATTTTCAACACTAGATGCCATGGATGATACTGATCCGCGGCTAAGGATTAACACAAAATGTAGCTTACAAACATTTCCCTAATTAAAAAAGAACAAATTTTGTGTCTCACTGTATTCTTCACTCATTTGACTATTTTACTGACACAACACAACACAAACAACTTATTTTTATTATTATTTTTATTCCAAAAAACACAAAAACATTAGCTTCTACAATCATCAATCCACAATAAGATATAGAGAGAGAAACAAAACTGTTTCTGTGAGTGTGTGTGAGTGTGAGACAGAAGAGAGAGAAAGTATCTGTCTTTGTGTGTGTTGTGCTGTGCTGTCATTTTGTTCCAAAAGTATCATTCTATTACAAGTAGATTCATATTTTTTGCAAAACTCAAAAGAACAAAAAAATAGAAAGATTAAAAACATGGGATAGACAAACAAAGTTTGATTCTTTTTGGTTTCCTTTTCCAGATATTTACATACCCTTTTGTTTTTTCTTGCTTTTTTTTTTCAAGATACCAATCATCCATGGTTGTTACTTAGAAACTCTCTTCAATCATCACTCAGGTATATACATAATAATCATAATAATAATTGTGTTTAATTTTTGTTTGATCTAGTTTTTATTTGATCTTTTGTGATTTTTATCTATTTCTGTTTGTTAAATCAAGCTTGATTTATGAAATTATGATAATCTATGCTATGTTTTGAACTTTTGATGAAGAAAAGGTTGAAGTTAGGGACCCTTTAGTTTGGTGAATTTTTGGATTTCATAATTCTGATTAGAGTTGACTTGAATTGAAATATTATTATATATGGATCCAATTATTATAATTCATATTTTCTTTGCATGTGATTTGGTTTTTCTTATTTTTTGATAGGAAAATGTTAGTAAGTGGTTATGTTAGTTAGTGAGTTTCCTGGGTTCGAATTCCGGACCTTATGCTTAAACTTTTTCAATGTTCCGTAGCTCACCAACCGAATTACCTACTTGGTCTATGTTTGATATCACGGTAGGTATATCAGAATTATGGTAGCTGAGTGTGATTTTCCAAAAGCTGCACTCTCTAGCTTCAACAAAATCATAGTAGATCACCGTGATTCTGATATACTTACTGTGATACCAAACATAGACTTGGTACACTCGTGGTTTGGTTTAAGAATGATGGGTTATATCCCCTCATCCCTTTTGTTTTTTCTGGTTAGTTGTGTTTTGCTTCACTGCAAATGATTCTGTAAATTACCAATTATTTTGCTGATGCAAATTAAATGATAATATTTTGACTTTTCAGAACACTATGATCCATTTTATAAATCTTTTACTTCTTTTTTAGTTCTTTAGGCAATGGTTCTAAATAGCGATTGTTGTAACAGTTGCGGTAGCACCTTGATCCTTGATATTATAAAGAATTGTGGTCAAATGCAACCGATGCAGCCTCAATTGCAGTCGCGTTGCAATTTTGGCAGCATTAAAAATTGTTATGTCACGACGTAGATTGCGGTCACAGAGCTTTATTTAAAACCATGCTTTTAGGGTACAAAGTTAAGAGAAGTTGTGGAATGAACCGGGGGTAAATGAATTTGTTGATGATATGTGGTCTATATGAGATTGTAATTCTAATAGTTCGATTGATGATGATAAATTTTTCTAATTGATTATATCTGTTATTATTTGTATAATCTGTTATATTTTGTATCTCATTTCAAAGTTTCTAAATATCATCATTCTTACAGGGTGATATTTTGATGATAACTTGATCATCAAATCAAGCACTTAGTATTGAGAGTTCTGAAGATTTCGGGAGCTTCTTCATGCATTGATTATGGTGACATAAACCGGTGTATTAATAAAGCTTCTCTCCAACTCATTGCTATGGATAGGAAGTTGAAACTTTTTGACTTATTAAAAAAATTTAATCAGTAGTCTTATCAAAGGGATTTGGAAATTGAGTTTACAGTAATAGGTTCATTATTTTCACACGATGTTTAATGTCTTCTCAGTACTGTGGCATTGTAGTAAACTCGTGCATTCAACATTACAAGTGATGCTTTGATTATACAATCAAGAATGCAGAAACATCAATACAATTCCATGGACCCTCGAAACGAGGAATACCATTCTGCACCGCAACCGGTTCTGCAAGACCATCTGGATGGCATGCATACCAATATGAGGCCTCCTCCTTCCTTTAACATGCCGGAAAATAAACCTGTACATAATTTCTCCATACAGACCGGTGAGGAATTCGCGCTCGAGTTTATGAGAGATAGGGTGAATGTCAAGAAACCTGCATTTCCAAATGTTGTCAGCGAACCTAATTATTCGACAGGTTATATGGAATTCAAAGGAGTTTTAGGTCATCCAGGATCTGAAAGCGGTTCCGATATTTCTATGCTTGCAAATAATGAAAAAGTTCCGAAAGAGTTTGAAAGAAGGAATTCTGTTCTGCATCAGGAAAGAAGTAATTATGGCTCTGCTCGATCAATTCCTAGAATGTCGTCTAATCAAGACAATAACCGAGTCCTTCATGGTATTTCCTCTTCTGGAGGTTCTGACAGCTTATCACTGAAGATGAAGATTCTATGCAGCTTTGGTGGTAGAATATTACCACGGCCGAGTGACGGAAAGCTTAGATATGTCGGTGGTGAAACACGGATTATTAGTATAAGAAAGGACATAAGTTGGCCGGAACTTTTGCAGAAAATATCATCAATCTATAATGAAACTCATGCAATAAAGTATCAGCTCCCTGGAGAAGATCTTGACGCCCTTGTTTCAGTATCTTCTGACGAGGATCTTCGGAATATGATGGAAGAATGTCATGACCTACAAAGAAGGAGAGGATCTTTGAAGCTTAGGATGTTCCTATTCTCGATAAATGATTTGGATGATACTCAGTTTGGTCTAGGTAGCATGGATGGTGGTGATTCAGAAATCCAATATGTAGTTGCTATTAATGGCATGGGCATGGAATCAAGAAGCAATTCTATCCTTCGTTGTGCCGGAAGTTCTAATAGTATACACGAGCTAGACAGACAAAATGTTGATAAGGAGACTAAAAGAGCAGTAGATTCATATGGTGTCGGCAGTTCTTCCTTGACCGGAAATGTCAACCCGGTATTACCAATTCAGTTTTCGCAACCAATGCTACCAACATCCTCAAATGCTTATGAAGCCTATCCGTTCTTTTACGAGGATCCAATCATTCAGCAAGGGGGAACTAGTCAATATCCAATACACAATGGCCCTTTTCCTTCTAGCAGTTCGGCTCACAATCTCGGAGAGGTTCCGGTTCCTTTGCCTACTCATGGTCTTGTGAACCAAGGAATCGTGAGCGAAGGACAGGTATCCAGTGGGTTTCAAGTACAAAGAAAGGGTGATAATGTCATTCATACAGGGAATGATCGTGTAAAAGTTTTATCAACAGAAGCACCATATTCTCTTCCTTCGCATCCATTTGAGGGAAGTTTGCAAGGTAATCTATCAGCGGCTTCAGTTCCAGCTGCTGTATCAGAAGCACTCCATCCTGCACTGCCATTAGAAAACAAGATTCCAGCTCCTGTATCAGAAGCTCAGAATCCTACACAGATTTCAAGATCTGGTGAAGATGACTTCTATACTGCATCCGCAGACGCATTCAGTCGTGCTCTTGTTGATGCCGAGTCGAATGTAATTGATTTCAGTTGCCTTGAACCACCTCCACTTCCTAATAGAGTCTATTATTCAGAGAGAATTTTTCCTAGGGAGCAGGCAGATTTGCTGAACCGGTCTGCAAAGTCAGATGATGCATATGGTTCTCACTTACTCATGTCAGATTTACTTTCTGATTTGAACCATATGAATTCAGTTAATGAATCCGGCGACATGTTGCACGATGAGAATCTGTCAAATCTGAATACAGCGTCGAACTCATCAGCAAAGCCCTTACGTGCAGATAGCCATATCATCAATAAACATTCGCCTGATGCAACAAGTCAGGCGAACACAAAGTTATATCAGCTTGTGGATTCTGATTTGAAGCGCGTATTATCAGATAACAAAATTTCTGAAAATGAGACAAATGTCTCCAAAGATAGTCATAAAATTCTTCAAGCTGATGAAACCAAGGGCAGCGAGCGTCTTGCATTTCACCGAGTTCCTTCTGTTGAACAAAATGTGAATCTAGCATCTAAACTTCAAGGTAACAATTTGTCAGAGGTTCCTACAAGGGAACCTCTTGATGTTAAATCTAAACCTTCTCAAGGTGACATTTTGATCGACATTGAAGACAGGTTTCCGCGTGATTTCCTTTATGATATGTTCTCAAAAGCAGTTCATTCTGAAGATTCCGCAAACATTAGTCCATTACCAGCTGATAGAGCCGGTCTGAGCTTAAAAATGGACAATCACGAGCCTAAAAGTTGGTCATATTTTCAGAAGTTGGCCCATGATGGGTTCGATAATGTTTCTCTAATTGATCAGGATAATCTCGGTTTTTCATCCGCTGTAAATAAAGTAAAAGAAGGGGATAGTATGTTACAGCATTCTGCTCCTCTACCAGCAGAGAGTGTTATTCTGACAGGACCCCCGAATGAATCTCACTCCCAGCTAAATTTTGGAGAAGAAAATCAGAAAATTTTACCCGTAACCACTAAAACCGAGGCTGTTGTTTTTCAACCCGAAAATAACCCTTCTGAACTTAATGGAAATGAAAATAAGAACGTCAGTGCCGCAGTGGAAAACGTAAGGCCACAGGAGTCTGAATATCAGGTATGTTTTTAACGGTTCTTTATCTTATGAAACTGCGCAAATATGTTTCTCTTTTGCTAACAAATCCTTTGATGTACTGAGTGTAGGATGGAGATAGTGAGACAAGGGACGTGGTTGTATCTCCAGATACTATTTTTGGGGAGTTTGACATTAGTACTCTGCAGGTAAAATCATACTTTGATGTATCATAGTTCTTCAGCGCTGATGCATTATGAGTAATGAATAATGATCTTCCCCATTTCTGAAAAGAAATGATCTTATCCATTCTCTAATACTTATTACATTACATATATTTATGATGCAAATGACAGATCATAATGAATGCGGATCTTGAAGAGCTGAGAGAACTCGGTTCTGGTACCTTTGGGACTGTGTATCATGGAAAATGGCGGGGATCAGATGTTGCGATTAAAAGAATAAAGAAAAGTTGTTTCTCCGGTCGGTCTTCAGAACAAGAAAGACTGGTAACTTTTCTATAAATCACATTGAGTGATTTTTGTTCCTTTTTCTTTTATTAGAACGAGTTATATTGATGAAATTCATGTCCACTTTTAGACCATAGAGTTTTGGCGGGAAGCTGACATACTTTCCAAGCTTCATCATCCAAATGTGGTGGCATTTTACGGGGTAGTTCAAGATGGACCAGGAGGAACAATGGCCACTGTTACTGAGTTCATGGTCGATGGTTCTCTTCGCCATGTTTTGCTACGTAAGGATAGGTAATTCATCATCCATCCTACTGAGTTATAGCATTTCGATTAAGTGGCTTATTATTCAATGAAGAGTTTAATTTGGTCAAGTAGCCTAGTGGCTAGAAGTGGGGAATCCGAGGTTTGAACCCTGGCCCCTCGAATAATGTCCCTAGAAGCAACCAACTGATCTACACTTACAGGACATGCAGAGTTTAATTTTGATACACAGTCAATGTAAAAGGTTTTGCACGGTTAGAAAATAATAACAACCAATCATATGTGTGACTTTAAAATTAGTTATGATCAATGCCAAATGTTTTTTAATGATCTGACAATTATGATTGATTGCAATTAAATAAATGCTTTACACTGACGTTGTATATGAATTAAATCATTTAATGAAAGCCTTGACATTTTGCTAAGTGTTGTAATCTTTAGATATCATCAACTATTTTATCATCAAGAGAATTGTTGAAGGGAATTTTGCATGATCTTATCTTGACATTTTCCAGGTATCTTGATCGCCGCAAGAGGCTGATAATTGCCATGGATGCAGCTTTTGGAATGGAGTATTTACACGCAAAAAATATTGTTCATTTTGACTTGAAATGTGACAATTTGCTTGTGAACATGAAGGATCCTATGCGGCCAATATGCAAGGTATTTGTTTATGTGTTGGTGATTATTGATTCTAGTAAACTCTGTCGTCGATAGTTTGACAATATCGATGAAACTTGATTTTCATCAGGTTGGCGATTTTGGCCTGTCAAAAATTAAGCGGAATACACTGGTGACTGGTGGTGTGCGTGGAACTCTACCTTGGATGGCACCAGAGCTGTTAAATGGAAGCAGCAACAAGGTTTCAGAAAAGGTTAAATTTAACACCATAAGTTGAAATATAGAATCGCTATTAGTAACGATGAAGGAGCAATAGATAACTCAACTAGTCCTTTGCTGTCCCTCCCTCTTTATCTCATTCATAAATGATTTTTGATACACAAATTTCGACAATTTGGATGATTAGCGCATTATAAATATATGCGTAATCCATCCAAATTGTTGTCGAAAGTTTCCTCATTTTGTGTTAAAACAACACAGGTCTATCTCATTAACTATGAAGCCTTGTGAGTTGTGACTAATTCTATCTTTCGAAATGTTTAGGTTGATGTATTCTCCTTTGGCATTGTATTATGGGAGATTCTTACTGGGGAGGAGCCATACGCGAATATGCACTATGGTGCAATCATAGGTACAGTTCTTTTCTCTTCTCTTTGACACCCTCTTTACATAGCTTCAATTCAAGTTGTGTTCAATCTTCTAAAGCACTAGTTTGCATTAATTGTACGTTCATAGCATTGATAGAGTCTGAATTAAATCTCATATCTAAATTTATGTTTCCCTTGCCGTTCGATGTCAAACATGTTCATTATCCAATACTGACACAACACCGACACATGTGATTAGTTCAAAATTTTACTTTCTCATTATTATTGCTGCCAAGATGTCAGTGTTGTGTCCGATGTCTGTATCCGTGTTAATACTTGATATAGCTTGTTCCACATCAGCAAGCAGTCATTCTATCTTTCCCTCGTGTCATTTGAGTTCTATGCTTTTACTCATTCTCTTGCTCACTCTCATACGTACAGGAGGTATTGTGAACAACACATTAAGACCAACAATCCCAGGTTATTGTGATATAGAATGGAGAACACTAATGGAGCAGTGTTGGGCCCCTAATCCTGCAGTTAGGCCATCGTTTACAGAAATTGCACGCCGCTTGCGTGTGATGTCTGCGGCTGCTATTCAGACCAAAGGACAAGGACACAAAGCATCTAAATGATAATCAACAGATTTGATGGAGATGCATACATATATTTATGTATTAAATTAAATACATTCAATTGAGCCATAAAATTGTATATGTGTTACAACTACACGAGGGACATTATTATTTGTATTTGTATTGTTAATGTTAATTTCTTGGTGTGCTTCTATTGCTCATTGTATAGAGTATATATATGTTAATATGTGTGAAACCATATATTATAGGGGATTTGTTCAACAACATTTGTACTTATAATGTTAATTCCACAGTGTGTTTTGTACTGCAGGTTTCCTCCATTTACTTTATTCTTAGGGTAGAAAATTTTATTTAACTCTTGTTTCAATAAAAAATAAATTATTTAACTCTCCATATTTTCTCCATATAATTTTTGGTCTTTAAAGTATGGATACACATTTTTTTTGTATTAAAAAACCATTATATAAGTATTAATATATTTATCCATAATTCATATTAGTAAAATAAAATTTAGCCATGGGAGAGGTCAACTTTTTTTATGTCTAGAGATCAACTCCTTAAACTTGAGAAATTAACATATACGGTTGAAGATAGATGATACTTTGGTTTACCAAAAACAAAATAATTTAATATACATTTTAGTTATTGTAAAGGTAAAAAATGAAAAATAAAATCAATTATTGCACGATTTTCTTAAATGACAAAATTTTAGAAATAAAAACAAAACCTAGAAATAAAAGAATAAGTAAAAATGTAATGCAATAGGAAAGTAAATGCTTACTATCTAAGTCACATTGTTCGGAAGAATTTAAATTCGATTTTTGAAATAATTTTTGAGAAAATTTTACCTACTTTTGAAATGAATTTCAAATTATCAGAACTCTGTTTTATTAAGAATATGAAAAGTAACATAAAAAACTCACAAGTGTATACCTACTAAACAGAGTTGTCAAATGAATCAATTCAACCTGAATGAGTAAAGATGATTGTATTATTCAGTAAGGCTTATGCGTATTCTATAACTCTCCGTCAAAGGTGGTGTCAGTTGATGATTTTAAGGGTGCCCTTTTCTCCACTTAGTATCTATGTAGTTTTTTCTCCTTTGAACCTTGGCCCGTTATATTCCAAAAAAAGAAATGATTGTTTATCGCTCCCTATAAATTGATCGGAATCTCCTCATGTCATTCAATAATATATTTTCTAGTGTGAAAAATGACTGTGGAGACAAAAGAATAACCACCAATTATAAAGCCCACTTACTACTAAGCTGAAAATTATGAAGCCCAGTTTTACAACAATTCCCTTCAATTCACGCTAACGGAATTTTCAATAAACACCCTCACACAACGTCAACAATTTTTGTTTATTTGCAAAAACACCCCTGATGCCCTGTCATCTCATTGAAACGTCACTGTCTTTAGACTGGCGCTGCCATACCATTACCTTTTTGACACGTGGGAAACAAAAACATCATCACATTTGTCAAAACTTTATAAAAACACCATGTGTCGATCTTTTGTAGATGCTCCTCCAAAACACAAAAAAAAAAAAATTAATACATACGTGTAATTTATTTTTACATAGCAATTCAATAAAATTAGTTTACCAAAAAAAAGATCTCGTATCATATTTAAAAAGTAAAGTGAAATAGAGTGATGTGGCAGAAGAATACCTAATTGTTATTGTTATTGGTTAAATATATAAAATTAAATTTTTTATCGAGATAAAGTATCTATCGACTACCGCTAAAGTGATTATTCTATCGTTAAAATAGAGACATCTCAAAGGATTTTATAATGTCGGAGCATATTCTTTTTAATAAATCTGTTTATTCAGAAATCTTAATTCAACTAACAAAAAATATCGAAATAAAATTACTAAATCAAATATTTGTGAGCGGAATTCAATTTTCGATTTTTCACTGTGTAAATTTATGATAATTTCGTTATATCATATTACTTTGTATTTCAAAGTCTCTTAACACACTCTTCATTCACTTCACTGTCCCTCCCACTTTAAAAAGAAGCTCTTTCTATCTCTTTCCCTAATCTCTCATTCATAGGTTTTCCCTTCCATCATTGACCTACTTATTCCAACAAAGCTTCAACTTCAGTTTCCATGGGTAACGATTCTTTCCTAATGCTTAGAAAATTTGAACTATTTTATGCATGTTATATCATTTTCATGTCATTATATGATTTTCACTGCTATTCATTATATTGAAGCTCAGTTAAACATTGTTTTAACTTTTATCATCTTTTAGTGAAAAGTTCTTGGTAGTTAGTTCTTATTGTTACTCTTGTTTGCTTTCAAATTACTGTGTATGGTGTTAATTTTTTGTGAATTAATTTTCTTGTTTATACTGTTGTTTCTCTAGCCATGCATGAGAGTGTTTGTTTTGTTACATGGTCATGAAATTGAGTTATAAGAAATGAAGCCATGAGAGTGTTTATTCCTGTTGAATGTGCTTTATTTTTTATTTTTTATCCATCTTAAAATGGGTGAGAGACTAAGAGGCACGAACACAAACACAAACACGGACACTGGATATGACACAGACATGTCAACACAGATAATAATTTGAGAAAATAGTATAATTCAATGTAACGGTAAGTGTCGGTGTCGTGTCGCGTGTCCGATGCCAGGAATAATCTAATCCGAGGAGTGTCCGTGCTTCATAGGTGAAAGGTAAAGAAAATTGTATGTTTATGAAATTTTTGTGCTCTGCCAGACTGCCAGAGAGGCACAGACCAAGTTTTTAAATTCTGCTTTTGGTTTCAGCTTTAGTTTGGTGAATTGAGGTGAAAATATATCACAACTTCCTAAGTATGTTTTCAATTTGGTGTACATGATGATTTGTGATCTATCAGCTATAAGAGTCATCCATACAATTTATTCTGTCTTCAATAGTAAAATGCGAAACTCGGCGAGTTTGGCCTAATAATGACTTTGTTATCTGTTTATTCTTTAGTATTTTCAACTTTTATCTCCTTGGCTATATTGTTATTTTTTCAGGACGGCCAAAGTCAATAATTAGTTGTTAATGTTAGTGTTTTTCTCCTTCACTTCAACCCTAGTCCTTTTACATCTTAACACTTCAAACCAGTTGTGTTACCCAAACCCTCAGCTATGTAGTTAATTGTGGCTGTACGTAGTGGCCACAATTGCGTTGCATAGCTGAAGCAGGGCATTATGGATTTTGAAGTTTTGTTGCATTTTATGATTGCACCCAAAGTGGAAAAATGTGGCTGCACCAGCCGCAAGATTGAAGACCACCTACAACTCTGACCGGAGAAAATAAACCCTAGCAGACACACTTTTTGCTCTTTTGTGTGAGAAAAATCATTACAAGATCCACTCTTCTCTTTGCAGCATTCCTTCCCTTTGCATACTTGCTTTGTGTTTTGTTTGAAAGTTATTAACATTGAATTTCAATTGCTAGCTATGAATCTGTTGAATTTGGTGTAGTCTTCTATTTTTAAGCTCTTATCTGTGTATGACTGTATGTGTATGTGTATGTGTATATGATATAAATTGTGTGTATTGTTTTTCTATGCTTTGGTGTAGCAGCCATATCGACACCCCTTCACCACAATAGTCTTTTGTGGGTTGGTTGCAACAATCTGCACTCCGCCACCAACAATGTTGGTACATGGCATATTTTGTACTAGAAACCAGAGATTGAAAGATTGTACTTTCATTTACCATTGGTAATCAATGACATAGATAAAGAATTTCCATCTGTGTGCCCTAAAGACTTGATCTCATCTTCTAGATGAGTATTGTTGCTTTTTACAGAATCCGTTCTTTCGATAATTTGTGTAGCCTCAAAATATCTAGTATCCTTGAAGTTTGAAATATTATAATTTATATGACATGAGGTTTTCTGTCCCTTTCTTTTAACAGATATGTAGGGAAAGGACTGTTAGAAGATAGAATCTTATATCGGTAACTAGTCATGGACAACTCAGCAGAATCAACAGCAGCAACGACATGTGATGGGAGTTGCACCAAGTGACAGCGAAATGGCCTATTCTTCTCACTACCAGACTGTTCCCATGGTTGCTTCAGGCACACCTGCTGGATCAATTCCTACTGCAACACAACCTCCAGCTGCCTTCTCTAACTCCGCCCACCAATTTGCATACCATCAAGCACAGCATTTCCACCATCAACAACAGCAGCTTCAAATTTTCTGGGCAAACCAAGTGCAAGAGATTGAACAAACATTCGACTTTAAAAACCATACTCTCCCTCTTGCTCGTATAAAGAAAATAATGAAAGCCGATGAAGATGTCCGTATGATTTCGGCTGAAGCTCCAGTCGTATTTGCAAAAGCATGTGAAATGTTCATATTAGAGTTGACTTTACGATCATGGATCCACACAGAAGAGAACAAGAGAAGAACACTACAAAAGAACGATGTAGCAGCAGCTATTGCAAGAAATGATGTTTTCGATTTCTTGGTTGATATCATTCCAAGAGATGAATTTAAAGAAGAGGGACTTGGAATAGCAAAGGCTACTATTCCAATGATCGGTGCTCCAACTGATATGCCATATTATTATGTCCCGCCACAGCATCCATTAGGCCATACTGGAATGATCATGGGAAACCCAGTTGATCAAGCCGTGCTGTACTCTAACCAGCAGCCCCGACCTCCTATGGCTTTCATGCCCTGGCCAAATGCTCAACCCCATCAACAGCAACCACCACAACAGCAACAAACAGACTCTTAATGAATATGTCGATTCAATCAGGTTGCAAAGTACAGTGCTTATTTTGATTTTTAAATATGGTTCCCTTTAATGTGATGTAGTTTAGTGTAATGCATTGAAGAAAAAAAATGCTGAAAATTGCTGTAGTCATTTGTGATTGTAGTGTTGTTTACTTTTAAGTTATTGCTGTTTAAGTTAAATTAATTTGTGGTTCAGAAGTCCATAGCTAGCTAGTACAGATTATTAGGAAGTTTGAAATGATGTAAAAAATGTTTGTACTGCAAGCAAATAATACTGGTGTTGCGTTTAGTTTTGCACTTCCACGATTCTAACAGCACTGAAAGCCCGAAACCGACGACCTCACCAATCTAATCACTTTCAACATTGTTGCATACTGAATGTTGCTTATGATTGTATGTTTATTTTTTTTCTTTTCGAAAGTTTTAAGTTTTCAATGTTGCTGTATACAATGGTTCTTGTGTCCTCATCTCACCTGATATGCGCATGCATTTGCTTTCAAATCTCTCCTCCAATCTTGTCCATTTAATCCAAAAGCTTGTCTCCAATCCATTCAATATATAAGCTTCAAGCTCATAGTATTTCTTGATGGAAAGATGAATTGATGGAAGTAAACCTGCTGAATATGTCATGACCGGTTTTACCGCGTGTAGCGTACGCATGCCTGGTACATGAACTTCACCATTTTACAAGTATTCATACTTCAGCGATTCAAGTTTGTAACCAGATATTAATTAATGGATTTATAACTTAACGTTTGTCTGCACATTTGAGATGACTCTCTTCAAACATATAGGTAGACGCCGACAAAACTCAAATAGAAAACTCCAGAGACTTTATATATCGAGTGCACATTTCATATAATCAAAATGAAGGTACTATTGATGAGATTGGTCAACAATACATTTTTAATTTCAGATTCCATGACAAAAGGTTTGATTTGTAAAGTACTTTGTTCATTAAGTTAGCAGATAGCAAAATGAAACTCAGATCCAATAACTATAATAAAGCAAATATCAAATATTTAATTTCTAATTTATTCGATAAGATTGGATAATTTATTATTTTATTTCACAATCGATACATCAAATTATAAATAACTTAATGCTCATCTTTGTCGACGCCCTCATAAGCCCATTCACACTTTTTACGAAGCTTGATTTCTTCCTCAGGAGTGAAATCATTTTCGATCCCCAAAAACTTGCGCACGAACTCCACGCTCTTGTCCTTAATCCGAGAAGCCACAACTAGACTTAGGAAATTGAAAAAACTTTTTATATTAAGGTAATCTGCGGCAGGGACGAGCTCCTTCAACTCATCATTGCTAAGTCTCTCCGCGAACTCTACTTCAAATTTCATTTTGGCCTCCATCGTCTCGCTCTGCTTCTTGCAGAATTCAATGATCATAGCAAGTTGATTGCTATTGACATTATGTAAAGGAATTGTTGCACTGTGATCAAATTCATCAATGAAATACTTCACAGTTTGCATCTCCATTGCAATCTTGGCTTCTACTTCAAAAATGATTCCATCAGAAGCTTTTAGTGAGATCATCCTTGATGGTGAGTTTGTTTCTTTTGCCATAGTTATCAAAGGGAGAAAAAGTAAGAAAATGAAAGAGAGAAATTGCATATTGTGTTAGAGAGTTATGAGATTGAGGCAAAGAATAAGTGTCGCTTTTATAGACAACCGGACACAAAAAAATGGTTACGTGTTAAAATGGTCACTTTTCTGATCGAACTTCGGATTATTTATTTAAGAGAGTGCAAAACTCTTATCACTTAAATCAATTTTTTGTTGACGAACTCTTCTTTTTCTATCAATAACAATCGAGGTGTAGTTTATTTATTTCAATTATGGATCACAAAATAGCATAATTTATAACTCACTAATTACTAGTATTATCTAATATAAAAACTTGGTTCAATATGTGGTTGGTTAATGTATTTAAGATATTATTGGTTAAAGGTCCCCGTAAGATAGCTCAAGTGGTAAGCGCTGGAGATAAACGACCCCACTCTGGATAAACGACCCCGTCCTCATGGCGCCTAATACACAATATACAAATGACACCCATTGCGGGTTCATCTTATTCTCATATTGTGTTAGTGGATTGTTCCGGGGATTTTTGGTAGGGTACCAAAGTATTGATGCGATTAGGGTTTTAAGCATATTGAATGCTTAGTCTTTGATTATAGCTCGACAGGGAGACCCTGGTCCTACGTATCTCTAAGGCATTAGAGAATCAGAGCTACGTAGTTCTAATGATCTATTGAAAAAGGGTTTATTTGCTTCTCTGTGAGAGAAGAGCATGTAGAATATATTTTTCTTTGTGCGTTTTAGGTCCTATTTATTTATCTCCGCATAACTGAATTCCCCTCCTTTTTCTCCGCGAGCACAATTTTCTTAAGTAATAAGTATTGCCACCTAAGCCCTTCGCGTCTTTGTTGGGATATCGTATGAGATGGGTCATTATTGTCCTAGTGGAATGGCCCAGCGGGTCTCGCCCAGTTCACAGCCCACATGCTAGTTTCTGTAAGAAATATAGCACTTTATAGTTTTAAGGCGAGACTGTTTTGCTTACCCGTTATTCGATTTCATGAACTAACGTTTATAAATCTTGGAGAATCGACTTTGGTTCAGAGATCACAAAAAGTTGACTTCTTTTAAGTTCAGAGCCCACTAATTACTAGTATTATCTAATATAGAAACTTGGTTCAATATGTGGTTGGTTAATGTATTTAAGATATTATTGGTTAAAGGTCCCCGTAGGATAGCTCAAGTGGTAAGCGCTGGAGATAAACGACACCACTCTGGATAAACGACCCCGTCCTCATGGCGCCTAATACACAATATACAAATGACACCCATTGTGGGTTCATCTTATTCTCATATTGTGTTAGTGGATAAACGACCCCGCTCTGGGTTCACCATACACTTATGTTGCAGTATCATCTATAGCAGATAGTAACACCCCGCCCCCTTACTCATAAGATATTCATGACTCATTTAACTCACATAATGAGACCTACCAAACAATTATGCACGTCATTGGTAACAACTCGACCCCTTCTCTTATATAATAAGCGGACTAGTACAACACCTCACGATATTTTCTACTCCCCTTCTCTACCATTCATTTTAGATTAGTGACGGATTCAAGAATTTTGAATAGTAGGGGCACCATATAAATAAATTTGGAGCGTTAAATATTTTTTTAAATAAGTTACTATTATTATTTTGTTATAAAAATCACTTCCAAGTATAAGTAATACAAAACGCACAAACTAAAAAGGCAACCACTTGCTAATGTAGATAACATAAAAGAAATAAAGGTCCATAAAAATATACAATAAACAAGCCAACACAAATGCAGCTTATAATATCCCAAACCAAAATTGAAATATAAAGAGAGAAATATTGTAAATTTGTGCTGGCTTTCTTTGTTTTGAGAATGATTTTTTCATTTATATATTTGGAAGTAAAATGATTGTGGGATTATTGTGTCACTAATAGTGTGGATTTAAAGAGAAATGGTGTGTGATGTGTGTGAGCCAATTGGTCAAACTATCAATTTATATTATATAATACACATTGTAAAAAAAATTCTAAATTTTTTTTGTAGACACTTGCCCACAATCCACACAAGTGGATCTATCCCAATAAAAGTGAAAATAGGTTTGGGGGATGACGAAGTGCAACTGTTTCTTTCTTTGAGTAAAATCTTTGAAGGTTCTAAAAGTCATAAATTCTTGCATATTTTCTGGTTAGCTACCTGTTGGCATATTAAGTTAGAAAGGAATAATGTATTGTTTAATGGAAAGGTAGCAAATGTGTCGGATGTGGTTGAGAGTGTTAAGCACATTATGTGGGTGTGGACTTGTAATTTAGGTGGGAGTAAAAATATGTTTTCTTTTTGTGATTGGGTTCATAGTCCCCTTACATGTATTTCATCTATATAATGTAATCTCTTGTAATGGGTTCGAGTACCACTTGTACTCTCAATTAATATAATTTTTGCTTATAACAAAAAATAAAAAATAAAAGTGAAACTAGGTTTTAAATTGGGGTCTGTATCTGCAATTGTGGCCGCAATATTGCAGATGTAGTAGACACTGCAACCATATAACACCGCAATTGTAGTGTAAATTTTAATTACATGTATGGTCGCATCACAACCGCATCAATAACCGTAATAGACGATTTCGGCTATGTTTGTTCAAATCTTCTCATGAAATATCAATATTTATGAACCTAAATTTCAATTTATGTTAAATAAATGTATAATTTTACCTTCATGAATCTCTCAACTGTGTATTTCAAGCACCTTGTAACAAATATCTACAGGACAAAACCTAAACTTTAATATAGCGAGTAAATCGTGTAGTGGCCTAGTGGTGTCACTTGATATAATTTGTGAAAATTTATAATTAATTTACGGCGGCGCCGCAACAACCGCAGTGCTCGTCACAGCAGCTGCAATGACCACAACTACAATGGTTACAACCACTACCACATCCGCGGCTGCAACCGTAATTTAAAACCAGATAACAAGTAACAACCACATTACTTATACCATCCAAATAAATCTGAACCAAACAAGGCGTATATTTACAAAAAAACTGTGATTGCCATCCATCTGAAGAGCCGCAAGAAAAATCCCCTTGGGGCTTGGCGTTTGCATTAGGGTTAAAGGGCAATGACATTGACAACCTTCGTATCACTACTACCGAATGCTACATCGTCACTACAATTTTTTTGATTGAATAGATCATTCTACAATTAAATGTTGATTCAAGAATCCAACATCGAAAAACAATTTGATTTGTAAGGTATTTTTATTTTATTAGATTGAAAATAAATAAAACAAACAAGAAATATCTTGTCCATAAATTTACAAATAACATAATGAAACCCAGATTCAATAACTATTAAGGTGAAGATTAAATCTTTAATTTCAAATTTATTTGATAAGATCGAATAATTTATTATAATCATTTAAGGATGCATACATCAAATTATAAATAATTTAATTCTCATCTTTGTCGATGCCCTCATAAGCCCATTCACACTCTCTACGGAGCTTGACTTCTTCCTCATGCGTAAAATCATTTTCGATCCCTAAATACTCGCGTACGGACTCCACACTCATGTCCTTAATTCTATCAGCCATGACTGGAATCAAGAAATTGATGAGGCTACTTATATTAAGGTAGTTTGCGGCAAGGATGAGCTCCTTCACCGCAACATCACTGAGTCGCTTCACAAAATCAGCTTCAAATTTCTTCTTAGCGTCTATGGTCTCTTTAGCGCCTTGATTCTTGCAAAATTCAATGATCATAGCAAGATGTTTGCCGAACACTTTGGGCAGAGGTATTGTCGCAATGTCATTAGACTCATCGATCAAATTCTTCACTGTTTGCATCTTCATTGCAATTGTTGGTTCTACTTCAAAAATAATGTCGTCTGCTGCTTTCAGTGAGATCATCTTTGATGGAGATGATGTTTCTTTCGACATAGTTATCACAGAGAGAATGAGAAAATATGTAATTGAGATTGAGGAGAAGAATATGCGTTACTTTAATAGACAATAAAATGTGTTAGAATGGTAACTTTTTTTTAATAAAAATAAAATAGGAAAAGGGAAATTTTTATTAATTAAAGTAATACTACGAAGGTAGTATTAATGTAGAAACTATAAACAAAAAAAACTATGGACTACTAGAAAATTACCACGCGACCAAACTATGGACTACTAGGGACCCTTCTCTTAGAAGAGCGTTATAAAAAAAATAAAAATAAAAAAAGAGTTTAGCCTTGTAATGTTAAGGTGCTAATTAAGTTTAAATCCCCTCAAAAAGTTGTATAATGGTCATTAGTACTACCTATGTTCCTTATTATAAGAGACAAGTTACTTTTTAGATACATTGAATAATTAATGTATTTAGTCAATATTTAGACTAAGTACATTAATTATTCAATAAATCTAAAAAGTGAATTTTATCTTTTATAATTAAAAACGGATGTAGTATTAATGTAGAAACTATAGCCATGTACAAAATATATCATTGTCAATAAAAAATTGCATACTAATGCCAAGAATTAGCTCAAGTATAATTGCAATACTTTGTTATTGAAATTTATATTTTTTTTTATTCTTAGACAAAATGAAAGTCGAAATTACTACACTAAAAACACTTATGAGTTTACTGTTTAAATACGGATGAAGCTATATAGCATCGTAATATTATATTTTTTAGTCATTTAGTTTAATGGCTAAAAAAACCAGAGTCCAGAGATTGAACCTTAACTTCTACATATAAAATGTTGATATCCATACCAATTGAGCTAATCTCTTGAAAACGCAATATCTATATTAGCAGTTGAGTGCCAAGTCACCAATTACTTATCTAATACAAAAGTTTTTGATATATCAGTTCTTTTCATCCGTTGCCTTTTTCTTATAATTTCTTTAATTCGTCATATACTCTTTTTTTTTTGACAGATTTGTCATATACTCTCTCTAGTCATTTTTATAAAAAGTATTTTATTTTTATAAATTCATAGAATAATTAATTTATTTGGTATATCATATGGATTATATACATTAATGATTCAATGAGTTTAGAAAGATGAAATGTTTATTATATATATAGTTTGGACCCTATATAATAATTATTATATCAAAGTTTTTAATAAATTTCTAATTACTTTTTTTTTAAATTTTGATTTTTTTTTCTATTTTCAAAACTGATTTTTATTTTGACCGAGTCTACTTAATATTAAATGAAATATTTTTATAAATTTCTAATTATTTTTTGGTTGAATAATTATTGTCCTTTGTTTTACCGAATGTCAATTTTTTATTTTATTTTAGATAAAGTGTTGTTTCGATTAAACTCACACACAAATGTGAGGTCCCGGATTACATGTCTTGCTTACAATTTCAGCATTTTGTTAGTTGAGCTAGAATTTCTAAACATATCGAACATCAAATTTAATTTTAATATAATTGTATTCATAAAAAAAATTTTAATTATAAATTTTGTATTTTCTTTATTGTGAACATGTGAAATCAGAATATTAACATTTTTAAACCAAAGAGGAGACGATTTTGTATTTTCTTTATAATTTATTTATTTTTGACAAAAATAGTGTGACACATATGGTAAATACTTGGGTCCTTTAACTATTTGGTTATAATTAAGTTCGATCCCAGGCATAATACGTATGTAAAAACATTTGTTTGAAAATGTCAGCCCCTTAAATGAACCTCAATATCTCGAGGGATTAGTCTGCAATTGCGCGTGAAAGATACTTTTGATTTACCAAAATTATCATTATCAAAAAAATTAATTTTCATATCAAACTAGAAATTTTTTTCCTAATTTTTAGAATATTTTAAACTATTAATTTTAATTTGAATAAGACTTTTAACTTGTTTCTAATTGTTTGTTTTTTTATAATTTAATTGGTTTCTTGGACATTGAATTTCAACCTAAAATTATGTGGAACATATTTTTTTTATATTAGACGGTGAGGAACACTAATGTTCAATGTTGAATTGTGATTTATGATGTTTCTCTTGAATAATGTGGAGGTCTAACAATATTTTTGCTATTGCAATTTGCAAGGGTTATTAGAGTTCCCTCTAGCTTTAGATGAAACTAATATACTAGGAAAAAACTTGACTATTTTTCAGAATATTAGTGACTCTTGACCTCTTGAGTTTTTTATCTGACTTTATTTAGGTAGAAAGAAAAGGATACACCATTATTGTTGAAGTAAAATATGAGAAATTTCTTTATTTTATAAATTTTGTCAATTAATTAGTCATTCTTTTAATTGTTAAAAAAATAATATTGTAGAGAAGAAGATCAGTTCGAAAAGATAATGGACAAGATTGATAAACATATTCTCAAAAAAAAGTCATTTGAAAGTCATTGGAGGTTGTGGCAGGTGATAAACAAAAATCACCCATGCCACAAATTAATAACGATCTCCTTGTAAAAATATTCTTCACGAGGAAGTGATATAACCAAGCATTAGAAGAAAATCAAACCAAAAAACAACAGATGAACAAGGTAATTTAATTTATACTCTTATATATATATGCAATTTTTTGCCTCTTGGAGTGATATGGACCAATAAGGTTCATATTTTAATGTTATTGGTATTGTTGATTAAAATATAAATTCAATGTTGTTAAAGAATTGGAAGAATAAAGATATTATGGTTTTGTTTGCGGCTTTAGAGGGGAAGGGTTTGGAGAGAGAGAAATAAAGAGAAAAATAGAAAAAACATTATATTTTTGAGAAAGTATTTTGTATAGCAAGTGAAAAATAAATATTTATGATTAATATATTATGAATTTAAGAATATTATAACAATATTAATTAAATTTAAAGATTTCATATAAACCTTTCAAATCCCCATTCAATACAACCAAATTTGAAGTTTTTATGTTACGAAGAAAAAATAACCCTCCAAACTCCTCCCCTTCTAAACTCCTCTATTTCTTCCACTTGTTTCTTCCTTTTTGCAAAACCACTCCCTCCTCTCCCCTCCAAACTCACAAACAAAGTCTAATGATACTATAAGTAATGATATATACAGAAGAGGAATAGATGCATGCATCCACCATTATATATTCATAGAAGTGTTAATAAGCTTTTATCTTCTGTAAAGTTAACGAATTTTGATTTACTGGCTTGTTGAGGAGGCAAAATCTCAATTTAATATTTTAAAAATAACAAACATTTTAATTATATTTTAAATATAATTTTGATCATTTTTTTTGGTAATCCAAAGGTATCCTCTGCGCGCAACTGTAGAGACTACTTCCCTTGAGGTAACTGAGATCTATTTAAAGGGTTGATCATTTTGTTATCTAACAAGTGCTCTTGAGTGTTTTATTAAAGATAGGAACTATTGAGCATTTTAATCAATTTGAAATATGCTCAGAGAATTAAATATAAAAGCTTCAGCAGACATTCTCAGAACATTCTATGTTCTGTGTTATAACTTGTCTTGAAAGTAAAATACTTATTTATCTTAAGTGTTGTCTATAGACAAAACAAAGAAGCACTTTTCCTTGACACTTACTCACAAGATCTCAACAATAATAAGTCCATTTTTGACAAGTATATATATATATATATATATAGCACTTTTTGAATCAACAAAGGAACAAAGCATGTGCACACAAAAAACATTCTTGACATGAGGATTTAGTAAATTTATCTCATGAATTTTATGATAAAAAATATCATAGATCAATAAGAATGCAACAACAAGCTTTCAAAATGATAGTTATCATGTACTTGCACAAGAGATTATTAAATGAATATTCTCCAACAAAGGCTATATACTCTATCCAACTAAGGATGTATGTACTTGCAAGTACTTTGTGAATAGTAATTCCTTGACAAACATAGCTGGACATTCTGCATAACACAGTTGTCCCACACCATTTTCCGATGTTCCTCTGTGATCAATTGTATAAAAACACCTAAACTAGAGAACATTTCCAGAACAACTCCTGGAAGAAATGTTCTTTTTTGAACAACTTTGGAAACGTGCTTAAATGATCATAACAGTCATACTTGTATCTTAAGCAAGCAAATGACAAAGCCAACTCAGCGCACGTATTCTATGATCATTCTACAGAATCATTCATTAAAACTTAACAACTAGTTTAACATTCTCTCCAACAACTATGTGTTTTCTCCAAGTTCCAAAAGTTCATTCATCCTATAAATAACATACCTCACATCAGCTGAATGACAAGAGTTTCCAAGCAATCTAAATCTTACATACAACACTTATCTTTGTGAACAAGAATATCAATCACTCTTCTTTAATCTCCTTTACTCAAAGAGCCTTATAATTCAAATTCCTAGGATCTGTATTACATAGAGTGATTTTACGAGATTTTTAGTTGATTAGAAGCTTTATAAACTTGGTCAAGTTTATTGTAAAAAGCTTAAAAGATTACTCAAGTCAATACGTAACTATTGATTGAGTACTACTTTAGATTAAGGTAGAGATAAACTCGTAAAGCTTAAGAGGACTTTAATTTGATCTTGGTCTAGATTAAAAGGAAATTTGTAGTTTGGGATTGTTAATATCTCAAGGAACATTGTGGATAACGTCACACGATGTTAGAACTAGACGTAACTCAAAGTTAAAGGTGAACCAATATAATTGTTTGTGTGTTGATTCTCTTCCTCTCTATCTCTTTAATTAACACTCACATGGTATTCACTCTCATAAGAACGATTCTACAAATTTTAAAACACTTATTTTTATGACTTATATATCTTTAAGATTATTTTATTTTTAGATAACTAATCTTATTAATATTTTTAGATTAAATTTTAAAAAATTCACAATTCAAACTCCAAATTTAATGAAAAACTTTGCTACTTCATTACCTTTGTAATTTTTTTTTGGTACATTTAATAATCTTTTTAATATGAAGATTTTTTCATTTACCTCTTTATGTTAACTTTTTGAGGATGTGGCAAGCAAAAATATACACAGCTCGTCAACCAAAATTTTAAAGATTATGCAAAAGTTTATATTTTTATTAATTTTATAAACCTTGCATTTTTAAAGTTTAAAGTTTTTTCAACCTCTACACGTGTTTGACCACCACCTTTAAGTTACTCTTTAAGTTATAATACATATGTTGCCGACCACCTTTTCTAAAAATTTTCAATCATTTTATACTATATTATTATTTCTTTTTTGGAATTTTCCCATTTCAATCATGAAAGGCTAAAGAAGAAATAAAATGTCAAAAAAAAAATGTATATATATATATATATATATATATATATATATATATATATATATATATAATTTAGTATAACCTACGTGCCAAAAAAAAATAGTATAACTTTAATGACCTTTTGTTGCTTAAAAAAAAACCTTAACGACCTTTAATAGTCATCAAAATTTCTACGTGAATATTTTACTTAAATCAAGTAATTTAATTGAAATCAACAAATTAGAATGCAGTGGTATACCTATAAAAGTGATCAAATAATGGTTTATTTCTTACATACAAATTAAAGAATAAAATATGACTGAAATTCTAAAAATTGTTTTTGCTTTGATCATTTTGGTTTCTCTAGTTCTTGTTGTAACCGGCCATAGTAAATTCTTTTTAACATTTCATTGTTTCTTCTTTATCATATAATTATCTCCGATCTTAAATATATATATAAAAGACAGTTAAATCAACAAAGTTGATATAAATCTAGTTCAAAAAATTAAAATTGAATTAAATTCACCAATTTTTGTTAATTTAAGTGTCTCTTATATTTTTAGTCAAAAAAAACTGTCTCTTCTATTTAAGATTAGAATAAGTGTAATTTTTTTATCCTCTCTAGTATTAATTAACATTCATTTGTTTTGTTTTTTTTTTAAATTAATTAACATTCATTTGTTGTTATTTGACAAACAGGTTTTGTGCCCTGTGTGACCACTGAGGATTGTAGTGAGACATGTATCCATCCTAAGCAGCCAAAATGTTATATGGAAATGTGTCACTGCCTTTAAGATAAAAAATGTTCTGTGGTACTTTTAATAACTAGTAGTAATACTTTTAGTCAAAAAAATAACTAATAATAGTTCCGGTTCTTTTTATAAAAAATAGTAGTTGATTTTTTAAATTATTAAATAACTAATTTATTTGATTTATATTACTTATCAAATATATCAATTATTTAATAAACATAAAAAGTGACTTGTTACATATTAAAAATATCGGAATAAGTAGTTAACAATTTGGTTTGTATGTCACAATGTTTCTACTATTATAAAATTTCTGCACTTTGATTTATGCTTCTTTCAGCATTCATTGTTTTATAAGCTAAAAAGTGTATTGTTATAATTATATTATTATGCAACTATTGTTATATTTGTTTGCTAGTAGATATCAAGAACACCAACATAATTTTGATTAGCAAATTTAGTAGAGAAATTATGTATTATTCTTTTACATTTAGTATAAGATTTTCTCGTTGGGCAAAAGAAGTGGCAATAGGGATGAAAAAGTATTCACATTTCAACTAAGTTAACACTTAACACTTCACTCTAAATTAACCTACAAACGATACAACTTAAAAATAAAAAAGATACAACTTAGAGGTAGACCAAAGTTCACATTAAAAATAAAGTGAGTGAATTTTGATATAGCTTCTGTAATTTTGTTTTTTTTTGAATTACCCTTGCAATATGTGAAGAATATTAGCTTGAAATCAAGGCTTAAATTCTATACTTTAAGCCTATACTAGGCCAACAATCATAAACCGATAAATTCATCGATACATTGCAAATTTGCAATAGTAATAGTAATAGTTTCACAATATGTATGCCTAATTACAACCTCTCAGTCCAAAGCTAGAAGCTTTCTAATATTTTGCACTTGAGAAGTCATATCAATGCTTGATATATGCTCATATAATTGACATCAATGCTGGATCTCAAGCTACGGTCGCTGAGGCGTCACACTACTTCCATCATGTATCAAATTGTGCTGATGAGTGATGACTGTTGTTTATTAGTCTAACTGGTATTTTAAAGTAAGGTGATCATGAGGATGTATCTAAATCGAAAGTCATATATGAGAAATGTCGGAGGAAGACATTCCATTTTGTCAGATTTAAGGATTATGCAAAGATTATTTATCTTAATGTCGGAGATCATTGTCAAAAAAAATTGAGATATTGGTCAATGTCAGGATTTATCCGGATGTTAGCACAATAATGCCGCGCAACATAGCCGGTGTGCTTAAAAAGTACGACTGGGATGCTCCCTCTTTTGATATAAAGTTATTCAGAACAAATCAATCCTAGCAGAACTGCGCACTTTGAGATACCGGGGATGTACAAGGATCATTCACTACTAAAGTATAATAGAAAATGTTGCAGGAAGATATACTTTCAATGGATGCAGATTCTGTCATAAACTTAGCTTACACTAGTCTTAATCTTCTATGATTAATATTCATAAATAAAAAGAATAACTCTTCAATCTCAATGTGGTTACACTTTAGATTAAATGACCCAGATTGAAATTGTGTCCAGTGTCTGACAAATGACAAAAGAGGTTACATTCAATTATTTCCGATATATACATGTCACAGTGTCAGTGTCATATTCAGTATTTGATTATGTGTCAATGTTTCTTAGCTGCGGCCGTTTATGACAGGTTTGCTAAAAATACCTAACTTGATAATGTCATAACCATTTATACATAACAAGTTTAGCTCCTAAGTAACCACTATGTCAAAAGAGTTTATCATATTACTAGAAATCAGCTCAACTCAGAAGTTTATTAATTGTAAGCCCGAAATTGTATTTCCCTTTAAGTTACGAAATCTGAAAAACTTCATTGATAAATGATAATCACCTAATTGCATCTAGCAGATTGAAGGATCTTTCATACAGGGGTTAGGATTTTTTATTCTTGATTGAAGTATACGAAATAAACATGCCTGAAACTGAGAGCATTCTAACTGTTCAATTCCTAAAACTTAAGATTATTAAAATTAAATCTTTGTTTATGCCTTCATAACAGAAACTTTATTAAAAAACTGTTTGACATCAATCCTCAGGATGTAATTATGTGTTTGTAGCAAGTAAAAATCATTTCAGTTAGTACTCAAATTTAACTATTTGACAACATAGTTTATGTGCAAAACAATAACGATTTGTTCATATTCCACTATGCCATAGCCGCTATTTAACTTAGATGGATCCGATTCAAACATATTTTGCATTTTCTAACCATATTAGATTGTGTGTGAATATATATACCTTCAAGCCCGGCCATTTCTTTCTTGTTTACAACCAATTCATAAATAACAGAACAAGACATACTAATTTGGGATAAGGACCGGAATGGTTGTTCTTTCGTTAAGTCCAGATACAATGTGATCATGAGGAATTTGGCTCATGATAGTAGCCTTCATGATTCGGATATGTTCAGCAGGCATGGAGGACGTCTGGCCGGCTGCCTGTTATACAACTGCGGCTGCAGCAGTGCAGTTCGGTCGAGGAAGTGGTGCTGGATATATGTAGCAATGGGATTCATACAGAATGGATACTGTTTTGTGGAATTTGTGACAAAATCAGAATAATTGGCTATGGAAGAACAGTAAATTATCAGCGGATCAGATTAGAATTCAAGTGTATAATATGTGGCAGAAGTGGTTTGATATAATCATTTCGCAGAACTGCAGAAGTAGAGTAACAATAACAACCGGACTCAATCTGCATTGCGATTGGAGAACCCTAATCATGGTCGGTTAAAGTGTATCGTCCATGCGGGCATCCATGAAGGGGTATGCAGTATGCGTAATTAGTGCAGGCTGCTTTGTTCAGGATAGTAACAGAGAGTTCATAGTGGCACAAGCGAGCAAGAGATATGCGACTATGTGAGGATGTGAACAATTGATTCATTTGATTGGGTGAGGCCACAACATTACTTGAAGCAAGCAATACAATTAAATGGCAACAGGAGAGCAGTGCTGCTGAGCATGTGATCTTCGAATGCGGTTCTCAAATTTAGTATTTTAGTTTCTAATAATAAGTATAGTTAATCTTCATATTCCAACTTTCAGGTTAATTTTGTTAGGCCACAAGTGGTAGGATCTTATTCTTCAGGTAGCTATTGCGAAACAAACTGAATAGTTTGATATGTATTCATGAATCAGCTTATTTAGTTACTAATACTAAATCTTAAAAACTCCATTGACAACCATATAATTGCATCTTGCAGATTGGAGGATATTTCACACAGGGGTTGAAGAATATGAAACAAACATTGATGGTTTGGGTCGGCAGATGGCACTATTTTTCAACAGTTTAATGTTGAGAACAGTTTTATCAATTGCAGTTCGTTTCAAATAGCGGTTTGTATTAGACAGTGTATTGCAGAGAACAATAACGATTTGTTCAAATTTTGCTCCATTATAGCCGCTATTTAACAACATGGATTGAAAATGCAGGCATGTTTGAACATGTTTATTACTTCTATTCTAGCAGGTTTTGCTAACTTCACAAGATCAACTGTCAAAGAAGCCAGGAACAGCTCTTATATCATGATTATTTGCACATATTTTGCAACTCACAAGCTTGTCCTATTTTGTCATTCGCACACAAACCGTTTGTAACACTAAGTATTTTTCTGTCATATTACCAATTTACCTATGACGCACCGATATTTTGTCTGTTCTCATGTATCATTCTCAATACTTAACGCTATGTCAATAATCTCCGATACATTGTGAATATATGTCAGTAAAAGTAGAAAACAAGTACTGATACAATGCTCCATCGACTATCAACATGCTAAGGACGAAGCTGACTTAGTCTTGATAGACTCTCCACTTTCTTTCTTTTATTTGTGAGTCCCTATGAAGCACAGACACAAACACTAACATAGATAAATTTTTTGGGAAAATTATATATTTCAATGTAAACGTAAGTGACAGGACCCACCTATAACAAGAAGTCTCCCTGCTTCATAGGTGAATCCACATTCTTCACATCTAATATACATAATTGATCAGCTATTGATTCTTATTTTAATCGCTTATAAAGTGATAGCAACAGATGAAATTTGTATAACAAGAAACAATAGTTCATAATTTTCAATCATCATCAAATCAAAATAATAACAATAACACTATTAACCAAAGAATTCAAATTCACAAAAGCAAGTTTAATTTGCAATAACTTAAATTTTATCAAATTAAAATTAGAACCAAGAAATTCTCTCAAATCAACCAAACATAATCAAACTCATTAGTCACTAGACATAATCAAACTCATAAGTTACCATACTAATAAACCACCAAATAACATAAAAAATTAAATTTCTAATTTCTTCACCAAATAAAAACCCTAAAAAAAACCCTAATATTCAAAAACAAAACCCTAATAATAAATTCAACAAAACCCTAATCTTTATCAACACCTTCAAAAGTCCACTCATACTCTTTCCTCAGTTTAGCTTCTTCCTCATGCGAATAATCATTCTCAATATTGAAAAACTTTCGAACAAATTCCGGACTCTTATTCTCGATTCGACTCGCAATCGTCTTACACAAACATTCAAGAAGACTAGGTATGTTAAGATAATTTGCAGCAACAAGAAGCTCCTTCAATTCATCACCACTCCGATCCTTAACAAATTCAGCTTCAAATTCTTTGCTCTGTTCTCTCTTCTTGCAGAATTCGATGATTACAGCAAGATCTTTACCGAATACATTCGGTGTTGGAATGATTTCAGTGTCTTCAGATTCTTCGATGAATGCTTTGCAAGTTTTCATCTCTTTTGCTATGTTGATTTCGACTTCGAATAGAACGTTATCTGCTGATTTCAACGTGATCATCTTTGATGATGATTGGGAATTTTCTTCTGCCATTGTTGTTTTCAGAGAAGAAATTTGGGAGAGAAAAGTGTGTGTTGATGAGTTTAAGGGTTAAGGGTTTCTTTATGTATATATAGGAAAGGGTTAACCCTAAAAAGATGGGTTTTTTTTTTTTGTAACAAATAAAAAGATAATCTTTTTGTATATATAGGAAAGGGTTAACCCTAAAAAGATGGGTTTTTTTTTTTTTTTTGTGTATTTTAGGATCAAAAAATATATTCCTTTGAGGTGGATCAAAAGGACTGTTTTTTTTTTTTTTTAAGACTTATCTTTTACAATTTACATCTGTATTTTCGGAATAAAAAAATTCAAATTTGTATACATATTTTTTTGGTTTTCACTTAAATTTGTATTTAAATTAAATAAATAATTAGATAGGTTTTTTTTTTCTTTTGACAATAATAGATAAGATTTTTTATTTCACCACCAATATCTAATATACTGGACAAATTAGATAGGCTTGTTTTTTTTTACTAGAAATAAGTATATTCATTTATTCAAATTAATAGTTTTTACTCAACTAACCCTTAACTGTTCGACCAAGAAAAAAACTGACCCTCAACTGACTTAACTGACCCTCATTTTATTCGAGGGTCAATTTTTATTCAAATTGATAGTTTTTACTCAACTTACTAGTTGGTTCAATACGTGGAGACTTACCACCAGTTTAAACTGATAGTTTAATACTAAAAAAGACTTGTGTCAGTTGTAATACAAATTTAAAATAGCCACACACAAAAAAAAATGATAAGCATAAAATTGCAAATTGAAATTGTGAACAACCTTACAACATTCATCTTAATTAATAGTTTTTACTGAAAAAAAAAATCTTAATGGCATAAAATCGCAAAATACATATGCCTAAATATATTATTAGTCCGAAATACCAAAGTCTCCAAGTCTTTTTTTTCCACCATCAGTTTAATCTGGTTCGTGGTTAGTTCTGACATCAAGTGGTTTCAGTCATCTCCTGATTGTAATTGCGGAGGATCGAATCATGGTCCTTCATACCAAATTCAGCATCAATTACCACTAAACCAACTAATAAGTGTCCACGTCTATTAATAATAGTACAAATTTTGTTATTGTAAAAAAAAAATAGGTGCCATTAATGATGATGAGGAGGCAACAATAGAAAATGCGAGGCAACAATAAAAAAATTGCCATCAAAGAGAACTGACCACGAACCAGATTAAATTGATGGTGAAAAAAAAAGACCAATTTTAAATGTTGAAGTGAGAGGGCGTGAGGTCGTCGGGTTGTTCTTGGTGTTGTGTAGGAGACTAGGATTTTTTACATCCAAATCAATTAAAATAAAACCGTAAATGAAATTAATCCAAATTGAAAACTATAAAAAATTGTTTTGATTTAAATGAATTTGTTTTTTTTAGCCGCGCGGTCCAATTCGGTTTACGATATTTATTTCAGAAAACGAATCAAACCAAATTATAATACTTAATTTAACTTTATCAATTTGACGTATCAATCAACTTATTACTCGAATCAACTTAGCAACTTCAACCCAAAGTGAGCCCATAAAACTGTAGAATGAAAAACATATCCTCTTATATGTGACTATGTTAAGGCAGAGCTATAGTGTTGCTATTGAACATAAGTTTAGAATCTATGCTATTATGTATGGCAGAGTTATACTGTTGCTATATACTCCCTCTGTTTTAAAATAAGTGTCTTTTGAGTTACGTGCACACTATTCATATAATATACTCCCTCTGTACCACAATATATGTCGTTTTGGAAAAAAAAATTTATACCACAATATATGTCGTTTTACAATACCAATGTAACATTAATTTTGATCTTCCTAAATTACCCATGCATTTATACTCCTTTTACCAACAAAAGTCACTACTCTCTCTCCAACTTTATTATTTTTCCATATACCAACAAAGAGAGAGAAAGGGTAAAAGAAGAAAAACATGTATAATTTTGACAAGATTCATAGAAGTTACAAATTCCTTAATATGCGTAAAAATGTCGGAACGACATATATTTTGGTACGGAGGGAGTATTAGACTAGATGGTTATTCACTTAGAAGGAAGTTGAATAAGTGACCCAAAAACAACGATGATTTTTTTTAAAGTTTTGAGTTGCACGCGGAAGCAAACCACATATCGTAGTCTCCTATGCACCAATGTTTGATCAAAGGAGAAATCGTATGTAACGCCCAATAAATCGTAGATAGTAAAACTAAAGTTATGCGAACCAATTATCCAATTCAAAGTTAATTCACTTTTTAACTCTTGAAAAAGGTTTGACAAGTTTTATGCTTAAGTTATCAAATATGACAAATAAGATTTGGAAGTAGAATTTTGTCGAACACTTAGAGTGCAATGTATTTCAAATTTTTACTTGAAATAAATTTTAGAATTTTCACTAAGTGTTTTTATCAAACATTTGGCGTGCAAATATCACAACAATGAAATCCACTTTACAATCAAGCAAATTCACACAAAATTCCACACAATCAAAAACACAAACTAAAAACGATAAAGCAATAAATGAACACATAGAGATGATAAGGGAGTTTCAGGGTTTCCGTCGTCCTCGCTATGGCCCAGTACCTCTTCCCCCAAATCTGCGGAAATCAGAATGGAGACTTTATTAGAAAACAATTGAATTACTACAATAATGCACAAGATTTTAGGATCACACTACAAGGAGTACTAAGACACGTTTCTTCAATCTCGAAGTCGAACCCTCTAATCATGCGCACGAATCTTTCACGTTGTGACTCGAACCTCCGGTTACCACGATCCGATCTACTCTGTTCTTCATGCCCAAAGAACCTTTGCAATCGATCTCTCGGCTGATCCTCTGCCAACGTTGTGAAACCTCAAGATTATTGAATACCTCTTCAAAACCATGAAACCATGATAAAAAACCTTCCTTCTAAAATTTTCAATCCAGTTGAACACAAGCAACCACCATGGAAGTTATCAACCAATCACTCTAAACCCTTTGTTTTACCAATTTAAAGAGTAATCTATTTGGAAGTTTTTGAAGAAATTGGATGAATGTGATGAAATTTTAAAAACTTAACCTCTAGATCCTAAATTCGTTCAATTCAGATCATAGAATGTGTTTATCATGATTACAAATTCAAGGCATATTGCTATTTATAGGGAAAATAAGATAAAGTAAAATTTTGGCAAATTTAACAGCAGTGTATCAATCCATAGCAGGGTGTGTATCGATACACATTAACTGATAGCAGAAAAAATTAAGTTTTGACTGATGCGTATTGATACGCAGCAGATGAGTATCAATCTTGAGAAGTTGTCTAGTAAAAAAATTTTTGATGCATATTGATATGCAGCAGATGTGTGTCGATCCATAGAAGTTTTCTGGTAATTTTTTTCTCTGATGTGTATCGATACGCAGTAGATGTGTATCGATCTAGTTCAAGCTTCTGCCAAAATATTTTTCTGTTGCAGTTCATGTGTATAAATTCAGACAAGACCTGTATTGATCCAAATAATCTGAAAATTGTTTTTTCAACTTTTATAAAGCGTTTTTGCTATCAAATCATTTCTTAAACTTTACCAAAAGTATTCTATATTATTTTCACATGTTTTTGACAATTATTAAAACACGGGAGGGAACTTGTGCATTTACATGATATACTTTGACTATATATTTTGTTTAATATATAAAAATAGGCTTAAACGTCATTTAGGTCCCTGTATGTACACCCAATTTTTCGTTTTAGTCCCTATATGTGATTTTTTGACAAAATAAATGCTCTTATTATGTGGATTTGGTTGTAGAGATAGGAAAGATGAAAATATAATGAACATGATTCTTGGAGGCAGTTTCAGTAGAAAATAAACCACCAATTAAGTTGCCTAAGATTCCACCTGCGGCTAATGCCATGAACGCGTATGATTGTAGGCCACCAAATTTGTGTTTCTTTCCGTACTCGGCGACAAGAGCATCCTTTGCTACTTTTGTAATGGACGAAAATTTCTCTTTACCCCCCCTTATATTCTTTCCCCCCCCCTTAACTACCTTATTTGCCCTTATGGGGTATTTAAACAAAATTCGGGACGTAGATCCCGAAATGCATTTCGGGATGTAGAACCCGAAGTGGTGCCTGCACCCCCCAAAACTCACCCAGAAATCATTTCAGCATCGATGCTAGACTTAACAACTTGCACCATTTCGGGTTCTAGATCCCGAAATGGTGCATGTGCCCCCCAAAATGCATTTCGGGAAATATATCACGAAATACTCTGGTGAAAAATGAGTTATGAAACCGTTTTATACAAAATATCATGAAAAATGTTTTATGTTTGTTGCTTCACTATTTCGGGTTACAAGTCCCGAAATTTATTTCGGGATGTAACTCACGAAGTGCAGGCGTGCGCCCTTGGGGGGTAGCTGATGCTTGTTCTGATGCACAACGCCTATGCTTCTTGACGTGTGTACCAAACTGTATTTCGAGATCTAGATCCCGAGATGCACTCTTTTGCCTAAATTCAGGGGTATTTTAGAGTTTCAGGGGGGTTAAAGAGAAATGAGGGGGGGCAAAAGAGAAATTTTCGTAATGAATGCTCCCAAGTTACTGAGAAGCACAGTTGCAACTAAGATGGTAAGCACTTCACGTGCAGCAGGGACAAAGCCAGATAATTCCAAGCAAAGATCTGCAAAAGAACTGAAGGACGAAGCAAATCAGTTTCAGATTTTGAGATAAAAGAAGAAATTCAATATGGTTGAAAAAGGTTTGATTTTGCAATCAGTTCAAATGTTTTGTTTTTAGTCCCTATAATTCATTAATCCAATCACCTAACCTTTTATACCCACGTGGCATGGTCTAAGTGGCATACCGTTTGCCACCTGGACCAATTTGAACAGAATTTAAAGCCTGGGACTAACGCCAAACAAAAATGTGCGATACAAAGACTATTTTGTCAAAAAAATACATATAGAGACTAAAACGAAAATTGGGTGACATACAGGGACCTAAATGACGTTTAAGCCATAAAAATAAATATTAGCATATATATATATATGATGTTGTTCAATTTGTCTCGATGAATTTTCAAAATATAAATTTTTTAGAATTTTTTATAATACATAATTAAAGATGTGCATTGACATACGTAAACTGATTAATTGTGACACTTATTTTAAAACAGATGGAGTATATATAGTCAAACTTTGCAAAAGGGAATTTAATTTCAATGGTATATTAATTTATTAGTCAACTTAAATATTGATTTTTTTTGTTGACAAAATACTTAAATATTGATGTAATTACTTATATTTAAATATGTTCATATAAAATAGATTAAATTAACATATCTAAAAAAATCAATAACCCAAGGGATGTGGTTGAGGGGTTGGAACTCATCCTCCCTTAACCAAGGGTCGAGGGTTCGATCCTCACCTTGAGTATGGAGCAGTTTTAAATTCTTGGGCCAACTATCTCACTCATCCTCCAATCTAGCGAGGGATTAGTCACTGCGTTTAGCAGTGGATACTCCAGTCTCGACCAAAAAAATACCTAAAAAATTCAATCTATAACATGTTACATACCAAACTAATGCAAGTCTTTAATATCTTGAATGATTAGGCTTAAACTTTGACAAAACCTAATTTGCCTCGACCTATTCCCACCCCTTGACAAGTCTCTATATTTTCATGGGTTAATAGGTATATATCCCCCTGTAAAGTACAAGATTTTTGCAATACCCCCTTGTAAAATAATTTTTTGAGAATACCCCCCTAATTTTTTCAATCAATATATTTTGTGGGAGTTTTTTATTTTGCGGCAGTTTAAAACCCTCGCTAAAATTAACCTTGCAAAATAGAATGGTTTTAGCAGGGGTTTTAAACTGTCGCAAAATAAAAACCCCCGCAAAATATAATTTAAGCGAGGGTTTTAAACCGCCGCAAAAACAAACCCCCGCAAAATATAATGGTTGAAAAAGTCCAGAGGGTATTACAAAAATTCATTTTAAGTGCTCTATCTATCCATATTGTATAGAAAGTGGCATAATCTTATTATTTGGCGTGGCTTAAACGAGAATATTCATTTTAAGTCCATCGGAGTTCCAGATGCTTATGAGTTGGACAAGCATTTTAGACTTTCAGTGAGGAGAAACTGAAACAATTAGTTATAGATAGTGACAAATTTAAGAGTCTATCTATGTCTTGATGGCATCAATTTTGAAATGTTATTTGCATGACAGACTGGTTAAAGGTTCTGATTTTTTTTTATTGTTTTAAGACTTAAATGTCATTTTAGTTATACCCAATTTTGGTTTTAATTTTTATATGTGATTTTATTCTAAAATAGTTTTTGTATTGACCAAATTTTTTTGCCGTTAATCCCTACCGTCCAATTTTTTTCAAGTGGCAAACGTTTTGCCACCTGAACATGATGATATGGGATTGGATTAATGAACTAAGAGGGACCAAAACCAAAAAAATTGTGCTGACTAGATTAATGAATCAAGAGGGACCAAAACCAAAAAAATTGTACATTACAAGAGACTAAATCTAAAATTCTAAAACATGAAAAGAAATATAAAAACCTAATCCCCAATTCAATTTCATTCTCAAATTTTACTCAATTAATCCAAAATTGTCTTCTCTCTTCTAACAAATTACTAAATTCTAACAAATTACCTTCTAAGCTGCAGTTCTACATTTGTTTTACTCAACGCCTGTAAGTATATAACTAACAAAGTTATATTTCATTTATCATCATCTTCAACCTCCAGCCGGGTTAAAATATGACCCGTGACCCTTTATTGAAACGTATTTTCTCCGGACGATTTGAACACCAAAATTAATATTTAAAAGTACAAGTCTTACAAAAGATACATTTAATATGATTTCCAGGTGTATTATCAATTATAATTTGCTTCAAATTCATATTAGAGAAAACAACTCTAAAAAAACTTGGAAGTCAAATATAAGAAGGAGTGAAGAATTCGTCGAGTTCCCTCTTGTGATTTGTTTAAAAAAATCGTTCTTGTGTGAAATGGAAGGAGAGATGAACAATCTAATATTAGAGAAAAGAAGATGAATAATTTGGGAAAAAGAAGAAAGGTGAACATCTCTAAAATTTATATTTCTCTTTATGTTTTAAAATTTTGAATTTAGTCCCTTGTAATGTACAATTTTTTGGTTTTGGTCCCTCTTATTTCATTAATCCAGTCAGCACAATTTTTTTGGTTTTGGTCCCTCTTGATTCCTTAATTCAGTCAGCATGCCATGTCATCATGTTTAGGTGGCAAAACGTTTGTCACTTGGATGAAATTGGACGGCATGACTAACGGCATACAAATTTGGTCGATACAGAGATTATTTTGAATATAAAATCACATACAGGGACTAAAACCAAAATTGAGTGTACTTACAAGGACTAAAATAACATTTAAACCCTTGTTTTAATTCTAAATGTTTCTAATCCTAATGAATGATTTTAGACCCAATTTTTTAGTTGGTTGTATTGTATGTATAAAATGCTAACAAACAAGTTGAAATTGATCATCGATAAAGTGACTTAAGAGTACCGATCAACTTTTATGAAAAAGATGCATGTTTTGGATGGCATTCATATTGCAAATGAAGTGGTAGATGACATTAAAAAATGGAATAAAGAGTTGATTTTGTTCAAACTATATTTTCAATCTATGTTAAAGTAGTTTTTATTTATTTATTAAAAGTGAAATCCATGCAATCAAAATAGTAGAATGCATTACATTACATAGTATAAATTTAAAACTGTTAAAAACTAAAAAAAAATGAATATGTGAATAAACTTACAACATCCAATTTAATAGCATAGCATACAAATACAAAGTGTCTAAAATATCATGTTTTCATATTTGCAACGTTGACGACGCCAAAATGATTGATTTAATTTGCACTGGATCAAAATGTAATATGAAAATTTGAACATAAAAATAGTGCACACGACGAGAATGCAAAACAATGCTGCACAAAGACGACGAACAACACAACGTCGCACTATAAAACGACGAAATCACAAAAGAACAAACTTAACGTATGTGAAAGTCACTTATTTTGGTTAAAAGGAAGCTAAAACAATTTGGAGGGGTGATTTCGGATCAAGAATTGATCCTAAATCACCCTTATCTTTGGTGGATAAAGAAGAAAAGAAGAAAATTAGGTTAAGAGAAGAGGGGCGGCGGCTAGGAAGTGAGGAGGGGCGGCGGTGTTAAAGCAGTTATAGTGCAATTAAACAGAAATTGTATATCATTATAGAAAAGATTTTATATTCAATTCATAAATTCAAAGGTAACAATGGGGAATCCTTCTATACCTTATTCATAATTCATAATTCAATACATAAGAATAATTATTATTATTTCAATCCTCATCTTTATCGATTCCCATAAAAGACCAGGCACGCTCTTCTCGGATCTTGGCCTCTTCTTCGGGTGTGAAATCATTTTCGACCCCAAAGAATTCACGTGCATACTCCACGCTCTTATGCTCGAGTCGATCTGCAATGGTTTGACATAAAAATTCAAAAAGCTTGTTCACGTCCAGGTAGTTTGCAGCAAGGTATAGGACCTTGACCTCTTCGTTGCTAAGATCTTTTACAAATTCAGCTTCAAAATCCTTTGTTATCTCACCGGAGATGTCCTTCTTGCAATACTCAATTATCTTAGGCAATTCCTTGCTGAAGACCTTCGGCAAAGGAATTGTGGCACCATCATCCACTTCGTCGATGAAAGCCTGCACAGTTTTCATCTGCTTCGCTATAGAAGCTCCTATCTCAAATATTTCACCGTCAGCTGTTCTTAGTGAGATCAGCTTTGATGACGTTGAAGATGATGCTTCATGCGCCATTATTATTAGGAAGAGAATGCAAGAGAGTGTGAAAGAGAAATAATAAATTGTGATTGATTGTGGTGGTGAAGCGCTGCTTTTATAAATAGAGTAACATGATTAAACGACGTCGCATTAAGATGATGAAAAAGTTTACTTTTTATATTCATTTAACAAGTGGTGAATCTGGTCTATAGTATATGTTAGATTCGTCTTTTTTTCAATGAACCTGAAAAACAAATTTTTAAAATAATAAAAAGACTAAAGAGTATATATTAAACTAATAGAAGTCTACGTAGTAAGAATTGGTCAGGATTACCAAATGTTAGTTGGTTTAGTGGTGATTGGCGCAGAAATCGGTTGGTTGGTAGGACTACGGTTCAATCCCCGCAATTGTGCAATAAAAGGGGCTAGAACCACTTGATATCATAACTGACCCGAAACTGGATATTTGTGGTGAACAAAAAAATTGGTCTGGATTGAAAATTGTTCCAAACAAAATTTAAACTCAGCCGCCAGTCTTAGCAACCCTCATTCTTTTTTGCTTTTTTCTTGGTTCATCCATTATAGAGGGGTGATTTAGGATCAATTTTGATCCGGAATCACCCCTCTTGATCTTTTTCCAGTTAAATAAGTGGTTTACACATAATTTTAGGTTTCATTTGAGTTTTTTCCTTTGTGAGTTCTTCGTCTTGTGTTGTTTTATTCCCGTCTTGGTGCGGAGTTGTTTGTTATCCCGTCTTCGTACGGTGTTTTGATTTCCTGTATTCGTACGGTGTTTTGATTTCCCGTCTTTGTACGGTGTTTTGATTTCCCGTCTTTGTACGGTGTTTGTTTTGTTCAGATTTGCAGATTTGCTTCGATCCAAATTCAGTGCAGATTCAATGATTTCAGTTCCATCAACGTTGCAGATCCGGATGCATGACTATTCCGGACACTTGAATTTTGTTATATCAATTGTAGGCTTTGTCATCTTTGTAGATATTAGGCCGTTTTATGCTATTAACTCGGGTGCTGTGAGCTTGTTCGCAGATTCATCCTTTTTAGTTTTTAGCGAATTTGAATATGTAACAAGGTGAGTAGTTGCAAAGTAAAATAAAAACTAAAAACTTGAAAGTAAAGAAAACTTGAAATAAAATTACAAAACTATGGAATAGATTACAAGAGTGAGGAATGATTTTTCTTTAGCATAGGGTCCTATTTATATTCTAGAGGGCCTTTAATTTCGAGTCGTTGAGTAGTCACAAGGTCATTATTAAAGATTAAGTACATTAAGTCATGAAATGAAGAGATGAAACCGATGAAGAAGCACGAACATAGCACAACACTACGGGTCGTAGCAGTCTCTTGTGTGCAAATATTTGCCATTAGACTCACCGGATACGGCCATTGCAGGCTGCTGCAGATCATGGTTGATGGGAGTTGGATTTTCAAGTGTTCTGGCTTTTGGTGATGGTTTTTTGACCTTTTGCAACACTTTTACTTACGGGTGCAGTGCAGCAACTTGTTGACGTTGTTAAAGAGTGTCATGTCAACGTTACAGTTAACCCAATCAATCGGGCGGACGAACCCACTTCGTTTCAGGTTGGTTGTACACTGATGAATTTCTAATGACATTTCAAATTGTGCATGTCAGGGGGCTGGTTAGCTTCATACTATGCTCACATGCAAACGATCACAATCCGACCTACTGCACTGTGCACACCTTGTCATTTCAAGCTTTATTCTTCCATGCCTGCCATATGCACCATAATACCCACCACTGCAACGTGGCCAGCTACGTTTTTATCCTCGGTGCTGTAGATATTTAACAGAAAATCTGTTATCTTATTAACCTCTGGCAGCCACCTCTACACCATGCGCGCTAACCCCGGTGCCTCTCGAGCACTGTGAAAAAGTATATGCCAACTGTCTTCTACATCTTCACAAAAAGGGCAGTATATGCGCCACAGTAAATGTCGTGTCTTTGGCGGGTGCATTAGGCTATCTCTCATAACAAGATTATATCCAAATATAACCGAATAAATTCTGTTTCTCTTCTCCGTCCAAATCAGTTTGTTTTCCTGCATTGATTCAAAGAGGGGAACCTCCAAAACAGCCTCTTCCGCAGCATATGAAAACATACCTTGGATTTTATTATCATCCCAATGTTTTTCTCCTTCTAACATCAAATGATCAACATACATATCATACGCACCTTGAATTTGAGGAGAATGGACCCATCTACTCACTTAGTTTCTAAGCCACGGATCCACCATCACCTTCACTCTATTTCGTACTCTAAATCCTCCACCTACAACCATTCAATAACACTTGTCTAGCATTCCAAATACTACGCCAATCAAAACTGGGATTATGCCCGAATACCTAATTGGCAAGCTTTAAGAATTTGGGCTACCAAAGAGTCCAGATTGTACAAGAGATTCAAACCTTGCTTTTCTAATAACTATCATTGCCAAGTTAAGAGCTTGAAAATTGCTATTTAAGCTATTTAATCTGTTTACTGTCCAAGAAAATGCTGTTTAATCTATTTAAACTGACAACTATGCAGCAATTTGTTGTCTCAGTGCAGTTTTATTCTGCTTCAGATTTGATTAAATAACAGAAGTAAGTTGTCTCAAATCTCAATCATTTCAATTACAAAAGTGAATAAGCTACTAAAAATGTGTAAGCAATAAGCACTGGTAAGAGATATTAAAACAAAACAATGCCTTTTTACCAGAAGAACAAAGAAATGAATTAGGGGTCAAAACTCTCCATTCACATTCCATATTTCTAATCAACTATACAATGTTATATAACAAATCTACAAATTAAATTTTTTAATATAATAAGTATCATTTTTCAATCAATAGCATTACATGTAATCATGGACCCTATTCCTAACAGTATGTGTTCACTAGCTAGTGATTCTCGGAATCCCCTTTCTTTGTAATCTTATGCTGCATTTAAATCCTAAATCAACATCATAGATCAAGAAAATAAAGTGATAATGCACAAAACAAATACCTACTAAATAGCAAAAAACAGCTATAAATTGCAATTGATTCACTACTTTTTCTAATCAATAAATAATGCCCTTTTGCTAAAGCATTATAACAAGTTAGAGCATAATCAAGACAAAAATCTCCACCAAGACACCTTAGGAATTTCACAATTCTGTCAACAAACATTTAATAGTAGAGGCTACACCGGTTGTGCAACCGATACCAATAGCTCACAAGGTTTAGCACAAATAGTTAGACAAACCTCTGCATTCTGGTAAATTGCAGAAAAATGTGATTAATGCAGTAGTAATACTGTTGCAAAGACTTCAAACTATGTAAAATTACCGCAACAACTGCAATTGTGTACCGCATTTTAAAGCAATGGTGAGATCCCATGCTTGCATCATGATTAATTTGAATTTAAATGGAAAATACTTTCTACAGCAAGAAATGGTTTCCGACAACAATAGTTCTTTGGAATGGCTCACTAATTGATTTTATGTTGATAGCCCTATGTTCCTATCAGAAAGGTGTCGAAAAACCACAATTTCCAATTACTTGTAATTGTGATTTCTTATATGAAACATTGACATGGACACCAATCACGATACTAACATGTCAAATGTGTCAGATGTGTGATTTCTTATATGAAGCATCGACATGGACACCAATCACGATACTAACAGGCCAAATATGTCAGATATGTGATTTCTTATATGAATCATCGACATGGACACCAATCACGATACCAACAGGTCAAATGTGTGATTTCTTATATGAAGAATAAACATAGACACCAATCCCAATACTAACAGGTCAAATGTATTAATGTGAGATTTCTTATAAGAAGCATCAACACAGACACCAATCACGATACTAACAAGTCGAATGTGTTAGATCTGTGATTTCTTATATGAAGCATCAACACAACACTAATCACAATACTAACAAGTCAAATATGTCGTTGTCACTTACTCAATGACAAATGTCGATGCTACAAAGATTTTTTTAGGGTTCATACAATCGAAGAAATAACTCAAAACTCAACAATAACAAACTGTTAATTTAACAATCCAAAATCAACAAAATTAGGTTTGATTAGTAAAAGTATAATCAACATTCAACAAACAAGAACCATCAAACCACTAATCGAAAAATAACTATATTATTAGGGCAAAATCACATTCCTAATCCCAATTTCATTCCAATTTCATTTCATAATAATATCAACAAAAAAAACAACATTAAAATCAATCTTAGCCTTCATATTCATCATCATCAACACCTTTAAAAGTCCAAGCAAGTTCTTCACGAAGCTTGGCCTCTTCCTCAGGAGTAAAATCACTCTCAATCCCAAAATACTTCCTAACATACTCAACACTCTTGTTCGCGATTCGATCCGCAATAACCTGACTCAGATAATCAAAAAGCTTAGTCATATTCAAGTAATTAGCAGCAAGGAAAAGATCTTTCACCGCTTCATTGTTCATGTTCTTGACGAATTCGGCTTCGAATTCCTTGTTGATTTTTCCAGTGATGGTTTTCTCGCAGTAGTCGAGGATTAAGGGAAGTTCGGTGCTGTGAACGTTGTGAAGAGGAATCGTTGTGATTTTTCCGTCGGCTTCGTCGATGAAGGATTGAACGGTTTCCATCTCTTTTGCGAGTACTGGTTTGATCTTGAAAACGACCTCGTCGGCTGTTACGAGTGAGATTTCGGTTTCCGAGAGGGAAAGTGATTTCATCTGTGATGAAACTTGTTCTTCTGCCATGGTTTCGGAGAGAGAGAAAATCAGAGAGAGAGAGAGAGAGAGAGAGAGAGAGAGAGAGTGAGAAGAAAATTGTTATTGAGATTCGGGGGTGAAGGAGGGTTGATTTTATAGACAAAATTGGTACTTTTTCTAACCCTAATTTGACAACGGCAAGCTTTGCTACTCAAAAAAGATTATTATTTTTTTATGATAAAATATTTCACAAAAAGTTATTTTTTTTTTTCCATTTAATGAATATCTTAATGAGTAAGATATCACATGAAAAATAATTAAGGAAAATGCACTCTTTTTTATTTTTGGTCAGAAATGCACTCTTTTATTATGTTTACAAATGTTTATTTAATTGATTAAAGAATTAAATTTAATATATATGATAAAATATTTTACAAAAAGTTATTTTTAACTATAAGTAGTACAGTATATTTTTCCCATTTAATGAATATCTTAATGAGTAAGATTTCACATGAAAAATAATTAAATAAGGAAAATGCACTTTTTTATTATTTTTTTTAGTCGAAACCGGGGTATCCACCGCCGAACGCAGTGACTATTCCCTCGCTAGATTGGAGGCACCTCGATGGATGGGATAACTGGCCCAAAGATTTAAAGCTGCTCGAACCCTCGACCCTTGGTTAAGGGAGGATGAACCCCAACCGCTCAACCACATCCCTTGAGTTACTCGTTTATTATATTACACATGTTTATTAAAGAATAAAATTTAATATATTTGATATTATAGACAAAAATAATAAATGTAACTTATATCACTTTAAGATTTTGATTTTGACCAAATATTTATTATATTTTGACAAAAATAATAAATTAATAGGGTAAAACTTTTCTTTATTTTGACCAGATTTTATCTTTTTGACAAAGATATTGTAATGCAAAATAAAAGTACTAGACAGAATACGCAGAACGTCACGGACTAAATATTTACAGTAATAATTTTTGTCTTATATGATACTTGATGAAAAAAATATTATTTTGTCCAGAAAGTGCAAAAAATGTTTACTTGATGAAGAAAGTGTTGAGGACAAAAAGTTGTCTCATGGTTCAATGGAGGACAAGAATATCTGAATGATTGTTTTAAAATCAAATACAGTACAACATAAGTTGTTATATCTAGTGTCTTATTTTTTAGCATATTAAACGCACTCTAAGATTTTATTTGACTAACATATTGTAAGATAGACTTTGTCTACGATGTACTATGTGATCATAAGCTAAATTAAACCCGTATTGGGGAGGGGAGGGTCATGGCCCGCCCCAAGTTAATTAATTAATCTGATATTTTGACCAAATATTATTATATTTTGACAAAAATAATAAGGTAATCGAGTAAAAGATTATTATTTTTTGGAAAAATTACTTCATTGGTCCTTTATCTTATTTATTTGTAATATTTTGCTCATCTACCTTTTGTTGTAACAACTTGGTCCTTTATCAACCTAGATGGTGTGGTTACAATATTTATTTGTAATACTTTGTTCATTTATCTTATTTATTTGTAACAACTTTAAATCTCTGGTCAATTATCTCATCTTTTAAGGTGCCTCTAATCTAACAAGGGATTAGTCACTGTGTTCGGCCGTGAATACCCTAGTCTTGACCCAAAAAAAAATTGGCCCTTTATCTTTTTAATTTATTACACTTCGATCTTTTATCTTTTTAATTTCTCATTTAGGTCATATATCTTTTATAATGTGCACATTTAATTTCATTTTCTCTTTTTTATTTATTAAAAAACATAAGGTAATTCTATCTTAATTTTTAAAATATATTTTTAATAAAAAATATCTAAAATAAGATGAACATATTAACAAGTCTCCTCCCACGTATTAAAGTTAAATTGGAATATTAAAGTTAAGGTCAAGTTAAATTGGTACATCGGAAAGATGTTAATATGTGTCTAAGGGCATATGATAAGATTTTAAAAGAAGAAATTTTATTTTGAAAAAAGTAATGCATTAGCTCTCAAAATATTGAATATACAAGTTCCAAGAAAAATATTTCTATATAAAGATCTTTAACATGTGCCCATAGGGCACATATGTGTATTGAAAGACAAATAGAAGCGCTGATATTCTCGCAAATAAGGGATCTACTCATGATTCTGATATGTTGATTTGCAACCAACCTTTGAAAGAATTAATTATCATAAACTCACACACACAAACTGAAGACAAATAGAAATGTTACTTGTTGGTGAATTAATTATAAGCGCGGATGGTAATTTATAACCTCAAGTAAGCATTGTTACTTGTTATAATTAGTGAATTAATAATATAAGTTAATTAAGAATTAGTCCATCTTTCACAATGTAAGTACTTAATTGAAGTTTTGAAGTCGTGATTTTGGTTCTAAGGGTCCAATCTCAGTTTTAACTGTCCATTTCATCTGGTTGATAGATAGAAATGATAGCAACAAACCTCATGTTAATATCATTTTTATTCGAGTCATATCAATTTGAAGTTCGAACTTCGTTCGAGTTATATCATGTTAGAGAAATACTCATAAATATGTATGTTTAGTTGTTTACAATTACAGAAGTGTATACATTGTAAGAAATAAGAAAAGCCATAAAATTTTCATTGGCAATATCAGAATTATTCAGAACTAAAATATAATCTACAATATGTTTTCCTCTACAATATTAGAAACCTGAAATATATCATCATTCTTCAGCAAACAATTAATTGATCGATGACCGAAAAATACATCATTGCAGTGGCATGGAAATTAAAACTCCTAAAAACAACTGAAAACAAGAGTAAACAAACACTTAAGACTTTCAGAATCATTTCCTGAACTTTTCGGTTTTATAAAATATTAGACACTTAATTTCAAGTGTTCTCTCCAAGAAGAGAATTTCTGTCCTAAAAATTTGCAGTACTAGTCGTTGGATTAGTTATCTTTTCATACACAACCGGTGAAGATGGCACATGTCCAGATGTTAGTGCAAGGCGGCTTGTTTGTCCTTCTACTGTCATAATCTGATTGCGAATAAGAGTTTGGAATTTGTTTGAATGTTTTTCAACGTTGAGAATGCTTGTGAGCCTGAGGAAGAAGCTAAGCTTTGTAAGGATTATGATTGGACTTTTGAGGGTGTTGATAAAGATTGGTAATTTGTTGAATAGATTCGGGTTTTGTTTTTGACTATTTGGATTCTTTTTAGGGTTTTTATTTGGTTAAGAGATTAGAAATTTTATTTGATGGTTTATTAGTATAGAAACTTATATGTTTGATTCTGTTTAGTTGAATTTGAGAGTATTTCTTGTTTCTATTTTTAATTTGATAAAATTTAAAGTATTGCAAATTAAACCTGCTTTTGTGATTTTGAATTCTTTGGTTAACAGTGTTATTGTTATTATTTTGATTTGATGATGATTGAAAATCATGAATAATGTTTCTTGTTATACAAATTTCATCTGTTGCAATCACTATATAAGCAATAAAAGTTGTATTGTTTGGATTAATGAGAGTTTTAATAACCAATAGGTAAGGGTCTTGGGCCCCGACAGAAATTAGTTTCGCAATGGTAGAAACTTTGTACTAATATATGGTAACCCAACTGACCCTCGAACCATATTAAACTGGTGGTTTGAGAGTTGTATCAAAATTTATTTTCTATTTTTATTGACACATATCGGTAATGTATGGAGCTTGAAGGTGTGTGATTGCATCCGCACGCACAAACACATATTGTCTATTAAGGTTTTATTTTGCAAAATATGTGCAAATCTGATCCATCATCTAAGTTGATCCATGATATAAGATCTGTTTCCTGCCTTCTTTGACGGTTGATCGTGTGGTACAGTGAGCAGAACCTGCTAGAATAGGAGTAAGTAAAACATGTCGAAATATGCCTGCATTCTCATTTGGTGTTGTTAAATAGCGCATATGATAGAGCGAAATTTGAACAAATCCTTATTGTTATCTGCAATACACTATCTAGTACAAAGCGGTATTTTAAACGAATTGCAATTGACAACACTGTTCTCAACATTAAACTGCTGTGAAGTAGTGCCATCTGCCAACCGAAACCATCGATGTTTGTTTCATATTCTTCAACCCCTGTATGAAAGATTCTCCAATCTGCAAGATGCAATTGTATGGTTATCAAAGGACTTTTTAAGATTTAGTGCTCGTTTGACCGGGCTTATTTTCTACTTTTCTATTTAGCTTAAACGAAATAGAGAAATATAAAATTGAATTTAGCCATATTTCTCTTTAAAAGTATTAGAGAAATAAACTAAAGAAGTAAAAAATAAAAAGAAGTAGAGTCAAACACATTTTTTTCCTACTTTACTATTTTTAAGGAGAAGAAAATAAGGAGAAAATAAGCCGGGCCAAACGGGTACTTAGTATTAGTAACTAAATAAGCTGATTCATGAATACATACCAAACTATTCCGTTTGTTTCGCACTAGCTACCTGAAGAATAAGATCCTACCACATGTCGCCTAACAAAATTAACCTGAAAGTTGGAATATAAAGATTAACTATACTTAATATTAGAAACTAAAATACTAAATTTGAGAACCGCATTCGAAGATCACATGCTCAGCAGTCAGCAGCACAGCTCTTCTGTTGCCAGGAAATTGTATTGCTTGCTTCAAGTAATGTTGTGGCCTCACCCAGTCAATTGTTGACATCCTCACATAGTCACATATCTCCTGCTCGTTTGTGCCACCATGAACTCACTGTTAGTATCCCGAACACAGCAGCCTCCACTAGTTACGCATACGGCATACCCCTTCAATGGAAGCTTTAACCGACTAGGATTAGGGTTCTCCCAACGCAACCCAGATTGAGTCCGGTTGTTATTGTTACTCTACTTCTGCAAAATGTTTATATTAAACCACTTCTGCCACATATTACAGACTTGAATTCTAACCTGATCCGCTGACAATTTACTGTTCTTCCTTACTACATATATCCATCACCACTTCCTTGACCGAACTTTACCGTTGCAGCCACTGTTGTATAACAGGTAGCAGACCAGATGTCCTCCATGTCTACTGAACATATCGGACTGGTTGCTAGACATTGAATAAATCGCTGTCTCAGCCTTCCAATCATCCTAATCATGAAGGCTATTGATATGAGCCAAATTCCTCATGATCGCATTGTATCTATACTTAACCGAATAACAATCATTCCGGTCATCATGCCAAATTAGTTTGTCTTGTTCTGTTATTTGTGAATTGGTTGTAAACAAGAAGGAAATGCTGGGGCTTGAAGGTATATATATTCACACACAATCTAATATGGTTAGAAAATGCAAAATATGTGTTTCAAAAATAGATAATGCAAAATATGTGTGAATGTGATCCATCTAAGTTAGATTTTGTGATGTATAAAAGTTTATGATATTATCAAGTTAGGTTTTCTTTAGTGAACCTGTCATAAAAGGCAGCACCTAAGAATCATCGCCACATAATCAAATACTGTAACACTGATACTGTGACACATATGTATTGCTAATAATTCAAAAAGTGGAAAGTAATTGAATGTAACCACATTTGTCAGACACCGGACACACTTTCAATCTGAGTCATTTAATATAAAGTGTAACCACATTGAGAGTGTAGACTTATTCTTTTTATATATCAATATTCATCATAGAATATTCTTAAGACTTGTGTAAGTGTGAAGATTAATGCATGCATGCTATTGACAGAATCTACATCCATTTAAAGTATATCTTCCTGCAACATTTTCGATTATCCCCTGTAGCCGAAAGTTATGCCGAAAATGTCATCCTAAACTCACACACACAAAGTGAAGGCAAATAGAAGCGCAGATGTTGATTTGTAACCTCAAGTAAGCATTGTTAGTGAATTCATTATATAAGTTAAGAATTAGTCCATCTTTCACAATGTAGTGCTTAATTTTTTGTACAACTCTTTTATGCCACTCATAGAAGTTTTAAAGTCATGATTTTAGTTGTAGGGGTCCAATACTCCAATCTCTCTTTTAACAGTCTAATACTTCATCTGGTTTTTTTTAGTGAAAGTGAAACTATAGTTTCATAAATAGAAATTATAGCAACAAACCTCATGTTAATATCATGCATTTTTCGTTCGAATTATATATCAATTTGAAGTTCGAACTTCGTTCGAGTTATATCATGTTAGAGAAATATTCATAAATATATATATGTTTACAATTACAGAAGTGTATATATTGTAAAAAAAGCCGTAAGATTTTCATTGCCAATATCCCAATGTTACAAGTTTAACATCACTAAAATATCAGAATTATTCAGAACTAATCATCTAGAATATGTTTTCCACTACAGTATTAGAAACCTGAAATATATCATCATTTCTTCAGCAAACAATTAATGGATCGATGACCTAAAATACATCATTGCAGTGGCATAGAAATTAAAACTCGTAAAAACAACTGAAAATAAGAGCAAACACTTATGAATTTCGGAATCATTTCCTGAACTTTTCGGTTTTATCGAAAATTAGACACTTAATTTCAAGTGTCCTCGCCAAAAAGAAAATTTCTGTCCTGAAAATTTGCAGTACTAGTTGTCGGATTCGTTATGTTTCCATCAGCAACCGGTGGAGATGGCACATGTCCAGATGTTAGCGCAAGGCGACTCGTTTGTCCTTCTACTGGCATTCTAGCATCAGCATCAGCATCAGCAGCAGAAGATATTCCAGCTGATTTCTTCTCTTCATTCGGTTCCTCATCCAATTTTTGCTTGAAAATGGCAAGCATTAATCTGATTAACCAAGAGATAAAGATTGTTAATTCAAAGTTACTCACTTTATTAAAACAAATGTATGCCAATTGTTAAGTCTCACATGAAATTAAAGTAAAGATTGTTATTTTTAACAAGATTTGCTTACTTGAACAGGGCCAGCTTCTAGGAGGGAACTCACAGACTTAATTCGAGCAGTTTTTCCTTCATCATTGATCAATAAACCGGAACACGTTACATTTTCGCGATGATGGTTACCATCATCACCAATGAGACATGATGCAGATAAAGAAAGTATCTGAAATGTTTCCTGCATATAGGAAATTGAAATAAACAAATAAATACACAAACAGATTATGAGAAATTTAATCGGATTTGGACCTTTGATTACCTTGCGCGTGGAAGGATCATTTGGAGCATGAAGAAAAAAATTTGATACAGAACCTATAGCTGAAATTATGCAAACAGATCGATGTGATGCCTAAGATAGATCGTATATAGCATCCACCACATCCTGTGAAAAAATAATTCATTTCAAAACCATATAGTAACAGTAATTAATGAAATATAATACATAATCAAATATAAAGGTTGGTTAATGGTATATGTATACCTCGCCAGCATTCAAATTTAATGTATGAGAGATAAATTTCCCCCCAGAACCGGAACCACGAGTGCATTCTTTGCTGTTATTCAAAGAATTTTCTGCAGAAGTAATTTGATCAGAAAGTGCTTCCAATTTTCTCTTCTTTTGTATGCTTTTAGGGTTAGCAAGTACGGAATTGAAGAGATCAAGATTGAATTCATTGCTTGATCTTTCTGATTATCAGTAGTGGAAGAACTTATAATATTTCGTACTATGTTCTTATTATCCTTTACCTCCATTTTTGAGCCACAAGAACAAGAAGAAGAATTTTTTATTTTCTGTGAGTAAGAAAAGATGGAATGTGATCAAAAGAGACAGAAACTATGGAATTATATTTATACCAGTATGAATGAAGAGTTAGTTAAGAAGAAATTATGTAACTAACTGTTTATAGCTGATTCAATAACTAACTGAAAAGTTCCAACTCATCAATAACTGTTACCAAACTGTATAAAATAAAAATTCTGTCAGAAATAAAATTAAAATACAGATTTGTAATTCAAATTATAGTAAACTCTAGCGTATCTATAAATTTAAGTAATCGGAAGTTTTAGGTCTGTTTTTTATTTCTTTAAATAGAATTAAGCGAAGAAAAAGCTAATTTTGTTGCTTGTGGTTCAAGCTAGCTTAACTAGTTCTCTACTAGTTTCTGTCTTTAGATTCATTTTACATTTCAGTTTGTAATTTGGTTATCATTTGAGTTTCATTTAGTTAGTTAGGCGGTTATGCCTACGTGGCAGAGCTTAGTTTGTATCATGATAATCCAAATTGCTCTAAAGTTTGACCATTGTCAACTGCATAATTAAGCAGAAAAAAATGATCAATGCATTACTATCCGAGAGCTCATCCAGCCGCACCAGAAAAACCTAAACACTGATGAATGCCTTTTGTAACAAGTGACTGTACTTTAAAAAGTCGTTCCCTTATCATTGATCGATAAAATGGAACATGTTGCTTTTTTGCGTCAATGACGTCCATCATTATCAACAAGGCGCAATCCAGCTAAAGAATGTATCTGAAATTTTCCTTTCATATAGGAAATTGAAATAAACAAATAAATACACACACAGATTTTATCTTCCGTGTGGTAGTACGACCGGATGGATTTATGATGGATAACCTTAAACTGTAAAACCAAATTTCATAACACAAACTCAAAGCTGATTGTTTTTGCAAAATCACGGCATTTCACTGTGATTTTTAAATGTTTTTGTGGCGAAACGGTTGTTTGTAAAACAACAAAAGTAAGTGTCAACTTAGAAAGAAAATGTGACTTTTGTCGTAATTTTATTTTACATGGTTGATTCAAAAAAATTAGTTACTCTGATACCAGGACAAAGTTTCACACCATCATCAATGATGCCTAATTTCCATCAAGAAACTTGTGGGGCACATAGAGTGAGTTATCTCACCCAATTGAATATTTTTCATACATAAGAATCATAAATAAAACTGCGACCACCTTCTTAAAGAGTACAGGACTTGTACCACTTAGACCAATTCATTAATGGTAAACAAAATTCTTTACATATGTTGTAATTTATTAGTTATCGTATCAAAATGAGTTATTAGTTATTAGTTATTAGTTATATGGTTGCTTGCAATGCAAGTAAACCAGTTTGTTTGTGAGATAGTTTATAATTAGTGTGTCCTCTTTTGTATGATCACTCAATCATGTCATTAATATAATTCACAATATTTTCTCTCATCTTTTGATCACATATTCTCATCATTCTTTCAGTTAACCTACTTTTAATATATCCATTTTGCTTTTAATATATCCATTACACTTAATCGAATGATTACCTACTTATATTTAACACACAATCATATTTTCATGTTAAAACTTAATGTATATTCACCAAGCATAATGTTGTCATTGTATGGATTAATCATATATACACACAATCATAATGTTGTCGGCTAAAATTGCAATTTAGAGTCGGGCGAATATAGTCGAGGGCTATGCAGTCAAATCTTTGTCAAGTATGATGAGGCCCATTATGATCATAAAGATAACATACTTAGTTGAAACTCACTCGAACCCGATAATTTGAAAATTTACTAGTGTTGGGTTTAATCACACCAAAACCAAGCAGTTGTTCATTGGGCCAATTTCTTATTGGTTGATAGAAGCGCGAAAATTCTCACAAATAGGGATCAACTCACTATTCTCATATATTTATTTGTAACCCACCTTTGAAGGAATTAAATAGACTATATATAAACAAAAGTTATGACGAAAATGTCATCATAAACTCACACACACAAAATGAAGGCAAATAGAAGCGCGGATGTTGATTTGTAACCTCAAGCAAGCATTGTTACTTGTTAGTGAATTAATTATATAAGTTAAGAATTAGTCCATCTTTCACAATGTAAGTGCTTAATTTTTTGTACAACTCTTTTATGCCACTACTCATTGAAGTTTTGAAGTCATGATGTTGGTTCTAGGGGTCCAATCTCAGTTTTAACTGTCTATTTCATCTGGGTTTTTTTTAGTGAAAGTGAAAATATAGTTTCTTAAATAGAAATGATAGCAAGAAACCTCATGTTATAATTTTTCGTTCGAGTTATTACAATTTGAAGTTCAAACTTCGCTCGAGTTAGTTATATCATGATAGAGAAATAATCATAAATATGTATATGTTTACAGTCACAGATGTGTATATATTTTAAGAAAAGCCATAAGATTTTCATTGGCAATATCCAACTGTTAGAAACTAAATTATCATCTACAATATTAGAAACCTGAAAAATATCATCATTTCTTCAGCAAAAATTAATTGATCGATGACCGAAAAATACATCATTTCAGTGGCATGGAAATTAAAACTCCTAAAAACAACTGAAAATAAGAGCAAACACTTATGACTTTCGATCGGAATCATTTTCTGAACTTTTCAGTTTTATCTAAAATTAGACAGTTAATTTTAAGTGGCCTCTCCAAAAAGAGAATTTGTCCTAAAAAATTTGCAGTACTAGTTGACGGATTCGTTATGTTTCCATCAGCAACTGGTGGAGATGCCACATATCCATATGTTAGCGCAAGGCGACTCGTTTGTCCTTCTATTGGCATTCTAGCATCAGCATCAGCAGCAGAAGATATTCCAGCTGATGTCTTCTCTTCATTCGGTTCCTCATCGACTTTTTGCTTGAAAATGGCAGCAATAATCTGATTAACCAAGAGATAAAGATTGTTAATTCAAAGTTACTCACTTTAATAAAACAAATGTGTGCTGATTGTTATTGTTAACAAGATTTGCTCACTTGAACAGGGCCAGCCGCTACGAGGGAACTCAAAGACTTAATTCAAGAAGGCTTTCCTTCATCATTGATCAATAAAAACGAACATGTTACATTTAAGCGATGATGATTACCATCTTCACCAACGAGACATGATGCAGAAAAAGAAAGTATCTGAAATGTATCCTGCATATAGGAAATTTAAATAAACAAATAATACCTGCAAACAGATTACGATAAATTTAATCGGATGTGGACCTTTGATTACCTCGCGCATTGAAGGATCATTTGGAGTATGAAAAACAAACTTTGATACAGAACCGGTAGCAGAAATTATGCAAACAGATCGACATGATGCCTGAGATAGATCGTATATAGCGTCCACCACATCCTATACAAAATTTAATTCATTTCAAAACCATATAGTAACAGTAATTAATGAAATATAATACATATGCAAATGTAAAGATTTGTTAAAGGTACACATATACTATACCTCGCCGGAATTCAAATTTAATGTATGAGAGATGAATTCTCCCCCAGAACCGGAACCACGAGTGCATTCTTCGCTTTTCTTCGAAGAACTTTCTGTAGAAGTAGTTTGATCATAAGGTCCTTCTAATTAATTTTCTCTTCTTGGAAATTCAAATTCAAATAAGTTCTAGCATATCAGTAAATTTGAGCAATCGGAATTTTTAGGTTTTTTTTATTTTTTATTTTAATAGAATGAAGTGAAGTAGAAAGGTAAATCTGTTACTTGTGATTCAAGCTAGCTTCTTTTTTTTCAAAAAAAGTGGAGCAGAAAAAGAACTACTACCACCAAATGCATTAAAAGTATCAGGAAGTACAAAAAAGAGGGGGATATGAAAACCAAAACCCTCTTAAAGTGAGAACCTATAACAAGGCAAGCCTAGCTTGTTTCTAGACAAACTAGCACAAATTTCTACAGGTGCCTCATTCCAAAAAATAAAGTTATCAAGATTTAAACCTATATTAGCTAAAGTATCAGCACAATCATTGCCTTCCCTATATATATGAGTGACCATGAAATTCATGTTCCTAAGCAGCAATTGACAATTGAACCACTTGTTTCTAAGAGGCCAAGGAATAGTAACAAAAGACTTGAAGGCTCTCACAACCAACATAGAGTCTGTCTCAATGCAAAGGTTGTACCAGTGATGATGAAAAGCTAATTCAATTGCTTTACTAGCTTCTAGCTTAACTAGTTCTCTACTAGTTTCTGTCTTTAGATTCATTTTACATTTCAGTTTGTAATTTGTTTATCATTTTAGTTTCATTTAGTTAGTTAGGAGGTTTTGCCTACGTGGCAGAGATTAGTTTGTATATAAGATTGCACTATGTACAAACTGAATTCAATCAATGAAATTCAATTGATCGATACATTACTATCTGAGAGCTCATCCAGCCGCGCCAGAAAAACCTAAAGACTGATGAATGCCTTTTGTAACAAGTGACGTTACTTACAATGTCCGTTCCCTTATCATTAATCAATAAAATGGAACATGTTTCTTTTTTGTGCCGATGATGTCCATCATTACCAACAAGGCGCGAACCAACTAAAGAATGTATCTGAAATTTTCCTTGCATATAGGAAATTGAAATAAACAAATACACAAATAGATTACGATATATTTAATCGGATTTAGACCTTTGATTACCTTGCGCGTGGAAGGATCATTTGTAGAATGAAGAACAGAATTCGATATAGAACCAATAGCAGAAATTATGCAAACAGATATACGTGATGCCTGAGATAGATCGTATATAGCATCCATCATATCCTGTAAAAAACTTTAATTCATTCCAAAATCATATAGTACATTAATGAAATATAATACATATGAACATGTGCAGATTGGTTAATGATATGCGTTACCTCGCCAACATTTAAATTTAATGTACGAGAGATGAATTCATATGAGGCAATGAAGATTGAATTCATATGAAGGTCCTTATAATTTTCTCTTCTTTGATATACTTTTAGGGTTAGTAAGTACGAAATCGAAGAGATGAAGATTGAATTCATATGAGGCAATGATCATCTTTGATATCTCCGTCTCAAAGATCTTCCGCCAATTTTGCGTCTCCCTCGTTCATTGCTACATCATCTTTCTTATTATCAGTAGTGGAAGAACTGATGATATTTTGTACTATGTTCTTATCATCCTTTTCCTCCATTTTTTGAGCCACAAGAACAAGAAGAATTTTTTTATTTATTTATAGTATGGAATTATATTTGGAAGTAGTAAAGAAAGTAAGAAACTATGGAATGTGATGAAAAGAGAGAGAAACTATGGAATTATATTTATAGTATGAATGAAGAGTTAGTTAAGAAGAAGTTATGTAACTAACTGCTAATAACTGCATCTAACTAATCAATAGTAATATAACAGAAAACTGCCAACTTATCAGTAACTGTTACAAAATTGAAAATTCCTTAAGTTATGTCATTCATAAAAATAAAACCGAACTAGTCCCGTTTCACACTTAAACTGCAAAACCAAATTTCATAACACAAATTCGATCGAGCGACCGTTACACTTGAGACACAAATTCGATCGAGCGACCGTTACAAAATCAACACACATGAAGAAGAGAAACAGAAATTATGCAAATAGATCGATGATGATGACATGATGTATATGATAGTCTATATACAAAATCCACCATATACAAATTTGATTCATGTGTTCTTAAGAAAAATAGTTACTGTTCCAATATATCAGTAGATCATATCAATTTTAAAATAAAAGCTATTCTAAAACTAAAATAATATTGTGTAAAAAAAAATTAAAATTATATATATAAATCTAAAAAGTATTCCCTTATATCACTATTTAAAAGAATAAACATTCCATTTCATCTTTTTTGGCTAAAAAAGAAATTTATTCATTCAAATTAAAAAATAAATAGATCATTACAAATTAAAATATACATTCAATTTCATCTTAAACTATCACTATCATTCTTTTACCAATTTAGTCTTTGGACTATTAAAATTAACTAAAACCATCTTGAAAATTACTCGTCTATTCAACTATTTAGTCTCTTGGTTAAATTTTCTGTTAAAATATCTTTTAGTAATCTCTAAATTAAACTATAAAAATACATCAATATAGTCCTAAGCTATCATAAAAATCATCTAATTAGTCCATCAATGTCCAAAAATTCGTTGTTACCTCATCTCTTCTCTTCTCTAAGAGTGAAATATCAAATTCCCTCTTGAAATTTCAAAATTTGATAAATACCCCCTTGAAATTTGAAAAATGGCAAATACACTCTTGAAATTGTAAAATATCAATCAAATTTCTCTTGTTCCGTTTACTCCATCTATTTTGATGACATAGGCGTTAACTGCATACGTGGCACCTGCCAACGTGGCACCACGTCACATGAGAGGAGGGTAATTGATTAAAATTTGCAAAATAATGGGCTAATTGATCAGAATACTATTAAATTTACCCTCATGTAACGTGTATCCTGATCAATTACTCATCCCTCATGTGACGTGGTGCCACACTGGCAGGTACCACATATGCAGTTAACGTCTATGTCATAGAAATAGACAGAGTAAACGAAGCAGGGGGCAATTTGATTGACATTTTAAAATTTCAGGAGTGTATTTGCCTATTTTCAAATTTCAAAAAGTTATTTGATAAATTTTAAAAATTCAAAGAAGAATTTGGTATTTCACTCCTTCTCTAATGCACATTCTCCTCTCTTCTCTAACTTCATTTTTAAATTGCGGAACATTTTTTGTTTCGGTCATGGTTGGTGGGTGGAATGAAGCTGATTTTAGCTCAACCAGTGAGAAGTTGTAAACGTGTCTAGAGAAGCTGAACAAGGATAAAGGAGTTAGAATGTTTTTTTTGTATAAAGTGCATATTTGGTATCACGTTAATTTACTAAAATTACATTGAGCCACCATCACGAATCGATATGCCGCCACAATTTTGCAAAAGCTATACTTTACAGTTTTTGCAAAATCATGGCATTTCACTGTGATTTTTAGATGGTTTTGTGCTGAAACGATTGTTTGTAAAACAACAAACATAAGTGTCATCTTAAAAAGAAAATGTGACTTTTATCGTAATTTTATTTTACATGTTTGATTCAAAAAATAATAGTTACTATGATATCATCATTACGAAGCTTTTACTATCGCCAATGATGACTAATTTTCGTCAAAGAATTTATCGGGTATATAAAGTGAATTCTCTCATTCAACTGAAATTATTTTCATATGCAATAGCTAAAAATCAAACTATGACCAACTTGTTAATTAATAGTAAATATATTATTTTACATGTGTTGTAATTTAGTAGTTAGTATGTCCTCTTTTGTATAATCACTCAATCATTTCATTAATGAAATTCACACTATTTCCTCTCGTCTTTTGATCACATATTGTTATCATTCTTTCTTACAGTGAGAGTAACACTTTTGTTCTAACAACTTGGTATCTAAATTCTTAGGGATGTCAATTTTATCCGTAAATGATGATCCATGCAGAAATTGTTCCGTTTGGGAATCCCTGCGTGGATTTTTTCCTTGCTATCCAAAGTAGTAACTTGTGTGTGTATGCACGAGTAATAAGTTTGGTGGATAACTTTTTTAAATTGTGCTTGTCTCAAATATAAACAAATACTTATTTTTTAAGTTCATTAAGTTGTTAATGTATCTTGTTCACATTACTGACCAGTTACGTTAAAAATTTAATTAATTTAAAAAAGGAATATTTGCTTATATTTGAGACCGGAATAGTATATATATATATATATATATATATATATATTGTGAATATATTAAAGAAATGTAAAATAATGGGAGATGACGACTTATAAAATATATTTTTCAAAGTGTAAATATTCTTTTACATCAGTAACAATTTGTCCGGTGTATTATAGTTATATTTTTTTTGTGTAATAGTTATCTTAAAATTGATTTTAAATGGCAATTTGTCCCGTTTATAATAGATATTTAAAATTTTATAAGTGATAACATGCTCTTATGTAATATTTATTTAAATCTTTTTTTCATTTTGTCTCATCCATAATAATAATTTTTTAAAAATTAATCAATGATGACGATTATTTATTTTTTTTGGCCAGTAACAGTGACAATTTATATCATGCATGTATAATGAATATTTTAAAATTCTTATCACCCACACATGTCCTGTGTAATATATTATTTTTTAAGATAAAATTAGGTACTTTTTTTAAGTACTTTTATATGGTTCTTAACATAAAATTCACTTTTTATGGTTATAACATACTTTGAGAAACTAATGAATTAGGTGAAATGCTATGGTCGGGCTCTCTAGCACACTTCTCTAACACACTCCAATTAAAATTAGCCACATCATCCCACTTATCCATTTTATTTTTATTTTTATTATTAATAGGTAAATGAATAAGGAAAAAGGGTGATATGGCTAATTTTAATTGGAGTGTGTCAAAAAGTGTGACCATAACATTTCTCATTAATTAGAAAAAATCATAATTTATTATGTTAAGAATCATACAAAAATTTCGTCAAAAATTTTTTTTTTGTACTATTTGTTATAATTAACATTGTAACTTGTCCAGTTTGTTAGGACCAAAAGAGCATTTTTTCCATGTTATAATTTAGTTTTTGAATTTAATTATTATTTTTATTCGATAAGCATTTTTTCTACTCGGCCTCATTGTGACACTTAGCATCTATGTGCTGAATACGTTGTATAATGTCACAAAAACTAAATTGAAAATTATGTAATTTCTTATTAAATTCTTGTATAATATCACAAAAACAAAAAAAAAGTGAATTAAAATATGTATGTATGTTTAGTGTCACAAAAACAAAAAACAAATTGTACCTTCATTAATTAAGTAATAAAACATAGTAAACTGTACACTAAAACATTTTGTAATTTCGTATTAAACATTTTCAATGTTAAGGTAAACATTGATCGTAGAATCATCCAAAATCCAAAATCTCCAGCAATCACATATCCAAACATTGTAAAAGTGTACCGTAAACATTGAATTTTACTTAGAATTATGAATGTTGAACTGCTTGTCCCTTATCAAAGTTTGATAGATTAGAATTGACAATGCAAATGAGCTGCAGTTGAGTTTATTATTTGTAGAATGAAGATGTCATTCATTAGTTCTATTGTTCTTTCACAATCACAAACATCAACAAAACTCTGTATTAGAGATAAAAGTTTCATTTATATATGCCAAAGTAAAGCAACTCTGATTCCTATGCATCCTAACATCAATTTGAATGATACAAATTAAATAAAACCCTACTCCCTACTTCCTGATCCATATGTGTACATAATGTATCTCACCATCTCAAGGGCAATCGTTACATATGTTATCAAGCCAGAAACAGGCTATTGACATAACATATATAGTTAAAGTATGTCCTAATATAAAAACTTGAGGATCAAATTTATGTCATTCACAATTCTCCAAAACAAAGTTTCATAATTGATCACAATTAGAGTAATAAGAGCCTTGCAAGAGTATTCTTAAAATGGTTCACAAATGGCCAAGATCCCAACAATGTGCTTACATCATGTTTTTTCCTTCTTTCAAAAGAAATTGATTGTAAGGAAGCAAAATTAATACTAAAGAAACCAACACCTATTAAATGAACTCCATAAAAAGTATAAGACACATTTAATCGGATCTTATTGATCACCACTATCTATCAAAATATGATACAACAATATGTAAAGTCTCAATATTTAACAATTAAATTGTAGTAGTCTCTCCATAGCTACCTCAAGAGCATAAACAAAGTATAAAACCCACTCAAAATTACCTCAAGAGCATAAACAAAGTAGAAAACTCAAAATTACACCAAGTGTTCTCTGCCCCTTATAAGTATCCTATCTTCGTTGATACAAAACTTTAATGTTGGAAGGTGGCTATACACAAAAAAATGAGTGTTGTATGAGCATTGAGAAGTTGGGAGTTCCAGCAGTTCTTTCACATCATGACTCTCCATGGTTTTCAAGTCATAAGTTGTGAATATTGTTTTGATTGCATATTGCAACCAACTCCCTTGTAAGATGAGGAAGTTGTAGCAAAATGGAATCTTGCGCCATATTGTTGGAACAACCATTTGATTAATTACTATGGCAAGAGTAAGCTGATTTGTTAAGTGTCTCATTGTTATTAGTTTCATCAATCCATTAAGAGTTTGTCTAATAAAACTAATATGTCTATCTCGTCTGCTGCAAGGTTCACACTTGTAATAGATAGCCTTGAGAGATGGACTTGCACATTAGCATGTGGGTCAGTGACTCAAACATTATCATGGGAAAACATTATGTAATGTCGGATTAAACTCATGTATAATGTCACAAAAACAAAATGTTGTACCGTTATTAATTAAGTAATATAATAAAAATTAGTAAAATTGAAACTTAATCATTTTGTAATTTTGTATTAAACATTTTTAATGTTATGTTCTAATTATAAAAATGAACTCTTTATATATTAAGAAAATAATATGATTTAAAAAATATGTTATAAAAGAATTGATCTTATTTTTTAACCATATGCAAAACATTAAACTTTATCCAAATTTTGGTATAACCAAATTTATTACATTTTCAAGTTATCTTCCATCCCATATTTTTTTTTTCATCTTTTATCATAGTTTCCACCTAAATTTTTGTATAAGATAATTAATTAATGAACTTGTTACGATTCAACTTCATTTTAAAATAGCTTTAAGCATGAAAAACTAACATCTTACAAAAAATTCATGTGTCGGGGCCGTCATAATAATCCGGGTTATTAAAAATTTGAATGAGTTAGTAACAAAGAGGTGACCAATATAATAACAACCTCGGATCATTAGTTGTAAGGTCAATTAATGAACTAAACAACAAACATAATGATTGATGAACATCAGAGTGGAAATATGTTTTATTATTCTAATCTTGGAAGGATATCATAGATCAACCGTAAAACCAATGAGACATTGTCTACATGGTTGACCCAAGAAGCTGATACGAGGGAGGTTTTGAATTTTTTTTGCTTAGCATCAAAATATGATGCACTTCCTTTTAGACGAATCTTTATAAAAAAGAAGATAATATGTTGGCTAACCACCAAACATATGTCGGCTTCAAAATCTTTTGTGATCTCTCAGGTGATGTCCTTCTTGCAGTACTCGATTATCTTAGGAAATTCCTTGTTGAAGATATTCGGCAAAGGAATTGTGGCACCATCTTAAACTTTGTCCATGAAAGCCTGCACAATTTTCATCTTCTTTGCTATAGAAGCTTCTATATCAAAAATGTCACCGTCATCTGTTCTCAACGAAATCATCTTTGAGGACGTTGACGATGATGCTTGTTGTGCCATTATGGCTAGGAAGGGAATGCAAGAGAGCCTAAAAGAGAAAAACATTATAAAGTGAAATAATAAATATAGATAGATTAATTGTGGTAGTGAAGCGTTGCTTTTATAAATAGAGTGCAATGTGATTAAAAGACGTCGCATTAAGATGTTAAAATAGTTTATTTGACGTCATTTAATCATGTTGCTATCTATTTATAAAAGCAACGCTTCACCACCACAATTAATCAATCTCAATTTATTATTTCTCTTTAATGTTTTTCATTTTCATACTCTCTTGCATTTTCTGCCTAGCAATAATGGCACACGAAGCATCATCTTCAACGTCATCAAAGATGATCTCGTTGAGAACAGCTGACGGTGAAATATTTGAGATAAAAGCTTCTATAGCAAAGAAGGTAAAAATTGTGCAGGCGTTCATCAACGAAGTTGAGGATGGTGCCATAATTCCTTTAGATTCGTCTTTTTTTCAATGAACATGAAAACAAAATTTCTCTTATAATAAGAAGACTAAGGAGAGTATATCTTAAACTAATAGAAGTCTATGTAGTAAGAATTAGCTGGGACTACCAAATGTTAGTTGACCAGTGGTGATTGGGGTTGCATTTAGTATGGAGGGCTATAGTTTGATCCCTGCAATTGCGCATGGGAAGGACTAGAATCACTTGATACCTTAACGAATGAGATAGAGAGAGAGAGAGAGACAGAGAGAGCGCGGCGGGGGGGAGGAAATCTGAAAAGAAAAATGTTATAGGGATTTAGGGGTAAATAATTTTATTGATATCTTTTTTTAGGTACATCGGAAAGATAAATTACTTCCTTCAGAAATTGATCCATGAGCCTCCACATACTCAACTCATATGTCCCTCTTATCACTTGAGTTATCCTACCCATTATAGACAAAAAAATAAATTAACTTGTATAACTTTAAAGATTTTGTACATAAATGTAATGGTAAAGCCATCATAAACACACACACACAATGAGGAACCAAAGATCTAACCTTGGTCATAAAAGTTCGGCCTATAAATTTAACATTTTCTATCAGTTGAGTTAGGACTTCTGTACTACTGTAAGATAGACTTTGTTGATGTACTAAAATCAAAACATTGTGTCATACCCTAAATTTTACCCTCCATTTTTATATGGTATATTTACAGTCAAATTTGATATAAGTCATTTTTGTGCATTTAAATTTGTACAATCCGTTGTAGTTTGAGTCAAAGTCAACAGAATCGACTCTATAGTCAAAAGGAATTTCTTTTATTATTTAATTTCCCTTATTATTTCTCATTTTATGTTTATCTTTTTTTATATATATAATATTGAAACCTTATTATTATTTTATTTCCATTTTTAATTTTTTTTCTTTCTTACCATAATAATTTACATTTAACCACCACCACCATTATTAATATTATTCCCGTTTTTATTTCAAATTGTGTCGTCGTAATCCCATATAAATTACAAAAAAAAAAAAAAATAGGCAACTTAAATATGACGAAACTCCCACTTTTTTTGTCAAAAAAAAACTCCCATATTCAGTGATCTTCTTATGTTTATAGAAGTTTCTATATCAAAAACTTGAATTGTGGCACCATCTTAAACTTTGTCGATGAAGTCTGCACAATTTTCATCTTCTTTGCCATAGAAGCTTCTATATCAAAATTTTCACTGTCAGCTGTTCTCAACGAGATCATCTTTGATAACATTAACGATGATGCTTGTTGCGCCATTATTGCTAGGAAGGGAATGCAACAGAGCCTAAAGTAGAAAAACATTATAAAGTGAAATAATAAATATAGATTGATTAATTGTGGTAGTGAAGCGTTGCTTTTATAAATAGAGAGCAATGTGATTAAAAGACGTCACATTAAGATGTTGAAATAGTTTAATTGACTTCATTTAATCATGTTGCTATCTATTTATACAATCAACGCTTCACCACCACAATTAATCAATCTCAATTTATTCTTTCTCTTTAATGTTTTTCTTTTTCATACTCTCTTGCATTCTCTGCCTAGCAATAATGGCACAAGAAGCATAATCTTCAACGACATCAAAGATGATCTCGTTGAGAACAGCTGATGGTGAAATATTTTAGATAATAACTTCTTTAGCAAAGCAATTAAAAATTGTGCAGGCGTTCATCAACGAAGTTGAGGATGGGGCCATAATTCCTTTAGATTCGTCTTTTTTTCAATGAACCTGAAAACAAAATTTCTCTTATAATAAGAAGTACATAAAGTATATCTTAAACTAATAGAGATATGTAGTAAGAATTAGTCGGGACTACTAAATGTTAGTTGACCAGTGGTGATTAGTGTTGCACTTAGTATGGAGGGCTACAGTTTGATCCCTGCAATTGCGCATGGGAAGGACTAGAACCACTTGATACCTTAATGAAAGATATATATATATATATATATATATATATATATATAGAGAGAGAGAGAGAGAGAGAGAGAAAGAGAGAGAGAGAGAGAGAAAGAGGGTGGGAGGAAATTTGAGAAGAAAAATGTTATTGGGATTTAGTGGTAAATAAGGTTGATTTTATAGACAAATTGGGTATTATTTTGTAATTTATCTTAATTGGAAAGAATTAAAATTTATTTATTATTTTGACTAAAGAATATAATTTCGTATCCTAACCCTAATTTGACTTTGGACTAAAGAGTTACTCCCTCCGTCCCATTATATAATCACTTTTACTACAAAAGTATAGTTCCAAAATATAAGGCCTTTTACAATTTACTAGGTACATTTATTACTTTTTTGCTTACACATACCCCTAATTATTACTACTAAGTTGCATTGGAATACAAAAATTGTAAAGGGGCTTATATTTTGGGACTAAACTTTTGTAGTAAAGGTGCTTATATAATGGGACGGAGGGAGTATAATTTATTATCCTAACCCTACGTTGACAACGGCATGCTACCAAAAAAAGTTTTTTTTTTCATGATAAATACTATATTTTGTTTCCATTTAAAAAATATCTTAATGAGTAAGAATTCACATTCAAAAATGAGTAAATAAGAATATGCACTCTTTTATCATGTTCACACATGTTTAATTAATTAATAATTAGTTATAGTATAAAATTTAATTGATATCGTTTTTTTGGTACATCGGAAAAATAAATTGTTCCTTCCAAAAATTGATCCATAAGCCACCACATACTCAACTCATATGAGCCTCTTATACCTTGAGATATCCTACCCATTTGATATCATAGACAAAAAAATAAATTAACTTGTATAACTTTAAAGATTTTTACATAGATGTAATGGTAAAGCCATCATAAACACACACACACAAAGAGGAACCAAAGATCTAACCTTGGTCATAAAAGTTCAGCCTATAAATTTAACATTTTCTGTCAGTTGAGTTAGGACTTCTGTACTATTGTAAGATAGACTTTGTTGATGTACTAAAATTAAAACATAGGGTTATACCCTAAATTTTACCCTCCATTTTTATATGGTATATTTATAGTCAAATTTGATATAAGTCATATTTGTGCATTTAAATTTGTACAATCTGTTGTAGTTTGAGTCAAAGTCAACAGAATCGACTCTATAGTCAAAAGCAATTTTTTTATATTTAATTTCCCTTATTATTTCTCATTTTATGTTTATCTTTTTTTTATATAATATTGAAACCTTTTTATTATTTTATTTCCATTTTTAATTTTCTTTCTTTCCATAATAATTTACATTTCACCACCACCACCATCATTAATATTATTCCCCTTTTTTTTTCAAATTGTATCGTCGTAATCCCATAAAAATTACAAGAAAAAAAAAGAAAAGAAAATAAATAGGCAACTTGAATATGACGAAACTCCCACTTTATTTGTCAAAAAAAAAAAACTCCCATATTCAGTGATCTTCTTATGTTTATAGAAGCTTCTATATATATATATATATATATATATATATATATATATAAAACTTGAATTGTGGCACCATCTTAAACTTTGTCGATGAAAATCTGCACAATTTTTATCTTCTTTGCCATAGAAGCTTCTATATCAAAATTGTCACTGTCAACTCTTCTCAACGAGATCATCTTTGATAACGTTGACGATGATGCTTGTTGCGCCATTATTGCTAGGAAGGGAATGCAAGAGAGCCTAAAAGAGAAAAACATTATAAAGTGAAATAATAAATATAGATTGATTAATTGTGGTAGTGAAGCGTTGCTTTTATAAATAGAGAGCTATGTGATTAAAAGCGTCGCATTAAGATGTTGAAATAGTTTATTTCATTTCATTTAATCATGTTGCTATCTATTTATACAATCAACGCTTCACCACCAAAATTAATCACTCTCAATTTATTATTTCTCTTTAGTGTTTTTCTTTTTCATACTCTCTTGCATTCTCTGCCTAGCAATAATGGCACAAGAAGCATAATCTTCAACGACATCAATGATGATCTCGTTGAGAACAGCTACGGTGAAATATTTTAGATAAAAACTTCTATAGAAAAGCAATTAAAAATTGTGCAGGCGTTCATCAACGAAGTTGAGGATGGGGTCATAATTCCTTTAGATTCGTCTTTTTTTCAATGAACTTGAAAACAAAATTTCTCTTATAATAAGAAGACTAAAGAGAGTATATCTTAAACTAATAGAGATATGTAGTAAGAATTAGCCGGGACTACCAAATGGTAGTTGACCAGTGGTGATTAGTGTTGCACTTAGTATGGAGGGCTACAGTATGATCCCTGCAATTGCGCACGGGAAGGACTAGAGCCACATGATACCTTAATGAAAGAGATAGAAAGTGAGAGAGGGAGAGAGAGGGGGGGGGGGGGGGGAGGAAATCTGAGAAGAAAAATGTTATTGGGATTTAGGGGCAAAGAAGGCTGATTTTATAGACAAATTGGGTATTATTTTGTAATTTATCTTAATTAGAAAGAATTAAAATTTATTTATTATTTTGACTAAAGAATATAATTTCTTATCCTAACCCTTATTTGACTTTTGACTAAAGAGCTATAATTTATTATCCTAACCCTACGTTGACAACGGCATGCTACCAAAAAAAGTTATTTTTTTTTTCATGATAAATACTATTTTTTTTTCCATTTAAAAAATATCTTAATGAGTAAGAATTCACATGCAAAAATGAGTAAATAAGAATATGCACTCTTTTATCATGTTCACACATGTTTAATTAATTAATAATTAGTTATAGAATAAAATTTAATTGATATATTTTCTTTGGTACATCGGAAAGATAAATTATTCCCTCCAAAAATTGATCCATAAGCCTCCACATACTCAACTCATATGAGCCTCTTATACCTTGAGTTGTCCTACCCATTTGATATCATAGACAAAAATAAATTAACTTGTACAACTTTAAAGATTTTGTACATAGATGTAATGGTAAAGCCATCATAAACACACACACACAAAGAGGAACCAAAGATCTAACCTTGGTCATAAAAGTTCGGCCTATAAATTTAACATTTTCTGTCAGTTGAGTTAGGACTTCTGTACTATTGTAAGATAGACTTTGTTGATGTACTAAAATCCAAATATTGTGTCATCCCCTAAATTTTACCCTCCATTTTTTTATGGTATATTTACAGTCAAATTTGATATAAGTCATTTTTGTGCATTTAAATTTGTACAATCTGTTGTAGTTTGAGCAAAGTCAACAGAATCGACTTAATAGTCAAAAGGAATTTTTTTTATTATTTAATTTCCCTTATTATTTCTCATTTTATGTTTATCTTTTTTTTAGACCATGTACAATGGTGTAAGATTTCAACACCAACTTTTTCCACTCCACATCACTCTCAATACACATTCAACTTTTATGCTCTTCAATAGTTTTTTCATTCAACACTCTACCCCACCAATTTCTCTACCCCACCACTTTTTATTTCATATTTTTATTTAAATTTAAATTTTTGTATTTATACAAATTATAATTTTTGGGGAATTTTTATTTTTATTTTTAAATTCAAAATTTTGTTTTATACACATATAACATAATTAGCCGATACAAATTATCATTTTTGGGTGTTGAGATGATTATTGGGATTCATTTTACTAAAAAAAGCACTTAAACTTCAAAATTAACACTAATAATATGGTTAAGCTAGTAAAAAATTCGGATTTTTTTCCTGTGTTCTAATCAAACGAACCAAGTCTCTATTTATAGAGAAAAAAAAATTACGAATTTTGGTAAAAAAATAAAAATTAATTTGCAATAAAATAATTGAGTTTAAAGATCAGGATATAATTAAAATCCCGTTATCCAATAAGTGCAGGACGCGTGTCCCACTCTAACTTCTTTGTCTTCTCTCTCCGCGTACGCCTGCGCGCCCTGTCTGCGCGTGTAACGCACGCGCCGTTTTTCAACCACAGAACGAGTTATGCGTGTCCCCTGCATCAGTGTAAACAAGTGATTAAAGCTCTCACCCCTTCTCTCCGCCACGTCACATTAAACAAACCATTTGAAGTATTTCTTTTGTTTTTTCTGACATTCAATATGACATTCAATAGCCATTGTAGATGGTCTTATATAATATTGAAACCTTATTATTATTTTATTTCCATTTTTAATATTTTTTCTTTCTTACCATAATAATTTACATTTAACCACCACCACCATCATTAATATTATTCCCGTTTTTTTTTTTCAAATTGTGTCGTCATATAAATTACAAGAAAAAAAAGAAAAGAAAATAAATAGGCAACTTGAATATGACGAAACTCCCACTTTTTTTGTCAAAATAAATATCTCCCATATTCAGTGATCTTCTTATGTTTATAGAAACTTTTTTATCAAAAACTTGAATTGTGGCACCATCTTAAACTTTGTCGATGAAAGTCTGCACAATTTTCAACTTCTTTGCCATAGAAGCTTCTATATCAAAATTGTCACTGTCAACTGTTCTCAACGAGATTATCTTTGATAATGTCGATGATGCTTGTTGCGCCATTATTGCTAGGAAGGGAATGCAAGAGAGCCTAAAAGAGAAAAACATTATAAAGTGAAATAATAAATATAGATTGATTAATTGTGGTAGTGAAGCGTTGCTTTTATAAATAGAGAGCAATGTGATTAAAAGACGTCGCATTAAGATGTTGAAATAGTTTAATTGACTTCATTTAATCATGTTGCTATCTATTTATACAATCAACGCTTCACCACCACAATTAATCAATCTCAATTTATTCTTTCTCTTTAATGTTTTTCTTTTTCATACTCTCTTGCATTCTCTGCCTAGCAATAATGGCACAAGAAGCATAATCTTCAACGACATCAAAGATGATCTCGTTGTGAACAGCTGAGGGTGAAATATTTTAGATAAAAACTTCTATAGCAAAGCAATTAAAAATTGTGCAGGCGTTCATCAACGAAGTTGAGGATGGGGTCATAATTCCTTTAGATTCGTTTTTTTTCAATGAACCTGAAAACAAAATTTCTCTTATAATAAGAAGACTAAAGAGAGTATATCTTAAACTAATAGAGATATGTAGTAAGAATTAGCTGGGACTACCCAATGTTAGTTGACCAGTGGTGATTGGCGTTGCACTTAGTATGAAGGGCTACAGTTTGATCCCTGCAATTGCGCATGGGAAGGACTAGAACCACTTGATACCTTAATGAAAGAGATAGATAGAGAGAGAGAGAGAGAGGTGGGGGGGGGGGGGGGGGGGGAAGAAATCGGAGAAGAAAAATGTTATTGGGATTTAGGGGCAAAGAAGGCTGATTTTATAGACAAATTGGGTATTATTTTGTAATTTATCTTAGTTGGAAAGAATTAAAATTTATTTATTATTTTGACTAAAGAATAAATTTCTTATACTAACCCTAATTTGACTTTTGACTAAAGAGTTATAATTTATTATCCTAACCCTAAGTTGACAATGGCATGCTACCAAAATAAGTTATTTTTTTTCATGATAAATACTGTATTTTTTTTGCATTTAAAAAATATCTTAATGAGTAAGAATTCACATGCAAAAATGAGTAAATAAGAATATGCACACTTTTATCATGTTCACACATGTTTAATTAATTAATAATTAGTTATAGAATAAAATTTAATTAATATCTTTTTTTTGGTACATTGGAAAGATAAATTGCTCCCTCCGAAAATTGATCCATAAGCCTCCACATACTCCTCATATGTCCCTCTTATACCTTGAGTTATCCTACCCATTTGATATAAATCATAGACAAAAAAATAAATTAACTTGTATAACTTTAAAGATTTTGTACATAGATGTAATGGTAAAGCCATCATAAACACACACACACAAAGAGGAACCAAAGATCTAATCTTGGTCATAAAAGTACGGCCTATGAATTTAACATTTTCTGTCAGTTGAGTTAGGACTTCTATACTATTGTAAGATAGACTTTGTTGATGTACTAAAATCAAAGCATCGTGTCATACCCTAAATTTTACCCTCCATTTTTATATGGTATAATAACAGTCAAAGTTGATTTAAGTCATTTTTGTGCATTTATATATGTACAATCCGTTGTAGTGTGAGTCAAAGTCATTAGAATCGACTTAATAGTCAAAAGGTATTTTTTTTATTATTTAGTTTCCCTTATTATTTCTCATTTTATGTTTATCTTTTTTTATATAATATTGAAACCTTATCATTATTTTATTTCCTTCTTACCATAATAATTTACATTTAACCACCACCACTATCATTAATATTATTCCCTTTTTTATTTCAAATTGTTTCATTGTAATCCCATATAAATTTAAAGAAAAAAAAAAGGAAATAAATAGGCAACTTGAATATGACAAAACTTCCACTTTTTTGTCAAAAAAATAAAATAAATCTCCCATATTCAGTGATCTTCCTTTGTTTATAGAAGCTTCTATATCAAAAACCTGAATTGTGGCACCATCTTAAACTTTGTCGATGAAAGTCTGCACAATTTACATCTTCTTTGCTATAGAAGCTTCTATATCAAAAATGTCACTGTCAGCTGTTCTCAACGAGATCATCTTTGATAAAGTTGACGATAATGCTTGTTGCGCCATTATTGCTAGGAAGGGAATGCAAGAGAGCCTAAAAGAGAAAAACATTATAAAGTGAAATAATAAATATAGATTGATTAGTTGTGGCAGTGAAGCGTTGCTTTTATAAATAGAGAGCAATGTGATTAAAAGACATCGCATTAAGATGTTGAAATAGTTTATTTGATATCATTTAATCATGCTGCTATCTATTTATACAAACAACGCTTCACCACCACAATTAATCAATGTCAATTTATTATTTCTCTATAATGTTTTTCTTTTTCATACTCTCTTGCATTCTCTGCCTAGCAATAATGGCACAAGAAGCTTCATTTTCAACGTCATCAAAGATGATCTCGTTGAGAACAGCTGACGGTGAAATATTTGAGATAAAAGATTCTATAGCAAAGTAGGTAAAAATTGTGCAGGCGTTCATCAACGAAGTTGAGGATGGTGCCATAATTCCTTTAGATTCGTATTTTTTTCAATGAACCTGAAAACAAAATTTCTCTTATAATAAGATGACTATTGAGAGTATATCTTAAACTAATAGAAGTATATGTAGTAAGAATTAACCAGGATTACGAAATGTTAGTTGACCAGTGGTGATTGGCGTTGCACTTAGTATGGAAGGCTACGGTTTGATCTATGCAATTGTGCATGAGAAGGACTAGAACCACTTGATACCTTAACCAAAGAGATAGATAGATAGATAGATAGAGAGAGAGAGAGAGAGAGAGAGAGAGAGAGAGAGAGAGAGAGAGAGAGAGAGAGAGAGAGAGAGAGAGAGAGAGAGAGGAAATCTGAGAAGAAAAATGTTATTGAGATTTAGGGGTAAAGAAGGTTGATTTTATAGACAAATTGAGTATTATTTTGTAATTTATCTTAATTGGAAAGAATTAAAATTTATTTATTATTTTGACTAAAGAATATAATTTCTTATCCTAACCCTAATTTGACTTTTGACTAAAGAGTTATAATTTATTATCCTGACCCTAAATTGACAACGGCATGCTACCTAAAAAAGTTTTTTTTTTCCATGATAAATACGGTAATTTTTCTCCTTTTAAAAAATATCTCAATGAGTAAGAATTCACATGCAAAAATGACTAAATAAGAATATGCACTCTTTTATCATGTTCACACATGTTTATTTAATTAATAATTAATTATAGAATAAAATTAAATTGATAGTTTTTTTTGTACATCGGAAAGATAAATTCCTCCCTCCAGAAATCGATCTAATAGCCTCCCCATACTCAACTCATATGTCCCTCTTATCACTTGAGTTATCCTACCCATTTGATATCATAGACAAAAAAATAAATTAACTTGAATAACTTTGAAGATTTTGTACACAAATGTAATGATAAGGCCATCATTAAACTCACACACACACAGAAGAACCAGAGATCTAACCTTGGTCATAAATGTTCGGCCTATGAATTTAACATTTTCTGTCAGTTGAGTTAGGACATATGTATGTAAGATAGACTTTGTTGATGTACTATAATCAAAGCATTGTATCATACCCTAAATTTTATCCTCCATTTTTATATGGTATATTTACAGTCAAATTTGATTTAAATCATTTTTGTGCATTTATATCTGTACAATCCGTTGTAGTCTGAGTCAAAGTCAACAAAATCGACTTAATAGTCAAGGCTATTTTTTTATTATTGACTTTCCCTTATTATTTCTCACTTTATGCCCTTTTTTTATATATTATTGAAACCTTATCATTATTTTATTTCCATTTTTAATATTATTCCCTTTTTTATTATTAACAATGAATAATATTATAATTATCAAAAAAAAAAAAAACAATGAATAATATTATTGTTATTATCATTATTATCATAAAATAAAATTAAAATAAAAAGAGGAGCAACATTACTATACATACAGTACTGCTACGCCTCAGGTTTTTTTGCATAAATGCAAAAAGGAACAACAACAACAACTACAACAATTACAACAAGCAATCAGCACCAAAAGGCTACACGTCCATTCCATTGCCTCCATTCTTCTCATTGATTTTTTCACTTTAACCACTGATTTACACTAACCTAAATACTCAACCATTAAAATTTACACAGAAAAAAACAATAAAAAACCCCAAATCATGTACAAGCGCGTCCATGGACACTGGGAAATCTGATTGTTGATCTTGTACAAACGATCCAAAACTCTCCCTTGTTGATCAAATAAAGGTCGTCTGATTAAATCAGACGACCAGAACCATCCTTCTTGTTTTTTCGTTTGGCAGCGCTATACCCTAATATATGTCATCTTATTTTTTCCTTTGCAAGTAGTAAAAAGAAGCTAACAAACAATGAACAAAATGCTCTCCGGCAATACTGTAGATAAGCTAAACAAGTGGTAAACCTTGCTCCACACTGATTCCAACTAACCGAGGCAAAAAAATGATTTTCGGATTCCAATGTCCCCTAACAAAACACTCACAAAGCATCCACTCCCCCTTGAATTATCTGTCGATGTGCAAGATTGGAACATGTAGGAAGGCGACTAATTAGTGCTTGCCATGAGAAAATGATCACCTTCGATGCTGCCCAACTATGCCATACTTGCGAGTTGATCACCGGGTTGTCAAAAACCAAAGAAGATCTTGGACAAAATTTTGAGTAACGGAATATATAATTAGAGTTCGCAGAGTATTCATCTCCAAGGGTAAACGACTAAAAGTCCTCCTCCTTTGTAATTGTTATCGGTTCCAATACCTCCTACAAGTTCACCATCAATTGTTGTTCCCAAATGAATATATTATTACTCCTCCATTTGAAACGCTAATGCCACACACTAACCTCTCATTCACCCATCTCATCTCATTTATGAAGCACCTTGTCTTAAGTGAAACTTTAAAAAGATATTGAAATGCTTCACAAATTTCGGTACTCTAGCAACCCACGTATCAAGCCAGAACCTAGTAGCCCCACTACTACCCACCTTCTTGATCACAATTTCTTGGAACCAATAATCCACTCATCTTACCGCCCCAAACCCACCTTCTTAAGTAGGATTTGGTGTTCCTTTATAAATGTCGCTTTAGTATTTTAAGAGTCTGATTTGTCAATTATATCCTTTATCGACTACTTTTTTTTTTTTAATAAATACTATCTTGACCGTCTACTATTAATATAAGAAAGTAATATATTTGTCTAAAATTCAAACCGTCATTTTCATTTGAATTGTCAACTTAACAAAATTGAGGTTAAAAATGGTTTTGCTTAACAAAAACTATTATAATACATTTAAAATATTATGACAATTTTTTTATACTTTTTATGACACTTAAAATATTATGACAAATTTTTTGTATTTTTTATGACAAACATAATTTGTCTCTTCTTCTTTCTTTTCTTTCAACTCCTTACCTCTCTTCTTTCTCTTTCATATGGTAAAACTTTTATTTCTTCGTGGGAGAAAAATTGTGTTGTAATCAAATTACTCCAAATTTTGATTTATTTAATTCAATTGATATCAAAAAAAATTTCAATTGTATTTCATGTTTATATGATTCAAATAAATATATAATAATCTATAAATAGGACATGTAACAAAAAAAAACATATAAGCGGGACAAACTTATGTATTTTTTTTAATACATAAGTTTATGAAAAACTTATAAACTTATATAAACGGGACAAACTTATGAAAAATTTAAATGACTATTATATCAATTTTTAAATTATAAATAAAAACAATTCTTATGAAATTTATTGTTTAATATCTACTGTTCAGAAACACGGGAAATTATTTTTAGTAGTAGAAACTATTATTATGATTATTAAAAATATTGACTAAAGTATTTTTATTATGCAATAATAGATTCATGGGGAGATTGTTAGTTTTATCATGGTTAAATTTTTTAATAAATTCACGGGAAAATATCATTTTATCGTTGAATTTTTAAATAAAATATTAATTAAAAAATTATTTAATGAGTAATTAAAATATTGATTAAAATATCTTAACTAATTTTAGTTATTTATAAAAAAAAAAATATTTTTAATAATAACTATCACGACCAAAGACATCCAACCAAACGAATCGTGCGATAAAATGGGGGGTGGGGGCGCGCGGAGAAATTATGATGGCTGGGGGCACGCGTGAGTAAAAGGTGGGGGGGTTGAAGTAATTCATGTAGGTCATATATATATTTTTTGACTAAATCTTCCTAGTATATTTGAAAAACAAATCTTTTTTTTTTTAACAGTTTTTTTCGCGTGAAAAACCAATTTTTATATATAAATACTAATTAGGGTTCGTAAGGTAACTTAAGGCTTTAGTTCCTTGAATTGAATTGGTATCGATTGGTTGGTTGAGATGAAAGAAAACGATGAAGGTGAGAAGGGGGAATCGGAGTGGTTGAAGCAATACAAGAAGAAGATAGCACCAAAGAAGCTTGCAGTTATAAAACCACTCGAATTCAAAACAACTTTTGTGATGAAACGATGCTGGATGAAGAAGTGCGATGAGGAGGAGAAGGTATCAACCCCGGCGGTGATCGACGATGATGGAATTGGAATCTATAAGCCTAAGAGTGACGAAACCCGTGCTGCCTACGATGAAATGTTTAGCATCATTGTGAAGACAATAGCCAATGCTCCAGTCAGTATCGGCGTCAGGTACGTCGTTAATTCAATCCTTAGACTTCTCAAAAACGATGCTGTTGATATCAATATCAAGAAGAGGGATATTAATTTTATTCTTGGACCTATGCCTGACCATGATTTTGATCGTCTTATGGAGATTACTAAGCTTTTAACCGATTATCGTGCACCTGATTTATCTGCTTTTCGTGTTGATTCCTCTATTGTGTTTACTCCTCTTGAAAACCACATCTTCAAGTAACACTAATATTATTACTATTATGTTTATCATTCCAACAGACAAACAAAAACTTATCTGGGGTAATTTGTAATATCGTAGTACTTCTACAAGTAAGAGTTCCTTCTTATTATATCTTATTATTACTATATTATTGTTATTATTAGATTTTGGAGAATACTAGTTGTTGTTTTTATATGTTTTAATATATATATATATATATATATATATATATATATATATTGTTGTTTTCGGATTCAAAACCCGTTTAAAATAAAATTTTAACCACCGAAGAGATTACTGGACTGAGTCGCGGATCAGTACGCTTTCTTTAAGACGTTTCGCGGCACTGCCCAAATTTGTGCAAGGCAGACTATCAACCACGCCGTCCCCAGGATAAAACAGCCCAGTTCTAAACAAATACCGATAACTACTGCAATGTAGATATCGGGCAAGAATTACACCCTCAATATGGTATAAATACCATTCGTATTTGGTATATGAACCAATCTTATAATGATATCAAAATCATTCGAATATGGTACTTTGACCATTCTCATATGGTATTAAAACCATTCTTAAATTCAAGGATTATATGGTACTAAAACCATTCTTAATTGAAGGAACAATAATGGTACTAAGATCATTCTTAATTTAAAGAAATAATGGTACTAAAACCATTCTTAAACCAAATTAATAATAATAAGGTTTCTCTTTCACGACAACAGTTTTATTTAACATAAACGTTAAATAACAAAACAAAGAACAAGTTTAAAGAAGACATCACATGGTTATGTTCCGATGCACTTATAAAAACAAAGCCAAAAAAAGAGGTTACATACATAATTAATATGTAGTTTAACATAGGAGGAGTTTGCACCCTCTATTTTCTAATGTACCAATCATTATCATATTGGTTCCATGATAACAATAAAATAAAAAAATACATATCATACCTTATGCTCAAATTGTAGAAGTTCATTGTTCCTCTTATACATATCTCGTTTTGATAAAATATAGAACAAGAGCAACAATAACATAGGAGTATAAAGGAGAAGGTTTTGTGAAAGAAAAAAAAGGAAGTGGCTGGATAATTTGATACGTCCTTCCTAAATAATACTTAACACTTATATATAATGTTCTCAAGTCAAGGTTAAACTCCTATTTTTTGTCAACAAACTTTTTGACGATATAGATATGTATAAAATAATAAAAAAGACTAAATTTTTTTTTTTCAAAAAGATAAACACACTAGAATACTAGATATATTAGTATTCTCTTTTACCCGATATGGGACTCAATAATTTTATTTTCAATTCACACATAAGTGTGTTCTATGTTCCAACAATCCCCCACTTGAATTTAAAAGAAAATTTCCAAAATAACGTAAAATGTTTCTATAAGAATTATGCATAACTAAAGGTGTCTATGACTTGAACCTTTGATAGCATATAACGTTAAACGTTTCTATAAGATTGTGCATAAGCAAAGGTGTCTATGACTTGAACTTTTACGTAGCAAGTAAGAGTCTGATTCAACAAGAGTGACATATGTCTTGAACTCTATCTCAGCTTTTTCTCAAACCCGCACACAACCTTTTCTTAGGGTGTATCTTAAAAGCCCGTGCATTAACGGCCCTGCACGTGTATCCCAGTTTCATGAACGCTCTAGGAATTCTGCCTCAAAACTCCATAGGAACCGGCCTAAGTTCCACATTCATATAGGTGAGTCTATCAAGAGTACTCCTGAAGCTCGGTACTCCACTCATACAGAGTATAGATCTCATTAATAGTTTTATCATCTCATCCTTTCTCTTTCAGGATTCATGCTTTTGTTATGTATACTAGCATGATCATCTTTAATTCCTCATAACTTGTTATTACCCTTTGAACCTAATTCTTGGGATCTCCAGTCTTTTAGGTTGGGTTCCCATCATGAGAAATTCATTTAGGCATTAGTCCTATCTTCTTTGATGTATTATGGACTTCCTTTTAGCTATTCCTTTCGTCAAAGGATGTGCTAAATTTTCTACAGTGTGTACATGACCCATTCTTACAGCTTTTTTTCGAGATTGACTCTCTCACTGTGTAGTTCTTCATTCTCATTTGATGTCATTTACCATTATAAAAATGGTTCTCAATTTATGCAATAGCCGCGGTACTATCGCAATGGATCAACACATCTGACTTACATTTATCCATACAGGAAACTCATATAGCAAGCATATTAATCAACTTGCTTCTTCATTAGCCATTGCTAATGCTATCATATCAGATTTCATAGTGGACTAAGCCAATATAATCTGATCCTTTGATTTCCAAGATACAACTCTTTCAACTATGTTAAACATATAGTTGTTCATTGCACTTAAATCATCTGATAAGATGTTTCAATCTGCATTGTATCATTTACTTAAAACTGGAAATCTCTATTAATTCAATTGTTTTCTTTTTTTTTTTATTCATGATCCTTTTAAGGTATCTCATAAATATCTCAATAGCATATCAATGCCCATTATTAGGTTTACTCACAAACCTTCACTACAATACCACGACATATGCAATGTCGGGTCTAATACAATCAGTGACATATCTTATATTGTCAATGATGTTCGTATATTCAACTTATCTTACACTTTCACAAGTGTTCTTAAATAATTTTACACTAGGATCAAAAGGCAGATAAGCCTACTAGATGCTAGGTCTAATTAGATTCTAGAGAATCTATCTCATTATTTATGGTCTCTTGCCAAAAATCTACATCCAAGAAAGACAAAACTTCTTGGAAGTCGTTGAATTTTCTTCTATTATATATAGACCATGATCGGTTCCATATTCTTTAGCAAATATTGCTATCTTACCTCTTAGAGGTTCTATTACATCTTGTTTGATGTTCTCATCATTGCTTCTGATCACTAAAATGTGATTAGTTACAATGCCCCCACTAGTGCCCCCACTATTTCTCAATTTAAGGAGAAATTTCTTTTCATAGAAATCAACTTAATTTGATTCTATGATCACTTTGGCATTTAGGTTATAGAAGCTATAACCTTGTTGTTATTTCATACCAAATGAATACACATTTAGGATTCGATATTGTCTTAGATATGAAGCAACTTTAAATCTCTAGACCAACTGTCTCATCTTTGAGATGCCTCCAATCCAGCGAGAGGGAATATAGTGTTCGACGGTGGATACCCTACCAATATATATATATATATATATATATATATATATATATATATATATATATATATACCCCAACTAATACTACTCATTTTCTCAATTTGATCCTCAAAACAATTTTATAGACATTTTTGTTTCTTATTAAAACAAAACAAAGCATAAGATTTGTCTACCTTGTGACTTACTGTCTTTGTCATCTAAGATTTGCATCATTGTTGGGATTCCTAATCTACCACAAATGCCTGAGTTCTTATTGATCTGTTTTTTTTTTTGTATGTAAAACTTGCTATTTCTTCCTGTCGTTTCAAAGTTTTGTTCAAATCATGTGAATATATTTACCAACCATGCCAATTTTGTGCTCTTAACATTCATGCTAAGCTTACATATGGATAGTGGTCGAAATAGGGAGTTGAAGTGAAATTTCAACCTGCTATAGTTTGTTTGAGTTGTACATGTAAAATTAATATTGCTGTTTGGTAGAATACAACCACATCTTTCATTGCTTTTCAGCCGTTTATGCAATCAACTTTTCTTATTGCATACTTGGGTGAGTTTTAAGTCCCAAGTGAACTAACCCATTTAAAATTCTCATTGTTAACTTTGACTCACGGTCGAAGTTAGCAATTTCAAAAATATATATATAACTTAGAGGGTGTGGTTAAGCCGTTGAGACTTATCCTCTCTTAACCAAGGTTGAGGATTCGATATTGTCTTAGATATGAAGCAACTTTAAATCTCTAGACCAACTGTCTCATCTTTGAGATGCCTCCAATCCAGCGAGAGGGAATATAGTGTTCGACGGTGGATACCCTACCAATATATATATATATATATATACCCCAACTAATACTACTCATTTTCTCAATTTGATCCTCAAAACAATTTTATAGACATTTTTGTTTCTTATTAAAACAAAACAAAGCATAAGATTTGTCTACCTTGTGACTTACTGTCTTTGTCATCTAAGATTTGCATCATTGTTGGGATTCCTAATCTACCACAAATGCCTGAGTTCTTATTGATCTGTTTTTTTTTTTGTATGTAAAACTTGCTATTTCTTCCTGTCGTTTCAAAGTTTTGTTCAAATCATGTGAATATATTTACCAACCATGCAAATTTTGTGCGCTTAACATTCATGCTAAGCTTACATATGGATAGTGGTCGAAATAGGGAGTTGAAGTGAAATTTCAACCTGCTATAGTTTGTTTGAGTTGTACATGTAAAATTAATATTGCTGTTTGGTAGAATACAACCACATCTTTCATTGCTTTTCAGCCGTTTATGCAATCAACTTTTCTTATTGCATACTTGGGTGAGTTTTAAGTCCCAAGTGAACTAACCCATTTAAAATTCTCATTGTTAACTTTGACTCACGGTCGAAGTTAGCAATTTCAAAAATATATATATAACTTAGAGGGTGTGGTTAAGCCGTTGAGACTTATCCTCTCTTAACCAAGGTTGAGGATTCGATATTGTCTTAGATATGAAGCAACTTTAAATCTCTAGACCAACTGTCTCATCTTTGAGATGCCTCCAAGCAGCGAGAGGGAATATAGTGTTCGACGGTGGATACCCTACCAATATATATATATATATATATATATATACCCCAACTAATACTACTCATTTTCTCAATTTGATCCTCAAAACAATTTTATAGACATTTTTGTTTCTTATTAAAACAAAACAAAGCATAAGATTTGTCTACCTTGTGACTTACTGTCTTTGTCATCTAAGATTTGCATCATTGTTGGGATTCCTAATCTACCACAAATGCCTGAGTTCTTATTGATCTGTTTTTTTTTTTTGTATGTAAAACTTGCTATTTCTTCCTGTCGTTTCAAAGTTTTGTTCAAATCATGTGAATATATTTACCAACCATGCCAATTTTGTGCTCTTAACATTCATGCTAAGCTTACATATGGATAGTGGTCGAAATAGGGAGTTGAAGTGAAATTTCAACCTGCTATAGTTTGTTTGAGTTGTACATGTAAAATTAATATTGCTGTTTGGTAGAATACAACCACATCTTTCATTGCTTTTCAGCCGTTTATGCAATCAACTTTTCTTATTGCATACTTGGGTGAGTTTTAAGTCCCAAGTGAACTAACCCATTGTAATACCCTAATTTTGAGCTTTTCAAAATAAATATTTTATTTAAAAATTATTTCTTATTTTTATGAGAAATACCAAAAAAATAGTTTTTTCGATAATTTTGTTTTACAATTTATTCATTTTTCTTTATTTCTTTTAATTTGTCGCAATTTCTCTTTTTATACGAAGAATAGCAAAATTAATCAAAAAATAGTTTTTATCTCTTTGTTTAAGTTTATATTTCATTTTTATATTTTTCTACATTTTTATTCATTTTTCTTATTGATTTTTACATTTTTTACCATTTTATAAAAATTTCTTGTTTTTTGACCAATCACATTGTGACACCTCATCATCTCCACCTCATCATCATCTTATTACACAAATACCATTCACCTACTTCTATCACTATAAATACACACATCACATCACTCAATGATAACCAATCATTTTCACAATTCCCCATAAAAAAAATCAGAGAGCATAATCACAAAACCAGATCAGAAAATAAATTCCGGCGCCGGAAAACTACCTCCGGTCGCCGGAAAACCACCACCAACAACCCATTTCTCGAAACTCATCTAAATCAAAAACCAAATATACCAATAGCTTCCTAATCATCTCCTAAACACGATTTCACCGTTATTTTCACCAAAAAGGACCCATAAACGAGTAGATCAGAGCTCTCTTATCGGCCGGAATTTCAAACTTCGTTATAGCACGTTTCAAACTCGAAACAAGGTGGATTCATGTTGATTATCACCTCTGAAGCTCTTTAGAACCATTTCCAGTCATCATTTCCAGTTAATTTTGCGCGAGAAATCGTTTTTCCCCTTTTCGGATCCGACACTTTTGCCGTTCGAACTTATATTTCCAAGCTTTGTTTGCGAAATCGGAAGCCAAATTCGTGTTCAGCGTTGCAAAACGAGTGGAACTGAGTACCTGTTCACAATTTTTGATGGCCGGAATCGCTTCTGTTAGCTTCGCCGGCGAGGGTAATGGCGGACGGAGGTTCTGCGTTTTTGCTTGCTGTTTTGAGGAAGATGAAAGTCACTTGCCACGTGTCATCATCTGAGTGGCTGGTTTAATTGCTCGCGCGCCCCCCACTTGTTGTATACACCCTCCAGCCGGTTTGTGGGTTATCCAGTTGGGTCTATCCGACCCAGTTCCGACCCAGCTGAAGGAACTTGGACATGGGCCTTGCTTGTTTGGGCCCTGTGAGTTTTTTTCATTTCTGTTTTTTTTTTTTATTTGTTATTCACCCACTCCTTACTACTAATGCACCCCTTCCTGATTGAATTTATTTATGATATAATTTATAAGAAAAATGTTATTCCTTTTGAAAACTCGTATTTGAAATAAAAAATATATCGGACTCTGACGTACGTCTCGTGTCCTTGACTTATTTTTTATTTCGAATATATTAAACAATTTAATTAATGTAGAGATAAAAGAGCTTGACTTACGACTTGTCTCTGTTTATCCTATTTTAATTAATTTCGTTTAAATGACTCTTTTTCCGTTACTTTGCCTGATCATTTATAACATTGTAATCAAATAAAATATCAATTGTATGCTGGATTTGATTTTGAGTGAAATAAAGATAAATTGGGCCCTGTCTGACGACTCGCGTTTTGAATTTATTTCTTATTTCATTCAAAATGTGATTTGATGTTCTGAAATGTAAGATAAGGGAGAGCCTGACGTACGACTCGTCTTGAGCTTATCTTACGTGTGCTTGTTAAAATGTTCATTAATTTGCCTTTCTGTCTATCAGTTTCATTTTATGCCTGATTATCTGATTACTCATTTATTTATGTGTCCGCATATTTATTTTGAGTATTATTTAACTGTCGCATTATTACACTGTCATTATCATATATCATGCATTTGCATCTCTCAGCTTCTACCCTTTTTCTTTTCTTTTCTTTTCTGATCTGAAAATCTGGTGTGAACTTATCTTTGAATATGGAATGGGAATAAATCAGTCTCTGTCGTACGACTCTGGCTTCGAATTATTCGCATGCCATTTAAAACGGAACACTCTTTAATTAAATGAAATGGGAAGGAGCCTGACTTACGACTCGCCTTCGGCTCGTTTCACTTTAATTAAGAATGTTCATTTAATAAACTGAATGAAAAAGAGGGAGCCTGTCGTACGACTCGTTTCTGCTCGAATGATTCGGTCCCTGTCGAACGACTCGTGATTGAGGATCATTCTCATTCACAAAACAATTTCCTAAAATCTAAAAGACACTCAACCCATTCAACTGTTTTCCTGCCCTTGCGCAGTCAGCTCTTTTTCAACTGCTCTTGTGCAGTCAAATCTTTTTTCAACTTCTTTTTTCTAAATGGATGGCGCTTTATCCATTCCCCTGCTACAGACAAACGCTTAAGCCTCCGAAGCGAGCATACAAGCATACTGTTGTATCAGTGGAATGCGACCTAAGCATCGTTCACTAAAAACAACCAACACACAATCTTTCTTTTCAGGAAGAACTACGTGAGCTTTAACTTCCTCATTGTACTTGGGGGATACGTAGGAGCGAGAGCATCTCTCGTCAAGCCAAATAATAAAAAACTCTTTTTTTTCCCTTTTCTGTTCAATATGCAGTAGTTTAATTCTTTTATGCGGTTATCTTTGTTTATGCAAACCAAAATTCCTCAAATGGTTCCCGTTGAGTACAACGGATATGAGGGGGTGTTAACGTCTTCCCCTCATGTAACCAACTCCCGAACCCGATCTTTAAGGTTTTATCATTATTTTCCTTTCCCCTCATGGGATAAATAAAATATGGTGGCGGCTTCATTGTTTACATTTGTGCATTGCATTTCATCATTGCATATCTGTATATTTTTTTGCGCCGGGTACTACAGCTGGCGACTTCACTGGGGACACTTGTTAGTGAGTTAAGCCTAATTTGGGGCTTTTGGTTTGCTTATGCCAGGTTAGCCGTATCTGTCCTATCTTTTATTTTACCGCAAAATATTGAACTGTCTGGATTTGCTGGCTTTGTCTTCTCTTCTACTCCTTTTTTTTTCTTTTTGCCTTTATGGCTTGGTTCTTGGTTACAGTGTGATTATGCTCCGTACCCGAGCTAGAGTGATACTCAGGATTAGTTGAGGGATTGTCATGTTGGGCTCCCTGACGAACGTCTCTGGGCTTGGATGTGATGGTCTCGACCAGAATAGATTCACTTGGAATAATTGGACTCCTTGGCTTACGCCTTGCGGGCTTCATGTTTCCTTGTTGGGTCCGAAACTCTGGTGGCCTTTGTTAGATGTCCGAAACTTTTGTCTAGGGACCACCGTTTAGAACATGTGTCGAGGTTATAATGTCGACTCATCTAGTTGGTGTTATGATCTCGCACAGATGAGGTTGCTTTTGGGAAAAGTAATCAAGATTTTGGGTAACCTTATCAACCTAGAACAACATGTGAGAGGGATGGGTTACAGGTAACTTTGAACTTTTGGCCTCAGAGATTCCATTTTGAAAAGAACCCAGTTGTTATGAAAATGGAAGATTTGTGACTTTGAGATCAAGTTCGCCAGATGATATAATGTTACTGTGATCATATCCATGCATTTTGCATTCATACATTCATGCATCCATGAAAATAATCATGCATGTTCATCTTTCATACATTTACAAAAAAATGTGGGAAAAAATCTTAGAAAAAATATGCATTTTCATTCATAAAAAAAAAAAAAAAAAATCATGCATTTTTATCGATTAAAAAATCTCATTCCCATTCATTCATTCCAACAGCTACCTTCCCGGTACCGTTATAGGACAAGAATAGTTGCTCATCACATTATGGACAATTGGCAAGAGAAGCACGATGCGCTCAAGGCTGAGGTAACCCAGATGGGTGGACAAGTAACTCAGTTGGGTGGACAGGTAACCCAGTTGGATGGAAGAATGACCTTGTTGGGTGGGAAGCTAGATCAGATTCTTGAGATGTTGGCTAATAAGAATGTGCAACCAAAAGTGGTTGAGGCTCCTGCACCTGTAGTTATGGTTGCTCAAGAAAATGCCTCTGCCGGCTATGATTGGCCTACTTTTGGTCTGCCTAAGGGTTATGTTCCACCAGGATATGTGCCAGCAACTTCTACTTCAATTGTGCAAGCCCCTGCTAGGGTTACATCTGTGCAACAAGTAATGGATTTGGATCAAGACGCATTTGAGGATCCTAGAGATGTGTACCAGGGTCCCGAATTGCGTGGGCCTAGGTTTGCTTACCAAGGACCCGTGCTTCTGGTTAATGAACCGAAGTTTGATTTTGCTCCTCAGCTGGAAGAAACAAAGCAGAAATATCAGGCTCTAGAGGAGAGGTTAAATCTGGTAGAAACGGGTAATGATCCGTTGGATTTCTCGAAGATGTACTTGGTTTCTGATTTTGTGCTTCCACCAAAGTTCAAAATGCCTGATTTCGAGAAGTATAAGGGTTTGAGTTGCCCGAAGAATCATCTGGTTATGTATGTCAGAAAAATGGCCTCTTATTCTCATGATGACAAACTGATGATCCACTGTTTCCAAGACAGTCTAGCTGGTGTGCCTCTCAATTGGTACATGCAACTTGAAAAAGGTAACATCCTGTCGTGGAGGGATTTGGCCAATGCTTTCCTCAAGCAATACCAATATAATATGGATATGGCTCCAAGCCGCACTCAGCTCCAAAATACCACTATGAAGGAGGGTGAATCTTTCAAGGTCTATGCTCAAAGATGGAGATCCTTAGCTTCTCAAGTACGTCCTCCGCTCTTGGAGACGGAACTTGTGGACATGTTTACCAATACTCTGCAAGAGACTTACTTTAAAAGGTTGGTTAGTACTACTTCCTCTGATTTCGCCGAGTTGGTCCGAGTTGGTGAAAGAGTCGAAATGGGGATCAAGAATGGGAAGATTTCAGCTGCTTCTAGTTCACAAAGCAATAACACAAGGAAGCCTGGTGGTGGCTTTAACAGAAATAAGGAAGGTGAGACTAATGCTATATCCTCAAGGGGCAATCAGGCGCAGCCAATAGCACCTGTTCAGTTTCCCTACTTTCCTTTTCCATACTTGGCTGCTGCTCAGCACCAACAGTTTCCAAATTATCAGTATCAAAACCCAGTGCCTCAACATCATCAACAGGCACCACAAAAGCGGAATCCTCCACAAGCTCGTAGGGTTTTTGATCCTATCCCTATGTCGTACAGTCAGTTGCTCCCTTACTTGATTCATAGTGGTAAGGTGACGCCTAAGCAAATAAGACCTTTGCTTCCACCATTCCCTGATTGGTATGACGCTAACGCTAAATGCGATTACCATGCTGGTATTGTGGGTCACTCTACTGATAATTGCAAAGCTTTCAAGCACAAAGTACAAGACCTCATTGATCAGAACGATTTGACTTTCAAAGAGAGCGGACCCAATGTGACCAATGATCCATTGCCTAAGCATCCAACGGGTAATGTGAGTTGTGTTGAAATTGGTGGAAATTTGATAAGGGATGTTTCTCTGATCAAAACACCTCTGTCATCTGTCCGAGAGATGTTGCTGAGTTATGAAGAGTTTGAGAAATTACACTCTGATTGTGATGATTGTCAAAAGGATCCTAACTACTGTTCAAAGCTGAAGGAATGTTTGCAAAAACTGATGGATCAAGGTTTAGTGCAAGTGGGATATGTCAAAAGAGAAACTTTGGTTGCCACTGTTGATCAGAATGAACATGCAAAGCTCGAAAGTGACGGTCGAAAAGAAAAGGGATCCGTTACATCTTTGAAAAGCTTGAAAGTAGCCATAGAGGAAGGACTTCCTACTGGTTTGGGACAGATGTTGATCTTGCCTGAGAAAAAGTATCGCTTCGGTTTGGGTTATCAGTCATCCAAGGGGATAGCAACTCCAAAGAAGATACAAGACAAGATTCCAAAGATTGAGGATGTTTTTAGTAGTGCTGGCTACCGTGTTGATGGTTACATTGCTATGATTGATGACAAAGATGCTGATGGAAAGAATCAGGATTAGGTGCGCCAGTGTTCTCCAAAGACTGTGCACACAAATTGGAAGGTTGTTGGAATCCCTGAAGTTGTTTTTATTTCAAAGTAATTTGTTTTCTTTTCAAAACACCTTTGTTCAGCCCTGAATAAATGGTTGTGCTTGTAGGGCCACTTTGTTTTAACGTTTGATTTGCAATTAATGAAAAAGTACTTCTTGTGCAATTTCTGTCTTATTTTTTCTTCTTTTACAGTTTCAAAAAGATAATGAAAAATGGCAATAACTTCTTGCATTCATAAAACACTTTTGCATTCGATCAAATTCAAAAAATTCAAAAAAAAGAAAAGAAAAAAGAATCATCATTCAGAAGTGAATCTATTGAATCATAATTGTGCCGTAATTCTTCATGGTTTCGGGTTGCAAGCTTCGTTGAAGAGTTAATATGATTGTTGGATCAAAAGCATAAAATGATTGAACTTCATCGGTGATCGATCCGGGAACTGACGAAGAAAAAGGTTAAATTGGGTGTCTCCCCATAACAGGATATGAAAGAGAAAGTTGATCAGGCATTTTATCTCTTGTCAAGTATTTGTTTGCTTTTAAAATTATGTAATGCACATGCATGTTTCGGATTCAATCCGTCTGTATTCACCTCTTTTTCTTATTACTTGCAAATTTGGAGAGAGGATGATGAAAACGAATAACTGATTTTTGCTGATATATGCTTTCAATTGTGAAAAAACCTAGCTGATGATGAAAGGCATTGTTTCATAAAAAAATTGTGATTGAATTGAGTCATTCATGCATATGTTTTGTTGTTATCTAATTCTCCCAGTTTCTTGAGATATATCTTTTTAAGAAAATATGCAATTTTGGTTTGATACTTGACCTGACACTTTAAGAGTATATAGGTTGTTTTGCACTTTAGGCTACATTATGAAAGTTCAGAAATGATTCAATAAAATCGGTACTGTCTTAACATCTTAGACTCTTTGAAGTATGTAAGATCAATTTGAGTACTGATTTTGACGAAGACCTGAACATAAGTTTTTAAGTAACTCTTAGTAGTTTATCTTAGCAGTCGGCACCATCTTGTACACAAACTAAGTAGGAAATCGATGAACATAAGTGAATGATCCAGAAATGAAAATTTTGCATACTTTGTTCAATGCACTTATTGAGTTAGATGACCCTCACTCGGTTGTTTAACCCAGCAGTTGTTGAAAAACTATAGTAAATGTACCCATTTAGTAGTTGGTTCAGAGGAGACTGGTTCTGAACTTGGTAGGGCGGGTTGCTATCCGATCCCCCACAACTGCATTTGGAAGAGAAAGAGGGGTTTACCAAACTTATTTTACCAGCTCCCCTCGATTTATAATCATAATCACTAACAGATTTTTCTACCATGAGTGTGTACAAGATAACGGGCTTAATGTGATTGCACCTGAATGAAAAGGGTGAATAAAATTTAAGCAAAAGTTAGAGTCATAATAAAATGCTTCAGATTTGTCTTCATATGATGAGAGTCTTTGACTACAATGTGTGGTTTTGTGTTATTACAGTACCCTTGGTATTGATGTTTATTACTTGATTTTTCTTCTATAGCCGGCAACCACGTATGATTAGAGTTGTCGTGTCTTGTTTCAAACCTGTGCTAAAAAGAGTTACTATTTATGTGCTTAATGACAAGCGAATGTTCAAGTATGGGGAATTTGATAACACAATTTATATCTTCTTTTGGCTTGATTTACATGAATCCTAATTGCATGCTACAATACTCAAAAGACCTAAATGAAGCTAGGTTCACTTTGAAAGCGTTTGGCAAATGTATTGTCAAACTGACTCCTCCAGTTTGTTGAGTAACTAATAATTATCTCTCTTTTCTACACATCGTATGTGTTTCAAAAAACTTGCATGTGCAAAATACTTTTTCAAAAGAAATGATTTTACCTGCAAATCAATACTTGACATCAAAGAGATCTGAGTTGTGGTCTGATCATGGGGCAAAGCTGATTTGAAACGCTCCTAGCTAGGGGCAAGCCATCTATAGATTATGCCAAACATGGGCAAACAAGTTGAATACCCTGCTTATCAAGAGTGAATTGGTTCAAGAGTTAAATACACTGCAAATATCAGTGGGTCAGGGGCATATCCGTCATAGATTCAAGTGCTTGGGGCATACTGTGTCAGGATTGTATCTTCCTTAAAAGTCACATGTGGTGAGATGTGGTAGAACTTTGGGTGAAGAGTTTCCACTCTCAATGCACGTTGCTGCGATACCTGACTCTACATGAAGATGAAACTTTCAGACAGAAAAAGATCGACTCAGTCTCCTCTCACCAAAGCAAGGCCTTGTAAACTCGAGATCGTGAAGAAGGATGGCGTCGTTATGATTCAGTAGAATTCATTTATTTTCATTGCCATTATCTTAGTTTCAATTTGCAATCACCTCATCAAGGGATTAGCATCCAGTTGTAAAAACTTTCCGCATTTTTGCGCAGTGAATAAAATTCTCATTTTCAATCATATTGTGTCTGCTTGCTTTTATGTTCTGATTGCATATGTTTGTACTATTCATTGTGAAAAATAAAAGCATTTGAAAAGATTATAAACTGTTTTGATTTTTAAAACATCTGAAGGGAAACCAGTGGCATACAGTAAACTGTCCCAATTCATTACAGAAAATCATGGCAATCTCTCGATTCCATCTCATGAAGAAAGTTGCTATCCTTTTTGGAAGCTTGATTGAACGTTCGTCCCGCAACAACAGTCAACATCTCAGGATTTCACCTCAAATCCTCAGTGCCGGGAAATTCAAACTCTCCCCAAAACAAACTCAGAAATTCATGCACTCATGCATACAAATTCATGCATTCACGCATATAGGCTCATGCATAAAAAAGAATCACACAAAATCCTGCATATAATCAGATATTTCATCTGCATTAGTTCTGCATTTAGGCATTAAAAGTGCGCAATCATGCATTCATGAAGTACATGTTTAAGATGTTGTCTTAACAGGTTGCAGACTTGGATCTCTTGTTCAGTAACAAAGGTCTGCGGACCTAATTCTCCAATAAGACGGTTTTTGAATCGTAACTTCTCAACAATAAGGGTTGATGAATCTTTTTCCCAATGAATTGGTCAACAAAATGTCATCCCCAAGCAGATCAATCAGTGCATCATATTCTCAATGAGAAAGGTTGAGGGGTTGTTTCTTTCCCCAGTGAGGCAGTTGATATTTGTTCATCCCAGTAAGTCGGTTGGAACGCCGTATTTTCAGAAAAAATGGTTGATGAATCGTAATTTCTTGACAAGAAAGATTGGTGAATCTTGAATCTTCCCAGTGAATTTATCTGGTTCTGATCACTGATATTCAGCAAGTTGGTCAATAGAGTTTCATCCTTATTAGACGGATCTTCACTCTACACCTACCAGAAAGGGTTGATGATCCTTTCCCCAGTGAATAATTTAGTAATGGTTATATACAGTAGATCGGTCTACATACAACTTTCTCGGTCAGAAGAGTTAAACAGATCTTTTCTTCAGTGATTCAGTTGAGATGGTTATCTCCAGTAAGATAGTTGAAATGCTGTATTCCAGTAAATTGTTTGTTAAACAGTTTCCCCAGCAAGTTGGTTTATAAACTATATTCCAATGCGGACAGTACACTGCGTCTCCGACAAGTTGATTAATGGATTAAGTTCTTCAGCAAAACAATTGTCAAGCAGCTGTCTTGTGAATTTTGTCAAAGATACTGGCAGAATATTCAGCTCACACTCCTCGCAAGTTTCTTTACCCAAGGGTATGTCAAAGCACTAGTGGAGTACTTTCAGATTCAGTTTTTGAGTAATACGCTCATAGGGAGGGCTACGACTCAGTTTTTTATGATCTATACACTCATAGGGCGAGTAATGATCAGTTTTGAGTAATACGCTCATAGGGAGGGCGACGACTCAGTTTTTTATGATCTATACACTCATAGGGCGAGTAATGATCAATTTTTGAGTAATACGCCCATAGGGGGGGCAACGACTCAGTTTTTTTTATGATCTATACACTCATAGGGCGAGTAATGATCAGTTTTTGAGTAATACGCTCATAGGGAGGGCTACGACTCAGTTTTTTATGATCTATACACTCATAGGGCGAGTAATGATCAGTTTTTGAGATAACGCACCCTGAGGGGATGCGACTCAGCTTTTTATGGTCTATACACTCATAGGGCGAGTAATGATCATTTCTTTCTCAGGTATCCAGTTACTAATCATTCCAGGTATGTTTCCACCTTCATCTTCCTGTTTACGCTGATTTTTGGTAAACAACCGCTAGTTTGCAATGCTTGAGAGACCAACTAGAGAATCTCGGGACATGTTTGTGCATTTATTGTATCAAGTTTGAAAATAGCAATGTTCATTAACGCAAATGAACAAGTTTGATTTGAAAAAGTAAAAGAAAGTAAATAAAATGTGACTTGCTTGACAAGAAATGTAAAAATACTCAGAATGAGTACGTATTGACAAGAAAAGTAAATAATTCAATGAATTAAAAGGCAAAGAATGTAAATGAAAACATGTAAATTGCATGAATATGTAAATTGCATTGAATTTAAAAGGGTTTGATCACAAGATCATACATTGTTGCCTTGTTTATTCCTTTCACTCGAACGCTTGGATACTCAGAATGTGTAAGGTTTTTAGTATGAGAGATTGTGATCCTAATTACATCAAATGAACTAGTATTTATAGATAAAAACTAAGGCTAATTAGTAACGACTAACTACCATCCATTTGACAAGTGTCTTGCCATCTGATCTTCATTCCTAAATGCCAATAGTTGCCACTTTTGAATGAAACGTTGCAATGGTTTGAATTTTGAATCTTCAGAAAATGCTGAAATATGTTAAGTCTCTAAGTAGTCTTCGAGTTCGAGTAACCCTTGACTGCCAATCGAATTGTTTGATAACTCGAACTAAGTCTTGATTGATTTCCTAGACTTGTAAATATTTTCCATCTCCTGAGATCTGAAAATATTCTCAAATGAGAATATTATTTCAAATATATCACTTTTAACCTTTATTGCATCATTAATAATTTGGAAACATTAATTTCCATAATTAAAAGGTTTAGTAATTATATTCAAAGAATAATTAGGGCATATTTTGACTTAACCCAAATATGGGCTAACAAATTGCCCCCAAAAAATGCCAATTTCGAATTGAATTCGAAAGAAAGAAGAAATTTGGCGTTTTTTCTTTTAGTATTCCACATTAATTGCACGTGACAATAATCATGAGTATAACCGTCAGCGCACTTTCCCACTACTGAGACTACTGCGCCTTTTCAGTCTTTATGGGACACGTGGCGAGTGCGGAAGCTGAAAGAAATTTCGAATTTCTTTTTTAATTATTTTATTCTGCTGAAAACGAACCCTATAAATAGCAATAGGTTACCATTTCAACCTTTTCTGCAACTTTTCTTAACTCAGCTTCTTCATATTCTCTCTTCACTTCTCATATCTCGTTCTTGATCTCTCATAAACCATTTTATCATTTGTTTGATTAACTAGAAAACTGAACTCGCGTTTGATTTAAACCAACAAATTTTAAATCCTTTTACTGTATCAGATCTGTAATTGTTTAGATTTAAAAATCAAAACTTTCACCGCACTGTTCATCTTCTTCGTCTTATTCTAATGGCTGATCAAGAACATAATGACGTTCCTTTTGCTGGTAAATGGAACCAAACAATCGTTAAACCCCATGGCATTGAAGTAGTTCCTGAGCCACATGGGACCAAAGAAGAACAAACACGCTGGGAAGATGAACTCGTAATTCCCTTTTCGATTGCTGATAACGTGTTTGCTTTTGGAGGCCCATTTCCAGATGAAACCACTTTAAAACCTTCAATCTCTGAGTTTTTTCCCATTCGAGAAACTTGTGAACCAAAAATCTTTAGTACTGACCCTTTCAATTTTACTTTTATTCGAAAGCCTCACAATATGTGGAGATCTGCTCCCAATTGTGAAAATCCTATGTATGTGAAATGGCTTGATCGAGTCGAGGAATCCTGGGGAGATTATTGGAAGAACTTAGGGATTTTTGACATAATTCAGATTTCGAGGTATGGCCCTCCTTACCAACAAGAAATGCTGACTGCTGCACTGATGTTTTATGAGCGAAGTACTCACACCTTCCAATTCCCTTGTGGAATGATGACTCCCACATTGTTAGATGTAGCTGCTATTACTGGCTTGAGGCCTAGTGGGGAAACCTTCGATCCCTCGAAATCTGGCAAAAATACCTTCTTCAAGCTTAATGAAAAAACTTTTTATAAGTTTATTCAAGAGCATCATGGTGAAGGCGAAGTTTCTGAAGAAGAGCATGTGGCATTCCTCACTTTCTGGTTAGCCCTTTATATTTTCTGCTCGAAGTCATTACAAGTGGCTCAAATGTATATTCCTTTGGCTATCCAAATTCATGCAGGCCAACCGTTAGCACTTGGGCGTTTGCTTCTTGGGGTATTGTACGAATCTATGGGTGAATTTTGCGATAGCCTCAAGAAAGCAAAGGATGGGGCTTCTTTTCCAGTATCAGGACCACTATGGCTGTTACAATTATGGCTCAATGCCACCTTCACAAGGGAAATGGGATTGTCAATCCCAACAAAACTTCAGGCTATAGTGACTAACCGCTCAATCGAAGGAATTAGACTGGCTGCATTGGCCCCTAGCTCGAATGAGTCTGATCCCCAAAAACTTTTCATTAAGTACATGAAAGTTTTTCTGAATTTCAACCAATTCCTACCTCATCATGCCCCCTTTGTAAGGAGAGAAATAGGACCAGCTTGGCTACAAGATGAATTTCCAGCCACTAATCCTGACAATGCTGATGAGGTAAATGAATTATGGCAGCACTACTTGCATCCAACTGTTTTGTCCTGTAGAATTGGTAGCAACTCGAACCACCGTATCTTGGTTGGTTATCAGCCTAACCTAGTCTCGAGGCAATTTGGATTGTCTCAAGTCTATCCCAAGTGCTTATTCCAAAGCGCCAAGAACATGGTGATAGGAAACGAGGTTTCCAAGGACTTGTTCGAGAAATACCTTAACATCATTGGCAATGTTGCTTATAATGTGAACCCTGTCGAATTCAACCATTCATACTATTGTACTGAAAAATTCTTCAATTGGTGGGGCAATCACTATAATAAGTATATCATTGGTGACGTTCGAGCTAACATCATTAGGCTGAACAGTGGGTTTATAAGGCAACAAATTCATGACATACAAGAACAACACAAAAACAAAGGTACGTTGCTCTAGTCACTGAAGTCAAATAGCTTGTTTTACATTTCCCTTATTCGAATTCTAATCTGTTATCTTTTTAGGGAAAGAAATAATTGGAGGACCATCACAGCCTGTTCCTCGAACGATAAAGCCTAAAAGCAATAGAGGCATTCATCTGGCTGATGATGAAGATAGAGCACAAGCTGATGCAGAAGAGAGAAGAAAAGAGGAGACCAGAACCAAAGCAAGAACGGACAAGGTAAAGTTTCTTTAACTTTTTCTTTGATTCGAATCGTGCCTAAACATTCTGTCTTCTATGCTCATGCTAGATAATGAAAGAGAAACATACTGCTAGCACTGTTAGGCCTTCTAAGGAAAACCAACTTCCACACATAATAGTTCATGAAGATTAAGTTAGTCACTTAAGGACCTATTGTCTTACTAAGCTTTTCCTTTCCCCTATTTATTGTCCTTTATTTGTTTCACTCTTATTGTAGGGAACTGAATCTGAACAACCCTTAAAAAGGAAACATAAGCATATTACCTCAGAGGGGGGTAATAGTGCTCCAAACAACACAGTTGCAGCAGATCCTGCACCCCAACCATCCAAAAAACACAAGGGCCATAATAGTAAGAAAACTAGCTCCTCGAATGTTGAGTCGAGCAAGGAACAAGAAGAGGAGAAGGGCGTTGAGAAAAGATCAGAAAACTCTACAGTGAGAGAAGTGAAGAAGAAGAAGAAAAAGAATCAAGGACATTCTAAACCTTCTAGATCTTCTAAGTCTGATACCACCAGCACTGCTCGAGTGGATCATGATCTTACTATAAATGATGAGGACAATGTTGCAGGAGTAGTTAATGAAGAAACAACACAAGGCAATCCTCCACTTTCTCCAGTGTTAGAGCAAATTTCTCCAACGCCCGCTCTTGAGGTAACAGAAAAATTAACCAAAGTTGAAAATGACAAGGTAAATCCTTTCTTGGGTCATATGCTCGAATAAACGTGTTACCCAATTTTCCAAATCTTTACACATTGTATCTCTCCTTTTTTTTTTTTTTAGAATAAAGCCGCTAATGAGCCTTCTGCTAGGAAGAATAAAAGTCCTTCTCCAATGGAGAAATATATTGGAGCTAAGTATGGCCAGGTAACTGTTCTTTACATCATTGCCAATATATTTGTCATTTTAATCTTAGTCCTGTTTAATGGTACAAGTATTCCCATTTCAGGTCAACTCGAATGTTCAACCTGATATTGGTCCCCCTGTCTATATGACTCAATCTGAAGCCAACATTATGTTTGAGAGGGAAACAGGACCTGTCGATTGGACAAACCAGGCTGAGACAAAGCTGCCAACTCCAAACCCAAGTATAGCTTCGAGTGATTCTGCCAAAGAGGAGGAAGAGGATTCCATTGAGGAGGGTGAAGACATTGACGAGGATGAAGACGATAGCATCATCAAGGAAGCAAAAGCTGGTGGTCCAGAAATATTATCAGTTTCCTCTACTTCGAGGCTTTCAACCAGTGTTGGCGTTCCAGAAATGGAGTTTGCTAATATGCACAAGACCAACCCAGCTGCTGCCTTGGACCTTCTTATCCAATCATCCAAATCTTGCTCTTCGAGCGACAAGACTGACAGTTCCTATCCCTCCAGCTCTACTGCCAAAGCCAATGTCAAGCAAGACTCCTTGTTAACCAGACTCAAGGTTGAATATGGCTTGCAGAATGTGTTGGCAGACCTCGAAGCAAATCCCTCGAATGCTTTTAGCCACTTAGCATTCCTTCGAAAATTCCATAACCCTCATACTGACCCTTTGACCCTTTGCAAGGTTATACAAATAGAGAACATGATTGATCAGTATGCAAAGGTGATACAACGGGAGAAAGGCAACTTGGCTAAACTGAATAGCCAAAAGCATGCTCATGCTGCTTTATTAACCAAGGCCAAAGAGGCCCACCTCGAGGTTACTAGAATTCGAGAGGAAGCTGCTAAAGTTGAAACCCCAAGACTTATTACTTGCAGAAATAATATTGCTGCTTGGGAGGCTAATGTAGCTGAGCTTCAACGCCAAATCGAGGAATATCAAGCCAAGATTGCTGCAGAAAAAACTGCTCAAGCGGCCATAGAGGAGGAAATTTCTCAATCCTTTCAGGCTGACATTGATGCTAAGGGTAGAGAGGGGATTCGAGCCTTTGACGATTCTGCAGTCATTGCTGCTGAAGTGCAGGAGCTCGAAGATGCCCAGCAAGTAATTGAGACTGAGAAAATTTCCATTAAGGCTTTGTATCAAGAAGTAGCCAGTACTTTGTAATTCGATTTTATTATCAGCTCTAGACAACTGTTTGTTATTTTGGTTTGTAACTTGACAATGCCCTTTTGTGGCAAAATTTATTATTTTTCATTTGCCATATCTCTATTCATTCTAAGTTTTATTCTGCGCTTATGTTTAATTCGAGTAAAGCTGGTTTGTATTTCTTCAAATATTTACCATTTATTCCTAACACATGTTTTTCAGGACTTAACTCTTCGATTTCATAAGCACCATTTGAAAAAACTTGAACAATTTTAAATGGACCTTCCCAATGAGGTGACCATTTGCCTAAAACTCTATCTTTTTTATCCATAGGCAGGATAACTTTCCAAACTAAATCCCCTAGGTTAAAAACTTTTGACTTTACCCTTTTATTATAGGCTTTGGCAACTCTTTCTTTTTGCCTAGTCATATATTCTAAAGCTTGTAACCTTTCTTCATCCAAGTCAACCAATTCATCTAACATCATTTCCCAATACTTATCACTTGGTATTTCCATTTGCCTCTGTACTCGAAATGATTGCATATGAATTTCCACAGGCAAAATAGCATCATGACCATATGTCAATCGAAATGGTGTAGAGTTAGTTGATTCTTTAGGGGAATTCCTACATGCCCATAAAACTTGATCTAAAGTTTTATGCCAATTCCTTGGCTTTTGAGCAATGTGTTTTTTAATCAAATTAATGATTACTTTGTTAGCAGCTTCAACTTGACCATTTGCTTGAGCATAATATGGTGTTGAAGTATGCAATCTAAAACCAATTTCCCTAGCGAATTCTTGCATTTTTCTTCCTGTGAATACTGATCCTTGATCTGTGGTAATCGTTTCTGGAATGCCAAATCTATAGATAATATGATTTTGAATGAAATTAATTACTGCCTCTTGATCTACATTAGGTAAAGGCACTGCTTCGATCCATTTTGTAAAGTAATCAATACCTACTAAAATGTAACGTTGATTCTTAGAAGAAGCAGGTTTAATCTCACCAATCAAATCTAATGCCCAGCCCCTAAATGGCCATGGCTTTATTATAGAATGTAACTCACTTGCAGGTACATGTTGTATTCCTGCATGCCTTTGGCATTCTTGGCATCCTTTGGCAAAATCTATGCAATCTTTTAACATAGAAGGCCAATATAAGCCTTGTCTAAACAATAACCATTTCATCTTGTGGCCTGCTTGATGAGAACCACATGCTCCACTATGTATGTCAGAAATAGCTATTAAAGCTTCTGCTTCACTTAGGCATTTTAATAAAACACCTTCACTTGTCTTTTTGAACAATTCATTTCCAACTATAACATAGCTTAAGGCCCTATACTTGGTCTTCCTATCATACTGACCATTAGGATCTTGTAAATATTCCACAATTGGTTTCCTCCAATCTCCATCTACCAAGTTGTCAATGGTAAAAATGTTAGCATTTTCTTCATCAAAGACCTTGTTCGAGTTATTTTCATCACTATGTGGTGAATCTGCCCCCACAAGTTTTGCCATTGACAAGCTCGAAGACAAAGGTTCATTAAAAACCAATTTTTCCCTAATCTCAATTAATTTGTTGAGATTTTCAGGAGTTACTTTATAACCAGAAGCTATTTGAGCCAAGTCATTGACTTCTTGATTTTGTAATCTAGGTATATGTTCGAATTGCACTGACTCGAACTGATCCAACAGATTAGTGGCAATCACAAAGTACTTAGCCAAATGTTCTTTGATACATTTGTATTCCTTTGTCAATTGTTTAATCACTAATTCTGAATCACCTCTAACAATAATATTTCTTGCCCCCAAGTCAATTAAAAGGGCAAGACCTGCAATCAAGGCTTCATATTCAGCCTCATTGTTGGAACAAAACCCATTGATTTTATAATTAAACTTAGTAGGAATTTGGATTGGAGAAATGATCAAAATCCCAATTCCAGTTCCAAGTTTATGTTTGGAACCATCGAAATATAAAATCCAAGGCTGGGTTTCTACATAACTTAGTGGCATTTCAATTATTGAATGATCAACAAGGAAATCTGCCACTATTTGACCCTTTCTATCTCTTAAGGGTTTATAGGTTAAGGAGTATTCAGTCAGAGCTAAAGCCCATTTACCAATTCTACTATGTAAAATAGGTTTCTGAAGCATATGTTTAATAATATCGAAATGGGAATAGACATAAACTTCAATAGGCTTAATATAATGCTTAAGTTTGTTACAAGAGAAATATAAACACAAACATAACTTTTCTATAGCACTATATCTAGTTTCAGCATCATTTAATACTCTACTTAGATAATATACAGCTTTCTCAACACCATTTTCATCTTCTTGGGCAAGCATGCTACCAATAGTTGAATCAGATGCTGAAATATACAACTTCATTGCTTTGTTTCGAATAGGAGGCATCAGCGTTGGTGGATGTGACAAGTAATTCTTGATGTCTTCGAACGCTTGCTGTTGTTCTTGCCCCCAATGAAATTGATCACCTTTTTGTTTTCTAAGTAGTGGAGAAAAAGGATGAGCTTTTCCACTTAGATTCGAAATGAATCTTCTCAAAAAGTTGATTTTCCCCAATAGAGACTGAAGTTGTTTCTTTGTTCTTGGAGGTTGAGTCTCCATAATAGCCTTTGTCTTATTTTGGTTGATTTCAATGCCTTTTTTATGCACCACAAAACCAAGGAAATCCCCTGCATGTACACCAAAAGCACACTTTAGTGGATTCATTTTCAATCCACATTTCTTCATTCTTTCGAATGATTTTCTAAGATGATTTAGATGATCATCACTAGATGAGGATTTTACAACAATATCATCAATGTATACTTGCATAAAGGCATCAATAAAATCATGAAAAATCAGATTCATTGCTCTTTGATATGTGGCTCCAGCATTTTTTAGGCCAAATGGCATAACAACCCATTCATAAGTCCCTAATGCCCCAGGGCATCGAAACGCTGTTTTAGCCACATCCTCTTCAGCAATAAAAATTTGATTATAGCCAGAATAGCCATCTAACATGCTCAAGTATTCGAATCCTGCTGCTGAATCGATTAGCATTTCTGCTACTGGCATGGGGTATTCATCTTTAGGTGTTGCATTATTTAAATCTCTAAAGTCTATGCATACCCTAAGGCTACCATTTTTCTTAATAACAGGCACTATATTAGCTAACCATTCAACATACCTTGTGGTTCGAATGAATTTACTCTTTAATAGCCTTTCGATCTCACTCTTGATTTTTGATAGAATCTCTGGGTTGAATCTCCTTGGCAGTTGCTTTACTGGCTTCTTCCCTGGCTTGAGTGGTAGTCTATGTTCCACCATTTCCCTGCTTAAACCTGGCATTTCATTGTAATCCCATGCAAAACAATCTCTAAATTCTTTAAGCAGGTCAATCATTTTAGCTTTAAATTCGAGGTCAAGATTGGCACTTATGTAAGTTGGCCTTTTAATTAAGCCATCACCAATATCTACCTCTTGCAAAGGATCTTGAGCCTGCATCTTTGGACTCGAGTTCACAGGATCTTTCTCGAATCCCAAAGGTTCATCATCATAAATGCAGTCTAACCTTTGCTCATTTGGCAACATATTGCCATTGTCTTCTTTAATGGTTTCTTCAACCATATTTTGCTCCTTGACAGCCTCTAAGGCCGTTTCGAGTTTCCTTTCGGCAACGTATGCCGTTATTTTAGCCCAAGCAGAGGGCTTAGACATCATCAAGGTATTCTATATCCCACCCAGATGGTGGAATAACTCCATCTTCAGGAGGGGTATCATCAATTTCTTTCCTCTCCCAACAGAATCCATGAGTAGGATGGAGTCTAACTGAATGATAGACATTATTACTGGCTCCTCGAAAGCCACTATCTCTTTCTCCACAAGGTGCTATGGAGGCTAAGTGTTTATCAAAAGTTGCCTTAGTGATGTGGTCAACCTCTGACATATAGAAACTCTCATCAGCCTCTATATTTTCTACTATGTTATCCTCCCTCCATAATATCAACCTTTGATGGCAAGTAGAAGGGACTGCCCCTACTCCATGAATCCATTCTCTCCTGAGATCTGAAAATATTCTCAAATGAGAATATTATTTCAAATATATCACTTTTAACCTTTATTGCATCATTAATAATTTGGAAACATTAATTTCCATAATTAAAAGGTTTAGTAATTATATTCAAAGAATAATTAGGGCATATTTTGACTTAACCCAAATATGGGCTAACACTTCCATATGCATTCATTATCATTACATCACATTCACACCACAAAATTAGGGCATTTGTATTTAATTATCTTTTACTTCGAACGCATAAAGGCGCAAGTCATTTACGCATTCGAGTATAAGACAATTAAATAGGGGCAGCTGTAATACCCTAATTTTGAGCTTTTCAAAATAAATATTTTATTTAAAAATTATTTCTTATTTTTATGAGAAATACCAAAAAAATAGTTTTTTCGATAATTTTGTTTTACAATTTATTCATTTTTCTTTATTTCTTTTAATTTGTCGCAATTTCTCTTTTTATACGAAGAATAGCAAAATTAATCAAAAAATAGTTTTTATCTCTTTGTTTAAGTTTATATTTCATTTTTATATTTTTCTACATTTTTATTCATTTTTCTTATTGATTTTTACATTTTTTACCATTTTATAAAAATTTCTTGTTTTTTGACCAATCACATTGTGACACCTCATCATCTCCACCTCATAATCATCTTATTACACAAATACCATTCACCTACTTCTATCACTATAAATACACACATCACATCACTCAATGATAACCAATCATTTTCACAATTCCCCATAAAAAAAATCAGAGAGCATAATCACAAAACCAGATAAGAAAATAAATTCCGGCGCCGGAAAACTATCTCCGGTCGCCGGAAAACCACCACCAACAACCCATTTCTCGAAACTCATCTAAATCAAAAACCAAATATACCAATAGCTTCCTAATCATCTCCTAAACACGATTTCACCGTTATTTTCACCAAAAAGGACCCATAAACGAGTAGATCAGAGCTCTCTTATCGGCCGGAATTTCAAACTTCGTTATAGCACGTTTCAAACTCGAAACAAGGTGGATTCATGTTGATTATCACCTCTGAAGCTCTTTAGAACCATTTCCAGTCATCATTTCCAGTTAATTTTGCGCGAGAAATCGTTTTTCCCCTTTTCGGATCCGACACTTTTGCCGTTCGAACTTATATTTCCAAGCTTTGTTTGCGAAATCGGAAGCCAAATTCGTGTTCAGCGTTGCAAAACGAGTGGAACTGAGTACCTGTTCACAATTTTTGATGGCCGGAATCGCTTCTGTTAGCTTCGCCGGCGAGGGTAATGGCGGACGGAGGTTCTGCGTTTTTGCTTGCTGTTTTGAGGAAGATGAAAGTCACTTGCCACGTGTCATCATCTGAGTGGCTGGTTTAATTGCTCGCGCGCCCCCCACTTGTTGTATACACCCTCCAGCCGGTTTGTGGGTTATCCAGTTGGGTCTATCCGACCCAGTTCCGACCCAGCTGAAGGAACTTGGACATGGGCCTTGCTTGTTTGGGCCCTGTGAGTTTTTTTCATTTCTGTTTTTTTTTTTATTTGTTATTCACCCACTCCTTACTACTAATGCACCCCTTCCTGATTGAATTTATTTATGATATAATTTATAAGAAAAATGCTATTCCTTTTGAAAACTCGTATTTGAAATAAAAAATATATCGGACTCTGACGTACGTCTCGTGTCCTTGACTTATTTTTTATTTCGAATATATTAAACAATTTAATTAATGTAGAGATAAAAGAGCTTGACTTACGACTTGTCTCTGTTTATCCTATTTTAATTAATTTCGTTTAAATGACTCTTTTTCCGTTACTTTGCCTGATCATTTATAACATTGTAATCAAATAAAATATCAATTGTATGCTGGATTTGATTTTGAGTGAAATAAAGATAAATTGGGCCCTGTCTGACGACTCGCGTTTTGAATTTATTTCTTATTTCATTCAAAATGTGATTTGATGTTCTGAAATGTAAGATAAGGGAGAGCCTGACATACGACTCGTCTTGAGCTTATCTTACGTGTGCTTGTTAAAATGTTCATTAATTTGCCTTTCTGTCTGTCAGTTTCATTTTATGCCTAATTATCTGATTACTCATTTATTTATGTGTCCGCATATTTATTTTGAGTATTATTTAACTGTCGCATTATTACACTGTCATTATCATATATCATGCATTTGCATCTCTCAGCTTCTACCCTTTTTCTTTTCTTTTCTTTTCTGATATGAAAATCTGGTGTGAACTTATCTTTGAATATGGAATGGGAATAAATCAGTCTCTGTCGTACGACTCTGGCTTCGAATTATTCGCATGCCATTTAAAACGGAACACTCTTTAATTAAATGAAATGGGAAGGAGCCTGACTTACGACTCGCCTTCGGCTCGTTTCACTTTAATTAAGAATGTTCATTTAATAAACTGAATGAAAAAGAGGGAGCCTGTCGTACGACTCGTTTCTGCTCGAATGATTCGGTCCCTGTCGAACGACTCGTGATTGAGGATCATTCTCATTCACAAAACAATTTCCTAAAATCTAAAAGACACTCAACCCATTCAACTGTTTTCCTGCCCTTGCGCAGTCAGCTCTTTTTCAACTGCTCTTGTGCAGTCAAATCTTTTTTCAACTTCTTTTTTCTAAATGGATGGCGCTTTATCCATTCCCCTGCTACAGACAAACGCTTAAGCCTCCGAAGCGAGCATACAAGCATACTGTTGTATCAGTGGAATGCGACCTAAGCATCGTTCACTAAAAACAACCAACACACAATCTTTCTTTTCAGGAAGAACTACGTGAGCTTTGACTTCCTCATTGTACTTGGGGGATACGTAGGAGCGAGAGCATCTCTCGTCAAGCCAAATAATAAAAAACTCTTTTTTTTCCCTTTTCTGTTCAATATGCGGTAGTTTAATTCTTTTATGCGGTTATCTTTGTTTATGCAAACCAAAATTCCTCAAATGGTTCCCGTTGAGTACAACGGATATGAGGGGGTGTTAACGTCTTCCCCTCATGTAACCAACTCCCGAACCCGATCTTTAAGGTTTTATCATTATTTTCCTTTCCCCTCATGGGATAAATAAAATATGGTGGCGGCTTCATTGTTTACATATGTGCATTGCATTTCATCATTGCATATCTGTATATTTTTTTGCGCCGGGTACTACACCCATTTAAAATTCTCATTGTTAACTTTGACTCACGGTCGAAGTTAGCAATTTCAAAAATATATATATAACTTAGAGGGTGTGGTTAAGCCGTTGAGACTTATCCTCTCTTAACCAAGGTTGAGGATTCGATATTGTCTTAGATATGAAGCAACTTTAAATCTCTAGACCAACTGTCTCATCTTTGAGATGCCTCCAATCCAGCGAGAGGGAATATAGTGTTCGACGGTGGATACCCTACCAATATATATATATATATATACCCCAACTAATACTACTCATTTTCTCAATTTGATCCTCAAAACAATTTTATAGACATTTTTGTTTCTTATTAAAACAAAACAAAGCATAAGATTTGTCTACCTTGTGACTTACTGTCTTTGTCATCTAAGATTTGCATCATTGTTGGGATTCCTAATCTACCACAAATGCCTGAGTTCTTATTGATCTGTTTTTTTTTTTGTATGTAAAACTTGCTATTTCTTCCTGTCGTTTCAAAGTTTTGTTCAAATCATGTGAATATATTTACCAACCATGCCAATTTTGTGCTCTTAACATTCATGCTAAGCTTACATATGGATAGTGGTCGAAATAGGGAGTTGAAGTGAAATTTCAACCTGCTATAGTTTGTTTGAGTTGTACATGTAAAATTAATATTGTTGTTTGGTAGAATACAACCACATCTTTCATTGCTTTTCAGCCGTTTATGCAATCAACTTTTCTTATTGCATACTTGGGTGAGTTTTAAGTCCCAAGTGAACTAACCCATTTAAAATTCTCATTGTTAACTTTGACTCACGGTCGAAGTTAGCAATTTCAAAAATATATATATAACCTAGAGGGTGTGGTTAAGCCGTTGAGACTTATCCTCTCTTAACCAAGGTTGAGGATTCGATATTGTCTTAGATATGATATATGAATAATACACACGTAACTCAAACGACACTTATTTACGAACGGAGGGAGTAACTATCACAATGACTATTTTACTCAAGTCAGTGCACATTTTTGATCATTAATATATTTAATTATTTATTATAAAAAATTCTAAATTTTTTATATTTTGAAAATATTCATCAAAATAAATTGAACAACGTTTTATATACTAACATGTGTCCTTGAGACATATGTTAGTATACTAAAAATAAAATTTTTACATTAAGAAATTGTGTATTTTAATTATTGTAAAGATAAAAAATATTTTGTTATAATTGTAAAATCCATGGAGAAGGGACGATAAAGGTGGTACCTGGAAACTCAAACTAATGAGAAAAGAAAGAAAAATTAAGCATGAATTTAACCCATTGAAAACATGAGTAATCACTGGCTCAATATCATATGAGTAATCACGCGTGCATATCCTCCTTATTGGGAAGCGAGTATGATGCAAAAGTAGTAATTGATTCCTTTGAATTTTGGAATATATTATTAATTAATTTGATTAAATATGTAATTAAAATGAAAATGGCCATTAAAACCATAAAATTAGAGAGTTGATAAGTTTTATTAAGGATAATCAAGGAAATTTGTATGTAATTAAGTTTATTATTGTAGTAGTAGATGAATAATTGATGAACATAGAGATTTTATGGGTTTTAGCAGTTTAGGCATTTTTAAATTTAAATTGAGGTTTTTGCCCATTTTTGATTTTGTGGTTTTTATCTGTTGGTTTGATTTATTCTTTCTTAAATCTATCAATGTAATGTAAGTGTGATAACATGTATCGTTAATGTATATCTTGATTAATGTATATCTTGATTTACATGTAGTTGTTAAATTTTACTGAATAAATAAAAATATTATAGTTCGAACCACAATCCTATGTAACAATATATTATTAAACACATGAGTAAAATAATTTTACACTCACAATGCATAGTAATTAAACTCTATGAATTTAATTTATATACATTTTATATACACTGTCTGTGTAAAATTATTTTACACATGCATCAATAATGTAATGTCACATCATGTATGATATTTAAAAACACATGATGTGTTGCATTTATTAAATAATATGACAATATATTATTGGCTACATGTATAAAATTATTTTACACTAACGGTGCATAACGGTTCAACTCTTATAAATTAAATTTAATTTATATACACAGTGTAAACAAATTGTAGAAAATCTTGTATGACTAAGCTAGAAATTTAAAGATATGAAATTATAAACATTTGTGTATGTATGTCGTGCAGTTTGCAGGAAACGGCAATCGTGCCATATAGCATTATTGTATTATTTAAAACAAAAAAAATCTCATGCAAGATTCGAACACGCGCAGTGACTTTCCAAGCATTTCAACCTCACGACAATTTACCGTTGAACTAACTGCAACTTATAATTTGTGGTTTTGCGAATTACTTATTTAACCAAATTTGGAATGATGGATCTGAAGAAAATAATTATAGAGGCCCATAAATTTGGAGGCTCAAAGCTGTAGCACTGCAAGTTATATAAGGAAGAGACATCATCGGCTATAAAATATTTTCAGAATCGTTCTACCGTAAAAGAAGAGCATTTTATATAAGTTGTCTCTAAGGCAAAAAAGAAAAGAAAAATTATGCAAAAGAGAATTCATTTACATAACATTCGCTCAAACGGTAGAAAAATTACATAATGTTGTTGTATTTTACTTTACTTTTTTGTTTTTGAGTTAGGTTTATGTTCCCCAATTTCTTGTTTTTCCTTTCATTTTTAAATAAATTTCTTTTGAAAAAATCTATATTACTCATGTTTTTTTTTTGTCGAGACCGGGGTATCCACTGCCGAACGCAGTAACTAATCGCTCGTTAGATTGGAGACACTTCAAAGGATGAGATAGTTGGACCAAAAATTTAAAGATGTTTTCATACCCAAGGCGAGGATTGTTGAGTAAACTAACTCACTAACTTGTTTATTAAATGTAATGGCCCTTATATAGCCAAATATTCTATTTTCTCTATAAATAGCATCATGGGGTTTTGTTGTATGTATGAGAAAATATTCAATTTGTGAGAGAGCAATTGGAAAACTCTCTTTGATCAAGGTTTGGTAGAAATTTTGGATCAAAGGAGCATTCAAGTCAAGAACATCATCTTCTTTCAATTCATCACAATCAATTCAAGGTTGAGTATGGGATCAATCAAGGGTTCTTAGTGCAATTGGGAGATAACGTTCGGTGCAATTCACGGTGAATCAGAATTGCGATCGGGTTGATTTGTCTTGGAGGATCGGTTTTTCATCCGGTATTCGAGAACGAGGAGTTTCTTGAAGGATCAACACAAAAATGAGGTAATCGACTGGACGATTGTCACAAGAGTTCTTGGGTAAGGACGGTGTGAGGATCAATCGTTGGAATCAGAGGTAGAAGTTGTATCGTGTGTTGAAGCGGCATAGGTGAAGAAAGTGTAGGTTTAATATAGTCTTATGTGTTGTAGTCTTTGAAGATTTGTGCACATTGTATCAATTCAATGAGATTTTGAATAAAAATCTAAAATCGTCTGTTTGACGATTTGGGGGGAGACGTATCGGCCGAACGCGAGGACGACACGAACGCCAGGGAACTCCCATATCATGTGTTTGCGTCTTTCTAACCCTTAAACTTTTAAATTCCAATTTTACTTTTGTTTGATCACAATTGAGTTTAATGCACACCAAGTGTTTGTTAAATTCAATTGCCATTGCCTTGTTTGCGATTTGTTGTGATTAAATTGGTTGCTTGTTGCGTTGTGCTTTTGAACAATTCGCCTTATAATTCATTTGAAAAACCATCACCTAAAATCTATTTTATCGACATTCGTATCAAAGGTGTAATATTATCTTTCCTTTAATCAAGGGGTGTAAAGTAGACTACTGATCCAGTGGGCTTCCACGCACTAATTTTTAAAACCATAATTGTGTAACAAGTCACTTATTCAACCCCACCCCCCTCTAAGTGATAGCCAAGTAGTCTAACACATCATAGTCATACAACCAATCCTTGTTCCTTACCATATGATTGCTGCAGCCAGAGTCTAGGAACCAAATTTCTTGTTTTGATTCATTGGGGGTGGTTTCTTGTGCCATAAGCAATATCTCTTCTTCTTCATCAAATTGCGCATAATTTGCATTGTCTTCTTTCCAACAAGAATGGTTTCAAGAATGGAACGATCAATTGCTTGATAAAAGTAGTTCTTCGCTTTCAAATCCCTCAGTTTGCTCTCTTCGACAGCTCGAAGTTGCTCTGGTGTTGCACCTGCTGGTGCTGTGGCGACGCCATTCTCAATCAAATTCCAGTATTCTTTTGATTTCAGCAAATTCTCTATGAGCTCAGTCTAGTGATCATAGAAGCCATCAAAGCGAGGAATTGCTGGTTGTATAAAGTTACTTGATTCCACCATAAAGAGGAGTGAAGGTGTTATAGTTTCTGTTTCTGAGTGATGAAGGTGAAGAAGAATAAGTGTTTTGTGAACTTTCTTGAAGAAAGAGGTGTGTTTCTTGGGTGGTTTCTTTGTGCTAGTTAATTGCGGTATGAGACAAAGAAAAAGGATCGTTACAACCGGGTTTTTGATATCAATTGTTGAGTAAACTAACTCACTAACTTGTTTATTCAATGTAATGGCCCTTATATAGCCTCAATCACAGGTAATGCACGCGAGGTAATGCACGCGACTAGAAGCTAGCACAGAGCATATGAGCTCGCTTAGCCATAACTAGCTTGCTAAGCCACCCAGGCCCGACCTTGTGGGGTGTGATGGGTGAGCCACCGTGCAGGGCCTCAAAAAATTAGGAGTCTCTAAATATTTATATGTGTCTATTAAAATTTAAATATAGGTGTAAAAAAATAATGATTTTGTGATTATTTAAAAATATTTTGTTAAGAAATAGATTTAGTAGACACATTTTTAATTTGTTAAGTAAATTTGTGGTCTATTGTAAAAAGAAGAAATAACATCACTAAAAAAATGATAACTAACAATATAATGTTAAATACAATCTATGTTCATTTATAAGTATAAAATTTAAAGGAAATTGATGAATTTGGTTAAAAAATTGGACTAAATACATTAACTTTGATTGACTAGTTTTGCATTATATTTCGGGATGAAGAGATAATTAATTATGGTTGTTGAAAAATATGTTAAACTTCGTTGGCAAGTAGATATTGCATTTTATAGGTAGAATTTCTAGTCACTAGATGACTTGACCAAAATAAAATAATATGTTGCGTGAAAGAAAGATAAAATTCTATATATATATATATATATATATATATATATATATATATATATATATATATATATATATATATTCAGTGGCGTAGTTTGGATTATTATAGAGCTTGGGCAAAATTTTAACCATAAATTTATATGTAACATAATATATAAATAGCAAGATAATCAGAACCGGATCAATCATTGAATTGATATGCTTACCGGTTCAAGGTTCAATTGGTTGAATTGAAGTTCAACTTAGACGAACCATTTTTAATTATATATATATTTTATATTTATATAAATAAATAATACACAAAAAGTAATATAATTTTTATATTTAAATATATTTTTTTTTATATATAAAAAAAAAATAATACATAAGATATAATATAGTATTCACATTTTACAAAATTAAAAATTAAATCTACTTGTCAAATTAAATGACACAATTTTTGTACTCATTAAAAAATTAAAATGACACTAATTTTAAATAAATGACACTAATTAGTTAAAATAATAAACAAGGCAAACTCAAAGAAATATGTTCTTATAAAAGATGTTCTTATTCAACAAGACTTTATAATAACTGATTCAAAAAAAGGCTTTAAAATAAAGGCCCAACAACCATTAGCCCAAATTCATTTAGAACCAAGTAAGCTAATAACCTAATATCATGTTCTTCTTCCTTCAGCAACAACCAGCCGCTCAAAACTGGAGAGAAGGTTCATCATATCAGTTTTATTTCAACTAACAGATCCGCCGTTCAACTGTTGAGAAACCTAATAAGTGGTTCGTGATAGTGAGATTCGTGACTGAGTTTTATCTTTGCCCTTTCTTTTCTCTCTTTGCCCGTTTTTATTTTAGTTTTTTCTCAACAAAAAAATAAATAAAATCGGCCAAGCCCGGGCAAGTGCCCAGGCATGCCTGGCCTTAAAATCGCCACTGTATATATTAAACTTTTTGAAAGCCGTGAATTGTTTTCATAACATAATTATCGCATATAAAATTTTATTGACTTCTTTCAAAGTGGTATTAGTAAAATGATTCGTTTTATCTAAACAAGAAGTTATTATTTGTTATTGATTAAAATATGAATTTTTTTTATGTTAGTTATAAAAAAGATTATGTTATTTGTAATTTAAATTAAAGATGAATTTTTTTTTTTACATTTTGTTATTAAAGGCCTATTTTTAATTCTTGAACAAGGCCTCTGAATACTTCGGGACGGCTCTGAAGTCACCAATACAACTAATAAAATTGTTTAACAAGGATCGAACCATCGACCCTTATTTAAGGGAGGATGAGCCTCAACCGCTCAACCACACCATCTGAGTTATATTACTCATGTAGTAATACATGAGTCTATTTTCATTTTTGTATAATAGTTATTTTAAAATTGTTGTTAATGACAATTTGATCCCTTGTATAACGGTTATTTTAAGCCTTTCTAAATGATAACTTGATCTCTTGTAATATTTATTTAATTTTTCTATCATTCTTCTCTCGTGCATGATAATTTTGTTTTTTTAACTTGATCTCTAATGTATAATGGTTATTTTAAATTTCTTATCAACATTAACGTGTCTCGTGTATGATATTATTTTTTAGGACAAAGTTAGTGTCTTTTTAGGTATTTTTCGTATGAATTTTAATATCAAATTTATTTTTTATAGTTATAACAAACTTTGGAAAACTCATGAATTAGGGAAAATTATAGTTTGTTAATTATTTAAGAATCAAAAGAAAAGTACCTAAAAAAATACATGTAAGTTTTGTGCTATTTATTATTATGAACAATGTAACTTGTCCGTGTATAATACTCATTTAAATAAAAAATTATTAGGACCAACAGAACATTTTGGGTATTTATACAAAACATATATATTTCCCATATTATGTCGAGCATTTGGTGGTTTATAAACAACATAAAACATATATATTTGTTATATTATGCAACTTCTTCACAACAATAGGGATTGATTTTTTAAAAATTTAAAAAAAAAGTAGAATATATTTTTTTACAGAATTTTTTTTTTGAAAGGTACAGAATTAATTTTTATAATTTGTTTTTCATGCAATTTTTATTATTTTAGAACAATTTATTAAGTTTAGGTAATTATCAATATAGAGTATTTTTTATAAATAAAAAAAAAACTTTGAAAAGAAAACTCCTGTATCCACTTTATGATATTTATTTATTTTTTGAAAATGAAAAAATAAGACATATAAGAGATATTGAGTACTTTTATTATTATTATTCGTATTTTTTTTCTTTCTTCATCCAATTCAATTTTTTTTTTCTTTTGTAGTAAGAATAACGTCTTTATATATTAGGAAAAAAATGAACTCTTTATACCTCTACAATTTTTTTTCTTTCATTATCTATTTTTAAAAATGAACTCATTACATATTAGGAAAAAAATAATATATTTAATTGATCTGAATTTTCAAACCATATGTAAAACATTAAACATTTTCTATGTTTATAATTATCAAATTTACATTTTCAAGTTATTTACCATCCCATATTACTTTTTCCATATTCTATCATAGTTTCCATCCAAATCCTTGTATGAAAGTGATTAATAAATGAACTGATTATGAACCAATTTCATTTTTAAAAAAACTTAGAATAAAGAGAAAAACAAATATATTGTTTATATTGCATACTTACATGATGGTATAAATTATCTTGCAAAAAGATTGATGTGTCCGAGTCTTTATAAGAATTCTGGTTTTACAAATTTGAAAGAGTTAGCAATGCAGAGATGGTTAATAACCTCGCTTCATTACTTGTTAGGTCAATTAATGAACTAACAACAAACGGGATGATTGTTGAACATTGTAGTAGATATAAAGTAGGTGTTCTCTTTCTCATCTTGGAAGGATATCATTAGAGAACTACATTTTACTCCAAGACAATAATACATTGAACATTGAACATTTTCGTTTTATTAACGCCTTTGATTGAATCACTTAAAATTGAGAGGTTATCTCAAGCAATTTCAACCTCAACCGGATACCAAAACATTAACATAATGTTAGATGTCCAAGAAAAAACTAATTGGATGGTAAGTAAATTGTTTTGTACATTTATAACAAAATCCACCAACTTTGTCTTCTCTTACAAGGATTGTAAGAAAAATGAATTGATATTTCATCCATTTTTCTTTTGCAAGTCAACATCAAATCAAGTGTTCTCTGCCCCCTTATAATTACCTTATCCTCTCTGATCAAAGATTTAATGCTGGAAGGTGACTATACTCAAGAAAATGAGTGATATCCGACCACTGAGAAGTTGTGAGCTCTAGCTGTTCTTTCACATTATTAATCTCCATGGTTTTCAAGTCATTAAAGTTTTGAATGTTACGTTCTAAATTTAAAATCGAATTCTTTATAAATAATACACTATGTATAGTGTCATATGTTAAAAAAACAATGTTTGATTAATTGAAAAAAATGTGACTTAAACATTTTCTATTGTCGTCTTAAAAAAAGGGAATTAAACATTTTGCACCAAATTAATTTCAAAGTTTCGATCAAAATTTGAATTTTGCGCCAAAAAAATTAAAAACATTTTCGAAGAAAACATCGCGGAAATGTAAAAAAAAAATATTTTGTTCCCATCTACCGAGTTATCTTCATTTTTTAAAAATATATTTTGTATAGTGATTTCAAATAAGACACATTTAATCACATCTTATTAATCACCACTGTATGTCAATAATTTGATACCACAATATATAAAGTCTCAATATTTAATAATTAAATTGTAGTAGTGTCTCTTTAACTACCTCAAGAGCATAAACACAGTTTAAAACTCAATCATAATTACCTTAAGAGCATAAACAAGTAGTCGTCCACCATAATAAAAACACTAAAAAAACATTACAAATAGTCGCCCACCTTTTACTCCATGACAATACCTTTCACATTGAACATTTTCATATCATTAACACCTTTGATTGAATCATTTAAAAATGAAATGTTATATGAAGCAATGTCGGCTAGCACCAGACATTGAAACCTTAACTTGATGTTAGATGTCCAAGAAGAAACTAATTGGACGGTAAGTAAATTGTTTTGTGCATAATAAATCAAAACCCACCAACTTTGTGTTCTCTTACAAGGATAGTAAGAAAAATGAATCGATATGTCAACCCTTTTTCTTTTGCAAATCAACATCAAATCATGTTTTCTTTGTCCCCTTATAATTATCTCACCCTTTTTGACACGAAGTTTTAATGTTGGAAGGTGGCTATACTCAAGAAAATGAGTGAAGTCCGACCAGTGAAAAGTAGTGAGTTCTAACAGTTATTTCACATTATGACTCTACATGGTTTTCAAGTCATTAAAGTTGTGAATGTTGTAGCAAAATGCAATTGCCGTGCCATATTTCATCATTTGTTTAGGATTTTGTCTAATAAAACTAATATGTCTCTCTTGTCTGCTACAAGGTTCGCACTTGTAATAAATAGCTTTGAGAGATAAGCTTGCAACAAGGCATTAGTTATTACATGTGGGTCGGTGACTCACACATCAGCATAAGGAAACATTTGTTTGGTGATTAGTTGACGAATTTTCTCCTCTTCAACAAAGATCCATCTAATGGGAAGTGAATCGAATTCGAACGCCAAGTTCTCATCATCTTACTCCAAATTCTCCCTGTCAAAATAAAATTAGTGTTTTGAACAAAAAATTCTCTCCTTCCTCTTATTTATGGTGTCACACACCCCTTGTTGTTCTCTTCTCATTCTTCCTCTATTGTTGACCGTTATTAATTAAATAATTGTAACTTAAACATTTAGTAATTTTGTATTAAACATTTTCAATGTTATGTTCTAAGTGGGAAGTGAATTGATTCCGAACGCCACGTTCTCATCATCTTCCTCCAAATTCTCCCTGTCAAAATAAAAGTTAGTTTTTCGAATTAAAATTCTCTCTTTCCTCTTATGTATGGTGTCACACACCCCTTCTTTTTCTCTTCTCATTCTTCCTGATCTATTGTTGTACCGTTATTAATTAAGTAATTGTAACTTAAACATTTTGTAATTTTGTATTAAATATTTTCAACGTTATGTTCTAATTTTAAAAATGAACTCTTTACATATTAAGTAAAATAATATGACTAAAAATATATGTTTAAAAACAATTGATCTTATTTTTTTAACCATATGCAAAACAATAAACTTGTTCGGTTTCAACGACTTAAATCAACATATTCTTTAATTGTTGAGTTCAGTTTCAATGGCTTTTTAAGAATTTACACAAGTACAAGGTGTGTAACTTGTTGTTTCCAATATACTTGATATACCTGCATCATTTTGAAATAGATTTAGAATATCCTTGTCAATCAGATTGTAAATTGCATGATCATTTTTGTACTATGTGTACATTTTCTTAATAAACCTGATTCGGTCCATTGATGACCAAATAAAAGGATGATCAACACTCGAACAAAGAGAAGTCATCCCGGACATTGAAGTTACACCCTTTGGTTTTTAGACGATGTCAAGAAACCGTCTTAAGACACGACTAACAACTTGTTCAACATTCACCTCCACTTCTGCAAGAAACATAGGTAGGACTGATTTTCTCATCATTGTGCATAAGATACTCAGGTCAGCCTCATAAGTATTTGAATCATCCATCAAAGGCAACACTCGGACTTTTGAATTTCGTTTGGTCATAAATACATTTTCTTGCAGATCCCCGATTGGTTACCCAAAATTAGGATTTTGTTTTTAATATTTAAGAACCATGAAATAGAGGGTGGAGATTGCATAAGACTTATAGAAATTAGAGGTATGATGTGAAGCACTGTCACGGAAATGGACACAACGCCGATAAGTGACAAAGCAAAGCGTAATTTGGTTGTTAGTAGTTGTTCGTTAGTATCTTTTAACTAGGCGCATGAATTTATCATTAATTCAATATAAATATAGAAGATCAATCAAAAATTAGGTACATTCATAAATTTGTTTAGCTTTTTCATCCAAAAGCTTGGAATACCAAGCAGGTCATTACATAAGCATAAGTAATCAAAATCCTAAAATACTAATCAAAGATCATGTGCGGTCATTACAAGTAATCATAAGCATAGGATAAGTAAACTAATAGCTAAAATGGAAAGGTTTTTTTCCTGATTCTCCATTCCCTCTTTGCCTCAAGTGTGAGGATTGTTCCTAATTTGTTACTTTTTAGAGGATCACGTTCGAACCAAAGCTCCTTCTTGAAACCTTTTGATCTTCAAAGCAAAGCTCCTTCTGCTCCTTCTTAACAAGTGGATTATTTTCCACCTTGATCTTGTGCATGTTACGTGCAAACCTAGTCATTCGATCTCCTGATGTGATCAGCTCACGGGGAATATATCCCATTTGTAACAGTGGCATTCTCTCCTTGAATGCAAGAATGCATTCCAATCTTTCTTTCTCATCATCTTCAGTTATTCCCTCATTGATCTGATATAATCCAATACTGTAACCCGACCTTAGTGTAACATTCTTAATTCCCTTAATTTCACACATATTCAGCATTGAAATAATTGCTTTCGTCTCCACAGCATGTACACCTTTTGTAGTTTCTTTTTCAAACTGCATTTGAGCCTGGTACCAACATATGTATTTGAAATCATGAGTTCTCAGAATTCCTCCCAAAAATCCTTGTTTTACTTCATGAACATATGATCCCACAGTGGTTAAAATAAAGGTATCCCTTTTGGGTTCAAGTAGATGCACAAGTTTGTACTCTGTAAAATGAAATGAAAAGATAAAGTAGTGAACTTTTAGTGAAGTTGGTGTGGATTAATAATTAAGCAACAATTATGTACCCTCTTTTTTCAAGGTTGAATGTGTACCATTTTGGTTGCTTCTTCTCAATGTCAAATCTACAATTTAACATAATTGTTGTTTTTTTGAGGGCCTAAAAAGAAAATTTCTTACATTTCTAAGTTACATTTTCTAATGGTAAGTATAATTTGGTTGAATGGTTGTATAACAACATTGCATGAATCAACTCATGAAAAATTGAAATAAACATTATGTAATGTCGGATTACACTATATTGTATAATGTCACAAAATTAAAAACAAAAAAAGTGAATTAAATTGTATATATAATGTCACAAAAACAAAATATAATGTTGTACGGTTGTTAATTAATTGTAACTAAAACATTTTGTAATTTTGTATTAAACATTTTCAATGTTATGTTCTAGCTAATTTTAAAAATGAACTTTTTCTATATTAAGAAAAAATATGAGTAAAAATATATGTTTGAAAAGAATTGATCTTATTTTTTTAACCATATGCAAAACAATAAACTTTATCCGTAAGTTTGGAATAACCAAATTTACAGTTTATCTTCCATCCCATTTTGTATTTTTTTCATCTTTTATCATAGTTTCCATCTAAATTCTTGTATGAAGATAAATAATGAATGAACTTGTTACAATTCAATTTCATTTTAAAACAGCTTTAAGAATGAAAAGAGAAACAAAGGTATTCTATATGTTGAAAACCTACAAGATGGTATAAATCATCATACAAAAACATTAATGTGTGGGGGTCTTCAAGAGAATTTTTGGTTACTACAAATTTGAAGGAGTTAGTGATAAAGAGGTGACCAATAACCTCGCATCATTAGTTCTTAGGTCAATTAATGAACCAACAATGAATGGAATTATTGTTGAACATCATGGTGGAAATATGTTTTCTCCTCCTGATCATAGAAGGATATCATAGATCAACTGTAAAACCATTGAGACATTGTCTACATGGTTGATCTAAGAGCTGATACGAGGGAGGTTTTCAAAATTCTTTGTTTTGCATCCAAATTTGATGCACTTCCCTTTAGACGAATCTTTGTAGAAGTGATACACCGGAAATTACAGTATTTATTTACTCAATTTAATGTTTTTATTATTTATTTCTACATATTCGTTGTATTACTTTAGTATTTTTATGTTTTTCAATCAGTTGTCTCGAAATCAGCTAAAAAGTACACATAGAGCAAAACGAAGAAAATTGGACCAAAAAGACATGAAAAGCACGTGAAAACACAGACGGGACCACACCCCACGTGCTGCCACGCTCACAGTATGGCCCAGCCACGTCCCAGGCGCCCGCCAAGCACAGCACGCGGGAGCTGCTCCTTCCACATGCGCGTTGTCCCTCCCAGCGTCCGCTGATCCCCTCCATTTGCCTTTCGGGAGGAGCACAATGGCCCTTCCAGCGGCCGCATGCGCTCCGCGCCTGCAGATTGATCGTATGGTTGTGATGCCACACGGCTTAAGTCCCACATCTGCCAAAATCAGAGTTTCTGTAGTGTTGGAGTAGTATATATACATGTATTTTCTTCACTTTCAAGACACACCACGATTACCGCTCCTTTGAGTGATTGAGAGATAAACTGAGGACTTTTGTTTTTTGTTTTGTATAATCTCAATATTGTAATCATTTCAGTTGTTGTTCTGGTGTTTGTACTCAGAGTCTTTTCATTAATTTAGGTTTTTATTTATTTTGTTTTTATTTATTTATTGCTTTTATTTATTTTATACTACCTCCGTACCAAAATATAAGTCGTTTTGACCAAATTACACAAATTAAGAAATGCAATCATTGTTGTATGGAAAAGAGAAATTATGAGTTAGTTTACAAAATTGCGCCCTTCATTAATGGTATGGAAAAGATAAATTGAAGAAGTAAAAGAAGAGAGAGTAATAAATAGTTAAGGGTATAATAAGAAAAATAGCATTAAATGTTTCATTGGTAATGTAAAACGACTTATATTTTGGTACAAATTTTTTTCTCAAAACGACTTATATTTTGGTACGGAGGGAGTAGCTTTTATTTATTTTATTGCTTTTATTTATTTTTCCGTCTTAGTTTATTAGTTAATTATGTTTAGTTTAATTTTTGTCTATTTATTTATTATGCCTTTAGTTTAAATCTTAGTTATGTCTAGCTAATTTAATATTGCTAGGATGTGAGATTAGGAGCTAATAGGGTTCGGTAGTTAGTTTGTGCGATCGCTTTTAATGAGTTTTCCGTATTCAGTTTTTAATTACACATTTCCATAATTCGTCACGAGAGTGAGAATTATTAAAGTTGTAGGCCAAATTAGCGAGAGTTGCGTTTTATATCAGATAGTAAAAACTGAGCACTAATTCTAAACATCGCGAGAGCTATTTAGGATTAGTGAAATTATATTGTTTTTCCAAAAATATTTATTTAAGTAAGTGAAAGTGAGCGAGAGCCGGAATTTATTTATATGAGTGTAATAGTAAAATTAGCGAGAGCTGCGATTAGTGTTTTTAAGATAATATATAATTCTTTTGAAAACTATACTTTTTACCTAGCACAAGTTAAATAATAAATCCTGTGAAGCAATTAAGATTACATCCTAGTAATTCCCTTTATTAATTAATTAATCTTAATTTTAATTTCTATTTTAATTTTAAAATGTGACAACCAATCAACCCAAGGGGTGTGGTTGAGCGGTTGGGGCTCATCCTCCCTTAACCAAGGGTTGAGGGTTCGATTCTCACCTTGGGTATGGAGCAGCTTTAAATCCTTGGGCCAACTATCCCATTCATCGAGGTGCCTTCAATCTAGCGAGTGAATAGTCACTGTGTTCGGCGGTGGATATCCCGGATAATTTAATCACTAGCCTTAGATTTACAAAATAACAATAGATAACGGTAATCACATTGGTCCCTTGGGTTCGATAATCTTTTAAAACTACTCGACACGACTGTGCACTTGCAGTCAATGATTTTATATACGCATTCGTCCGATCAAAAGATAAAGTAATCTGTCAGTGGTTAACCACCACAGAAAGGTTTCTCCATGTTAATGTGTGAATCACCGATCCACATATAAAAACAAACATCTTGCTGCAGGTCCATCTCTCAAGGTTGTCTTTTACAAGTGTGAATCTTGCAGCAGATAACATAAGAGATACAAATTCTGTTATTAGACAACACCTAAATAGATTAATGAAAGTAATAACAAGAAGACAACAGAATGATGTTGTTTACTCTTGCACTAGAATTTAGTCAAATAATTGTTCAAGAAATATGACACAATGATTTCATTTTGCTACTATTTCTTGGTCTTACGAGGGAATTAGTTGCTTTATGTAATCAAAACAACATTCACAACTTTAAAGATAGGAAAGTAATGAATAGTCGTGACTCATAGTCATTATATAAAAAACCTATTAGAACTCACAACTTCTCAGCGGTGAGACATCACTCGTTTTATTGAGGATAACCGTCTTCCAATAATAAAGCTTCGTGTAAGGGATGATGAAATAATCATAAGGAGAAAAGATCACTTGATTAGGTGTTGAGTTGCAAAAGAAAAGGAGATGAAATATTCATTCACTTTCCTTACTTTTCTAGTAAGAGGAGACAAAGTTGGTGGATTTTTGATTAGTTGCACAATAAATCCTCCAATCAGTATCTTCTTCAACATCTAACATATGTTACAGTTTCAGTGACCAATTTAGACTGAAAGTGCTTTATATAACTTCTTTTTGTAAATGATTCAATCAAACGTGTTATCAAAAGAGGAGGTTTCAGCGTTGAAAATATTTATACCCACGTCCATAGGCTGATAGGCATCCTATTCCCAAGGAAGGAAGGGATAGTGGTAATGCAATTTACCCTTATTGTACCCCACGATGTGTGTGGACTTTTTTATTTAAAAACAATATTCATATGAGTTTTAAATGTTAACAAAAATTCATTTTTGTAAAACTTTTTCAAATAAAACTCCAATTATTATATTCCTTCGAAAATTAAAACGAAATTAATTTTTACGTCCATTAAACAAACACAGCCCAAAACAATGTTGTTTACAAGAAACATGTTACAATTTATAAATTAATGGACAATGTTGTTTACCAATAGATTAATCTAACAATTTATAAATTTTTATTGAATATAACTAAACTTGATAGTTAACATATCAAATAATTTACAATTTCTATAAAATTTTACATAAACAACCTTCTATGATATAATCTTTTAATCCAACAATAGATTTTATAAAATTTGTATTCATTATGTTATCTAAAAATAAAATTGTATTCATAATAATGTTATAAATAGATTATACACCATAAAAGATATAAATGGCTTGTGCACATTAGACATTTCCTAAAAATAATGTTGATAATTTACTCAACTCTAAATTGGTACAGCTTGTCACATTGACTATTACAATGTACTCAACTCCTAAGACATAACTCGAGTAGTATCTTGATAGCCAAAATTGCACATCATTTGCATAAGCTATTTGAGGGATTAGTGTCAGGTTTACTCCAAATCAAAATCTACCACCCTCATAAATGTGAAACAAAAAGTGTGGAAAACCACTATGAAAATGCTCCTTGTTGTCCACTTCTTTCTTTCTTTCTTTGATTTTTCCTCATAATAAGCAACATTGTTCAAAAACCTTTTGTGTTTAGAGAAATTATCATTCTAAATATTAATTTGTAAGTATAATAATTTACTTTCTCTTCTTACTCCTTTTCTTTAGTGATGCTATATCTGCTAATGCATTTACTTCTGCTTTTTCCTGTTTGTTCTTGCTCCTTTTCTTTGGTGATGTTGTATCTGCTAATGCATTCACTTCTGCGTTTTCCTGTTTGTTTCCTTTCTCTGTAAATTCTTTATTTCTTTTTCTCTTCTTACTTCTTTGCTTTAATAATCCTTTCTCTTCAAGCATTTTCAGTTTCTGTTTTTTTCGCTCTTTTGCTTTCTCTTCAAAGCCATCATCCATCATCTTCATATTTGCAACATTCTTAGCACTGAAAACCTACACAAAGCATCAAAAGTAAAGAAGCCATTTGGAAATTATAAAAAAGAATCCTTGCATAGCTCATACTTTTAAATAGCTATAAATCACGAAGAGTCCATTAAATACATATGATTCAATGGCTAGACCGACAGGCAACACAAATAAAAACATACCTTTTTCATGAGTGAAAGCACCTCATTTTCTTTGTATTCAATCATTTCAAGTTGCCTTCCAATAAGGGCTTCTATTTCACGAATGAGATCAACATCATTCTGCCAATGTCATTTATATGGAGACAAGATGAAATCAACGCAAAATAAATATCAGAAACCTTAAAAAAATATCTCATTTAATATATAAAACACCATTGTCACAATTGAAACAATCCAAACAATGCCTCTGCAAACAGCAAGACCGCATATATGTTACAATGCCCTATTGATAGTACTATGTTTATCTCTAGAACAGATATTCAGTTATCATGTATAATAATGTAAAATTTAATATGCACCAAGCATGTAATTAAAAGATTTTAAAAAAAAATGGTTAATGCACAGGGAATCTGAGTATAACTTGGATATTGTTTTTAAATAACTTGACATGCTATAACTATAAGTATTTAAAAAATAAACAGCTACAAGGACTCGACATGCTCATCATATCTAGAGGGAAAATCTTCAAGATATAGAAAGCTTGAAGATAAGCAAAAATGTCAGCAACTAAGAATGCTCTCGATCATTTCTAGAATGGGCCATAATTTTTTAAGTTATGAAGCACGAACATCTGAACTTAAAGAGCTTATCATCTTGGATATGCATCAATTTGTTGCGATACATACAACATATATATATATATATATATATATATATATATATATATATATATATATATATATATATATGTTGCTTATTAACGATTGTGGTTCAAGCAGAATGGAACAAGTATACAGAAAGAGGAGAAGAAAAAGTGGTATACAGAAAAATGTTAAAATAGAAAAAATGAGAGGCTTCAAACTTAGAGTGTTGTAGGCATCAAAATGATGAGAGAAGGCAGCGCAACTGAATATACGATAAAGATTAGGGTTATTGTTTAGAAAATGAGAACCTTGGGCCTATCAATTTATGGTGTCCACTATCACTTTTCAAGATCTGCCGTATAGAACCGAGAGCATTCTTACACCATAGCGCTCTTGCTTTTTTATACCATTTTTGTAATAAAATGTGCCTAAAGCCCACTTTTGTAAATTTGTTGATTTAAAGCTTTAAAACGTTGGTGAAAAATACCTTTGATCACAAGTAAAAGTTTTGAAAAATTAAAAGCCATTATGTATAAAAAAGAAAATAAAAATATTTTTAAGTATTAGTTCATTTATAATTACTGGTACAATTTTATTTATCATTTTAATTTCAAAATTTTAATTAAATATTTTATTATGTTATTATTTTTATTTTATATGTATTGAGTACGTAACATATACATGTTCAGTCTCCGTGAGCTTAACTCGGTTGGTAAGAACATTGCATGTAAAATGCAGGGATCGAGGTTTGATCCCTAGTACGCTCACTTATACAAATTCTGCTATGTAAAATAAGGTTTGAATTTAACAACTAAATTATATGATGAGCACAATATCATGTCAAGCAAACAAGGGGATAGTTAAACAGTTTGAGGATACAGTACTAGAGTCCCTCTTTCATCAAGTAACGAGGTCGAGGTTTTAAATGTCAGAAAAGAAGCATTTGATTTGAAATATCATATTAGAGATCCTAAACATAAATGCCTTTCTGTCACAGTTAAGCATATGTGTTAGTATATAAATGCCTTTCTGTCACAGTTAATGTTTTAAGCTGTACAGCCAAAGTTAGACTTGATATCAAGAATGCATGGAGATGGTAAGGGATATTGGTGTACCAAGCAAAAAAAGTTCAAATTCTCATCATTTTACTTGTCCTTGTTGTCAATTGCGGATCACACAAAATAGCGATTTGTTCAAATTCCACTATGCAACAGTGCTATAGCTTCTGTTTCACAACATTGGTTTTAGTATATTTATACATTTGAAATTTACTACAATGATCATGATTTTTTCATCTCAACTTGCATCTCACCACTGCCTAAAATTTTTAGATCCACAACTTCACTCAACAAAAACACAATAGCATAATTTGAAATCAAACACCATGACAACTAGTTTTCTTAGCTACTGGTTCTGCTATCTATTTATCTACGGTGGACCGTGAAGTGATGTTCAGGAATACAGATGACGCAAACATAGAATTCAATCAACATAAGAATTACATGAAAAAATCAATGAATGAAAACTCAATTTCAAACAATAAAAAGATATTTGTAAAGGTCCATTTACTTTGAAAAAATGTTTTATGTTTTCAATATCTCTTTTTAGTGTCATCTGCACAAATCTTTTTAAAAAAGGAAACAAATTGAAAACATGTGCCAGTTTTGTAATTAAAAGTAAAAGCAGAAAATAAAAAACCGCAATGTTTGCTCCAATCACAGAAAATAAAAAGTGTTTACCTGAGTGACTAAGCTCAAAGCAAGCCCCCCTCTACCTGCTCTTGCAGTACGACCAACACGGTGGATATAATCTCGTGGAATCCTGCAGGTAAACAGTCAACTTCCATTACATCAAATGCTTCAAAAGTGAATGAATAAATAGTAAAATTGGAAAAGGACAATAAAAAGTAACCTTGGAACATCATAATTGATAACAAGGTCAAATGTAGGAATATCCAAACCACGGCCAGCAACATCAGTTGCTAGTAGTATAGGAACCTTTCCAGATTTAAATTCATGAAGTGCGTCAATCCTCTGAGCCTGTGATCTGAATGAATATAGAGCTGCAGCTTCTTGATCAAGCACTTCCAGCATTAAATTTAAACGATGACAATCTCTGCAATTTGAGAACTGTTAGAGTATCTACAAAATAAAACATGTTATTGCTTAGGATAATCTGTTAGCTTAGTAATAATTGTCATAATCTGTTTGCTTAGGTAAGCATGTATGACGCAGAATAACTATACTCATATATTACTTGTACATACTTTTCTAATGTGGAAGAATTACATTTCAGTTGTTGATGGCAAGGAAAAGAATAAAAAGCACACATAGGTGTGTACTGCATAAGCAAGCAAACTCTTTTTTCCAGCACATAACTCAACATTTACATTTGTTTTGGCTTAACTTAACAATCTCATTTTACCTCTTGAAATATGATTCTAAAACTGTCTTAGAATACAAGAAAATGAAACCAATTTTATATTAGATGCAAAACAGATAGTAGACAGAGTTGTTTAATCAATGTAATATCTGAAAGTGGGAACAAAAATGGCAGACCCTAATAGTGTAACCATAATACAGACAACAAAATTTTGTTATGAAAAATTTAAACAAATCATCATCTAGAGATATACCTGCAAGTAGAGACGAAGACAATTGCAGAACGGATGCCCATATCTTTCATTTTAGACAAGATATGCAACAAGTATACATCCTTCACCTTTTTAGGGATGAATATAACTTGTTGAGTGAGTGATTCAACTGTCTTAAACCCTTCATAAGCCTCGAAGGCATAAAGCTTATCTTGATAACGCTCACGCAACTTTTGCAGATTACTAGTCGAGGTTGCAGAAAAGAATAGGTTTTGCCGGTTTTCTGGTAAGCACTGAAAGATAACTTTCAATTCCTCTTGAAACCCAACATCCAAGACTCGATCTGCTTCATCCAAGACAAGAAACTGAAAAAGCAAGTGTCAAGTACAGCATAATCAAAATCTATGCTGTTAAACTCAGATAGCAGTGCTACACAGCGACCCCCAAAAATACTATAGCGGTTCTAAATGAAGATTAAATAACATCCATCAAGTTCTAAACGTACTCAAACTGACATACCTTCAAAATAAGACAAGCAAGTTCTAAAAGTAAACAAAATGACAAGCCACTAATCTAAAAACAAGCTTTCCCATCTGCATCTTCCTCGGCCTCCCATTCTCTTCTAAGCTCCACCACATTAAGATTATTTTGCTCATCACCTTATTCAAATTCTTCTTCTTCCACATACTACACCTTTGGACTCCTTAGCCACAGCTGTAGCAAGTCTAGATTGGTGTCTAGTAACTATTGCTGGTTCATTAGCCCCTATGGCATCACCAATGAACTCTTATCACGTGATTTTGAGATATTAGGGTACCAAAAGGAGTGTGAAATGACCAAAATACCCCCAACGTATTGAAATAATTTCCAAAATTAGATTTTTCTACATTTTTCCCCCAAAAGATAATAGTGACAGTGTCCTCTAAACACTACAACACTGCCATTGCTCTTCCATGGACCCTGTATTTACAGCCTCTATGGCCGCTTCTCTCAACAGCGGTTCGCGCCCCTCTAAAGTGGAGGAGAAGGGGCTTGCTGCGACACTATGCTAACTCCGTAGATCAAAATAATGGTTAACGGCTTAACGCATGATATATTGTTCAAAGCTGTTGGTAAGTTTATTTTTTCTAATTTTAATCATAAAAGTACAATATCCAATTTTGATTATTACTACCGCATGCAAAAGATATTCTAATCATTGATAGTTTTGTACTCACTCAAGTAAGGGCCATTTGGATTAGCTTATTTGAGTTAAGCAATTATGAAACTATTTGTGAGAGCTTGTAGAAACAAACATACTCATAACTTATGAAAACATACCAGTTATATAAATAGCTTATGCCTAAGTGCTTATGCTCTAATAGCTTATTATTAAGTTGTCTATCCAAAAACAGTCTAAAATCAATTGTATTAGCAGATCAAAACAAGAGCAACAACACAATCAATCAATATACTCCCTCCGTTTCAAAATGTGTGTCGTTTCACGCATTTGCACACATGTTTTATGAGTAACACTTTTACGAATTTAACCCTACTTTATTGGTTTGTTTTCTTGGAATTAATGCAAATAGTAATAACTAGGGGTAAAATTAGAAAATGTTGCAGCAAATTGAATACGACACTCATTTTGAAACGGAACCGAGGGAGTATAAAATAAAAACAACACATTCACCAAATTCATAATGATCATTATTCATCACCTTAGTCCTAGCGAAAATAGGAGCAATTTCAGGATTATCCTTAAGCAAAACCTTAATCCTTCCAGGAGTAGCAATAACAATATGAGGCCTAGCAACCAACTTCTGAGTCTGAGTAAGCATATCCATACCACCAATAACCACCGCAACTCGTACCGGAATCGACGAACCAAGCGCAAGAAACTGATGCTCAATCTGATAAGCAAGCTCGCGCGTGGGAGTCACGACAAGAGCAAAAACACCGAAAACACGCTCCGCGAGTCGCTGAAGAATAGGAAGAGCAAACGCCGCTGTTTTACCGCTACCAGTCTCATCAATTCCAATAACATGACGACCTTCTAGAATCTTCGGGATGCAGTAATGTTGCACGCGCCGCGGAAGCTTCATTTCGAGCGCTTTGCAGGTTTTGACTACCCATTCGGAGAGGCCGAGATCGGAGAAAGTGGTGGTGGAAGTTTTTTCGGGGTTTGAGTTAGGGTTTTCGTGGGTGACGACGTCGTTTTGAGGGATTTGGGGTTTGGTGGGGAGTGAAGGGTTTATTGAGGGTTTGCGTGATGGTTTGAAGAGTGGGAAATTTTGTGATACTGTGTGGTGTGATTGCTCCATTTATTGAATGATGAAATAAAATAAAGAGAAAATGTTGGTTGATTGAAGAATGGTGATGATGTTGAGTAGTGAAGGAAGAAGGAGGCCAATACAGCAACAGGGAAAAGAGAAGAAAAAAGATGGGAGGTGTAAGTTTAGGGTTTTAAGAGTGGATTTTTGTGAAACTATGGGTTTTGAGATATTACTTTTTTTTCTATATCCTAGTTACACTCTAAAATGACCAAATTATCTTTGAAATAGATATAAACTAGGAATAAACCCGCGCGTTGCGCTGTTTCGATTAAATTATATAATTAAAATATTTTTCTAAATGAAAAATAATAATTGTGATAAGTATAACGTAACATTGCTAAATAAATAATATTTTTATTTATTCTTTTTATAAGTTAATAATTGTCGTAAGTAAAATGTGATTATTAAAAAATGTTTGATATTTTATTTTTGACTAAAATAATGTTGGATATTTGCTATCTCAAAAATGAGAAAAATTTTAAAAATAAATAAAGTATGTTTTTTTCCTAATCAATGCTAGTTGTTAATATATTACAAAATTCCGTTTATTTACGGTTTTTTTTTATTTTGTTCTTGAATTAAAGAATATACTAATATATTCAATTTACATTTGTTACGTTAAAAATATAGTTTCATTTAAATTTTACAGATGCATTGAATATTTTTTACATACAAATAGAGTTTCATTTTAAATAATTAAAGACTATAATATTTAATTAATTTAATTTTTTCAGTTTGAAGTTGATACAAATTAAAAAGATTTGCTTTTCAAAATTACATATGGGAAGTTATTTATTTATTTATATATTTGTTTCAAATGATTTAATAAAATCTCAAAAATATTAAAAAAAAAAAAAAGATTTGGATCTCTATAAAGTGATAAAATCCAAGATTGCTATTGTAACAAATCTAATAAATTTTTTATGTTGTACATATATAATATCTAGTTTATGAATCAACGGTTAACATTATCCACTTTACACTCTAAAGTTAATCATTCGCTTTTGAGGAACTTGATCCTAAAACATTAATTGTAGGATCGTTCAATATAAAAAAAATTACAATTTTTTTTATTTTATAAGCTTCTCTTTTAAATAACAGCATATTAAATGAATTGGAAGTAATTATAATTATTTATTTTATTCTATATAACTTACAACCTTTTTATTAACCTTTCATATCTTTTCATTTTAAATAAATCTTTATCTTTGGTTTATGAAAAAAAGTTTTATTTGTAAAAATATTTGAAACCAAATAAGGCATTACTTTGAATATTTTTTTTCTAATATTTACATCACTAAAAATATTATAAAGTAACATGCTTGATAAAAAAAGTCCTATAGTAAAATATTTGTAAATAAATTTACCTTATGAATCAACGGTTAACATTATCTTGTGATGGGTAGCTCAATTGGTTAAGCTGACCAGTTGAGCTAAGGGTTAAGGAGCTGCTGGAGGTCCAGGGTTCGAATCCTGACAAAGGAGAAAAAATGTATAATATACTAACAACTAACATTTGCCTATCAAAAAAAAAAACGGTTAACATTATCTACTTTACACTCTAAAGTGAATAGCTGAATCCTAAAACATTATGTATCTAAAGTGAATAGCCAAATCCTAAATGAATTGAAAGTAATTATAATTATTTATTTTAATCTATAACTTACAATCTTTTATTAACATTATGTATCTTTTCGGTTTAAATAAATCTTTATCCTTGGTTAATGAAAAAATGTTTTATTTGTAAAAATATTTTAAAGCAAATAAGGCATTGCTTTAGATATTTTTTTTCTAATACTTACATCTCTAAAACTATTATAAAGTAACATGCTTGATAAAAAAAGTTTCATAGTAAAAGATTCATATATACATTTACCTTATTGAAAAATTTAGTATGTATAGTACACTAACTTTGTGGTTGTTTTGTATAGAGTATGCACTACTAAATTTTATGTGATTTTTTTTTTCATGTGAGCCTAGTTTTTATATTTAGTTTTTCTATTTGTTTGACTATGGTAGTTTTTTTTTGTAATTTTTTTAATTAATCTTCTTTTATTGATTGATTGTGAAGTGTTATCATTTCTTTATGAATGAATACAATAATTTGGAGATGTTTAAATTGATAGAAAAACTTCTATAAAACTTGCCACATAGATAAAATAGAGGCTAAGAAATAACATATGAACCAATCATCAATATTATGTGCAATCAATAGAGTTAGACTATAGAGTCACAAAAAAAAAAAAGATTTTTGTAACATATGAACCTATTATTATTATTATTATTATTATTATTATTAATGAAATTAGAGCAATCAAATAGAGGATGTTAGAAGCTTTTCTAAGCATGCCACATAGGCAAAATGAAAGCATATAAGCTTGGGTAGCTTCCCTTTATATATATAAGATTGAGTTTGCATACCATATGTAAATTGAATTGATGTAAACTGAATTTGTGTACCATATATAAATTTAATTAGTGTACCATATGTAAAATGTGTTAGACTACACGGCTATTCATTTAGAAGGGGATTGAATAAGTGATCCAAAAACTAACGGTTATTTTAAAAAAATTACTCACTTAGAAGCCCACATATCGTAGTCTACAATGCACCAAACTTTGACCAAAGAAAAAGTTGTATAACACTCTTGAAAGGAATACGATAAAATGATTCTAAACAAGTATGGAACGATTAATTTATGCAAGACAAACAAGCTTATTGTTTTTAAAACGTTTTTCACAAGTTTTATGGCCGAGTCTTTGTATATCACAAACAAAGCCTTGAGTGAGGAATTTTATCGAACACCTTGTGTGCGATATGAACGATAAACTTCCGCACAACAAAATCAATAATAATGAACAATAAAGCGATAAAGAGAAACAACTCACAAGAGGTGATATGGGAGTTCCCAGCTTTCTTCGTCCTCGCTTTGGCCGGTACCTCCCCCCAATTCCGTGGAAATCGAAATCGAGACTTTATTTAAAAAACAATGAATTTAACGTATTAATGCACAAGTGTTCAGAAGAATACTATACTCGAGCACAAGGACTAAATCTTACTCTTGAAGTAGCTTCTAATAACCTTGTGTGAACCTTCACACAACTTGTGACTTGAACCTCCGATTCCGACGATTCGATCTACCTCGTTCTTCAAGCCCGAAGAACCTTATGCAAGCAATCGTCCCGGTTGAATTTCCGTCACGTGTGAAATCTCAAGATCTTGATACTTTTCAAATCTTGATGAGAAACCCCTGATTCCACAATTCAACAAAAAAGATCCGTCAAACACGATCCACCATGTATGTTATCAACCAATCAGTCGTTACCCTTTATTGAATTTGGAGTTTGTTGAAGATTGAATGAAGATGATGAACTTGGAACCAAAAACTCTCTAGATCTAAATTACTTTAATTTTGATCAGAGACTTGTTTCTCACATTTACAAAACCAACACATGTTGCTATTTATATGGAAAACAAGAAGGAGTAAAATTTTGGCAATTTAAACAGCAGTGTATCGATACATAGCAGAGTGTATCGATACATCTTTAATGATAGAGAAAAATTAAGTTTTGACTGATATGTATCGATACATATATGGTGTGTATCGATACACATATAGCGCCCTGTAAAAAACATGGACTAGTGTGTATCGATACAAACAAATGTGTATCGATACAAATGAGTCTCTCTGTAAAAAAATTGGACTTATGTGTATCTATACATATTGGTGTGTATCGACTAGAAAAAAATTCTATTATGGCACATGTGTATCGATCCACATATCATGTGAATAGATACATATTGTTCTCTCTTAGTGTTATGTATCGATATAGACAGAGCATGTATCGATCCAGTTGTCTTGAAACTATATCTATCGATCCATATACTATATGTCTCGATCCAAATGACCTGAAAACTGATTTTTCAAGTTCTTATAACGCATTTTCGCTACCAAATCATATTTATCATTGTCAAAATGTATTTTATATTATTTTCACATGTTTTGAAAATTATTAAAACTCGAGAGGGAACTTGTGCATTTACAAACTAAATTTGCAAACCATATGTAAACTCAAATTAAACATATGTAAATTCGGTTTGCGTCTGTCTAAGTATACCGAAATTATCATTTTCTAAAATCGAAAATTGTATTAAACATTAGAGAAGAATTTTATGCAACTTATTAGTGCAAAACAAAAAATTTCACTAACCTATGAAATAAATTTTTAATTAAAGGTCTTCAAATTCAATCTTCAAGCTTTGATTGTGATTATATGGTTTGAGAGAAAAAAAAACAATGGAAGAAGGGGTGTAGAAATATAATGAAAAATAAGTTTTAAAAACATATACTACTCCATCGTAAAATGTAAAGAAAAATTAGTTTAAAGAAGATTGATGTATTTTGGTTCAAATTTTAGATTAGATACATTAATTTTAGTTGATCAATTTTACCTTACATTTTGACACAGATGAAGGGGGCAATTCTAGTTATAATAAAATTGAAGTAAAATTTAGGTGTAACTAATTTTTTTAGGGGTGTGAGAAAAAATTTTCTTAGGAGACACTTTTTTGGTCTTCAAAGATATTTTTTATTTTTAGTAACAGAAGACTACGGTTCGATTTTATAGTTTGGGAGTGGATAGAATCATTTGATTACTGATTTTGAATCACATTAAATTAATGGTGAAAACAAAAAAAAAAGATTAAAATAAAAAAAAAAATAAAAGCTAACCAACTAAAAGAAATTAGTTGAATGATTGGACGGAGAAAAAATATCCCTACAACTACAAGCAAGAAGGAGGATTCTCATACTTTATACTACATCAGTCTCAAAACTATTGTTTTTACGCGCGCATATCAATATATAATTTGAATAATTAATATTTTTAATTTTCTTTTGTAAAAAATTATAAAAATTTAATATTATAAAAATATTCATTGAGATAAATCAAATAAAATCTTATTTATTAATATACATACATTAATGAAAAACTACGACCAAAATAAATATAAAAAATTAACAAAACCAAAACAAAAATATCATTTGGACATACTATGTATATATTTAAAAAGAGTAATGTGTGTTTCAGTATTACTTTAATAATCATTTGGGCTACGTACCAAAACAAAAATATCATTTGGACTAAATGTAAGAAAAATTAGGAAAAACAATTAATTAATAAAAAGGCCAGATCCAAGATTGCAAGAGTTTGTATGTTTGATTTTGTAATATTGAACTTGGCCAATCTTTTGTGCGAATAAATATTATATAAACATGCTATGGCTTTCATATGTGTTCGATGAGGGCTTAAAGCTTCAGTTTGATGTGTTAATATATGATGATAACACAAAGTTTTGTCGTGCAATCCCTCTGAACTTTTTTCCAATACTCTTAAAATCGCTGAACTGTTTTCTATCACTTTGAACAAACTGGCATAATTGAAATGAACAACAACTAATCATTACTCAAATGATTCAAAGAATATGTGCACGAAGAAAAAATTTTACTGTTTGTTCTGTCACATTATTATACTTATGTTGTAAATTTGATTGAATTACTTTGAGTGACAATTTTTCCGATGAACGAGGATTTCGAACGAGTTAGTTAACTTCTAATGCATGTTAGATGTCAATGTTAAAACAGCTTACAAACAATGATAATCAAATCTACTGTTCCCTTCTAATGTATATTAGATGTCAATGTAATTTCACGTTTAAGGTGGTATTTTCGATTTTTTTTAAAGCATTTCTAATATAACTAAATAAATAGTCGACTAAATTTTTTTATGGGTTTTGTTCCGGTTTAAGTTATGAGATTTGGTTATCTTTATAGAAGATGATTTTATTCGGACACTAAGGCTTTGTTTGGATGAGGAGAGAAAGTTAAAGGAAAGAAAATGAGTGAAAAGTGAATAGAAAGTGAGATGATTATTATGTTGTTTGGTATGAATGAAAGTGAGAATAAAGTGAAAGGAAAGAAAGTTATGATTTTATTAAATGACATAATGGCCCTTGTATTAAAAATGTATATATACACACACAAAAAATTGCAAAATATATTATAATAAAATAACGCAGCATGATTTTTATCTAAAGAAAAAATAACATAGCAGGATGACTTATTTTAGCTGAGTATATGCCATGCCAAAGCAGCCTATGTGACGTGAGAAACACAAAAATTGGTTAAGTACATGAAAAAAATAATCTTCAAAACTGAGGGCACTTTCGTCAAGTTTTGGAATTGAATGTGTATTTCATGTTTTCCGCTCAGATTTGGGGGGATGGGTTTTTAAGGTGGGTCCCACCAAAATACTACTTTCTTTCCTCTATAAGTTTGCAACCAAAGGGGGGAAACACACATTTCAATAAATTTTCCACTCTTCCAACTTTCTTTCCATTCACTTTCCATCAAACCAAACAATGTGTAAAGGTAACACTACTCTTATTAGAATTCGAACTTTAATTCACCACGTTAGGAGTAATTCATCATGTATTTTTTTTATCTCCGTATTCTTTGAATCTTTTGAGCAATGCTTAATTGTTCGTTCCTCTCAAGTCTCAACTATGGCCATTTTGCATAAAGAGATAGAATTGAAATCAAGCATATAAACTAAGTTTATAGTATATATGGGCCCAGCGATTTCAGAGGGTTGGAGCAAAGTTTAGAGGGGATACACAACAAAACTTTCTGTTATTGCATCCAACTGATGCTTTAAAGTTTAAGCCCACATCGAATAATGAACTAAAATATGGAATATTTATAAATGATTGGCGCAAACCATGTATTGTCCAAAATTAAAGGTTTTCTTCTTAAATAAATAAATAAATAAATTTGTATGATGAAGAAAATTTTTAAGTTAGGTTTTTTCTCAAACTAAACTAGGTATTACAATATATTTGGTTCAATTTTTTTTAAATAAAAATCATTAATCAAATTAAATTGCATGGTTTAGTAGAAAAATAATTTATATAAGTTTTTTTAACTAAATAAATTTTTTACAGTTTTTAGTTTATATATATTTAATTTATAATTTTATTTTTAAATTGGTTCAGATATGAACCCATCAAACTCTATGTCACATTTGGCAAAATGTTTGGGTAAAATAAAAATGGTTTATTGGCCTAAAAATCATAAAAATAGTTTCAAAGATTAATCAGAGAGTTGGTGTAAGAAAGTTTGGGGTAGGCGACTAGGTGTGCTGGCACAAGGGGACAAAATAAAGGTGGATAATGTGGTAGACTTGTTTTACTCACACTGTGATAGTGTGATCGATGGTGGTGGTGATGATGAGAGCGAGTGGTGGATTGGTGTTGAACAGAATTGACGAGAGACGAGAGAGAGAGAGAGATCGTGAGTAGTGAGTATAGAGGGAGAGAGTGTGGGATTCGTGAGAAGTGAGAGAGCACAGTGGTGTTGGTGAGTAAGGAGGGAGAGAGAACGTGACTTTTAATAAAAAAAGAAAAAATATGTAGAAGTGAATAGTGTTATACTTTTGTTGTATTTTTGTTGACAAATTTGTCTAAATATCATTTATGAGGCTTAAATAGAAACAAATAACAATAGTATGATTCGTGATATAATCGTGAGCTGTTAAGTCGTGACATATATCAGCTCTCTTTTGCTCTTGTTAATTAGAATTTCATGTTTTGGTTTTTCTTGTTAAACTCTGTGAACTGCGTGAAAATGGTATACTCCAGATTCGAGAGTCTAAGAATTTTATATCAAACTCTCTTGATGGAAAAAAATGTAAAGCAAATGCAGCCCAAACATTTCCTTGTTCATTCAACTTAATTTATCCTTCAACTAGCCTTTCACCCGCGCGATGCGCGGTGTTGTACCCCAATTTTGGACCAAAAATCCAACCTTTTTCTTTTTCATTGTAAAATATCAAAAATATTCATCGTATAAAAATATTCTCGCATTTATTCTATATCCGCCTATTTACTTTTTTTACTCATTATCATTGTTTTTATTTAATTATCTTATTACCTTTTTTTACAAAAAAATACTTTTTGTCGTTTCCCTTTTATTAAAAAATTTCTACATTATCATTACTCACCTTTTTCAACATTTTTTATCATCATATTTCATTTTTTTCTTTTATCACTATTATTGTTATAATCACAATTATCATTTATCATCATTATTATTATTCTCACTATCACTATTATTATTATTATTATTATTATTATTATTATTATCAAAAATTCTTTTTCAAAAAAATAGTACTTTATTTATTTATTTACCTATTTTCTTTACTATCATTCATTTAAAATTTCTTTTGATCATTTTTGCTAGATAAATATAATCATAAAAAAAGGGGGACAGTTCTTTTTTAACCTTCTCTTTTTCCTTTTATTTCATTTTTTTCGGTCATGCTTTTTTATTTTTATTATTATTGTTATGCAAAAAAACTGAAAATGAAAATTTTTTGAAAAAAAGGATCCAATGTTTCAAACAGAATTCTGCAAAATCACCAACACAAGACAGTGACTTTCTTGTCTTCTTTCCCATTTTTTCATTACCAAAACTGATGCAACAAAAGGGACTTCTGTAATTTTTCCTCTATCATTTCAAAACCCTAACACTCCAACCATATAACAGAACACAATTCACAGAACAAGGGGGGGAGGAGCGAACGGCAGAAAGAGAAAAAAAGAAACACCAAAACCAAAAAACCTCTAAACCTTCAAACCTCCAAACCTTCAAAAAACCTAAATCTCCACAAATCAAAACCAGAAACAAACACAAATCACAAACAGAAGCAAAACAGTTGCTCCACCATTCTTATTACAACTCAAAACCAAAATCAAAAAAACAGAACAGAAACCAAATAGAAACACAAAACTCACAAAAATTTCAACAGAACCCAAAAACACAAAAAAAAAACCGAAAAAAAGAGGAACAAGAATCAGAAAAGAGAAGAAGAGAACGAATCAAAGGGGAGAAAGGCGGCTGTAGCAAAGCCACCACCGACCGCCACCCTCACCGCGCGAAACCACCTTTTCCGGCCAACACAAACGCCTCCGCCGGACCCCTCTTCAGCACTGTATGTTTTCTTTCGTTATTCATACGCATGCATCTTCTATTTTGCTTGTGCGATTTTGTTTGAGATTTGAGAGTTAGGGTTTGATTTTGGGGATTTAGGGTTCGGCCCCTTTTCGATCCGGCCGTTTGGTTGGTTTTTTTGGTGATTTTGACCTTAGATTTGTGTTTAGAAGAGAATTTTAGGGTGGGTTAGTGTAGAAAAGATTTGGTTTTGAGTTATTTCCGGCGGCGGCGCCGCCACCTTGTTGGCCGGCCGCCGCGCCGGAACTAAGAACACCACCGTGTGTTCTTCATCAATGAAGAACCCTAGCAGAGCAATAGAGAGAATAGAAAGATTCTGAGAGAAGAGAGAGGAGAGAAAAGAAAAAATGACTAAAGAGGAAAAGAAAATCCACTTATACTCCCTCCTAATCCCATGCCTGCGCGCGCACCATAGGCTTACTGTGCTCTCATCAGGTGATCGCTGATCTCTCATCAGTTGACTTATACTTCCTACGTTCCAGTGCGCACGCACGCGCGAGGCTTACTGTGCTCCCTCGCTCTTATCAGCCTCTGATTTACCATCAGATGGCTTAGATTGACCCCTTTTGTTTGGGTTTTGGCTTAGACTTAGGATTTCCCCCTTGAGTCTATATTTTTGTTGTATGCACTCCCCATCTTGCTATTTGCACCATCTTTTTTAGTTTTCTTTTATTATTAGGAAAAAAATAAAAATATTTGTTTATTTGGTGTGACTTTATTTCTTTTATTATTTACTTAGAGAAATGCAAAAATATAAAAATATATAAAAAAAAAGAACAAAAATGTTAGTTTGTTGCCATGATCTTTTTTTAGTTATTTAGTATGCAAAAATATAAAAAAATAACAAAAATATTAGAGAAATTTAAATATGCTATGTTTGAATTTTTTTTTGTGATGATTGATTATGTTTTTGTTAATTTCATTTTATGGAATATATGACATGTTTTTTATTAAAATTTTCATGCATGCATGCATTTAAAAATCTTACATTTTTGCACTACATCACATTATGCATTTTTTAGTCACATAACCTTTTACAAAAATTTTACATCACATTACATTTTATATCACATGTTCACTACACATTTTTACATGCATACATGCATTTACAACATTACATTTTTTTTACTACGTCACATTATGCATTTTTGCATATCACATAACATTTTTTACAAGTTTTTGCATCACACTACAATTTCACACTACAACTTCACATTACAATTTTACTTTACATTTTTTCACATGCATACATGCATTGCATTTAGGTTAGGACATTGCATCATTAAAAAATGCATGTTAGAGACAATATTTTACTTTATAAAATTATTGAGCTCTAGCATTAGCATTAATAGTGAAGGACCATTTTCGGTCTAAATTCATTCTCTTCATAAAAAATAAAAAATAAAAAAACTTTTCTTTTGATAAATAAAATTGCATGTTGCTTGTGTGCTTAGGTTAGAATTATTTGTTGTTGTGAGTGGCCTCCAAAAATGTATTATCATGTCTTTGCCTCCGACACATTTTTTTTCACACACTCCACTTTTAATTAGGATGTTATTTTGCGATGTTTCCTTTTCCTCTCGTATGTGCATTTCATTATCATATTTATTTCTCCGCCCTTGCATTTTACTTTTATGCATTGTTATTTATTTATTTATTTATTTATTTTGCTTATTATTATTTATTCATTCAAATTCGATATGGTTGTAAATTAATTATTCAATTGGGTTGTAATAGCGTAGGACTTTATTTATTGCTTTTATTGCTTTCCTAGTTTACACAACACATACAATGCCAAATTTCATTTCCAAGCGAGAGAACTCGTAATTAAATTTCAATTGATTACGAGGGCTCTTGCGACAAAACTCCTTTCAACCTTCAAGCGCGATATTTTATAAAGACAAAAACAACCGTAGGTCCACTCTAGTCGCAACGTCATTATACTATTTCACTATATTATTTATTTACACTTAACCCTTTTTTACATGACCAATCTTTATACTTTCTTACATCTTCTTTTCTTTTTAAACTTTCTTTTTTTCAATATAATAATTACGTTACTTTCAAGAAAAACCTTTTTTATTTACAAACAAAAAATATATTTACAATTTCTTCCTTTTACTCACCTTAAGGAAAATCCTTTTAACCTATTTTACCTTTTACTCACACTTAACTCTTTATCATAACAAAACTTACGCTTTCTTACTATTTCCTTTTTACCATTTTCCTTACAAAACAACAATTACATTACTCTCAAAATCCTTTCTTTTACAAAGAAAAAAAATACTTTACACTTCTTTTCTTTTATTTATTTTATGAAATAAAATTTCCTTAATTTTTATCCACTTTCTTTTTCTTCTATACAAGTTCTCCCTCCATTCTTTAAGCATGTACAAAAGGCACTAAAAACATATAAGAGGTTACCATGGAGTACCATGGGCGCTTGAGGTGCTAATACCTTCCTCAAGTGCAACTAACCCCCGTACCTAGAATCTCTTTCTCTTAAGGTTTTCAATTTTTCCCCTCCTTTGGAAATGAAAAATAAAACTGTAGTGGGGTATGTCTCAAAAAACCCGCAACAGAAAAATGGCGACTTCATTGGGGATTCTCTCCTTAAGAGGGTTGAACCTAACTTATGTGTTTATATGTGTTTATTTATTTACATGCTTTATATGTACATTGTGGAGGGGTTCTTGAGTGATGAGACAAGCACAATACACTTGCTTGAGTGAACACATAAGATAGGATTGTGGTGGAATCATAGTTTTGTGTTTGGAGTAGTTCTGCACATACATGTGATATGGCCACGCTCGAGTGGAGGGTTTGTAAAAGTGGGGTTTGTCGGCACTAGTAGTGGTGTTGGCGACACTATTTTTATAGACCCCGAGAAGCTTGAGTAGCTTTTAGTTACCTTTAAACCCATCTTGGCCCTTAGTATGTAGCGCGATGGCTAAAGTCATAAGTAATTTTGATTTTAGTTGTTCCGCGATGCTACGCTCAAACGAGACTTTTCTTCGGATATTTCAGTGAGCCATGAGTAGTTATGCGCACCTGGTATTCAATAGGAAAGTTGATGACGTTGGGAACTTTATAGAGCCCGTGTTACGAAAAGAAGAAAAACCAATAGTTCATACATTGTGGGTGGTTTACCTTTTGGCTCCAACTTTATGCTATCCAAACCAACCATGTTTGCTTATGTTTGTGGTTGTTGCATCCATGCATTCATTCATCCAAAAAAAAAAATCTCTTTTCATTGGTTTTCAAAGGACTTAGAGGAATTTCTTGATAAACTTCACAATCATCATGGACCTTCAAAAAAAATGAAGGTTACTTTAAAAAGAAAAGAAAATTTCTTTTGATAATTAACAAAAAAGGAGGTCCTTTATGATTTGTATCCTAAAGTCCTTTGAAAATAAAAAAACAAAACAAAACTCTCTTTCTCATGCATCATTGTGCATTCATGGTCTTCTTCTACAAAGAGTCTAAGCTTTGTGTCTTCCTCTCAGTGGTCTGACGCTCTCGTGCAAAGTCAACTTGAAAGTCAACACTTGTGCAAACTCCAAAAAAAAAAAATGGAAGGTCTTGGGCAAGAGAATCAGCAGTTACAAGAAGATGTCACCGCTCTACAGGCTAATGTGGCTCAATTGACGGCTTTGTTTGAATCTTTGACTGCGGTGAGGGCTCCCCCTCCTCCGCCTCCTCCAACACAAAGTTTGAATGTCTCTGTCCCAGAAATCATCTCAATCTCAGCTCCGTTGTCCTATGTTAGCACGCCAACACTCACTGCAACTACACGGTACCCATGGGGTATGCCCGCCAATTTTGGAGAGAATTCTCAGCTTAATGATTATGGCGCTCAGTTCTATGTCATTACTGCTCCACAGACGATGGCATCTGTTCCACCTCCTGGGATGACTTCTGTTCCTCAAATGGTAGTGTCTATTCCGTCTCCAGAGATGACTGTTGCACCTCTCACTATGAATGTAAGGCAGTTTGAGACAGAGCCTGTTTACCATGCTAATCCAGCTGAAAGCGTGGTATCTTTTGGTCACAATGAGGAAATTCAAAATCAATTTGATGAGATTCAACGTGAAATTCGTACTCTCCGTGGAAAAGACTTGTTTGGAAAGAGTGTGCATGAGCTCTGTCTAGTGCCGAATGTCAAGTTTCCGCCGAAGTTCAAAGTGCCCGAGTTTGAAAAGTATAAGGGGATTTCTTGCCCTCAGATGCATCTTGTGATGTATACTAGGAAGATGTATGCTCTGACAAAAGATGATGAATTGCTTATCCACTGCTTCCAAGACAGTTTGACTGGTGCAGCTCTCAAGTGGTACATGAGCTTAGGTGGTTCAAAGATCAAGTCCTTTTTTGATTTATGTCAAGCGTTTGTGCAGCAGTACACGTACAATGCTGATTTGGCACCGGATAGAGATCAACTTCGAGCCATGACTCAAAAAAACAAGGAATCTTTCAAGGAATATGCCCATAGATGGAGAGGGGTTGCCGCTCAGATTAGCCCGCCTCTTGAGGAAAAGGAGATGGCTAAAATTTTCTTGAAAACTCTTGATGCATTCTACTATGACAAAATGGTTTCCAGTGCGCTTCGGGATTTTGCCGACATGGTAGACATAGGCGTGCGCATTGAGGAAGCTCTCCGAGAAGGACGTTTGACAAGAGAGACTGCTTCTTCCAGAAATGCAAGAGAATTTGGGTCTAGCTCTAACATGAAGAAAGAACAAGAGTTGAGTATGGTGGCTCATGGGAAGTCAAAGAAGAACAAACAACATGTTGCTGCAATAATTCCTGCTACTGATACTGCTTCAAAAAGGGGACCTCTGTTTGAACCAATCCCTATGTTGTATGCAGATTTGCTTCCTATTTTGCTTGAGAAGAATTATGTTCAGACTAAAACACCTCCTAAGATACCTGCAATATTACCAAGGTGGTATAAGTCTGACCGTTTCTGTGCTTTCCATCAAGGATCACCCGGCCACGATACTGAACATTGTTTTCCTTTGAAAGCTGAAGTCCGGAAGCTAATTGAAGATAACGAACTTTATTTCAGGGGTACAGACCAAGTTTTTGTGATACAATAGGTGATTTGTTGCAATCTGGATTGCTGATGATGTTACTTTTGCTGCAATCGTCCAGTTGAAGTTAGTGATACTAGAAAGTTCATCCATATGGTTGCTAGGCTTTTATTTCTTTCTTGTCAAGCATTTTGTTTGCTTTTAAAATCATGTATTTTGTCAAGTACTTTTAATATAATAAACATGCATGTTTTTGGAATAAATTCATTCGTATTCACTCATTTCTTGTTTTATTACTTACAAACTTGGAGCGAGGATGATGAATAAATAACTAATTTTTGCTGATATATGCTTTCAATGGTGAGAAATCTAGTTGACGATGTAAGGCATTGTTTCTTTTCCCAAACAGTGGAGATATAAGGAGATAATCCGTAATCAGCCCATTTGAGCCTGAAGTCGGTGTTTCTTTCTTTTTTTTCTGAACCCTTAATCTTAACCTGGGGCAGGGTAGTATTTCAATCAATTTGATGATGCATCCTGATACAAGAGAATCAATTCTTCTGGTCATACCAAATTAGAGATTTAATCACAATGCTTTCCTCAGACAAAGGAAGCTGTCAAGAGATGAGACTCACAACAATTCGTACGACAGTCACAATCTTCATCTTACAAAGGTCATACAAAAAAAAACAGAGTGGTTACAAAAAAAAGAGAGTACAAAAAAAAAAGTGAATGCAAAAAAGAGCCCATAAAAAAAAATAAAGAGGGGCATCCCGATGGACCACAAATTCAAAGTTTGAAATGAACTAGTCCATACAAATAAGGAGTGATTCAAAAATAGGAATAAACTTCCCAAACAAAAGTGACTGTCACTTCAAGAAATCTCATCAAAGTCAATTCAAAAGAGCATCAATAAAAATTCTATCAAAGTGTCAACCTCAAACCTCATTGCAAAAAATTTCTTTTGTCGACTGAGTGCATCAGTCGAATTAATTGAATTTAGGAATGAAGGACATCAAGAAGATTGGGTGGGACCAAATAAAATTTTGAGCATAACAATCCTTTTTTGAAAACCGTGAGCCCAACCACGTTATATATAACATACAAAAGACCTAATTGAAGCTAGGTTCACTATGAAAGCATATTCGGCAAATTTATTGTTACGCTGACTCATCCTGTTTGTTGAGTAATCGATATGTGTTTCCACCACAAAAATATTCAATTTCAAAAACATACATATGCATTTTATCAAAAATACTCTTCAAAAGAAATAATTTCACTTGCAAATTCATACTTGACATCAAAGAAATTTGAGCTATGGTCTGGTCAAAGGTAAAACTGACTTGAGACGCTCCTAGACAGGGGCAAGTTATCTATGGATTCTGCTAATCAGGGGCAAACAAGTTGAAAGTTCTGCCAATCAAGGTTTCAAGCACTTGTGGCATACTGTGTTAAGATCATATATTCCTGAAAAAGTACACTAGATGTAAAAGGTCAGCCAGTCACGCTCTTCGAGCGATTCATTCAAGGATCTTTAGACTGAAGTAAGGATCCAGAGCAAGGGGCAAGTCGTCTCCGTTCTCTCAGATGTTCATCAACAACAAACATGTTTTCTCTAAGAGAATGTAAACAATCTTCTTCCTAGAAAATGGTACATCCCCAATGAAACTTGACCAAGTTGTTTTGAGTGCAGTCAAGTTTCAATATACAGATCGTTTCGGATAAGACGGTCGTTTCCCCAGAGAAGTTGTTCCTTCTCCAAGAAGAGGTTCCCTTACTTTATCTACAGTGACATTTACACTTCGTTGAGATATCCTGAACAATGATGCGACGTTGGCTTGTATTTCCGGTTTGGTCACTTTGTTTGTCCATCAAAAGATGTTCCGCATACGTACATACATACATACATACATACATACATACATACATACATACATACATACATACATACATTCATACATAACATTCATACATAGCATTTACATGTGCCATGAACATTTGCATCTTTCATACCTTATTACATCATTATACAGATTTATATCTCTTCTGTCTTGTTTGTGTCTACAAAATAGAGTCGGGATGGGCATGTTGTTCTTTCCAATTAGAGTGTCAGCTTAGGCATATAAGTGTACATCTCTCTTGTTTCAAAATTCCCCACTAGACTCCTCTCTTGTGGAAGATGGTTGTTTCAGTTTTTCCTACAACAAAAGGAAAATGACAGTTGAACTTATTCATCAACTGAACACAAAGTCTTGTTTCAATGTTTTCCCTCCGGTTTGTTCCCGGATTGAACACCAATTCAAAGCAACAAGTGACAAGTTTCCACACAAGAAGCTTGTATTTTACCAGATACACTTTGCAATTCCTCAGGTGGTTTTATCCTCAGTGAATCCTATCAATATACATTATACAAAAGGTCATACAATTTTTCTCTCTCTACAAATGCATACACTTTTACAGTTTAACCTACTTGTGTCTCCTTTGAAGCCCAGTAGAGTTATTTCCTTTAATAGAAAAATATTACCTTCCATTAAGCTATCATTTGTATGGTAGTTGGTAATATTTGATCATTGTCCTTTAAGCTATCATTTTTATGATAGTAGATAATGCATCCTCTTTTCATTATCCTTTAAGCTATCTTTGTTCGATAGTAGATGATGTCACGTCTTTTCACAATATCCTTTAAGCTATCTTTGTTCGATAGTAGATAATGTCATATATTCTCATGTTGCCCTTTAAGCTATCATTTATATGGTAGTCGGTAATATTTGCTCATTGTCCTTTAAGCTGTCGGTGTTCGATAGTAGATAATGTCATACATTTTTACATTATCCTTTAAGCTGTCGGTGTTCGATAGTAGATAATGTCATCTATTCTCATGTTGCCCTTTAAGCTATCATTTGTGTGGTAGTTGGTAATATTTGATTGTTGTCCTTTAAGCTATCATTTTCACGGTAGTAAATAATGTATCATCTTTTCATTATCCTTTAAGTTACCATTTTGTGTGTGGTAGTAGATAATGTATCATCTTTTCATTATCCTTTAAGCTGTCGGTGTTCGATAGTAGATAATGTCATCTATTCTCATATTGCCCTTTGAGCTGTCGGTCAGACGATAGTCGGTAATATCTGATCATTATCCTTTAAGTTACCATTTTGTGTGTGGTAGTAGATAATGTATCATCTTTTCATTATCCTTTAAGCTGTCGGTGTTCGATAGTAGATAATGTCATACATTTTCATATTTCCCTTTAAGCTGTCGGTCAGGCGATAGTCGGTAATATCTGATCATTATCCTTTAAGTTACCATTTTGTGTGTGGTAGTAGATAATGTATCATCTTTTCATTATCCTTTAAGCTATCTTTGTTCGATAGTAGATAATGTCATCTATTCTCATGTTGCCTTTTAAGCTGTCATTTGTATGGTAGTCGGTAATGTCTGATCATTGTCCTTTAAGCTGTCGATGTTCGATAGTAGATGATGTCATACACTCTTTATAGAGGTCGTCTTTTATCTGCAAGCTGTCTCTTCGTAAGGCGGTGGACGATGCTCTTGTTCTCAGTAAACATTGTCTTTTATCTGCAAGCCGTCACTTTGCAAGGTGGTGGACAATGTTCCTGTTTTTCTTGTAGAAATTGTCTTTTATCTGCAATCCGTCCTTGTCAGGCGGTGGACAATTCTCTTATTCTCTATAAACATTGTCTTTTATCTGCAAGCTGTCTCTTTGTAAGGCGGTGGACAATGTTCTTGTTCTTTATAGAGGTCGTCTTTTATCTGCAAGTTGTCACTTCGTAAGGCGGTGGACGATGATCTTGTTCTCAGTAAACGTTGTCTTTTAATCTGCAAGCCGTCACTTTGCAAGGCGGTGGACAATGTTCTTGTTTTTCTTGTAGAAATTGTCTTTTATCTGCAATCCGTCCTTGTCAGGCGGTGGACAATTCTCTTATTCTCTATAAACATTGTCTTTTATCTGCAAGCTGTCTCTTTGTAAGGCGGTGGACAATGGTCTTGTTCTTTATAGAGGTCGTCTTTTATCTGCAAGCTGTCTCTTCGTAAGGCGGTGGACGATGCTCTTGTTCTCAGCAAACGTTGTCTCTTATCTGTAAGTCGTCACTGTGCAAGGCGGTGGACAATGTCCCTGTCTTTCTTGTAGAAATTGTCTTTTATCTGCAATCCATCCTTGTCAGGCGGTGGATAATTCCCTTATTCTCTATAAACGTTGTCTTTTATCTGCAATCCGTCTCTTTGTAAGACGGTGGATAATGTTCTTTTCACATTACTGTCATCCACATGATAGTAAGTAATATTTTCCCCAGTGTTTTACTCTATTCCCCAGTGGAGTTCGTTCTTCCAATAGACTTGGGGCACATCTTGTTATTTTCCCAGTCGGGCCATGCTATGTTCTTCCCCTGTGGAGTCCTAACTATGTTTTCTTCGTTTGTCTATCTTTTACAACATTCATATAAAATTAAAAAAACTCATCATCTGCATTTCATGCATTCATATTTGCATCATAAGCATTGTTTGAGGATTTTAGGTCCAAAAATGGTGCACGTTTTATATTTAAGTATCTTCAATCCCGTCTAGACAAAGATTTCAATCTTCATCTCTCCGGGTGAAGAAACTTAAATAGGGGCAGCTGTTGTACCCCAATTTTGGACCTAAAATCCATTGTCCACTTTTTTCGTTATAAAATATCAAAAATATCCATCGTTTGAAAAATACTTTCGCATCGGTTCTATCTCCGTCTATTTACTTTATTTTTACTTGTTATCATTGTTTTTTAAATTATCATATTACTATTTTTACTAAAAAACACTTTTTATCATTACCCTTTTTATAAAAAAAAATTTATATTTATTATTACTCACCTTTTTCAACATTCTTTTTATCATCATATTTCTTTTTTTTCTTTTATCACTATTTTTGTCACTTTTATTATTATTACCACAATTATTATTTATCACTATCATTACTATCTTATTATCATTATTCTTATTATTGCTATTATTATTATGGCAAACGCTAAAAAGTGCACCCGGTGCACTCTTTAAGCCCTTTAAATAGTAAGTTTTTATAGAATTTGTATAAAGTCAACGCATTGGAAATTGTGTTGTTTAACTTTTTCAATAAATAATTTCTTTAAATAGTATGCTAAAAGAGTGCACCTGGTGCACTCGTTAGCAAGACCCTATTATTATTATTACTATTATTACTGTTATAATATAATTATCATTATTATCCAAAAAAAACAAAAACAGTTTTTTAATTCATTTTTCCTTTTAATTTTGGGTCACTTTTTTTACCAAAAGAAAAATACACAAAAAACCTTTTTTTAAAAAAAAATAGAATCCTATGCATTTCAACCTCTTTTCTGGAAAAAAACAGTACAGCAACAATGACCTTTTTTTTGTCGTTTTCCCATTCCCATACTGATTTTCAAATTACAATCTGAACCAAAAAAAAGCTTGCCTGCATTTTTCTACATTCATCTCAAAACCCTAAGGTTCTCTCAATATAACAGAAGCCATACACAGAACGAGGGGGGAGAGAAAAAAGAGCGGAAACGGCAGAGAAACCAGAAAAACACAACATCACAGAAAAACAGAGGAAAAAATTGAGAGAGAACGGCAGCAAACACAAAAACCATAATTTCTCTGAATCAAAACCAACAAGACAGTAACAACAACCTTCAATTCCTCCATCTTCCATCAACCGAACTCAAAAAATCAAACCTCTCTCAACCAAAGCAAATCAGAACCGAAACATAACCAAAACGAAACAAAAACACAACAAACAACATCATCTTCAACCAGAACCAAAACACAAACACAATCTATCAAAACCAAACTTTAAACCAAAAAACCGGAAAAAAAGAACAGAAGTAGAACGAAAAAACGAGAACAAAAGCAGAAGAAGCAAAAGGAGGACGGGAGTAATCCACCACCGACCGCCACCCTCACCGCGCGAAACCACCGTTTCCGGCCAACACAAACGCCTCCGCCGGACCCCTTTTTTTGCACTGTATGTTTCTTTCGTTACTCATATGCATGCATCGTCTTCTTTTTTTGCTTGTGATTTTGTCTAACATAAAAAGTTAGAATTCCAAAACTTTTTCTTCCGATCCGGTCATTTGGTTAGTTTTTAGGGAGTTTGGGTTTCGGATTTGTGATTAGGAGGATAAATAAAGGGGGGTTGGTGTAGAAAGTTTAGGATTTTGAGCCGTTTCCGGCGGCGGCGCCGCCACCTTGTTGGCCGGCCGCCGCGCCGGAAATCAAACCCTAGCAGAGCTTTTTTGAGAGAATGAGAGAGAGAGAGCGGTTTAGAGAGAGGAAGAAGAGAGAAAAATAAAAAAAATTGTGAAGAAAAACATGATATACTCCCTCCTGATCCAATGCCCGCGCGCGCACTGTAAGCTGCGTGCATCCCTCCCCAATTGTCGCTGATCTCTGATCAGGGGACTTATGCTCCCTCTGATCCCTCGCTCTTATCAGCCTCTGATCCATGATCAGATGGCTTAAATTGATTCCTTTGGTTTGGGCTTTGACTTAGGCTTAGAATTTCCCCCTTGAGTCTATATTTTGTTATCTACACCTCCCATCTTTGAAGTTTGCACCATCATTTTGAGTTTTTGTGTGTTTTTGTTTCTCTTTGTAAAATGGAAAAATGATATTAAATGCTTATGATATAATTTTCTTTTTAAATATACAAAATAAAAAAAGAAGTTTTTTTTAAAAAAATTCTCTAATAGAAAGAAACAAAAAAAATTTCTTTTTAACCATTTTAATGTCAAAAATAAAATGTTTGTTTGTTATGACTTCCTTTTTTATTATTTATTTAGTATGCCAAAATATGATAAAACTAAAAAATGCTAAAAAAATTAAATATGCCATGATTGATTTCTTTTTAATTGTGATGGTTGATAACATGATTATTTTGTTTGATTTTCTTTGTTTAGCATGCTTTATATAAAACACATTTTCATGCATACATGCATTTGCAACACTACATTTTTTTCAGTACATCACAATCTACACTTCTTGCATTTTTACATGACATTGACACTAATTTTTGCATCACACTACAATTTCACATTACAATCTTACTTCACATTTTCCTACATGCATACATGCATTGCATTTAGATTTGGACAATGCATCATTTTAAAAATGCATGTTAGAGACAATATTTTAATTAATAAAATCATTGAGCTCAAACATTCTCTTCATAAAAATAAAAAAAAATAAAATTTCTTTTTCGATTGTGTTTTAGTTAGATTTGTTTGTTACTATGAATGACTCTAAAAATTTCCATTATCATGTCTTTGTCTCCCATACCTTTTTTCACACACTTCACCTTTAAGTAGAATATAATATCTTGCTATGATTTCTCTTCTTAATTGTTTGTGTACATATTCATTGCCATATTTATTTTTCGCATTTGCATTTTATTTTATGCATTGCTATTTATTTATCTATTGCTTATTATTATTATTATTATTTATTCATTCTAATTCGATATGGTTGTAAATTAATTATTCAATTGGGTTGTAATAGCGTAGGATTTTATTTATTGCTTTTACTGCTTTCCTAGCTCACACATCACACACAAACGCCAAAAATTTATTTCCAAATGAGAGGAGTCGTAGTTAAATTTCAAATTAATTACGAGACTTTTTTTTGAAACAAAAAACCCTTTCTTTAAAAACAAACATGCGATCCTTTTAAAAAAACAAACGCAAGTTCACCTTAATCTCAACGTCACTACAATCATTTTAACATGCTTTTATCACAACTTTTTTTACAACATCTTTTCTTACATTTTTGGCAACAAGAACTTCTTTTCTTTACAACACACTTTTTCAATAACAAAAAACGAATACACTTTCGTTTTCAAACAACAACTTTTTTCTTTACAACATCTTTTCGTACAACCTCTTTCTCTCAACAATTACACTTCTCTCAAAAATTTTTTTACAAACAAAAAAAACATTTACACTTCTTTTCTTTTATTTACTTTATGAAATAAAATTTCCTTAATTTTTATCCACTTTCTTTTTCTTCTATACAAGTTCTCCCTCCATTCTTTAAGCATGTACAAAAGGCACTAAAAACATATAAGAGGTTACCATGGAGTACCATGGGCGCTTGAGGTGCTAATACCTTCCTCAAGTGCAACTAACCCCCGTACCTAGAATCTCTTTCTCTTAAGGTTTTCAATTTTTCCCCTCCTTTGGAAATGAAAAATAAAACTGTAGTGGGGTATGTCTCAAAAAACCCGCAACACGCGGGTCTTTTAGCATGCGGTATGTAATATACTTTTAGAATTTTGTATACAAAAAATTCAATATGGTTATATAATTCTTTATTAACATAAATTCTTTATTAACATAAATTTATTAACATAAATTTATCAACAATATTTGTCACAATAAAACAACTATCAACAATCCATTGAAATGTAAGGGATCACCAAAACTACATGATTAACTCTTGAAGTTGGGAGAATACAAAGTAAACATTTATGAAATTAAGCACAGCATATATTTTGAAATGCAACGACAAATTTATATGCATCTTCAAATTAATATTAATATAAGCTTACATTTCACATTTGAAAGATTTGATCGTAGTCATCAAAATGAAACTAAATACCACACCTATTCATCATTGTGATGGAATCACTTAACCGTCTACTCTAATAAAATAATGATCATTTTAATATTGACAAATACTCACACTTACTATCAATAGCAACTCAAACTCAACTTCTTCTCAGTCTATCACAATTCACAAACTTGTTTCCTAAAAGAATCACATAAAAATTCTATATACAATTATGATTAATAGAAACATGAATATTATTATTACATCCAAAACATTACTACCCCAACCCCAATTCTGGCCTTGCAAGAAACATTGCACCATAAAAAAACTTCAGTCTATTTTACAATGAAGGCCTAATTGCAGTCTTCTTGTAGGTGTTCCAACTGATATGATTTCCGCTGCAAAATCATATCAGTTGGAAAAAATTAGTATTGGACAAACTCTTGCAAAATCCAGAACAAAAGGACTAAGAACACAAAAGTTATCGTTTTGAAATTCAATTTAGCGGCATCGGCGATGAGGTTGTTCGTGATGGTGACGTCAGGACGAAGAGATTCATTCATGACCTTTGGGAGAGGATAGTGGAGATGGACCGCAGTCAGAAGAAGAAAGAGTAAGACATCACAAAGGTACAGTGAATGGAGAGGAGACTTGATTTCAACTATTATGTTGAGGGAGAGATGGAGATTAGAATACCATGGAGAAGAGATGGTGTTAGGAAGGCTGAATCAGTAGATGTAGAGGCATAGAATGAAGCAAATTTACTACTGTGCATTTATTCTAGCAGAGTTTTGGTAGAAGAGTTTTGGTATTTTCAGATGCTGCTGCGCGTGCTTAATTGTTTTAAAGTTTCTATGTCACGCCTGATTCTGTTTTCATTTTTTATTTATTTAATTGAAATTAAATTGGTCTGGATTGTTTATTGGGCTAAGAGTGATTAGGGTTAAAATTAGGGTTAAGGGGTGATTAGGGTTAATTAGAAGACTTAACAACTTTTATAATAATAAAGATTAACTTCTCCTTTAGAACAAATGCAACCCAACCTTCAACAATAGTTGAGTTCCAACATTCTGATACAACTTATGTGAACCCCTCATGCTCCATCCAAATGTTTCTTTCCCCAGTGAGGAGGTTGATAAGTGTTCATCCCAGTAAGTCGGTTGGAACGCCGCATTTTCAGAAAAAATGGTTGATGAATCGTAATTTCTTGACAAGAAAGATTGGTGAATCTTGAATCTTCCCAGTGAACTTGTTTGGTTTTAATCACTGATATTCAGCAAGTTGGTCAACAGAGTTTCATTCTTATCAGACGAATCTTCACTCTACACCTACCAGAAAGGGTTGATGATCTTTTCCCTGGTGAATAATTCAGTAATAGTTATATACAGCAAATTGGTCTACATACAACTTTCTCGGTCAGAAGAGTTAAAACAGATCCTTTCTCCAGTGATTTGGTTGAGATGGTTATCTCTAGATGTTTGATGGATTAAGTTCTTCAGCAAAACATTTGTCAAGTAATTGTCTTGTGAATTTTGTCAAAGATACTGGCAGAATATTCAGCTCACACTCCTCGCAAGTTTCTTTACCCAAGGGTATGTCAAAGCACTAGTGGAGTACTTTCAGATTCAGTTTTTTGAGTAATACGCTCATAGGGAGGGCGACGACTCAGTTTTTCATGATCTATACACTCATAGGGCGAGTAATGATCAGTTTTTGAGTAATACGCCCATAGGGGGGGCAACGACTCAGTTTTTCATGATCTATACACTCATAGGGCGAGTAATGATCAGTTTTTGAGTAATGCACCTATAGGAGGGGTGACGACTCAGTTTTTTATGGTCTATACACTCATAGGGCGAGTAATGATCAGTTTTTGAGTAATGCACCTATAGGAGGGGTGACAACTCAGTTTTTTATGGTCTATACACTCATAGGGCGAGTAATGATCAGTTTTGGAGATAACGCACCCTGAGGGGAGGCGACTCAATTTTTATGGTCTATACACTCATAGGGCGAGTAATGATCATTTCTTTCTCAGTTACTCAGTTACTAATCATTTCAGGTATGTTTCCACCTTCATCTTCCATATGCATTCATTATCATTACATCATATTTACACCACAAAATTAGGGCATTTGTATTTAATTATCTTTTACTTCGAACGCATAAAGGCGCAAGTCATTTACGCATTCGAGTATAAGACAATTAAATAGGGGCAGCTGTAATACCCTAATTTTGAGCTTTTCAAAATAAATATTTTATTTAAAAATTATTTCTTATTTTTATGAGAAATATCAAAAAATAGTTTTTTTGATAATTTTGTTTTACAATTTATTCTTTTTCCTTTATTTCTTGTAATTTGTCGCAATTTATCTTTTTATTCGAAGAATAACAAAAATAATCAAAAATAGTTTTTATCTCTTTATTTAAGTTTATATTTCATTTTTATATTTTTCTACATTTTTATTCATTTTTTCTTATTGATTTTGACATTTTTTACCATTTTATAAAAATTCTTTGCTTTTGACCAATCACATTGCGACACCTCATCATCTCCACCTCATAATCATTTTATTACACAAATATCATTCACCTACTCCTATCACTATAAATACACACCTCACATCACTCAATCATTACCAATCAATTTCACAATTCCCAATATAAAAAAAATCAGAAAAATCCCTCCTCCTTCCTCCACCAACACTTTTCCGGCGCCACCGCCGGAATCCCAAAACCACCACCGGAAACCACTTTTCCGGCGAACTCAAAACCTCACCAAATCAACAATCGAATACACTTTTCTAAAGCTTTCAACCCTCCTGAACACGAATCCGGCGTTAGTTTCTTGAAAAAACGACCGGAAAGCCATTAAACCTTCATCCAAAGTTGTGGCCGTCTTTAAACTCTTCGATCCGGCCAAATCGTTCACAATCGAAGTTAAATACGGGTAGATTCATGCTCAGGGAACGCGTCTGAACCTATTTCAACCTTCGATTTCACCAAACTCGACCGTATAAACGCGTGGTATACTTTGAAACCCGTTTAGTTTTTTGATCGTTTCTCTCTTGTGGACTGTTATTTGCTAAAGCTAATCTTAGATTCATGATCCTTGCGTTTTTCCGATCGAAACGGTATATTCACTTTTGAATTTTGGTGACCGGGAGAGTCGCCGGTGAGGTTTCTATTCCGGCCGACCACCGCGCGCGACTGTTTCTGTTTGGTTATGTGAAGAAGAAAGGGACGGACACGTGGCAACGCGTGAGTGGCTGGATCCAGTTACTCACGCGCGCCCCCTTGCTGCTTTACGCGCCCCCCAGCTGAGTGCTGGGTCGGACCGGGTCGACCCAGTTCGCCCGGGTCCGGCCCGTTCGTTTGTTTTTTTTTTTCTTTCTGTTTTTTGTTTGGTGATTTGGGCCTAACTTGGTTTTGAGCCCAGTTTCTGTTTTTTGGTTCAGTTTTTTTAATTGCTGATTGCTATACCCCTGTTTGCTGATACACCCTGCTGTTTATTTTAATTAATTTTTTTGATAGTTTAAATTTGAAAGTTTTCACAAATAAAATGAATAATGATAAAATAAGCCCTTGACGGATGACTTGCGGTTTAATTTATCGTTATTCCGTAACTTTTTTTTAGTGAAGAAAATTGTTAGGAAAAAATGAATAATGGTAAATAAGTCCTTGACGGATGACTTGCGGTTTAATTTATCGTTATTCCATTTTCTTTAAAGGTGCGAACATTTGTTAGTAAAAAACGAGTAATGATAAAATGAGCACTTGACGGATGACTTGCGGTTCAATTTATCATTATTCCGGACTTTTAAAAATAAATAAAACACGTTAGTTAAAAAAGAATAAGAAGGAGCCTGACGGATGACTCGCTTTCGTCTTATTTTATTTTAACTAACCGTGTCCTTTTTTGTTTGACTGATATCTTGTTGAATTAATTATTTGCTTTGATGATTTAATTATAACTGTTCAGCATCATCATTATCTGTCATTCATGTGCATTCATCTGCATCTCTATCATCTTCTACCTCTTTCTTTTTCTTTTGTTTATCTGAACTGGAATCTGTGGTAATTTTTTCTCAAGAAGTAGAATAAGAATAAGCTAGTCCTTGACGGATGACTTGTGGCTTTGAGCTTATTTTTATTCTAAAAACCTAAAATACTTATTAATTAAAAATGAGATAGAAGGAGCTTGACGGATGACTCGTTTCCGGCTATTCTCACTTTTTAATTAATTCGATAATAAACTGAATGAAACGGCGGAGCTTGACGGATGACTTGTCTTTGCTAGGATAACCTCGTCCTTGACGGATGACTTGTGGCAATGAGGTTATCCACATTCACTAAACAATATCTTAAAATCTTAAAAGACACTCAACCCACACAACTGTTTTTTCTGCCCTTGTGCAGTCAACTCTTTTTCAACTTTCAATCTCTTTTAACTTGTTTTCTTAAACGGATGACGCTTTATCCATTCCCCTGCTACAGACAAACGCTTAAGCCTCCGCAGCGAGCATACAAGCATACTGTTGTATCAGTGGAATGCGACCTAAGCATCGTTCACTAAAAACAACCAACACACAAAACCTTTTTCAGGAAGAACTACGTGAGCTTTGACTTCCTCATTGTACTTGGGGGATACGTAGGAGCGAGAGCCTCTCTCGTCAAGCCAATAATAAAAACTTTTTTTTCCCTTTTCAGTTTAATATGCGGTATTTTATTTCTTTTTATGCGGTTATCTCTGTTTATGCAAACCAAAATTTCTCAAATGGTTCCCGTTGAGTACAACGGATATGAGGGGGTGTTAACGTCTTCCCCTCATGTAACCAACTCCCGAACCCGATCTTTTCAAGGTTTTATCATTATTTTCCTTTCCCCTCACGGGATAAATAAAATATGGTGGCGACTTCATTGTTTACATTTGTGCATTGCATTTCATCATTGCATATCTGTATATTTTTTGCGCCGGGTACTACAGCTGGCGACTTCACTGGGGATGCTTGTGTAGAGAGTTAAGCCTAATTTGGGGCTTTTGATTTGCTTATGCCAGGTTAGCCGTATCTGTCCTATCTTTTACTTTACCGCAAAATATTGAACTGTCTGGATTTGCTGGCTTTGTCTTCTCTTCTACTCCTTTTTTTCTTTTTGCCTTTATGGCTTGGTTCTTGGTTACAGTGTGACTATGCTCCGTACCCGAGCTAGAGCGATACTCAGTATTAGATGAGGGATTGTTATATTGGGCTCCCTGACGGATGTCTCTGGGCTTGGATATGATGGTCTCGACCAGATGAGATTCCCTTGGAATAATTGGACTCCTTGGCGAAATGCCTTGTGGGCTTCATGTTTCCTTGAGGGGTCAAGGACTCTGGTGGCCTTATTAGGTGTCCGAAACTTTTATAGGACCCACTGTTTAGAACCTGTGTCGAGGTTATGATGTTGACTCATCCAGTTGGCGTTATAATCTCAACCAGATGAGGTTGCTTTTGGGAAAAGTAATCGAGGATTTTGGGAATCCGTGTCAACCTAGAACAACATGTGAGAGGGATGGGTTACAGGTAACTTTGAACTTTTGGCCTCAGAGATTCCATTTTGAAAAAGAACCCTGTTGTTATGAATATGGAAGATTTGTGACTTTGAGATCAAGTTCGCCAGATGATACAATGTTACTGTGATCATATCCATGCATTTTGCATTCATGACATCCATGCATTCATGAAAATAATCATGCATATTCATCTCACATACATTTCAAAAAAAAATATGAGAAATGTTTTCGCATGAAAAATATTCATTTTCATTCAAAAAAAATCATGCATTTTATCGATTAAAAATCTCATTTTCATTCATTCACTCCAACAGCTACCTTCCCGACACCGTTATTTTACAAGAAAAGTTGCTCATCACATTATGGACAATTGGCAAGAGAAGCACGATGCGCTCCAGGCTGAGGTAATCCAGATGGGTGGACAAGTAACTCAGTTGGGTGGACAGGTAACCCAGTTGGATGGAAGAATGACCTTGTTAGGTGGGAAGCTAGATCAGATTCTTGAGATGTTGGCTAATAAGAGTGTGCAACCAAAAGTGGTTGAGGCTCCTGCACCTGCAGTTATGGTTGCTCAAGAAAATGCCTCTGCTGACTATGATTGGCCTACTTTTGGTCTGCCTAAGGGTTATGTTCCTCCAGGATATGTGCCAGCAACTTCTGCTTCAATTGTGGAAGCCCCTGCTAGGGTTACATCTGTGCAACAAGTGATGGATTTGGATCAAGACGCATTTGAGGATCCTAGAGATGTGTACCAGGGTCCCGAATTGCGTGCGCCTAGGTTTGCTTACCAAGGACCCGTGCTTCCGGTTAGTGAACCGAAGTTTGATTTTGCTCCTCAGCTGGAAGAAACAAAGCAGAAATATCATGCTCTAGAGGAGAGGTTAAATCTGGTAGAAACGGTTAATGATCCGTTGGATTTCTCGAAGATGTACTTAGTTTCTGATTTTGTGCTTCCACCAAAGTTCAAAATGCCTGATTTCGAGAAGTATAAGGGTTTGAGTTGCCCGAAGAATCATCTGGTTATGTATGTCAGAAAAATGGCCTCTTATTCTCATGATGACAAACTAATGATACACTGTTTCCAAGACAGTCTAGCTGGTGTGCCTCTCAACTGGTACATGCAACTTGAAAAAGGTAACATCCTGTCGTGGAGGGATTTGGCCAACGCTTTCCTCAAGCAATACCAGTATAACATGGATATGGCTCCAAGTCGTACTCAGCTCCAAAATACCACTATGAAGGAGGGTGAATCTTTCAAGGTTTATGCTCAAAGATGGAGAGCCTTAGCTTCCCAAGTACGTCCTCCGCTCTTGGAGACGGAACTTGTGGACATGTTTACCAATACTCTGCAAGGGACTTACTTTAAAAGGTTGGTTAGTACTGCCTCCTCTGATTTTGCTGATCTGGTCCGAGTCGGTGAAAGGGTCGAAATGGGGATTTCAGCTGCTTCTAGTTCGCAAAGCAATAACACAAGGAAGCCTGGTGGTGGCTTTAACAGAAAGAAGGAAGGTGAGACTAATGCTATATCCTCAAGGGGCAGTCAGGCGCAGCCGGCAGCACCTGTTCAGTTTCCCTACTTTCCCTTTCCATACTTGGCTGCTGCTCAGCACCAACAATTTCCAAATTATCAGTATCAAAACCCAGTGCCTCAACATCATCAACAGACACCACCAAAACGGAATCCTCCACAAGCTCGTAGGGTTTTTGATCCTATCCCTATGTCGTACAGTCAGTTGCTCCCTTACTTGATTCATAGTGGTAAAGTGACGCCTAAGCAAATAAGACCTTTGCTTCCACCATTCCCTGACTGGTATGACGCTAACGCTAAATGCGATTACCATGCTGGTATTGTGGGTCACTCTACTGATAATTGCAAAGCTTTTAAGCACAAAGTACAAGATCTCATTGATGAGAATGATTTAACTTTCAAAGAAAGCGGACCCAATGTGACCAATGATCCGTTGCCTAAGCACCCAACAGGCAATGTGAGTTGTGTTGAAACTGGCGGAAATTTGATAAGGGATGTTTCTCTGATCAAAACACCTCTGTCATCTGTCCGAGAGATGTTGCTGAGTTATGAAGAGTTTGAGAAATTACACTCTGATTCTGATGATTGTCAAAAGGATCCAAACCACTGTTCAAAGCTGAAGGAGTGTTTGCAGCAACTGATGGATCAAGGTTTAGTGCAGGTGGGATATGCCAAAAGGGAAACTTTGGTTGCCACTGTTGATCAGAATGAACATGCAAAGCTCGAAAGTGACGGTCGGAAAGAAAAGGGATCCGTTACATCTTTGAAAAGCTTGAAAGTAGCCATAGAGGAAGGGCTGTCTACCGGTTTGGGACAGATGTTAGTTGTGCATGAGAAAAAGGATCGCTTTGGTTTGGGTTACCAATCTTCCAAAGGGATAGCAACTCCAAAGAAGATTCAAGACAAGATTCCAAAGATTGAGGATGTTTTTAGCAGTGCTGGTTACGGTGTTGATGGTCACATTGCTATGATTGATGACAAGGATGTAGATGGAAAGAACCAGGATTAGGTGCGCCAGTGTTCTCCAAAGATTGTGTTCACAAATTGGAAGGCTGTTGGAATCCTAGAAGTTGTTTTTATTTCAAAGCAATTTGTTATCTTTTCAAAACACCTTTGTTCAGCCCTGAATAAATGGTTATGCTTGTAGGGCCACTTTGTTTTAATGTTTAATTTGCAATTAATGAAAAAGTACTTCTTGTGCAATTTCTGTCTTATTTATTGTTCTTTTACAGTTTCAAAAGGATAATGAAAAATGGCAATAATTTCTTGCATTCATAAAACACTTTTGCATTCAATCAAATTCAAAAAAAAAGAAAAAAGAGAATCATCATTTAGAAGTGAATCTATTGAATCATAATTGTGCCGTAATTCTTCATGGTTTCGGGTTGCAAGCTTCGTTGAAGAGTTAATATGATTGTTGGATCAAAAGCATAAAATGATTGAACTTCATCGGTGATCGATCCGGGAACTGACGAAGAAAGAGGTCATAATGGGCGCCTCCCCATAACAGGATATAAAAGAGAAAGTTGATCAGGCATTTTATCTCTTGTCAAGTATTTGTTTGCTTTTAAGATTATGTAATGCACATGCATGTTTCGGAATCAATCCATCTGTATTCACCTCTTTTTCTTATTACTTGCAAATTTGGAGAGAGGATGATGAAAATGAATAACTGATTTTCGCTGATGTATGCTTTCAATTGTGAAAAAACCTAGCTGATGATGAAAGGCATTGTTTCATAAAAAAAATTGTGATTGAATCAAGTCATTCTTGCATATGTTTCGCTGTTATCTGATTCTCCAGTTTCTTGAGGTATATCTTTTTTAAGAAAATAAGCAATGTTGGTTTGATACTTGACCTGACACTTTAAGAGTATATAGGTTGTTTTACACTTTGGGCTACATTATGAAGGTTCAAAAATGATTCAATAAAATCGGTACTGTCTTAACATCTTAGACTCTTAGAAGTATGTAAGATCAATTTGAGTACTGATTTTGACGAAGACCTAAACATAAGTTTTTAAGTAACTCTCAGTAGTTTATCTTAGCAGTCGGCACCATCTTGTACACAAACTAAGTAGGAAATCGATGAACATAAGTGAATGATCCAGAAATGAAATTTGCATACTTTTGGTTAATGTACTCATTGAGTTAGATGACCCTCACTCGGTTGTTTAACCCAGCAGTTGTTGAAAAACCATAGTAAATATACTCATTTAGTAGTTGGTTCAGAGGAGTCTGGTTCTGAACTTGGTAGGGCGGGTTGTTATCCGATCCCCCACAACTGCATTTGGAAGAGAAAGAGGGGTTTACCAAACTGATTTTACCAGCTCCCCTCGATTTATGATCATAATCACTAACAGATTTTTCTACCATGTGTGTGTACAAGATAAAGGGCTTAATGTGATTGCACCTGAATGAAAAGGGTGAATAAAATTTAAGCAAAAGTTAGAGTCACAATAAAATGTTTCAAATTTGTCTTCATATGATGAGAGTTTTTGACTGCAATGTGTGGTTTTGTGTTATTACAGTACCCTTGGTATTGATATTTATTACTTGATTTTCTTCTCTAGCCGGCAACCACGTATGATTAGAGTTGTCATGTCGTGTTTTCAAACAAGTGCTAAAAAAGAGTTACTATTTATGTGCTTAATGGCAAGCAAATGTTCAAGTATGGGGAATTTGATAACACAATTTATATATTCTTTTGGCTTGATTTACATGAATTTTAGTTGCATGCTATAATACTCAAAAGACATAATTGAAGCTAGGTTCACTTTGAAAGCATTCGGCAAATGTATTGTTAAGCTGACTCCTCCAGTTTGTTGAGTAACTAATAATTATCTCTCTTTTCTACACATCGTATGTGTTTCAAAAAAACTTGCATGTGCAAAATACTTTTTCAAAAGAAATGATTTTACCTGCAAATCAATACTTGACATCAAAGAGATCTGAGTGATGGTCTGATCAAGGACAAAGCTGATTTGAGACGCTCCTAGCTAGGGGCAAGCCATCTATAGATTATACCAAACAGGGGCAAACAAGTTGAATATCCTGCTTATCAAGAGTGAATTGGTTACACTGCAAATACCAATTGGTCAGGGGCATATCCGTCATAGATTCCAGTGCTTGGGGCATACTCTGGTTGATTGACATCATGGATGGTGAAGAGTTTCCACTCTCAAAGCACGCTGCTGCGATACCTGACTCAACATGAAGATGAAACTTTCAGACAAAAAGGATTGACTCAGTCTCCTTTCACCAAAGCAAGGCCTTGTAAACTCATGATCGTGAAGAAAGATGGCATCGTTATGATCCATTAGAATTCATTTATTTTCATTGTCATTATCTTAGTTTCAATTTGCGATCACCTCACTGAGGGATTAGCATCCAATTGTAAAAACTTTCCGCATTTTTGCGCAGTGAATAAAATTCTCATTTTCAATCATATTGTGTCTGTTTGCTTTTATGTTCTGATTGCATATGTTTGTGCTATTCATTTTGTTAATAAATAAAACATTTAAGCATTGTGAAAAATAAAAGCATTTGAAAAGATTACAAACTGTTTTGATTTTTAAAACATCTGAAGGGAAACCAGTGGCATACAGTAAACTGTCCCAATCCATTACAGAAAATTATGGCAATCTCTCGATTCCATCTTATGAAGAAAATTGCTATCCTTTTTGGAAGCTCGACTGAATGTTCGTCCCGCAACGACAGTCGACATCTCAGGATTTCACCTCAATGGAGTTACTCAAATTCTCGGTGCCGGGAAATTCAAACTCTCCTCAAAACAAACCTGGAAATTCATGCATTCATGCATATTCATGCATTCACGCATATAGGTTCATGCATAAAAAGAATCACACTAAATCCTGCACATAATCAGATATTTCATCTGCATTAGTTCTGCATTTAGGCATCAGAGGCGCACAATCATGCATTCATGAAGTACATGTTTAAAATGTTGTCTTAACAGGTTGCAGACTTGGGTCTCTTGTTCAGTAACAAAGGTCTGCGGACCTAATTCTCCAATAAGACGGTTTTTGAATCGCAATTTCTCAACAATAAGGGTTGATGAATCTTTTCCCCAATGAATTGGTCAACAAAATGTCATCCCCAAGCAGATCAATCAGTGCATCATATTCTCAATGAGAAAGGTTGAGGGGTTTTTTCTTTCCCCAGTGAGGAGGTTGATAAGTGTTCATCCCAGTAAGTCGGTTGGAACGCCGCATTTTCAGAAAAAATGGTTGATGAATCGTAATTTCTTGACAAGAAAGATTGGTGAATCTTGAATCTTCCTAGTGAACTTGTTTGGTTTTAATCACTGATATTCAGCAAGTTGGTCAATAGAGTTTCATTCTTATCAGACGAATCTTCACTCTACACCTACCAGAAAGGGTTGATGATCTTTTCCCCGGTGAATAATTCAGTAATAGTTATATACAGCAAATTGGTCTACATACAACTTTCTCGGTCAGAAGAGTTAAAACAGATCCTTTCTCCAATGATTTGGTTGAGATGGTTATCTCTAGATGTTTGATGGATTAAGTTCTTCAGCAAAACATTTGTCAAGTAATTGTCTTGTGAATTTTGTCAAAGATACTGGCAGAATATTCAGCTCACACTCCTCGCAAGTTTCTTTACCCAAGGGTATGTCAAAGCACTAGTGGAGTACTTTCAGATTCAGTTTTTTGAGTAATACGCTCATAGGGAGGGCGACGACTCAGTTTTTCATGATCTATACACTCATAGGGCGAGTAATGATCAGTTTTTGAGTAATACGCCCATAGGGGGGGCAACGACTCAGTTTTTCATGATCTATACACTCATAGGGCGAGTAATGATCAGTTTTTGAGTAATGCACCTATAGGAGGGGTGACGACTCAGTTTTTTATGGTCTATACACTCATAGGGCGAGTAATGATAAGTTTTTGAGTAATGCACCTATAGGAGGGGTGACAACTCAGTTTTTTATGGTCTATACACTCATAGGGCGAGTAATGATCAGTTTTGGAGATAACGCACCCTGAGGGGAGGCGACTCAATTTTTATGGTCTATACACTCATAGGGCGAGTAATGATCATTTCTTTCTCAGGTACTCAGTTACTAATCATTTCAGGTATGTTTCCACCTTCATCTTCCATATGCATTCATTATCATTACATCATATTTACACCACAAAATTAGGGCATTTGTATTTAATTATCTTTTACTTCGAACGCATAAAGGCGCAAGTCATTTACGCATTCGAGTATAAGACAATTAAATAGGGGCAGCTGTAATACCCTAATTTTGAGCTTTTCAAAATAAATATTTTATTTAAAAATTATTTCTTATTTTTATGAGAAATATCAAAAAATAGTTTTTTTGATAATTTTGTTTTACAATTTATTCTTTTTCCTTTATTTCTTGTAATTTGTCGCAATTTATCTTTTTATTCGAAGAATAACAAAAATAATCAAAAATAGTTTTTATCTCTTTATTTAAGTTTATATTTCATTTTTATATTTTTCTACATTTTTATTCATTTTTTCTTATTGATTTTGACATTTTTTACCATTTTATAAAAATTCTTTGCTTTTGACCAATCACATTGCGACACCTCATCATCTCCACCTCATAATCATTTTATTACACAAATATCATTCACCTACTCCTATCACTATAAATACACACCTCACATCACTCAATCATTACCAATCAATTTCACAATTCCCAATATAAAAAAAATCAGAAAAATCCCTCCTCCTTCCTCCACCAACACTTTTCCGGCGCCACCGCCGGAATCCCAAAACCACCACCGGAAACCACTTTTCAGGCGAACTCAAAACCTCACCAAATCAACAATCGAATACACTTTTCTAAAGCTTTCAACCCTCCTGAACACGAATCCGGCGTTAGTTTCTTGAAAAAACGACCGGAAAGCCATTAAACCTTCATCCAAAGTTGTGGCCGTCTTTAAACTCTTCGATCCGGCCAAATCGTTCACAATCGAAGTTAAATACGGGTAGATTCATGCTCAGGGAACGCGTCTGAACCTATTTCAACCTTCGATTTCACCAAACTCGACCGTATAAACGCGTGGTATACTTTGAAACCCGTTTAGTTTTTTGATCGTTTCTCTCTTGTGGACTGTTATTTGCTAAAGCTAATCTTAGATTCATGATCCTTGCGTTTTTCCGATCGAAACGGTATATTCACTTTTGAATTTTGGTGACCGGGAGAGTCGCCGGTGAGGTTTCTATTCCGGCCGACCACCGCGCGCGACTGTTTCTGTTTGGTTATGTGAAGAAGAAAGGGACGGACACGTGGCAACGCGTGAGTGGCTGGATCCAGTTACTCACGCGCGCCCCCTTGCTGCTTTACGCGCCCCCCAGCTGAGTGCTGGGTCGGACCGGGTCGACCCAGTTCGCCCGGGTCCGGCCCGTTCGTTTGTTTTTTTTTTTCTTTCTGTTTTTTGTTTGGTGATTTGGGCCTAACTTGGTTTTGAGCCCAGTTTCTGTTTTTTGGTTCAGTTTTTTTAATTGCTGATTGCTATACCCCTGTTTGCTGATACACCCTGCTGTTTATTTTAATTAATTTTTTTGATAGTTTAAATTTGAAAGTTTTCACAAATAAAATGAATAATGATAAAATAAGCCCTTGACGGATGACTTGCGGTTTAATTTATCGTTATTCCGTAACTTTTTTTTAGTGAAGAAAATTGTTAGGAAAAAATGAATAATGGTAAATAAGTCCTTGACGGATGACTTGCGGTTTAATTTATCGTTATTCCATTTTCTTTAAAGGTGCGAACATTTGTTAGTAAAAAACGAGTAATGATAAAATGAGCACTTGACGGATGACTTGCGGTTCAATTTATCATTATTCCGGACTTTTAAAAATAAATAAAACACGTTAGTTAAAAAAGAATAAGAAGGAGCCTGACGGATGACTCGCTTTCGTCTTATTTTATTTTAACTAACCGTGTCCTTTTTTGTTTGACTGATATCTTGTTGAATTAATTATTTGCTTTGATGATTTAATTATAACTGTTCAGCATCATCATTATCTGTCATTCATGTGCATTCATCTGCATCTCTATCATCTTCTACCTCTTTCTTTTTCTTTTGTTTATCTGAACTGGAATCTGTGGTAATCTTTTCTCAAGAAGTAGAATAAGAATAAGCTAGTCCTTGACGGATGACTTGTGGCTTTGAGCTTATTTTTATTCTAAAAACCTAAAATACTTATTAATTAAAAATGAGATAGAAGGAGCCTGACGGATGACTCGTTTCCGGCTATTCTCACTTTTTAATTAATTCGATAATAAACTGAATGAAACGGCGGAGCTTGACGGATGACTTGTCTTTGCTAGGATAACCTCGTCCTTGACGGATGACTTGTGGCAATGAGGTTATCCACATTCACTAAACAATATCTTAAAATCTTAAAAGACACTCAACCCACACAACTGTTTTTCCTGCCCTTGTGCAGTCAACTCTTTTTCAACTTTCAATCTCTTTTAACTTGTTTTCTTAAACGGATGACGCTTTATCTATTCCCCTGCTACAGACAAACGCTTAAGCCTCCGAAGCGAGCATACAAGCATACTGTTGTATCAGTGGAATGCGACCTAAGCATCGTTCACTAAAAACAACCAACACACAAAACCTTTTTCAGGAAGAACTACGTGAGCTTTGACTTCCTCATTGTACTTGGGGGATACGTAGGAGCGAGAGCCTCTCTCGTCAAGCCAATAATAAAAAACTTTTTTTTCCCTTTTCAGTTTAATATGCGGTATTTTATTTCTTTTTATGCGGTTATCTCTGTTTATGCAAACCAAAATTTCTCAAATGGTTCCCGTTGAGTACAACGGATATGAGGGGGTGTTAACGTCTTCCCCTCATGTAACCAACTCCCGAACCCGATCTTTTCAAGGTTTTATCATTATTTTCCTTTCCCCTCACGGGATAAATAAAATATGGTGGCGGCTTCATTGTTTACATTTGTGCATTGCATTTCATCATTGCATATCTGTATATTTTTTGCGCCGGGTACTACACCTGCCACACACCACAGACCACCCAAAATCATGTATTTGATTGATTGCATATCTTATTCAACAAACATTTAGGAGCAATATAATCGTGAAAGTTACTCTTATTTCATTGTGTAGTTATTTTTCTTTGATGTACTTATTTTTGTGGTGTTATTGTGGTACAAATAATTTGTTTGGATTTTCTTATTTTACTCATAGATGTGTGTTAGCAATCCGATCAAAAGTTACTCGTTCATGTCTTATCTGTAAAGTAAACAATTTGTCTATTCAGATCCGCAGGGCTATCAATCAGTCAAAATATATGATTATTTAGTAATGAATTAGTCTTTTTTTTACGCAATGAGTTAGTCTTTTACAATGATAAAAATTAAGACTCATTAAACAAATGGTCACAAGATTTATCTCCACTTCTTATACATGTAAGGGGAGAATTCACTTTATTTATATTTATATAATCTACAAATACAATGAAAATTTTATGTCAATAAAAAAGATATTGATCGTTCAAAAGTCAATTGATTAAAAGAAGAATGTTTGGGTGTCAAAAAAATATGTGTGTTTCACTATTACATTAATGACTAGTAGCTTAAATTTTGTTTTCAAGAAATAACTTAATCGTGTTGCTTTAATATCATTTGGACTAAATGTAAGAAAAATTAGAAAAAAAATTAACTAACTACTAAAATGTCAAATGCAAGAATTTCATGTTTGATTGTTTGATTTAGAATCTTTTGTATTTGGCTGTTCAGTTGTGTGCGTTAAACATATATAAATACTTATTTGCTTTTTCAACTCATCGATGTGGGCTTCAAGCATCAGTTTGATAACCGAAACTTTTATCCTGCAATCCCTCGGAACTTCTTCCAACACTCTTAAATCGCTGTCCCATATATACTCTAAATTAAGACTTATATGCATGATTTCAATTCATTCACTTTGACCAAAATGGCCTAATTGAGAGGCACAACAACTAAGCATTACTCAAATTATTCAAAGAATATGTGCACTCAGTAAACGTCACATTATTATACTTTTGTTGAAAATTTAATTGAATTTACCTTCTCCTCTTGCTCGATAAAACAACTTTTTTTTTCGACAGTAACAAACTCATATCAATTCATTCATCATAATAAAAAAAAAAATACAAGATGGCATATACAGGGTTTTAGGCCCTAGAAAAATAATAAAAGTTATCAAGCAAAAAATGCCTCTCATATGTCATAAACACATTTGAAAAAGACGTCCGAAAAAAAAATAAAGGCCTCTTAGAAAAATCTTTTATAAAAATGAAACAACAACTTTAAAACTCTTCACGAAATGTTAAATAAAATCTATAGTATAGTAGGCCTCAAAGAAAAAAGTCTCACTTTAGAGTTCGCTTTAGACCTCATATAGTGTTGGGCCGACCTTGCATAGACTCAAAAATTTGGGGACTAGCATACAATTTTGACGACCTCACTAAGTGATGAGCGAAATAATTTGTTTGTCTCATAGTGAAACTTATCTTAAAGTTTGGAGAAAAAGATAAGAGTGAACGACACGTCTTCAAAATATTGCCTAACTTGGTGTTGTTTCTAGAATAATCAAGAATTCCGTCAACCACTAGATTGTAATCTAGCTCAATTGACACACTTTGTAATTCCATATTACCTAACCAAGTTATAGCTTCTTTCAAACCCAGCACTTCCGCCTCTACAGCCGGCGGAACACCATCAAACCACATTGTCTTAGCTTTTATAAATTGGCCCTCTATCATTGCGGAGACACATGCCAATACCAAATTTGTGCAGATCGTTAAACATTGTAGCATCGACGTTACACTTTACTTCATCAATTGGCAGTGGCTGCCATGCACTGTTACATACCGCTTATGTCATGCTGTTCCGTATCAGCTGTACCATTTCGAACCTGCTGCCATTGCACCAGAAAATCTCGAGCCTGCTGCTCCGCAACATGGAATTGTTGTTCCTTGTCGTCCCATATTTTGTCATTTCTTTGTTTCCAAAGACACCACAACATCATGATAATATCTATATATTTTGCTGCTGCGTCAACGATCGAAAACCTGTAAAAAGAAGATCATTAAAATTCAATGCATTGTTGATCTAATTGCTTCAATGATGATCCAAAGGCCATCTACCTCCCACACATGTTTTGCTTTATAACAACCAAAAAATATATGCCATTCATTTTCATAGTTGTTTTCACAGTGGGGGACAATGCCCAGTAAAACAACTTAAGCTATGTAACTTTGTGTTAGAGCAGCCAAATGACAGTGACAATTATTCTGATGAATGAGGATTTCGAACGAGTTAGTTAACTTTGAAACTTAAAACTCAGACGACAAGTGTTTGACAAGCAAAGTTGATTGCATGAACCAAGCAATGATAATCTATTGTTTCCTTTTGTATGTCAGATGTCAATGTATTTTCACGTTTGAGGTGGGATTTTTGATTTCTTGAATAACATTTCTATGAGTTTTGTTCCGGTTTCATATGAGAATAAATTGATAACTGAAGAAGGTAGACCTAGCTAGGTAATAAAATCATTCAATTTCACTTTTACAGTTCTACAAACCACAAGAGTAACAGCTTAAGAAGATAGACAAAGACAACATCTTCTATTGAGCTTGCTAGGAGAGATAGGAACGAAAATATCTTATAGTACCTTGATGGTATTTTGGACTGTCTCTTATTATATGTTTCCCTATTAGATTAGAATTTGGAGTATTTTTATAAAATACACCATTGGATTAAAATTTTATATCATATAGATCATCTGTGTAAAATTTCACACAAATTTAAAATCATTTGATATATTATTTAGACGCATCAAAATTAACATATTCTCTCACTCCCAGCTATGTGGATATTCCCATTGTGTCCAACCATACAGGCCTAGCCACTGCTGTGCTAACTGTCCTTTTGAGCCAACTTTCTCATCTCAGGTCCTATCAATTTGTTTGCCAATTTAAGGATATGTTATTATTCTATTCCATCATCAATTTTTTTAAGGAAAATTATTGAAATAAAACTCCTTCAAAATTTGTCCGTGCATCGCATGACTAAAAGTACTAGTTTATATAAGGGGAGAATTATACTATACAAATGGTCAAATACAATGAAAATTTTATGTCAATAATAAAGAAATTGATTGTTCATAAGTCAATTAATTAAAAGAAAAATGTGTTTTTTCAATATTACTATTAATGATTAGTATCTTACCTTTTTTTTCTTTCCAAAATAACTAAATGTAACAAAAATTAGAAAAATTCCAAAAAGAACTAAATGTAAGAAAAATGAAATTAATTAACAAAAAGGTCAAATTCAAGAGTTTCTTTAGTTTTTTGGTTGATTTTGAATCTATTGAACTTGACCAATCCATTGTGCGAGTCAATAATATATAAACATGTTATCGCTTTCACAATTTTTCAATGTGGGCTTAAAGCTTCAGTTTGATGTTATATGATAACAGAAAATTTTGTCCTGCAATCCGTCCGAACTTTTTTCCAACACTCCAAAATCATTGTCCCATATATACTCTAAAGTACTAAGGCTTATATGCATGATTTCAATTCTATCACTTTGAGCAAAATGGCCTAATTGAGAGGTACAACAACTAAGCATTACTCAAATGATTCACAGTCCATTGTGCATCTTGGTTCTATTGTTTTCAAATTCACTCCATCTTGGTTTTCTATGTGAGAAAGAAATAGCTAGATAATCTAAAAACCAAATCAGACAACAAACTCTCAAAGCAACACGAAACCATTTTCTATAACACAGAAAACTTATGCAAGGCTCAGAACAACTCTAAACTAAGCTGTTATTCTCACAATGACTTCATTTCCACTAATTTTACATATCTAACTATATAGATACAATTCGGGACCAATCTCTCAATAATGTCACCACTCACCAGCTCTAACATATATTATTCATTTGATTGTTTCTGTCATGGTAGACTGGGTCCAAATATCCAATGATACATAATGACCAGTAAAACCAGCTCTTACAATTATTTAGAAGAAATAAATGTTGAGATTAAAACCATGTTTAAACTTTTACATAACAACTAGCAACTTAAAGAATATGTTATTATTCTTTTCCATTTGCAATTTTTTAAGGAAAATTATTGAAATAAAACTCCTTCAAAATTTGTTTGTGCATCGCACGGGTAAAAGTACTAGCTTATGTAAGAGGAGAATTCACTTTGTATTTTGTATATAGTATACAAATAGTCAAATACAATGAATATTTTATGTCAATTAAAAAGAAATTGATTGTTCATAAGTCAATTAATTAAAAGAAAAATGTGAGTTTCAGTATTACTATTAATGATCGGTATCTTACCTTTTTTTTCCAAAAATAACTAAATGCAAGAAAAATTAGAAAAAAAGGAATTAATTAACAAAAAGGCCAGATCCAAGAGTTTCTATTGTTTGTTTGATTATGAATCTATTGAACTTGGCCGATCCTTTGTGCGAGTCAATAATATATAAACATGTTATTGCTGTCACATATGCATTATTTAAATTCTATCACTTTGATTCTTTGAACAAAATGGCATAATTGAGAGGAACAACAACTAAGTATTACTCAAATGATTCAAAGAATATGCACCCAGTAAATATTTACTGTTCTGTCACACTATTATACTTATTATGTTGTAAATTTGATTTGATTACCTTCTCCTCTTTCCCAACAAAACAACTTAAGCTATGTAACTTTGTGTTAGTGCAGCCAAATGACAGTGGCAATTTTTCTGATGAATGAGGATTTCGAACGAGTTAGTTAACTCGGAAACTTGAAACTCACACAAGTATTCAACAAGCAAAGTTGATTGCATGAACCAAGCAATGCAAAAACAGCTCACAAACAATGCTAATCTATTGTTCCCTTTTGTATGTCAAATGTCAATGTTTGAGGTAGTTATTTTTGATATCTTGAAAAACATTTCTTGTTGTTGCGGATGGCTGAAAATGAAATAAACAAAAATAACCGGAGGCGTGTAATCACTGAACTAAGGAATTATCTGCAAGATTTGCGCAACTCCCCCAGAATACAACCGGTTCTTCTCGACGATAAACATGTCGAGGTCTCAATACACGAGAATATCAATAAGGTCGGTAACTCAGACATTATTCGGAAAACTAATTTAGAAATGAACTCTATAGTTTATTAGAGGAAATATTTCTCAAAAGCAAATCATTTCTCCATGACCCGTACCAAAACTAAAAGTCATTCTCTATTCTGTAGAAAAATGTTCTTATTATATAGCCACCACATAACTCCCAAATTATAGGCCAAAGTGTAACTTTTCCGTTACAAAACATGGGTCATAAATATATTAATTAATAATAAAACTATAATAATGAGAGACTTAAGGAAAAGGTTGTTACCAATAGTAAAATGCAACGTTAATATAGCAACAGAAAAAGATCATGTGAGAGATTACAATATGACCAAGTCAAAAATAAATTTAATTATTAACTTTAAAATAAATTAAAACATAAAAATGACAACAATCCCCCACAATTTATTTTAAAGTTTTAAATTTTAAAAAACAATAATTACTGTCTGAGTCACCTTTGAGTGTAACGCATCAAACTGGTGTAGCAAGCTATATGAACCAGTGCTAGAATGATAGACTTAACACACAGTGAATTGGTGTAGCAAGCTATATGAACCAAAGACACTTGACGTATGTTAGCGGTCTACCACTCGCATCACACCCCCACAATTCTCGTGTTACGCGGTGTTGCGCGTTTCGGCCGTGCGCGTGTCTGGTATTCATGAGTGCTCTAGAGACCCGCCACAGTCCCATGCAAGCGGCCCCACTTGACACTCATATAGGTGATTCCATCTAGTGTATGCTACATCCATACACCACCCATAAGGGCTTATGGTAATCATTAAAAGCTTTAAGCTTACCCCTCAAATTATTTTTAATTAGCACTTCTCATAGCCATTATCATAACACTTAGGACATGGACAAAATTCAGTGCTAACAGAACTAACAAGTGACTTGTTTTTCCCATTGAACCTTCTTCATGGGATCTCCAATCACAAAGGTTGGGTTACCATCAGTTGTCGTTTTTCAGTGGCAAAGTCCATTCCTATCCATTTTCATCCTAGGGGTTTTTGTCTACGGATCCGCGCAATTCTCAAATATTGACTAAGACGTCTCAAAGTCAATTAATCTCATATTTCATCAAATTTATAAAATAAACTTGATTTTCACAATAAGTTTATACGAATCTGCTTAGATGGCTACTAGGCGACAACTTATTCATCAATAAAATAAATCTACTTATAGAGTTATCTCATTGGATCACATCAATTTACCATCATCATTGTATTTTTATAATACAATGACTCATCACTTTTGTTTAATCAAATTCATAAAGCATCATTGTATTGTTCTAATACAATGGTTAATCCATAATATACCATATCATATTTTATGATGTCTCTCAAATATCTCTTCATTTACCATACACCACCACCACCATCATCATCGTCATTGTATTATTATAATACAATGGCTCATTCTCTAAAATAATATTCATAATAATCTTTCAATAAAAATAAAAGATTCAACTCAAATTATGAACGAAGTCACTTCAAATTTTCTTCATGAAATAGCATTAGATATTGTCTCTATTTTCTTGACACAACTATCAGTATCATAAAGATAACTCAAAAATGTTGTCTCAAGTGTGCTTTCACAACATTTACACTACAGTGTGATAAACTCACATCACATGTATGTCTTCCCTTATATTTTAACACTCATAATAGTTAGATGCTCATTAGGACCAAATTTTAAACGAAAGCTCACAAAATCAAAGTGCATAAAATCATTTCATAAATACTTAATCATAAGCATCGGTGCATCATATTTTCAAACTATCGAAAAACCATAAATTTGACTTTTAAATTCAAGCCAGGATATTAACATACACACAACAAAATAAATCATCACAATGTGTATCTTATATGCCCCCCCACAATAATAAATATTTAGACAAATTTCACACAATACAAAATGGACATATCAATATATCATCTGTCAATTATGCATATTAACTCGATCTATATAACCATCCACAAATCAACTTATCAACATATCATTCACTTACAAAAATCAAATTAAATAAACACTTATATATTTCAAAATTTCTCAAAGGTATTATTTTATATTAATTCACTTATACTATTGAAAAGTATTATATTAGAAAAACCACCAATGACTGTAAATAAAATTACTTATAATAAATTGACCTTCAACCACATGACCCACACTATCAATTAGCAGCATAATCAAACATAAACATAAGTTCAACATTGGCGTCCAACAAATTTAAGCTTAATAACTTTCTTCAATTAAGGACATACATTAATTTTATCAATTCTCTCCCATGCTCAAAATAAAATCCACACAAACCCAAACTAGCCTCTTAACACCAGATTATCAATATATACACACACCAAATATTTATAAAACATGCATATTATATTTATAGGTGTCCATCAAATTAAACCATAAGATTTATTAATAACATACAATTTTTTTTTTTTTAAATTAATAATTTTTCCAATAACACAAAACATCTATCATAGATCACCGTATTTTTACTTTCTAATTATCTCAAGAGATATCAAAATCCAAGTATATAACAAAACAAAGGACACGTTCATGCTAATTAAGAAAGAATCAAAATAAAAACTTAAAACAAACCAAAAGGAACCTGTTTCCACGAGTCGTGCGCAACATCTTCCTCAATGATACATCTAAGGTCATCAAAGCTTCACCGGCTCGATCGGATACCCTCCACATCAACGAATTGTTTGGTGTAACTGAGCATTCAGAGTGCCGATAACAACGAGAGTAGTGAAACCATCAACCATGTTGATATTCTCAGACTCATCTTCAGCCATAATTCCTTAGATTGTTGTTGCGGATGGCTGAAAATGAAATAAACAAAAATAACCGGAGGCGTGTAATCACTGAACTAAGGAATTATCTGCAAGATTTGCGCAACTCCCCCAGAATACAACCGGTTCTTCTCGACGATAAACATGTCGAGGTCTCAATACACGAGAATATCAATAAGGTCGGTAACTCAGACATTATTCGGAAAACTAATTTAGAAATGAACTCTATAGTTTATTAGAGGAAATATTTCTCAAAAGCAAATCATTTCTCCATGACCCGTACCAAAACTAAAAGTCATTCTCTATTCTGTAGAAAAATGTTCTTATTATATAGCCACCACATAACTCCCAAATTATAGGCCAAAGTGTAACTTTTCCGTTACAAAACATGGGTCATAAATATATTAATTAATAATAAAACTATAATAATGAGAGACTTAAGGAAAAGGTTGTTACCAATAGTAAAATGCAACGTTAATATAGCAACAGAAAAAGATCATGTGAGAGATTACAATATGACCAAGTCAAAAATAAATTTAATTATTAACTTTAAAATAGATTAAAACATAAAAATGACAACAATCCCCCACAATTTATTTTAAAGTTTTAAATTTTAAAAAACAATAATTACTGTCTGAGTCACCTTTGAGTGTAACGCATCAAACTGGTGTAGCAAGCTATATGAACCAGTGCTAGAATGATAGACTTAACACACAGTGAATTGGTGTAGCAAGCTATATGAACCAAAGACACTTGACGTATGTTAGCGGTCTACCACTCGCATCACACCCCCACAATTCTCGTGTTACGCGGTGTTGCGCGTTTAGGCCGTGCGCGTGTCTGGTATTCATGAGTGCTCTAGAGACCCGCCACAGTCCCATGCAAGCGGCCCCACTTGACACTCATATAGGTGATTCCATCTAGTGTATGCTACATCCATACACCACCCATAAGGGCTTATGGTAATCATTAAAAGCTTTAAGCTTACCCCTCAAATTATTTTTAATTAGCACTTCTCATAGCCATTATCATAACACTTAGGACATGGACAAAATTCAGTGCTAACAGAACTAACAAGTGACTTGTTTTTCCCATTGAACCTTCTTCATGGGATCTCCAATCACAAAGGTTGGGTTACCATCAGTTGTCGTTTTTCAGTGGCAAAGTCCATTCCTATCCATTTTCATCCTAGGGGTTTTTGTCTACGGATCCGCGCAATTCTCAAATATTGACTAAGACGTCTCAAAGTCAATTAATCTCATATTTCATCAAATTTATAAAATAAACTTGATTTTCACAATAAGTTTATACGAATCTGCTTAGATGGCTACTAGGCGACAACTTATTCATCAATAAAATAAATCTACTTATAGAGTTATCTCATTGGATCACATCAATTTACCATCATCATTGTATTTTTATAATACAATGACTCATCACTTTTGTTTAATCAAATTCATAAAGCATCATTGTATTGTTCTAATACAATGGTTAATCCATAATATACCATATCATATTTTATGATGTCTCTCAAATATCTCTTCATTTACCATACACCACCACCACCATCATCATCGTCATTGTATTATTATAATACAATGGCTCATTCTCTAAAATAATATTCATAATAATCTTTCAATAAAAATAAAAGATTCAACTCAAATTATGAACGAAGTCACTTCAAATTTTCTTCATGAAATAGCATTAGATATTGTCTCTATTTTCTTGACACAACTATCAGTATCATAAAGATAACTCAAAAATGTTGTCTCAAGTGTGCTTTCACAACATTTACACTACAGTGTGATAAACTCACATCACATGTATGTCTTCCCTTATATTTTAACACTCATAATAGTTAGATGCTCATTAGGACCAAATTTTAAACGAAAGCTCACAAAATCAAAGTGCATAAAATCATTTCATAAATACTTAATCATAAGCATCGGTGCATCATATTTTCAAACTATCGAAAAACCATAAATTTGACTTTTAAATTCAAGCCAGGATATTAACATACACACAACAAAATAAATCATCACAATGTGTATCTTATATGCCCCCCCACAATAATAAATATTTAGACAAATTTCACACAATACAAAATGGACATATCAATATATCATCTGTCAATTATGCATATTAACTCGATCTATATAACCATCCACAAATCAACTTATCAACATATCATTCACTTACAAAAATCAAATTAAATAAACACTTATATATTTCAAAATTTCTCAAAGGTATTATTTTATATTAATTCACTTATACTATTGAAAAGTATTATATTAGAAAAACCACCAATGACTGTAAATAAAATTACTTATAATAAATTGACCTTCAACCACATGACCCACACTATCAATTAGTAGCATAATCAAACATAAACATAAGTTCAACATTGGCGTCCAACAAATTTAAGCTTAATAACTTTCTTCAATTAAGGACATACATTAATTTTATCAATTCTCTCCCATGCTCAAAATAAAATCCACACAAACCCAAACTAGCCTCTTAACACCAGATTATCAATATATACACACACCAAATATTTATAAAACATGCATATTATATTTATAGGTGTCCATCAAATTAAACCATAAGATTTATTAATAACATACAATTTTTTTTTTTTTTAAATTAATAATTTTTCCAATAACACAAAACATCTATCATAGATCACCGTATTTTTACTTTCTAATTATCTCAAGAGATATCAAAATCCAAGTATATAACAAAACAAAGGACACGTTCATGCTAATTAAGAAAGAATCAAAATAAAAACTTAAAACAAACCAAAAGGAACCTGTTTCCACGAGTCGTGCGCAACATCTTCCTCAATGATACATCTAAGGTCATCAAAGCTTCACCGGCTCGATCGGATACCCTCCACATCAACGAATTGTTTGGTGTAACTGAGCATTCAGAGTGCCGATAACAACGAGAGTAGTGAAACCATCAACCATGTTGATATTCTCAGACTCATCTTCAGCCATAATTCCTTAGATTGTTGTTGCGGATGGCTGAAAATGAAATAAACAAAAATAACCGGAGGCGTGTAATCACTGAACTAAGGAATTATCTGCAAGATTTGCGCAACTCCCCCAGAATACAACCGGTTCTTCTCGACGATAAACATGTCGAGGTCTCAATACACGAGAATATCAATAAGGTCGGTAACTCAGACATTATTCGGAAAACTAATTTAGAAATGAACTCTATAGTTTATTAGAGGAAATATTTCTCAAAAGCAAATCATTTCTCCATGACCCGTACCAAAACTAAAAGTCATTCTCTATTCTGTAGAAAAATGTTCTTATTATATAGCCACCACATAACTCCCAAATTATAGGCCAAAGTGTAACTTTTCCGTTACAAAACATGGGTCATAAATATATTAATTAATAATAAAACTATAATAATGAGAGACTTAAGGAAAAGGTTGTTACCAATAGTAAAATGCAACGTTAATATAGCAACAGAAAAAGATCATGTGAGAGATTACAATATGACCAAGTCAAAAATAAATTTAATTATTAACTTTAAAATAGATTAAAACATAAAAATGACAACAATCCCCCACAATTTATTTTAAAGTTTTAAATTTTAAAAAACAATAATTACTGTCTGAGTCACCTTTGAGTGTAACGCATCAAACTGGTGTAGCAAGCTATATGAACCAGTGCTAGAATGATAGACTTAACACACAGTGAATTGGTGTAGCAAGCTATATGAACCAAAGACACTTGACGTATGTTAGCGGTCTACCACTCGCATCACACCCCCACAATTCTCGTGTTACGCGGTGTTGCGCGTTTAGGCCGTGCGCGTGTCTGGTATTCATGAGTGCTCTAGAGACCCGCCACAGTCCCATGCAAGCGGCCCCACTTGACACTCATATAGGTGATTCCATCTAGTGTATGCTACATCCATACACCACCCATAAGGGCTTATGGTAATCATTAAAAGCTTTAAGCTTACCCCTCAAATTATTTTTAATTAGCACTTCTCATAGCCATTATCATAACACTTAGGACATGGACAAAATTCAGTGCTAACAGAACTAACAAGTGACTTGTTTTTCCCATTGAACCTTCTTCATGGGATCTCCAATCACAAAGGTTGGGTTACCATCAGTTGTCGTTTTTCAGTGGCAAAGTCCATTCCTATCCATTTTCATCCTAGGGGTTTTTGTCTACGGATCCGCGCAATTCTCAAATATTGACTAAGACGTCTCAAAGTCAATTAATCTCATATTTCATCAAATTTATAAAATAAACTTGATTTTCACAATAAGTTTATACGAATCTGCTTAGATGGCTACTAGGCGACAACTTATTCATCAATAAAATAAATCTACTTATAGAGTTATCTCATTGGATCACATCAATTTACCATCATCATTGTATTTTTATAATACAATGACTCATCACTTTTGTTTAATCAAATTCATAAAACATCATTGTATTGTTCTAATACAATGGTTAATCCATAATATACCATATCATATTTTATGATGTCTCTCAAATATCTCTTCATTTACCATACACCACCACCACCATCATCATCGTCATTGTATTATTATAATACAATGGCTCATTCTCTAAAATAATATTCATAATAATCTTTCAATAAAAATAAAAGATTCAACTCAAATTATGAACGAAGTCACTTCAAATTTTCTTCATGAAATAGCATTAGATATTGTCTCTATTTTCTTGACACAACTATCAGTATCATAAAGATAACTCAAAAATGTTGTCTCAAGTGTGCTTTCACAACATTTACACTACAGTGTGATAAACTCACATCACATGTATGTCTTCCCTTATATTTTAACACTCATAATAGTTAGATGCTCATTAGGACCAAATTTTAAACGAAAGCTCACAAAATCAAAGTGCATAAAATCATTTCATAAATACTTAATCATAAGCATCGGTGCATCATATTTTCAAACTATCGAAAAACCATAAATTTGACTTTTAAATTCAAGCCAGGATATTAACATACACACAACAAAATAAATCATCACAATGTGTATCTTATATGCCCCCCCACAATAATAAATATTTAGACAAATTTCACACAATACAAAATGGACATATCAATATATCATCTGTCAATTATGCATATTAACTCGATCTATATAACCATCCACAAATCAACTTATCAACATATCATTCACTTACAAAAATCAAATTAAATAAACACTTATATATTTCAAAATTTCTCAAAGGTATTATTTTATATTAATTCACTTATACTATTGAAAAGTATTATATTAGAAAAACCACCAATGACTGTAAATAAAATTACTTATAATAAATTGACCTTCAACCACATGACCCACACTATCAATTAGTAGCATAATCAAACATAAACATAAGTTCAACATTGGCGTCCAACAAATTTAAGCTTAATAACTTTCTTCAATTAAGGACATACATTAATTTTATCAATTCTCTCCCATGCTCAAAATAAAATCCACACAAACCCAAACTAGCCTCTTAACACCAGATTATCAATATATACACACACCAAATATTTATAAAACATGCATATTATATTTATAGGTGTCCATCAAATTAAACCATAAGATTTATTAATAACATACAATTTTTTTTTTTTTTAAATTAATAATTTTTCCAATAACACAAAACATCTATCATAGATCACCGTATTTTTACTTTCTAATTATCTCAAGAGATATCAAAATCCAAGTATATAACAAAACAAAGGACACGTTCATGCTAATTAAGAAAGAATCAAAATAAAAACTTAAAACAAACCAAAAGGAACCTGTTTCCACGAGTCGTGCGCAACATCTTCCTCAATGATACATCTAAGGTCATCAAAGCTTCACCGGCTCGATCGGATACCCTCCACATCAACGAATTGTTTGGTGTAACTGAGCATTCAGAGTGCCGATAACAACGAGAGTAGTGAAACCATCAACCATGTTGATATTCTCAGACTCATCTTCAGCCATAATTCCTTAGATTGTTGTTGCGGATGGCTGAAAATGAAATAAACAAAAATAACCGGAGGCGTGTAATCACTGAACTAAGGAATTATCTGCAAGATTTGCGCAACTCCCCCAGAATACAACCGGTTCTTCTCGACGATAAACATGCCGAGGTCTCAATACACGAGAATATCAATAAGGTCGGTAACTCAGACATTATTCGGAAAACTAATTTAGAAATGAACTCTATAGTTTATTAGAGGAAATATTTCTCAAAAGCAAATCATTTCTCCATGACCCGTACCAAAACTAAAAGTCATTCTCTATTCTGTAGAAAAATGTTCTTATTATATAGCCACCACATAACTCCCAAATTATAGGCCAAAGTGTAACTTTTCCGTTACAAAACATGGGTCATAAATATATTAATTAATAATAAAACTATAATAATGAGAGACTTAAGGAAAAGGTTGTTACCAATAGTAAAATGCAACGTTAATATAGCAACAGAAAAAGATCATGTGAGAGATTACAATATGACCAAGTCAAAAATAAATTTAATTATTAACTTTAAAATAAATTAAAACATAAAAATGACAACATTTCTATGGGTTTTGTTCCGGTTTCATATGAGATTTATAGAAGATAATTTTATTCGAGACACGATCAAACACTAAAGGTAACACTGTTCTTAATTGAAATTCGAATATTGATTCACTATGTATTTTTTTATCTCCATATTCTTTGAATCATTTGAGCAATGCTTAATTGTTTGTTCCTCTCAACTAGGCCATTTTGCACAAAGAGATAGGATTGAAATGAAGCATATAAGGGCTCAGCGATTTCAGAGGGTTGGAGCAAAGTTCAGAGGGACACAACAAAACTTTCTGTTACTGCATCCAACTGATGCATTAAGACCACATCGAAAATTCTATCAACTATAAAATATTTATATATGATTGATGCCCACTATTTATTGTTCAAAACTCTGGAATTAACTATTTAGAAATAAACTAAATAAAATGGAAATTTCTTAGTCTTGGATTTTTTTATTAATAAGAATTTTTATTTCTTTTGTTTTTTACTAAAGAATTTTTACTTCTTAGATTCCTAAGGATCTGATTATTTTAAATATTTGTATTATTTTATCATATTAATTGTAGAATGAATATGTTATTTTTTTAGTAAAAAAAATATAGTTAATCATGTGTAAATAAGATTTTCCATGAGATATATAATTTATCATCTTCATATAACAAAAAAAATTATCATCTTCAGCCAATATAGTGGAATGTAAGGTGTATCGACACTTTGAGCAATTAATTTTTACAATTACACGCATAAAATATTTCATCCCAAATTTTAACTCTAAAATTTAACAATGAATTTCATCTCTTTTTTAAAAGTTGTTAGGTTTGCTTTCACTTAACTTTAAATTTTTTCCTCCACTTTACCTCATTCAATGAGTCAACTTTATTTTGGTATAATGAGTAAATATTTATAGATATCTCATTAGTAAAATCAAATAGGTAGCCCACTATTCAAATTACAACACAAAATTTAAACTTGGTTAAAAAAAAAATAAACATTTAAATTTTTTTGATAGTTAATTAATCATGATGACCCATTACATGTATGTTCATATCAAATTGAGCATAACCATAATATGTATATGTAATTTTATACAATTACTCGTGGTTATCCATTACGTTCATGTTGTATTTCCTCACTTGTAGTGTTATAATATTATTTTTATGTAATAGCTAATTTATGAAGCAATTTTGTACATGACATGAAAATTTTTAGCTTTGTCTATTTATTTTTTGCATTGCTCATATTGAAAAAGAATTTGGTCTATGAAAGATATCTTTCTATAAATGTGCATTATCAGAAGATATTTCCCGATAAAGTTTGAACTACAAAAAATATTTCTTGGTAGTTGACAGAGATATTGAAAGATTTTTGGTCAATTTAGAGGAGCGAAGTACAACTTTTTAATATCTTCATCTATTCGCCGAGTGGTTGTGCATATAAAAATGGGATTTGGTACCAACCTACTATGATCCGTTAAATTCATAATAGCTAATAATAGCTTATAAAACTCGTGCGTGCATGGGTCGAAGGTCTAGTGTTTACTAAAGTTGTTGTTAAATTCATGGAATCATGGTTAGAGAATAATTTAAACATAAAAAAAAAAAAAAACAAATTAGAGGTTAAGATGTGAATGCATGGGTCATAAATTGTTGATTACATATTTGACCTCTATAGATGCAAAAATATTATCTATCGTAATATTTATTTAACCGTAAAATGGATGTATAACCAAAGTATATTGATATTAAAAATAAAAGGATAAATATTCGTAATGAATTTGGAGCTATGAAGCCCATGTACATGACACAGTACTGATATGGTATTACGAGAAAATTTCAAAATTTCCAATATGATACGGCTGCAATGCATTATTTAAAAATTAAATATATAAATGTACAATATAAAAACATCATTAAAATCGATAATGATTATCAAATAATGTTCAAATTAAATGAACAAACAAGTGACAATTACATGTCTTATGTACTATAAAAAAAAACATCAATAGTTCTATCCAAAAAAAAAAAAATCAGTACATAGTTGATTATCTATAACAAATGTCATACTCTAACATTCATTACTACGTATGAGGAAACATGAATTGTATCAATCTCCTCTCCTCTGTTTCCATCATCAAAGAAAATTAATTGTCTGATACTTCTTCGATACGCATATTGGAGAAGTATCTGACACGTATCAAACATTTTTTAAAATAAAATAAAAATTAATTGCTTAATATTTTTCTGATATGCGTATTAGTATCGGACACGATACTTCGCCATTTTTGGAGTATATGGGCTTCATAGCTTCGAAGAAATGTACATAAAACATTAATTATGACAAACTATTAAATACACTTCTTTTGTTAACAATGGTTACTAGGCAGAAGACAAAAAAATATATAAAAGAATGTATGGTAAATATTTTTACAAAAAGCCTAATACATTATGGAACATGGTAAAAACAATTTTCCATGAATAACCATAGTTATTTACAAATCATTTTCTATAACACAGAAAAGTAGAAAACTTATGCAAGGCTCAGAACCACTATAAACTAAGCTGTCATTCTCACAATGACTTCATGTCCACTGATATTACATATCTAACTATATAGATACAATTTGGGACCAATCTCAATAATGTCACTAGCTCGAACATATATTATATACTATTTTGATTGTTTCTGTCATGGTATACTGGGTTAAAATTCCAATGACACATAAAGACCAGTAAATGAACACAACAAATTACTCGAAAGTTTCAGAAACGGAAAAAGTTAGTAAACTTCCAAGGTTCATTTTTCAGAATACAATGTCTCCTCGATCCTCCTAATTACAGCACTCAGACTGCCACCACTTTCCAATGCTTTAACAGCAGCTCGGTGTGCAGCTTTATGCCATTTGAGCAAATTATAAGATTGCAAAACCGACCATCTTGCTTGATTAGACATCTGTTTAATGCAAGAACGTCAAGGTAAAATTTAGCATCACAGATGAAAAAATCAAAAGAACCAGCAAATTCAAACCAGAGCAACTAGTTGAGGAAAGACCTGTGCTACAGACAATGGAGGCTCAAGAAGAAGACATATGCTTCTAAATAGATTTTCATCATTTTCTCCACCCTCTGCTTCACCATAAATAAGAGCTTCAGCTGCAATGCCCGCAAAAAGTACCATACAGTACCTAAACCATTGGTTACATTACCTAAAACATTAATATCCCTTGAAAGGCTCAAAATAATAAAAAGATACTTCAGGCTAAAAAAAGGGCGAGTGGGAAGACCGGAAGGCAATAAATTGTTTTCTTTTAGCTAGTTGGGCAAGAAGGCATGTGTAAGTGAATAAAGAGACAATGAATAGAATTGAAATAGGAGAGAATAAATTGATAACTGAAGAAGGTAGAGCTAGCTAGGTAATAAAATCATTCAATTTCACTTTTACAGTTCTACAAACCACAAGAGTAACAGCTTAAGAAGATAGACAAAGACAACATCTTCTATTGAGCTTGCTAGGAGATAGGAACGAAAATATCTTATAGTACCTTGATGGTATTTTGGACTGTCTCTTATTATTAGTTTCCATATGTCTTTGTTTTTATCATGATCTGTTTCCCTATTAGATTAGAATTTGGAGTATTTTATTAGTAATATTTCTAGTTGTGATTTGCACTTGCTTTGTCTCAGTTGCATTTGGGACTAGTTTTTCACAGTCGTGGTTTGTCACTGGTTTGGTCTCAGTTGCGGTTTGGTACTGTTTTTGTCTGAGTTCCAGTTTTATCTCGGTTGTGGTTTGCCATTTGTTTTGTCTCTATTGCCGCTTGCCATTGGTTTTGTCTCTGTTGTATTTGGAACCAGTTTTTTGGTCCAAATTGCGGCTAGTCGCAATTTGGTCTCAACTTCACTTGTAAATATGATCTGGCTCTATCTACTGATTTTCAATATCAAATTATATAATTTGTTTATATTTCTTTCATAGGCTACATTTGTAACAGGCTTAAAGTTAAGAAGCTTTAGCATGAAGGGAAGTGCAAGAAGTTATAAATATCTTGTAACATATAAAGAGTTGTATAATCTATTTCATAAAAGTTTTTAGATATTCCTTTGTTGTTATCAAGATTTGTGATCCAAACACGCATTACAAAGACAGTAAATGGAAAAAGACAAAGCAGTAATGGCAACTTAAGAGTGTATTATTTCTGAAAATCAAAGGAAAATACAATATCTTATGATCTATGAGAACCAATGTTCTCTTTCCCTTAACAAAGTTCATGATTGTACTTGCTACCCTTCCCTCTCCACTCAGTATTCTTATAAGTTATAACAGAATTACTTACCCTTTTACACAACTCATTTTCCCGTCTCTTTTCTCTCCTCTCACTCTCAGCCATGTGAATATTCCCATTTTGTCCTTCTCTATAAACCCCCCACAATACAGGCCTAGCCACTTCTGTGCTAGCTGTCCTTTTGAGCCAACTTTCTCATTCCGGGTCCTATCAAGTTGTTTTCCTTTTTAATAGGATTTGTCGTCATGTGTTAGAATACATTGTCTAGTCTTATGCATTGTATCGAATCACCAATCAATGTCAAACTACAATCATAATTCCAAGTCCTTTTTCCCTCTATCTAATGATGATGATGAATTGGAATGCTTGCTTTCCAAATTTTAAGGGAAAAAGAACTGTACTAATGAAATGTCAGGCACATATCAAACACAAGTTATTTGCTTAATGCTGTCTAAACATGTATAGCAAAGTAAATCCACCCTAATTGATTCACCATTCAGTCACAAATGTAACTCTTAAACTAGTGCTTGATTCAAAATATATCTTCATTCATTACCATACTCATACAGTCATACTCACCTGTCAAAAGCTGAACCATCAAGTCGGCCTTCAGCAAGGTCACTGGCAACTTTTTCATCCCAAAACTGAGTCCCTGCCTAAAAAACAAAGAATTACTGCAACGAAAAATGATGTTAAATAATGGAGAAAAAAAATTCAAAATTACTGATGCATTTTGTGCATATAAAAAACTAATGAACAGGACATGAATCTATACTTGTAAGCTTAGTTGGAAGCGTGTAATTATAAAATAAAAAATAAAAACCAAATCAGGCATTATCTATGACATTGCTGCTTGATCACTGAAATTATACTAGCAGCACTAGTATTAATGAATGGAAAGACAAATTCAGTCATATTCAGCAAATTAACAATAGTACCATGTAGAGAAGGATTAGAATAGAATTGAGGAAAGACACACATATAAAAAGAGGCTTTCTTCCTTATTTGTTCCCTAACTTTGGTTAAACCTTTTATTAGTTAACCAACATTTCACTTACAGATGAAGTCTTAGACATAGACGAAGTCGGAAAAAAATTACAGGAAGATCTTCAAATTATTTGTTCCACAAAATAACATACAAGCATCATTACCACCAATTATGCATGGTGTAGCATTTAACAGAGAGCTAGCAATCAAGCAGTAAACAGACTTTTGTTAAAAGTAGTTTTTGCATCACCAAAATATTTCGTTAGGTGTTCCTTCCACTATATCTCAAAATACATTTAACTATTTCAGGTAGTTGAGATATTTTTGATTGATCCGATGAAGGATGAACAGAACAGTTGTACAGGGAAGGAACAGAAAAAGGAGGGAAATCTAGAGACAAAGAGGAAAGTAGGGAGAGTAAAAAGAGCAGAGATAACTGAATAATACTATGAAGTGTTTCATTTGAAATGACAAAATGCATCAAAATTCTCTGGTCAAATAGATTTTACTAGGAACTAAGTAAACATCTGAACCAATAAGTTGTCATATCACGAGGAGAAAAAAAAAAAAATACCTGTCCTTGGATACCCATTTGCATTGCAACTATTGGATCTAAAATCACCCCCCGAATTGGACAACCCATCAGGTATGCTGAAATTTCATGAAAATGGTCCATGTAACCATGTAAGGTGTTAGGTGTGACAGCATATAATGATGGGGAATCAATATGATGTGACCTCTGAAGTTCTTAGGAAACAAATGAATATACCTATTAGGAGATGTCCTGCTTCATGAATGAGGATTCGACGCCTATATGGTGGCCAGTAACTTGATATTTGAGCTAAACAGGTACCTCCTAGGAATATAGAATCTGCAAAGGCTAGTCCTAATATCACTGCAAGGTTGGGCCTGAGGTCTATTCCTTGTGAAAGAAGATATGACACACCACCTAAAAAAGCAACCAAAGCAGTGCTTGAACCATCCGAGAGACCCCACTTCTTTGGAGCAAGTTTAGTCACTGGACAAAAGAAGGAAAGAAAAGTTAAGTTGAAAACCATTTTTTGGCAGTATAGAATTGTATAAAATGCTACTAATTCCAAGTGTAACATGACTAAAACTGGAACTTTAAGCAATTTATAGCTAGGGAGAAAGTATTGTCAGAAACTCATGTGTTCACCTTCCAAACCAGTTGAGGAGCTCAAGACATCCGGTGTTACGTTCCTCGTACCCTCCAAAACTATACACAATGGGAAAATGCGAGTTAATGCAACAAAAAGCTTTATCAAAGTTTACACAACAACAAATAATGACTATCGAAAGTAGTTAACACACCAGAAAAAGCCACACGAAAAAGAACCAACACCAAAGGAAAAAGTCAGACCAGGCCAAACAAGCACTGCCCTTGCGATAGTTAGGACAACCATTCAAATTCTATTGTATGTCAAGGAATTTCCTAGTTAATTGTTTATTGTATGTGAATGTGAATAAAGGAAGGTCACACTAACTGGTTGTCTGGTTCATCAGATACTATATATTACAACTTTCCTATTTAACTTGCCTTATATTAATTGATGACTTGCTCTCTAGAATATGTCATATTTGAACTAATGATGCTGTTTTTCTATATGGCATTGAAATGTATTACCCATCCCTTCCTTCATTTAAATGTTGATTATGTACTAAATATTATAGACTCCCCATTAATTTGCTTTTTATTATTCACTTCACTCGCTCTCTTGCTTTACTATTTCATGCCTTTCATTAAAGATTTTGTTTTCTTGCATAAACTGAGTTCTGGTCAGATAATTGGCTTCAAATTTGAGTCTAATGACCTCTACCTACCAACTCCCCAACCATTTTTGCATTTGCACCACCACAAACTCCCCATTTTGATACTATGCTCGAATGGGTTATTAGTTAACGGGGTGGTTAGGTTAGAGAGGTTTTGGAGTTAGAAGGGATATCATTTGAACATTGTAAAGTTTGTGAATAGAGTAACAACTCTATTGTGAGGGTGTCCTCCTATATGTTTGATACATACAGTGTTGTCAATGGCAAATCGCAAAAAAATAGCGGTTTGTTCAAATGTGATTCTCACAAAATCTTTAAACATAACACTTTAAAAGTGATTCTACTTTATCATCTAAAAATAATAATTCTTCTAAACTCTCGTTTACAATGTCATTGTTAGTGCTTGAAGTACCAACCTAGTCTGGAATCAGGATCACTCATTATTGCGATGCCTTTGTACCCATTGTGCTTTAAAAACATGATTACAATATCATTCCCAAATAAAACACAACTTGTTTATACTGATTCTTTCAAAATCAGTTTTCATAACATCAATTCTACCAAAATCTAAATAAAATTTACCCTTAATCCTTTGAACTAAATTAGTCAGATTTTTTTTTGGTTTTACCCTCTGGTTCCTAGGGGAAGGGGCCCTAGACCCTAGTAGTCAAGAGTTCAAGGCAAGTTATGACATAAGTGGTTTCGGTCCCCTCCCAAACCAATATTGTTATGTGATACACAATCTAGCACAAACTACAAACCATTGTCAAATACTGACAGTAGCATAACGGAGTTTGAACAAACCACTATTTTCTGCCATTGACAACACTAATAGACACTAATATCTATTCAAAAATCAAAACAACTCAAATGATAAAATAAAATGAAAATCAACAAATTATACTTTCTGCTATGAAATATAGAAGAAAAAAAATTTAAAACTCACTAATAGAAACTAGTGTTGTTGCAGATGACTAGATGACTAAAACTAAATAACCGGAGGCGTGTAACTACTGAACTAAAGAATTATCCACAAGATTTGCGCAACTCTCCATAATACAACCGGTTTTTCCCAAAGATAAACATGTCTATCAACACTAGTAACTATTCAAAATCCAAAACAACTCAAATGATAAAAAAAATTCAACAAATTCTACTTTCTGCTATGAATATAGAAGAAAAAAAATTCAAAACTCACCAATATTCCTGCATTTACCAAAATTTGGTAAGAAACCCTTATCCTTGAGAAACTTATAAGCATTTGCAACAAGTTTCATATTATCAGCATTCATGCACGTGTCAAGAACTTCCCAATCCCTCTGCGGTCCAAAAAGCTCCAACTCGCGGAACCGAGACCGAGTCAACTCGGCCACCGGAGACTTTGTTTCGCCAAACGATTCTTCCACCGTTAGGCGTTGTTCGGTTTCGAGGGATTTTAGGAAAGTGAGAGCTCCGGCGAGGTCTTTTCGCTTGACTGCTTCCTCGTAATCGCGCCATTCTTTGAAAGCCGTGAGTGGTCGGATGGGTTTACGAGATGGCGGAGGGAAAGTGTGGGGAAATTTGTGGGGGAATTTAGGGGTGGCGAGAAAATGAGGGAAAATTTGGAGGTTCGTGGGAGTGTTGGATGCAGCCATCAAAAGACAACAAACGATGAAATGAAAAAATAATAAAATAAAATTTATTTAATTTAATAAAGGTATTTTTATTTTGTAAAAAAAAGCTTTTTTTTTTATTTGGGATTCGTTAGTATGGTTTATTTATTTTCCTTTCGAAATAGGGAGAAAGAAGAATAATTTGTTGATTTAATAAAGAATAATAATGTATAAAAAAAAATGTAAATCAAAATAGTGGAAGGGGTTCTCACTTGTTTTTTTTTTGTTAGTTGTCAATCATCATCATTAAAATACACTATTTCCATTTTTTATTATTTTAGGGATTAGATCTTTTTAATTATATAAATTTGTTACTTTGTGTCAAAAAAAATTGTTACTTAGAGCGACTTTAATGCTGGTTGGCCAACATGTAAGTTCCTTATAATTTATGTGAACTATAATTTATGACCATAGTAGCAAAGCTGATATGGATGATGGATAAACTAAGATTTTGTTTGGATAGATGGTATGTGATAAAATAGAATACTGTAGAATGGAGTGGTATATTTTTAAGTTTCAAATTTGTAGATTTGTAAAAAATGAATAAAGTGGAATGAAACATGATAGAATGCATACCATCTCATACCATCCAATCTTTTAATTTTCTTTTCCTCCCAAATAGGGGTGGATATAGGCCAGGCCGGCCTACAGGGGTCTATGGCCTAGCCTATATAGGCTCGGGCTAGGCCAGACTGTTTTCTTAAATAGGTCAGGCCAAAGCTTTATTATAAGCCTATTTAACTAAATAGGTCAGGCTAAGGCCATTGGAAAAGCCTATAAAGCCTATTGGGCCGGCCTATTTAGATAAATATTTGTAATATTTTTTATTATTGAATATTAAATATTTAATTGTGAACTAAATTTTAATTCAACAAATTTTACAATGAACTAATTTTTTGCATATATAAATATATTACTATAAATTAGAATTGAAGTATGATAATTATATAGTTAAATTCTCTAAAGTATTATGTGAAATATCAAATGAAATTTTAATCTCATTGGTGAATTAGTTGATTAGTTTATTTAAATATAAAATGATTACTTATTTAAAAAAATTCATACGAAATAGGCTTTTAAACAGACTAACGGGTCAGGCTAGACTTTCTGAAAGCCAGGCCGCAGGCCTAAAAATCAAGCCTATAACAGGCTATAGGCCAGATTTAAGCCTTTAAATTTTTGATAGGCCAAGCTCAGGCTTGGTAAAGCCTAGCTCGGCCTAGCCTATTTCCACCCCTACTCCAAAATTAGGGCGTATCCAATGAAATGGAGTTTTTTTTTAATTCAAATATTTATTTTATTATTATCATTACATCTTCCTTTTATATACTGTTTGTCCTCACGTTGTTTCTTATGCTCGGTATCAAAAAATATTCTTCATGGCCTATTGCATTTCCTCATGATCCATCAATCCACCTTCATTTCTTCATAACCAACGTGTTTCTTACTCTGACATGCTTGCTTCTTCTTCTTTTTGGGATGTTTACCTTTGTTTATTTTATGAAATTTTGCTATGGTGATGCAACAATTGAGCTATAATAAACTGAGGAACCATGCATATAAATTCTTTCATGTTTTCTATCTAGAGTTCTCAATTAGCATCTAAATCAAATTATCATGCTTTGTGAAATTTTAATTTGTTTGAGTGGTTTAATTGTTGAATGAGATAAATTTTTAGCAATAATATACATTTTACATAATTGTTTTTTTTTTTGACACACATTTTACATATAATTGTTGTGTTTTAAAAAAAGGATAAAAATGAAATAATTTTTTTAATTTGTTTTATTCCGTCCACTATCCAAACAATGAAATGGAATATTAGTTTAATTTCATTCCGCTCCGTTTCATTTCATTTTGTTCCGCTCCGTTATATTCCATCAATCTAAACATAGTCTAAAATATTGTTTACATCAATTATAGAACCAACGTTCACTACATTAATAATCTTGTTTAAAATCCATTTTGCCGATTGTCGAGATTGTTGGCCTAGAGGATGACTAAGTGTCTTCAACATATGTTCAACATAAGGTCAAAGTCAACTACATATGATGGAGTGAATTGTTGACTTTGACCTTCAGCTCTGCCGAAGAAGAATAATGAGTGTATCTTAAAAGTAATGGCATTATATGTTCCAAAGCTTCCTATTAGAAGATTATTAACAACTACATGGATGAACAAATACACTAGAGTATTAAATTGTTCCCACGAATATTGTCATCTTCAAAACTCAAGAATTAGAGACTATTGTTTTCAAACACATTTTGGTTCAACACAACCATGATTAATTGGATGAAACCACGCTTCTTGGTATGTTGAATGTAATGATGGGAATTTCATGAACACCAAGGCGGGAATAGATATGTGTATAAGGGATCAAGATGGATGGTTCTTAAAGGCAAACATATATTCACTTACTCTTCCTTGTTACCAATAAAGAAGAAGGACCAAACTTTTGATTTGGTGCAAGCTATCAAATGGATTGGTGAATTGAGACTTGATTATACTCCCTCCGTACCAAAATATAAGTCGTTTTGACTATATCACACAAATTAAAAAACGTAATCATTGTTGTATGGAAAAGATAAATTATGAATTAGTTTACAAAATTGTCCTTCATTAATGATATGGAAAAAATAAATTGTATAAGTAAAAGAAGAGAGAGTAATAAATAGTTAAATGTATAATAAGAAAATTAGCATTTAATGCTGCAATGGTATTGTAAAGTGACTTCTATTTTAGTACAGATTTTTTTTCTCAAAACGACTTATATTTTAGTATGGAGAGAGTATTATTTTTCGAATTTAATGCAAAATTGGTATTTGACAGTTACAACAAACCACCATATGTATTGTCAAAAAAAAAAAAAAACAAACCACCATATGTTTGATTTATCCTTGGTAATATTGCTACTTATTTGATTAATGACATAAGATAAATTTATTTTGGTAAAAATATTTTACATAGAGACCAATTTAACATTCACTCTACCATTCATTTTTATTGAATAAAATCAATATATGTCACCCATTTTAAAAATGAATCCACCTACAATAGTGTGGTCGAAGTAGAAACTAGTTTCATCCTATGAATATTTAAGAGAGTGTTTTTAGACCTCATCCTGACCCGATTCATGTTAGTAAAGAAACTATCCATATTCACTTGAAAGGTAAAGTCTATGGTGGATGGTGCATAAATTATGAATAATATTTCAACAAATATAAATTTTACAAAATTTAATATATATTATTTATAAATTTTTTGAAAAAACATTGAATTATAAAAAGTACAAGTGGTATTCAACCCTTTACAATTCAAAAGGTAAAACTCTTAAATGCTTTTTAAGACAATCTAAAGGGTGACCACACCAATCTAAAAAAGAAACACTAACATTATGTGTTAACTGACCGATGAACTAAAACTAACAAATATACAAACTTTGATCCACCAAAGAGTACACATTTGCCCTATCGCCATTGAATATAATATTATTTTACATTCGCCAAATACTCCACGTCGTAGCTAACAAAATAAGGTGTTAGAACTTTGGCTTACGGTGACCTCGAACAAACTCATCAAACAAAGAAATATGTTGCCAAATCGCATTAAACTCAATAGGGTCAACATCCAACCATTAATGAGTCTCAGTAACAAATCAAATAATTTTTAATTTATTACAAAATTGATATAGATGATCGGTACGATAGTGATATACATTTTCAGTACAATGATATATTTTATTGGTGACAACTTGTGTACCCCCATAAAATTTGGGGGTATATACCTCCAACCACTATAAAAAGTTTTAAGAGATATAATTTTTTATAAAATACACTGTTGGATTGAAAGTTTATATCATATAGATCATTTGTGTAAAATTTCAGACAAATCTAAAATCATTTGATATATTATCGAGACACATAAAGATTAACGGTGTTTAAGAAATCACAGAAACTGTTAATTTTGATGCATCTCAATAACATATCAAATGGTTTTAGATTTGTCTGAAATTTTACACTAATAATCTATATGATATAAACTTTTAATCCAACAGTGTATTTTATAAAAATTTATATCGGTTAATTTTTTTTTAAATGATTGGAGATAAATACCTCAAATCTCTTTAGGAGTAAACAAAAAAAACCTATTTTATAAAATTAATCTTTGACACCAGACAAAGTGCACATGAGATGGATGTGGAATGGAACATATGAGGAAAAAAGGAAGGAAGATCTAGAACCTCTCCTCAACGATAAGAGAAATCCAAAATCCCCAAACCACACCCAATCATTCTTCCTTTGTTCTTCACGTCCACATCTTTCTACCTTCATTTCCACCTCACATCATAAAAATAACCTCCAAAACCCAATTTCCTTCACTCTCTCACTCCAAAAATCACACTCACAATACAATGGCTTCAGCTACATCCCCAACAACTTTCTCTCTCCTCCCCACCACTAAATCATTAAACCCATCCGCTGCCCCATCCTCCTCCCGTGTCCAACTGTCCTCATTCCTCGGCGCCCGTCCACTCCGCCGACTGGGGTTCGCTGCTGCTGACCCCTTGTTGGCGGTGCAGGTGGCGTCGAAGGTGAGGACAGTTAGGGGAACTGGAGTGAGAGGCGTTGTGTCGATGGCGAAAAAGAGTGTTGGGGATTTGAGTGCTGCTGAATTGAAAGGAAAGAAGGTTTTTGTTAGAGCTGACTTGAATGTTCCTCTTGATGATAATCAGAATATTACTGATGATACTAGGATTCGTGCTGCTATTCCTACTATTAAACATCTTATTCAAAATGGTGCTAAAGTCATCCTTTCTAGTCATTTGGTATTTCTCATTTCTCTCATTGATCCTATTTACATTTTAGTTATAGTGTATGTAATACTGACACTTCTGATTGAAGACGTGTTTGATATCTGACACTTTTGATTGAAGGCGTGTCTAATATCTGACACATGTGGTATCTAACACTATCTGACACATGTGGTATCTAACACTTTTGATTGAAGGCGTGTCTGATATCTGACACATGTTGTATCTGACACTTTTGATCGAAAGCGTGTCTAATATCTAACACATGTTGTATTTGATCACTTTTGATTGAAAGCGTGTTTGATATCTTACACATGTTGTATCTGACACTTTAGATTGAAGGTGTGTCTGATATCTGACACATGTGGTTACATTTAATTACTTTTTTTTTTTTTTTGATAAGCTTACATTTAATTACTTAAATTTACTCAAATTATGATTGGTGTGGTGTTTATGTGGTAGTGTGGTTACATTCAATTACTTGAATTCACTTAAATTATGATTGATGTGGTGTCTATGTGTTAGTGTTAGTGCTTCATAGATCACAATGTAAAAAATTTGTATAATGATTTGTGTAGGAGTGAGACTATTTGGCTGTTGAGTGGGTAGTAAAGTAAGAAAATGAAGGGTTGATATTTTAACCATCCATGATTTTGTGTTTATAGTATCAACTGTTAATTTATTTATCAATTGTTGATGTTATGTTAGTTAGTTTATTCTCTAAAGTGAGTTGCTTGCTTTGGAGAAATTATTTCGTCACTATATTTATCCAAAATCTTTTATTTATCCAAAATCTTTTATTTTTTCGTCACTATATGTTAATGCTGTGATAAAAATCAGAATGTTACTGGAAATTGAAATGTTACTGGGAAGTGAAAAAAATATATTTTGAGGATGTTTAGTTAAAAACGTTTTGAATTTGAGTTGGGGAATGAAAATTTGAGGAAAAGCAGAATATGTGAGTTTCGTAGATCTACATATATAGAGAAAAGCAGAATATGTGAGTTTCGTAGATCTACATATATAGAGATGATGAGGTAGAGTAACAGAACTCAAGTTCTTACTAATGAAGTATTTGGGGTTTAATTTTATCCGGAAGTAAGAAAAGGATGCACTTTAGAGGCTAAGTTTTTATCTCTTATAATTGAGTAGTTATTGTAGATTTTAATAATTTCATAGTTACTTAATACATGTAAATGCATTTTATTGATATGTTAGGGGCTGAGTTTTCTGTTAAGAGATTCAATATTTCATTATCTAAAGTGCATTCTATGTTTTGCTCTCCAGGGAAGGCCAAAGGGTGTCACTCCCAAATACAGCTTGGCACCTCTTGTTCCCCGGCTTTCCGAACTCATTGGAATCGAGGTATGTTTATAAGTTAATGATTATGAATGAATGGATTGAAGGACAAAGGGTTAATAATATATGACTGTTTAATGTTTGGTGGATAATAACAATATCATTTCCCTTTTCTTGCATTTGGATAATTGACAGGTTATTAAGGCCGATGACAGTATTGGTCCAGAAGTAGAAAAGTTGGTGGCTTCCCTTCCAGATGGAGGAGTTCTACTTCTAGAAAATGTGAGGTTTTACAAGGAGGAAGAAAAGAATGATCCTGAGCATGCGAAAAAGCTCGCCGCGCTAGCAGATCTGTATGTGAATGATGCTTTTGGAACTGCTCATAGAGCACATGCTTCAACAGAAGGCGTCACTAAATTCTTGAAGCCATCTGTTGCTGGTTTTCTTTTGCAAAAGGTTGGTATCTCTCCTCTTCTACTAAATAATTATCATTAGCTAATCTAAATTTTCTGCAAACTATCTAAATAAAGTTTCCAAGCTTCAAAAATGTTACTTTTCTATCACAATTGTTCACTAGAATCACTATATTAGTGTTCCATTCCTATTTAAAATGAATATGAATTTTTGAAAATGATAATTGATTTTCTTTCCAGAATGTAGATGGAGTCTACTGCTCAATTTTTTTTTTGATTCAATGTATATGTATATCTAATAATTATATTTCACATGCGTATTTTAATGTTTCAGGAACTTGACTACCTTGTTGGGGCAGTATCAACCCCGAAAAGGCCATTTGCCGCAATTGTGGGTGGTTCCAAGGTCTCATCCAAAATTGGAGTGATTGAGTCACTTCTAGAAAAAGTTGACATCCTTCTTCTCGGTGGAGGAATGATCTTCACATTTTACAAGGCACAAGGTCTTTCAGTTGGTTCATCCCTTGTAGAGGAAGATAAGCTGGAACTTGCTACAACACTAATTGCGAAAGCCAAGGCAAAGGGGGTATCACTTTTGCTACCTAGTGATGTTGTGATTGCAGACAAATTCGCTCCGGATGCAAACAGCAAGGTTTGTTTTCTAAGCTACTTTAGATAAGCAACAGACATTCGGACTGTGCATTTTTTACTCGTTCAGAATTGTTTGCTGAAGATCCTAAGTTCTGCATTAATCCTTTCAGATCGTACCAGCATCTGCCATCCCTGATGGTTGGATGGGATTGGACATTGGTCCAGATTCTATTAAAACATTCAACGAAGCATTGGATACCACCAAAACCATCATATGGAATGGACCAATGGGAGTTTTTGAGTTTGACAAGTTTGCTGTTGGAACAGAGGTATGCAATAACCCTCACATATTGGAATTTGGTTCATATTATATATATTTAAACATGTTTGCAATCAAAATATCTCTACTCTATGGTGATGCATACCTTCATAAATATGCGGTAGAAATTTTGTAGCACCGACACTTTAGATTAAAGGTGTTTCTGGTTTCTAACACTTCACTTATATTTTCTTCTTTCTTAAATTACTATCAATGTCTATGTGTCAATATCTTGTGCAATGTTCATGTCTGTGTCAGTGCTTCATACAATATGAGTTAGTGTTCCTCATGTGACATGTATGTCTTGCAAATTGTATGTTTATTCATTCACATAACAGAAGTTTTGTTTTAGAATTGGGATGATTCAAATGTCATTTGCAGCTAGTTATACGACTGATTCTTTTCTATTGCTTTTATTTATTTGTTTATGCTGCTTTCGACGTATGTTCACATAATTTACGTGCTGTACCCTTCCTTCAGGCTGTTGCAAAGAAGTTGGCTGACCTCAGTGGAAAGGGAGTGACAACTATTATTGGAGGAGGAGATTCTGTTGCGGCTGTGGAGAAAGTAGGAGTCGCCGATGTCATGAGCCACATATCCACTGGTGGTGGTGCAAGTTTGGAGCTATTGGAAGGCAAAGAGCTTCCAGGTGTCCTCGCTCTTGATGAAGCCGTACCAGTCGCCGTGTAAGACAATTTTCAGCTTGTAATTTTTCCCCCGCCCCTCGGTGTCAAGTGTTCTCACAACCTTGTAAAAGAGCTTATGTTGTAGTACCCTTCCGAGTTTGTTAGTGTATATTTTATCATGCTTTAGTTATTCTCTTCACACATAAATTGCTTGTAATTGTAAACCAACCTAGGCTGAGAGCCATAAATTCAAATAAATCATCAATTAATTGCTGCCATCATAAGTTTTTAACACTTATCTGGATTGACTTATTTGAACTTATTTACTAATATAATAATAGTCATTTGAGACTGTTTGAGAGCTTATGGAAACAATGTATGACATGCCTTGAAGTTGTTTTCAGTTTATTTCCTCCACTTCTCAATGATAGCTTATGAAAGCAACTTATAACTTACGAAAAATCTTTGATTTTATTATCCTTTGTTATAAAAATATTTTATACATACACACTTATATAATAGAAGCGCTTTTAGCACTTATGTTCTAATCACTTAATTAGTTGTTTATGCAAACATGCCTTGAGATTTGATTATTTTTTTCAAAATGAAGCTTTACATTTTCTGTGGCATTGCATGCTTTGAGCTTGTTGAGAAGTGGCATAGGTTGTATTAAATGACTGGTTACAATCAATTTATACTTTATATAGATGAACAACAAGTGAATTCATGTGAATCAATAACTCTCTAGTCTCTACCACTACTTGTTGGTTGAAGATTACCCTTACAATAACAATTGTGAAATCACATTTTTGAATAGGAAGACATTGAATGATTGATAGGGAAATGGATCCCACAGAGGCTCGAAAACCTGAGCAGCATAATCTTTGGTCGGCAAACTATGCTTTACAACCTTAAATGCATTGTTTGGCTCTCGCTGTGAAGTACGGATATTTCTTGGATTAGACGTGTTCTGATGTTAACATGGACATTCACACGTCCTTCAAAAGGAATTATTTTGTTCAACTTTATTTGCTTCTTGATAAGCATGTTTTATATTAATCCTTCAAATCTCCTTCTCTTCGAACTAAATTATAGTTATGATCACATCCAACAACTTGAGAATCTATTTGAAGCGGCACTAAAAAGGATACACCCGTCTCTTAAAAATATGGACAACCCTTCAAAAACTTCCCACAATTCGACATTAAACACATTCGAGCTACCATATTACCTAACAAAATCAGCTATCCAATTGCCATTATGAACCCGGAGCATTCTTCCACATCTCGCACGACCATCTCAGTCCTTTACCGCCCCATTCAAATTAACGTCAATCCAACGGTTACCGGTATTGTGCCACTTAAGTAGTCACTATATACAGTGTAATAAGAGTGCAGAAACAAATAGTTAGTTCAAGAGTAATTTTGTTTGGTTGATATAAGATGTTGTTTCATCTCAGAGTATAAGTCAATCATTAGAATATGCTTTAGTACAAAACCTTTTTTATTGGATAGACGCACAAAACTTTTTCCTTTACACACAATTTGTCTTTCACTCGGCTCTCACTAGCTAGTTACAAATAGTGAGAGATTATAAGATGACATTTAACTAATTATTCTTTATTTCTATTTCAGAAAAAAAGAACTGACAATATAAAATTATTTTATACATGAATAAAAGATAAACGAACAACAAACTGTATTGAAATTGCTATCATGACTCTTGATTATTGGTACTTTTTTTTAGGTTGCTATGTTGTTTGTTTGAAAGTGAGATTCCAAGTTCCAATTTTATTTTATTTTATTTTTAATTTTATTTTATAGTACGTAGTTAGGTTCCAACTTAATTCGAATTTCAAGTGCAAGTCTAATATGTATAAACCTTTTTTGACAAAGTTTGTACTAAGTTTCAAAATTTGGTTTGAAGACAACGGTTATGATCCTGGTATTTGACGAATCTATAATTTAATAGTAACCTTGAGAATTTTTTTCAATCCTTTCAAACCAAAATGTTTATTTAAAATGTACGTAGTGTCTCTAAGATAGTACTACTAGTTAAGAAAAAAAACATAAACAGAAATTGATATTCAAAATAATATATATTTTTATTTGGTAATACTATTTTTTTTGATAATGTTATTTTAAAAATATTAAATTTTAAAGTAACTATATCATATTAAATTTCTTAACTATTTGACAATTGTAGTTGAAGAACACTAATTATAATTTTTAGTCAAAAAAATACTTCCTCCGTCCCAAAACTATTGTCCTTTTAGAGTTATGCGCGTGGATTAAGAAACAATAAATTAATGATAAGTTAAGTCTTTTTTACTCTTATTTTATTAAGAAACAGAAAATATATTTAATTAATACTTTAACTTTTATATTATAAAGGCACAAATGATAAACTAACATTAATTTTATATTGATTTGCAAAAAGAACAATAATTTTAGAATTAAAATTAAAAAATCTAAAAAAATAATAATTTTAAAACAGAGAGTACTAATTATAGTTTTTGAAAAACCCTTGCATCAGGTGGCATGACCCATAACACAAGTCATAACAAAGGGGAAGTAGGTCCCCAACAAAATAATGTCCATGTCAAGTTGCGTATAATTAAAGCAGCTAAATTCTACCAAAAAAAAAAGCAGCTATTCATCATCATAGGTGTATATTCCTCTTTCCGATCATATTTATAAGTAAAAAAACATTTTAAATTTTAGTTATTATTATAAGCAAAAGTTAACAGTTTTTAAAATAATTAATATTATTATTCCTAATATATCTTTATTTAATTTTAACTTATTTATTTATTTATTTGACTTTTACAAATTCATGTGATTTTCAAGAAGAATCAAAAGAGTTAGTAAACTTACTATATTTTATATTAAATCAAAAAAATTAACTAAATTTAACTAAATTTTTTAAACACCGTGCATCTAATTTTTTTGCTTATAAATATAAATGTGACCGGAAGAATCATTTAATAAATTTCAACCTAAAAGAAGAATAAAATAAATGAATTCTGTAAAGAGAAAAGGAATAAAATAAATGAAAGAGCAATATGCTCAATGGAATATCCCTTGGAGTTTCTCTTATCTGTCCTTTTCATTTTTGAAATTTCCTCTGTGAACGTTGTCGAATGTTTTTATATTACACTTGTTTTCTTCGCAAGTCATCAAATGTTCTAGAACAATAATTCTTCTTGCAACCTATTAAAAAAATGTAATAATTCTTCTTATACAACTAGTTCAATTTTGGGCTTACCAAAAAAAACTAGTTCAATTTTGATTAATGCATAAAAAATTAAATTAATTTTATTTATTTATATAAATTTGAAGAGATAAAGATACATCATACAATATAATAAAGCAAGAGTATATCTTTGGCAAGTTTGACATTTGTCATTCAACAAGAGTGTTTAGCTCTTTGAAACTTTCTATTAATAGTAGTAACCTATAATTATATGTTTAAATTATTTTTTATTTTAAATTTTAATTTTAGGAATTATTATTTTGTGTATTTAATTACAGTTTCATTTTTTTTTTTGGTAACAACAGTTTCATATTTGTTACCGAGGCAAAACTCAAATCAAGGTACAGGCTTATTGATTCTTTCAAGTTTCAATACAAAATTTTATCTTTTTATCTTCTCAACTCAAGTTTCAATATACAAAACTATTTGCATGTTTTAATACTAGCAAAACCAAGCTTCTTCCTCTCTCTCACTACTCTGCCCATTAATCTACGTTTGATACTTTTCTTCTTTTTCTTTATTAGTTTTTTTACAAAGCATCTTTTTTGATTTTTAATTTTAATTTATGGTATTTGTTGGTGTTTTTGTGTTGGTTTCATTTTTGGTAAAACATGATGTGCACCAACACATCTTGGTTATGATGATGTGCGATACAATGTGGGCACATTGTGAGCACGCACGCGTATTTTTCAGCGAGATCTTTTTGAAGATTTGGTTCGGTTTTATCTTCATTAATTGTGCAGAAAGTCTCGCCTTTTTGTCTAGAACCTTCAGGAGGTGACGTTTTGCCCTGATTGCTTTGAAAAATATATTTCTCTATTTTCTCTATTTATGGAAATATATTATATGGTTCTAAAATATATTTGCTAGGTTTCTTTTGGACTAGCTGTAGTCTGAAGCCCATGTTGCTTGCAAAACACGTTCTTGCTGAAGCTATATATTCAAGGATGCAAAACCTAAAAGCTCACCGAAGCCATTATTTACAAAAAGAGTCTTTTAGAGTTTTAGGGTTTCGTTGTTAAGCCTTGTGCTTTATTTGTATACCTCTCTGGTTGCTGCCATTCACTATCAAATCACAGAGAAGGTTGTTTTATTGAGTTTGAAGACTAACCTAAAGATCACTCACGCCGTCATTGAAGAATAGAGTTTTAGGGTTTGAGTCTGGTTGTCTTTGTTATTTGTGAGCCTTTGCAAAGTATTGTCTTGATGCTTGCATAAGGACTGAGTTATTTGAGTTGTAATCCGAAGCTTTTAAGCAAGGAATATTGTTCATTACTTTAAGCTTTGAAGTACGAGTAGTGTATTATTGTTTGGGAAGTGTTCTCTAAATCTTTGATTGTTGTTTTTCATAGATAACACTGGTCTGTGTTTAGATTGGGAGTGAGATGAGTTTCTCTTACCTATGGGGTACCTAGTTAGAAATATAGCACGGGTATTGACGAGTTCTTAAGTTGTAAACCGAGGTGTAAGCCGGATAACTTAAGAATAGGATTACACTAGTGAATTTCCTCCCTGGCTTGGTATGTCCTCAGATTAGGACGTTGGGCCGAACTAGGTTAACAATTCTCTTGTATTATTTACTGCTTTTATTATTTGTTACTTTATTACTTGTTCTGCAAGTCTGGTTAATGTGCGCACATCATACCGCACATCTTTCCTGAGTATACCAGAAATTTCAGTATTTTTTGTTGTAGAAGAAACTATGATACTTCAGTTTCATCATCACATTTTCTAATCTTTTCTTCTTCTTCAAAGATGAGATTTTGTTGCAATTGAAGAAGCAAAGGTGAGATTCTCTTCTTCATAAAATAGACATTAACACGTTATTGGATGATTGGAAGAGATAATAAAGATTAGCAAAGTTGACCAAGAAGGAGGAGATGTCTTGCAATTGACTCTGATATATTTTGCTGTTTTAAATTGGCGCACTTATTCTAAATTTGTTAACTCCATAAAAAGTTTATGTATATCCATTTTCCTTTAATTTTGCCACATGATATATATTAAAGGTATTCTTTCAATATGGATTTACTATTGATCATATATCAGAACTCCTTTATTGACTTAATAATATTTGTCCTTGCATTTTTTGTATTGGTTTTGATTTTTGCATTTTATTATTAATATGTATTATACATTGATTTGGTTTCTGATGTCATTTTTTTATTGAATATTAATCCTACTTTTTTTTTACAGTGGCAATAGAGCAATGCAAGTAATGAGAAGCATCGCAACATATGTTTTCAAAGAAATATTTATCGTAAGATGACAACATAAAATCCCTCTCAATCCTCCTATGTTTTTTTTTAGAACTAATTCATATTTTGCTCTCCATAATTTTTTTTTCATTTTGTAAATTTGGTTTTAAGAGTCAATTGTACTAATAAGTTTGTCTCTTATTTAGTGTTGATGTTGATCATCTATGTGATATGGTAGAGTAATATTGGATAATATAGGAAGAATTAGTTGTGGTTTAAATTTATTTAAGATTGTAACTAATGAGTCTTATTATTTTTCACATTGAAGATTAACTCTAAAAAATTAATATTTGTGGTTGATTGTGTAGGATTATCAATGTTTTTGCAGGTGATTCAGCCAATATAGCACAAGTAGTGATTATAGTGTTTTTAATTTTGATGGAAAATAAATGAAATAGATGTTAGGACTTAGGATGCTAATGTTGGAACTAATATCACAGCAGAAACCATGAGAGTGAAGAAAATAAGTGGATGGAAATGCTCTAAGCACTTGTGCTCCTAAAATAAATTGGAGGTAGTTACGGAAAATTTGTATAAAGAGCTTCAATTTTTGGTATTTTGTTTAATTTTAAGAACATATCACTAGATATGCAAATTTGAAACTTAATTATGTTTATTTCCAATTTCTAATTTCTAATTAATTATAAATGAACATTTTTTATATTGAAGAACATTTTTATGTTTGCTTCAAAAAAGAACACGATTTATTTTAGACTCCACGTTTTAATACAAATTATTTTTTTATTTATTATCTTACTTATTCTAAAAACGATATTATAAAGTATTTTTTTTAATTCAAAATATTTTGCCCGTGCCTTGCGCGGGTATACACATTAGTAATATTGAAATAGAAAAATATAAGAAATATTATTTTAGAATTTTAAGAACCTCACTTTTGAGGTGAATACTTTTTTTTTTCTAACTCAAATATTAAGAAACTCACTTTTGAGGTGAATATATAATTTTTTTTTACAAAATATAACATGTTTCTTTTTTTTTTTAAGGACTTTAATACATTTCTTAAAAATAAGGAATCAGACATTCCATCTAATTATACTTCAAAGACATTTCTTTGAAGGATTTTAAAATTAAATAGAAAATTGTATCACTGTTTTTTTATTTTTTATGTCGTCTATTAGTATAATTTTATTTATTTATATGTACATATATAATTTAATTAAATAGATTTTTTTTTTAGTTTTTAAATCTATGAATAAATGTGTGTGAGCGTGCGCACGTGCGGATTGCAAAAATATAATAAAATTTTAATATATTCTCATGTAGAATAATAATACCCTGTGTATTATCTTATTAATCTTTTTTTGGGTACATCGTTGAAATGACAAAGTCATCATAAACTCACACACGCAAAATAGAGTGATCAGAGATCGAACATTGGATATTTGTATGGATCATAGCTTAACACATAATGACATCATGGCCGAAATCCATTATGTCATGAATTAAATGGCCCTTTTAAATTAAATTTTACTATTTATTTCCATTGCCTTGTAAAAGAATGTACCTAAGGAAGAGAATGTTGTGAATGATTTTAATGAGGATGATACCAATGCTTCTCTTGATCCAGTTAATGAGGTTGTTAATGATGATTTTAGGACCTTTGATGTTACTGTTACGAAATCACTTGCATGCAGAACTAAGAATCAAGTTATGGTATGGTTTGTTTATCATAGAATTACCGAGTCTATAAATTGTATGATAACTAGATTGTAACTCTGTTTTATTTCTTTTTAGCATTTCCCAAACTCTACTAGTAAGTTTGTCCTAAGGAGATATCAGAAATTCATACACATGTTAGTTCAAAATGACGGGAGAGTTTATACCTGTCGCATCAAGACTGCTAAGAGGAACAATAATGAGAGGTAAATTGGAAAGGGATGATATCAGTTTGTGAAGGACAACCATTTGAAGAGAGGTGACATGCTTAATGTTTGAATTGCCGAATCTCCAAATGACATGCTCGTGACTATTCATTGAGAGAATGCCACATGAGAAAAATATCAGGAGATAGACATCTGTAAATATATATTATAGAGAAGAGATAGAGATTATATTATTATATTATAATTTATATCATATAGATATAGATATAAATATAGATTCAAAATCAGCATTATTGTACCAGATAACAAAAATACATAAATTTTGGGAACAAAGTCTTGGCTTACACCTTTGTACATGAAACATGCTGAAGTTAGACTTGTTATGTATTTATATCAGGTAATAAATGGAACTTTACCAGAAATGAATATGGAGTCATTATTTCACATGTCTCGTCAGGCAGAAAATTACTTCCCTTTCTCAACACAACAATCTTCAATCTTTGAATATGATGAGCAAGAAGTATTGATCCCAAACTCACAACTTTATAATGCCTATTTTGAAAATATAAACATTATATTGTTGTTCAAAGTCCATTTAAAACTCCCGAAGAAGATACATTCGTCACATCGATGCTTACTAGACAGGGACTTGATTAATAGTGAAAAAAGAAAACATGATTTTGTCAACATTCCCATCCAGTCTGAGTCATTGAGATTGAGCTACTGTGAAAGCAGTGACACATATGCCGACATAGTTTCCACACTGAAAAATATATATTGTTCAAAGACCATATGATATTGGGAGTATATCTCCATTTGTTTGTGAACCATCCATTGTAGTGACATGAACTCTTTCACAATTTTGAAATGCTATGTGATTTTCTTTTATAGATTGTGAAAAAGTACTTGTATTAGTTGTATGAAATGAAATGTTTAGGTTGAGTTAGTTATAGTATTTTTCTTTAAAGACTCATAAGCACTTTTTCTTCATATTGTGATATGATTGTTTTTCTCTTAGTACTTTTGAAATGTTACTAGAATGGGCTTTGATGTTTATTTTCTTCTAAAATTTTATGGTGGAGCAATGTTCTGGATACTTCAACTGCGTTGCTTATATATCCTACTATACTTCAGAAGAATACTATGCATCAAAAATGTTAAAATCAACGCATGGTAATGTTTATGGAAGCAAGTGTTTTCTATCTTTTAACAAGGTGAAAGCAACGATGAAAGTACATTTCGAGATGATTTTGGGGGAATGGAGGCATCTTTCGCAACTCAACACCAGATATACATATTCCTTTGGGGGCCAATTGTATTGAAACTTCTTGTTCTCCCTCCACTCCTAGTAGAATAAAAAATCAGCGTCATCCAAGACAATCCATAATCATCCCACAAAGACACTAGGAATGAAGTGTTAAAATGATTCATTTGTAGTGAATTAAATTTTACCATAGTCTGTGAAGTGTTAAAATGCATAAAGTAGAAGAAAATGAAAAAGATGAATACTTTTTATTTGTTACCTGATTTCGAGAAAAAAGTTATTGAAAATTTTTCCGATTTAGAGGAAAATAGTTATCCAAATTTTTTCGATTTTGAGCAATTTTTAAAATTTTCCAATTTCGAGAAAAATAGTTCTTAAATTTTTTTTTCAATTTTGACAAAAAATATTCTCTTCACATTGAATCAAATGAGTTCATTCAACTTTTCTATTAGATCTAAAATTTGGTTGCAGTCATCTACTAATTGATTATCGTTATTCAAATAAAATAGATATGAATTTGGTTACGAAACTTAAATACAATTAACCGATTTTTTATAATCGAATATAAATTTGGTTATAGTTAACCCATAAAACTAGTTAAAATGGGCCACCCTAGATCAAATCTATACCCTATTGACATTTTTTATGAATATACTAAAGAAACAAAACAAAGATAACCTCATCTGTGTCTATCTTAAAGATATTGATAGATAAAAACAACAAAACACTACAAACACAAAACAGTGTGAAGCCAAAATACTTTAGTATCAGTGTGCATATAAAAGGAAGAGAGGATATTATGAATGAAGTGAAAAAAGCTTATTATACAAGTGTTTAAAGCACGGCTTAATTTTTACCCGTAAAAATATATATTATTTTTTTATTATGAAGTGTAATTTTTGCACGTATTTTAATAATATTTTTTTAAAAGATATATGCATAATAATGTTGTGTCTTTTAAATCTATGAATGTAATTGTTAGATATTAATTTTTTCAACAGAAAAAGTTTAGCGGCATCTTGTTGTCTAACTATCAATTCATATGTAATTATCACGAATATATGTGTATGAGCGTGCGTGCGTGCGAGATGAATAAAAAATTATAATTTTGTTGAAATATAATAATAATATTTTGTTGCAAAAATATAATAAAAATATAATTTATTCTCATGAAGAATAATTCTACCCCGTGTGTTATCTTATTAATATTATGTCATGAGATATTTTAGAAGATATGTGCTGGGAGAGGGCGAATTTTGTCCTCCCTACACCCAAACTCATAAAATTCTTAACAAATTAAAAAAGAGTAAAAAATTTTGTAAAAAAAAGAGAGAATAGAATTAGTGTAAAAGGAGTACGTAGATTTTTTTTTCTTATCTTTATTTAATTATCCAATTTATTTTATCATTTATTTATTTTCATAACGATTAATAATGGTGAAACTTTTAACAAATAAATTTATACGGTGGAAGAATGACATGTGGCTGTAATAAATTTACAAAGACTAAGAGAATAGTATTGATAATAACTTCGTAAAATATTTCTTATATTGAATTCCTAAATATTTATATTGAATATAGATATAGATTATTTATGTAAAATATATGAGTACATTTCTTCATTTTACTCTACTAATAATGAATTGATCAAAATAATAATAATTTTAGACCTTTTAAACAAGTGATAAAGAAATCAATCTTTAACTCTTGCATATAAAAAAATTTGTGATGGAAAGAACCTCTTATATGTTCCACTTTCTCACATGTTTCTCGTTGTAGATTAACCACCATTAAATTAATCCAATTTTATTTTCCTTCTTTTCATTTTACTCAATTTATTCTCTCTTGAAAAGTAAAAGGGCAGATATATCACCCTGTTTTACTTAGTGACAGCTCCAAATAATTTATTTTATCACAAAATACAAAAACTAACTAGATAAAAAAATATTTTAATAGTTTCGAAATCCTAATTCAACTTATAAAAATTGCTAAAATTGTTAAACTGAAATTGTGTCTTTATAATATATTTATCATTTCTTCTATGTTAATTATTTTTAATCAATGTGTCTCTTTATACTTTTCATTTGAAATTGTGTGAAAAAATAGTATTCATAAGAAAAAAAAAGGCTTAAATGATTTTTTTAATTCTTGTAAATTAACATGTTTTTGATTTTAGTTCATAGTTTATCTTTATTTTATTTTGAAATTCATCTCTAAATGTTAAAATCATTTTGGTTATAGTTTCTAATTTCAAAATCCGTAAGAAAATCTACAGTTTTCGTGCATATTTTTTCAATTCTTTTTGCAGATTTTGACTTTAAAAACTTACTTTAAAGATTAAAACAAAAATAATGTTAACATTTAAAGATAAATTTAAATAAAAAACAAAAATATAAGGACTAAACCAAAAATTATCTCAACTTACTGGACCAAAAAAATATTTAAGCCGAAAAAAAATAAATCAGTTTGAACTTTGAACTTGTTAATGTTATGGACATGGTCCATAGATTCTAGTTCCACTGCGCCCACCGTGTCACCCAAGAAAAAGCGTTTAATTCCTAAACAAGAAAAAAAAAAAAAAACCATCTCACACGTGAATTTCGCACGAGTGTCATTTCTCTCTCTTATTCTCCCTCTCTATAAATCTTCCAGAACGTTCCTTCTCACACTCCATATTCGAACATCGCTCTCTTCCATCTCTGAGATCTCAATCCTCCATTGTAAGTTCCGCCTGCAAAGCTCTAAATTTCTATTCCTTTTCTTCTATCGTTTTCTAATCCATTTTTTTTTTTCTTTTTCGTTTTTGATCGATTCAGATTTGTGAAAAAATGGCGACAAAGAGAAGCGTTGGAACATTGAAAGAAGCTGATTTGAAGGGAAAAAGAGTTTTCGTTAGGGTTGATCTGAATGTTCCTTTGGATGATAACTTGAATATTACTGATGATACCAGAATTCGTGCTGCTGTTCCTACTATTAAGTATTTGACTGGTTATGGTGCTAAAGTTATCCTTTCCAGTCATCTGGTATATTATCTATATCTATATATCTATATGTGTCGATTTCATTTGTTTTTTGGTTTATGGATTTGTTTTGGATGTGTTTTATTTAAAGTTTTGAATGATTGTGATATGTGTTTTTAGTATATTAGTTATTGTTATTGAATATATGTGTTTGTTAAATTCGGTATGCGTATTGTAAGTGACAGAGTGACCTTCCTATAACGGTTCTATGTCCGGTAAAATTAATAATAGTAGTGACTGTGAAAAGAGTTTAAGTTGTTGTTTTAATAGTAGTAACGGTGGAAACAGTGTTTATGTGCTTTTTATGTTCTTAAATTGTGACCGGTTTGATCTGATTGTGATGAAATGTTTTTTTTGTTGTTGTATTGATTTCATTTGTTTTTGGTTTCTTGATGTGTTTTTGGATGTGTTTTATTTAGGTTTTTGAATGATTGTGTTATTAGTTATTGTTATTGAATATGTGTTTGTTAAATTCGCTATGCGGTGTTGTAACTTGTAAGTGACAGAGTAACTTGCTATAACGGTTTATATACGGTAAAATTAATAATAGTAGTGAATGTGAAAAGAGTTTGAATTGTGCTTTTTATGGCATCTAATTGTGACCGGTTTTGATTTGACTGATGAAATGTTTTTTTTGTTGTTGTTGTTGTGGTTTAATATTGTATTTGAATGAGATCTGTAAAACATATTGATCTGACAGTATATTTTCGTATAGTTAAGGGTTGCCATTTTATGTTTATGTTTTACTTATAAAACTATTTGAATGTTTTGATGTACTAATGAATAGTTAAAGAAACTAGGGTTAAATATGTTTTTAGTCCGGTCAAAATAAGTTCTTTCAATTGTGACTTGATTAATATCTATGTGAAATTAATAAGAGTAGTGACTGTGAAATTAATATCTATGTGTTTTTTTGGCTTTTAATTGCGACTTGATTTGGTCTGGTTGTGATGAAATGCTTTTCTTATTGTTGCTGTGGTTTAATACTGTATTTGAATGAGATCTGTAAAATATATCGATCTATGAATTATATTTAACTCAATAAACCATGAATGATAGAGAAGTGTGATATTAATGACTATTGAATGATGGGAATTTTTTTCTTGAATATGTTGTTTTCAGGGACGTCCAAAGGGTGTAACTCCTAAGTACAGTTTGAAGCCTCTTGTGCCAAGGTTGTCTGAACTTCTTGGAACTGAGGTTTGTCTACTAAGCTGTTGTGTTCTATTTTGGGTTTGCATTGAACTGTTCTCATTTGCTGGTTTATTTTGTGTTAATCTTTCTCTTGATTTGTTATAGGTTAAGATTGCTGGTGACTCTATTGGCGAGGAAGTTGAGAAGTTGGTTGCACAAACTCCAGAAGGTGGTGTTTTGCTTCTAGAGAATGTGCGATTCTACAAGGAAGAAGAGAAGAACGATCCTGAATTTGCAAAGAAGTTGGCTTCCCTTGCTGATCTTTACGTGAATGATGCATTTGGCACTGCTCATAGGGCTCATGCTTCTACCGAAGGTGTTGCTAAATATTTGAAGCCATCAGTTGCTGGATTCCTCATGCAGAAGGTATGTTGGGAGTAAATACAATTCCAGTGTATATTTTGCAGTGTTTTTAAATAGAGGCTATAGCACTATAGTGCACTAGAGTTCAGGAATTAACTGCTATTGTTCCATGATGCAATATTTAGTACAAAAAGATGCCAAATAGCGGCGATAGCAATGTTTTACCAGAATTTGAACATATCACCATTTTCTGTGATGACAATACTGATATTTGGTAATTGATGTAGTTATTGATTGACCTGTTTTAATGTTCAATTGTTCCAGGAGCTTGATTATCTAGTTGGAGCTGTGTCAAACCCCAAGAAACCATTTGCTGCTATTGTTGGTGGTTCAAAGGTGTCTTCCAAGATTGGAGTTATTGAATCCTTGTTGGAGAAAGTTAATATTCTCTTGCTTGGTGGAGGGATGATTTTTACCTTTTACAAGGCTCAGGGTTATGCAGTTGGATCCTCTCTTGTGGAGGAAGACAAGCTTGATCTTGCAACTTCACTTATTGAAAAAGCAAAGGCTAAAGGAGTTTCCCTTATACTTCCAACTGATGTTGTCATAGCAGACAAGTTTGCTCCTGATGCTAATGACAAGGTATTAAGTTTTTTTGAGAGTTTGGTTTTTATTTCAACAATTCCTTTATCTTTTGAGGACTCTCTTAAAACAATGAGATTATACAATATTAGCATGTGTTTGCAACCCTGTAAAGTCAGAATTTAGGAATTCTATGGATGCTTTGCAATGTTTTTAAATAGCAGTGCTATAGCGTAGTGGAATGTGAACTAAACATTATTCTTCCTTGGCATTATTTCTGTGATCCACAATTGACAGCACTGACGCTTTGGCAATTTTTCTAATAAGGAAATCTTACTTGAAATAACTATTGCCCTAGCTATATGATCATATACTCATAGCCAGAAGAGTATTTAGAATGTTAATTTATATACTTAAAGCTTTGTTTATCTGTGCTCAGATTGTTCCAGCATCAAGCATCCCTGATGGATGGATGGGATTGGATATTGGACCAGATTCCATCAAAACATTTAATGAAGCATTGGACAAGAGTCAGACCGTCATTTGGAATGGACCAATGGGTGTTTTTGAGTTTGATAAGTTTGCAGCAGGAACTGAGGTATGAATGATTTGGATTTTTTATAAGTTTTCATAATAAATCATTCACCATTTCTGAATTTTATTTGAAAATTGGTTAATTGTGGCAGACGATTTATCTCTTATCAATTTGGATCCTCCATACCCATGATTGCTTGTAGCTAAATTTAGAATTTTTTTTTTTGACGGGAGCTAAATTTAGAGTTCGGCACTGTCTTGGTGAACTGGGAAATTTATGATTTGGTCCTTTGACCAGCCTATAAAAACCTTCAGAAGTTGTTTTAAAAACAACTTAAAAGCTAAAATCCACATGAACCGGTAAACCCATGCAAACCGGTTTTCTGATTTTGTTGTTGTTTTAAGTTAAACAATTACACTCTTTTTTCAATTTATAATGTGAACCCAGCCTATCTCCTTTTAGTTTCTCCAATGTGAGATATGTATGACCTTATAATGCTTTAAGAATGTCCTTTATATACAATTAGAACTTTCATCTTTTTATGTTTGATTTATTCAATATTTTGGTTTTTTATACTTTTTTCTTGTTTGAAACGGGTTTTATACTTCTATTTACATATGCACACACATAGCAAGTGATTGAGGTAAGAACATTTGGGTATTACAAGGTATATGAGAACATATATATAGGGAGGAACTAAGTCGATACATGGAAGTTAAAACCTTGAACTTTTTTCTTGGTTCAATGAGAAGCATGCATGTACAATATAAAAAGCTCAATGAAGCTAAATAAGAATCTGCTATTTAAACTCTTACAATTTGATTTGATGTAGTTTAGAACTAATGATTGATGATATATTTCTGTGCAGGCCATAGCCAAGAAGTTGGCAGAGATTAGTGGCAAGGGAGTAACAACCATCATTGGAGGAGGTGACTCTGTGGCAGCTGTTGAGAAGGTTGGACTAGCAGACAAGATGAGCCACATCTCTACTGGTGGAGGAGCCAGCTTAGAGCTTCTTGAGGGGAAGCCACTCCCTGGAGTCCTTGCTCTTGATGATGCGTAAACGCTTGTAATTTCTTCTTTATAATGGTTGGGTTTCAACCAATGTTGGTTTGATTGAGATTGTTACATTAGATCTGCACTTTTGTAGAGGCTTAATATAGGATAGATTCTAAAATAAAAAGGTTTTTGCGGCATCCATGGTGCTTGATCAAATTGTTTCTGAACAATGTTCATTTTGAAACGAGTTTGCTTATTTAGTTGTTTTCCTTTTGCTCTCTTGACAGATAATTTTTCTTATTTTAGTTAGTGTGGTGTATGTTTCTTGTTTTGATGTGATCCTAAAAGGCTGGTTGAAGAAAGAATGACCAAGATTTTTTCAGCTGCAAATTTTCAATGTTGAAACCAAACTAAACAATCCTACATTTTATAGTTTCTGTTTCGGGTTGAATAATCTAAAAAATGTCTGAGAGAAAAACAGGTAAATAACACAGAAAGTGCATTGGGGCATTTCATTTATGTGATAAGGGAATTGGGAAAACACTGTTGAGAGAAAATATGTGAATAGAGGGATTACTGTGTTTTTAATGCCGCATAATTAATTTTCTGGTTTGTATACTTGTGCATAATTGCATTTTTCCTATGTGTTACTATTTGTTGTTGCACAGTTATGTTTTTGTGAATTCCTGCACTCCCATATCATCTGGATTTTGCAAAAATCTGTTTATGCATTTCTAATTTACTGCATAAACTGTGTTACCGTTTTAAATGCTGATTCTGGTTTATCAGTTTCTTCATTATTATTCTGGTTTACCCTTTTAACTTGCTGGATTACCAAGTAAAAAGGAACGGAGAGAGTAGTAGTATTTTCTATGATTCTATTAAATATTGATCATACATGGCAGCTAAAGTTCTGGATAATATGTACATACATGGCAGCTAAATAATATCATGTACATTTAATTCATCTCCATTGGATGCAAAATGATTAGGGAACTATCATGCATATTAATTCTTCAAAATGCGGGTAATTATTTACATCAAAAATAATATTTTATTATTTTAGAAAAGTAGAATGTACAAATTTTAAGTATTTTTTTTTACCATATTTGCTTTCTTAACCCTTGTCCTAAAGACAATGATTATCATTTTCCTAAGCTTATTTCTTTCTAACAATAAGAGGGAGACTGTAATGCAAGTAATCAGAATGAATTAGACAAGTGTAATAACACTTCACTAAACTATGCATGAATTCAACGAAAGGCTGCATACTTTTGTAATGCCTTTTGGAAAAATTCAAGCATGAATGAGGACAAGTCGGCAACTAAAATTTTACTAAGTTGGAATAATTTCATGTACTATGTTTTTTTTATTTTTTATAAGCAAGAATAGAATTATAGAAAGTACAAGGGATACTCAACCCTTACAATTCAAAAGGAGATTATGACTCTAAAATCCCCCGTATACAATCCAAAAGTTTGGTACATCAATTTTTAAAAGATACATCCAAAATGTTCCTTCGGCCTATAAACCAACACCAAGAAATATGCATAATATGATCTAAAAAAGAAGGAAAATTGAGTGTAGCTCCCCTAAACAAAATGTTATTTCGTAATCCCCAAATGCACCAATTAGTTGTCAACCATATGAGATGACGAAATTTCTTGCCCGGCCGTCCTGTAGCTAAACTGCCCATAGTCATGAAATGTTCAAATTTCATGTACCATGTGATTGTATGTATATTGTGAGAAGAGAATGGTGCACAAGAATTTTATAGACAAACTATTTTCCAAGGATAGACTTGGAATCAAATTGCTTTGCATATCAATATTTATTGAATATTTTACACTATGAATAAAGTTTTGTCACGACTGTATTCGCGTTAAATAACCATATTTTAAAACCTATTCCAGAAGTCTTTTAAGACTTGTTATCCGATTTTATCAACAAAAAAAAGACTTGTTATCCGATTAATTTATGTTGTATATTGGATCAAGAGTCAAAACCAATACTAAACCATAACCAAGACAATTGTGACACACATATAGTAGATATGTGAGTATCTTAACCATTTGATCTAGAGTTCGATTCATTAACAATGTGTATGCAAATTTTTTAGGTCTAGAGTTCGATTGATGAACGATGTGTATGAATTTTTTTTTATTGGGAGAGGTTAACCCTATATCGAAGGGATTAATTAGTCTTGAGTTTTGACACTTGGATGCGGAGAATAACTATCAACACCATCTCTACAATACTTTTGATCTCATGTGCATTCACTACATTGTAAAATTAGTTTGTAACTTTGTATTATCATCACTTCCAAGTGATACTTTCATTATAATTTATAACACTACCAAAATTATCAAAAATTTGAGTTTTTCAACATAAAATGTCAAATAGAGACCTTTCAATACAGAGAAGATATCACTCATACAGTGAAATCCAAATGGAAATCAGAACATTATAAACTAAAACAATATGCCGTAGAATTTCACTTATATTTGATGATAAAAATAACACAGGCAATAGACTAATGAAATTTGCATAAAAAGGACCAAAACATACCAAAAAAAAAAGAAAAAAAGGACCAAAACATTTCAACTTGATAGAAAAATGTTCCAAGTAAATCCTAAAAACTATATATGCTCCTAAACCTTGAGAGCTAAAACTTGAAACTTAGGCCACAAAAACAACTACTTCATTAATAATTTATTTATTCCTTCAGCCGACAGAATTTTTTTTCTAATAAATTACTAGTATTTGAGAACGCCATTTTTCAGCTTTGACACTAATGTTCTCAATTATTCCGGTAGTTATATCGAGACAAACTAGCTCATCATCATTTTTGTAGAAAAATATATTGCCTTCCTTCCCTACTCCAATAGAATGGTCGATGTAAGATAGGGGTCCAACATCAAAGAGTTTAGTCCATGATTCTGTAACGCCTAATTCACCCAAAATTGAAATTGATACATGGTAAGAAGTGGTTTTTACATATTTTGAGATCAGAGCAACATTCCCATTTAACACTGCCAACTCCCTATCGGCCCATTTTAAGTCATGCAAATCTGTTGGTAAGAGAGTGGTAATAGGCACTTCATTGCTGAAGTTAAATGATACGACATATGTTTCACGATCATATTTTCCCCACCAATGGCACACCCCGTTCAAAAAAACCCCGACACCTATCGGACACAAATAACGCTTTCGCATATCAACATAGAGTTTTCTCCAAGAATTACTTCTTAGACTATATATGTCCCAATAGGGGTCGGACGGCAAATGTTGATCATAATAATCATTAGCTCCATAATAATTAACATATTGAATAACCTTATAATCATCTTTAACATGGTCATAACCGAATCCATGAATAGTAAAGTCAATTTGGTATTCAGTATTAAATCTGACCTTGTCCTCAGGAACATTATTTACTTCGTCTGTGGCTGGATTCCATAATACAATTTTGGACTGGCAACGATCATCATAAATACAAAGAGTGCCATTAATAGCCGAACCCAAAATTTGAGGATAATCACAGGCATGGTTTTGGTTGAAAGGATATGGCCAATTCAATTGTATTTTATTCTCAAATCTCTTGCCAGAAAACAAATGCAACTTCCATTGAAAGTCGGTAATATCAAAATGGTTTAAGAGCAAATGCGCTTCATAATACAATGAATGATATTTGGAAACCATATTTTTAGAAAACATGTTCACAAAATAAGGGTTTTCAAACAAAAGAGTCCAAGATTTGCGTACACAAGTAAATCGATGGACAGATTTCATAGATAGTTTTGACAAAATAGAGAAGATAATATCATCAGGAACATAGATACTATTACTAACCTTTTCATTTGTTGGAGCCATGGATTTCTCAAACTTCTGAATAGTAACAAAAATGTTATGTGTAAAGTAAGTGGAAAAGCAAAGGGAATGAATAGTCAATCGAATGCAACAAAGGCTTTGTATTTTTTTTTTTGGTACAAAAGGCTTTGTATTTATAATATTGCATTGAAATATTTTAAACTTTTTATTTTTTTTATTTTTTTAGGTTATAAAGTATTTTTTTTTTGGTCAGGAGGTTATAAAGTATTTAACCTTTATCAATGCTAACTCTTCCGTTTATCTTCTCCCTCTCAAGCCGCCACCATTATCAAACCCTAATTTTTTCTCTGTCTTTTTTTTCTTGTTCATCCATTAGAGAGGAATGATTTAAGGTCAATTTTCACCTCCTTGATTTTTTTTATTCATTTTTATTTTAATAAGTGATTATCACATATTTTGACTTTTCTTCTTTGTGATTTTCTCATCTAGTGTGGTTTTACTCTCATCATTGTGTTGTTTTGATTTCCCATCTTAGTGTGGTGTTGTTTCGATTTCCCGTCTTGGTAAACTGTTTGTTTTGTTTTGTTCTGATTTGCAAGTTTATTTCAATCTAAATCTAGTGTAGATTCATTGATATTAACATCATCAACGTCACAGATTCAAAGGTTTGACTATTCTTGACATTTGAATTTTATCACATTATTTGTAGGCTTTGTCACATATGTAGACATTAGGCTATTTTATGCTATTAACTCGGGTGATATGAGTTTGTTAGCAGATTCATTCTTTTTAGTTTTTAGTTACTTTGAACATGTAATGATTTCGATTGATGTGTTCTACCTATTTGAATGAATGAATATCGTTGTTTTTTAGTCAAATTTTCTTAACCTATTTTGATTATTAAGAGCAATTTAAATATATTAACCTAATCACTTCTTTTTAGGAAATTTAACCTATTTACATAGATAAATTTAACCTCTAATTTTTAGTTTCACAATTTCTCATATATCAAAATTATCAATAAAATAAAATAAAATTTCACACATATCAATGAAAATTAGTTAATCCTTACCATAAAAAAAGAAAATTAGTTAATAATCAAAAAATGAAAAGAAAACTAGTCAAGTTTGTATGATAAACATAAATTACACGTCACTTATATCTCTCCTTCGGTTTCTTGGGGTAAATTTATTTGGAAGCCCTTCATTCCTCCTTTTAAGTCTTTCTTGCTTTGGAGATTGCTTCATAATAAGCTTCCAACGGACGATAACTTACAAAAGCGAGGTTGTTTTTTGGTTTCTAAATGCAGCTTATGTGGTCTGACAGCAGAAACTTCGCCTCATTTGTTTCTTCATTGCTCTTTTGCTGCTAAACTTTGGTCTTGGTTGTCTGCTAAGCTACATAGACTTCTTAATCCTACCTCTTTTATTGGCTTGCTGCAAAGTGTTCAGACGTCTTCCAGTAGTCAAGTTAGAGACATTGTCTTAGCCTCTATTATTTTTTCTCTAAATGCTATCTGGTTTGCTCGCAATCACGTCCGTTTTCATAATGTCCACGTGCCTTTTCATCAGTCTTGCTCTACTATTTTTGCTTCAGTTCAAATGGTTGGTAACTTGTCGAAGGGTATCATGTTCAAAAATATCACGGACTTTCAAGCTTTAACGGAGTTTAATATTGTGTGTCTTCTTGGTCCAGCACCGAAGATTCAAGAGGTTATTTGGTCTTTTCCCTCGTCTAGTTGGATAAAAGCTAATACTGATGGTACATCAGGGGCTCTTCGGGCCATGCCTCAGCTGGTGGAACCTTTCGCGACTCAAGTGGGGAAATGAAAGGTTGCTTTAGTCTATATTTGGGTATTCAATCTTCTCTTTATGCTGAAATAATGGCATGCTATTGAAATTGCCCATCATCAAAATTGGCATAATTTTTGGCTGGAATGCGACTCCAAACTAGTTGTAGATGCCTTCAATAATCACCATATCATTCCTTGGAAGCTCAGAAATTGTTGATATAATTGTATTTATTTCTGCTCTTTTATGAACTTTAAAATTTCTCATATTTTTAGGGAAGACAATTGTTGTGCTGATAAGCTCGCAAATTTTAGTTTAATCTCTATGGAAGATCATTGGTGGGAGAATGTTCCTAATTTTATTGTTGCGGACTTTTTCGCAATAGGTTGGCTTTGCCTTCGCCTTCTTATAGATTCAGTTGATTGTTTTTATTGGGTTTTGGCCTAGTCCCCCTAATTTTCAGTTGCTTTCTTTTCAATAAATTGTGTGTGGTACTGCAAATGATTGGTGGTGCTTGGATACCAACATAGTTGAGATGTCAAATTTCTACATATGATGCCTTTGCACTGCGCTAGCCTTTATCTAAAAAATAAGCATAAATTATACAGTATTATTTATCTTGCCTAATCACTATTTATGTGATGCAAATGTTTTTCTAATGTCTACCATGTTCAGTACTAAAGAGAACAAAAATTTAGTTTTCTACCATGTTATTTATTTGATCACACATAAAATATTTGATCTGGTTTAAGTTTAAATAATTTGAACTAGGCTAGAATTTGTGACTAATACATACAATTGAAATATAAATCACAACAATATGCAATGGAAAGATTGAATCATTGGAATGAAACATAAATGTTTCTCTTATAGTTGATAATATATATATATATATATATATATGGGTTTTGCTATAACAGACCCATGAAGGTGTGCATTAGCATCATTCACCTTGTTTAATTCTACACTAAATTTTTTCTCTCTCTTCAATTTGGAATTTTTTATTATTTTTATAAAGTAACAAACACACCTATGATGTGCATTATCATCATTCACCCTCTTTATAAAAAGGTTTTTATTATAAATTACTATCTGAGCACGAAGTGCTTTAATACTAATTTCTTCAATCTCTCTAGTCGTTAAATCAAAACAAACTCGTTCCTCATATTCTTCCTTTTTTGAAGATTATATCACCGTTCCCTGCTCCAATCATATACATGAAAGGCAAGGGTGCAAATTCAACATCAAATAGTTTAGTCCATGATTCCACGACACCATATTCACCCAAAATTGTAATTGATACGTAAAAACTAATGGACTTTCTATGATCTGAGATTATAGCAAGATAATCGTTTAACGCCACCAATTTTATACACTCCCCATCTAAATCAAGCAAATCTAAGGGTAAGAGAGTGATACTTGACATCTCATTGGTCAAGTTAAATGACACCAACAAATTTCTTGTAGTCAAAATATATTTATACACACCGACTTTATAATATTTTTTATACATGCATCCAATTTTTTTTGATCAGTTACACGTGCATTCAATTAAATCATATCATATAAATATTTATGAATATATTTTAAAAACTTATGTATAAAAGTGACATTATACTGTGATTTTTTTTATTGGTATGAAAGTGTAAAAGGAGTTCGTAATAATTTTTTTTTACAAAAGAGTGCGTAATAATTAAACTCATTTGTATATGCCCTTCCAAAATGGTGCTATATCATGTGAAATTAAGTAGTAACTAGTATCCGGACCCGTGCCAAGCACGGATAAAAATTGAAATAAAAAAATAAAATTTAAATATTAATATTTATATAATTAATAAATAACATTTGTCAAAAAAATAATTAATAAATAACAAATTATAAATGAGTTATGTTTGTTACAAATTTTCATAAAAACTCAATTTGAAAATTTCATCATTGTTTTACACTTTTTTGTATGAAATTCTAAAATAGCCATTTTAAATTACTTCATAAAAATCCTTTTTTAAATTACTTCGTAAAAATCATTTTTGTCCGTCGTCTTGTACGACGTTGTGTTATTTTTTTGTGCGATGTTGTGTTGTTCGTCATCTTGTGCAGCGCTTGTTGATTTCCCATATTGTGCGGTGTTCATTTGCTCCTAGAATCAATTGGGCATCAACGTTGTAGATCCGGAGACATGAATACTCTGATGATTTGGGCATCAACGTTGATTTCCCGTATGATTTGAGCATCAACGTTGTAGATCCGGAGACATGAATACTCTTATGATTTTAGTTTTATCATATTATTTGTAGTAAACGTTTTGTCGTTGAATGCTATTAACTTGGATGTTGTGAGTTTATTTGTAGATTCATGTTTAATGTTTGTAGCGATATTAAATGTGCTTGTATTTGATGTATTCTATATCAATTTGAATGAATGAATATCATTTTATATATTTTTGTCAAAAAAAATTCATAGAAACTTTTTTTTAATAATAATTATTGCATTGTAAATGAATAATGATAAAATTGATCCCAACTTAGAAACATTTCCTTTGTCAGTGATTAATATTTGAATTTTAAATTTTGAAATTTGTTAATCAAGTCATTTATGATCAAATCAAGATTCAAGAAGATATGGGAGATGCTCTTAAAATTACATGGGTATAGAAATAAGTTTTCAAATTTTTGCCAAATTATAGTATTAAAGATTAGGCTAAATTGTAGTTTTGGCCTTCCATCTCAATCGTGCAATTTTGGCCCCTCAGATTTCAAATGTGCGATTTAACGCCCACGTTTTTTTAATTGTGCAATTTTGTCTCTCGAATTTCAAATGGGCGAATTTAACCAATATAATTGTGCCTCTAGACTTACTTCTCATCAGTTCTTCTCCATAAGTCCTTAGATGCTTATATTGCTCGACTTCTTCAATCATTTTTAAAACTTCGTTTTCCTCGTTCGTCTATTTGGTTGTCTTTCTTAGCATTTTAGTGTGACAATTTTAATTGAAAAACTCTAATATTTCATTGCTATATTAAGACTTTTTAACTCCTTTTTTATTTTTTGACAAAAAATAATACTGCTAAAACCTTTTAAAAAAACAACTTTTAAATATTTAGTCAAGATAGTCAAGACCATGGGTTATGAAATTGCAAAATTAAAAAACATGGAGGATTAAAATCGCACATTTAAAATTTGAAGGGTCAAAATTGTACAATTATAAAACTTGGAAGACTAAAACTGCAATTTAGCCTAAAAATTAAGATGTGTGAAATTTTCTTGAAGCTGTCACATTTTTTTTTATATAAAAGTTGTTACCTTAAAAAAATATTTACTAATAATTTTTAATTGCCATTCAATGAATTTATTTATTGTTATTTTGAATAAAAAAACGGAATAAATCTTTAAAACACTCTCTTTTATTTAATCGATAGTTCAATTTTTTCTTATTTAAGGCACCATATTTTTTTTATTATTAATATAGTATTACCATTATTTAATTTTTATAGGTATTATTTAATTTATTTATAGGTAATGGTTGATATTTTTTAATCGGAAAAAAAATATGGCTATTGAATGTTGTACAAAAATGCAATTTAAGATAAAGGCTAAAAAATATAATTAATCTAAGTTTTTTTTTTATGATTGAGAAAGTATCTTTAGGAAAATTTTATTTATTAATTATAGAAATATTCTATATTCCATTATTTATGCCCCTGTAATAATTTATTTTAGAAAACAATTATCTTGATAAAAATATATATTCATTGTGAAGAGATGAGAGGAATAAAAAATGGGCATTGGGTAAGAGTGTACGGTACACATTAAAATCTCTAAATGTACAAAATTATTTTTCCCAAATCTTTCTATCTCATTGAACTCTTCTTCATATGTTCTCTATGGCTTCTCCTTCATGATTCTTCTATCAAAAACTATTCTCCGGCAAGATATTGTTTTGATTTTGTTTCCTCAATCTATATCAATTAAAACCACTTAAGAATAGGAAGACAAAATACTTTTTTTGCTTAGTCGATAATGTGTGAATAAAAATTCGCATTACCTATAAACACATATGCATAAAAAAAAATAAAAAGAAAAAATAATATAGGTAGAGATATGAATATAAGATTAAAGATGGTTGAGAAAAATGACAAACCTTTAAAAAAATCTGATGATCATCGATAGTGATTTCTTTTCAAAGGTTTGTAAACCTACATAAAATTTGAATGTCCAACATCAATAAATATAAAAAAATAAAAAATCGAATAAAGGAATAGTAAAACAAAATAAAAGATCAATAGTTGTTGGCAATGAGATTATAAAATATATGAATGCAAGAAGGAGAATTTAACGCTAAGCATACAACGAAAATCAATTAGCAATATTTAAAGGTCAATGTTACATTTGAATTTGAATTCTTCAATTAAAACGAAAATCAATTAGTATCAATTATCATTATTACCATTATTATGACATAATGCAATTATTTAAATATATTTGTTAATGATATCATTTATTATGCAATTGCTCATAGGAAAGGAATGCTAGAAAGATGCCACGTGTAAGAATGGTCTTAGAAAAAAGTTCTCAATTTATAGTATTAAAGATTAAATAGTAATAATAATAATAATTAATAATAATAATTGATTTGTGGGAGGAAAAATAGTAACCGACTAGTTGAAATATTTTATGAATTTCAAACATGGTGGTTGGAAATGGACGTGTTTTAACAATTGTTCACCTAATGGCAAAATTTTAAAAATTCAAGCAATTCACCCACCTTGTGATGGGTGTAGTGATGATATTTGTGGCCTTGGACTTGGAGTAGTAAGGGTTTCTAAGTAAAGGAATGCACGCTGGATGTGGAGGTGTGTTTCTAGGAGCAGATGGGACTTGGATAATTGGTTTCAGCAAGGGATCAGGGAGTTTTGGAGGGTTTAAAGTTTGCTCGAGATAATATATTGGTATGTCATTGATTAGAAAGTTCAAGGGATGCTGGAATTGGATTAAGAGGTGTGCATCGGCCATTCATATCGAGAATGTAATGTGTGTGCTGACGCTCTTGCAAATATTATGGAGTGAATGGAGGTTTCAAATTTCAATGTGATTCATTATGAGCTTGTTCCCGCTCAAGTTAGTGTGTTCTATTATCTTTGTGGAGTTAGTACTCCTTGCATAATTGTTTCGAAGTTTTATTTCTTTTGGACTTAATTTAAGGTTGTCAAACTCGAGTTTTTACCTCAACTCGTTTTGATGAGGTGAAATTGAATTGTAAAATCGTACGAGTTTACTCCTTATTAAAATAATATTAAATATTTTTTTTTGCGATGAATAATATTAAAATTATTATATATGTGATATATATACTTATATAATACTATAAATACATCAATAATTTTAAATTTCAACTTGATTATAAAACAAAAAATATACAAATTTATCATATTAAAGTGTCATGCATATAAATTTATAATCAATCATCTTAAATTATCACACCAAATCATAAAAAACATCAACAAAAAAAGAGTTTAATAAGTTTCTAAAGTTACTAATAAATAAAAATTAAAACAAAATAAAAAAAGAAGTGTTCATTTCTTTAAAATCAGATACAATCAAATTAAATCAACTCGATTTTACCCGATTTTACTCGATTTTACCGATTTTACTACGAGTTAACTCGTTCAAAATCGATTTTTCCATGAGTTTATCAAAAATCGAATTTACCCCCGAGTCAACTCGTTTTTTACACCTAAACTCGTAAAACCGGGCGAGCTTACGATTTAAATCGAGAGTTTAACAACATTGGCTTAATCCCTCTATTGTATGACAAAGAAAATAAATAAATAATAGGTATCTAATGTGTACACTAAGTCAAGTTTTCCTTTTTATGAGATAAATAAGATTACAAATAAAACTACAAATAAAGTATTTAAAATACCTTTCAAAAAAAAGTATTTTAAATAAAAATATATTTCAACATTTCTCACTAAAACCTATTATACACATAATTAAACTTTTGAAATATACTTAAAATTTATAACATATTATTCATCAGAACTGTCCATTGGCCATTGCACAAAACTGGATCATATATTTATTAAATTATGCACAAGTAGAACATCAAAATATTTCAAATAAAAATAGAAATGAGTGAATCATTGAAATAAAACTGGATCGAAAACAACAACAAATGTTAAATCCTCATAAGTCTACAATTGAGTGCAAAAACTTGAAGATTAAGCAACAAAACCTATTAATTAATTATTAGTCGCATTGGAAAAAGGTTTTTACAGGAGAATCTCTTTAAATTAATACTCGGTAAATTAATAAACTCTCTAAAATAATAAAATTGTCCGGTCCCGACTTGGGCCAGTGTAAAAAATTGAAAAATTTGATAAAATAATAAGATAATAATTTTTCGAGAGATCCCTTTGTAATTTTCGGTCCCAAAAAAATCATAAATTAATAATTCATAGAACTCCTTACGTATTTGATATGACATAGTTGATTTTGCAACACTTTTTAGATGAGAAACCATCTTGTGAGATATGGTGTTAATATTCTATCACATTCATGTAATTTATATATGGCAAATTTGCTTAAGAATACATTGAACCCATTTGTTGCTCTTGTTTACATCAAAAGTCATTTATTGATTTCCAATGCATATTACTAAAGTTATTATTGATTTCCAATGCATATTACTAAAGTCATTATTGATTTACAAGTTATTAAAAACTCTTTAAATTAATAATTATTAATTTATCGATAAATTAATAACTCTCTAAATTAATAAATTTCTCTGGTCCCGACTCTATTAATTTATAGAGTTTTTACTGTATTATAAATTTCTATTTGAGCAGCACGAGGTGCTTTAATACCAAAATTTTCTACCATTCTAGTCGATAAATCAAAACAAACTTGTTCCTCATCTTCCTTGTGGAAGAATATATTACAGTTCCTTGCTCCAATTGTACTCATGCAAGGCAAAGGTCCAAGTTCAACATCAAATAGTTTAGTCCATGATTCCACGGCACCATATTCACCCAAAATTGAAATTGATAAGTGAAAAGAAGAAGTGAACTTTATATAATTTGAGATTAATATAGCAACATACCCGTTTAACACCGCCAAATATATATATTATCTCCATCTAAATTACGCAAATCTATGGGTAAGGGGGTGATAATTGGCAACTCATTGCTCAAGTGAAATGACACCAAACAACTTTTATCATCTTCTGTTTGCCCCGACCAACAACACACCCCATTCAACTGTATTTCAGTACCTATAGCACATGTGTTACGAGTTGGCATATCAACATTAAGTTTCTTCCAGTAGTTAATTTTTATACTATATATCAACCAAGAGGGGCCAATCGACACATCTTGTAAATCATCTTCAACAACTTCTAGGTAATCCACACACTGAATGATCTTATAGTCATCGCTAGTATGGTCATAGCCAAATCCGTGAAGACTAGAGTGAACCGTGTCATATCGATGAAATCTACCGTTGTTACAGGGAACAATATTTAATTGTTGCGTAGATGGATTCCATAACACAATAGTTGAATGATGATCATCATTACCGTAGATGCAAAGAGTACCGTCAATTGTAGAACCACCTATCATAAAAATAAAGCCAATGAAGTTTTTGTATGGATACGGCCAATCCAATTTCAGTTTATTTTCCAATTTGTTACAATAAAGCAAATACAAATCAAACACGTGGTGGTCGACGTCATCATCATAAACAACATTTAGAAGGAAACATGCTTCGTCGTCCAAGGAATGATTTTTTGATACAAATTTTTTTTTGAAACATGTTCATAAAGTGCGAGTTTTCAAATAGAAGAGTCCATGATTTGCTAACACAAGTAAACCGCTTTGCAGATTTTAAAGGCAGTTTCGCCAAAATACGAAAGGTCATATCATCTGGCATATAGTTTCTAACCTTTTCAAATGTTGGAGCCATAGATTTCTCAAACTTCTTACTTGTAACTTGAATGTTTACGTGAAAAGAAAATCAAAGGAATGTGAATGGTCGCTGCAAAGAAAGTTGAACATCAATAGAGTGCATAAACGTGTAAACCTAAAAAATAATTTTGGAAAAGCAGTTGCCTGACTTTGTTTTTAAATTAAATAAATAGACGGGCGGTGCATACCCGTGTAAACCTAAAACATAATTTTTATTGTTTTTGTTTTGTTTCTATTTTTTAAAAAGACAAAGTATGTGGAAAAAAAAAGAATATATTAGTAGATTAAAATTAGGATATATATTAAAAAAAGTATAATAAGAAGATAAGGTGCAAAAATACACTTTCTTATTTTATTTTTGTTTTTTTATAAAACGACAAAAAAAAGAAACAGAGGGAGTACATAAAAAACAATTATTATTGTAAGGAATGTAAAAAAGAAACATATTCTAATAAGGATTATATTTATTGAAAATATTTTAAATTATAATAATTTAGTATAACATTTTTTCTTGATTTTAATTTAATTTAAATTAAAAGAATTTAAATTATGCATAAAAAATGTATAACCTAAGTTTTGAACCGAATTAAGACCTTACACTCACAACCTATATAATTAACCACTAACCTATATATATTGATGCACATATGATATTTTTTAATATTAAAAATATATTATTATTATTATTATTATTATTATTATTATTATAAGAATTTACAATTTTGAGGCCTTAAATTTTGTCGATATTTCGAGGCCTTGTGCCGTCACACACCTTACATGCCCACTAGGGCTGGCCCTGATCATAGGCATATGTGACGAGTTACATTAATACTACCTCCGTTCCTTATCATAAGAGACAAATCACTTTTTAGATTAATTGAATAATAAAGTATCTGGTTTATAATATGGACTAGATACATTAATTATTCAATGAATTGATTTGTCTCTTATAATAAGGAACGGAGGTAGTATTAATTAGCATTATTATATTTAATTAGCATCATTCCAATTTGTATGCTACATAGCCTTATGTTATATTTGATCGGTTACACAAACATTGATTTAATATATTGTCATCCCATATTTTCACATAAAATCTAATTAAGAAATTGGATTAATTGGGATGTGTGCTGCTTACCAAAATTAGAGAGGGGTCTTGGTTTCAAACGACAACACCAAATAAATAAGGCTTTTATGATAAAAATGCTTTGGAATCTCACTACCAAACCATATGACCTTTGGTGTAGAGTTCTTTATAGTAAGTACGGAAGAAACAATGACCTTCGTGAATCTGTTAGCTCTCAACCTTATGACTCTCCTCTTTGGAAAGCTCTTGCAGGGATTTGAGGAAAATTTCAATGTCATGTGGTAAAACAAATTGGGAATGGTATTCATACTAACTTCTGGTTGGATAAATGGGGGACTAATAATGTATCCCTTATCAATTTTTCTACTCATTCTTATGTTGACAGCACCATTACTATTAAGGACTTGGTAGATCACACAGGTAACAAGGACCTTGGCTTTCTTTTTGGTAATCTGCGTTCCAACATTGTGAATAGGATTATATTTCTTCTAGCTCCCCAAGATACGAATGAGCTTGATGTCTTTGGCTGGGGTGGCACTAATATACATACTTTCTCAGTGAAGAGTGCTTATGACTTAATTACTGAGAACATTGCAGGTGTTGAAGGAAATTGGAATGTCCTTTGGTAGTGGAAAGGCCCACATCAGATTCAAACTTTTATGTGGTTGGTTTCTTACGGGCGCATTTTAACTAACTACCGAAGAAGCAAGTGGAGAGCTGACATATCTCCCATATGCCTTTGTTGTGGAAATGATGACGAGACTGTTCTTCATGTGCTTCGGGACTGCTCTTTTGCTACACAGGTATGGTCCTACCTTGTTCCTCTAGAATTAATAACTAATTTTTTCTCTTTTGATTGCAGGAACTGGGTTTTCCACTATGTCAACATCAATTGGTGACAATCAACCTTTATGCCAACCTGCTGGCATTTGTGGACTTGCATAATAAAACCGTTTTTGAAGAAGGATTCCAGCGACCAACCAATCCTTTATATGTCATTCAAAATTTTGTCAGGAACACTGAAAAGAGTTCCTCTAATTATTGGTAGGGTTCTCCTCAGACTCGAGTAATTGTTTATATAGGTTGGAAGAGACCTCAATATGGGTGGGTCAAGCTAAACTGTGACGGGGCGTGCAAAGAGCATGGTGCGACTGCGGGTTGTGGTGGCCTATTTCGAGACTCAGGTGGTAGATGGATCAAGGGATTTAGTCGGAAGATTGGAGCGTGTGATGCTCTTCATGCAGAGATGTGGGGCATGTACCTGGGACTAGACATAGCGTGGAGGGATGGCTTATCTCATTTGATTGTGGAAAGCGACTAAAAAATTCTCATAAACATGGTCACAAACAAGCGCAATAGCAACGGTCATACCCCCTCACTACTACGGAGTATTCAAGAGTTTCTACAGAAAGATTGTCAAATTCGTTTTGTTCACACCTGGCAGGAAAGCAACAGAAGTGCAGACTGGTTGGCTAATCTTAGTCTTACTTCTATCTCTTAGAATCTTGCTATTATGGAGTAACCTCCTAGTGAGCTTAGGCAACTCTTTTTTGATGATATTTCTGAGGCTTGCATGTCTCGGAGTGTTGGTTTAATTCCTTAGTTTCTTTTCTTCTTTTTTGGGCTTTGGCCCTCTTTTGTACCAAAAAAAAAAAAATTGGATGAATGGAACCTCCGTTATTCAATATCAACTCTTCAAACTAATATGGAGCTTAAGTCACGCTTAATCGATGTCAACACATTTAACCTTATAACCATGAATACTTTGAACTAATTAAAGAATTTTCAAACACAGATTATACAGAAAGATGCACCTATAGTATTTGGCTAATATTATATGCAAAGTTAGTACCTATAGTATTTGGCTCTCTTAATGAAAGAGGATTGGCTGACACCACTCGTACCCACTCGTACCCATTCATTGAGTTTGAATTCTCCCGAAAAGGCATCACCAGAATTCAAGCATGAAAGAGGACAAATTGGTCAATCCTCTTATACTATACTAAAATTTTATTAAGTTGAATAATTTCACGTACCATTTGATTGTATATTTGATTGTGAGGAGAGAATGGTGCACAAGAATTTTGTAGACAAATTATTTTCTAATAAGGATGCGTTTGGAATTAAATTGGTTGATGAATTTGGCATCAAATGGCTTTGCACTGTCCATTACGCTCGATATTGATTGAATATCATTTACATTGTCAATACGGTTTTGTCGCGATCCGCGTTATCTAACCATTTTTTAAGCCTAGTCCAGAAGTCTATAAGACTTGTTATCAAATTAATTGATGTAGTATATTGGATCAAGTCAAAACCAATAAGCTAAACCATAACCAACACAATGCGACACACATATGGTAGATACGTGAGTCTCTTAATCATTTGGTCTAAAGTTCCATTCATAAGCAATGTGTATGAAAAAATATTTCTTGGAATAGGTCATCCCTACATCAAAGAGATTAGTTAGTTTTGCATATTCATAATTAAGTAATTATCAACATCATCTCTTCAATAGTTTTGATCACAAGTGCATTGACTACATTGTAAAATTAGTTAGTAATTTTGTATTATCATCACTTCCAACTGATACTTTCATCATAACACCACCAAAATTATCCAGAATTTGAGTTTTTTCAACATAAAATGTCAAATAGAGATTAGAGACCTTTCAATACAGATAAGATATCACTCCTACAGTACTAGTACAATCCAAATAGAAATCAGAACATTATAAACCAAAACAATATGCCATAGAATTTCACTTATATTTGATAATAAATAACATAGGAAGTTGGCAATCCAATTTGTATATAAAGAACTAAAATATTCAACTTGATGGAAAAATGTTCCATGTAAATCCTAATAATATATGGTCATAAACCTTGAGAGCTAAAGCTTGAAACTTAAGCCACAAAAACAACTAATTATTTATTCCTTTCATCGGAAGAATGTTTTTCCTTATAATTTTACTATCTGAGCAAAATCAAGAGAAGCTAGTTCACCATAATTATTTAGGAAATAAATATTGCCTTACTTCCATGTTCCAATAGGATGGTCGATGCAAGACATGTGTCCAACATCAAAAAGTTTAGTCCATGATTCTGTAACGCTAGGATCACCCAAAATTATTATTGATGCATGAAAAGAAGTGGTCTTTTCATATTTTGAGATCATAGAAACATGCCCATTTAACACCGCCAACTCCCTATCAGTCCATTATAAATCATGCACATTATGTAATGTGAGTTTGTTTTGATTTCTCATCTTAGTGCGGTATTTTGTTGATTTTCAGTCTTAGTGCGGTGTTGTTTTGATTTCCTGTCTTGGAGGGTGTTTGTTTTGTTCAGAGTTACAGGTTTATTTCGATCTAAATCCAGTGCAGATTCAATGATATTAATATATCTACGTCATAGATCTGAATGCATGACTATTCTAGACATTTGAATTTTATCACATTACTTGTAGGCTTTGACACATGTGTAGACATTAGGCCGTTTTATGCTATTAATTAAGATGTTGTGAGCTTGTTCGTAGATTCAACATTTTTAGTTTTTAGCGAATTTAAATATGTAATAATTTCGATTGATGTGCTCTACTTTTTTGAATGAATGAATATCGTTGTTTTTTAGTCAATTTTTTTTAACCTTTTACATACCAATATTTTTTTAACCTATTTTGATTATTAAGAGCAATTTAAATATTTAACCTAATCACATCTTTTTAGGAAATTTAAGCTATTTACCTAAATAAATTTAACCTCATATTTTTACTTTTGATAAGTTTTTATTTTATTGTTATATTGTATAAATATTTTCAGTTTCACAATTTCTCATATATCAAAATTATCAATAAAATAAAATTAGTTAATAACCAAAATATGAAAAGAAAATTAGTCAAGTTTGTATGATAAACATAAATTATATAGTATTATTTATCTTGTCCATCCACTTTATATATTATAGTTATCGTCATTTGTTCTAAAGAATTGTGTTTCGGTTCTTATTAATTTATGTGGGATCGATATCTTTTTATTACGACAATAGAATCGTGCACTTACGGATATCAATCCTCTATGCAACAAGCATGTGCATGATGATTCTCATACCGTCTAATACTTTTATGGCGATACACTGCGAGCAGAACTCGCCCACGCAGAACCAATGTCAAAACTCGCCCCGACAAAAAAAGAAGTTCAAACTCAATTTTTTTTTTTAAACGAAGAGACTTGCTAAAGAAGCAAGACTCAGAATATATTGATAAAAAAGAAAAGATACAAAGAAAGAAGTTCAAACTCAAATAGTTTCACTAATAAATAACCTTTGACCTGGCCATGACGGTGAGTACTAACTACTAAGCAGGCATGTTAATGGGTCTTAGAAGATTTATCTAATTATAATCTACTTTGTGTAATGTGTTTAATCACTATTTATGTCATGCAAATGTTTTTCTAATGTCTACCATTTTCAGTACTAAAGAGAACAAAAATTTAGTTTTCTACCATGTTATTTATTTGATCACACATAATATATTTGATCTGGTTTAAGTTTAAATAATTTGAATTAGGCTAGAATTTGTGACTAATACATACAATTTACATACAATTGAAATAGAAATCACAACAATATGCAACGGAAAGATTGAATCATTGGAATGAAACATAAATGTTTCTCTTATACTTGATAATATATATAGGCAAATCCATCAAAGAAATAAACATAATATTGACAATTGACAAGCCAATTTGCATAAAAAAAACTTAAAACATTCAACTAATAAAATGTAAAATACTAATAATTATGAGGGCAAAAACTTGAAGCTTAGGCAACAAAAACTATTAACTCATAAACTCACATTGGAAAAAGGTTTTTATTATAAATTACTATCTGAGCACGAAGTGCTTTAATACCAATTTCTTCAATCTCTCCAGTTGTTAAATCAAAACAAACTTGTTCCCCATATTCTTCCTTTTTGAAGAATATATCACCGTTCCCTGCTCCAATAGTATACATGAAAGGCAAGGGTGCAAGTTCAACATCAAATAATTTAGACCATGATTCCACGACACCAGATTCACCCAAAATTGTAATTGATACGTAAAAACTAGTGGACTCTCTATGATCTGAGATTATAGCAAGATAATCGTTTAACGCCACCAATTTTATACACTCCCCATCTAAATCAAGCAAATCTAAGGGTAAGAGAGTGATACTTGGCACCTCATTGGTCAAGTTAAATGACACCAACAAATTTTTATCATCTTTTGTTTTCCCCGTCCAATAACACACCCCATTCAACTGCAATTCATGACCTAAAGTATTCGTGTAACGCATTGGCATATCAACATCAAGTCTCTTCCAGTCTTTACTTCTTAAACTATATATCCACCAGAAGGGGCCAACCAACACACCTTGCGAATCATCTTCAACAACTTCTAGGTAATCTGTACACTGAATGATCTTATAGTCATTGCTAGTATGGTCATAACCAAAGCCATAAATACTAGAGATAAAATTCACATAGTTGTGAAATCTAGCGTAGTAGTTCTGAGGAACAATATTTAATTCCTTCGTAGCCGGATTCCATAATACAATAGTTGAATGATGATTGTTATTACCGTAGATGCAAAGAGTACCATTAACTGTAGAACCGCCTTTCATTAAAATTAAGTCTGTGTAGTTTTCGTATGGATACGGCCAGTCCAATTTCACTTTATTTTCAAATTTGTTACCATAAAGCAAATATAAGTTGAACCGTTCATTTCTATCATCTTCATCATATCCATCATCAACATTTAGGAGGAGACAGACTTCGTGGGAATGATTTTTGGATACAAATTTTTTTTGAAACATGTTCATAAAGTAGGAGTTTTCAAATAGAAGATTCCATGATTTGCTAACACAAGTAAACCGTTTCGCAGACTTTAAAGGCAGTTTTGCCAAAATATAAAAGGCAATATCATCTGACATGTAGTTACTAACCTTTTCAATTGTTGGAGCCATAGATTTCTCAAACTTCTGAATTGTAACGTGCGTGTTTATGTGAAAAGAAAATTGAAGGAATGTGAATGCTCGCTGCAAAGAAAGTTGAACATCAATAGAGTGCAAATGCAGAGCAAATAGAACGATTAGGTTATGACTTATGAGAAGGAAAACCGGTTGTCTGACTTTATTTTTAAATTAATAATTTTCTTTTCGGTAACGAATTAATAAATTTAAATGTGATATATCTGTTTTTAAGGATTCAATTTGACCAAATTAAAAAAGAGCTTCATTTGTACCATAAAAAAGCTTCGATGTAAGAAAAAAAAGCTTCATAATCGATCAAATTATTGGTAATTCTATTCACATAAATCAGCAACAACTAATAGAGTTTCACAAATTTCTTCAAACCTAACAACAATCACTTAATCAACAACAATCACTTAATCGACATTATCAACAATCACTTAATCGAACATAACAGCAAAAATCAACATAATCAGAAACTGTAAAAATCACATAATCAAACATAACAGCAACAATCTCAGCAACATAATCAACAAAAATCGCTTAATCGAACTTCACCGTAGCAACTCGCGAAGAAGGAAAAACTAGAGAGAGACTTTCACTTACATGATTGTGGATTGGATTTTGCAACTCGGCGACGAATGAATGAACGATTTTTGGTTCAGATTTGAGGGTTTTGGGATTTTGGAATTTTGCAACTCGACGAAGGAATGATGAAATGAAGAAGGAATATGATTTTGGGGTTTTGGGATTTTTGATTTGGGGTTTTCACGTAATGAAGAAACATTTCTCTAGCAGTCTAAAGTTTATTTTTTAAAATATACTGTATTTATTTATTTCATTAATTAAATTATAATTAATTACTTGTCCAAATTTTTTTTATAATTAATTACTATAAGATATGTTTGGTGTGCCGGATAGATAGAGACAAAATATGATAAAAAATTGAATAATAATATGGTATGAAGTGATATGAATAACTATATCATGTCGTGTGTTTGGTGCACACATGATAAAAAAAATGATATTATTAGTTTATCATATCATGTGTTTGATGCACATTTGATATTGACATGAAAAAATATTTCAATAAAATTAAAATTTATACATGCATAAATAGTACTAAAATAAATTTTAAAAAAACATAAAAAAAAATATATGATCAAAATTGAAACTAAAAAACTTATTTATATGATCAAAATTGAAACTAAAAAACTTATTCGGTTAATATACTCCTTTTATGTTGATAACCCAGCCGCAAATAAGGATTAAAATAACAAAAAGTAATTGGATAGGCTTAATGGTAAGTTAAATTTATCCCTTTATATTGGTGAACCAAACAACATATTAAAACAAGATTGGAAAACTTTAACATATTTTGTTTCTCTAACCTGCGCTTCAGAAACTAAATAATAATATGGTATGATAGTAACATGAATAGTTATATCATGTCATGTATTTGGTGCACACATGATAAGAAAAATGATATTATTAGTTTATCATATCTTGTGTTTGATGCACATTTGATATTGATATGAAAAAATAATTCAATAAAATTAAAATGTATACATGCATAAATAGCACTAAAATAAATTTAAAAAAAACATAAAAAAAAATATATGATCAAATTTTTATTTTTTTTTTGGTCGAGACCGGGGTATTGTTTACACTGATTTTTGGTAAACAACCGCTAGTTTGCAATGCTTGAGAGACCAACTAGAGAATCTCGGGACATGTTTGTGCATTTATTGTTCAAGTTTGAAAATAGCAATGTTCATTAACGCAAATGAACAAGTTTGTTTGTTTAAAGTAAAGTAAATGATAAAAAGATAACTTGTCTGACAAGAAAAGTAAAAATACTCAAAAATGAGTACGTATTGACAAGAAAAGTAAATGATTCAATGAAGTAAAAGGCAAGAAATGTAAATGAAAACATGTAAATTGCATGAATATGTAAACTGTGTTGAATTTAAAAGAAAGTGATCACAAGATCATACATTGTTTCCTTTTGTATTCCTTTCACTCGAATCGCTTGGGTACTCAGAACTTGTAAGGATTTTTAGTATGTGAATTTGTGATGATAATTACAACAAATGAACTAGTATTTATAGATAAAAACTAAGGCGAATTAGTAACGACTAACTAACATCCATTTGCCAAGTGTACAACCACTTCATCCTTATCCAAAATGCCATCAGATATCAGTTTCGAATGAAGCATTGCAATGGTTTGAATTTTGAATTTGAATCTTCTGCAAATTCTTGATCATTTCTACAAGTTAAAAAATCTTAATTCGAGTTCGAGCTATTCGAATAACGTTAACTCGAGTAAAAAGTCTGTAACTTGTGTATTTCCTAAAGTTATGAATATTTATCTGATTTGACTTTCGTCAAAATATATCTAATTTTGACCTTTAGAATTAAATAATAACTGGGAAAACACATTCCCATAATTAAAGGCATATTTAAATATATTCAGAAAAATATTTAAACTTTATTGTTTTAACTAGCCAAAATATTGGCTAACAAATTGCCCCCAAAAAATGCTAATTTCGAATCGAATTCGAATGAGAGAAGAAATTTGGGGTTTTTTCTTTTAGTATTCCACATTAATTGCACGTGACAATAATCATGAGTATAACCGTCAGCGCACTTTTCCACTACTGACACTACTGCGCCTTTTCAGTCATCATGGGACACGTGTCAGGTGCGGAAGTTGAAAGAAATTTCGAATTTCTTTTTTAATTATTTTAAAATTTCTTTTTTAATTATTTTATTCTGCTGAAAACGAACCCTATAAATAGCAACAGGTTACCATTTCAACCTTTTTCTGCAACTTTTCTTAACTCAGCTTCTTCATACTCTCTTTTCACTTCTCAGATCTCGTTCTTGATCTCTCATAAACCATTTTATCATTTGCTTGATTGACTAGAAAACTGAACTCGCGTTTGATTTAAACCAACAAATTTTAGATCCTTTTACTGTATCAGATCTGTAATTGTTTTAGATTTAAAAATCAAAGCTTTCACCGCACTGTTGATCTTCTTCGTCTTATTCTAATGGCTGATCAAGAACATAATGACGTTCCTTTTGCTGGTAAATGGAACCAAACAATCGTTAAACCCCATGGTATTGAAGTAGTTCCTGAGCCACATGGGACCAAAGAAGAACAAACACGCTGGGAAGATGAACTCGTAATTCCCTTTTCGATTGCTGATAACGTGTTTGCTTTTGGAGGCCCATTTCCAGATGAAACCACTTTAAAACCTTCAATCTCTGAGTTTTTTCCCATTCGAGAAACTTGTGAACCAAAAATCTTTAGTACTGACCCTTTCAATTTTACTTTTATTCGAAAGCCTCACAATATGTGGAGATCTGCTCCCAATTGTGAAAATCCTATGTATGTGAAATGGCTTGATCGAGTCGAGGAATCCTGGGGAGATTATTGGAAGAACTTAGGGATTTTTGATATAATTCAGATTTCGAGGTATGGCCCTCCTTACCAACAAGAAATGCTGACTGTTGCGCTGATGTTTTATGAGCGAAGTACTCACACCTTCCAATTCTCTTGTGGAATGATGACTCCCACATTGCTAGATGTAGCTGCTATTACTGGCTTGAGACCTAGTGGGGAAACATTCGATCCCTCGAAATCTGGCAAAAATACCTTCTTCAAGCTTAATGAAAAAACTTTTTATAAGTTTATTCAGGAGCATCATGGTGAAGGCGAAGTTTCTGAAGAAGAGCATGTGGCATTCCTTACTTTCTGGTTAGCCCTTTATATTTTCTGCTCGAAGTCATTACAAGTGGCTCAAATGTATATTCCTTTGGCTATCCAAATTCATGCAGGCCAACCATTAGCACTTGGGCATTTGCTTCTTGGGGTATTGTATGAATCCATGGGTGAATTCTGCGATAGCCTCAAGAAAGCAAAAGATGGGGCTTCTTTTCCCGTATCAGGAGCACTATGGCTGTTACAGTTATGGCTCAATGCCACCTTCACAAGGGAAATGGGATTATCAATCCCAACCAAACTTCAAACTATAGTGACTAACCGCTCAATCGAAGGAGTTAGACTGGCTGCATTGGCCCCTAGCTCGAATGAGTCTGATCCACAAAAACTTTTCATTAAGTATATGAAAGTCTTTCTAAATTTCAATCAATTCCTACCTCATCATGCCCCCTTTGTAAGGAGAGAAATAGGCCCAGCTTGGCTCCAAGATGAATTTCCAACTACTAATCCTGACAACGCTGATGAGGTAAATGAATTATGGCAGCACTACTTGCATCCAACTGTTCTGTCCTGTAGAATTGGTAGCAACTCGAACCACCGTATCCTGGTTGGGTATCAGCCTAACCTAGTCTCAAGGCAGTTTGGGTTGTCTCAAGTCTACCCCAAATGCTTATTCAAAAGTGCCAAAAACATGGTGATAGGAAACGAAGTTTCCAAGGACTTGTTCGAGAAATACCTTAATATTCTTGGCAACGTTGCTTATAATGTGAACCCTGTCGAATTCAACCATTCATACTATTGTACTGAAAAATTCTTCAATTGGTGGGGCAATCACTACAATAAGTATATCGTTGGTGATGTTCGAGCTAACATCATTAGGCTGAACAGTGGGTTTATAAGGCAACAAATTCATGACATACAAGAACAACACAAAAACAAAGGTACGTTGCTTTAGTCACTGAAGTCAAATAGCTTGTTTTACATTTCCCTTATTCGAATTCTAATCTGTTATCTTTTTAGGGAAAGAAATAACTGGAGGACCATCACAGCCTGTTCCTCGAACGATAAAGCCTAAAAGTAATAGAGGCATTCACCTGGCTGATGATGAAGATAGAGCACAAGCTGATACAGAAGAGAGAAGAAAAGAAGAGACCAGAACCAAAGTAAGAACGGACAAGGTAAAGTTTCTTTAACTCTTTCTTTGATTCGAGTCGTGCCTAAACATTCTGTCTTCTATGCTCATGCTAGATAATGAGAGAGAAACATACCGCTAGCATTGTTAGGCCTTCTAAGGAAAACCAACTTCCACACATAATAGTTCATGAAGATGAAGTCAGTCACTTAAAGACCTATTGTCTTACTAAGCTTTTCCTTTTCCCTATTTATTGTCCTTTATTTGTTTCACTCTTATTGTAGGGAACTGAACCTGAACAACCCTTAAAAAGGAAACATAAGCATATTACCTCAGAGGGGGGTAATAGTGCTCCAAGCAACACAGTTGCAGCAGATCCTGCACCCCAACCATCCAAAAAACACAAGGGCCATAATAGTAAGAAGACTAGCTCCTCGAATGTTGAGTCGAGGAAGGAACAAGAAGAGGAGAAGGGCGTTGAGAAAGCATCAGAAAACTCTACAGTGAGAGAAGTGAAGAAGAAGAAGAAAAAGAATCAAGGACATTCTAAACCTTCTAGATCTTCTAAGTCTGATACCACCAGCACTGCTCGAGTGGATCATGATCTTACTATAGAGGATGAGGACAATGTTGCAGGAGTAGTTAATGAAGAAACAACACAAGGCAATCCTCCACTTTCTCCAGTGTTAGAGCAAATTTCTCCAACGCCCGCCCTCGAGGTAACAGAAAAATTAACCAAAGTTGAAAATGACAAGGTAAATCCTTTCTTGGTTCATATGCTCGAATAAACATGTTAACCAATTTTCCCAATCTTTACACATTGTATCTTTTTTTTTTTTAGAATAAAGCCGCTAATGAGCCTTCTGCTGGGAAGAATAAAAGTCCTTCTCCAATGGAGAAATATATTGGAGCTAAGTATGGCTAGGTAACTGTTCTTTACATCATTGCCAATATATTTGTCATTTTAATCTTGGTCCTGTTTAATGGTACAAGTATTCCCATTTCAGGTTAACTCGAATGTTCAACCTGATTTTCAACCTGATATTGGTCCCCCTGTCTATATGACTCAAGCTGAAGCCAACATTATGTTTGAGAGGGAAACAAGACCTGTCAATTGGACAAACCAGGCTGAGACAAAGCTGCCAACTCCAAACCCAAGTATAGCTTCGAGTGATTCTGCTAAAGAGGAGGAAGAGGAGTCCATTGAGGAGGGTGAAGATATTGACGAGGATGAAGACGATAGCATCATCAAGGAAGCAAAAGCTGGTGGTCCAGAACTATTATCAGTTTCCTCTACTTCGAGGCTTTCAACCAGTGCTGGCGTTCCCGAAATGGAGTTTGCTAATATGCACAAGACCAACCCAGCTGCTGCCTTGGACCTTCTTATCCAATCATCCAAATCCTGCTCTTCGAGCGACAAGACTGACAGTTCTTATCCCTCCAGCTCTACTGCCAAAGCCAATGTCAAGCAAGACTCCTTGTTAACCAGACTCAAGGTTGAATATGGCTTGCAGAATGTGTTGGCAGACCTCGAAGCAAATCCCTCGAATGCTTTTAGCCACTTAGCATTCCTTCGAAAATTCCATAACCCTCATACTGACCCTTTGACCCTTTGCAAGGTTATACAAATAGAGAACATGATTGATCAGCATGCAAAGGTGATACAACGGGAGAAAGGTAACTTGGCTAAGCTGAATAGCCAAAAGCATGCTCATGCTGCTTTATTAACCAAGGCCAAAGAGGCACACCTCGAGGTTACTAGAATTCGAGAGGAAGCTGCTAAAGTTGAAACCCCAAGACTCATTACTTGCAGAAATAACATTGCTGCTTGGGAGGCTAATGTAGCTGAGCTTCAACGCCAAATCGAGGAATATCAAGCCAAAATTGCTGCAGAAAAATCTGCCCAAGCGGCCATAGAGGAGGAAATTTCTCAATCCTTTCAAGCTGACATTGATGATAAGGGGAGAGAGGGGATTCGAGCCTTTGACGATTCTGCAGTCATTGTTGCTGAAGTACAGGAGCTCGAAGATGCCCAGCAAGTGATTGAGACTGAGAAAATTTCCATTAAGGCTTTATATCAAGAAGTAGCCAGTACTTTGTAATTCAATTTTATTATCAGCTCTAGACAACTGTTTATGTTATTTTGGTTTGTAACTTGACAATGCCCTTTTGTGGCAAAATTTATTATTTTTCATTTGCCATATCTCTATTCGTTCTAAGTTTTATTCTGCGCTTATGTTTAACTCGAGTAAAGCTGGTTTGTATTTCTTCAAATATTTACCATTTATTCCTAACACATGTTTTTCAGGACTTAACTCTTCGATTTCATAAGCACCATTTGAAAAAACTTGAACAATTTTGAAAGGGCCTTCCCATTGAGGGGACCATTTGCCTAAGACTCTGTCTTTTTTATCCATAGGCAAAATGACTTTCCACACTAAATCCCCTAAGTTAAAAACTTTTGACTTTACCCTTTTATTATAGGCTTTGGCAACTCTTTCTTTTTGCCTAGTCATATATTCTAAGGCTTGTAACCTTTCTTCATCCAGATCAACCAATTCATCTAACATCATTTCCCAATATTTATCACTTGGTATTTCCATTTGCCTCTGTACTCGAAATGATTGCATATGAATTTCCACAGGCAAAATAGCATCATGACCATATGTCAATCGAAATGGTGTAGAGTTAGTTGACTCTTTAGGGGAATTCCTACATGCCCATAAAACTTGATCTAACGTTTTATGCCAATTTCTTGGCTTTTGAGCTATGTGTTTTTTAATCAAATTAATGATTATTTTGTTAGCTGCTTCAACTTGACCATTTGCTTGGGCATAATATGGTGTTGAAGTATGCAATTTAAAACCAGTTTCACTAGCGAATTCTTGCATTTTTCTTCCTGTGAACACTGATCCTTGATCTGTGGTAATTGTTTCTGGAATGCCAAATCTATAGATAATATGATTTTGAATGAAATTCATCACTGCCTCTTGATCTACATTAGGTAGAGGCACTGCTTCGATCCATTTTGTAAAGTAATCAATACCTACTAAAATGTAACGTTGATTCTTAGAAGAAGCAGGCTTAATCTCACCAATCAAATCCAATGCCCAGCCCCTAAATGGCCATGGCTTTATTATTGAATGTAACTCACTTGCAGGTACATGTTGTATTCCTGCATGCCTTTAGCATTCTTGGCATCCTTTGGCAAAATCTATGCAATTTTTTAACATAGAAGGCCAATATAGGCCTTGTCTAAACAATAACCATTTCATCTTGTGGCCTGCTTGATGAGAACCACATGCTCCACTATGTATGTCAGAAATAGCTATTAAAGCTTCTGCTTCACTTAGGCATTTTAATAAAACACCTTCACTTGTCTTTTTGAACAATTCATTTCCAACTATAACATAGCTTAAGGCCCTATACTTGGTCTTCCTATCATACTGACCATTAGGGTCTTGTAAATATTCCACAATTGGTTTCCTCCAATCTCCATCTATCAAGTTGTCAATGGTAAAAATGTTAGCATTTTCTCCATCTAAGACCTTGTTCGAGTCATTTTCATCACTATGTGGTGAATCTGCCCCCACAAGTTTTGCCATTGACAAGCTTGAAGACAAAGGTTCATTAAAAACCAATTTTTCCCTAATCTCAATTAATTTGTTGAGATTTTCAGGAGTTACTTTATAGCCAGAAGCTATTTGAGCCAAGTCATTGGCTTCTTGATTTTGTAATCTAGGTATATGCTCGAATTGCACGGATTCGAACTGATCCAACAAATTAGTGGCAATTACAAAGTACTTAGCCAAATGTTCTTTGATACATTTGTACTCTTTTGTCAACTATTTAATCACTAATTCTGAATCACCTCTAACAATAATATTTCTTGCCCCCAAGTCAATTAAAAGGGCAAGACCTGCAATCAAGGCTTCATATTCAGCCTCATTGTTGGAACAAAACCCATTGATTTTATAATTAAACTTAGTAGGAGTTTGGATTGGAGAAATTATCAAAATCCTAATTCCAGTTCCATGTTTATGTTTGGAACCATCGAAATACAAACTCCAAGGTTGGGTTTCTACATAACTTAGTGGCATTTCAATTATTGAATGATCAACAAGGAAATCTGCCACTATTTGACCCTTTCTATTTCTTAAGGGTTTATAGGTTAAGGAGTATTCAGTTAGAGCCAAAGCCCATTTACCAATTCTACTATGTAAAATAGGTTTCTGAAGCATATGTTTAATAATATCGAAATGAGAATAGACATAAACTTCAATAGGCTTAATATAATGCTTAAGTTTGTTACAAGAGAAATATAAACACAAACATAACTTTTCTATAGCACTATATCTAGTTTCAGCATCATTTAATACTCTACTTAGATAATATACAGCTTTCTCAACACCATTTTCATCTTCTTGGGCAAGCATGCTACCAATAGTTGAATCAGATGCTGAAATATACAACTTCATTGCTTTGTTTCGAATGGGAGGCATTAACGTTGGTGGATGTGACAAGTAATTCTTGATGTCTTCGAACACTTGCTGTTGTTCTTGCCCCCAATGAAATTGATCACCTTTTTGTTTTCTAAGTAGTGGAGAAAAAGGGTGAGCTTTTCCACTTAGATTCGAAATGAATCTTCTCAAAAAGTTGATCTTTCCCAATAGAGATTGAAGTTGTTTCTTTGTTCTTGGAGGTTGAGTCTCCATAATAGCCTTTGTCTTATTTTGGTTGATTTCAATGCCTTTTTTATGCACCACAAAACCAAGGAAATCCTCTGCATGTACACCAAAAGCACATTTTAGTGGATTCATTTTTAATCCACATTTCCTCATTCTTTCGAATGATTTTCTAAGATGATTTAAATGATCATCACTAGATGAGGATTTTACAACAATATCATCAATATATACTTGCATAAAGGCATCAATAAAATCATGAAAGATAAGATTCATTGCTCTTTGATATGTGGCTCCAGCATTTTTTAGGCCAAATGGCATAACAATCCATTCATAAGTCCCTAATGCCCCAGGGCATCGAAACGCTGTTTTAGCCACATCCTCTTCAGCAATGAAAATTTGATTATAGCCAGAATAGCCATCTAACATGCTCAAGTATTCGAACCCTGCTGCTGAATCAATTAGAATTTCTGCTACTGGCATGGGGTATTCATCCTTAGGTGTTGCATTATTTAAATCTCTAAAGTCTATGCATACTCTCAGGCTACCATTTTTCTTAATAACAGGAACTATATTAGCTAACCATTCAACATACCTTGTGGTTCGAATGAATTTACTCTTTAATAGCCTTTCGATCTCACTCTTGATTTTTGATAAAATCTCTGGGTTGAATCTCCTTGGCAGTTGCTTTACTGGCTTCTTCCCTGGCTTGAGTGGTAGTCTATGTTCCACCATTTCCCTGCTTAAACCTGGCATTTCATTGTAATCCCATGCAAAACAATCTCTAAATTCTTTAAGCAGGTTAATCATTTTAGCTTTAAATTCGAGGTCAAGATTGGCACTTATGTAAGTTGGCCTTTTAATTAAGCCATCACCAATATCTACCTCTTGCAAAGGATCTTGAGCCTGCATTTTTGGATTCGAGTTCACAGGATCTTTCTCGAATCCCAAAGGTTCATCATCATAGATGCAGTCTAACCTTTGCTCATTTGGCAACATATTGCCATTGTCTTCTTTAATGGTTTCTTCAACCATATTTTGTTCCTTGACAGCCTCTAAGGCCGTTTCGAGTTTCCTTTCGGCAACGTATGCCGTTATTTTAGCCCAAGCAGAGGGCTTAGACATCATCAAGGTATTCTATATCCCACCCAGATGGTGGAATAACTCCATCTTCAGGAGGGGTATCATCAATCTCTTCCCTCTCCCAACAGAATCCATGAGTAGGATGGAGTCTAACTGAATGATAGACATTATTACTGGCTCCTTGAAAGCCACTATCTCTTTCCCCACAAGGTGCTATGGAGGCTAAGTGCTTATCAAAAGTTGCCTTAGTAATGTGGTCAACCTCTGACATATAGAAACTCTGATCAGCCTCTATATTTTCTACTATGTTATCCTCCCTCCATAATATCAACCTTTGATGGCAAGTAGAAGGGACTGCCCCTACTCCATGAATCCATTCTCTCCCAAGGAGTAGATTGAAGCTAGCCCTCGAAGGCACAACTATAAAGAGAGTTGGCCTTATGGTGCTGCCTACTGCAACATCCATTTGTATGGCTCCTAAGGACCTGCCACTTTTTCCTTCATAGTTCGAAAGAACTATGTTATGTGAATGCATGTCAGTATCATACATTCCCAACTTCCTGAGCATGAAATGAAGCATTAGATTTACTGCAGCACCCCCATCCACCAGGACTTTGTTCACTCCAATACCACCCACTTTAGCCTTGATGTATAAAGGCTTGAGATGGTTTTTCATCCCTTCGTGAGGCTGTTCGAATACAGCCTTCTGTTGTTCAATGCACCCATTATTCATTACATAGTAACAAACAGGGGTGTAATCTTCTAACTCAGGTTCCACAAACTCTTCTTCAGGATCAGAAGTGGACCTCACGTCATATTCACGTGGTAATATTGACACCACATTTACCAAGACATCAAAATCTGGCTCAGAACCAGACTCCAACAAGTCTTCATCAGGAATATCATCCTCCATATTGTCATCAGGGAATGATATCCTTTCCTTAACAGGCCTCTTCGAGGAAGAGCCTTCATCAATAATTAAGGCTTTTTCAGCCTTCTTAGGAACATATTTTTGTTTGTTCCCTGTATCGTTTTGATTGCCCCCAGCATGAGCAATCTTGGTGTTGTTCCCAGCATGAACAACTTTGTTATTGCCCCCAGCATGGGCAATTGAATTGGAGCTGCCCCCAGCATGGGCGTTTTCTTTCTCCAACTTCTTAAGGCGTTGATACCTACGCCATTGAGTTCGAGTCATAGGATTCTTTCCCTTATAGTTGTTATTATAGGAAAATTTCCTATTTTCAGCATTGTTGCTCGAAACAACTTGACTCGAGCCACCAACATCCATCCTTCGCTTCTGGTAAGCCTGATGTTGGCCAGATGACCATTGGTTAACAGGCACCCTATTAGAAGGAACATACGTTTGTTTCCTTCCAATCCTGTCATGAATGGTAGGGCCTTGGTTTATGGCCTTGCCCTTATTTGGTCTCTCAGTAGACCATTTGTTTTTGTTAGCCACATATGGCATAACATTTTTAAGGCCTGCAGCAGCCTCTTTGTCGCATACAGCGCTGCAACGAGGACACAGCATAACTTCCTTGTTACTCAGCTTGCACCTGGTGAGAAAATCAATGAGTTCCTCTTCAGCTCGAGGATAAACTACTTTAATTTTCTCAGCATACTCCCTTTCAGTAACGGCTCGAACCGGGGATGCTTCCATTGCGTCTATCATCAGACATTCGAACGGCTCAACGTAAGATGTCTCAACTACTTGAAGGGGATCTGTGTCTACTTTCATGGGTTGCTTAGCTTTTTCGTCAAACTTTAACCTCCCTTCATCTAATGCCTTCTGCACCAAATCCCTGAAAACAACACAATGTGAAGTTTTATGACCCAAAAAATTATGAAATTTGCAATAACCTCTTTTCTTTCTTTGTTCTAATGAGGGAACTTTTAATCCTTTTTGAACAATTATTTGGCCATCAGTGACCAATAAATCAAAGATCTCATCACACTTGGTAACATCAAATGTGTAGGTTTTAGCAACATATTTATCATTCTTTGGTTCATTGGGGTTTTTGCCATTCGAGGGCTTTAACAATTTACAAGTGTAAGGAGGCCCTGGTTTTAACTCAGCCAAGTCTATCTCACTTTGATCAACCTCCTCGAATTCTAGATCATGTTCACTTTCACTTTCATAGTTCCCTACATAAGCTACTTTCTCTTTCTTATGAAACTTGCTATTCCTGGCCTTTTCATTTTTAAGTCTTTCAACCTGTCTAACCCTATAAGCCAGTTGAGCCATGTCTCTAAGATGTTGGGTATCTAATTTCTTTCGAATTGAGTAGTCTAGGCCACCAGCAGCCATTTCTACCAATTCATGTTCAGGAACTTACGTGAAGCATCTGGCTTTAAGAAGCCTAAACCTATTGAGATAATCATCAATAGATTTTGGTGTTTTACGCCTAACACTTGCTAGTTCTTTGAGACTTATCTTTGTTTGGCCCATGTAGAATTGCTCATGAAAGAGCCTTTCGAGTTGAGTCCAAGTAAATACAGAATGTGGGGGTAAGGTTGTGAACCAAGTAAAAGCATTTTTTGTTAGAGAATTGGGAAAATACTTCATCCTCAAATTCTCATTATTTGCTATGTCCCCAACCTCAGTCAAATACCTAGCAATGTGTTCGACTGTAGACTCTGTTGTATCACCAGCAAACTTAGTAAATTTTGGGGTTTTCCAACCCCTTGGTATTTCTGTTTGCAAAACAAATTCAGATAATGGTGACACAAAGTTGGGTCTATGTAAACCTACATTTAGACCATTTTGGGCAAGGATGGTCTCTACCAAATTGGCTAAGTTATTCTGCCCAAAATCATTATGTTGAACATTTCTCAAAACCTCATCAGCATTTTGGTTTCGATGAACAAGCACCACTTCAGGTTCAACATTCCTTTGTACAGGTTGGTTAACAACTTGTGGTTCTTGCTGCTGACCTCGAGCCTCCTCGATTCGATTGTCAGCAACTTGTCCAGGCCTTGGTCTAGGGGCCTGTAATGGTTGAACTGGCTGATGTATGGGCACTTGTGCCCCTCCAAAGAAATCAGCAATCCTACCCATTTGGGTAGCCAAGGTTTGGTAAGTCTGATTTGTATCTCGAATTAATGGGTTAATTATTGTACCCATTTGTTCAGTGAGTAAATTCACCATATCATAGTTACTCTCATCCATTTGTTGCCTCATAGACAAAAGTGAATCTGTGGTGAGGGCCGGTTGGTTCATTCGAACTCTAGTATTATTAGAATTTTGCCCTTGTGGAAAGGGAGACCTCACTGTTATCCTATCAGATTGTAATGCAGGGTGTGAATACACATTGTGCATCATGGTTGTAGACATTCCATATGGATAAGATCTTTGGGATTGATACAAACCCCCTGATTGACTTCGAAAGTCAAATGAAGATCCTGAAAATGGGGGAGGAGCCCCACTAATACTTTGCAAAGGCATGCTCGAAGTGTTCTCAGCCATTGTGGTTGCAGCATTGGATGTTAATGAGGGCATAAAGGAAGACACAGGGATTGCCTGTGTTGCCCCCACAGATGTTGCATCTGTGGCTGATGTTGTCACAGCGCTCGAAGCGTTTACATACCCAAATAATGGGTTAACATCATCAGGATCTTGAGTGTTTTGGTTATTGACATTATTATTGTCATTATTATTGTTGTTGTTGTTGCTTGTACTAGCGTTAGTGCCTCTAGGTCTCACCATCTCTGGTTTTATTCTACCGCTTCTCAATTGCATGCACTAAACGATGTAATTTCTTTGAAAGCAACACACAATTTTCCAAACACAAGAAAATTTTCAAGAATTTTTTTTTTTTTGAGAAGATTTTGAAAATAAAACGCACAAAACCAGTCCCACTGGGCGTGCCAATTTGTTTACACTGATTTTTGGTAAACAACCGCTAGTTTGCAATGCTTGAGAGACCAACTAGAGAATCTCGGGACATGTTTGTGCATTTATTGTTGAAGTTTGAAAATAGCAATGTTCATTAACGCAAATGAACAAGTTTGTTTGTTTAAAGTAAAGTAAATGATAAAAAGATAACTTGTCTGACAAGAAAAGTAAAAATACTCAAAAATGAGTACGTATTGACAAGAAAAGTAAATGATTCAATGAAGTAAAAGGCAAGAAATGTAAATGAAAACATGTAAATTGCATGAATATGTAAACTGTGTTGAATTTAAAAGAAAGTGATCACAAGATCATACATTGTTTCCTTTTGTATTCCTTTCACTCGAATCGCTTGGGTACTCAGAACTTGTAAGGATTTTTAGTATGTGAATTTGTGATGATAATTACAACAAATGAACTAGTATTTATAGATAAAAACTAAGGCGAATTAGTAACGACTAACTAACATCCATTTGCCAAGTGTACAGCCACTTCATCCTTATCCAAAATGCCATCAGATATCAGTTTCGAATGAAGCATTGCAATGGTTTGAATTTTGAATTTGAATCTTCTACCAATTCTTGATCATTTCTACAAGTTAAAAAATCTTAATTCGAGTTCGAGCTATTCGAATAACGTTAACTCGAGTAAAAAGTCTGTAACTTGTGTATTTCCTAAAGTTATGAATATTTATCTGATTTGACTTTCGCCAAAATATATCTAATTTTGACCTTTAGAATTAAATAATAACTGGGAAAACACATTCCCATAATTAAAGGCATATTTAAATATATTCAGAAAAATATTTAAACTTTATTGTTTTAACTAGCCAAAATATTGGCTAACAGGTATCCACCGCATATGATCAAAATTGAAACTAAAAAACTTATTTATATGATCAAATTGAAACTAAAAAACTTATTCGGTTAATATACTCGTTTCTTGTTGATACCTCAGCCGAAAATCTCAATCTTTATTATATACATTACGATAGTTCCACGGAGCTCTCTCATGCATTCTCAAGAAAATTTGCTTATGTGTCATTCAATTAGAGCTTCTCTAAGATTTTTTTTTATATTTTTTTTTAATTCAGTTGCATTCTTAGCATATTTTTTTTATTTTTTTTTGGGAATAAATATGTTTGCAGTCCCTATAAATATACAAAATTTTATTTTTAGTCCTTAAAAATAATTTCAGCAGGTTATGGTCCCTCAAATTTTTCCTATCATGATTTTTTGTCCTTATTTTTCATTTAACTCGATTATATCATTCAAAATTTTAAAAACAAATTCGCTGACATGTTTAGTACATTATAGGTTCTTATCTCTATTATTATCTCTATTATATACATTACGATAGTTTCACGGAGCTCTCTCATGCATTCTCAAGAAAATTTGCTTATGTGCCATTCAATTAGAGCTTTTCTAAGATTTTTTTTTTAATATTTTTTTTAGATATTTTTTTTAGCGTAATTCAGTTGCATTTTTAGCATATTTTTTTTTGGGAATAAATATGTTTGCAATCCCTATAAATATACAAAATTTAATTTTTAGTCCTTAAAAATAATTTCAGCAGGTTATGGTCCCTCAAATATTTCCTGTCAAGATTTTTTGTCCTTAATTTTCATTTAACTCGATTATATCATTCAAAATTTTAAATTTTTTTTCGCTGACATGTTTAGTACATTATAGGTTCTTATCTCTATTATATACATTACGATAGTTCCACGGAGCTCTCTCATGCATTCTCAAGAAAATTTGCTTATGTGTCATTCAATTAGAGCTTCTCTAAGATTTTTTTTTTATATTTTTTTTTAATTCAGTTGCATTCTTAGCATATTTTTTTGATTTTTTTTTGGAATAAATATATTTGCAGTCCCTATAAATATACAAAATTTCATTTTTAGTCCTTAAAAATAATTTCAGCAGGTTATGGTCCCTCAAATATTTTCTATCATGATTTTTTGTCCTTATTTTTCATTTAACTCGAGTATATCATTCAAAATTTTAATTTTTTTTTCGCTGACATGTTTAGTACATTAAAGGTTCTTATCTCTATCTCTATTATATACATTACGATAGTTCCACGGAGCTCTCTCATGCATTCTCAAGAAAATTTGCTTATGTGTCATTCAATTAGAGTTTCTCTAAGATTTTTGTTTTTATATTTTTTTAGATATTTTTTTGGGTTAAATTTATTTTTTAACCCTATAAATATATCTAATTTTGATCTTAGTCCTTATAAAATTTTTCTTCGACTTTTAGTCTCTATAAAATTTTTCATCTTCACTTTTAGTCCCAATTTTTGAATCAACTCATATATTGCCTTTGTATTTTTTAATGAAGTTGTGCACAAATATGAAAAATATTATGATAATCTCTCCCTAAAAAATTTTGAATTTTTTAACAAAACATAAATTAAATATGAATTTTAAACCAGAAAAAGTTTAAAAATTCATATGTAATTCCTAATTTGTTAAAAAATTCAAAAATTATTTGGAGAGGTCATTATAATTTTATAAACTTTTTTGCAAACTTTTTATTCAAAAATATGAATTCTACTTATGAGTTTACTTAAAATGAGGGACCAAAAGTTGAGATGAAAAAAATTTGAGGGACTAAAAGTTGAAGAAATTTTTTTGAGGGACTAAAACCAAAATTTGGTATATTTATAGGGACCAAATATATATTTAACCCTAAAAAGATAAATTATGAGAATAATTATAGGGACAAAAAATATATCACAATTTGGGAGTTTTGTGATATATTTGTTTTGGTAGATCGGAAAGATAAATTGCTCCCTGGACCTCTTCAACCCATACATCCCTTAGCTCATACCAGCTGAGTTATGTTACGGGGAGAAAGTTTTGTGATATTAAGAATTCTATTTTCTTTGTTTTTTTTTGTTTTTAAAATTTACACGTGGATTACTATGAAACAAATTCAAACAAAGTGGGAGAACGATGGAAAAAGATATCTTAATTTTTACTGTTTTTTAAAAGAGATCAACCCCTTTAAAATTTACACTGTATGGAGAAACATTTGTTAGAAGAGGTTAACCCCTTAAATGAATTCCAGTTATCTCGAGTGGATTAATCTCTACAGTTGCGTGGGGAGAATACCTTTAGTTTACCAAAAAAATCTCAAATTCACTACTAAATATTAAAATAAATTTAAAATGAATTAATAATTAATATTAAAAAGCAAATAATCCCGTGCACGGCACGGGCTAACATACTAGTTATATACATTACGATAGTTCCACGGAACTCTCTCGTGCATTCTCAGAAAAATTTACTTATGTGTCATTCAATTAGAGTTTCTCTAGGAGTTTTTTTATATTTATTTTAGATATTTTTTTGAGCATAATTCAGTTGCATTCTTAGAAAAATTTGATTAGGTGTCATTCAATTAAAGTTTAACTATTTTTTTGTTTTTTTTCGTAAAGATTTTTTTAACCTAAGCAATTAAAATAAAAATTATGAATAACAACAAAAAATAATATTTTACGGATAACAACAATTTAATTTGTTTCCACTCTAGCATAACATCAACCGAACATAATTTAGCTATATATAGAAAACACATTCATCGTGAGAAACACATGACTTTCTTGGTCAAAGAATTTGAACATCAGTTTAGGCTGTTCGTGGCTCATGTTTAATCCACATATTCCCGAAACTGCGACGTTAAAATTGATGTATGATTCTATTATTATATCAATTATAAATTACATTTAATAAATTTTTAGTTATGCATATATGTAATTGTATATTAATTTTTTCTTTCAATTTTTTTTAGAACTTATGAAAAGAATGATTCTCTTATACAAGTTTCAGTTGATCTCCAAGGTTTTCCATCACGATCTACTGAAAATTACACCTATGAGAAATATTGAGACACTTCTAGAATGTCAACAAGTTAGACAATTTTCTTTTACAATTTCAAATTATGGGTATTTTATTATTATTGTTATTTATTATTATTATTATTATTATTATTATTATTATTATTATTATTATTATTATTATTATTATTATTATTTTAATAAAACACTTTGACAAATATCAATGTGAATAAATTGTATGAATCAATGTTTACAATCTTGGCTGAAATCAAATCTATTGATGATGTGTTGGGTGGTATCAGTCGTGTCAAAAACATAATATATAAGTAGATCGTGACACAGTGTACTAATGCAAGCAGTGTCAAAGACATACATCAAAAGTAGTTCTACGGTAAGCACCTAGAATTTTTATTTAAAAAACTAATTTTCATAAATTAACTATTTCATCTTAACTTATTAAATCTATAGATTAACTTTTTCTTCTTGACTTTTTACTACTAATAATTTTGTGTACTAATAAGTTTCATACTTTATATTTTGTAATTTTTTATCATTGCAATTCATACTTTATATGTTCTAATTTTTATCTGTGCAATTCATACTTTATATGTTCTAAATTTTTATCAGTGCAATTCAAAAGATCTTATAACAAAGTTTGATGAAACAGTAGAGTAGAAGGTCAAAGATAAAACTGTTTTAGATGTCGTAGACTATGCTCACATAAAGTTGATGGTATATCAGTTAAGAGAGCTTACCCTGATGGAGCTGATTTGATTTATCCACAACTAAATATATGAAGACCAATATAAAAATTAAAAAATACTAGACCATTTTAATTATATGTTCATCAAACAACATATTTTCATTGTTTAATTTTAATGCATTATTATGAACTTTTTTTTATTGACAATTTTATTCAATTTTGTCATTTAGTTTAATAGACCGATGTTTTCACTCATTGATTATTATGCATTATTACTCACATTGATAAAATTAATGATAAATTTGTTTGGTGACATATATTGTTTTCGATAATATATTTTGATTATTTTCAAACTAGTATGTTAACCCGTACCGTGCACGGGATTATTTTCTTTTTTAATATTATTTTTTAATTCATCCTAAATTATTATTTGATTACTTCATTTTATTATTCAATAATAATTTGAGGTATTATATCTTATGAGTTGTTTAAATATAAATTGTTGGAGTAAATAAATTTTTTGATAAATATTTTTTTAAATCACAAAACTCACATTTTTTTGCCAAAAAAAACTCACATTCAAGGAATTTTAACGTTTATTACAGATTTATTCAACTTAATTTCATCAAACTACATTTTTTTAAATACAATGTAAAATAAAATATATTTTTTTATCATCTTTTCACCTTGTTTCGTAGTAATCCATATATAAATTTAAAAAAAATACATAGAAATAGACAAACTTGCATATCACAAAACACCCACATTTTTTCGTCAACTGAATCTCATCAAACTACATGTTTTTAAAAATATAGTGTAAATTAAGATATATTTTCCCATCTTTCTCTCACTTTGTTTCAACTTGGTTAGTAGTAATCTAGATGTAAATTTTTAGAACAAAAAAAATTCAAATAAATAGACAACCTTGCATATCACAAAACTCACACATTTTTTCGTTTCTAGTCCTCATTGAAATTACAAAAAAGATAGGGTCGTGTATTAATATATATGGGTATAAATATTGATCATCATGTAAATTAAGTCATATTATAAAAATAATAGGTTTTCCGTAATAATATGTGTATAAATATTTAAGCTCTTATTAAAAAAAGTCTTTCGTCTCGTATTAATAAATTTTGTATTAAAACATTCGTAGAAATATAATTCCATAAAAATTACAAAAAGACCTGTAAGACCCGTAAAAATACTGTAGCAGAGAATAGATTTTTGATAATATTAATTAATATTCTGCTATTTGTTTTTATCAGTTTTTGTTTGATAGTCTACTTTAACTTAATTGATGTTGAGATTGTGCATGCGCGTTAGTTTAACATTTGAAAAATTGGTACAATGATTTTATAAGCTTTAAATGAGTTTAGAAACATTTGTCTCGTCGGAATTTCAAAAATAAATTATTATAGATTTTTGAGTAAACGAACAAGATATACCCGCTATTAGAAAATATTTTACTGTATCCGTTTTCCGTCAAAATTTAAACTGAGACTTTATATATCGACGGTAACGAGAATTTGATCTAATTATTTTTTTCTGAGCTAAGGAATGAAAATTTATTCGGAATAAATTTTATTCGAAAATTTATGAATTGTTTTAATTAAATTGTTTACGGTAGAATTTTTCTATTTTCGTAAAATATATCGGTACGCAATATTCGACTCGTTTAAGAACGAGTGCGAGGACTGGGTGAGATGAGTTGGCGCTAGAGCTCAAAATATCTAGATATTATCTAAGATATTATTATTTTAAGTTTGTAAGTAATGGATTGAATGGCTAGGATTTAGTTTTGCCACTTTTCACTATTTGATCCAAGGGCTATAGTTATTTCAAGTTGCCTATTTAAGAAAAAGACATGAGGATCATAATTCTTTGCATCCTCTCTTCTCTGCCTCACGTAAACCTCCCTTCCTCCCTCATTCTTCTACTTCAAACAATAATCTCTTAGTGTAGAAACCTTAGAAAGGATTGGAAAGCACATTTCCCTTCTCCTTTTTTTGGCCGAACCACAACAACAACATTCTCCTTTTCTTTTTCTTCACTTTTGGAGTGTGATATGATGAGAGTTCCGTAGAGAATTTTAAGGAGGTTATAAGATGAAAGGTGCTTGTTGTTGCTTGGTGGAACTAGTGATACCATTAGAAATGTAAGTTTTTAACTTTATCTTTCTTTTTTCTCTTGTAGCCGTGAGGCCTTTTGGATGCTTGGCATGTTGTTTTTTCTTCAATTCTTCCTTTAGTAATGTTATAGATCCATGTTAGTGAGTGATAAATCTAAAAGAAAATTTTGACTTGTGAGCATTTTAGAAAGTTGGTAATTTTTGATTGTGATGAAAATGAATTTATGTTATGATTTTCTTGTAATTGAAACTAGCACTAAATGTTTTAACAGTGCAATTTGTGAAATAAATGGTTAGAAGAGAAAAGCCCAATTTTTATGATTTGTGAAGTTAGGTTTTTGTAATTTGATTATTTTTGCGGAAATCTATTTAATTTGAGGTTGTTTTTTTTTTAATTAGAAATTGTATAAGAATTCAACTAGGTTTGATTTTCAAAAACAATGATTTTGAAGTATTTTCAATTCTGCCCGAAATTGATAAGGGCATTTTCGTCCTTGTAAAATTGTTTTTGTGTCCTAAAAGGTTAATCAGTTGATCCGTCTTTTCGAGACAATGAAAATGGACATATGGTTCGCCTCGATCGGATTAAGATTGAATAAGTTATGACCATTTTAATTTGAAACTTTTTGTCATGAAATTATACTTTTAAAAAAATTTGATGCTTGTGAAATATTTAGAGAAATGTTTTAGTTACGTACGCGCAAAAAGTAGTTTGTTTTAAGTTTATTGAGAAAAGTTTTTAATTTGAACTTGTTTATTTAGTTTTGAAAAGTTTCAAAGTAGTTGAGTTTTATCTAATCGAATTTTTGCGACGAAAACTATTTATTTAAGTTATAATATTTTAAGAGTTGTTCTGAAACACATTTTAAGCCTAGTTTTTAATTGAGAGAGAACAATCATAGGCCTGAAAGCCATTAGTAGCCGAGCTAGGAATATTTGAGTAATCAATTAGAATGTGGTATTAACTTAGATAAGTTATGTGTTTTAAAAGGTTAAGAGGATTAACCAGAATGGAGACTTCGTTAAGAGAGAGACGGACGTTGGTCACGTAGCAAAAATGAACGTGTTGGAAGCTTGCTAAGGTAGGGGCACTTTCTAACGATTTCATATACCTCGAAATATCGAGTGTTTTTTTATGCATGTGTAATTGTTGTTTGAATATGTGTATTTGCTTGATGTGATGCAATGTGAATTATGAGCATGTTTGTTTTGTGATGTATTCTCGAGACGAGAACTTGTTTGAGAACGTGCTATTTTATACACATGTTTGGGATGTGATTATGAATTTCGTATAATTGGATAATATGCAATGTTGATGCATGTACGTGATTGAATATCTTGTTGTACATGATAATTAACATGAGATTTTGATTACATAGCCAATGATTGGTATGTGAATTGAGAGAATTATATATGTTGAGTTACTATGATATTTGATGCATCAGTATATGTAGAGAAAGCGTATGCTCATGCATTTTCATAGTTGCGTGTATGTCAAGAGGACTGCACCGGGTGAGGACTCTAGAGAACGGAGTCCACCTAATCCTGCGGGATTTTATTGAGTCGTGTTGGCGCAGAGGACTGTGTGACACTTTTAGTAGGGGTGAACCTACGACTCTCTGCGGAGAGGTTAAATTTCGGGATTCATGCATGTGAAAAAGACCCAGCAAGGGTGATCACAATCATATAGAGTCTGCATCGATAGGCTAATTGTGCATTTGAATACTGTTGTGTGTGATTGATAGATTATCCGTGCAGTTGATTTCTATGATGTGTAATTCATATGATTAAATGTTTAAATGATGCCATGTATTGTATATTTTGCGCTGCGTATTTTTAGTTATATGTTATTTTTAGTTGGTGACCCTCTACGAGACTTTTTTAGGTCTTTACTTGTACCGCGTTGAGAAGCGGCGAGGCTTGAAGCTGTCTATGGGTCTTCGTCACCCAAAGGTCTTCAGTTAGAGTTTAAAGATCAGCTTAGGGGTAGTAGTTTAAGAGGCTCCTTACTCTTATTTATTGTTCGTTGTTTTTATACTCTGGAAATTGTATTGTTACATTTTAGAATTAATGGTGTCGCTATGTTGGTTTAGACATAGCGTTTGTTTTTTTTATTCTTAAAACTTTATTCGGAAAAATGATTTATATAAGAGGCATTGCATTCCGATCGCTATTTTAAAAAGCGTTACTCTGATTTAATTTTAAAGAAGATCTTGAATGTTTAATTTTAAAGTCTTCGTTTATTTTTTTTTTTAAAAAAAAGGACCCACTTTTGGGCTATGAAAAACGGGGTGTTACAAAACCTGTACATGAGTATAAATATAGCTCCTGTAGAAATTACAAAAAAAAATAGTCCTCTTATTAATATATGGGTAGAAATATAAATCCTCATAGAAATATCCGTTCTCGTAAAATTACAACAAAAAATCTCTAGAAAGTGATCTCCCATGTTCTTGTATTAATATAGTGTTTTTATTTTTAAATACATAGACGTTCATTTTATATTGATTTTATTTAAATATGAAAAATAATACCCTAGAGAGTGATCTCTCACTTTACGTTCTCAACAATATGATATTTTCTCTCCCGTCATCGTAGAAATTATTAAAAGAAATATAAACTTTATATGATATATGGATATAAATATAAATCACGTGTAAATTAAAAAAAAAATAGGCACTTGTATTATTATATTAGTATAAATATATATCCCGTGTAAATTACAAAAAAAAGTTATATTAATATAAGTGTAAATATTTTTCATAAGCAATAAAATAAAATATCATAAATTGCTTCAAAAAAAATCATTAAAATATAGTTTTAGTTGTTGGTGAAGTTGAATTGTGTATCTCATACTAAATTTTGTTCGTGAGAGAGACATATATGACACACATAAACTTTGATTCATTAGAGATTGTTTCGTGAAATTTTGTTCAAGAGAGATACCTCCATAAATATAAATCATAGATGACACCCAACATTCTTTCATCTTGTTTCAACATATTTTTCAGAAATTCACGTGTAAATTTGAAGAACAACAAAAAAATACAAAGAAATAGAAATTCATGCATATTACAGAACTTCCACATTTTATAGTAAAAAAAAAACTCTCACATTCAATCATCTTCCTTCATTTATTGTAGATTTATTCAACTAAATCTCATCAAATTACATTTTTAAAAAAAAAAAATTAGTGTAAATTAAGATATATTATCACACTGTTCTTCCATCTTGTTTCATAGTAATTCACATGTAAATTTTTAAAAAAAAATACAAATAAACAGACAACCTTGTATATCACAAAATTCCCACATTTTTTTCTTCGGAAAATGACTCTTTCATATTCAGTGATCTTCCTACGTTTATTGTAGATTTATTCAAGTTAATCCAATCAAACTATATTTTTTAAATACGATGTAAATTAAGATATTTTTTTCATCGTTATCTCACCTTTTTTCAACTTGTTTCGTAATAATCTACATATAAATTTCAAGAAAGAAATACAAATAAATAGACAACTTTGCATATCACAAAACTCTCACATTTTTTTGTCAAAAAAAAAATCACATTTAGTTATCTTCCTACATTTATTATAGATTTATTCATCTGAATATGATCAAACTACATTTTATGTTAAATTTAAGATATCTCTTTTCCAATCATTCTCTCACCATGTTTTAACTTGTTTCATAGTAATTCACATATATATTTCCAAAACAAAATAAATAAATAAAAATAGACAATCTCGAATAGTACAAAACACTTTTTTTTTGTAAAAAAAAAACTTTCATATTCAGTAATGTTCCTACGTTTATTATAGATTTATTCAACTGAATCTCATAAGACTACATATTTTTATTCATTGATAAGTTTGGTGTATCATCACTTGTGTTTCAATAAACTATTTCGCCACTGTTTTTTTTTTGTTAGAATAAAGTGTCAAAAATTGTTCCTTGATATAGATAATTTTATTTAATAGAGCGTTTATGTTAAAGTTTTAGAATTGAACTAACTACCTTTATAATAGATTTTTTAAAAAAAATATTTATTCAACCGAATCTCATCAAACTATATATTTTTTAATAAATGTTTAGTGTAGATTTATTCAACTAAATCTCATCAAACTACATATTTTTTTAAATACAATATATATTTAAATATATTTCTCCATCGTTCTCTCACCTTCTCAATTCAACATATTTCGTACTAATCAACATGTAAATTTCAAATAACAAATAAAAGTACAATTCCTTGATAACCTTGCATATCACAAAATCCTCACTATTTTTTTTTGTTATAAATTAGGTGTTAAAATCGTCTTTTAATATTTTAGAAATTTTTATATGAAAAAAATTTGTGATTTAAAATAATTACTTTTTGTTACAGGTTAATAAATAAGTGATTTTGACATTAAATAACTTTAGGTCCGTTTGTTACAGATTAAAAAATAAGTGATTTTGACATTAAATAATTTAGATTATTTTTTAGAGATTTTACAAAAAATCAGAAATTATTTTGTGTTTGTTTACCATTAAAAAAATTACTTTTAATAAAAAAATAATCTTTAACTTGTTTGGGTGCAATCATATAAAAGTGATTTTGCATCACATAATTACTATAAGGTATAATTATCCAAATATAATATATCATATAAAATAAATATATGAAAAATACTGAAGTTCTTATTTTTCATTACGGTCATATGATTTTATATATATAGATACAAATAAAATAAATTTTTAAATCTTATCTTCTAAAAATAACAAACTAATCTTATAAATTCTAAATAGGATATTATTGGAATATTAGAATAATATTAAGGATATTTTTGTCTCAAAATATTTTAAACTTCTTTTCTCTCTTCTCTAAAAAAATCTATTAAAATGAGCTACTAATATCAGCTTTAGATTTTTAAGAGTTTTTAGATTATTTTCAGATTCTGATTATTTTTAAAAGCTATAACAAACAAATGTTATTTTCTTAAAAGTGATTATTTTTTAAAAATAAGTGATTATTTTTTTAAAAAAGCTATAACAAACGGGCACTTAAAGATTATCTTTTAGAGATTTTACAAAAATATAGAATCTATTTTGTGTTTGTTTACCTTTATAAAAATTACTTTTTATAAAAAAAAAAAACTTTAACTTGTTTGAATGCAACCATATAAAAGTGATTTTGTATAACAAAATTACCATAAAGAACATCCAAATATAATATATCATATAAAATAAATATATCCCAACAAATTTCTAAATTTTTTGACACTCATTTTCTCTTTCCTCTAAAAAATCTATACAAAAAACTAATAATACCACCTTCAGATTTTTAGATATTTTTAGATTATTTTTAAATTGATTATTTTTAAAAACTATAACAAACATATGTTTTTTTATAAAAAGTGATATTTTTTTAAAAATAAGGAATTATTTTTTAAAAAAACTATAACAAACGGCCACTATTTGTCTCTTAATTCTTACAAAAAAATATGTATCTTAATTGATATTCCCTCCGTTCCTTTTTATTTATCATTTTAGAAAGAAAGAAAAAAGATCAAATTAGGAAGGTGTATTTTTGCACCTTATTTTCCTATTATACCCTTCTTTTTAGAATATATATCCTAATTTTAATCCACCAATAAATTCCTTTTTTTTTTGCTCACACACTTTCTCTTTCCTTTTTTCTGTTACATCGGAAGATACTTTCTCTTTCAAAAAAACAAAAACCACCAAATAAAAAATGGTAATAAACTTTTATTTTTTTGTGCAAAATTTATAACAAACTTTATGTAAAAAAAAAAAACTTTGTTACAAAAAATTAGAAAGAAGGTATAATAGGTAAAATATAACCTAAACTGTTAAAACGACAAATAATTAGAAACAAATATTTTTTTTAAAAACGACAAATAAAAAGGAATGGAGAGAGTATTAAAGCACGTTTGAAAATAATCAAAATGTATTACCGAAAACAATATATGTCACCAAACAAATTTATGATTAATTCTATCCATGTGAGTAATAATGCATAATAATTAATGAGTGAAAACATCGGTCTATTAAACTAAATGACAAAATTGAATAAAATTGTCAATAAAAAGTGCATAATAATGCATTAAAATTAAACAATGAAAAACTGTTGTTTGACGATTATAAATTTGTCTAATCTTTTTTAATTTTTATATTGGTCTTCATATATTTGGTTGTGGATAAATCAGCTTCATCAGGGTAAGCTCTCTTAACTCATATACCATCAAGTTTATGTGAGCATAACTCATATAACATCTAAAGCAGTTTTATCTTTGACCTTCTCCTCTACTGTTTCATTAATCTTTGTTATACGATCTTGTGAATCGCATTGACAAAATATTAGAACATATAAAGTATGAACTGCACAGATAAAAATTAGAAAAATATAAAGTATGAATTGCAATGATAAAAGTTAGAAAATATAGAGTATGAAACATATTAGTACACAAAATTATTGATAGTAATAAGTCAAGAAGAAAAAGTTAATCTATAGATTTAATAAGTTAAGATGAAATCGTTAATCTATGAAAATTGGTTTTTTAAATGAAAATTTTAGGTGCTTACCGTGGAACTACTTTTGATGTATGTCTTTGACTCTCTTGCATTAGTACTTTGTGCCATGATCTTCATATATATTATGTTTTTGACACGACTGATACCACCAAACACCATCATCAATATATTTGATTTCAACCATGACTATAAACATTGATTCATACAATTTATTCACAGTGATATTTGTCAAAGTGTTTTAGTAAAAGAAATAATAATAATAATAATAATAATAATAATAATAATAATGATAATAACAACAACAACAACAACAACAATGATAATAACAATAATAATAATAAAAAAAAATACTCATAAATTGTAAAAGAAAATTGTCTTACTTGTTGACATTCTAGAAGTGTCTCAATATTTCTCATAGGTGTAATTTTAAGTAGATCGTGATGGAAAACCTTGGAGATGAACTGAAACTTGTAAAAGAGTAACATTCTTTTCATAAGTTCTAAAAAAATTGAAAGAAAAAATTAATAAACAATTACATATATCCATAACTGAAAATTTCTTAAAAGTAATTTGTAATTGATATAATAATAGAATCATACATCAATTTTAACATCGCAGCTTCGAGAATATCTGGATTAAACATGAGCCACGAACAGTCTAAACTGATGTTCAAATTCTTTGACCATGATTGTCATGTGTTTCTCACGATGAATGTATTTTCTATATATAGTTAAATTATATTCGGACTTGTTATGCTAGAGTGGAAGCAAATTAAGTTGTTGTTATCCGTAAAATATTATTTTTTGTTGTTATCCATAATTTTTATTTTAATTGCATAAGTTAATTAAAAAAATCTTTACAAAATAAAAATTAGTGAAGCTCTAATTAAATAACACCTAAACAAATTTTTCTAAGAATGCAACAGAATTATGCTAAAAAAAATATCTAAAAAAATATAAAAAAAAACTTAGAGAAGCTCTAATTGAATGTCACATAAGCAAATTTTCCTGAGAATGCACGAGAGAGCTCCGTGAACCTATCGTAATGTATATAAAAAATAGAGATAGAGATATGCTTTAATACTCTCTCAATTTCTTTTTATTTGTCGTTTTAAAAATAAATATTTGTTTCTAATCATTGTCGTTTTGGCGATTTATGTTATATTTTACCTATTATACATTCTTTTCTAAATTTTTGTAACAAAGTTTGTTTGTTTTATTTTTACATGAAGTTTGTTACAAATTTTGCACCAAAACAATAAAAGTTTGTTACAATTTTTTATTTGGTGATTTTAGTTTTTTTGAAACAGAAAGTGTGTATCTTCCAATGTACCAAAAAAAAAGAAGAGAAAGTGTGTGTGCAAAAAAATAGGAATTTATTGGTGGATTAAAATTAGGACAAATAAGGGTATAATAGGAAAATAAGGTGCAAAAATATACCTTCCTAATTTGGTCTTTTGTTTTTCTTTCTAAAATAACAAATAAAAAGGAACGGATGAAATATCAATTAAGAGACATATATTTTTTGGTAAGAATTAAGAGACATATAGTGGTCATTTGTTGTAGTTTTTTAGTTTTTAAAATAATTACTTATTTTTAAAAACAATCACGTTTTTATAAAATAACATGTTTGTTATAACTTTTAAAAATAATCTTTTTTTTTGTCAAGACCGGGGTATCTACCGTCGAACGCAGTGACTAATCCCTCGCTAGATTGGAGGCACCTCGATGGGTGGGATAGCTAGCCTAAAGATTTAAAGCTGCTTCATACCTAAGGTGAACATCGAACCCCCGACCCTTGGTTAAGGGAGAATGAGCCCCAACCGCTCAACCACACCCCTTGAGATAAAAATAATCTAAAAATTGCGTGAAGGTGATATTATTAGTTTTTATATAGATTTTTTTTTAGAGGAAAGAGAAAATAAGTGTCAAAAAATTTCAGACAAAAATATTTATTTATTTTATTTTATATGATATATTATATTTGGATGTTCTTTATTGTAATTTTGTGATACAATATCACTTCTATATGGTTGCATTCAAACAAGTCAAATATTTTTTTTTATAAAAAATAATTTTTATAAAGGTAAACAAATACAAAATAGAACCCAAAGGGTATGGTTGAGCGGTTGGGGCTCATCCTCCCTTAACCAAAAGTCGAGAGTTCGATCTTCACCTTGGGTATGGAGCAACTTTATATCCTTGGGCCAGCTATTCCACCAATCGAGTTGCCTCCAATCTATCAAGGGATTAGTCACTGCGTTTGGCGGTGGATACCCCGGTCTCGACCAAAACAAAAACACAAAATAGATTCTATATTTTTGTAAAACCTCTAAAAAATAATCTCTAAATTATTTAATGTCAAAATTATTTATTTTTTAATCTGTAACAAAAAGTAATTATTTTAAATCACAAATATTTTTCATATAAAAAAAATTTAAAAATATTAAGGGACGACTTTAACACTTAATTTATAACAAAAAAAAATAGTGAGGATTTTATGATATACAAGGTTATCAAAGAATTGTACTTTTTTTTTTGTTATTTGAAATTTACATGTAGATTAGTACGAAATAAGTTGAATTGAGAAGGTGAGAGAGCGAAGGAAAAATATATTTAAATATACATTGTATTTAAAAAAATATGTATTTTTTTGTACGAAAAAAAGTAGTTTGATAAAATTTAGTTGAATAAATCTACAATTAACATTTATTATAAAAAATATATAGTTTGATGAGATTCAGTTGAATAAATCTAGAATAAATTTTTTTTAAAAAAAAAACTATTATAAATGTAGTTCAATTCTAAGCCTTAACATAAACGCTCTATTTCTTACCAAAAAAAACCTTAAGATAAACGTTCTACTAAAGAAAATTGTTCTAATTCACAAAAACAAATTATATCAAAAAGTTATACAATATCAAGGAATAATTTTTGACACTTAATTCTTACAAAAAAAAAAAAACAATGGCGAATCAGTTTATTGAAACTAAGCGATGCACCAAACTTATCAATGAATAAAAATATGTAGACTTATGAGATTCAGTTGAATAAATATATAATAAACTTAGGAATATTACTGAATATGAATTTTTTTTTAACAAAAAAAAAGGTTTTGTAATATACAAGTTGTCTATTTTTTTTATTTTGTTTTGGAAATTTATATGTAAATTACTATGAAACAAGGTGAGAGAATGATAGAGAAAGAGATATCTTAAATTTCACATAAAAAATAGTTTGATGATATTCAGATGAATAAATCTATAATAAATATAGGAAGATAACTTAATGTGAATTTTTTTTTGACGAAGAATTGTGGGAGTTTAGTGATATGCAAAGTTGTCTATTTATTTGTATCTTTTACTAAAAATTTATATGTAGATTATTGTGAAATAAATTGAAAAAAGAAGGTGAGATAACGATGAAAAAATATATATTAATTTACATTGTATTTAAAAAATATAGTTTGATGGGATTAACTTGAATAAATCTACAATAAACGTAGGAAGATCTCTGAATGTGAGAGAGTTATTTTCCGAAAAAGAAACGTGGGAATTTTGTGATATGCAAGGTTGTCTATTTATTTTTATTTTTTTGAAATTTACATGTAGATTACTATGAAACAAGATGAGAATATATCTTAATTTACACTATATTTTTTTTTAAAATGTAGTTTGATGAAATTTAGTTGAATAAATCTACAATAAATGACGGAAGATGATTGAATGTGAGAGTTTTTTTTACAATAAAATGTGGAAGTTATGTTATATGCATGGTTTTCTATTTCTTTGTATTTTTTTGTTGTTCTAGAAATTTACATGTGAATTTCTACGAAACATGTTGAAACTAAATGAAAGAATGTTGGGAAAAGATATCTTAAACATGTTGAAACAAAAAATGTCATTTGATGAGATTCGGATGAGTAAATCTATAATAAACTTAGGAAGATCACTAAATATGAGTTTTTTTCTTACAAAAAAATGTGGGATGTTTGTTATATGCAAGGTTGTCTAATTAGTAATTATACATTGTTTTTTCTTCTTGAAATTTACTTGTCGGGATTACTACGAAAAAAGTTGAAAAAAGTTGATAGAACGATGAAAATATATATATATATATATATATATATATATATATATTGATAAAGATGAAAAAAGATATCTTAAATATGTTTTTAGTCTTTCCTATTTTTTTAAATTTTAAATACTGTTTTATTATCCTTCAAATCACTACTTAATATTAAAATAAATTAATCAAATAATAATTTAAAATAAATTAACAAATAATATTAAAAAGAAAATAATCCCGTGCACGGCACGGGCTAACATACTAGTAAGGATTAAAATAACAAAAAATAATTGGATAGGCTTAGTGGTAAGTTAAATTTATCCTTTTATATTGGTGCACCAAAAAACAGAAAAAAACAAGATTGAAAAACTTTAACATATTTTGTTTCCTTAACCTGCGCACCAGAAACTGAATAATAATATGGTATGATAGTGACATGAATAGCTATATCATGTCATGTGTTTGATGCACACATGATAAGAAAAATGATATTATTAGTTTTTCATATCATGTGTTTGATGTACATTTGATATTAACATGAAAAAATATTTCACTAAAATTAAAATTTATACATGCATAAATAGCACTAAAATAAATTTTAAAAAAACATAAAAAAAATATATGATGAAAATTGAAACTAAGAAAAACTTATTCGGTTAATATACTCCTTTCTTGTTGATAACTCAGCCGAAAATAAGGATTAAAATAAGAAAAAGTAATTGGATAGACTTAATGGTAAGTTAAATTTATTCTTTTATATTGGTGCACCAAACAACGGATTAAAACAAGATTGGAAAACTTTAACATATTTTATTTCCCTAACCTGCGCACCAAACGGACCCTAAACTTATGGTCTTAGTCAAAAAAAACTTATGGTTTCATAATAAAAAAACTGTTTGTGACACATTAAATCACTCACAAATAAATATTTGTAACTCACATTTATGAATTGTGACATATATTTATGACGGAATATTTAGGTAGAGATGTTTTCTCTCACAAATATCTTAATAAAGTCACGTTTATGAGAAAATAATTCTCTAACAAACGTTATTATTCACTTCAACAATGGTCATTTGTAGGAATGGCAAAATCACCTATACCGCGGGTCCCGTTCGAAATCGAACCCGAATTAATGGGTAAAACTCGAGTTGACTGGATTTGGCTTCGGGTTCGGGTGACACCCGATATTTCGGGTTCGGGTTTGGGTAGTGTCAAACCCACACACGAAACCCGAAACTACACCCGTTATATATTAAATTATATAATTATCTCTCTTTCATTAACATATTATTGACTATTTTAACGTTGTAGACTATTTTTCATCTATATTTTAATGTTTAAAATAATATTAGTATGTTGTAGTCCGTAAATTCGTTGAATTTTTCGTATTTTTTTTATTTTTGTTAATATAATTTCGGGTTTGGGTTCGGGTGAGAAAACCCCGAACCCAACGGGTTTGGGTTTGGGTGCTATTTTGTCACCCAAAAATCACTTTGGGTTCGAATTTACCCGATATTTCGGGTTCGGGTTTGGGTAGTGTCAAACCCGCGCCCGACCTTACCCGTTGCCATCCCTAATCATTTGTGACGGAATATACATAGAGAGAAATTTTTCATCACAGCCCCTTCAAAAATTTAATTTGTGATAGATTTTTGTGACGGGTTTTAGTGACTAAAGTTTTTGCACCAATTCTGTCACTAATGTCAGTTGATTTTATTATAATAAAATACATGTTATTTTATCACTAATGTTAGTTAATTCTGTCACTATTGGCGAGAGAAATATTTTCGTCACTCAAATTCGTCACTAATTTGCGTGCTTTTAGTAGTGTATACACGGGCGGTGGATACACCAATTTTTTTTATTTTGTTTGTTTTGTTTTTATTTTTTGGAAAGAGAAAGTATGTGAAATAAAAGGAATATATTGGTGGATTAGAATTAGGATATATATTAAAAAAATATAATAGTAAGATAAGAGCATCTTCAATGGTGATACAACTTTGAGTATCATATATCACTAAAAAGTGGTCCCTACATGCCATATAATATTTATGCAACCCATATATATTTTTTCTCCAATGGTGATATTACTTTGGGTATCATACATTAATAACAAATTGTCCATTACATTTAATTTGATATACTAAAAAATGTAATATTAATTGATGATACGGTACCTTATTTAAGGTACCGGTATCATCAATTTTGATATCCTCCATGCCACGTCATAGAACTCCAATGCTAAAATGAAATAAGGTACTAGTTATTAATCTATGAAACTTTCTATGATACCTTTATTGGAGATGCTCTAAGGTGCAAAAAAACACTTTCTTAATTTGTTTTTTTATTTCTCTTTTCTAAAACGAAAAATAAAAAGAAACGAATGGAGAACATAAAAAACAATTATTATTGTAAAGAATGTAAAAAAGAAACATATTCTAATAAGAATTAAATTTATTGAAAATATTTTTTTTATATTGTTTTATTGAAAAGATTTTAAATAATATAATAATTTAGTCTAAATTTTTTATTGATTTGAATTTTATTTAAATTAAAAGAATTAAAATTATGCATAAAAAATGTAAAACCTATATTTGGAATCTAATTAAGACCTTACACTCACAACCAATATAATTAACCACTTATCTATATATATTGAAGAACATATGATATAAATGAATATTAACAATATATAAATATTCTTTTTGACAAGAAAAATATATAAATATTATTATTATTACTTATTTTTTTGATGAATTTTTATTATTATTACTAGTGGGCCAAACGGGCACGCCGTTTGTGTGGTACATAACATTAATGAAAAACTCTTAAACCACTTTGAAAAATACAAAAATTAAAAAAAAAAACTATTAACTCATTATTACTCACATTGGTAAAAGGTTTTTATTATAAATTACTATCTGAGCACGAAGTGCTTTAATACCAATTTCTTCAATCTCTCTGGTCGTCAAATCAAAACAAACTTGTTCCTCATATTCTGCCTTTTTGAAGAATATATCACCGTTCCCTGCTCCAATCGCATACATGAAAGGCAAGGGTGCAAGTTCAACATCAAATAGTTTAGTCCATGATTCCATGGCACCAGACTCACCCAAAATTGTAATTGATATGTAAAAACTAGTGGACTTTAGATGATCTGATATTATAGCAAGATACCCATTTAGCCCTACCAATTTTATACAATCCCCATCTAAATCAAGCAAATCTAAGGGTAAGAGAGTGATACTTGGCAACTCATTGGTCAAGTTAAATGACACCAACAAATTTTTATCATCGTTTGTTTTCCCCGTCCAATAACACACTCCATTCAACTGCAACTCATGACCTAAAACATTTGTGTAACGCATTGGCATATTAACTTTAAGTCTCTTCCAGTAGTTCTTTTTTAAGCTATATATAAACCAGAAGGGGCCAACCAACACATCATGGCAATCATCTTCAACATTTTCTAGGTAATCCGCACACTGAATGATCTTATAGTCATCGCTAGTATGGTCATAGCCAAATCCATAAATACTAGAAGTAAAATTCACATAGCCGTGAAATCCAGCGTAGTGGTTTTGAGGAACAATATTTAATTCCTTCGTAGCCGGATTCCATAATACAATAGTTGAACCGTTCTTTTTGTATGGATAATCTTTATTACCGTAGATGCAAAGAGTACCATTAATCGTAGAACCGCCTATCATAAAAATTAAGTCTGTGTAGTTTTCGTATGGATACGGCCAATCCAATCTCATTTTTTTTCAAATTTGTTACCATAAAGCAAATACAAATTGAACCGTTCTTTTCTATCATCATCATCATATCCATCATCAACATTTAGGAGGAGACATACTCCATCAGAATGATTTTTGGATACAATTTTTTTTTGAAACATGTTCATAAAGTAAGAGTTTTCAAATAGAAGATTCCATGATTTGCTAGCACAACTAAACCGTTTCACAGATTTTAAAGGAAGTTTCGCTAAAATATAAAAGGCGATATCATCTGTCATATAGTTACTAACCTTTTCAATTGTTGGAGCCATAGATTTCTCAAACTTCTGAATTGTAACGTTGGAGACATACTCCATAGATTTCTCAAAGGAGTGTTTATGTGAAAAGCAAATTGAAGGAATATGAATGCTCGCTGCAAAGAAAGTTGCACATCAATAAAATGCAAATGCAGAGCAAATAGAAGGATTAGGTTATGACTTATGAGAGTATATTTTGGAAAAGCAGTTATCTGACTTTATTTTTAAATTAATTTTTATTTTTTGGTAACGAATTAATAAGATATAAATGTGATATATCTATTTTTAAGGATTCAATTTGACCAAATTAAAAAAGAGCTTCATTAATTCGGTCAAAAAGAGCTTATTCTTCTTTTTAAGGATTCAATGCGATATGTCTTCATTTTAAAAAAAACAAAAAAGGTTAATTACTTTTACCTCTGTAATATGTGGCAAAGTTGCTTTACCTCTGTATGGCAAAGTTTGCAAACTCAGATTGCATAATCAGTTTGCATAAGCAAAATCAGCAAATAAGTAGAAAATTATTAAGCAGAAAATTACTTAAGCAGAAAATCAGTAGCAGTGTTGGCGTTCGTTTTCACCGGTGCCTTCTTCATGTTCGCCGTCGCAGGTTTCTTCTTCTTCATCGCCGTCGGTCGCTGGTCGCTGATCTTCTTGTTCGATCGCGCGACAAAGAATGAGAAAGATAGAATTTAGGGTTATTTTGCGGTATAGTGTTTCTGTTCTTCATGTTTCCCTTTCTGTTCTCTTCTTTCTTTTTTTTTTTTATTTAGTTTTCTTATTTTATTAATCAAAAACAAACAAAAAAACTAAATACTAAACAATTAAAAAAATTTAATTCTGATTAGAATACGAATATTTTTAATTAGTTATAAAATTATTATTCTTTGTTATTATATGAAATTTAAATTAAAGTTAATTTTTTATAGTAATTTTTTTTGCACTTTTTTATTAAGGGTCCTTTTTAAGTTTTGAACAAGACCTCAAAATATTCGGGGCCGGCTAGCAAAATTAATCTCAGTGTGGATACATGGAGGTTTTTCACATTATTGAAGAAAATGTTATGATTAAAGAATTAAATGTCATGTACACATTTATAGCAATATTTAATTTAATATAATTTAGACGCAAAAATAGATTGAATTTTTTCCGCTACGCCTATTCCGAACACCGTTTTTTCCTTCATTTTATGTCTACATTATACACTAGTGTTCGATGAAGTTCATGGTGATTCAAAACTTGGCTGAAATCTAAAGGCAATAACATGAATTTCCCTGCACATCAATACTCTTCATTAACATCTTTTACTTTCAATAGAGGCCTATTATACTTCTCACCCCCAACATAATCTATTGTACATGTCTATTGTCATTTTGTATATTAGACATTAAAGAACAGAACATATCTTTCATGCAGCTGAAATAGAAACCAAATCAACACTGAAAATATGACATAGAAAGATTTCTCTTACACTTAAAAAGAACTTAAAACATTCAACTTGATAAGAAAATGTTAAATCCTAATAACTATGCTCATAAACCTTGAGAGCCAAAACATGAAACTTAGGAAACAAAAACAACTAGTTATTCATTCCCCTAATCGGTAGAATGTTTTTCTTATAAATTACAATCTGAGCGCGCCACTTCTCTGCTTTGACACCAATGTTCTCAATTGCTCCGGTGGTTAAATCAAGACAAACAAGATCATCATCAGCATCTTTTCTCAAAAATATATCGCTGTTCATCCCTGCTCCAATAAATTCCATGATGCCAGAAAAGGGTCCAAGATCAAATAGTTTAGTCCATGAATCATTGACACCGGGTTCCCCCAAAATTGCAATTGATATGTGGTGAGAAGACGACCCAATCTTTACATAGCTAGTGATCATAGCAACAAACCCATTTAACTCCGTCAAATGTCTATCAGCCCTTTCTAAATTATGCAAATCTGAGGGTAATATCGTAGTGACAGACATTTCAGTGGACAAGTTAAAAGATACCACGTATGTGTATGTTTCGTGATACGATTGGCCATACCATTGTTTCCCACACCAATGACACACCCCATTCAAGTACACCGCGTCCGAACACATGTAATTGTTTCGCATATCAACATGAAGTTTCTTCCAAGAATTATTTCTCAGACTATATATATCCCAAAAGGGACCAGACGGCACCCCTTGATCATAATCTTCAAGAACTCCAAGAATATCAACACGTTGAATAATCTTATAGTCATCTCTAACAGGATCATAACCAAATCCATGAATAGAATAGTGATTTTCATATTGATGAAAAAGTCTAGCTCTATTTTCATGAACACGATTCAATTGTTCAGTAGCCGGATTCCATAATACAATATTCGATTCATTATCCCTATCATAGATACAAAGAATGCCATTAATAGCCGAACCTAAAATTTTATTTTTATAGTAACCCTTTCCGTTTAAAGGCTGTGGCCAATTCATCTGCACTTTATTCTCAAACCTTTCACCAGAAAGCAAGTTCAACTTCCATTCATGATCAGCAATATCATAATGGTTAAGGAGGAGAGACGCTCCGTCATACAATGAATGATATTTTGAAATCAAATTTTTGCAAAACATTTTCATGAAAGACGGGTTTTCAAATAAAAGAGACCACGATTTGCGTACACAAGTAAACCGATTCACAGATTTTAAAGACAGTTTTGATAAAATAGAGAAGATGACGTCTTCCGGAACATAGAGAGTACTACTAACCTTTTCAGTTGTTGGAGCCATGGATGTAAGGAATGTGAATGATATGTGGAACAAGAAAGCAAAGGGAATGTGAGTAGTTAGAGTGTTAAACTGCAATGGGGAGCAAATGAAACGGTTGTTGTATGGTCACTTTGCAAAAAGCATATTCAGAAGTGATGCGGCTAAGGTCTGGTTGGTATTTTGTGCTTGTATTTATATTTATAGGTGTTTAGATATTTTAACCTACTTTCTCACAAAAAAATCAAATTGCAAAAAAATTTAAAATAAAATATTTTAACTGTCTTAAAGTTATCGTTGAATTTCCGATTACTCGTTTGTAAATGTGAATTTTCAATGATTTCATTTCATCTACTTTTAAAGATTTTTTTTTTGACCGTTCACCAAAAAAAAATTTTTTTTTGACCTACCAATTATAGCGTTTGCAATGCAATTTGAACCGGTTTTGAGATAAAAAATTATCTAATAAAAAAAATTCCCATTTATAAAAAATTACTTTCTATTAAATCCAATTAAATCAGTTTATTTTCAAACCAAAAAAATAAAATCAGTTTAATTTATATTTGACTTTTGGATATTCCAAATATATTTTTAATTTGTAAAAAAAAAGTTTGATACAAAATATAATATAAATATACTAAAAAAGTTCAAAAAGACGGTAAAACTTTATTTGTTACAATAAACCAATTTTTTAAAATAAGAGATACTGAGCAATTGGGCAAATAAACTTCAACACTAACAAGATTTTCTACCTTGCTAAACGAGATTATTCTGTTATCCGGAGGTTTTGAACAATCAGACCAAATTCTCTCATCAAGGTTGCCCAAAACATCAATCTCTCCGTTCCTTTTTATTTGTCATTTTAGAAGAAAAGTATTTGTTCTTTTTTATTTATCGTTTTAAAAATTTAGGTTTTATTTTACCTATTATACCCTTCTTCCTAATTTTTTTTGTAACAAAGTTTTTTTGATAGTTTTAATTTTTTTGAAAAAAGAGAAGGTATAATAAGATGATAAGTTGTAAAAATACACCTTCCTAATTTGGTCTTTTTTTCTTTCTAAAATAACAAATAAAAAAGAATGGGGGTATTAATAAGTTCACAAAAACAATAAAAAAAATATTATACGAAGAAGTTTAATAAAAAAATAGATACAAGAAAAAGATTATATTGTTACAAAAATATATATACACAAAATTTAGTCAATCTTAATCACAATTTCTTGTTTGATTCACCTTCTCTGCATATCCAGATTCTTGAATCTTTACCGTTATGGTAGTCTTTGAGTTTTGATTTGCCACTGCAAACCATATTAGCGCTTTGTTTTCTTCCATCGGTTCACCATCCTCATTGATTGGTGCTTCATGATATGATCGATTCTTTACAAGTGGCTGAAGTGTGCAACATCTTGGTTCGTTGGTTCTTTCTCCGATTTTCAGAAATCACGGTATCGTCTTTCTAGTTTTTTTATATTTGGTTTGAATTCTTTGGCCTTTGGATCTTGTTTTGTGCTAGATCAGTTTTAAGTTGTTGCAAATGGATTTAGTGTAATCTTGAGCTTGCATATTCTATCAATTTGCAAAGGTTTTGGACTTTGAGAATTTCCTGAGTTGCAATTGGTTCCTTTTGGGAGTTCTCTATTAATTGCAGAAATGGTTATTTGTTGAGACTCTTTAGCTGGTGCTCGAATTTGCTAATTTTTTATCTGGTTTCATAGATGTGGTCAACCTTTGTCATCACCATTTGTTCAATTATCTTGCAGTTAGTGAAAACGTGAATATAGGTGCAGTTTTGAATTTGCATATTGTTGACAAGTGCTTCTTTCTTAACATCAATGATACTGGCTGTTTTGGTTCTATTTGGAATCATGTTATGTTGCTTAATGGAAATTTGAGAACCCCTTGTTGAATGGTATTTTCTTTTTGGAAAGTGGCTTGTAGCTAGTTTGTACATTAATCAAATATCATTGAAAGATCATGGTGTTATGAAGTATTCTTCACTTTAGTGGCTTGTAGCTAGTTTGTACATCAATCAGATATCATTGAATTTGATTGTTTTAGGATTGACTAGCTAGTTTTTTGATGTGCTAATTACATCGAGCACAACATGAGTTTGTTGCTTCACTTCGTAGCCATCAACCATGCTACTTGGTCATCTTTCTCGTTGTTTTGTTGGCCCTTTGATGTGCTAATTACATCGAACACAACTTGAGTTTGTTGCTTCACTTTGTAGCCATCAGACCTTTCGACATTCCTGGTTGTATTTTGAGCTGTCCTTTTAGCCGATGTATTCCGGCAAATGTCATTGTATTTTCTTTATCATGATGTACTTTTGTATTAGTCATCCCAAGCTGAAAGTGTTGTGAACACGTTCCAACTTGCAGGAGGGTATTTGAGATATAGTTAGTTGCTCTAGTTACTAGTTAGTTAGGCTAGTTAGTTAGCCTATAAATAAGCTTTACACTAAACATTTGTACTCAATTTTCATTATTGTAATTTCACTCATTACCATCAATACAAAGTTTTATAACTTTCTTTCTAATTCTCCATGGATGCCATGTTTCATAACACTATGAATTAATGTCTAGTACTATGGTGAACTATGAATTACCAGTAATATTTATAAGGGTAAATGGGCATTTATTTCGATGGGCGAATTTTGGTTTAACTCTATAATTTTGTTTGTTATTTTCACCAGTAATATATAGATTTCATCATTTATACTCTTTATTGACTTTTTATTGTTGTCATTAAAGTTGGGTATATGGACTAAGGTCTGCAGGCCAACCTATTTAACCTGTTAGTCCGCATACTCAACTCTAGCTGTCACAATGAATTTTTGGTAACATAGCCGTTGACTTTTTGTCAATTTCATCAACAAAAAATATAAAGAAAAGATAAATGATGAAATGGTCACATTACAAATGTCGGTGGAGATCCACCTCCAGCCAGGAAACCAATAAATTAAAGTTGTGACTATGTTTACAACTAGTATAGTTAAACCCGTACAATGCATTTCGATAATTTTCAAATTGATTATTATAAATAAAATTAAATCAAACTTTAATATTTCATATATACATTCCCTCCGGTCTCAAATATAAGCAAAGATTCTTTGATATATTTGGTCTAAAATGTGGGCCAAATACATAAATGATTCAATGAATCTGGAAAAAGAATATTTGCTTATATTTGAGACCAGATGGAGTAGAAAATGTTCTACATAAATAGACATAATTAGCAAACAATTTATATTTATATATATAATTATTACTCCCTCCGTCCCAAAACTATTGTCCTTTTAACATTTTAGTTTTGTCCCAAAACTATTGTCCTTTTCGCAAACCAATGTAAAGTTAATGTTAGTTTATCAATTGTACCCTTACAAAAGTTAAAGTATTAATTAAATATATTTTCTCTTTCTTAATAAAGTAAGGGTAAAATAGACTTAACTTATCAATCTTTATTGTTTCTTAATCCACATGCATAACTCTAAAAGGACAATAGTTTTGGGACGGAGGGAGTATATTTTTTAAAATACTTCTAGATAAACTACGTTAAGAGTATTGGTAGATGTTTGTTGACATTCATCTATAACTAAAATCTCCATTCCATCGCGTGTTTTAACATCTAATTTGTATCGGAGATTCTATATTAAACTATTTCTATTAAAATCTCTACCTTGAGACTTGAATTTTATCAATTTGTCCTTAGAATTCATTTTCTCATGTCATTTCACATATTGCAACAAAACTTGATCAATCATGTAAGGCTCAAAATAAATCAAACATACCAATTTCACCTTTTACCCCAAACTCTAATATCAATTGTAGTTCAAACACGTGCTAATTAAAAACATTAATATTCTATCACTAAAAAAAACCATTAATATTCAGTGTCGTATATAGGAAAATAGAAGACAAAATCAATTGTCTCTCGTGGGTTCATAACGTGAAGATCTTTTAGTTAGAGATATATGTATAAAACGTTCTTAAATGAGTGCCACTATTAATAGTTATGTGACTGAGCTAGACACTCAAAATGTGGACATTGGGTTGTAATTTCTTATCATAAGAAATTGTTGTGCATGTTGAGGGCTATAGATTTACATCACACTGATGCAACTTGGAAATGGCAAATTAAAAGTAAAGGGTATGTGATATTGTAATAATTTATAAGAACTAATATAAGTAGAGATTTTTGCTTAGTCCTTTCCGCAAGCATGAAAGTTTCATTTAGTTGACTGAAATCTTCTTGTCTTTGGATAATATGATTTTTTTTAATCATCAGTTCTTGTTAAATACATTTGCCATTACCTCAAGATTCCGTGATTTTGTTTTGTACTAACTTGTGCATTAACTCATCCAATTATTGCAATGGTTTACTACTTAGCTATTGCTATGTATTATTTACAAACCCGGCACAAGTTATGGTGCATAAGCCATATGTTTATACACCGTGCACAAATACCCTAGATTGCTTAGTGCACCCCTCAAATTTCTAGCGCACCTCCTAAATTTCTAGCGTACCCCAAATTGTTTAGCGCATCCCTCAAATTTTTAGGGGGTGAGCTAGAAAATTGAGGGGTGCGCTAAGTAATCTGAGAGGTGTATTAAGCAATCTAGGAATGCATTAAGCAATTTTCATTACTTATGCAAGGTACATAAGGAAAAAACTTATGCACCATACCCACTCCCAAACATGCTAAAGAAAATGGCTATAAGTGCAAAAAGGACCATCATATATGCATTGGAGATGGAGAGCACTTCATCAGTACCTGTACCTGATAGAACCTTTTACCTTTGTAGAGACCAATCACTTCACTTCTCTAATTTTCCATTAATCTTCATCCCCTTTTTTCCATCTCATTGCTTTGCAAAATTTGATCATTGCAGTTTGATATTGTATACTTTAGCAGAAACTTTCTCTACACATAGGCTTATATAATATAGCCAACATAGACCGATAAATCCAAGCCCCTTCAAAAATCATGACTATGAAAGTTCATGATTCTAACCTGTCAACACACGTACTCGTCTACGAAGTTAGAGAGAGGGTGTGAGTCCAATGATCTCCATACCTTCTACCTTAACTTTGTCTTCTCCCTTAAGCAAGTAATTGAAAAATTCTTCAAAAACAAAGTAGCAATTGTATGTACCCTATATTATAAAGAAAATCGATGCCTATAATAACATAACATAGAAACACATTAATAATCATTACTGAGTAATTAAGCCATTTAATTTCCAATATAATGAATTTTCTTGCTATTGATGCAAGCTAAACCGAGCACAATCAGAACTAAATATCCAAACACCCTTTCTTTTATAATAAATTTAAAGCCTGCGTCTGCCTAATTTTCTGGGACTAAACTTATAAGAAGAATCTGATGAACACAATAAGTTAATAAAAGTAGCAAGAGTTAGATGAAGTACATAATGTAGATAGTGCCTAAAACTCTGTTTGGAATGGATGTAACAAAATTATGCAGTGCCTAAAACTCTGTTTGGAAAGGATGTAACAAAATTGAAGCATGATGTGGGTCAAACATTAACAAAGTAAATTTTAAAGTTAATTTAAAACTTATATTACTCTCAAACAACAAACTCAGGGTAGCATAGAAATCCACAAGTTTGGTCACATAAGTTTGAATTTGAGTTTTTTCCACAACAAAAGAACACACTTTTCATCTTCAAAATATTCATAACTAATTGTCACCATCTTCCAAAGGCTACAACAAACACACATTTCCTTTTATATTTTAGAATTTGTAAAGCTAGTTTTCCATTGTGTTCAATCTCCAACCCAAATTACACTGAAACTATCACTAAAACTAAAATTCTGTAATTATGATCATATACCATCAATAAAACATAACACTTCACAATCCATAATACACCATCTGAAAAATTCATCAACCTTAAATAATAATGATAATAAGCATAAACCAAAACAAAATCAAACTTGTGATTCCATATTCAATATTCAGAACAAAGAATGAAGAAAAATCCGATAAACCTAAAACCGATAAACCTAGATCAAGAAAACCACAATGCAGAAGCAAAACAACATAAAAAACCGAAACCCAAGAATTAAATCAAGTGGAAAATGATACCTGGATGAGAAAAGTTGAGAAATTTGAAAGAAAGAAAAAAACGGTACCTATAAAGTGTGGGATTTAAGGGTCTTCTTTTATGGCTTGAGTGTAAAGTGCAGTGGCTTTGAGATACTTTCCTCACTTGAAAAACTCGTTGCCTTGATCCTTCAGCGACATCTCCGAATTTGATCCTTCAGCTGCATAAAAAGAAAAACGCAATCCAAGACAAAAGCATAAATAATAAAGTAACCAAAAAATAAAAGAGAAGGATGAAGGCATAACATTGGGACATATTTATAACATGATTGTAGACAAACAGAGAATGGAAAAAGTCAGTGAAATTTCAATATCGATTTAATAAATAATGTAATAGTTGATAACTATTGATAGATTTCAAACCTGACAAAACAATATCTCAAGGGAATAAGAATAAAATTTTAGCCCAAATTCATATCCTTCTCTTTTTTCTTCCCTATGTTATTCATCTACTTGTTATTACTGGATAATTCATAGGTTGTAGTAGAAGCACGTTCAGCTATTACATATTATGGGTCAGGCTTCGATTGTGGCCATTGCCCTGATTTAGGTAGGACTCAAACAGTTTGCACCAGATGTCAAGGCAGTCAAGCCACCCATGTAACATCCATTGTAAGTGAGACAATATAATGATATGTGCTTGTAAATAGCCTAATCAATAACTGTATACTATTCGAGAAATATCTTTTCTTCAGTTAGAATCATTACTAAAGAGTTAAATTCATCAGGCTTCAAAGAGGCAAACACGAGCCATAAACGAACATCATGAACATCAGGATTCAAGATCAGGAACAACATCACACAACAAATCAAAGTGAGTTTTCATTATAGTGCAAGAAATTCAAGGAAATACACATTAAAAGGGATAAGAGATTGATTGAGCCTCAAATGGGAATGATGAATGCATAGATTGTGGGTATTGTTGTGAACGGTCCAAACGTCTTAACTCCGATGAAATGTGTATGGTGGCGTATGGTGGTAAATGGCAGCTCCGTTCCTTAGACAAAAAGAGGGGGGGGGGGGTGCCTGCAAAGAAAGGGACTCCGACGCTCAAGTCAGTAAGTGAGCAAGATGAGAGAATTAGGGTTGGAGAAAAGCGTACCTGAATGTGGTGTTTAAACCACATATTTATAGGCAAAAGTGTGAATGGATGAGGACGGATTCCGTGTAGGAATCAGGGCCGTTGAGATCGAGGGCGGTTTATCCAACGGTCCATATTGAGCTGCGCTCTAGTTCCGTACAGAGTCGATGTACAGTAACTATTATGGTGGAAAGCCCTTGGAGCGCGTGACGAGCTACAGCTGTCCTAGGGTTGCGCGACGGGGCCCAGCTGTTGATGGGCCTTGTATTGTATTTGAGTGTTGGGCCTTTGACCAGTCCAGAACAGTTGCCCCCGAAGTCAATTGTTTATGTGAAATAAATATTGACTTGAATAGTTGAAATCCCGTTAAGAATTTTTCCTGCAAGAAAGTATAATCCAAATAATATAGGAGAAAATACGTTTTGAAAAACTAAGACGTACCTGTTGGGAATACTGTACCCTATTTATATTCCCCCGGGTACAGCATCCGTGGATCCTGAACGGAGGAATGCCATTGATTCCGTCATGATGATATGTAAGAGAGTGTTGGTGATCCCGTTAAGGGAATGTAGTTGTTGCCTTATCTTGTCAGATTAATGTAACCGTTAGGTTCAGAATTCAGATCGTTTGGGTAGTTTTGTCTTTTTACTGAGCAAGCGACAACTGTCGTTTATGAAGCGTCGTGGTTGCATTAAATGCGGGCGCGTGTCTCTTTCTCTGCGCTTTTACTGCGCGTGCGTCACTAGCTAGTTACTAGGGCACTCAAGTTTACGTTGGATCGAGGTGAGATCTGAGCCGTTGATTCGAATCTTTCAGATTCTTCTGATCCTGTCCGTTGAAAGTGGCTCCAACGATTTATAAATACCTAACGGGTATTTCTTTTTCTCTTTTCGCTTCCTTTGCTCTCAATCTTTATTTTCCAGATTGCAGTGATTTCAAGTTCTCCTTCGTTCTCTTTTCTCCGGCGATTTCGTTGATTTTGGCTAATCAAACCAATAACCAGTACTTTCTTCCGGAAGATCTTTCAAGTTTCAAAGGTACTTTCGTCTCTCCTTTAATCATTCTCCTTGTTTTCCTTTCCTGTTTGTATCGTTATGGCCAACGCAGGAAATCCAATTGTTTTGAGTGACGATGATGAGGGAGTTCCTTATGAACAAGCATGTTGCCATGAACCTGGTACCTTTGAGATGAGTGCTATAAGTATTCAGAGGGTTTTTAAAGATCACGCTGAGTTGATCATAACTGATGGTTTAACCCGTTCTTATTATAACGGTGATAACGAAATACTTGAGATTAGGTTTAGCAATAATAAGATCCAGCGTCATAGGGAGAGTCTTGAGTTGAGATATGGTAGGAAGTTAAGCAATCGTGAATATGTGAAGTGTCTTCGTGACGCTGCTAACGCTGCTGTTGAAATTGTCAGGCTTACACAGACAGCAAAGGATCACGACGATAAAATGGTACGGAAAGTCAAAACTGTCCAAGTCGCTTTGGACTTGCCGGCTGACCGTTGTAAATATTCCTGGGTTTTGGATGAAATCTTAGGGGTCCCATGTGTTTTTGCCCAGAAGAATTCTTTGGAAGGGGCTTATGTGAATGTAGGTCCTTCTGATGACTGGAAAGTTGTGATCCCGGCTATCGAAAAGAGGATTTGCTCTAACTTTGTAGAATGTGGGATAATCATACCGGAAGTTCTAGTGACGATGTTTCAAGTTAAGTTTCCGTTTACGGAATTTGAAGTGGCGTTGATGGCGCATCTTCGTTTGGCTCCGTCTCAAATACACCCTCTGTCTTGGTGTTTTGTAAAAGTTTTTCAGTTTTTCTGTGAGTATAAAGGGGGTATCGCCACTGTCCCTCTCTTCATGAATTTGTTTGTTCTCTCAAGGACGAATAAGAAGGTGGATCAACCGCAAGGGTATGTCTCCTTCCGTCAAAGAGCTAAACACTTTAGTGTTTTCCAGGATTCTTTCAAATGGAACCGAGAACGATACTACTTGGTGGTTCCCGTATCAGAGAGAGCGCATCGTAATCTGTGTCACTTAGCTTCGGATGATTACAAAATTGACAGTGACGAATCAGATTACGATAATTATACGATCCTCAATCTTGACGGTGAAGATGAGGAGGTAAATAGCAAACCGGAACAAGTTGATACTTTCGCTCCGAGTTCTTCGAAACCTACCGCTGGGAAAGCTAAGTCAATTCTCGTTGACGATGAAGAAATTGCTGCTTGCAAGTCTAAGTTTCCCAAGAGTTGGTATCACCGGCACTTCGAACTTGCTTCAAAGGAGTATCTTTTTGATGAAAAAGATTTGAATGATGACGACTCCATCATGAAAGTTCTATTAAATGACTTTTGTGATTCTTTGAGTTATCTGGAGGAGGAGAACGGGGTGATGGTGACCCGTAGCGGTATTATTGACACAAAAAGATTAATGGGTTGTAGATCTCGTGATGCCCGTAATGAAGCTTTCGGTGAGGTTCTGAATTTATTGCTTGATCTATAGTATCTGTTTGTGATGTTAATATGTTGTTTTTTCTTTTTGTTCAGAAAAAATGAGGATCACTGCTGCTATGATGAAGAAAAGGCAGGAGGAGCTTGACCGTAAACGCCAGGAGGAGCTTTTGAGACTTCAAAATCTAGATGATGGTGAGGGGACTTCTACTGCTGCTCACGTTGATGCCGGTTTGTCAGTTCCGGTCGTTGCTGAGGACCATGATACTGCTCCGGTTATCAATAAGTCAGGGCCAGAACCAGAAGTAGTTGCTGAAACGGTGAAGGGTAATGATGCAACTGAGGTTGTTCGAGAGGTTGAACAAGAGCCCCTTATTTCCGCTGCGAATCCTCCCGCTAAGGATGTGTCCAAGGTTGCTGAACCTTTGGAAAAGTCAACCGAAGATCTCCGTCATCGTAAGCGGGAGAAGCATTCAAAGCCTGATACTCACAAGGATGAAAATCTTAAGAAAAGGGACAGGAGCTCCCGAGGTGCTGAATCTTCTCCTAAGAGGAGTAGGCGTGCTACCGGGAGTTCTGGCAGCCGGGAATCCAATTCTTCGCTGGTTCATCGCGAAGATAGGAATATTTCCAAGGGTCCTCCTCTTCCTCCTCCTGTATCTCCTTCTTTCCGGTTTCCTCCAAGTCTTAGTTCATTTCCTCCTATGGACAGGAGTGCTTTCCCGGATTCTATTCCCAGGAGTGATCATCAATTTATGCAAAATTTAGCCCCTAATGCTCGTCAAGAGGATTTGGCCCATACAGCTGTTCAACTTGCAAAAGCTACTAACATGATGTTTATGATGGCTGGTGAGCAGTGGGACATTTTCTCTGGAAACGAAGCCATTAGGGAGATCCAGCAGAAAAACAGGTTGATTGATGACTTGAAGGAGGATCTGAAGAAGGCTGAAGGTAGGTTCACGCTAGCGGACAGCAAGCTGAAGACGGCTAATGTTCAGCTCCAAAATGCCCGTGATGACGTAAATGCTGGAACCGTTGTCATCAAGAAAAGGGATGAGGAGATAGCCGGTCTGAAGAAGAAGCTGGATGATGCTAAGAAAAAGCATGATTCTGAGCTGAGAGCTGGGAAGAAGAAGCACGACGAGGCGTTGGAGGCTGCCAAGAAAAGATATGATGAAGAGCTTGCTTCTGCTAAGAAGAAGTATGAGGAGGACCTCATTGCTGAACGGGAGAGGTATGAGGCGGAGATGAAGCCACTGCAGCAGCTGAACCATGAGTTCAAAGTTTCTCAGGCCAAGTATACTAGGTCTTATGACCTTTACGGCGATCCGGAGACTTTGGCTCGTAAGGTTATGCAGAAGGACCAAGAGATAGAGGATACTCTAGATCAAACTGCTGATCTCATCAAGTTGATCACCTCCCGCCTTGCCGAACATATAGAGTTAACTCACCCCGGGTACAGAATTGATACCAGCTTGCTCAATCCTTATGGCAAGGTGGTAAATGGAAAAATTGTGGACGATGAAGATGATGGTGGTGCTCCCGTCAAAGTCCTGGGTGATGGTGTTGACTCTTCGGTCAAGGCTCGTGGTCCTGAAACTGCTTCAGAAACCGTTCTTGGCGTACAACCCACTGAAGAGAAAATAGAGAAAGATCCTCCCGTTTTGGGGAAAGTGACTGAGCCTAAGGAAGCTGTCAATGTTGCTGAAGTGGTTAGTATTGTCGAAGCCGTTCCCGCTGAGAAGAAGGATCCTGAAGACGTTTAACTCTGTCTTTTTCTTTGTAAATTTGTTTCCTTGTACCGGTGAGCTTGTTCCCGGCTTGGATTACATTTTCTGAACAAATTTTTGTAACCTAAGTACAATTATTTCCGTATGTATGGAAATTTATTTCTTTCATATCTTCTTCTGCTTTTGTTATAACTGCTGTTATTCCCGTTTCAGAGATTTATTCTATGCATTTCATGTAGGTGTGGATTCTCATTTTTCGTTTAGGAAAAATATAGGTTCCCTTCTTGAAGGGTTTTGGTGAAACTCTTAGTCATTTTAATGACTATGCTTTGTGTAGAATTATTTGTTTTAATATAAATGCTTTGATTTATATGTTGGTGTATGATCCCATCTTAGGGATACTCTTGTACTTATTTTTGCATTGGTTTGCTTGCCTTAGTTTTAAAGGATCTTTTTACAAATGTATTTCTTCACGTTTGTACTTCCTTTTGAGTGGAATTCGTGCCTATGTTTCATAGGTCTTTGATTTGGCCTTTTGTCTGAGGTCTTACTGGAGTAGAGGGAGAGTCTAGCCAAGAATTCCCCTTTCCCCTATGAACGTGCGCTGCTTTCTGGTGGCTAGCCGGAAAAGCCATTCATACGTAGCCCATTCGTGGGTCTTTAGCCCCCGTTTTAGAGGGTCTTTCACCTTTCTTTGAAGGCTTTGTAAAGTTTAGTTGTTGAATAATAACTTTGGAAAGTAAAGACATAATTTCTGAATAATCGTCATGCATTTTTTTGTATATTAATCTAGAATGATGAATACATGACTTCAACATGAATTTCATTAATAAGCTTCCGTTCTTAGACGGGTACAAAACATTCATCCGTGCCTTGACGGGATACAATAATTTCTAGAAAACTTTAGTGGAAAGGTCTTCAACTGTAGTACTTCTTCATCTTTGCTGCGTTCCAAGTCCTGGGAATAGGTTCTCCTTTGAGTGTTTCTAGCTTGTAGGCGCCTTGGCCAGTAGAAGTGGCGACTCTATAAGGGCCTTCCCAATTTGCAGCGAGTTTTCCATCAGAGGAGTTCTTTGCTCCTACGTCAGCACGACGGAGAATAAGGTCTCCGGGAAGGAAATCCCGTGATCGAACCTTCTTGTTATACCTTGAAGCCGTTGCTTTTTTGACGGCGGCCTCAGTCAATGCCGCATAGCATCTCTTTTCATCCAAGAAATCCAGCTCTTGTTGGATAGCCATGGTATTATCTTCCTCGGTCAGAGGGTAAGCGGTTCTCCAACTTAGCTCGCCAATCTCCACGGGAATTACGGCTTCAGTCCCATAAGCCAATCTGAATGGAGTTTCGCCCGTTGTGGAGTGGGGAGTGGTTCTGTATGCCCATAAGACGTGGCAAAGCTCTTCGGCCCAGTTCCCTTTAGCATTTTCTAGCCTTCTTTTCAGGCCTCTCAACACAACCCGGTTTGCTGCTTCAGCTTGGCCGTTTGTTTGAGGGTGTTCCACAGATGAAAAATGTTGTTTTATTTTAAAGTCCTCCATAAGCTGTTTCATCTTTTTGTCTGTAAACTGGGTCCCGTTATCTGTGACGACGGAATGTGGGACTCCGAATCTAGCAAGAATATTCCTCTTGAAGAATTTAATGATGTTGCTTGCCGTTATTTTCGCTAAAGGTTCAGCTTCAATCCACTTTGTGAAATAGTCTACAGCTACTATCAAGAATTTTAACTGTCCAGCCGCCATTAGGAAAGGTCCCAAGATATCCATTCCCCATTGACGGAAAGGCCAAGGGATGGTGATATTGTGGAGTTCTGTAGGCGGGGAATTGTGTATGTCTCCAAACTTCTAACATTTGTCACAGTATTTCACAAAGTTCTTGGCGTCAGTGGCCATTGTTGGCCAATAATACCCTGCACGGAGCACTTTCTTCGCAAGTGCTCTTCCGCCCAGGTGTTGGCCAGCTATTCCTTCGTGTACCTCTTCTAGTGCATAAGTGGCCTCTTCTCCTTCAAGGCATTTGAGGAGTGGGGTGGAAAACCCTCTCTTGTATAGTTGTCCAGCAACGATAGTGTGGGATGATGCTCTTCTCTTTATCAGTGTTGCTTCGTTCTGATCGACTGGTAGTTCTCCTTTTTCTATGAATTTCATGATGGGTAGTATCCATGAAGTGTTGCTGCTGCTTCCGTTCAGAGCCATGATGGGTACTGCTTCCGTGATGCTTGGTTTATCAAGAGTTTCCTGTATAAAGGAATGATTTATCCCACTCCTCCTTGTGCTTGCTAGCTTGGATAAGACATCAGCTCTAGTGTTCTGTTCTCTGGGGACATGCATTATTTCAAATTCTTCAAAACGGGTGATGATTTCTTTTATCACCGTCAGGTATTTCTGTAACAGGGGCTCCTTGGCCTGTGCCTCTCCTTTCACTTGCGTGACCACAAGTTGAGAATCTGTTCTTAGTTTCACGCTTTCTGCTCCCATCTCATGGGCCAGCTTCAATCCTGCAATGCATGCTTCGTATTCGGCTTGGTTGTTGGTAGTGATGAAAGAGAACCTCAGAGATACTTCAACAACTAAGCCTTCAGTGCTTTCCAGTATCAGGCCTGCTCCACTCCCTTTACTGTTGGAAGATCCATCTGTAAAAATAATTCATTGTGTGCATGGTTCGTTTGTAGCCGGAGTCATCTCCGCCAAGAAGTCAGCAAAGGTTTGGGCCTTCAACGCTTTTCTTGATTCAAAGGAAATATCGAATTCGGACAGCTCTACGGACCATCTAGTCATCCTTCCTGCCAAGTCCGGTCTGAATAGCACCTGTTTTAAAGGTTGGTCAGTTCTTACAACAATTGAGTGGGCAAGGAAGTACCTCCGCAATTTCCTTGCAGCGGTTACCAAGGCCAAAGCTACTTTCTCAATTCTTTGGTATCTCACTTCTGGTCCGGCAAGGGCTTTGGATATGAAATATACTGGACTCTGATTGGTCCCGGCTTCTCTTACTAGCACAGCGCTAATGGCTTCAGATGATATGGCCAAATAAAGGAATAATGCCTCATCTTTCATTGGTCTGGATAAAACTGGTGGTTGGGATAGCACCGTCTTTAAACGATCAAAGGCTTTCTGGCATTCTTCGTTCCACACAAAATCAGATTCTTTTCTCAAAAGTTTGTAAAACGGCAACGCATGTTGTGCTGATCTGGATATAAATCTATTCAAGGCGATTAACATCCCGTTGAGCTTCATGATTCCTTGCTTTGTAGACGGGGCTTCCATCTGGATGACGGCTTCACACTTATCCGGATTGGCCTCGATGCCTCTTTCTGTTAAGTAAGAACCAAGAAATTTCCCTGCTTTAACGGCGAAAGTGCATTTTTCTGGATTCAGTCTCATGTTGTATTCCCGGACTCTTTTGAAAATGGCTTCTAAATGAAGACTATGTGAGATTTCTTCAGCGGACTTGACTATCATATCATCCATGTACACCTCCAGCATCTTTCCTATCTCTTCATTGAATACTTTATTCATCATTCTTTGGTATGTAGCACCTGCATTCTTCATACCAAAGGGCATCACGTTGTAACAGTAATTGGCCCCTTCCGTCATGAAAGCTGTCTTCTCTCTATCTTTAGCAGCCATAGGGATTTGGTTGTACCCAGAGTAGGCGTCCAAGAAACTTAGCAGCTTGTATCCTGCTGAGTCGTCGACCAGTTTGTCTATGTTTGGCAGTGGGTATGAATCTTTAGGACAAGCTCTATTCAGATCAGTATAATCCACGCACATTCTCCATTTTCCAGATGATTTCTTAACCAGAACGATGTTTGAAAGCCACTCTGTGTAGTGAAGTTTTGAAATAAACTTCGCCTTTACTAGTCCGTCTACGATTGTTTGGGCCGCTTCCGTCTTCTCTGGGGATTGTTTTCTCCTTCTCTGAGAGTTATATGGGAATGCTTCGTTCACATTGAGTTCATGACATGCTACCTTTGGGTCAATACCAGGCATCTCACTGGGTGAGATGGCAAAAAGGTCGGCGTTCTTCTTCAAACATTCGACTAGGTCATCTCTCACCTTGACGGGAAGGTTGAGGCCTACCTTCACTTTCCGTTCTGGATTATCATCTAGTTGTATTTCATCAAAGTCCCCGTCAGGAGTGGGCCTACTATATCCTCCAGGTGGCAGTTTCTGTTGGTAGCTCTCATCGTCAGATTCGCCATTTTTGGATCGTGTGTCGAACCTTGCGACAGTTACGTCCATTGAACGGGATCTAGACGGTGTTACCTGCTCTGGCACATCCACCCGTTGGATCGATTCGGCGTCACCTGCCTTCTTCAGGGCTCTGTAACATCTCTTGGCCCCTACCAAATCCGCCCAGATAGTCACCACTTGGTTATTCTTACCGTGGTACTTCATTTTCAAATGGACTGTGGACGGGACTGCTCCTAAAGCAGCAAGGGTGGTCCTCCCCAAAATGCAGTTGTAGACGGAATTACAGGGTATCACGAGGAATTGTACCGGTATGGTTGTCTCCGAACCTTCTGTCTTTTCATCTCTGAATGCTACCGGCATAGTGATGAGTCCCCACGGAGTTGTCACAGCTCCGTTAAACCCTTTTAAGTCTGATCCGTCATAGGGGGCCAAGTCTTCCTTCTTCAAACCCATCTTTTCAAATAGATCCTGGTACATGATGTCGCATGAACTTCCTTCGTCTACCAAGATCCTTGACACATCAAAGGTGCCAAGTGTGGCCATGATTATTAGTGGAAAGATTTCATTGGGTTTGTTGTTCAGCATCTCCTCATCTGTGAACCCGAGCATTGGTCTCTTGGTTTTTGGTTTCACAGATGGTATAGAACCAGTTGTTACAGCAAACATTTCATCTATTCGCCTCTTCATGGTTCTCTTGGAAGGTTTAGGGAACCCTCCAAGAATTGAGGCAACACGGAATCCTCCAATGATTGAAGCAATATGAGGGCGTTTGCCTTTGCTTTTTTCTGTTTCTTCGTCACTACTACTGGAACTCTCCTTCCCTTTATGTTTCTTTGATACTGCATCTACGGTTTTTCGTGAGGATTCCTCCCGCCTGGGGGAGCGTCCCCGTCTAGGAGATAGGCTCCGCTTTCGGTTGCGGTCATCGTTCCCCCGTGATCGTCTATTATCACGTCCATCTCTTCCTTTCTGACCATCCCTGGTAAAGCGGCCTAGTTTTCCTTTCTTGATTAGATCTTCGATGGCATCCTTGAGGTGGATACAGTCATCAGTGTCATGGCCATAACACCTGTGGAACCGGCAGTATTTCGTCCTATCCGCATGTGGGGATTCTCTTACGGCATGGGGGAATTTGACGGCAGCATCTTTAAACTCCGCATTGATGCATTCCCCAAGGATTCTGTCAATAGAGGTGTTCAAAGGGGTATACTCGGAGAATCTGGGCTTTGGGATTCTCAACCTTCTCTCAGAGTTCCCGCCGTTATTCTTTTCGGCACCCTATTTCTTTTTCCCATCTGGTTGTTGTTGCTTAGCCGGAATTTCCGCTAAGAGCTTTTCTTCGTAATTGATATAGGGTTGTGCCCTTGTCAACAAATCGTGCATATCTTGTGGGGCCTCCAGTCCCAATTTTTCTTTGAACATCGTGTCTGATTTCAGTCTTTTTTCGAAGATCCAACACAGTAATTTGTCATCAGCGTCCTTCACGTCTACAGCGGTTCGTGTAAACCTTTCAATGTATTCTCTCAGTGCTTCTTTCTTCCCCTGAACGATGGCACTTAAGATGGAAACAGTTTTGGGCTGTTTCCGTCTAGAAGTGAAATGGGATGTGAACTTCCTGCATAGTGTTTTCCAGGAATCAATACATCCTTCCGGAAGTGTTTTGAACCATGCCAAAGCGGGTCCCTTAAGTGTGAGGACGAACAGCTTGCACTTCACAGCACCGCGTGTGCCGTAATAGTCTAGTACAACATCCATGTGTTGGATGTGTTCGTCAGGGTCGCCTATTCCATCGTAGCTTTCAAGCTTGGGGGGCTTCTCCAGGGCTTTCGGTATTCTACAATCGGAAACTTGTCTAGCGAATGGGCCACGACTACGGATGATAGGTGAAGGGGCTGAACGTCTTTCTCCGCGTTCAGAATGGCGAGACGGGGAACCTCTGTCCCTGTCGTCACCTCCTCCACGTTCTCTCCGGCGTTTTCCATCACCATTTCCGTTGGCACGTCCGTCACTGCTACAGTGCTGGGACAAATGCTTACCGTTCCTGGAGGTCTGGGCTCTCTGTGACTCAGCCTCTTCAACAGGCTCTTTAGATTTTGTCTTCGTCTTCCCGGAAACATTTGGGAAAACAGTATCACTTTGAGCTCGAGCTTGTAGTTCCTCCACTCTGATGAGTCTGTCACGTTGTTCTTGTAGTATTGCTAGGATGTTCACCAACGTTTCGTTGGGAGGAGTAACAGCGGCAGGTGTTATTTCAACGTTCCCTTCTATCCGACGTTGGTTCCTGGCAGGAGTTACCGTAGGAATCTCTTGGTCCCCAATGACTTGTAAGTGTTGGTTGACTTCTTCCTCTTCAACTACTTGCACTTCACTTGCGATTCTTCTCCTGGTTGATACAGACTGGGCTTCTTCATGCACTGGTGATAGTACATGGGGGAGTGTATCATTCAAGTTTCGCGTGTTAGAGCTAGCTCCTCTAACAGCCTTAGTTCCCTTTGATGCTACCATAATGAAATGGGTTGTTCACAAACGAGTAAAAGATCTGGATCTGATGAACCAGTGAATGGGTAGCGAAAATCAAACAAAGTTGATTCCCCACAGACGGCGCCAACTGTTGTGAACGGTCCAAACGTCTTAACTCCGATGAAATGTGTATGGTGGCGTATGGTGGTAAATGGCAGCTCCGTTCCTTAGACAAAAAGGGGGGGTGCCTGCAAAGAAAGGGACTCCGACGCTCAAGTCAGTAAGTGAGCAAGATGAGAGAATTAGGGTTGGAGAAAAGCGTACCTGAATGTGGTGTTTAAACCACATATTTATAGGCAAAAGTGTGAATGGATGAGGACGGATTCCGTGTAGGAATCAGGGCCGTTGAGATCGAGGGCGGTTTATCCAACGGTCCATATTGAGCTGCGCTCTAGTTCCGTACAGAGTCGATGTACAGTAACTATTATGGTGGAAAGCCCTTGGAGCGCGTGACGAGCTACAGCTGTCCTAGGGTTGCGCGACGGGGCCCAGCTGTTGATAGGCCTTGTATTGTATTTGAGTGTTGGGCCTTTGGCCAGTCCAGAACAGGTATTTATAGGATATGAACATAGATCGCAAACTATGGTAAAATCTGTGCGATTTTGGCAATGAGTGACTAAATGATATCAACTGCTTAGTTTTAGTATTACAATCAAAATGAACTATTCGACAAGTTGTTATTGATTAGGCTAAGAAGAACAACAAAAATTGCATATAAAGCAATGCATATAATATAAGGAGCTTTTCATCAATATTTATGAGTGGCATTAAAATTGTTTTAATTAAAGAGAAACCAAACGGAGAACATCTCTCATATTCATTTTGGCAAGTGACGATAACATGATTCAATGGCTTAAAATAATGAAATGACTGACATCAGAAACAAAACAGATATGATTGGATATCAGAAACAAAACATTTATGGTGACTCAGATGTTTATGAATCTAAAATTTTGTAAGTGATTCTTTGTGTTTGCTAATATAATCACAAAAAGAGACACGTGATAGCCAAGGTTAAATTGAAAAGAATTGCAGAAAGGAAGAAAAATGAACAAATTTGAGAGAAATAAAGTAAACTAACACAAATCAAAGAAATATATGACATAAAGGGAACTATGTAAAGAGAGTACCATTTGCTGTATTTTTTTCCTTTGTAACCAATGACATAAACATATAGCAGAGGCATCATTATCAAAACCAAAAGTAATCAATTCACAATTGCAAAGCATAACACTGCAAAAAACAAACACACATACCGCCGCTTATCCCTATCTGTCCGTCGGCGGCAACCCTTTACACACTTTCCCTCTGGTCACCGTGAACCTTCTCCGCTTGCTGGATGACCGAAGAGGGAAACAACCATGAGAGGAAGAGGCAACGATGAAACTCTCAAGCGAAGGAGGAGCCAATTTGGATCTCAAAACCCAGTGGTTTGTTCTACGGTATTCATCACCTATTTATACAGGACGATTCAATCAAAATCTACCTAATTTCAATTTCAAATATTCCCGCTTCGTTGGCGGGAAGATTTGTTAGGGTTTTACTCGGTTCTCTGCATCTGCCAGCTGCAATGAACTGGATACCACGAAGAAGGGGGCGACGTGGATGATACCGATTACAAAAAAAAAAACACAAATGAGGTGGAAATTGATGTTTCCGCTAATTTTGGAATCTACAGTGGCTAAACCTAATTCGTTGTTGTCAAGATCATATATCAACTGTGGAGGAAGAAATTAAAATCTATATGCCACTATCATAAACTATATTAAACAGGTATAAACACCAAATCTCATCTCATTATACAAAGAACCATTCATTAAAAACGCTGGCACTATCATGAACTATATTAAAAATACCTTTTCATCACCAAGAACCATTTCAATGGAACTGGTTTCAGCAGGGTTAAGAAACGCTGGCACCTTCCACATACGATACAGCCGGACCTTAATCCGCCAATTGTCTCGACCCGGCAACACATCAGCCAAACAATCAAATTTGCAAACATCAGTTACCTTAGCCATTTTGGTTCTCAAATCCAGTGGTTTATTCTCAATAATGAACACCTATTTATACAGAATAATTATAATAAAAAATTACTAAGATTTGAATTTCAAATTTACCCGCTTCATTGGAGGGAATTTTTAGGGTTTTCCAGGTTCTCTTCAGCCAGCTGCAATTTCGATAATATCTTTTAAAAAAAAAAAATCACAAATGAGATGGAAATTGACGTCTCCACTAATCTTAGAAGGAACAGTGATTCGAGTAATTCCTTATTGTCAAGTTCATAGATGTACAAAATAACCTATGAATTTCATTTATCTATTTTTAAGGCAATAACCTATGAATTTCTCTCCACACCAATAATACTCTTTCATTAACATCTTCTACTTTCAACAGAGGCATATTAGAATTCTCTCTCCAACATAATCTAATTGTACATGACTATTGTGATTTTCTCTATAAAGACATTAATCCTATCCTTTCAAATAATGCATTCAGTTCTCAGATCAAATGTATTGTTTTCTTTTCTTACTTATCTTTATAATTTAATTTTCATTTGATATGCACCTAGCTTTTGTTTGCCTGTGAGTTCCATTTTACAAGTAGGATACGATACACCAAAAAAAGTTCCTAAAATCTGCTGTTTATAAAATAAAGAACAGAACATATCACTCATACAGCTGAAATAGAAACCATATCAACACTGAAAATATGTCACAGAAAGATTTCTATTACACTTAAAAAGAACTTAAAACATTCAACTTGATAATAAAATGTGAAATCCTAATAACTATGCTCATAAACATTGAGAGCCAAAACATGAAACTTTGGAAATAAAAACAACTAGTTATTCAATCCTCAAATTGGTAGTATGTTTTTCTTTATAAATTACAATCTGAGAACACAACCCATCTGCTTTGAAACCAATATTCTCAATTGCTCCAGTAGTTAAATCAAGACAAACTAATTCATTATCAGCATCTTTTCTTAAAAATATATCGCCATTCATCCCTGCTCCGATAGATTCTATCCTGCCAGAAAAGGGTCCAAGATCGAAGAGTTTAGTCCAAGATTCATCGACACCGGGTTCCCCCAAAATTGCTATTGATATGTGGTAAGAAGACGACCCAGTCTTCACATAGCTAGTGATCATAGCAACAAACCCATTTAACACTGTCAAATGTTGATCAACTCTTGAATTATTCAAATCTGAGGGTAATAGCGTGGTGACAGGCACTTCAGTGTACAAGTCAAAAGATACCACATACGACTGGCCATTCCCTTGTTTCCCCAACCAATGACACACCCCATTCAAGTATGCATCATCCCCAGCTGAATACGCGTTACCCGGTCGCATATCAACATGAAGTCTCCTCCAAGAATTATTTCTTAGACTGTATATATTCCAAATGAGATCATCAGATGGCACTCCTTCATCATTATCTTCATCAGAATCGCTGTCATCATAATCTTTCTTCCCATCAAATCCAACATATTCAACTCGTTGAATAATCTTATAGTCATCTCTAACAGAATCATAACCAAATCCATGATTAAAAAAGCGATGTTCATATTGTTCAAAAAGTTCATTTTCAGGAACACGGGTCAATTGTTCATTAGCCAGATCCCATAATACAATATCCCAGTGACGTTCAAGCTCATGGACACAAAGAACGCCATTAATAGCCGAACCTAAAATGGCCGAATCTATAGGATGATATTCACGGTAACCTCTTTTGTTCAAATAGCGTGGCCATTTCAATTCCACTTTATTCTCAAACTTTTCACCAGAAAGCAAATGCATGTGCAACTTCCTTTCAATGTCGAAAATAATCTGATAACGGTTAAGGAGGATAGACGCTCCGTCGTATAATGAATGATTTTTTTAAATCAAGTTCTTGTAAAACATTTGCACGAAACAAGGGTTTTCAAATAAAAGAGACCATGATTTGCGTACACAAGCAAAGCGTTTCGCAGATTTTAAAGACAGTTTTGACAAAATAGAGAAGATGATGTCTTCGGGAACATGGTGGAGAGTGCTAACCTTTTCAATTGTTCGAGCATCATCTGACATGGTGGATTAGCCTATGAAAATTTCCTGCAACAACCCAAATGAAATTAAAACCAAAAATCAAAACTTCATGCAAATGGGTTATAGAATATAGCATCAAAAACTGAAAATAAAGAAGGGATTATTGAGCTGCATGAAATCCAAGTGTTACTCACCGTGTAGGGTTTCGTTGATTATGGAAAATTTGGGGGAAGAATGAAAGAGCTGAGAGTGGCGAAGTCGCGGTGAAATCAGGGTTAGTGGGTTTATATAGAGATTAGAGTGCTGCGTTACACAATCGGAGAATTATGGTTTTAGATTTTCTTACTTTACCCTTTCTCTCCCGAAGGGTTATTTTTTCATACTTTTAAAATTTCTATTTTTTTTTCATAGAATGAAAATTGAATCTACTAACTATATATTAATATAATATGTTAGTAATTTACTAATAAATCCTTTTTAAAATTTAATCACATTTACTTAAGTCTTAATTAATATCCTTTATTGTAATTAACTAAATTGTGGAGAAGTTATTTCCCACACAAATCAACAATTAGTCACAGATTTAGTAAAAAAAAAAAAATAATACTTAGTCATTGATATCAATCTTTTTCCACTACAGCGAGTAATTTGCTCAACTGCCTTTCAAAATGCATATTTTATCATTGTGTTCCATTATCACACGTCTTTTTCTCAACTATCTTCTAAAGTATATGTTTATATATTTTTCTCAAATATCTTATATGTTTACAACCTTAATTCATTCATTTGCTTTCTTTCTTTTGCCGCCGCCACTACTATCAACACGGTAATACTAATTTCTTCTTTCCTTCTATTTTACTGCTTCTTTCTCTTCTTTCAGAGTCAACAGTTCCAAGAATTATTCCACTCTCAATGTGGCAATTTCTAGAGTGAAGAGCAAACAAGGACTGAAGATATTAATACATGATAACGCTAGAAAATCATTGAATACTACTACAAATGTTGTGTTCAAAGAGGTTTTCCATAACATCCAATAGGTAATTTAGATTCATCTCCTATTTCTCGATTTTAATTTGAAATTTTATATTGTCATTCATTACATATAATTACTAACTGAGTTGCACTTATTCACACACACACATATACATATATATATATATATATATATATATATATATATATATATATATATATATATATATACACTTTAATGCTTCAACCTAAAATAATTAGAAATAACAATTTTGTTCAATTTTTCAGGAACTTGCAAACACTTAAATTGTCACCTTCTTTTACACAAAGTCTTACAAATGTAGGGCGGGAGTTGATCATTAATAATTCTGTTCAAATTAAAGTATCTCATTTATTAAGTCGTATCTATAGATTTCGTGCTGTTTTCAACAAACCTATATGTAATTTGTAATAGTATAAGTTAAAAACATGTTTTCAAATTGTAATGTGTTGCTTCTTTTAAATTTTCTTTTAGTTTCTATTATTATATTTTACGGATCTTTGGTTTCAATTGTTATTATTTTTCTAATTAAACAAAAATAAATTAACATAAGTATTTAGTTTTTAAAAACTACATAAGTATTTAATACAATTAAATATAAGATTTAACCATAACCCAGACCCGTGCGGATGCACGGGTTTATAACTAGTTTAGTCTCTTAAAACTTATTGATTGTCTAATTTAATTCTTGGAAAAAAAAATTAGATTAGTTCTTGATATTTTTACATGTGAGATAAATCGATCTCGAGTATAAATTGGATCGAAATTTTGAGTAGCAGAAAAATCGGGAAAGAGAATCGACTTTCAATAAGTGATTTATTAGATAATCGAAACAGAGAATCTTGATAACTATTCAAAATTTTAGAAGAACTACAGGAACAAGGTTCAAGTCTATCGGTCTGTTAGGATGTCTCAGCTGCAACAACAAAAACTGTGAAACGATACATCTTCAACCAATTTTGTGCTTTAGTATAATTATTTGAGGTATTTTTTATCAGTTTAAGATGGGAAATTAGATTAAGGAAATTTATAATATTTGTGCTTACTCTTGACAAAAACTTTAATATGAATGATTAAAATGACTCTTTAATTTTCTTTATGACAAAATTACATTATTGGTCCTTTATCTTTTTTATTTGTAATAAATTGGTTCTTTATCTTTCATTTGTAATAAATTGGTCCTTTTTTTAGTAACAAATTGGTCAATTATCTTTACTAACATTTGCACCCATGGTCTTTTATCTTATATTATTTTACACTGTTGGTCATTAAATGAAAGTGAAGGAATGTAAGGGGGTTGGAGTATAATTAAGAAAAGAAAAGTTTGGGAGTTAATTGTTATGGCAATTCAAGAAACTAAATTAGGACACTACAAGAAAACAGTTAAATAGCGACGATTTTTTAAAAGGATACCAGCGGTTTTAAACCGCCTCTATACACTTTTCTGGCGGTTTACATGTTGCCGTTATATCAAGTGGCGGATGTGAGTATAGCGGCGGTTTTTACAAACACCAGACAAACAGCCGCTGGCTCTTTAGATAGTTTAAACCGGTACTCCGAAATATGATGAAATAGAGGACTTGCTATTTCTCCTTTGTAGGAATACTAAAATGGCACTTTAGAATGTTTTTACAGGACTTGGATGGTGTGAGAATGTGGGGATGTTTAGAAAACAACACATACACTTATTTAAATAGTAGATACGGCCTAAAATGAGGGGAACGGTGAGAGATTAAAGTGAATGGTTTTGATGTGTTGGACTTTACGCGTCACGGGGAAATAAACGAGTTTTTTATTATTTGAGCAATTTTGTATTGAATAAATCACTACGATTTAATATTGATTACTTTAACGATTATGTTTAGAAATACGGAGGCGGATTATCCTTCATTAGGACTATGTTAAATTTAATTGTTTCCTATGACTATTTATTTCATGACTATGTTTCACAAATTATATCACTCAAATACAATTATTCACTAAAAGGTATGAGTAGCAAGATTTTGGATTGGCCTCATTAATTTTATGATTCTGGTAAACATTTTCAACTCAAACTAATATACTTTATAGTAAATTAACTAATTGGAATCTGAAACTATACTACTCATACGACAATTTTTGGATTAGTACTTTCAAGAATTTTGTGAACTATATACATTTCATATTTGGATGTCTTTATCCAAGGCTTTAGATCCACCTTCTTGAAATCATACATTTTATCTCTTTGACTTTTTGTGAAGAACAAAATACAAATAATTTAACGTGACCATTTTCAATTTTTTTTACTCATTTACTTAATTAATTATTCATTTATTTATTTCACTTTATATTTTTTTAAAAGAAAAGAAAGAGAAGATAAAATTATTTTTAGATAAAAATTTTGGTCGTTACAAAGCTCACCATCAAATATAAAATACAACCATATAGAAAATTAAGTTCATGAGTACAATTAAAATGTTATGAATAATAAATATTAGTGGATGTTCATACCCCTTCCTTGTCATATAACTCCCACTAATGAGTGGAGCATAATTACATTTGTCCTTTCACTTGTTCTTCTATATTCTATAAATAAGACTCTTGTTATGATGTAAAGATATACATATATAGAAATGAATACAAAGCTCACATTCTCTCTATCTCTATACTTTAACTTTAGTAGTTTATTTCTAACATAAAATAAAATTTCAATTCTTTTTGCAACATACTCGTTTAACACCTCCAAATGTATATTGTCCCCATCTAAATCATGCAAATCTAGGGAGAAGAGAGTGATAATTGGCACTTCATTGCTCAAGTTGAATGACACCAAACAATTTTTATTATCATCTTTTTCCCCCGACCAATAACATACCCCATTCAACTGCACTTTAGTACCTAAAAGACACGAGTTACGCATTGGCATATCAACATTTAGTTTCTTCCAGTAGTTACTTCTTAAACTATATATCAACCAAAAGAGGCCAATCAACACATTTTGCCAATCATCTTCAACAACTTCTAGGTAATCCACCACGTTGAATGATTGTATAGTCATCACTAGTATGGTCATAGCCAAATCCGTGAATACTAGAGTTAAACGATATCGTGGTATTTGGATGAAATATACCGTTGTTATGAGGAACATTATTAAATACCTCTGTAGCTGAGTTCCATATTACAATAGTTGAAGAAATATTAAATTTTTGACCGTAGAAGCAAAGAGTACCATTAATTGTAGAACCGCCTATCATTAAAATAAAGCTGTAGTAATTTTTGTATGGATACGGCCAATCTAGTTTCACTTTATTTTCAATTTTTTTTACCATGCATACAGATCGAACACTTTGTCGTCATATTCGTCATCTTGAACATTTAGGAGGAAACAGGCTTCCTCGTACAACAAATGATTTTTGGTTATAAATTTTTGTTGAAACATGTTCATAAAGCAAGAGTTGTCTAATAGAAGAGTCCATGATTCAGCAGAATACATTTGGTTCTTAGGTTTCTAAGTCTATTAGGTTTTTTTTTTTGGTACAATAAGTCTATTAGGTTTTATTATATATTTACTTGTAACTTTTATTATGTAATCTGTCAAAAAATTGATTATCCCAAATGCTTAAGCTTTTAAGAAAAGTATGGTTATATTATTTCTAATATGCTCCCTCACACAAGTGTCATTGGGTTTGAAGTGTGGATAGTGTATAGGTCTGAGGCTCTGATACCCTGTCAAATAACCGATTATGCCAAAAGCTTAAGTTGTTAAAAAATGTCATATCAATAGTTATAAATTTCTAATATAATCAACCTATTGGAATACTATTGAAACCCTAATCATCTTTTATATTTCGTATAACCATGGTTGTCAAGATCTCGCTCTATCTTCCAAGATCGTACAATCTTGCGCACTTTCAACCTGTTATTGATTTAATCCCTATAGTAGATCGGAGTAGTGGCCGGAGTGATCAGTGCGCCATGGAAACGCGGAAAAGTGTTGAATCGGCTGGCGTGTTTATGCAAATCTAAGAAGATGGGTGCGCGACCCGACGTCCGGATTTGACCTGCCTCGATTTCTACAATTTTGACCCGCGACGGCAAGAATTTTTTACCCATTTTCACCCTACTAGGTCAGATTCACTGATTAATTTTGTTTTTGTGGACGGCTGGGAGGTGAAAATGAATCATTAGGTTAGGAATTTGGGAACTCTTCTACTTCTTCTTTGAAATTGGAATTTTCCATGATTCATTAAATGAATACATTCTCTATCATCTTTCTTTTCTTCTATAAAAACCAGTTCAGTGAGCAATTCCTTCAATGTTTTTTTTAATGATGCTTTTTAGGTGTTGTTTAACAATTTGAATGATGATATTACGATCCTTGTTACGATCTACGCTCTTTCTAAACCCCAACGATATTTACAAAGATCTTGATCCTGACAACCATGGGTATAACTATTGTTAACAGTTACAAACCTTTTCAATTGTTGGAGCCATTATTTCTCAAACTTCTAAATCTGTAACGTGAAATTTTACATGAAAAGAAAATTGAAGGAATTTGAAATGCTCAATGCAAAGATATTGGAAGTACTTCAATAGAGTGCAAATATGCAGAGCAAATGCAACGATTAGGTTATGAGAGTAATTTAGAAAAAAGCAGTTGCCATATTTTATTTTTAAATTAAATATGTAAATGTGATGTATATATTTGTTTTTTAGGATTTAATTTGATAAAAAAATTCAACCCACGAGGCTATGACCAAAAAATAAATAAAATAATTTGATCAAATTAAGAGCTTCATAATAGATCAAATTAAATCCTCAACAATTTTATTAATGGTTAAACTGACCAATTGAGCTAAGGGTTAAGGAGCTACTGAAGGTTCATGGTTCAAATCATGACAAAAGAGATTATAATATATTATTTACTGACAACTAACATTGCCTATAAAAAATCCTCAACAATTTTTTCAGCTGGTATATATAACATTTGTCCTATGGCGAACTAGAATTTCAGTGCTATCATTGTTCAATCACACGTAACAATTGAGGTCAATTATCATTATATATCAAAGAAAAGACAATGATATGATTTTCAAATACCTATTTTTTTTGGTAAGTTTTCAAATACCTATTTCAATTCAAACAAATTTGACAAAAATAAATTCATAGGTTTTCAAATGCAAAATACAATTTGTATATTTTCAAAAATAAAATACAGCCTACAATTAAAATTAAATTTCAATTTTTTTCGTACTTGAATCACTAATGCTCAACCCTTAATAAATTGAAATATATACATAGTTTGAATATAGAATATTAAATTTATTTTTAATTTGAAAGGAAATAAAAGTAAATTTACAAAGTGAAATGAAAAAAAAAATAGTTGAGCTGATTTTAGGTGTGAATTTGTTTGATGGACTTTACTCAATAAATAGCTAATAATATAAACATAGGTTTGGGAAAAATTGCCCTTCCACCCCAACACTTAACCCTTCACCCTTACAAATGACCTGATAATCCCATTTTACCCTTTTTGAATTTTATATATTATTATTTTTATTATTTATTTCATCTTTTCAAAATACACTATTCACTCTACAATTTGTTCCGGTGTAATAAACTTTCCAATTTTTTCAATCCTATTTACCGGAACACTTGATAAAAGTGTTCCGGTTTGTTTAATTTTCCAGAATTTTCTTTGCTGATGAATTTGATTATCTCCAATAGTTCTATGCTTTTGAAGCTCGAAGGCAGTGTTTTATGTGTTACTCTAATTAAATCCTATGAAATGTTAAAATTTGTACAATATGACAATGCATTACTCTTATGAATAAGTACTCTTATGAATACGTTGTTCCCTTCCTATTTAAAATGTTTCCCTGTTTTTTTTAGAGATGCTGAATGCTTGTTTGGACCAAATACGTGCCAACCCCTCTGAACGGTAACCAAAGAAAATTACACAACACCGGAACAGTTTTTAGTGTATTATGGTTTTATTGGTTTTGTTTAGTAACAAACCGGAATAGTGTTCAAATCTTTTCCGGTAACAATTTATGAAAAAATAAACAAATCGGAACACTTTTGAACACTGTTCCGGTAACAATTTTTGGAAAAATTAAACAAACCGGAACACTTTTATCAAGTGTTCCGGTAAATAGAATTGAAAAAAATTGGAAAATTTCTTACACCGGAACAAATTGTAAGGGTGATATAAAGTATTCCAAAAAGTTAAAATGAATGATAAAAATAATAATAAAAAAATTCAATTGTCAAAAAAAAAATAAAGGGTAAAATAGGATTATCAGATAGTTTGTAGGGGTGAAGGGTTAAGTGTTGGGGTGGGAGGACAATTTTTCTAGGTTTGGTTCATTGGTTTTTTGGTTTCTAAAAATTAAATTCAAGAACCGAACCAAATTACATTAGTGTTAAATTGGTTTTATTTTTTATCCAAACTATAAAAATTGATTTTTTTTTTGTTTGGATTGATTTGGATTTTCGATTCAATCGGTTTTTTCTAATCAATTTACACCCCCTGCCAGTGGATGGTAGAGTTTAACAATGTACATGAAATTTAACAAAAGAATATTGATAGGAAACGTTGAGATTATTGTTCTAACAATGTACATGAAATTTAATTTTTCTGTTTTTAAAGACAATCACATGAATTTCCCTGCACATCAATACTCTTCATTAACACATCTTTTACTTTCAATAGAAGCCTATTAGACCTCTCACCCCCAACATAATCTAATTGTAGTACATGATTATTGTGATTTTCTATATAAGACAATAATACGTGATATAAATGATACATGACTCCTATCCTTTCAAAAAATGCATTTAGTTCTCAATCAAATGTATTGCCTTAATTTCTAACTTATCTTTTTTATTTTATTTTTAATTTAATGTACCTAGCTTTTGTTTGCCAGTGAGTTCCATTTTACATGTAAGATACACCAAAAGTTCCTAGAATAGTAAAATCTGTTGTTTCAACATAACATAGAGAACAGAACAGATCACTCATACAGCTGAAATAAAAACCATCACAAGAAAGATTTCTCTTACACACTTAAAAAGTTAAATCCTAATAATTATGCTCATAAACATTGAGAGCCAAAACATGAAACTTAGGAAACAAAAACAACTAGTTATTCATTCCCCTAATCGGTAGAATGTTTTTCTTATAAATTACAATCTGTGCACGACACTCCTCTGCTTTGACACCAATGTTCTCAATTGCTCCGGTAGTTAAATCAAGACAAACTAGTTCATCATCAGCATCTTTTCTGAAAAATATATCGCCATTCATACCTGCTCCTATAGATTCTATCCTGCCAGAAAAGGGACCAAGATCAAAGAGTCTAGTCCATGAATCATTGACACCGGGTTCCCCCAAAATTGCAATTGATATGTGGTGAGAAGACGACGCAGTCTTAACATAGCTAGTGATCATAGCAACAAACCCATTTAACTCGGTTAAATGTCTAACAGCCCTTTCTAAATTATGCAAATCTGAAGGTAATATTGTAGTGACAGGCATTTCAGTGGACAAGTTAAAAGATACCACATATGTGTATGTTTCCTGAGGATACGATTGGCCATACCTTTGTTTCCCACACCAATGACACACCCCATTCAAGTACACAGCATCCGAACACATGTATTTCTTTTGCATATCAACATGAAGTCTCTTCCAAGAATTATTTCTTAGACTATATATATCCCAAAAGGGACCAGACGGCACATCGTAATCTTCCGTACTTCCAATATAATCAACTCGTTGAATAATCTTATAGTCATCACTAACAGGATCATAACCAAATCCATGAATACTATAATGATTTTCATATTGATGAAAAAGTCTAGCCCTATTTTCACGAACACGATTCAATTGTTCAGTAGCCGGATTCCATAATACAATATTCGACTGATTTTCAATATCATAAATACAAAGAATGCCATTAATAGCCGAACCTAAAATCTGATTTTTATAGTAACCCTTTCCGTCGAAAGGTTGTGGCCAATTCATCTGCACTTTATTCTCAAACCTTTCACCGGAAAGCAAATTCAACTTCCATTCATGATCAGCACTATCATAATGGTTAAGGAGGAGAGACGCTCCGTCATACAATGAATGATATTTTGAAATCAAATTTTGGTAAAACATTTTCATGAAAGACGGGTTTTCAAGTAAAAGAGCCCATGATTTGCGTACACAAATAAGCCGATTCACAGATTTTAAAGAAAGTTTTGACAAAATTGAGAAGATGATATCTTCGGGAACATTGAGAGTACTAACCTTGTCAATTGTTGGAGCCATGGGTTTCTCAAACTTGTGAATATGAAAAGCAAAAGGAAGGAATGTGAATGGCAAGTGGTACTAGAAAGCAAAGGGAATGTGAGTAGTTAACAGAGAAAATGAAACGTTTGTGTTTGCATATTCAGGCCAAAGGTCTCGTATTTGTGTTTGCATTTATATAGGCATTTAAAGATTTTAACCTACTTTCTAAATAAATAAATAAGAAAATTACTAAACCGGATATTCATGGTGAAAACTAAAAAGATTATAATTTGTCAAAACAATTTTAACCGTTTAAAAGTTCTAGTTTTATAAGGAAAAAATACATAAACTACTTGGTCAAATGTCCATGATTAAAGTACGAACTCCGATCCTTCCACTTTATTTATGTGAGTTTTGATTATTTGTCGGTTCGTCTACATATCCAAAATAATACTCACTCCGTCCTATAATGTAAGAGAAAATACAAAAATTACACTTATTAAGAAAAAACAAAATATAATGATTGAGAGTATGTTTTTTTTAAAAATTTGTATGGAAAGATGTAAAAATAATTTTTATTGATTGTTGGTTATAAAAAAAAGTAAAAGAGAAAATAATTTTTTTTTGAAAAGATAAATGTTTGGACTTTTTCTCTTATATTTTGGAAAAAAATATTGAATTATTTTCTCTTATATTATAAGACGGATAATTTTTTTTAAACTACCAATTAAAGCATTTGCAATGCAATTTAAATCAGTTTTGAGATAAAAAAATTATCTGATCCGAAATAAATCCCATTTATATAAAATTTATTTTCTTCTAATTAAATCCAATTAAATTAGTTTAGTTTATGTTGATTTTTGGATATTCAAAATATATTTATAAAATAATTTCAATTCATATTTTGACTTCACATCTTACCAAAAAAAATATATTAACATTTCACATAGACGGTAAATTTCCTTACCAAAAAAAAACATAGACTGTAAATTTATAAGTTTGATAACATTAAATACAGTAAAAAAAATCTTATAGAATAAACACAACCAATCATTTTTATTTAAAAATTGACCACAACTCATGACATTTTTGTGAGGAAAAAGAATAGTTTAAAACAGAAATAAAAAAAATAGATATGCATCAAAAAAATTCAAATTTACTTTTAAAGTAATTGACTATGAAAAACTGTCTAAATTTATCCCATGATAACTCTTTAACTTCTGGTTAAATTTAAATGGTCTTTTAATCTATGTAACTTACATTTTTTGTTTTTAATTCCTAATTTATTTTTAGAATTCATACCTAAATATTAAAATTATTTTAATTTTAGATTAATTTCAAAAGAATATAGAAATTAAAAACAAAAACACAGAAATTCACAAAGATAAAAAAAACCATTTAAACCTTAACTTCTTAACTTCTCACGGTTGAAAATAGTGTAGATAACCCTAGAGTATTAAGTATATATAGAGGGTAATGAGTGAGTATTAACTGTGATAGTGTGGTAATTTAATGTCTCTCCTCTATGTAGTTGTTGTACTTGTACCTAATGATAGTAGTAACTCTTTAACTTTTGGTTTAAATTGTTCTTTTTTCTCACAAAACTTTTGGTTTAAATTGTTTTTTGATTCACATAAGTTAACGTGTTTTTATTTGTTTTTAATTCTTAAATTATTTTTGGAATTTATCTTTGAATATTAAAATTATTTTAATTTTAATCTCTAGAACTAATATTTAGAAATTAATTTTGAAACAAGAAATAAGGAATTAAAATAAAAAACACATTAATTCACAAAGAGAAAAAAACCATTTAAACCTTAACTTTTTAACTTCTCACGGTTGAAAGTAGTGGAGTAGATAACCCTAGAGTATTACTTCCTCCGTCCCAAAATGTAAGCAAATTTGACTTTTTAAGTATATTTGACTATTGATGTATCTAGTTCATATTATGGACCAAATACATCAATAGTTAAATGTATCTAAAAAGTCAAATTTACTTATATTAGTAACTATTAAGTATATAGAGGGTAATGAGTAATTAACTGTGATACTGTGGTGATTGAATGTCTCTATGTAGTTGTTGTACTTGTACCTAATGAAAAGTTAATGTACACTAATCTGAAATGAAAATTTAGTGGCTCGATGATGTGTACGGTGATTGCACCAGCATTTAATGGACGGTGGGAGTACTCAAGTGTAAATCAGATGCCTAATTTGCTTTTACTCAGCCTAGACTTGGACCTCGTCTCAATGTGCTTAAGAGTAAGATATGAATTTGTTCATTTGGTTAGACCAACCGGATAGTTTTTGCAAAATTTTCATCTTTTATTTTTTTATTTTATGATTAAGTTTGAGCTTTTATCGCAGTTGTGTTCGATAGAGAACTATAATTACTTAATGTCAAAATTCTTTTCAAACTCTAGACTATATTAAAGTCTATTTTTCTAGGAAACAAATAGGTGAAAACAAAAAAAAAATTGTCTCTAATTTTACTTTCTAGTTTCTTCATCCGTTTTTGGATCACTTCTCAATGATATGACACATTCGATTAGGGGCGGCAACACTATGGGTTTTTTGTTGATATATAGTCAAGGTTTTAAAAATTGATTCGTCACCGAAACACTTGTTACACCTGCGACGAAACATTATTACGGCCGCGAGATAATGCATAGTTAAAGAGTTCTATTTTTTCAATTGAGATGGATAAAATCACATCCTTTAGTACAAATATGAAAATAAATTACGTAGTATACATATATGTGATAGTAAAAATGATTTTAACAAGAATTGTGCGATGTGATTAATTCACACAGCGACAACCACAATTCCTTACACAACATTTGACGCAAGAAATCTTTGATGCGATTGCGACCTTAATTAAATCTGAGAAATCTTTCACGCGACCGCAACCTTTACCGCGACCGTTATTTAAAACATCGACTATAGTTACCTTCACTAGTCCGAGTGCGCAAGAAGTAATAATATAGTAGCAAAAATACCTTGATGGTCTTTTATTTTATTTATTTGTAACACTTTGATTATTTGTCTTTTGTTTGTAATAAATTAATTTTTTATCTTTTGCATTTGTAACACTTTAATCTTTTATCTTTTGTTTGTAATAAACTGGTCCTTTATTTTTTTTTTATAAAATGCACACATAAACCCTTTTTCTCATTTTGTTAATAAAAAAAACAATACTTTTATTTTATAAAATTATTTAATTAAAAATAAACTTATGAAGATATGAAAATGTTCATCCTCATGTTCTCCATCTTCATCCTTCTTCTTCATCATATTCCTTAAAAAATAAAAATAAAAATATTCACTTGAAATATACCTCCAATTTGCTTGCACGTACTATTATCTTCTTCTAAAATCAAAATTTAAAATCCCCAAATTACAATAAATCCTAAATTTATCAAATCTACCAAATGAGAAACGTCTAATCAGGAGGAATATGATGAATTTCCCTTTACCCCGCTCCAATGTAACAAACTAACAGGACTAGGATAAACCCGCTTGGGTTGGTTTAGTGGTGTTGGCTTGAGTTCACGGAGTTTGTTCCTCACAAGATCTCAGGTTCGATTCTCACTGGTGACAATTTCGGTGGGTTAGTCTATACAGAACAAAACTCTAACTTTAAATGAGTCACCGCAAGTGGACGGTTGAATTGGTCCTATCGAATTAGTCGATCTTTAATCCAGATACTGAGCTTTCAAAAGCTTTCAAAAACAGGACCAGGATATACAAATCTACAAACACCATTCAAATTATCACCACCAAGTCCATCTTGATTCCATCTATTATCAATAGCTTCAACATTTCCAGCAAAAACAAGTAAAAATGGTGGCAATGATCCAAATTCATAAATCCTTTTTTTCTTCTGTAATTCCATCCGGTGCACCAATTACTTTTGGTGGATTTGTAAGTATATTTCAAGTGAATGTTTTTTTTTTTTTAATTTTTTAACGAATATGACGAAGAAGAAGGATAAAGATGAAGAACATGAGGATGAACATCTTCATATCTTCATGAATTTCTTTATTTTTAATTAAATAGGTTTTTTAAAAAATAAATTGTTTTTTTAATAACAAAATGAGAAAAAAGGTTTATGTGTGCCCTTTATAAAAGATAAAAAATTAATTTTTTACAAACAAAAGATAAAGGACGGACGATAATGTCATTAGTATAAAAATATCTTTATAAAAGAAGGTTTAAGTCAGTTGGACTTGCCACCTGACTTAACAAGTCACGCGGTGGCAAATCCGTAAATAAATTCAAGTTTGTTAGGTCAGGTGCACTTAAACCTGACTTAACAAAGATTAAATAAAAAATATATAATTCGTATTAAATTGTTTAAGTCACGTATATTGAGCAACTAACTTAAGAAACTTATTTGTTAATTCAGGTATTTGTCACCTGACCTAAGATGTATTAATTATATTAAACAAAAAAAAATTTAAATGTGTCTTTAGTAGGATTCGAACCCGATACCTTTTTTTGAAAATTTAAGTAAATTGCTTAAGTCGCGTATATTGAGTAACTGACTTGAGAAATTTATTTGTTAAGTCAGGTATCGCTCACCTGACCTAAGAAGTATTAAATATATTTAATAAATTAAATTTCAATGTGTGCTTAGTAGGATTCGAACCCGATACCTTTTGTTGAAAATTTAATTAAATTGCTTAAGTCGCGTATATTGAGTAACTAACTTAAGAAATTTGTTTGTTAAGTCAGGTATCGCTCACCTGACCTAAGAAGTATTAATTATATTTAACAAATTAAATTTTAATGTGTCCCTAGTAGGATTTGAACCCGATACCTTTTTTTTGAAAATTAAATTAAATTGCTTAAGTCGCGTATACTGAACAGCTGACTTAATAAATTTATATGTTAAGTCAGGTCTCCCTCACCTTACCTAAGAAGTATTATTTATATTTAACAAATTAAGGTGGGGTTATTCAATTGGGATTTCGATGGATTTTAAAAGACTTTAAAGACTTTTTTATGATAAAAAAATCTTGTGTTATTCAATCAAGATTTTTTAAAAAAGTAAGCAAATCTTGTGTTATTCAATCAAAACTTTTATAAAAAATAAGCAAAAGTTTTTTAAACAAGTCTCTCAAAATCTCACAGAATCAATATAATCCCACAAAGTCTTTTAAAATCTTCAAGACTTTTTTATCATTAAAAAGTCTTTTAAAATCCATTGAAATCCTAATTGAATAACCCCCCTAAATCTCAATGTGTTCTAAGTGGGATTCGAACCCCATAGTGCTTCAAAAAAAAAACATACTTTTTAATTTTTTTTAGTACGTACCTTTAAATTTTTTTAACAATATATAAATAAAAAAAAATATAGAAAACACTTTGAAAAAAAATGTTTGTTACAAAAAATAAAATCTGTGTTCTTATCTTATTTCTCAGATAAATAATAGTAAAACTCTTCTTTTTTTCAAAACTCATAAAACCTTCAATCTGGTACACGCAAAACCCAAAGTTCAATCGACGGAAAACTTTCTCTTCTCTCGCGATCTGAAACGGAGTACAATTCACATATGAAAACGCAAAACATAACTCTTCTCGACAGAGTTCTCACAGAAAACACAAAACACTTCTTGTCGACAAACTTCGATCTGAAAACGAAGTACCCAAGCAACATACTATCGCTGCAACAAAGTTCAAACTATTCGATTAGGAAAAACAGAAGCATAAAGTTCAATCACTACAACATTAGCAACAAACTGTTCCAATCACTGTAAATCGGTCTATCTATCACTGAAAGTTGTTCTACTGCCGATAAATAAAACCCCACACTTTCTGGAAGGAGCTACTCATTCATATGTATGTAATTTTTTAACACTTACTTTTAATTTTTTGTTGTTGTGATATTTCAATTTCTGTTTCTAGTTGCTATTTATGTTGTTGTTGCCGTGGATATTATTATTTTGCTATTCCAGTTGTTTTATACTGATGAAAGTTGTTGATTTGTGAAATAGGTAATAATAGTAACCAACTATAACAAAGTCTGGATGTGTATTTGATTTACTTGAATAGACTTGAACATTAGATTACATAAGTGCAGAGTACGAGAAAGAAATTAAAGATTTATTTTTCTTAGAAGTAGTTATGGATCGTAGTTGGATGAAAGCTAATCATTTAAGTGCAAAGTACGAGAGAGGAATTGAGGATTTATTTCAATATGCTTGTGAAAGACTTCCTAATAATAATGGAAAGTTTTATTGTCCTTGCGTTAATTGTTTGAATAGAGATCCAATATGGTTTCTTTTGTAGTCATCATTGGCAATTGCTCATCATTAGTCCTAAGAAGCTTGAAGTAACTTTTTTATGTTCATCAAGAAAGAAGCCGGATAAGAAAATCTATGAAATTGTTGAAATGTAAGTATTCAACATGAACTTTGTGATATGTTTTATGATAGATATCTATAATGAATATTTCTTTATTGTAGAGCTTTGGAAGATTATAACAATTGTTACAAGGTGTGAGAAAGCAAAAGAAAGTAGAATGGTTATATCCGATCGTAAGTTGTTAACTTATTATTTAAATGAATGATTAATTGATATATATTCTATAACAATTTTTGAATAATATTTATTAACGTCCACATATGAACATATGCAATTTTAGAGTCAAAAGCAACAAGTTAGTTATGAGTGCGGCTATTATGTAATGATTCACATGTTAAACATTGTTTCCGCTAGTATTGTTGGTTCATGGACCCAAGTAAGTACTAAAAAATTTGTATCAAAGTTGTATCAATTAATTAATACTGTTATTTATCTAATTTATGTAAACATTTATTTATTAAGATATATCGGGACTCAAATTCATTTAATAAGGATGAAGTTAAAAAAGTTCAAGAACGCTGTGCAAAGATGATTTCTGAACATGTTGAAGCAAGTGAGAATGTAGGATCTTTTGTGGTCTTTAAGGTTTCTTGTTTTGATTGTCTCTTGACAAGTACTTAGTTATTGTTTCATATAAGTAGATTTTTTTTGTTGACAAAGTTTCATATAAGTAGTTAATTACTCTTATTTATGTTTTTTTGATAAGACAAACATTTATCTAAGTGTAACAAATCTTATCCTGCGTGATTGTTTATATATTTTAATCACAATGTTATGTTTTAATTTAGTATGATATTATTTTTACTTATATGGTTTTATTTTGAAATTTAGGTGAGATATAGAACGACACAAGTTATGGTGCATAAGTCATGCTTATGCACCGTGCATAAACATTCCATATTGTTTAGTGCACCTCCCAAATTTCTAGTACACCCCCAACTATATTGTTAAGTGCACCCCTCAAATTTCCAACAAACCCCCCAAATTGGAGGTGCACTAGAAATTTGGGGGGTGCACTAAGCAATTTGGTTGGGAGTGCACTAGAAATTTGGGAGGTGCATTAAACAATTTTCATTGTTTATGCACGTTGCATAAGGAAAAAGCTTATGCACCATAACCACTCCCATATAGAACATATGATGTTGCATTATATTTATGGTTATGAATTGTTGTTGGTTGCAGTAAATTCAACACATAAATGTGCAGTAAAAAATATGATATTATAAATAGAGGAAAAAAAAAACTGCCAAGGAATAATAAAAAAAAAGAACGTCTTAGGTCGGTTAAACATATCCGACTTAAAAACAATCTTCCTAAGTCAGTTGCACGCGCCACAGGTTGTTATGAAAACTAAAGCTTCTTAAGTCGCATAAAATTTACCCGATCTAATTACTATTTCTTAAGTCGGGTCAAAATTCGACTTAACATGTCAAAACTTGTTATGTCAAGAATTGTTAAGTCATGCGCGGAACTGACTTAAAATGTCACTTTTAAATGACTTAACAAGCGTTTTCTTAAGTCAGGTCAAAATGCGACTTAACAAGTCAAAACTTGTTATGTCAGGAATTGTTAAGACACGCGCGCAACTGACTTAAAAAGTCATTTTTAACCGACTTAACAAGCATTTTTTGTACTAGTGTGTATTTTTGCCTAATATAATCATATACTCCGTTAGTTTTTTTTTCAAAAAACTCAAAATCATCGAAACTTCTCTCAAAATCCCAAAATTTGAAATGCCATCAAATCCACAATCTTCTTTGCATTTGTGGTCAAAAACATCTCACACCAAAGTGTATTACTTGTGATAAAATCGTTTTTATTATTTCTTCTAAATATGATGAATCATTTGTAAATCACTATGACCCTATCCGGATAAGATGTGTGAATCTTTTTATGTTTAACATTTCAGATAAGACGCACACTGTCGTCCTGTGCATCGCACGACTGTGTAAGTATTAAGGCGTGCGACATAGGATTAATGTTGGACGGCACACAACCGTGTCTTAGGGCGCCATGCCAACGTTCTACAATGTCGTGTAAGTTTACTATACGATTTTGTAACCAATTTTCTTCACAAATACTTAACCTTCCATGTTCTTGGGTATTGGACACGTTTTTTTGTTTGCTACGTACCATAGGTATATTGGGCTTCATTTGGTACAAAAAAGGCATCTTGATGAGTGATCAACTTGCAAGAAATCTCCACATTCTTCCAAAAATCTCTCATTTCTTAATTTGCTTGTCTTGACGACCTAAAAATGGAAAAGAAATAAAAACGAGTAAATAGTTCTACAAAGTATGCTAAAAAGCATAATTTATTTAGGGTGAATTCTTAGGTACCCATCTTAGATGGAAGGATACCGATACCATGATGATTTGGATACTATGTGGCACTGTATTAAATGTTAGATTTTTTTTTTTATATTTTCTATATTAACCACTATTTTTTAATATTTGCAAATATCTCCTTCCTACAAATATAATCATAAATTAGTATTATTTAAGGAAACTTTGATTTTTTTTAGAAATATACATAGTTTTTCCTCAGCTATTTACTCTCCTAGAGAATCAAACATGCTTGCATAATCCAACACTTCCATTTGAAAATCATATATGTTGCCATCTTCCTTCATTTTAAGATCTTCAAATTTTGTTGTGAGAAGCTGTAATTTTGCCATTTTTACTTTGGATGTACCTTCTTGATTTGTCTTCAACATATCCCTTGCAACTTTAGCCACAATACACTTTTTAATGAGTCTGAACATGTTCTTATCAACTGCATTGAATATGGCATTCAATGTCTTGTTATTTCCATATGCAAGTTCATCTTCTTCTTTGGACCAATCCTCTATTGGCTTCAAGACATCATTAACTTTTCCATCTTTGTTAATGATCATAGGTGGTTCCCACTTCTTCATAATAGACTTCCATGATTTGTTGTCCAAAGACATGAGAAACATGATCATTTTAGGTTTCCATCCATCATAGTTTGTACCATCCAGTATAATGTGTGCACATGTACTAGACTTGCAATACAAATAATAAAGTAACAAATAATAAAAGAAGTAAATAACACAAGGAAATTGTTCACCCAATAATTCGCTGCAACGTTAACTAATCTGGGGGCATACCAAGCCAGGAAGGAAATCCATTAGTGTAATGTTATTCCTAAGCTATCTGATTTACACCTCAGTTTACAACTTAAGAACTCGTCAATACCCGTGCTATATTTCTACCTAGGTACCCCATAGGTAAGAGAAACCCATCTCACTCCCAATACTAAACACTGACCAGTGTAATCTATGACAAATACAATCAAAGGTAGAGAACACTCTCCAAACAAAAGATATACTACTCGTACTTCAAAGCTTAGAGTAGTAAACAATATTCCTTGCTCAAAAGTTTTGGATTATAACACAATAAACTCAGTCCTTATACAAGCATCAAGGTGACACAAGCAAAGGCTCACAAATAACAAGAACAACAAGACTCAAACCCTAAAAACTCTATTCTTCAATGACGGCTTAAGTGAATATTAGGTTTAGTCTTCACACATATATATAGTCTTCTGAGTAGCACAGGTTGTAGACGTGTCTTGTAATAATTCTGACCCAAGAAACATAAAATTGAATCATATAAAATATTTCCATAATTGGAAAATACTTTTTACAAAAGAATTAGGGTTACAAGTAATCCTAATGGTTCACATAGAGCGCGCGCCTTGGCCAGCAAGCTAAGCAAGATAAGAGCAAAATAAATCATCATAAAAGATATGGCGCGTAAATATGCTCAGTACTTCCAGAGTTCCATGATGTGTGCACATTATATTGCACATCATTTGAGATGTGTGCACATTACACTCCACATTGTGTTTTGCCAAAAATGAGACCAACACAAAAACACCAACAATTAACATTTGTCAACTGCTATCAATAACAATAATATTTTTATTGTGACTTTCCTTTTTCTCACCATGAAAATTTATACATTATTAATTATTTCTTATTGTAGTTAAGAGACATTTTATAATAATTATAATTTTCCCATGATTATATTTTTTTACATTATAAATTGATCAATTTTATATTTGTTAATTGGACAAGGTGAAATATGTCTGCACTTGAGTTTGTATATGTTATAACTTTATTTCTTTCCTTATTTCTTTCCTCATTTTTTTAAAACTTTCACCTTAACTTCTAATAAAATCTAATATGCTCTTTTTTTCATTACAGTAATGTATCAATGTCGTACCCACTCTCAATGTGAAAAAATAATTAAGTGTAAGCCTCCAAAGATTCCACAGTGTAACAATCATTTCAAATGTATTTGTTGGTCTCCAAGAAATGAAGTACTTGAGTAAAGAGAGTGCACGGAGTCCCTATATGGTAGAATGATTTCTTGCACTATCAAAAGACCAAACAATTTATGATAAAATATCCCAAGATATTTCATTTACATATCTTTTAATTTATTTTGATATCTTTTTATTTTGTTATTTTTAATTTCACATACTATGCAATTATATCTTTGTAATATAAGATGGTGTAATAAAATGATAGTATTTAAATTGAATTCTTCAATTAAACCTTTTCTTATAATATTGTTTATTGTAATATATTTATACGTAATACCCTTAGTTTCATATTCGCCAATTTTGAATGTTCATCGTCAGATAATTGTCTATTTTGTATTCTTATCGTAAACATTTTAATGTGTAACAACAAAGCTATACTTATATGAAAATTGATGTGTGTTAGATTAGCAGTTTCTATTTGGTGATAAGCTCAATAAGACAGTTAAGCTCTTAGTTAGTTACATGATTAGTTGAGAGTAGTAAGCTTTGTTGTTTTGTTGATTGGTTCAGTTAAGCTAAGTTTCTGTTTGGCGCGCAAAACCGTTAGTTAGTTACATTCATCTCTTTCCCTCTGATTATTCCTTTATCTACTTCCATGGTAGAATCTTTGTTCCACCATCAATCCCCAGAGTTCGATGGTTATCATGACCACAGACAATACTTATGGAAAACCTCCTTCATTCGAAGGATTACTGGACCTTGATTGAAAATCGTGTCATGGTGGAGCCACCCAATGCCACAACTGAGCTACGTCAACAAGCTACATAAAGCAAACTGCGTGATTTAAAGGTAAATTATTACTTGTTCCAAGCTATTGATTGAACAATCATGGAAACAATCTTGACTCATGACAAAGTTCGCGACATTTGGGAACGAATGTGCAAGAAATATGAAGGATCCACAAAGGTAAAACATGCTCAATTACAATCTCTGCGTCGTGAATTTGAAATTCTTTGCATGAAAGAAAATGAATCTGTTGATGAATATTTTGCAAGAACTCTAGTTAAAACTAATCATATGAGTGCAAATGGTGAAGCATTAGATCAAACCAAGATTGTAGAAAAAGTGTTAAGATCCATGACCTTTAAGTTCAATTATGTTGTGTGTTCTGCAGAGGAATCTAATGATGTCACTATTATTCCATATTTTTGACACATCGCATAAGTTTGCCTAAGAGTGTGAAAATTGATAAAGACACGCAATCTGACGAAGTCATAACTAATTGGTGAAATTGTCGAAGTCGCCATAAAAGTCGTGAAGAATAGTCATTTTTACAACAATGCAATGTTATTAGATGAATAACTTAGTAAAATTTCTCTAAGTTATTTTCCTATATAACTTAGTAAAATTTTAGAGAAGTTCCTGTCTCTTTAAACTAAATCAATTCGACAAAATCGATTGAAAACTAACGAAAGTATTTAAGATTTGCATGAAAACGTCGCAAGGACACGAGTCTCACCAGTATTATTGCATTTCAAGACTATGTGTTAGGCTTAGATTTAGTATAAATATGGTGCATGTAGGCAGGCATTGGTGGTGAGAAAATCATTGTACACAAAATCTTGTAAAGTTTTAAAGTACCTAACACATAAGAAACAAAATTATAAGATATCATGTACGTTTTCTTCACAGACTTTTACTTTTCTTTGTAATCATTTACATTCAATGTAATTGATATTCAAGTCTTTTACTTGCTTTCAATTTACAGTCGAATTCCTTTACATTTCAGTCAATCTACTTGTTCTTCATTTACTTGTTCTTTAATTCCATTTCTGCAAGTCATTTTTAAACTACAATCACTGTATTGTATTTTATTTGGTCAATCTTGACTAAAAACAATTTTTACAATAAAAAACAAACTCTTTTGATCACAATCAATGACCTTAATCATCGGAAATAAATACATTTTCAATTTACCAACATGTCCCGAGATTTACTAGTTGATCTCACAAACACATTTTAAACTAGCGTTTGTTTATTAAATTTCTCAGTAAACAAATTGGCACGCCCAGTGGAAATAGTTTGCGCATATTTGAAATAAATTTCAAACTTTTTGAAGAAGTTATTTATTCTGTGTTGTTTTGAAATTGTTGTTTGTGCCATATTTATTGTGTTTCTTGTGTATGCTATTAAGAAGTGGTAGATAACTTCTAGAAATGGTGAGACCACCCCCTAGATATGTCAATAACAACATCAATAATAATAATATTAATAACAATAATGGTGATTATTCTGCGCAAGAAACAGAGAATAATAACCAACATGATGGTGGTAGGAACTCCCCTCCTTAGACAATATTGATGGAAACGTCAGATACAATGGGTTGCTTAGAACAATCCCTATTTCGACAATAATAGGGTCTACCATCCGTACCAGTAGGACTTAGTGCACCAACTGCTGGGGGCATGTTTGATTTTAGATATCAACAAGTGCCTCCTTTTAACATGAATAGAGAATTTACCTATGGTACGCCAACGTCCATGATGGCAGGTTATTTCTCTCATTTTGCCAGCTATAGAGATGTCGCGACGATAGTAGGGTCACTTTAAACTTAGGGCAAAAAGTAGTAGATGAATATTTAGATTTTCGTTGATTTTGTCACTTTATTTTATTCATTCATGTACTTAATCGGCCATAATTTCTTGGTGGCAACTGAGATGCACGAAATTAAGGATCTTGAGCTATAAATATGACCTTATGTTGATAGAAATCATCAAGCTTTCACTTTGTAATTCAGATTTATTTCAAGTTATACTGTTTTTGTATATTTATAGTTGTAGCAATACTCACTATGTGCGAGTAGGTCTCTTCATCTTAAGATTATGGAAAGTTGTCTAAGAATATACTTTTCATAATCCATTCTTTTATGTTTTATTGATAAAATTTCTAAACAATACTTATTCAATCTACTTTTTGTAAAACCTTAGGCAATCATACTAAAGGACCTGAGATTTGAAAGCGTTGATGTCAGAACCATATGATTGGACAAGTAAATTTACTCAAGAATATATAGATTAGGGTGCTTAATGGATTCTTGCGAAGTGGTAAACCACGAAATTGGAGATCGTCTTGGTTCAGATTACTTATATGTGGATTTCTCGTTAAACACCTTGAAAGAGGGCATATATATTTAAAATAATTTACTTTGGTATTTGTTTTTAAAATGAATTTCCATGGCAAATGTAAAAAAATTAGATTTTGAAGTATATTTTGGTGATGACATATACTCCCTCCGGTCTCATATATATAAGCAACAAAATAAAAAAGTTGAAAGTCTCAAATATAAGTAAAAGTCATCTAATTATCATTACATTTAATGTCACAATTCCAAGTATACACTTACTTTTTTCACATTCACGTATTTTTAACGGTTTCTAAAGTAAAAAAGTAAAGGTAAAATTAGAAATATTGTATGACTTAAATGTATTTGGACATTTTGTTAAAGGGTGATTTTTTTATAAATTTGCTTATATATATGAGATCAGATGGAGTATATCCTAAGATATTTGATTTTTATTAATTATTTAATAAAACCAAACCAAATCAACTCACTACAATTTTACAACTTTTTATAAACATGTAAACTATAGAAAAAACATATAACTTGTATGTCATAAGTTCTCGTGAGATCGATATTTTTATTACGAGTGTAGTGCACTTGCGGCCTATCAACGACCTGTAATTCTAAAGTACATTTATTTTATTGTAAATTTATCTTATTTTAATTTGAATTTTATACATATGAAGGTTTGGTGAACAGAGTGCTAATAATTCAGTTGGCCAGTATAATAATGGTTGAGTTTAGTTTGACAGTTTGTACATGGTTTGGTTTAGTCCGGCGCGCACACACACAGAACCAGTGAACCGAATAAGATCAGTATGGTTTAAGCAAACTGATCAATTTTCTTTCCTCAATTAAACCATGAATAGGACTAGTTACACCATTGAGAATATAGTACATTGATATTGAGAATATAGTACATTCATCCTAAAGAAAGAGTGACTCTTTTTCGGAACCCCGAGATAATGCAGGGGGAAAAAGGTAGCAAGAAGTCCACAGATTTAATTTGTTGTATTTCAACTGCTACTCTTGGGGTAGGCTTTACAACCTTCGCATCTGGTAATTCTTTCGATATAAGCTCCTGCAATTGATAGCCATTTGAAGATAGAATCATTATTTAGCTACAAAAAAATAAAAAGAGATATACTTTTGCTTTTTCGATGAAAATATTTTAGTTTTGTATGTCTCTTTACACTAAAATATTTTCATTTTTAGGTTAGATGTTTGTCCTATAGCCTTTATCAAATCAACACCTTAGGTCATGCTAGTTTTGATAATTAACTCTTCTCTACTCATTCATGCTAGTTATATCAAAGTCATTTAAGCTCCATTTGGATTAATGGAATATAATGGAATGGAGCGCTGCAAAATAGAGCAAAGTGGAATGGAGCAGAACAGAAGAGAAAATTGAAGGAAAGTGGTAGTATGCGATGGAATTCATTCCATCCTATTCCATTCCATTGTTATTTTTAAAATCCAAACAATGGAACACTAATCCATTCCATTCCATCGATTCAAACTTAGCCTTAGGGTCAAGATATTTATCATGTTTTTTATGATTACTATTTATGTACTTGATTGTTATTATTGGAAGATCCATAGGGGATTGTTTTCTATCTTCTAGTCTTTTATGATGAAAAAAAAATTGATTTGGTGTTTCAATTCACACTTTATAGAGCGGTAACTTTTATGGCTTCACATTATATCCATCATCACAGATCTTGTGTTTATACTTCCCAATATGATGGAACTGTTCAATGTAAAACAGACAAATTATCGAAACCACTCTAACTCTTTTTCCATCGTATCACTCCTAATTGTTTTTTAAATAATGTTGTTCTTACTACTTCTGAGTTCTGACCATATTAGGTAGACGCTCTCATGTATTCTTAAACATATTTTATCCCCCATCAATCGCTCCACCCATAACCTCTTTAAGTCTTAAGAACTATGTACTTGTTCATATGTGACTTAATAAACCATCAACTCGCTCCCACAAAAAGACTTCATCGGTTACTGATAGGGACTTGGATAAATGGGGTGCCTAAGACCTACATCATATAATATGGGATGCTCGATTGAGTGCTTAAGCGACTTAGATTTCGTTCCATAATAATTGGTTTTTAAGGCAGGATTCCGTAAGTCTTTGGTTCTTATCAAATGGTTTAGAGCCGGTGCCTATTGTCAGTGCCACAAAAAGATATATATTTACAGAAGGGCTGACTGGAAAGCCCGAGTGAAGTGTGACAGCATGAAGCTGCCAGGACGCCGGCTCTTAGGATGTGCTATTGAAGTGAGCAAAGCTGGAAAGAAAATAAAGACAAAAGCTAAAAAAAACTGTGACTATGAGGGGGAAGTGTCTTCAAAGTCATTGCCAATTATTTGCCAAAGGCTTCTTTCCGGGCGCTCGTGTAGGGCTCAATAGCCAATAAGTTGCTGATACTTATGGGAAAGAAAAATGATGTTTCTTATGGCCATAAATAACAGAAATGACACATTAAACAACTTATCTACTTATTGGAAAAAAATTAACCTTGAAAGATTCTATTGTTCCCTCTGACTAAATTTTTGCTGCAAGAGCCCCTTTGCTTTCTAGATCTCCATTTTTCAAATATAAGTAAAAGTCATCTAATTATCATTACATTCAATGTCACAATTCCAATTATACACTTACTTTTTTCACATTCTCGTATTTTTAACGGCTTCTAAAGTAAAAAGTAAAGGTAAAATTAGAAATATTGTATGACTTAAATGTATTTGGACATTTTGTTAAAGGGTGATTTTTTTTATAAATTTGCTTATATATATGACCAAACCAAATCAACTCACTACAATTTTACAACTTTTTATAAACTTGTAAACTATAGAAAAAACATATAACTTGTATGTCATAAGTTCTCGTGAGATCGATATTTTTTTTACGGCAATAATGTAGTGCACTTGCGGCCTATCAACGACCTGTAATTCTAAAGTACATTTATTTTATTGTAAATTTATCAGACTGTCACCTATCTTAAACCTGAGCCTGCATCAATGCATGTTGAAGTAAAGTCTAACACTCCCCCAACATCTCCTTTTCCCACGCCCATAACCCCTTCCCACACACCCATGCCTCCCCTCCTAATTGAGAGTAGTTCTGATACAACCTAATTCAGTTTTGATGATAACACAATATTAATGTACAATAGGGTATACTAAATTTTATTCTAAGTGTGCATGATTATAAGATATAATTTTATATACATTAAGGCTTAGAAGCTCTGAAACAAGTTAATTACAAGGATCTAAAGACTCTCAGAAGATGACTTTCTGAGCACTTCTGATAAGGTATCAGATGATACAATGTATCAAAAGATACAAGGCATCAGAAACTTATGTGCTTAGTGTAGTACCCGGCGCAAAAAAAAAAATATACAGATATGCAATGATGAAATGCAATGCACAAATGTAAACAATGAAGCCGCCACCATATTTTATTTATCCCGTGAGGGGAAAGGAAAATAATGATAAAACCGTGAAAAGATCGGGTTCGGGAGTTGGTTACATGAGGGGAAGACGTTAACACCCCCTCATATCCGTTGTAGTCAACGGGAACCATTTGAGGAATTTGGTTTGCATAAACAGAGATAACCGTATAAAAAGAATTAAATTACCGCATACTGAACAGAAAGGGAAAAAAAGTTTTTTATTATTTGGCTTGACGAGAGAGGCTCTCGCTCCTACGTATCCCCCAAGTACAATGAGGAACTCAAAGCTCACGTAGTTCTTCCTGAAAAGAAAGATTGTGTGTTGGTTGTTTTTAGTGAACGATGCTTAGGTCGCATTCCACTGATACAACATTATGCTTGTATGCTCGCTTCGGAGGCTTAAGCGTTTGTCTGTAGCAGGGGAATGGATAAAGCGCCATCCATTTAGGAAAAAGAAGTTGAAAAAAGATTTGACTGCACAAGGGCATTTGAAAAAAAGTTGACTGCGCAAGAGCAGGAAAACAATTGAGTGGCTTGATTGTCTTTTAGATTTTATGAGGAATTATTCAGTGAATGAGAATAGTCCTCAGTCGTAAGCCATGCGGCAAGTACTTGGACTATTCAAGAAATGAAAGTCATGCGTCAGACATCTCTCTTTTCATTCAATATTTTGTTAGTGTTTTACAAGCTTTCAAGTTCAGAAAAGAAAAAGAAAAAGAAAGGTAGAAAAAGAGAGAAATGCAAATGCATGAATGCAAATGACATATAATCAATAAACTGAACAATTAAAAATGCATCAAATATGAGCATATAAACAAGTAATCATGTATCAGACAAAGAGAAACGAATCATCAAGCAATTACAAGCAATCAGCATAACTCAGCCAAAAGGAGAAAAGTCAACTGTAATAAGTCAACAATAAAAGTCAACCAAAAAGTCAAACTAAAAGGTCAAGGCAAAAGTCAACCAAAAAGTCAAACTAAGAAGTCAAAGTAAAAGTCAACAGAAAAGTCAACTTAAAAGTCAAAGTAAAAAGTTGAGACAGAGACAAGTCATGCGTCAGGCTCTGTCTCGTTGTTTTTTGAAAGATTTTATTTCAAGTTTTAAAGTCTCGGTTTAAAAGTAAAATATAGCCAAAGTCATGCGTCAGAGACTAATTACTTTTAAACTGTTTTTATAGCCAAGTTCCAAGTTCAAAGCTCCGAATTAAAAATAGAATAGCCAAAGTCATGCGTCAGAGACTATTTATTTTTAATCCATTTTCGAATCTAAGTTTCAAAATCAAAAGCTTCGAATTAAAAATAAAATAGTCAAAGTCATGCGTCAGAGACTATTTATTTTTAATCCTTTTTCATTTCGAAGTTTCAAAATCAAAGGTTCCGAATTATAAATAAAATAGCCCGAGTCATGCGTCAGAGACTATTTATTTTTAATCCTATTTTCATATTAAAGTTCCAAATCAAAAGCTCCGAATTAAAAATAAAATAGTCAAAGTCATGAGTCAGAGACTATTTATTTTTAATATGTTTTTCAAATCAAAGTTTTCAGGTTAAGACAGATCACAGTTCGATATTCAGATAGTTAAATAATTGAGAAAAGTATTGTATGAACTTATAGATTTATCGAAGAATAAATAATTTATCGAAGGATAAACAATTTATCGTTGATAAATAAATTCAACGTTGAAACAGGGGGTGCGACAGTAACCTGGTGGATGTGCAAAACAGCAAAATAGATCAGCAAGATAGAGGCCAAGGCCCATTTTACAATTCAGCCCAGGAAGGGGTGCATTCAGCAAAAACGCAGGTGCAAGAAACAATAGACCTTTGATGATTCAGTGCGCGACATCAAGCGCATTCCACCGTAGAGACCAGTCACAATCATTGTTGGATACAGATCAAACATCCTCCATTTGATCAACGAATCAGACGCACCAGGATCAAAGCACAGATCAAACGTCCACGATATAAAGTTGCAGAAAGAAGGTGTATCCGTGTCTGTCGTCTTCTCCGGTGAGACACAAACGGCCGGCGCGGTGGTTCTCTACCGGAGGAAGTTACAGTGCGCCAAAGCTTGTGAAAACAACATCAATCTTGCTCGATTTTCTCCTCTTAATCCAAATCCAGTCTCTGTTTTCACCATAGAAGCTTGCAAATGGCCAGAACAGGCGCACGACCGAAAGAGAAGATAAACGCGAAAACGCGTTTTAAGACGAAATCAAAGGAGAACGATGATTGGGAGAGGTTTCTGATGATCCCAGGAATGATTATTAACTTGGATCGCCTTCGTTTCAATTTGAAATCGTGTTAAAATGAAGTTGTAAAAATCGGCCGAGTTTGGAGCTCCGATCTGCTCATTTATGGGTCTTTTTTGATGAAAATAACGACGGATTCATGTTCAGGAGATGATTAAGAAGCTATTGGTGTATTTGGTTTTTGATTTAGATGAGTTTCGAGAAATGGGTTGTTGGTAGTGGTTTTCCGGCGACCGGAGGTGGTTTCCGGCGCCGGAATCTACTTTTTCTGATCAAGCTCTTGCAAGTTGTGTGCTCTGATTTTTTTGGGGAATTGTGAAAATTGATTGGTAATGATTGAGTGATGTGAGGTTGGTATTTATAGAGAGGAATTAGGTTAGATGGTATTTTTGTAATAATGGTGTAATTTTGGGTTAAGGAAAAGATTATGATAATGATAGTATGAAAATGATTATGAGGTGGAGATGATAAGGTGTCGCAATCTAATTGGTTTATTGAGAGGAAGCTTTTTTTGTGATGAAGTGGAATATGCATGATGATCTTTTTATCTATTTTGTGTATGTAAATAAAAATGCGATGAATAAAAATGAACGAATGCAAACGAAATTGAATATATTAAATGAATTTATGCAAAAATCGCGAAGTGCGCGAAAACATTATTTTTAAAACTATTTTTGGGCATTTCTTATGAAAATAAGAAATAATTTTCTAAATAGAATATTTATTTAAAAAGGCGCAAAATTAGGGTGTTACAGCTGCCCCTATTTAATTATCTTATACTCGATTGCGTAAATGACTTGCGCCTTTATGCGTTCGAAGTAAAAGATAATTAAATACAAATGCCCTAATTTTGTGGTGTGAAAGTGATGTAATGATAATGAATGCATATGGAAGATGAAGGTGGAAACATACCTGGAATGATTAGTAAGTGAATACCTGAGAATGAAATGATCATTACCCGCCCTATGAGTGTATAGACCATAAAAAGCTGAGTCGCATCCCCTCAAGGTGCGTTATCTCCAAAACTGATCATTACTCGCCCTATGAGTGTATAGATCATGAAAAACTGAGTCGTCGTCCCCCTATGGGCGTATTACTCAAAAAAATTGATCATTACTCGCCCTATGAGTGTATAGATCATAAAAAACTGAGTCGTTGCCCCCCCATAGGCGTATTACTCAAAAATTGATCATTACTCGCCCTATGAGTGTATAGACCATAAAAAAAAACTGAGTCGTCGCCCTCCCTATGAGCGTATTACTCAAAAAACTGATCATTACTTGCCCTATGAGTGTATAGACCATAAAAACTGAGTCGTCGCCCTCCCTATGAGCTTATTACTCAAAAAAACTGATCATTACTCGCCCTATGAGTGTATAGATCATAAAAAACTGAGTCGTCGCCCCCCCTATGGGCGTATTACTCAAAAACTGAATCTGAAAGTACTCCACTAGTGCTTTGACGTATCTTTGGGTAAAGAAACTTGCTGTGAGTGTAAATCGAATATTCTGCCATTATCTTTGACAAAATTCACAAGACGACTGCTTGACAACTGTTTTGCTGAAGAACTTATTGGAAACACAATGTGTTAACTTCATTAAGGATGCGGTTCAGAAACCAACTTGCTGGAGAAGTTGTTTAACAAACAATTTACTAGGATACAACATTTCAACTATCTTACTAGAGATAACCATCTCAACTGAATCACTGGAGAAATGATCTGTTTAACTCTTCTGACCGAGAAAGTTGTATCTAGACCGATCTGCTGTATATAACCATTACGGAATTATTCACTGGGGAAAGGATCATCAACCCTTTCTAGTAGGTGTAGAGTGAAGATTCGTCTGATAAGAATGAAACTCTGTTGACCAACTTGCTGAATATTAGTGATCATAACCAAATAAGTTCACTGGGGAGACTCAAGATTCGCCAATCTTCCTTGTCAAGAAATTACGATTCATCAACCATTTTTCTGAAAATGCGGTGTTCCAACCGACTTACTGGGGGTGAACAAATGTCAACTGCCTCACTAGGGAAAGAAACGACCCCTCAACCTTTCTCATTGAGAATATGATGCACTGACTGATCTGCTTGGGGATGGCACTTTGTTGACCAATTCATTGGGGAAAAGATTCATCAACCCTTATTGTTGAGAAGTTACGATTCAATAACCGTCTTATTGGAGAATTAAGTCCGCAGACCTTTGTTACTAAACAAAAGATCCAAGTCTGCAACCTGTTAAGACAACATTTTAAACATGTACTTCATGAATGCATGATTGTGCACCTCTGATGCCTAAATGCAGAACTAATGCAGATAAAAATATCTGATTATATGCAGGATTTTGTGTGATTCTTTTTTTTATTTTATTTTTTATGCATGAGCCTATATGCGTGAATGCATGAATTTGTATGCATGAGTGCATGAATTTCTGAGTTTATTTTTTATGAGAGTTTGAATTTCCCGGCACCGAGAATTTGAGTAACTCTGGCGTTGTTGAGATGAGGACCCTTGCAAGCTTCTGTTGCAGGACAGGTGTTTAAACAGGCTTCCAAAGAGGAACATCAACTTTCTTTGACTACAACAGCGTGCACTGAGAGTGGAAACTCTTCACCATCCATGGTATTGACAACTACAGTTCTACCATATCTCATCACATGTAACCTTTTAGGGAGATGAAATCTTGACATAATTTGCCCCAAGCATTTGAATCTTTGAAGGGTATGTCCCTAACCAATTGATATCTGCAGTGTATCCAATTCTTGAACCAATTCGACCTTTGATAAGCAAGATACTCAACTTGTTTGCCCCTGATTGGCAGAATCCACAGATGACTTGCCCCTAGCTAGGGGTGTCTCAAATCAGCTTTGTCCTTGATCAGACCGTTGTTCAAATTTCTTTGATGTCAAGTATTAATTTGCAAGTAAAATCATTTCTTTTGAAAAGTATTTTGCACATGCAAGTTTATTTTTGAAACACATATGATGTGTAGAAAAGAGAGATAACTATTAATTACTCAACAAACTAGAGGAGTCAGCTTAACAATACATTTACTGAATGTTTTCAAAGTGAACCTAGCTTCAATTAGGTCTTTTGAGAGTTATAACATGCAATTAGGATTCATGTAAATCAAGCCAGAAAATGATATAAATTTGTGTTATCAGATTCCCCATACTTGAACCTTTGCTAGTCCTTAAGCACTTTTTAGCACAGGTTTGAAAAAAGACATGACAACTCTAATCATACGTGGTTGCCGGCTAGAGAAGAAAATCAAGTAATAAACATCAATACCAAGGGTACTATAATAACACAAAACCACATATTGCAGTCAGAGACTCTCATCATATGAAGACAAATCTGAAGCATTTTATTGTGACTGTAACTTTTGCTTAAATTTTTTTCACCCTTTCGGGCGCAATCACATTAAGCCCGTTATCTTGTACACACTCATGATAGAGAAATCTGTTAGTGATTATGATCATATATCGAGGGGAGCTGGTAAAATCAGTTTGGTAAAACCCCTCTTTCTCTTCCAAATGTAGTTGTGGGGGATCGGATAACAACCCGCCCTACCAAGTTCAGAACCAGACTCCTCTGAACCAACTACTAAATGGGTACATTTACTATGGTTTTTCAACAACTGCTAAGTTAAACAACCGAGTGAGGGTCATCTAACTTAATAAGTGCATTAACCAAAATATGCAAATTTTCATTTTTGGATCATTCACTTATGTTCATCGATTTCCTACTTAGTTTGTGTACCAGATGGTGCCGACTGCTAAGATAAACTACTGAGGGTTATTTAAAAACTTATGTTCAAGTCTTCGTCAAAATTAGTACTCAAATTGATCTTACATACTTCTAAGAGTCTAAGATGTTAAGACGGTACCGATTTTACTGAATCATTTCTGAACCTTCATAATATAGCCTAAAGTGCAAAACAACCTATATACTCTTAAAGTGTCATGTCAAGTATCAAACCAAAATTGTTTGTTTCTTTTTTTCTAAAAAAGATATGTCTCAAGAAACTAGGAGAATCAGATAACAACAAAATATATGCAAGAACGGCTCAATTCAATTTTTTATGAAATAATGGAAGAAAATGAAACAATGCCTTACATCATCAACTAGGTTTTTTCACCATTGAAAGCATAAATCAGCAAAGATCAGTTATTTGTTTTCATCATCCTCGCTCCAAGTTTGTAAGCAATAAAATAAGAAAAAAGAAGTGAACACAAATGGACTGATTCCAAAAACATGCATGTTTATTATATGAAAAGTATTTGACAAAATACATGGTCTTAAAAGCAAACAAATGCTTGACATGAAAGAAATAAAAAGCCCGGCGATCATAAGGATAAGCATCCTAGTATAACCGACTTTGACTAGATAACTTCTTTTCTGCAATACCCAATTTGAACAAACCCTTGATCCATCAGTTTTTGCAGACACTCTTTCATCTTGATGTAGTGATCAGGATTCTTTTCACAGACTTCACAATCCGGAAGCAACCCAAGAATCGGTCATAACTGAGCAACATTTTTCTGACAGATGACTTAAGAGTCTTGACCATAGAAACATCCTTTATCAAGCTTGGGCATTAGCTGAAGAGGTATACCCAACTGGTGAACCAGAACGTGGCCGTGCCACAATTGATGCTAAGGGTCCTCTTCAGATTTTCAAAACCACGGGAACTTCCCCTTCATTCATAGCTAACTGTGTTGGGAGGTTCAGACTAGCCAACATCTTAAGTATCTGATCCACTTTTGGCTAACTGAGTTACCTTGCCTCTCAAGGCATTAAACTGATCTTGCAAATTATCCATGATGAGGTGAAAAACCTTTCTTGTCTAAATACCGGTGTCGAAAAAGTAACTGTTGGAATGAATGAACGAAAATGAGATTTTTTGATTGAAAAATGCATGATTTTTTTATGATTGAAAATGCATGATTTTTTTTTTTATGCAAATCTTTTCTCATATTTTTTTTGAAATGTATGAAAGATGAATATGTATGATATTTCTCATGGATGCATGGATGTGTGAATGCAAAATGCATGGATGTGATCACAGTAACATAATTGTATCATCTGACGAACATTGATCTCAAAGTCACAAATCTTCCATATTCATAACAACAGGGTTCTTTTCAAAATGGAATCTCTGAGGCCAAAAGTTCAAAGTTACCTGTAACCCATTCCTCTCACATGTTGTTCTAGGTTGACACAGTTCCCAAAATCCTCGATTACTTTTCCCAAAAGCAACCTCATCTGAGCGAGATTATAACGCCAACTGGATGAGTCAACGGTGGTCCCTAGACACGGGTTCTAAACGGTGGTCCCTAGACAAAAGTTTCGGATACCTAGACTGGATAAAAAGGCCCTCGGAGTCCTGGACCCCACATGGAAAAAACCGAACCCAAAGCCATGCGGCAGAGAGCCCAACCTTTCCAAGGGAATCTATTCCGAGCGGAATTTTCACACCGGAACTCAAAGTCACATGTTAGAGAGCCCAATGCAAAAATCCCTCAACTAATCCTAAGTTTCTCTCTGGTCCGGTGATGAACCATAGCACACAGTAACCAAGAACCAAGCCATAAAGGCAAAAAAAAAAAGGAGTAGAAGAGAAGACAAAGCCAGCAAATCCAGACAGTTCAATATTTTGCGGTAATGTAAAAGATAGGAAAGATACGGCTAACCTGGAATAAGCAAACCAAAAGCCTCAAACTAGGCTTAACTCTCTAAATCATATTTCCCCAGTGAAGTCGCCAGCTGTAGTACCCGGCGCAAAAAAAAAATATACAGATATGCAATGATAAGATGCAATGCACAAATGTAAACAATGAAGCCGCCACCATATTTTATTTATCCCATGAGGGGAAAGGAAAATAATGATAAAACCTTAAAAGATCGGGTTCGGGAGTTGGTTACATGAGGGGAAGACGTTAACACCCCCTCATATCCGTTGTACTCAACGGGAACCATTTGAGGAATTTGGTTTGCATAAACAGAGATAATCGTATAAAAAGAATTAAATTACCGCATACTGAACAGAAAGGGAAAAAAGAGTTTTTTATTATTTAGTTTGCATAAAAAGAGTTTTTTATTACCGTTGTTAGTGTTTTACAAGCTTTCAAGTTCAGAAAAGAAAAAGAAAAAGAAAGGTAGAAGAAGAGAGAAATGCAAATGCATGAATGCAAATGACATATAATCAATGTACTGGACAATTAAAAATGCATCAAATATGAGCATATAAACAAGTAATCATGTATCAGACAAAGAGAAACGAATCATCAAGCAATTACAAGCAATCAACATAACTCAGCCAAAAGGAGAAAAGTCAACTACAATAAAGTCAACCAAAAAGTCAAACTAAAAGGTCAAGGCAAAAGTCAACCAAAAAGTCAAACTAAGAAGTCAACCTAAAAGTCAACTTAAAAGTCAAAGTAAAAAGTTGAGACAGAGACAAGTCATGCGTCAGGCTCTGTCTCGTTGTTTTTTGAAAGATTTTATTTCAAGTTTTAAAGTCTCGGTTTAAAAGTAAAATATAGCCAAAGTCATGCGTCAGAGACTAATTACTTTTAAACCGTTTTTATAGCCAAGTTCCAAGTTCAAAGCTCCGAATTAAAAATAGAATAGCCAAAGTCATGCGTCAGAGACTATTTATTTTTAATCCATTTTCGAATCTAAGTTTCAAAATCAAAAGCTTCGAATTAAAAATAAAATAGTCAAAGTCATGCGTCAGAGACTATTTATTTTTAATCCTTTTTCATTTCGAAGTTTCAAAATCAAAGGTTCCGAATTATAAATAAAATAGCCCGAGTCATGCGTCAGAGACTATTTATTTTTAATCCTATTTTCATATTAAAGTTCCAAATCAAAAGCTCCGAATTAAAAATAAAATAGTCAAAGTCATGCGTCAGAGACTATTTATTTTTAATATGTTTTTCAAATCAAAGTTTTCAGGTTAAGACAGATCACAGTTCGATATTCAGATAGTTAAATAATTGAGAAAAGTATTGTATGAACTTATAGATTTATCGAAGAATAAATAATTTATCGAAGGATAAACAATTTATCGTTGATAAATAAATTCAACGTTGAAACAGGGGGTGCGACAGTAACCTGGTGGATGTGCAAAACAGCAAAATAGATCAGCAAGGTAGAGGCCCAGGCCCATTTTACAATTCAGCCCAGGAAGGGGTGCATTCAGCAAAAACGCAGGTGCAAGAAACAATAGACCTTTGATGATTCAGTGCGCGACTTCAAGCGCGTTCCACCGTAGAGACCAGTCACAATCATTGTTGGATACAGATCAAACATCCTCCATTTGGTCAACGAATCAGACGCACCAGGATCAAAGCACAGATCAAACGTCCACGATATAAAGTTGCAGAAAGAAGGTGTATCCGTGTCTGTCGTCTTCTCCGGTGAGACACAAACGGCCGGCGCGGTGGTTCTCTACCGGAGGAAGTTACAGTGCGCCAAAGCTTGTGAAAACAACATCAATCTTGCTCGATTTTCTCCTCTTAATCCAAATCCAGTCTCTGTTTTCACCATAGAAGCTTGCAAATGGCCAGAACAGGCGCACGACCGAAAGAGAAGATAAACGCGAAAACGCGTTTTAAGACGAAATCAAAGGAGAACGATGATTGGGAGAGGTTTCTGATGATCCCAGGAATGATTATTAACTTGGATCGCCTTCGTTTCAAGTTGAAATCGTGTTAAAATGAAGTTGTAAAAATCGGCCGAGTTTGGAGCTCCGATCTGCTCATTTATGGGTCTTTTTTGATGAAAATAACGACGGATTCATGTTCAGGAGATGATTAGGAAGCTATTGGTGTATTTGGTTTTTGATTTAGATGAGTTTTGAGAAATGGGTTGTTGGTGGTGGTTTTCCGGCGACCGGAGGTGGTTTCCGGCGCCGGAATCTACTTTTTCTGATCAAGCTCTTGCAAGTTGTGTGCTCTGATTTTTTTGGGGAATTGTGAAAATTGATTGGTAATGATTGAGTGATGTGAGGTTGGTATTTATAGAGAGGAATTAGGTTAGATGATATTTTTGTAATAATGGTGTAATTTTGGGTTAAGGAAAAGATTATGATAATGATAGTATGAAAATGATTATGAGGTGGAGATGATGAGGTGTCGCAATCTAATTGGTTTATTGAGAGGAAGCTTTTTTTGTGATGAAGTGGAATATGCATGATGATCTTTTTATCTATTTTGTGTATGTAAATAAAAATGCGATGAATAAAAATGAACGAATGCAAACGAAATAGAATATATTAAATGAATTTATGCAAAAATCGCGAAGTGCGCGAAAACATTATTTTTAAAACTATTTTTGGGCATTTCTTATGAAAATAAGAAATAATTTTCTAAATAGAATATTTATTTAAAAAGGCGCAAAATTAGGGTGTTACACTTAGAAGCAGCTAAGTCATCAGAAGTCAATATGTTTCAGAAGCCCGAGATTAAAAGTTGTGTTGGGTACATAAACTCTGATAGATCAATTAAGAGTCAGTGTTGTCAAAAAATGATTTTCTGATTCTCAGATTGTAGAATTATATCATACTGACTAATTCAAAATGATTGAAGATTAATCATAGTACAATATCCTACACATGAACAAGGAAAGGATAAGCTTTACTTGATTTGGTAATAATCCTATGTTACCTCTCAATTGTACTATTTAAGCTTACAAATGGTTATGACCTCTACAAAAGTCACCTTCAAATGTCTCTATTCTTTCAACTATAAATAGAGAGCTCATATTTGAAGACCAAATGTTGATTACAACAAAGCCACAACTGGTATACAAGATGGCAAGTTTTGATTATTGTTGCATTCACAACTTTGCTTTTCTACTATTTAATATTCTATAGTCTTTGGATATTCAAGTGTTAGAGTACATCTTGTAATTGAGTTGTAATGGTGTGAAAACACCTTTGATTTTATATCAAGTGTTCAAACACTCTTTCTATCATACTTTTATTCTTTGTAAGTTTTAGAAATCTCTTGCTTTTGTACTTGAGCATTTTGAAGTCTCTTGCTTGTGTGCTTTAGCATTTGTAATTTTTAGTGATTATAGTGAACCCCTTTTGAAGTGCCAGGGGACTAGACTACTTTCGATTTGTGAAAGGAACCAGTATAAATTGTTTGTGTTTCTCTCTCTATGCTCTATCCCTTGATTCTGATAAAAGTAGCTAAACTTAGAAGAAATTTTTTAAATTACCTAAAATACAATTCAACTCCCTTTCTTGTGTTTTTTCAGGATATAAAACGAGGTTTATTTAAAATTTCTTGAGAAGTTGTAAAGTTATTGTCTCATTTTTAGAAATTTTCTTCTGAAAGGTCTTTATTGTTTTCTGCGAAGCATTTTCTAATAGGTTTATGACATATTTGAGACCTTTTTCTTTTGTAATTTTTTATATTTTTTGAAGGCCAAAAGCTCATACTTGGGTTGCTTTAACCTTGAGTAGGCCCTGTCTGTCTCATATATAAGCAATAAAACAAAAAAATTGAAAGTTTCAAATATAAACAAAAGTCATCTATAATCATTACATTCAATGCCATTATTTCAAATATACCCCTACTATTTTCACATTCTCATATTTTTAACGGTTTCCAAAACAAAACAATAGGGATAAAATTAAAAAGAGTGTTTGACTTAAGTGCTTTTAAACGCTTTTTAAAGAGTAATCTTATTTGTAAATTTGCTTATATATGAACGAAAAGGACTATCGACTTTTGAAAGGGTAAAACAAAAATAATAGTAATAATAATGTAAGAGTCGTAAAAGAAAAGAGTGATTGAATTCTAATGACCAATCAATATTTTTATATGAAATATATTAATTAATTGAGGTCAAGTGGTCAATTCAATTAGCTATATATTAAGACAAACATAACATATAGATACACCTAAAAGACATTTAAATTAAAAGTATTTATAATTATATGAATGGGTATTTTTGCTTATCAAAAAAAATATATGAATGGGTATTTTCACACACTATAAAATGATCATATAATTTCCTATTTTCTACATACAAATAAAACAATAAAATATGACTGAAAATTTCAATTTTGTTTATGTTATGATTATTTTCCTTTTTATCATGTGTACCATTGTAACTAATGGTAAGTTCATATCCTCAATAAAAAATAAGTAAATATTTCTTCTTTATCTTATGATCAATGTATCATTCTATATATATTATTAACATTTAATTTTCCAATGTGACGTTGCAGGAATTATTTTATGTGAACATGATCGAGATTGTCCTAAAACTAGGTGTCTTCCTGATGAATATCCGAAGTGCATGAGGGGTGTTTGTGAATGTGTGTATGTTGGAGTAATTGAGTTAAAAAAATAATATGGTACATTTAAGAATGTAATGTCTTTGCAATTATAATGATTGTACTTTTGTATTTCTTCTCTCACATATGAATAATGTAATAATCTTCAAATTTATTTGATCGACTAAAAACATAAATTGTATTTAGTTTATTGTGCAACTGTTGTTACTTCACACTGTCTTAGTTATCTTAAATAATGTCAAAAAGTACACAAATAATAAATCATTGAAAATAATTAAATTCTAATGACTGAAAAAATAAATTGTGGTAACATTGATATAATTTTTAGTCCTTATATATAAAATTATCCTCACACATTTTCAGGCCATATTGTGGACACAATATAATAATACTTCCTCCTTATATATAAAATTATACTTTTTTTTTACTCAAAATTGATATATACTTGAAAAATTATAGGAATAGTTATTTTTATGCTTAATGATGATCACTACACTAATTGGGAGCCTTAGCATTTTATTCTCTAACATTTACTTAAGTGCGTCACTAGTATACTCCAATAAAATATTTCATCTGTCTATATATTTTAATTCAACTAGTAAAAATATTGAAATTGTTAGGATATTTATGATCCGGGTTCGAACCCCGATTCTTCAATTTTAGATGTGTTTCTAATTGCTTATCATTATATCTATATACCTAACAAAAATAATAAAGAATCCTGGTCTTTCCACTTTAGGTGTGTTTCTAGTTGACTAGCTAACATATATGTGAATAAAACACGGTTTTCTTTTTCTTGTTAAAGGTATAGTTTAAACTCCGACATTGATGAAGAAAGAATCTTACAATAATTAAGAAAAATGGATTGAACTGGAGAGTAGTGGTGCTCAAAACTAATCCAATCCAAAAAATACTAAAAATCAAATTGAAAATAGAAAAAAATTGAACTTTTTTGAATGTGTTTGAGCCACCTTATGATAAAACTGATTTTAGTTCGGTTCAGATTTCGGATGACTTCAAATTTATAAACCTCAATTATCTCTCTATTTTTATCACAAAAAAAAAAATACTATTTTTCTATTTCTAAGGTGCACTAAGTTAGGAATAATTTTTCCTTGACCGTAACAACACGCAATCTCACTTAATTCCCTGCTTTGTTTCATCTCCTCCAAATCATTGTCGCTCAATCCATCACTGTCTCCCTCAAACCATCGTCATCTCACTCAATTCTATCTTTAGTTTTGTAACTTTAGATCCCAGTGGAAACGTTGTTAAGCAAGATGCTTTGACAACTTGCTCAGCTTTATGCCACGACAGTATAACAATAATAAAGTGGAGAAAGCAAATAAAGAACACAAGTAATTGTTTACCCAATTCAGTGTCAAAACACCTAATCTGGGGGATACCAATCCAGGAGATTTACCTTCACTATACCGTAGTACCTAGTCTCTAGGTCTTATTTGAATAGCCCTTATTCAAGGCCTCTCACTAAAACTACCCGAATGAAATTATCTAGGACTCCCCCTACATATGTGACTCTCCCTCAACCAATTACTCTAATTGGAGGAACGATACTCAGCTCTTCAAGCTGGTGCAAAGCCTTGCACGATTACCACAACAACAAGAACAATGAAAAAGGACACAATAAACACTTAGGACTATTACTATAATCTTTAGTCGTGCTTTGCATCAATGCTTGGTCGTCTATTTATAGCTTCTGAACTCAGATAGAGTTAAGCTAAATAATAGAAAATTTTGTTCAAGTTTTGTTGAGAAATAAATTTTTTATCTTCAAAAGATAAAATATTGTTTTTGTAACTTCTTCAAGCTCTTCAAAATATCCTGGCGCGCGCAAACAAATAATCTTCAGATTTATAATTTGATGATCTTGTAACACACAATTTTTGTTTGGATATTTGATTTTAAATCTTCTACAAACAAAAACGAGCCATAACAAACTTACTTAAGAGATATACTTCAACTAGAACGTTGACGTATTGTTTCTTCATCTCTAAGTAATTAACAAACTAAAACTTGAGGGACTATGACAATACATTCAACATTCATTGAATTTCTGAACTGATATGTTTCAGCAGAAGCAACATGTCACAGTCCTCTGTTGGCAAGATGTCAAGGCATCTTGCTCAACATGTTGTTTGATCAAAATGTATGACAACATAGGGAACAACAATCTTCCCCTTTGTCAAATTTTGTCAAACAACATTATAACTTGTTGCTAAGATATTTCTTCAGTGTTGGAGCTAGATTAGGCTTTGTAATAATGTTCATAGTAATTTAACCAATTTTACCAAAATTGGTAGTTGGTCAAGAACCAATGTACTAAGCATCAAAAAGCCTCAGAGTGGGCTGCAGCGGATTAATCCTTTGGTCCAATAAAGTACCCAAGGATATTCATGAACAAAGACTATATCATAGCCAAAATAAATCACCTAGTGATTATAAGTGTACTTGGCATCTAAGCCATAAAGTGCTTTGGCATATAGAGGATGCCACAAAAGAATATTACAGACTATATGAATTCAATTTTACTAGCGGTAAATAAGAACAAATATAATAAACACAGTAGCAGTAGCAGCAAGAAAAGGATCAGAATTTGTAGTTCTCCCCCTGTTTTACCAAATTTGACAAAGATATATAAGCCTTCATAAAAAGGAGCTAGCACTTTCATGAAGGGAGCTGTTCGTGTGGACTGGCTGGAGACGTTGTTCTTCGTCATCAACACTCGTGATCATCCCCTGTTCGTGAATCAAAGGTTTCTTCTCTACAAGAGGTAAACCTTAAACATATGATCATGCTCATTCGTAAGGATCATTAAAGGAAATTTTTTGAATTCTGTTGCTTTTATTATGTCTAGTTTCCTTCAATTTGTGCACATTGTATCAATTCAATAATATTTTTTAATAAAAATCTCCATTTGACGATTTGGGGGGAGACGTACCGGCCGAACGCGAGGGCGACACGAACGCTAGGGAACTCCCATATCATTTGTTTGCGACTTTCTAACCCTTAAACTCTTAAATTCCAATATTTTTTAATAAAAATCTCAAATCGTCCATTTGACGATTTGGGGGGAGACGTACCGGCCGAACGCGAGGGCGATACGAACGCCAGGGAACTCCCATATCATTTGTTTGCGACTTTCTAACCCTTAAACTCTTAAATTCCAATTTTACTTTAGTTTGATAATAATTGAAACTAACGCACACCAAGTTCTTGTTAAATTCAATTATCATTGCTTGCTTGCTGCGTTGCGATTGAAAACGATCGAGTGGGCTACCGATCCAGTTGTGTTGCTTGTTAAATTCAATTATCGGTCATACACTCTTATAATTCATTTGTAAATCATCGCCTAATCAAGAGGTGCAAAGTAGACTACCGATCTAGTGGGCTTCCGCACATAATTTTTTAAAACCGTAATTGTGTAACGGATCACTTATTCAACCCCCCCCCCTTCAAAGTGATAGCAAAGTAATCTAACACTAAGTGTGCACGATTATAAGATATAATTTTATATCCGTTAAGACTTAAAAGCTCTGAAACAAGTTATTTATAAGGATCTAAAGACTCTCAGAAGTTGACTGTATGACCAGTTCTGATAAGATATCAGATAATACAATGTATCAGAAGATACAAGGGATCATAAACTTATGTGGTTAGAAGCTGCTAAGTCGTCATAAGTTAATATGTTTGAGAAGCTGATGATACTCTATTATCACGTAATTTTTATATGTAATTTTATGAATTATGGAGCTCACAACATGTTAAAACAGCAAGAAAAGGCAGAAAAATCTAAGTTTGCAAGCAGGATTGATGAGCAGAAAATTCAAGCAGAAAAAACAGCAAAGAAGTTAAAATCTGCAGGAAAATCTGCAAGTAAAATAGTGACACGATTTTAGAAATCGTGTCACGATTTTGGAACCAGAATTGACTGTTTTGAAGAGAATAGTGTCACGATTTCAGGAATAGTGACTCGATTTTGAGCCAGATTTTTCCTATTTAAGTTGAAGTCAGATCTTTTTGCAAGGGTTACGAATTTGAGAGAGAGAAAACACAATTTTGACATCAGAGACTGAAGAAAGAGGCGATTGCATCAATTCTTATTCATTCATGTATGCTTTAATTCTTTAAAATAGTGACACGATTTTAGAAATCGTGTCACGATTTTGGAACCAGAATTGACTGTTTTGAAGAGAATAGTGTCACGATTTCAGGAATAGTGACTCGATTTTGAGCCAGATTTTTCCTATTTAAGTTGAAGTCAGATCTTTTTGCAAGGGTTACGAATTTGAGAGAGAGAAAACACAATTTTGACATCAGAGACTGAAGAAAGAGGTGATTGCATCAATTCTTATTCATTCATGTATGCTTTAATTCTTTCCTTGATTATGATATTTGTAAACTCAATCATGAGTAACTAAATCTCATAGAGATTAGGTCTTGAGATGATTCTGATGAACCCTAATTGAAACATGTTGCTGTGAAACTATATTCTACATGAATATATATCTAGTTTTATTCAATTCAATTGTTCTTAATGCTTTTTATAAACTGACCACTTATAACATGAATTCGTGAGAATGAATGACTACTGACCATAGCTTTCAACTTAGACCTAATTGAATTGTTCAAATAAACATGGTTAGTCTAGGGATGGATAATCGTTTGTTTGTGATAATAAGTTAACGTTCTTAAAACCTTCGAAGAATATTAGATCACCTAAGGGATTAGGGACTGTAATCTGAGAAGCGGGTCCTAAGTCAAGGGATTGATTAGGGCTATTTTGTTAACTATCGTAAAACTAGAGAAGTATTCACAAGGAATAGGTGCAGTGTACCAATTAGGGAACTCAGATGAATCGAAAGACCTAGTCTCATCTCTCTCTATTTTCAAAACAACTTTTACCGTTTGTTAACTGAAACCTTATGCAAACAACCCCCCTTTGTTATTTAAAATTACATTCTAAATCAAACAAAATTGTCTTGCCGAGATTGAAACAATCCCTGTGGATACGAATTTAATTATTACTTAACGACGAGTTTAGTTCACTTGCTAAAATTGTCATCAATGATCTAATTCTACAATCTGAGAATCTTAAAATCATCTTTTGATAACACTGACTCTTAACTGATCTATCAGAGTTTGTGTACCTAACACAATTTCTGAGTCTTGGGCTTCTGATGACAATTTTAGCAAGTGAACTAAACTCGTCGTTAAGTAATAATTAAATTCGTATCCACAGGGATTGTTTCAATCTCGGCAAGACAATTGTATTTGATTTAGAATGTAATTTTAAATAATAAAGGGGGGTTGTTTGCATAAGGTTTCAGTTAACAAACGGTAAAAGTTGTTTTGAAAATAGAGAGATGAGACTAGGTCTTTCGATTCATCTGAGTTCCCTAATTGGTACACTGCACCTATTCCTTATGAATACTTCTCTAGTTTTACGATAGTTAACAAAATAACCCTAATCAATCCCTTGAATTAGAACCCACTTCTCAGATTACAGTCCCTAATCCCTTAGGTGATCTAATATTCTTCGAAGGTTTTAAGAACATTAACTTATTATCACAAACAAACGATTATCCATCCCTAGACTAACCATGTTTATTTGAACAATTCAATTAGGTCTAAGTTGAAAGCTATGGTCAGTAGTCATTCATTCTCACGAATTCATGTTATAAGTGATCAGTTTATAAAAAGCATTAAGAACAATTGAATTGAATAAAACTAGATATATATTCATGTAGAATAGAGTTTCACAGCAACATGTTTCAATTAGGGTTCATCAGAATCATCTCAAGACCTAATCTCTATGAGATTTAGTTACTCATGATTGAGTTTACAAATATCATAATCAAGGAAAGAATTAAAGCATACATGAATGAATAAGAATTGATGCAATCGCCTCTTTCTTCAGTCTCTGATGTCAAAATCGTGCTTTCTCTCTCTCAAATTCGTAACCCTTGCAAAAAGATCTGACTTCAACTTAAATAGGAAAAATCTGGCTCAAAATCGTGTCACTATTCCTAAAATCGTGACACTATTCTCTTCAAAACAGTCAATTCTGGTTCCAAAATCGTGACACGGTTTCTAAAATCGTGTCACTATTTTTCCTGCAGATTTTTACTGCGTTGCTGTTTTTTCTGCTTGAATTTTCTGCTCATCAATCCTGCTTGCAAACTTAGATTTTTCTGCCTTTTCTTGCTGTTTTAACATGTTGTGAGCTCCATAATTCATAAAATTACATATAAAAATTACGTGATAATAGAGTGTCATCACAACCCCAAACTTGAATCATTCCTTGTCCTCAAGGAATCTACTTGCAAAAATGATAAATGACAGTAAAATAACAATTCAATCATCAAGTGATAGTACCCAAAAGTTCATCTCCTTGCTAGCTAAAGATGAGCTAGTTTGACTTGTCTACATCCACCATTTCACAACGCCACGCAACAATATGATAAGGGTTTCACTCAGTCGACGTGCAATCTACATATTACCATAAGTTTGAAAATTTTCTAAACGTCAATCAAAGTCCCTGTCATTTCACACTTTAAGGTCTTTTGAAGGTTATAACGGGGCTTAGGTGCAGGTGGGATAATATTTGGATAAGTAGGCTACACAAAAGATTTTGAGTTAGACATTCCCACGGATTTTCAAACATAGAATCATTCCCACATTCACCTTTCATTCATCAATTTATAAAGGTACTAGAGATCATTATTGGGACAATCAAACCATTGTAAATTTTGATATTCATTTCGAGTCCCTTCTCTTTCTTTCCTCTCTTTTTTTTTTTTTTTTTCATTTTCATTTTTTTGAATACACCTATTTGTGCATTTTTCATGATTTTCATGCATTTTTTTTTGAATAGAATAAATCTCTAGTACCCCCACCCCAAACTTAATTGGTTGCAAATTCCAAGAGCAACCCCAAACTTATTGTTTAGCAACGTCCTAATTAGCCTAACTCAAAAGTAACATATGGGTCAATAACTAACAATCTCTAGGCTTATAATGTAGTTTGTCACCGAATCAAAAAGTTCTAAACCTACCGGCTCAAATTGGTTTTCAAAAAGGAAAAATTTCATGTAACATCAGGGTAGGCTGCAAAGGCTCAGAGGACCAAGCAAATTGCCTTAGTGTGTAAATGACAAAGACCAATCAACAATAGATAAATAATGCAAATTCTAGAAATGTAACTGCACGGAACACTCATTATAAGTAACTTGAAAAATAAAAAATTTGGCTATGAACCTTACAGTTGAGATTTCTGGGAGTTGTGACTACCTAGCACATGCCGTACTCTTCGCCTTTGAATTCCAAGTCACTCCTCCATATGAACTTTCAGAATACCACTTGATTACAAAATTGTTACGAAACTGGTAAATATCAACTAACAAACAAATTCATCAATAATAAACAAGAAACAGGATATAAAACAGAGGAGGTTGTCAGCAAATGACATCCAAACTAGTTGACTAATAATAATAAAAAATTACTGAAATTTAATTGCGGAAAATTAAATAATGATGGGTTGCCTCCCATTAAGCGCTTCTTTAAAGTCATTAGCTTGACCTTTTACCACTATTAGGGTGGCATATATGACAGAAAGAACACATCAACCTTCTTCTTCCTTTTATTTGGTAGAAATTCCATGAACTTGAGATAGAGAGGCAAATGCTCCCATGACCCATTAAATAAGCTTTCAGGATATGTGTTTTTCTGGTTTAAAGACTCCTTTTGCAAGTGATCTTTCTCTTCACTCTTCATTAGTTGAGATTCAAATGTCCCATAGAGATCTACATTAGTCACTTTTGATTTCTCTCTTATGCCATTGTTCTTGTTTTCCAAAAAATCATCTTCTTTTTCAACAACAGCATGTTGTTTCATCTCTATCTCAACCAACTTTTTCTCACACTCGTTTGCTTTCTCCATGAGATTATCACATTGCACTTCAAATCTATCACATGGAACTTGATTGGACCTCCAAAATTCATCCAATATACTATCGAGTTGTGAATTGTAATTGATCATGATCACTTGTGGTTCTTCATCCTTTCTACAAGGTTTCTTATTATACTCACAATCATGATTCTGATCACAATAAACACATCACTCTTTAAGCCTCTGTATATCTATTTCCCTGTATCTTTCCTCAAGTCTTGATCTTAATATTTGATAATGAAGAATAGCAATTTCATCATTATCAATCAGTATATTTTCGAACCATATTCCTGTCATTGCTACAAAACTCAAGGAAACTCTTTAGTAGCACCGCACAATGAAATAAACATGAATAACACAATTTTTTAATTTATAAATATATAAAATTGAAAAATAAAAATAAATAAATAAAAATCCTAAATAAAATAAATTGCCTCGTCAAAATTAATCAACAATCCCCGGCAACGACGCCAAAAACTTGATGACAATTTTAGCAAGTGAACTAAACTCGTCGTTAAGTAATAATTAAATTCGTATCCACAGGGATTATTTCAATCTCGGCAAGACAATTGTATTTGATTTAGAATGTAATTTTAAATAACAAAGGGGGGTTGTTTGCATAAGGTTTCAGTTAACAAACGGTAAAAGTTGTTTTGAAAATAGAGAGAGATGAGACTAGGTCTTTCGATTCATTTGAGTTCCCTAATTGGTACACTGCACCTATTCCTTATGAATACTTCTCTAGTTTTACGATAGTTAACAAAATAGCCCTAATCAATCCCTTGACTTAGGACCCGCTTCTCAGATTACAGTCCCTAATCCCTTAGGTGATCTAATATTCTTCGAAGGTTTTAAGAACGTTAACTTATTATCACAAACAAACGATTATCCATCCCTAGACTAACCATGTTTATTTGAACAATTCAATTAGGTCTAAGTTGAAAGCTATGGTCAGTAGTCATTCATTCTCACGAATTCATTTTATAAGTGATCAGTTTATAAAAAGCATTAAGAACAATTGAATTGAATAAAACTAGATATATATTCATGTAGAATAGAGTTTCACAGCAACATGTTTCAATTAGGGTTCATCAGAATCATCTCAAGACCTAATCTCTATGAGATTTAGTTACTCATGATTGAGTTTACAAATATCATAATCAAGGAAAGAATTAAAGCATAGATGAATGAATAAGAATTGATGCAATCGCCTCTTTCTTCAGTCTCTGATGTCAAAATCGTGCTTTCTCTCTCTCTCAAATTCGTAACCCTTGCAAAAAGATATGACTTCAACTTAAATAGGAAAAATCTGGCTCAAAATCGTGTCACTATTCCTAAAATCGTGACACTATTCTCTTCAAAACAGTCAATTCTGGTTCCAAAATCGTGACACGATTTCTAAAATCGTGTCACTATTTTACTTGCAGATTTTCCTGCAGATTTTTACTGCGTTGCTGTTTTTTCTGCTTGAATTTTCTGCTCATCAATCCTGCTTGCAAACTTAGATTTTTCTGCCTTTTCTTGCTGTTTTAACATGTTGTGAGCTCCATAATTCATAAAATTACATATAAAAATTACGTGATAACAGAGTGTCATCAATCATACTGAAAAATTCATAATGATTGAAGATTACTCATAGTACAATATCCTTATCCTTTATAAGGATTGTAACGTTAGTATTATTGTTCTATATTTACCTCTTATGGGCGAATATTTTACACAATAACAAGGAAATGATAAGCTTTACTTAATTTGGCAATAATCTCATGTTACCTCTCAACTGTACTATTCTAGCTGACAAATGGCTATGACCTCTACAACGGTCATCTACAAATGTCTCTATTCTTTCAACTATAAATAGAGAGCACATATTTGAAGACCAAATGTTGATTACAACAAAGTCATAACTGATATACAAGATTGCAAGTTCTGATTACTGTTACATTCACAATTTTGCTTTTCTATAGTCTTAGGATATTCAAGTGTTAGAGTACATTTTGTAATTGAGTTGTAATAGTGTGAAAACACCTTTGATTTTATATCAAGTGTTCCAACACTCTTTCTTTCTTTTTTCTTTTTTTTTGAACGGCAAAATATTATTAATAGACCAAGACTCGGCACAAGATGAACCGAGACTGGTATAAAAGAAGCTACAACATAAAGGCGCCGTATATAGGCGGAACACCAATGACAATACCAAACCTACACTACCTGAAAGAAATATACTTCTAAGCCCATTCTTAGAAGACACTTCTCAGCTTCCAAACTACCAGAGAGTCATCAACCCGACCAAAAAAGATGCTATTAGACACTAACTCCCGAACTCGAATCAAAATTACTCGGCCCATCAGAATCCAAAGAACAACTCGTTTAGTCAAAAATTGAAGGACAACGGTAGAATGAAACCTTAGGTAGATACCACCATCTCCTAGATCTACATGGTGAAAACTGGTTTTGGATTAGTAGGGAAAAGAAACAACAAGGTGAGAGGAAGTTAGAGAGAAGTCAGAGAATCCAAATTTTAGAGAGAGAATTCAATTTATAAATTTCAAACACTCTTTCTATCTTACTTTTATTTTTTGTAAGTTTTAGAAGTCTCTTGCTTTCGTACTTGAGCATTTTGAAGTCTCTTGCTTGTGTGCTTGAGCATTTTTAATCTTTAGTGATTACAAATAACTCCTTTGAAAGTGCCAATGGACTGGACTACTCTCGGTTTGTGAGAGGAACCTATATTAATTGTTTGTGTCTCTCTGTATGCACTATCTCTTTATAGTGTGTTTTATCCGCTACTGATTCTGATAAAAGTAGCTAAACTTGGAAGAAGTGTTTTAAATTACCTAAAACACAATTCAACACTCTTTCTTGTGTTTTTCACACCTTATAATCTAATTTTGTCATACATCAATACTACTCCATTATGTCTCCAGAGCTAGCCCAACACTTAATGAGTCCTAAATTAAACTCTAAAATGAGGCTTTTTATTTTTCTTTGTGGATTTTTTTCTTCGGGATTTAAAGCGAGTTTTATTTAAAATTTCTTGAGAAGTTGCAAAGTTATTGTCTCATTTTTATAATTTTTTTTCTAAAAGGTCTTTATTTTTTTCGGTGAAGCTTTTTCTAATAGGTTTATGACATATTTGAGACCTTTTTATTTTGTAAATTTTTATATTTTTTGGAGGCCAAAAGCTCATGCTTGGGTTGCTTTACCCTTGAGTCGGTCATGTCTGTCTCATATATAAGCAATAAAACAAAAAAATTGAAAGTCTCAAACATAAACAAAAGTCATCTATAATCATTCAATGTCATTATTTCAAATATACCCCTACTTTTTTTACATTCTCATATTTTTAACGGTTTCCAAAACAAAATAATAGTGATAAAATTGAAAAGAGTGTATGACTTAAATGCTTTTAAACATTTTTTAAAGAGTAAGCTTATTTGTAAATATGTTTATATATGAACTAGAAGGACTATCAACTTTTGAAAGGGTAAAACAAAAATAATAGTGATAATAATGTAAGAGTCGTAAAAGAAAAGAGTGATAGAATTCTAATGACCAATTAATATTTTTATATGAAATATATTAATTAGTTGAGGTCAAGTGGTCAATTCAATTATAGCTATATATTAAGACAAACATAACATATAGATACACCTGAAAGACATTTAAATTAAAAGTATTTATAATTATATGAATTGGTATTTTTGCTTATAAAAAAAATTATGAGTGGGTATTTTCACAAACTATAAAATATGAATGGGTAATTTCCTATTTTATACATACAAATAAAACAATATACAATAAGACAGAAAATTTCAATTTTGTTTATGTTATGATTATTTTCCTTTTTATCATGTGTACCATTGTAACTAATGGTAAGTCCATATTCTCAATAAAAAATAAGTTAATATTTCTTCTTTATCTTATAATCAATGTATCATTCTATATATATTATTAACATTTATTTTCCCAATTTGACTTCGCAGGAGTATTTTTTATGTGAACATGATCAAGATTGTCCTAAAACTATGTGTCTTCCTGATGAATATTCGAAGTGCATGAGGCGTATTTGTGAATGTCTTAAAATAATATGATACATTTAAGAATGTAATCTCTTTACAATTATAATGATTAATGATTGTACTTTTATATTTCTCTCACAGATGAATGTAATAACCTTCAAATTTATTTGATCGACTAAAAACACATACTGTATTAAGTTTATGAATGCAATTGTTGTTACTTCACACTGTCTTAGTTATCTTAAATAATGTCAAAAAATACACAAATAATAAATCATTGAAAATAATTAAATTGTAATGACTGAAAAAAGGAATATTTGTAACATTGATATAAGTTTTAGTCCTTATATATAAAATTATCCTCACACATTTTCAGGCCATATTGTCGACAACAATATAAAAATACTTCCTTCTTACCAAAATATATATAAGTCGTTTTGATCATATTACATAAATTAAGATATGTAATTAATGTTTTATGAAAAAAAAGAAGTTATGAGTTAGATTACAAAATATATTGTCCTTTGTTAATGGTATGGAAATACCCAGAGAGTGTGGTTGAGCAGTTGGGGTTCATCCTCCCTTAACCAAGGGTCGAGGGTTTGATCCTCGCCTTAAGTACGGAGCAACTTTAAATCTGTGGGCTAACTATCCCATCCTTTGAGTGATACAGTGACTGCGTTCGGCGGTGGATACCCTGGTCTCGACAAAAAAAAAAAGGTATGGAAAAGATTAAAAAGATAAAAGAAGAGAGGGTAATAAATAGTTAAGGGTATAATAAGAAAAATTACATTAAATCTTCATTAGTATTTCACTTATATTTTGGTACAACTTTTTTTTCTCAAATTGACTTATTTTGGTACTAAGAGAGTATTTAATAAAAATTCATAGATCGATAATTTTGATGGGTGATCTCAACAACAAATCAAATAATTTTTTAGTTCTTTAAAATTTGACGGATATGATCTATATGATATAAACTTTCAACCCAACAGTGAATTTTATAAAATGCATATTCAATCCGCTATAGTGTTATTAACGTCTTGTACTGTTGAGGCAAAATCTCAATTTGATGTTTTAAAGATAACAAACATCTTAATTATATTTTAAATGTAATTTTGGTCATTATGTTATCTAACAAGTGCTCTTGAGTGTTTTTAATAAGATAAGTGTCATTGAGCCTTTTAAACAAATTGAATTAAGTCCAAAGATTGATACACAAAGTTTCAGCATCATTCTGAGATGAATCTTTGACCTGCGCTACACTCTATAAATTAAGGCAATTCACTTATTTATTTTAAGTGAACAATTGACAAAGACAAAGAAGTACTTTATATTGACTTCTCATCATCAAAATTCTACAGCAAATAAATATTCTTTTGGCAAATAATTTATTAAAGTCTTTCATGAGACTTTCCTTTTGAAGCCAAACATAGTTACAAAACATGTGCCAAAGAATATTATTGAGTTAAAAGAACATTAAATATGTCTCACGAATTTATTATGATGAAAAATATCCTAGATCAATGAGAAAGCAACAACAAGCCTATGACTCCTAGCTAATATGTACTTACAAAAGAATATTAAATGTTCATTCTTCAAGCAAAGGCTAGAAGCTACAAAATAGAACTTGTATTTGTAAGGTACTACATCAAATCATACATTGGTCATTGCAGCAAGAATGATTTGTAGAAGGTGTCCCCACACCATTCTCCTATGTTTATCTAAGATCAATCTTTGAAGGTACAGAGCATTCTTTCATAGTACAGATTAATTTTTGAAAGTACAGAACATTCTTTGGAAGTACAAATGATTAGGGAACATTCTCTCATGATGATGAGGAAGACTCTTCATGGCACAATTATTCTACACATGTCTATTACAAAGCTACAACTTTACTTTGTCCCCAAGAAAAAGAAAGGACAGTGCAAGCTCAGCATACACGCTCCCCTCAAAGAATGTTCTTTCATCATTCTTCCATATTTGCCTTCATTAAATTTGAATGCAACGGCTAGTGCATCATTCTCTGCTCTTTTATTACATTCTCCAAGGCATTAAAGGCTCCCTCACTCTATAAATAGAAGTTCTCTAACCAAAAGAATGGCAAAAGTTTCCAAGCAACTTCAATCATTGAATACTTGTCTTTGTGAACAAGATTCTTTACAAACTCTTTTCTGATCCCTTTCACTCCAAATCTCAATACATGCAACTTGATCAAGCAATATTCCTGAGTGATTTTTTAGAGAGATGTTTAGTTCCTTTATAAACTAGGATTAGTTTATTGTTAAGTTTCTAGATCCAAACAAACTCTTTGTAAAAAGAAATATAGATCTTGCTCAAGGGTACGTGACTACTCGTTTGAGCAAAGAAAGAAAGACCATCTTAGTACATAGGTGGCAGCTAAGCTGGTGAAAACTTGAAACAACTTGATCTAGATTTTAGATCAAGAGATCTTGAGAAACTTGAGATTGTAACATCTCAAAGATCGTAGTGGAGATCCACACTTGGTGTGGAAACTGGACGTAACATTTTTAAGGGTGAACTAGTATAAATTACTTGTCTTAGTTCTCTCATTCCCTTACCTCTTTTAATTGTTCAATTTATTACAATTAAGATCAATCTGAAAGATTGATCTCAGAACGTTCTTTGAAACAATCTGGTAAACTGTTCAAAGAACATTCTTATGCACTTAGAATATTGATTCTTATTTTTAATACTTATATTGAGTTATTGTTAAGTAACTAATTATACGAACAAAGTTTTAAGATTAATTTTTTAAAAGGTTCACAATTCAAACCCTCCCTTTCTTATGAAAACTTTGTTACTTCATGTTAGACAAAGTCTTTTTTTTTATCTTATAAAATGGAGTGGTCAGGAATCAAACCCCTGTCATAGACGTACGACCTAACAATTTCGACATTTTCTAATAGTTCAGCGCTAGAACTTCTGAACTTGTTAATTCTAAAAACGTTTTGAAAATTTATTTTCAAAATATTATTCAAAGAATTAAAACTCCGAACTTTTTGTTGGAACAGAATATCGAAGTTTTTGTTAAAATTTATTTTGAAAGGTTTTTAGAAAAATTCTGAAATTCTTTAAAAAAAAAACTTAAATGATATTTTGATCCATGTAAGTTCGGGTGTTTTTTGTTTTAGCCCCTGTATGTTATTTTTTTTTTGTCCTGAATGTTAAAATCATTTTGATTTTAGTTCCTAAAACTAAAATAATTTACAAGTTTCCTGCGGATTTTTCTTTGAATTTTCCTGCGAATTTTAGTTTTAGGGACTAAAATCAAAATTATTTTATCATTCAGGGATGAATTAAAAAAAATTACATACAGTGAGTAAAACAAAAAACACGAGAACTTACAGAGACTAATTAATTATTTAAGCCTAAGAAAAATTATTTATATAGAGAAACAAATTTCTGAAGTCAAAATTATTTTTGAAAACATAGTTCTCGAGAAAATTTAGTATTTTTTGTCCAAAAAAAATACCGAAGTTTTTCTCAAAATTTGTTTTAGAAAGTTACCAGAAAAGTAATAAAAAAAATAATTTTAAAGTTTTTCTTGGGAAGTCGAATTTTTGTTTGAGAAAAAGGGGTTCATGGGAAAGGAATCTATTATATCTACTATCAATATAAGAAAATTAATTACATATAACATTACATTATTGTCCTTTCTTCGAATAATTAAAACCAATTTCTTTTAAGGACAAATATGTCATTTTGATTCTTACTGTAATTTTTATTATTTTCTCTTTCCTACTTTTTGACTTGTTGTCTTTTCAAATATTCTATCTCTTACATTTTAATTATTTATTATGTTTTCTTTCTTTATTTTACTCTCTCTTACTCATATTTTTAAATTAAATTCTATTTCAAATTTTCTAATAATCTAAAATTTCACCTTTTCTTTCTCCATTATAAATTCTTTCATCTTTATATAGTATCTAATTTTTAGTGTATTTCTTATATTTCACCAATAAAGAATGTGTAACATTTTATCGTTGTTTAATATATTAATATATATCGTCATTGTGTGTGATTATAGTATAATCAAATGATTTGAATTTAATATAATTATGTTCTGATCTACTATCAATTAAAAATAAAAATATAGGACATATATTTGTCTTTGATAAATGAATAAAAATGTGACAAATGTTTGTCATTCATATATCTATAAAAAAACACAATATGAATGTTTGTCAACCAGAAATTATTTTGCTTCAAATGTGTCAAATATAGTACATAACCAATATTTAATAAGTTCAACGAATGTGACAAAAATATTTTGTTGTAATAGTAAAAAAAATATTTGTAGACACAAATATAATCATATAAAATTTGCAACGGACACAGGAGAGTATTTAAATAACTTTGGACCTATAAAATAAATAAATATTTTATAAGAGTATTGTACTAATGTTGATATTTTAAAATTTAACCTAATCATTTTTCTCCATGTTATAATTAAGAGCACTTAACGTCAAATATGTTAGAAATAAACATCTAAAGCTATAGAATAGAGAATTGAAATAGAGGAAGTTTTGTATTATTCTATTCATGTGTATCTACATCATATACAATAGTCCTATTTATAGGACACAAATAAGCATGTGAATGATCAAACACTTAAAGGTCACTCACTAGTGGGAGTTAATAAGGAACATGGAAGATCAAGAGTAGAATGGACATCCACTTACTAAAGCACTAACATAATTATTCATAACACTCCCCCTTGGATGTCCATCAAGGATATGCCTCATTAAAACCTTACTAGGAAAAACCTGGTGGAAAAAAAATTCTAATCAAGGAAAAAGAGTACAACATCCTTTTGTGTGCGAACTACCTCGTTAAAAACCTTTCCAGGAAAACCCAGTGGGAAAAAACCATGGCAAAAGGAAAAAGAGTGCAGTTTTTCTCCTCCTGTTTGAAGCACCTCTTAAGAATATGAACGTCGACATTAAATGTTCTCCCTTAACACATATTTAATCAATATGCTTCATGATATATCCTCATTTCAATAGAGCTTTGCAGTCATCATTGTCTTCAAGATCTCTTCTTTGAATTGTTGCTATTTGAACTCGATATGTAGAAGTGAGAACTAGATATGCCTCAATATCGCCATATGTAAATGATCACGTACTTCAGAATTTCCTTATTCTGGATCAGAAAAATATCTCATATTTGCATGGTTATATTTGACGAACATATATTCATAAAATAATTGCTTTAACTCTATCATGAAAAAAATTATCTCACTTTTATTCTAATGCATTTTGGTCGGTGATAAATCATATCTCAATAACAAGAATAAAATAATATTATCTCATCAATCCATATAAATAATATGCATGCGCAATAATTTAAAGTCTACAAGACATATTTGATTTTTTCTTGACACTAACAACATGTACTCAATAAATATAATTTGTCAAGATTCAATTAGCTATTTGATCGATCTGCAGATCGAGATAAATTTTCTCAAAATATTTATCTTAAGATATTTCTCTATATCTTTAATCGATCCACTTAAAAAATTTAATAGGAGATCCTTCAGGGATCTTCATATAATCATGCCTATCAAATGAGCCATATAAATATATTGTAGCAACATTCATGTGAAAATTGAGCTTTCCATGTGCTACAAGGCATCTTACGTACCAAAATAATACGTGTATCCTTGAGCAACACGTCGTGCTTTTTATTTCACTATTTCATCATTCTCATTTGTACGCAATTATAATTTCACACCTTTTAGGTGTCTGGACTACAGGTCCACAAACATTTTACATGAAAAACGAGTTTCATTATACTTCAATCTAATTTCTCAATTTTTGGCCAATTGTCACTTTGTCTACAATCTTTAGTAGACTTTGGTTCATGATCCTCACTGTCATTTAATAAAAATAGCGCTATATTATATTTAAAAATATCGTCAACGTTGACTTCCTTTCGGTTCCTTTATATTTCATTCATGACAATATGTTGAGATCTCTATATTTTTATAAATTTCATGTACCTGATAAGTTCTTCTAGAACTGAAAAATCAATTATGTCAATTACTCTTTTCATATCCTCACTTGGGTCATTATTCTTTTTAGCTCCTTTTCTCATTCGAGGATTTTAATCTTTGGAACCGACTGCACTACCACGCTTCAGGTGGTTAAGATTCATTTTCAATTTTGATTGGAGCATTAGCAGCTGATAGTTTATTTCATAAACTTTGCAAATGATTTATCTTTTGAATATATATTTGAAATAACTTTATATGAGGATCAAGATGAGACAATAATAATAATTCAATTCAAGTGATTCATTTGAGCTTCTGGTTCAAACTTTCAGCTGCTTCTTCTCTCCCCCTAATATTGGGAAAACTAATTTCTCACTTGATAATAAGCCTTTTGGGTCATAAACAAGTCTCCAATTTTTAACTCAAGATACTTTATAATATATGGAGATTCATGTCAAATTCATTTTCCCAATATTCTTTAAGAATTCATCTTAATGCATTATATTGGAGCAATTGAAACATACACAACACATCCAATAAATGCTTAATTATATAAAATAATATTATGTTATAAACCTAAACTCATTTGCAAATTAAGGGGAGGATTTTCATATAATAACTTATTGGCTTGATGCGAAGCAAAAACTCAATTTAAATGATCACATGTTCCTAAAGTAAAATTTTGAAGTTACCATTCCATAAGTATCAATCACACATTTAACTTTAGACGTCTAAAGAATGGATCTTCAGGTCCATTTATTTTTTATTTTTTTTTAGTTAGCATATGCTGCAAGATATTCAATATCAACATATGATACTTATGAAATACGTATTGAAAATTTCACAAACTTCTGGTTGTGAGTTGTCTAACCATTAAATTGATTTACAAATAAAATCTTATATACATCTCAAATTGTACGAGACTCAATATTTCAATTTTTCAACTTCCTTTGGGAACGAATCAAACAAATTATTGAACTGAAGAACTTCTGGCTCTTCAAAATATATTCAATATAGATATTATTTTTCGCATCATAATAGATCTGAGATAACCCAACCGGTCTTGCCAAACTGAATATGATTTGTAAACTTCTGGTTTACAATAATTTGTGCTTCAATTGCACTAATATATATTCTCAAAGTTTAACTTTGTTCTCGATGTAATAATATATTAGCTCTTCTGGAGCTTTGATCAATAATTTTGTAATATCAAAAATAATTTTAAACAAATTCTCATAGAGAATATATAACTCAATTATATTAAACTTCAATACATATCATAATAATTGTCAAACTCCATGTACGAAAACAAAGAAACCAAACAATTCTCAATATGAACAAATAATACTGACAACAATTTTCTCCTTTTAAGCAATAATAATAAGTCACAAGGAAATAAATAAATAAATGCACAACTGACCTCTAATAGTGTAGAATTTATCCTTGCGGGATATATTTAATACTAAATTATTAGTTCTTCATGATCTATATGATTTTTGCAATCCTTCTGAGATTTATTTGATATTATATTATTAACTAGTTCTTCAGGAACCATCGACAGATCTTCACAAATAATAAAAAAAACTTTAAACTTCGTTGATCTATATGATTTTTGCAATCCTTCTTGAGAAGTTTGTGAATATTCTTTCAATCATCATCATAAGACACAAAATAGATTCACAATATTCTGAGAAATATTATCTTATTTTTCTATAATGATGAGAGCATTTGAAACATAAATTACGTCTTTTGACTATATTTCAAAAGTCTAGTTCTTCAGGAACTTGATCACAAATCATACTTTGAACAATCCTTCAAAAATATTTGGATATTAAATTTTCTCAAATTCTTCAAGAACTATATCATAATAAACAATAATACATAAAAGTAATTATTTATGCAATCCTTTAAATAAGTTGACATGATACTAAACTCAATATATAACCCTTCCCACATTCTTACAAATGCATATTGATCAAACAACAAAAATTTGTCATAGTGAAAATGAATGACACACTAATTCGGCATAAAACTTACTTCACATCAATACAAATTTCTTAAGCACCGAACATAGTACCAGCTTGAAATTCATAAATTTGCTATATAAAAATTCAAAACAGGTTTACAATTTCAACATATATATCATTTCCACACAAAAATTAAGCACTCATAGAACCTCACAATTGTATACACATTTGCACAACAAATTAATCATCATGACACTTGTCTACGTGGCAAAACAAAAGTATGATGTATGTACATTTATAATGGCACTACTCTAAATTTATCTTCAAGAAGTCTCTTACTTTTAATTTTGCAGCAGTCTCAAAGTTTCTTTTTCTTTAATTCATCGTTTCCTTTATTTTAAGATTATAAAACATTTTTTTTTTCTTAAAATAATTACCACTTTATGATACCATCACAATATTTATTATTTTTCCCACTAACATATATTTGTTTATTTATAAAATTAACACTATTAAAAAATAGAAGATCAAAGAATTGCAGATGAAAATTTTTCTCAGTTTGCATAAACCAGTAATTAACATACGTGTCACGTACATCTTATCACATATATGTGCAAACCTTCTTTTTAAATTAATGTCATATGATCCCATGAAATTGAAAGACAATGTATCACTTACAAAATCAATTAATAAAAACACCAGCACATGTATTTATAATTATATAAATATGACAATATACTAGTAATAAATCATAAAAATCATAAAAAAAAACATATAATAAATCATATTTTAACAGCAGGAAATAAGGTAAAACAGATAGAACCTGGATCTAAAATAGCTTCCATAATTTAGTCACAATTTCTCTGTAAAATCTAGTTCACAAAGGCTCCTAATACATTTGTAAGATTTTTAATTTTAACTTGATATAAAACTAACCACACAACAAATGTCTATGCAATTTATTTAATATTTCAAGTATCCGAGAGTCTAACAAGATATCACATAACACAAACATATCTGCTTTTGATTATTTTCAGAAAAACATCATCTTAATTAGTCACACTTACTCATATAAATTTCTCAGTTTTAGTAAACAAATCTAATAATAAGTCACCAAACATCCATTTAAATAATAAATAGAATATAACTATTAAAATAGAAATGAATTATGTATCACACATACCGTTCAAATACAATGTTCTCAGAAATTAGTATCAACGAAAATAAACGAAGTTTAAAATTACGTGTTCAGTTTCAAGCAAATAAGCTTCATGATTTTGGATCAATTACACTAACATAAACATCTACCAAAATTAAGTCCACGGATCCACCAAATATAACAATCATAATAAACAAGCAGCGTTGAAATAATTTCACAAATAAATATGACACATGATGACATAAAATAGAGAACGAGAAGAATTTATTGAAATTGACTGAGGCGTGCAAATCATTTGATCTCCATTGTTTTCCCGCACTTTCACGAACATCATCTTGCTTGAAAGAATTGTGGAGAAAACATAGGAATATGAGAGACTATCGTGCTGATAACGTGTTAGAAATAAACATCTAAAGCTATAGAATAGAGAATTGAGATAGAGGAAGTTTTGTATTATTCTATTCATGTGTATCTACATCATATACAATAGTCCTATTTATAGGACACAAATAAACATGTGAATGATCAAACACTTAAAGGTCACTCACTAGTGGGAGTTAATAAGAAACATGGAAGATCAAGAGTAGGATGGACATCCACTAACTAAAGCATTAACATAATTATTCATAACAAAATATAATTTAATAAATATATTTAATAATATAGTATAGGTGCAACAAATGTATCTTTCCGATGTACAAAAAAAAAGTGACAAATGTGACAAAAATATTTCTCCATCTTTTAAAATTGTAGTACATAACTGATATTTCATATAAGTTCAACAAATGTAACAAAAAAAGTTTGTAGTAATAGTAAAAAAAATGTGTGACTCAAATATATAACCATATAAAATTTGCAACGGGCACGGGACCATCAAATAAAATTTAATAAATATATTTAACCGACACACTTAAAAATTTCATTAAAAAAAACTGAAAATTTGTAAAAATATTAAATAAAATTAAAAATACGGGACAATTATAAGTTATTGATAAATATGTCATTGATAAAGACCGAAAAATTAGGTAACCTGTCACTCATATATAAAACTAATAATACATACAGAATAAATATTTATCGCTGATAAAAATATATGAGACATAACATAGAGTATCCACGTATATAAACATATACGAGTTACGTACGGTACAACTATTTCAACAGATTTTGCATATAAAATAAATAATATTTCATAAAAATATTACAATGATATTATTTTTGAAAAAATTATTATATATATCAACTTTATTTTTCAATACTAATAATTAACGAACCCGTGCATCGCACGGGTATTTTTCTAGTACTATAATAAACTTAATGCCTACCAAAATTCCATATTTATCCTTACATATTTTGATAAATATCCAACTCTTTTACCCTTAGGAGTCAAATCACATTTAATTTAATTTTATTATTTTTATATATTCTCTTTCTTACTTTTTTTAATTTTTTATTATTTCTTTTTTCACCACTATTCCCTCTGTTACTTTTTCATTATTTATTCTCTCTCTCTCTCTCTCTTATTTTTCAATTTTTTCATTAGTTTATTTTCATTTTCAACTTTTATTTTTTTATTTATTTCTCTTTTAATTTAATATTTAAAATTTAAATCATTTCTTTGATTTAAGTTAATACACTAATTTCTATTTCTATCATTCGTATTTTCACTCTCATTAAAGAATATTTAAAACATTTTATTAGGAGATCGCTTGTGGTTCGTGATTAGTGTGAATTCGAAGATCGCTTGATTTAAATTTATATAATTTTGCATTGGTTGATGTTAATTATAAATAAAAATGTAACAAGACGATTATTTGTCAACAAAAAGATGAGTATTTGTCATCCATAAATGTATAAAAAAACACGAGATGAGTGTTTGTAATTGAGAAATATTAATTTGGTTCCAATGTGTTATATATATAAGAGTTATCATTTTTTATAATTTTACATGTGATTTAATCAATTATAGAATGTAACTGATATTTCATAAGTTCGACAAATGTGACAAAAATATTTGTAAACACAGATATAAGCGTATAAAATTTTCAACTTAAATAAATTTTCACATACAAAATAAACAAATATTTTATTGAAATATTGTACTAATATTGATATTTAAAATATTCCTTAATAATGACCTTTTGCATTGTAAAAACACAAATATTGAAGTTAAATTAATAAATACACACGAGACAATTATATGGCATTGATACATAAATATTGTAACATCCCGGATTTTCGGGACATTAATTACTAAAAGTTTCATAAGAATTCTCTTTAATAGAAAAACAATACATTATTTTTCTTCTTTATAATTCATTTCTAAAGCAAGTCACTATTATTATTTCCTCAAAATCACAAGGCATTTAATTATTGTGAAATCACTATTATTTTCGAAAACACTACAAACCATCAACTTCAAAATATCTTAGATTTACAATTGAGTAACTATAAAATTGTTAAGAAAGCTCATTTAAATTTAAAACTATAAACTAGTAAAATCCCTTTTTAATTATCCCCGCGCACGCACAGGCAACACATCAACTTCATAATTCTTTGGTACCTACAACCATATTTAATGTAAGGGTCAATTTCCTTATCCAAATTGAATCATGCCTGACGGAAGGTAAATATCATAAAAGTATAATAAAAAGCTCTACCATAAAGATGAAATCAAACAAAATCGATGCAAGCAACTAATAAATAACACCAAAATCGAGATATATATATGTCATTGATAAATACAAAAAAAAAACTGGAAAAAATATATGTCACTCATATATCAAATTAAGAATAAATAAATATTTGTCACTGATAATATTTAAACGAACACGGGACAATATTTAAACAAATTTTCACATACAAAATAAATATTTTATTGAAATATTGTGCTAATAGTGATATTTAAAATATCACTTAATAATTTTTCTCTATGTTAAAATAGCATTTAATGTGAAATATAATTAAAATAAATATATTTAACCAACACACTTAAAAATTTCATTAAGAAAACTTAAAAATTTATAAATACATTAAATTAAATTAAAAACACGGGACAATTATATGACATTGATACATAAATAAAGTACGGGATATATATTTTATTGATAAATACAAAAACAAAAGTGGAAAAAAATATATGTCACTCATATATCAATTTAAGAAGAAATAAATATTTGTCACTTATAAAAAATGAGTTCCTTTTGCTTCAAAAAAAAAATTGTCACTGATAAAAAATATGAGACATAACAAATTGTATCTACATATATAAACATATAAAATCTACAACAGAATGTAATGTAGTGCAAATGTTTTATAAAAACTACAATAGGATACATTAAAAATTTTATTATATCAACTTTATTTAACTATTAATAATTAATTGACCCGTGCATCGCACGGGTATTTTGCTAGTGGGAGAATGAGAAGGTGGGAGGGATCCTATATAGAAGATCTGCATGGAGATAAATTAAATAGACCCTTTTGCAACGGGTTGATTGCGTTGTTGTAGGACGAAAAATGATTTTGTGAGTGGTACAACATGCAAGAGGGGTGGCAAAATAAATGGATGGATAGATTTGGATTTAGATTATAATGGATGAATTATAATAATCCACTAAATTAACAATTCATTAAAATTCTTAAAATAAAATATGATCCAATCCATCTATCGGAAATAAAATCCATCCAATCCATCCATTTCCAACATTTTAATGGATGGATATCCAATCCATCCATTAATTTCAATTATTATGAGAATTTTTTTTTTCTAATCGGAAAAAATTGCGAACACTTTGTCCTTGAAATCGGAAAAATAATTCGAAAACTTTTTCTCGAAAATGGGAAAAATTAGATGGATTTTTTTTCTTCGAAATCGAAAAAAATTCTGAAAACTTTTTTCTCGAAATTGGAAAAAATTCTGAAAACTTTTTTCTCAAAATCGGGAAAAATTCTACAAATCTTTTTTCCTCGAAATCCGTAAAAACTCCGAATTTTTTTTCTCGAAATCGGAAAAAATTTTGAAAACTTTTTCTTGAAATCAGAAAAATTTCGACGAATTTTTTTTCTCGAAATCAAAAAAATTTCCTAAATTTTTTTTTTCGATGGCAGAATAAATTACGAAAACGTTTTTTCTAGAACTAGAAAAAAATTTGAGAAATTTTCTTGTTGAAATCGAAAACGTTTTCTAGAAATCGGAAAATTTTCGAAGATTGTTTTCTTCTCGAAATCAAAAAAAACGTCGAGAGTTTTTTTCGTGAAATCGAAAATACTTTCCGAATTTTTTTTTTGTCAATATCGGAAAAAATTTCAAAATTTTTTTAGAAGGTAAAATAAAATTGAAAAGAAAAAAACATTGTAACTAATTATCCAATTGGATTTTAAAATTGAATAAATTCATCTAATCAATTAGTGGATGGATCCAATCTAATCAAATAACCAAATTTTTGTTCTCATGGATGGATTGGATGGATTTTATGTTAATGGATTATTTTGCCACCCCTAGACTTTATATAATAAAGTTAAAAAAAAAAGCAAGTTAAAATTAAGGGAGTTTCTACGGTGCATTAGTAAAACTCTAATGTATTCGTACATTCGGTCTTTAAATAATAAACAAAAATTATTTTTTATAAATTAAAAAGTTATTTATTGACTATTATATTCTAGAGAATATAATTTCATAAGAAAAACTAAAATTTGATTTTTTTATAAACATTATACAAATTTTTTTATATTTTTTTCATAAAAAAAATTCAATGTTCACTATTATGAATAATAAAAATTCAAAAAAGTCAAATTTTATTTTTTTGACAATTTGGATGAATGGTATTTAATTATTATAATATTTTAAAAGTTAAATTTTTTTTATTTTTTTTCAAAGCATACTCATTTTTCTATTATTTCAAAATCTATTGTAACGATACAATAGAATTTATCTATTGTACCATAGAATTTGTCATGTCTGTAGTACTGATCGACGATTTGTGTATCAATAAATATTTATGACCGCAAGTGCACAGTCTCGTCGTGTAGTTTTAAAAGATATCGAATCCACAGGGACCAACAGTCGAGCTACCGTACTTCTACCGTTACGGTGTAAATCTAAGGCTAATGAATAGGGGTTTAAAATTGATTTAGAATTAAATTAATTAATTAAAGACGAATATCGGTATGTAACTTAATTAACCCTCGAGAATTTAATAAATTAATAGCGCGCGAAAAAGGGTTTATTTTTTAGAAGAACTTTCTCAATTTAAAGGTCTAAACCTCACACTCTCGTTTTGTTGATAAAAGCCATACTTTCTAAGCTAGGAGTTTTACTGTCACTTTTCTACCACCTTAGCTTCGAAAGTATATTTTGAAAATCAATTAGTTCTAATTAATCCTAACGTGGCTCTCGCTCGTTCAAATATTAATATCAAATTCCTACTATCTAGTTAAAACCTCAAACTCTCGCTCTATTGATTTTAACCTTAGTTGCTTTATTTTACTCTCGTTCAAAAGCCTTGAATTAAATTAGGAATTTGAATCAGAAAAATAGTTTAATAAGTACGCGCTAAATCATTATTAAATTCCCTTCGGAGAATTAGTTTACATACCGATATCTAGAAAATTTAGCTAGACATAGTAAAGAAATTAAATAAGCAAAAACAGAAAATTAAATAAAGCATAATTAAATAATTGAATAAAAACATTAAATAAAAAACCTGGAATAAATGCTGAATTAACTTGACTGAAATAACTGGAGTAATATTCTTGACAGGAAAGTGAAAACAGAACTGAAAACGGATTCCCGGTGTGGAAATACCGTTACAGTTACTGTAACAAGAAACTAAAACTGTACTGAAAATAAAGAAAATAAGACGTGCGGAGAACAGAATTTCGTCCTCTATTTATAGAGGGAATTTTCTGGTTACGATCCACAAAAATAGGAGATGATAAGCTCTCTTTTGATTCTATCCAATAGCCACACGATCAGGAACAGAAAACCATCCAACGCGTGCGTGCGCCCCACGTTGCTGAAAAATCAGTTTCATTGGGCTTGTGAGTGGTGGCGCTCGCCACCACTTCTGTGGCGCTCGCCACTGTGCAGATTTGGGCAAATGCCCATTTTTGCTAGGCTCCTTTGTGGGCTGCGCGAATTTGGGCTTTGCACCCCCTTTTTGCTCCGTTTTTGATACTTTTTGCTCAATTCTCTTCTCCGACCTATTTTATTCGACAAAACTAAAAACAAATCAAATACTAACATAAAAAGGCATAAATGAAATAAATACATATGCAAATGCAACTAAAATTCACCTAAATTAAGCTAAAAATACGATATGATTTCGTGTCATCAAATTCCCCCACACTTGAACCATTGCTTGTCCTCAAGCATAAAAGAATAGTGAATCGCATGGTATAAGTAAAAACACATGACACGATCATCTTACTCGTACGTGGTTGCCGGCTAAGCCATGAAAATCAGGTAACAGTGCAAATAACAAGAATACTGTAATGACACAAGAGATTCCCGTTATGTGTAAACAGACCTGAAGCATTTCCTCTTGACTCTACCTCTCACCTAAATTTCATTCCCCCTTTTCATTGTAGCGCAATCACATTAAGCCCGTTATCTTGTACACGCACATGGTGGGGAACCTGTTAGTGATTATGATCATCATATAGCGAGGGGTGCTGATAACATAAGTTTGGTAACCCCTATTTGCTTTACCCACTTCGCAGTTGCGGGGGATCGGATCGTAACCCGCCCTACCAAGTTCAGAATCAGACACCTCTGAACCAACTACTAATGAGTTTCTATACTATGGTATTTTTTTTTCCTTCTCATGTTTCAACATTTGCTGAATTTTCATCAATTATTTCAAGGAATCAACCAATAGCATTAATAACATTTATAATCAAAATCATTCACTTATATTCTTCGGTGCCGACTGCTAGATAAACTACTAAGGGTTCATTAAAACTCAAGTTCAAAGGTTTAATAAAACTAGTACTCAAATCAGTTCTACACACTTAAGGGAATCTAAGGTGTTAAAACGGTATTGATTTTATCTAACCGTTACCCAAATTCCACAAAATAGCCTAGATAGTGCAAACAACCTATATACTTTCAAACAATCAATATCAAGCATCAGAACTCAATACTTTTGCTTTTCACAAGAAAATTTTTGGTATGGCTCAAGAAATGGGAAAATCAGACAATTACAAGACCAATCACGCAAAATCAACTCAATTTAAGTGAACTAACCTAAGGTTTTATTATGCATGCAAAACTAAATGACTGTAAGTAAAGGAAAGTGATAAAGCTTCCTCCCCCACACTTAAATCGAGCATTGACCCCAATGCAACGACTAAAGGTGAGATTGGAAGGGTACAACCTGAGTAGTTAAGCTTTCATAACTTGTAAAGTCGTCGAGCGTGCTATCTCTTTATTACCTGCAAAATAAAATGAACTAAAAAGAAAAACATTAAATTCAAAATCAGCGGGTTGCCTCCCACCAAGCGCTTTGTTTAAAGTCAATTAGCTCGACTTCAAAGACGGTGACTTAGTTCACGTGACAGCGGACAGGGCGGATAGGTTAAAATTTGCAAGATTAGTGTCACTATCCCTAAGGTTGTAATGTTTCAACCGCTGCCCATTAACTGTGAATGTATCACCAGAGTCACTCTTTATCTCAATCGCCCCATGAGGATATGTCTTAGAAATTGTAAAGGGGCCTGACCACTTTGAGCGAAGTTTTCCGGGAAAGAGTTTAAGTCTTGAATTAAAAAGAAGTACTAGCTGTCCTACCTTAAACTCTCTCCTAGATAGACGCTTGTCATGCCATTTCTTTGTTCTTTCCTTATAGATTATGGCATTCTCATAGGCGTCCAACCTAAGCTCTTTTAACTCATGGATATTCAGGGTCCTTTTCCTACCGGCGGTGGTGTAATCAAAATTGAGGGCTTTGATAGCCCAATAAGCTTTGTGTTCTGGTTCCACCGGCAGATGACATGATTTGCCATAAACAAGCTTGAAGGGAGTGGTCCCAATTGGGGTCTTATAGGCTGTCCTATATGCCCACAGTGCCTCATTCAGTTTTAAAGACCAATCCTTCCTAGAGGTTGCAACTGTTTTTTCAAGGATTTGCTTGATCTCCCTATTGGAGACCTCCACTTGCCCACTTGTTTGTGGGTGATAGGGAGTTGTTACACGGTGTCGGACCCCATATTTAGATAACAATCTTTCAAAGATCCTAGAAATGAAATGGGAGCCACCATCGCTGATGACAAGTCTCGGCACACCGAACCTAGGGAAGATCTGGTTCTTAAACAATCTAATCACTACTTGGGCGTCATTAGTTGGAGAGGCAACAGCCTCGATCCATTTGGACACGTAATCGACAGCCACAAGTATGAATTTATTGCCAAAAGAAGTTGGGAATGGTCCCATGAAATCTATCCCCCATACATCAAATACTTCCACTTCAAGGATGCCATGTTGAGGCTTTTCATCGCGCCTAGAGATGCCACCAGCGCGTTGGCACTGATCACAACTCTTTATGGCCGCGTGGACATCTTTCCAAAGAGTGGGCCAAAAGAGACCAGCTTGTAAGATCTTAGCACAGGTTTTGGAAGTACTCGCATGTCCTCCATAGGGCGCAGAATGACAATGAGTGATAATGCTTTGCGCCTCATCTTCGGGGACACATCGACGGAAGATTCTATCGGCACCTCTCTTGAAAAGCAGAGGAACATCCCAATAGTAATGTTTCATATCACTGAAGAACTTCTTCTTTTGCTGGTAAGTTAAATCAGGCGGAAGGACTCTTGCTGCTAGATAATTAACAAAATCAGCATACCATGGCAAAGAGTCTTTTGTGAAGACAGAGTTGACGACTTCGAAATCGTCTTGAATCAAAGGGCACTCGGAGGCGACACTCTCCATAAGGGCTACAAGCCTCTCATACGGGAAGTCATCATTTATGGGTACCGTTTCGGGCACCATTCCCTCCATTCTTGAAAAATGGTCCGCGACTGTGTTGTCGATTCCTTTCTTATCTTGGATCTCTAAATCAAATTCTTGAAGGAGCAAGATCCATCTTAGGAGCCTTGGTTTGGCATCCTTTTTGTTCACTAGGTACCTAATTGCGGCATGATCTATATAGACAATGATTTTGGCCCCTATTAGGTACGAACGAAATTTATCAACCGCAAACACAACAGCCAGGAGTTCTTTTTCTGTGGTGGCGTAGTTCATCTGTGCGGGGTCTAAGGTCCTACTAGCATAGTAAATAGCATGAAGCTTCTTATCTTTCCTTTGACCTAAGACTGCGCCTATAGCATAGTCACTAGCGTCACACATGATCTCAAATGGTAGACTCCAATCAGGTGGCTGCATGATGGGGGCAGAAATGAGAGCTGCCTTTAATTGCGTGAATGCCGTTAGGCACTCCTCATCAAAAATGAACTCGGCATCTTTCATTAGCAGCCCGGTTAACGGCTTTGTAATTTTGGAGAAGTCTTTAATAAATCGGCGATAGAAACCGACGTGTCCTAAAAAGCTTCGGACTTCTCTCACAGATTTGGGAGGTGGTAGATTCTCTATAACTTGGATTTTAGCTCTATCTACCTCAATCCCTTTGTTAGACACTATATGCCCAAGAACAATTCCTTGACGAACCATGAAATTGCACTTTTCCCAATTAAGCACAAGATTGACTTTTTCACATCTTTCAAGTACCTTTTCTAGGTTTGTCAAGCATCCTTCAAAACTTTGCCCGCATACGGAGAAATCATCCATGAAGACCTCCATAATGTCATTGATGTAATCGGCAAAGATTGTTGTCATACATCTTTGGAAAGTCGCGGGGGCATTACACAATCCAAATGGCATTCGCCTATATGCAAATGTGCCAAAAGGGCAGGTGAAGGTTGTTTTCTCTTGGTCATCGGGATGAATAGGGATTTGAAGAATCCCGAATAACCGTCTAGATAGCAGAAATAGGAATGATTCGCCAAACGCTCAAGCATTTGATCAATGAAGGGCAAAGGGAAATGATCCTTGCGCGTGGCTTTGTTGAGTTTCCTATAGTCAATGCACATTCTACTACCCGTTACGACTCTTTGTGCTACAGCCTCTCCTTTCTCATTGGTAACTACAGTCACTCCACCTTTCTTAGGCACGACATGAACGGGACTGACCCATTTACTGTCGGAGATCGGGTATATGATCCCTGCATCTAGAAGTTTTTCAACTTCTTTCTTAACTACTTCAGTAAGAATGGGATTTATCCTTCTTTGCGGTTCTCGAGAGGTCTTGCAATCTTTCTCGAGATAGATGCGATGCATGCAAAGAGAGGGACTTATCCCTTTAAGATCAGATATGCTATATCCTAAAGCAGCTGGGAATTTTCTTAGGACATTCAGCAACTTTTCGGTCTCTGACTGTCCTAGATCGGCGCACACAATCACAGGGCGCTTAAGCTCTTGATCAAGGAATTCATACCTTAGACTCTCAGGTAGAGGTTTTAATTCGAGAGAAGATTGATCAGGAGATGGCGTCGGGTTTGGTGTAATCTCAAAGCATTCACCGAGCTCGTCATCCTGAATTTCGAGAGTAGGAGTTGGAGAAGATGTTAGAATTTCAGTGTAAACGGTTTGATCATTCTCCATTTCTTTTCTGCATTCGTCAATGACGTCAAGCAGATAGCAAGTATCATCTATAGCAGGCGCGCTTAGGAATTGAGTCAAAATGAATTCAACTTTTTCATCTCCCACTTCAAAGGTGAACTTTCCCTTTTTGACATCAATTATCGCACCGGCTGTAGCAAGGAATGGCCTTCCTAAAATGATAGGCGTGTTAGAGTCTTCCTTAATATCCATGACTATGAAGTCGGTTGGAATGAAGAACTGACCTACACGCACCGGAACATTTTCTAAGACTCCTATAGGCATCTTGACCGAACGGTCGACAAACTGGATAGACATTCTGGTGGGTCTTAGCTCGCCTAGCTTGAGTCTCTCGCATATGGTGATGGGCATCAAACTAATGCTGGCACCTAAATCACATAGGGCTTTATCAATAACAAACTTCCCAATGACGCAGGGTATGGAGAAACTTCCTGGATCTTTGAGTTTAGGAGGCATTTTGTTTTGAAGGATAGCACTACACTCGGCAGTGAGTGTAACAGTTTCGTTATCCTCAATCCTCTTTTTGTTGGTTAGGATCTCCTTGAGAAACTTAGCATATGCGGGCATTTGTGTGATAGCTTCAGTGAATGGGATGGTGATATTTAACTGCTTGAGAAGCTCCACAAATTTCTTGAATTGCCCCATACTTTTGGTCTTTTCCAACCTTTGAGGATAAGGAATGGGTGGTTTGTAAGGTGGCGGAGGCACATAGGGTGTTTCTTTTTCTTTTGCCTCGACGCCATTTCCTTCTTTCTCTTTGGGTTCACTCTCTTTCTCAGCTGGTTCATCTGGCTTTTGTTGCATGGCAGACCTCTCAATCCTAGGGTCAACTGGTTCATCATATTGTGTTCCACTTCGCAGTGTCACAGCGTTTACATGAGCTTTAGGATTGGGCTGAGGTTGGCCAGGAAATGTTCCTGCAGGAGCAGACAAGGATGATTGTTGTTGAGCCACCTGTGCAACTTGAGTTTCTAGTATCTTATGATGGGTGGTCAAAACATCAACTTTACTGTTCAATTGCTCGAACATCTTAGCGAAATGCAGGTTTTGATTTCCAATCCCCTTGTTAGTTTGCATTTGGGACGCCATGAAGGTTTCAAACATGACGTCAAGGCTAGACTTCCCAGAGTTTTCTTGATTTAGCACAGAAGCCTTTTGAAAACCTGGTGGACCAGAGGGTGGTCCTTGTCTAGGTGGATACAATGCATTGTTGTTCTTGTATGAAAGATAGGGACTGTTCTTCCAAGCTGAGTTGTAGTTGTTAGAATATGGGCCTCCTTGAGCGTAGTTCACTTGATCGGAGGGAGTTCCGGCCAAGAGTTGGCATTCAGCTGTAGCATGCCCTGGAGCGCCACATATTTCACAACTGGAGACTGTTGCTGCTACGGTAGCAGCAGGAGCATTGAGTAAGCTGTCTAATTTCTGAGTGAGTGCATCAACCTTGGCACTGACGTGGTCAAGGCCGCTTATCTCATGCATTCCTCTTCTCGATAGAGGTTTTTCTGCGGAGGTTCTTTCGCCTCCCCACTGGTAGTGATTCTGAGCCATGTTCTCGATGAGCTGATAGGCATCATTGTAGGGCTTGTCCATGAGGGCGCCGCCTGCGGCAGCGTCTATGGTCATCCTTGTATTGTACAGGAGACCGTTGTAGAAGGTGTGGATAATTAGCCACACTTCTAAACCATGATGTGGATAGAGCCTCAACATGTCCTTAAATCTCTCCCACGCTTCATAAAGAGATTCGTTGTCTTTCTGCTTAAATCCATTGATTTGGGCTCTTAACATACTAGTCTTGCTAGGTGGGAAATACCTAGCCAGAAAGACTTTCTTCAACCCTTCCCATGTAGTGACAGAGTTGGAAGGTAGGGACTGGAGCCAAGCACGGGCTCAATCTCTTAGAGAGAAGGGGAAAAGACGAAGCCTAATCGCTTCGGGACTTACGCCATTAGCTTTCACTGTATCGGCGTATTGTAAGAAGACAGAGAGGTGGAGATTAGGGTCTTCTAAAGGACCACTCGAGAACTGACTTGGCTGAACAGCTGAGAGCAGGGAAGGTTTAAGCTCAAAATTGTTAGCCTCTATCGCAGGGGCAACAATGCTGTTATGCGGTTCAGCATCTGTAGGGGTAGCATAGTACTTTAGAGGGCGGTTTTGCGGACCTATTTCCATCTCTAATTCTTCTTCAGAGTTTTCAGACTCTTCGTCTGTTTCGGGAAAGATGATTTGACTTTGGGGCACTATGTATCTTTCCCTAAACTGTTCAATTCGGCGTCTTACACTTAGTAGACGCTCTAGGTTGTCGACTGGAGTTTCTAATTCTTCGCTATGAGAGAGGGTACTTGGCATACAATCGACAAACCAATAATATTTTTTTTTTTGATTTTTTTATTTTTTAACTAGAAATTAAAGTTGCCTTAGTCTCTACGTTGTAACGACGGAGTTACAATATCGACTAAATTGGTCCCCGGCAACGGCGCCAAAAACTTGATCGACGATTTGTGTATCAATAAATATTTATGACCGCAAGTGCACAGTCTCGTCGTGTAGTTTTAAAAGATATTGAATCCACAGGGATCAACAGTCGAGCTACCGTACTTCTACCGTTACGGTGTAAATCTAAGGCTAATGAATAGGGGTTTAGAATTGTTTTAGAATTAAAATTTTAGAATTAAATTAATTAATTAAAGACAGATATCGGTATGTAACTTAATTAACCATCGGGAATTTAATAAATTAATAGCGCGCGAAAAAGGGTTTATTTTTCAGAAGAAGTTTCTCAATTTAAAGGCCTAAACCTCACACTCTCGTTTTGTTGATAAAAACCATACTTTCTAAGCTAGGAGTTTTACTGTCACTTTTCTACCACCTTAGCTTCGAAAGTATATTTTGAAAATCAATTAGTTCTAATTAATCCTAACGTGGCTCTCGCTCGTTCAAAGTTTAATATCAAATTTCTACTATCTAGTTAAAACCTCAAACTCTCGCTCTATTGATTTTAACCTTAGTTGCTTTAATTTACTCTCGTTCAAAAGCCTTGAATTAAATTAGGAATTTGAATCAGAAAAATAGTTTAATAAGTACGCGCTAAATCATTATCAAATTCCTTTCGGAGAATTAGTTTACATACCGATATCTAGGAAATTTAGCTAGACATAGTAAAGAAATTAAATAAGCAAAAACAGAAAATTAAATAAAGCATAATTAAATAATTGAATAAAAACATTAAATAAAAAACCTGGAATAAATGCTGAATTAACTTGACTGAAATAACTGGAATAATATTCTTGACAGGAAAGTGAAAATAGAACTGAAAACGGATTCCCGGTGTGGAAATACAGTTATAGTTACTGTAACAAGAAACTAAAACTGTACTGAAAATAAAGAAAATAAGGCGTGCGGAGAACAGAATTTCGTCCTCTATTTATAGAGGGAATTTTTTGGTTACGATCCACAAAAATAGGAGATGATAAGCTCTCTTTTGATTCTATCCAATAGCCACACGATCAGGAACAGAAAACTATCCAACGCGTGCGTGCGCCCCACGTTGCTGAAAAATCAGTTTCATTGGGCTTGTGAGTGGTGGCGCTCGCCACCACTTCTGTGGCGCTCGCCACTGTGCAGATTTGGGCAAATGCCCATTTTTGCTGGGCTCCTTTGTGGGCTGCGCGAATTTGGGCTTTGCACCCCCCTTTTTGCTCCGTTTTTGATACTTTTTGCTCAATTCTCTTCTCCGACCTATTTTATTCAACAAAACTAAAAACAAATCAAATACTAACATAAAAAGGCATAAATGAAATAAATACATATGCAAATGCAACTAAAATTCACCTAAATTAAGCTAAAAATACGATATGATTTCGTGTCATCAAGTGCCCGACGCAAAATAAAATATAGATATACAATGGTTAAATGCAATGCACAAATGTAAACAATGAAGCCGCCACCATATTTTATTTATCCCGTGAGGGGAAAGGAAAATAATGATAAAACCTTGAAAAGATCGGATTCGGGAGTTGGTTACATGAGGGGAAGACGTTAACACCCCCTCATATCTGTTGTACTCAACGGGAACCATTTGAGGAATTTTGGTTTGCATAAACAGAGATAACCGCATAAAAAAGAAAAGATTACCGCATATTAAACTTAAAAGGGAAAAAAGAGTTTTTTATTATTTGGCTTGACGAGAGAGGCTCTCGCTCCTACGTATCCCCCAAATACAATGAGGAAGTCAAAGCTCACGTAGCTTCCTGAAAAGAAAGATTTTGTTTGTTGGTTGTTTTTAGGTGAACGATGCTTAGGTTGCATTCCACTGAGACAACAGTATTGCTTGTATACTCAACTGAGGTTTAACCGTTTGTCTGTATCAGGGGAATGGATAAAGCACCATCCATTTAGGAAAAATAGATAAAAAAGAGATTGAAAGTTGAAAAAAAGTTAACTGCACAAGGGCAGGAAAAGCAGTTGTGTGAGTTGAGTGTCTTTTAGATTTTAGGATATGCTTTAGTGAATGTGGATAACCTCAATGTCGCAAGTCATCCGTCAAGGACGAGGTTATCCTAGCAAAGGCAAGTCATTCGTCAAGCTCGCTATTTCATTCAGTTTATTATCGAATTAACTAAAATGTGAGAATAGCTGAAAGTGAGTCATCCGTCAAGCTCCTTCTACCTCATTTTTAATTAATAAGTATTTTAGGTTTTTAGAACGAGAATAAACTCAAAGCCGCAAGTCATCCGTCAAGGACTGGTTTATTCTTATTCTATTATTTAGCAAAAGCGATTACCACATATTCCAGTTCAGATAAACAAAAGAAAAAAAAAAGTAGAAGATGATAGAGATGCAAATGCATGCACATGAATGACAGATAATGATGATGTTGAACAGTTATAATGACACGAAATTAAATCATCGAAACAAATATTAATTCAAACAAGTATCAGTCAAACAATCAATTGCACTCGGTTAGTTAAAATAAAATAAGACGAAAGCGAGTCATCCGTCAAACTCCTTCTTATTCTTTTTTAACTAACGTGTTTCATTCCCTTTTTAAAAGTCCGGAATAATGATAAATTAAACCGCAAGTCATCCGTCAAGGGCTTATTTTATCATTATTAATTTTTACTAACAACTTTCTTTACCTTTTAGAAATAGCTGAAATAACGATAAATTAAACCGCAAGTCATCCGTCAAGGGCTTATTTTATCATTATTAATTTTACTAACAACTTTCTTTACCTTTTCGAAATAGCTGGAATAACGATAAATTAAACTACAAGTCATCCGTCAAGAACTTATTTATCGTCATTCTAGTTATTTTTAAACAAAGCTTTCAAGGCAGCAAAAAGAGGGTGTAGATAGTAATAGTCACAAGGCAAACAAAACCATAAAAATGGGCCTAAGGCCCAATCTATAAGCCTCAGCAGGGAGGTACAAAAAGCAACACAGGGGGTGCAAACATGTATTTTCACAAAAAAAAAACACAACAAACAGAAAAGCAGAATGGGCTTAATCTGGCCCAATACCCATTTATGAAATTACAAAAAACAAAAAAAAAACAAAAATATAAAATGAACCGTGTCGGGTTCGGACCCAACCCGACCTAGCTAACAAAAGAGAACCCGCGCGGGCGCCAATCGCAGGCCGCCACGTGTGCGCGGTCATCTTCTTCCTCAAGACCGAGTCAGTGACTCAGTGAGTCACTCGAAAGCCATGGAAATGGCGAGTGGACTTGGGAAGAACACAACACCACCAAAACTTCATCAAATCTAACATGTAAATATATCATTTTAATCGGAAAAACACAAGGATTACAGATCGAGGGTCATAAACAGCAAACGAAACTTAATTTAACACGAACACATGCAAATCCGAAAACGGCGTGAAGTTTCAAACGCGATTTCACTTACGATCTAAACAAATTAATTAATGAAAAAGGTTTTAAACATGATTCCGGTCACAAATCGAACAAAAACGATTGGAAATTCGCTCAGAAACGCATCAACTACCTTTTTGGTTCGGACGGTTTTCGTTTTCGGGATCGAGCAATTCAATGATTTTGTCTTTTAATGAGGCGAACGTTTTATCTTTTAATGATTTTGTGTTTTGATGAAGTTTTAGTGGTCAAAATTGATGAGGAAATTTTAGGGTTTGGAGGGTTTGGAACGGGTGCAGCGGCGCTGCAAAGCGAGAGGGAGAGAAATGAAAGAGAAAATGAAAAAAACAGATCTATCTCCACCCTTAAAAGTGTCATGAATCAACTTATATACTCCCTCAATTAGGTTAGGTAAAAAAAAAAGTAATAAAATGTGATTTGTGAAGTAAAAATGGAAAAATGGAAATGGGTTGAAATTGTGATTATTATAAAAGATAAAATAGAGATAAAATTTGGAGGGAATGAGGTGGGTTCGAAAGAAAGAAAAACTCACGAACGACTAAAAACGAATAAGAAATAATGAAATAGTAACAAAAAGGTGCGGACAAAAATGTAAACGGTGGAAATGAAATTAAATCAACTAAAAGAAAATAAATAAAAAAACTTTTTTCGATTATTTTGCTATTTTTTTGTATAAAAGATAAACTGCTATATTTTAAAGAAATAAAAGAAAAAGGATGAATTGTAAAACAAAATTATCTAAAAATCTATTTTTGGGTATTTCTTATAGAAAATAAGAAATAATTTTTAAATAAAATATTTATTTACAAAAAGTGAAAAATTAGGGTATTACAATATCCAAAATTAAAAGCACAAATAGTCAGTGAAAGGCAAATTTCACGTCATTGAATATCATTGCATGTTTCTCTTCCTCATAGTGAAACTGCTTTTGAAGACTCTCAAAATTTAAAACAAATAGACTATATAGAAGTAATTGATTCCTTGGAATGCAAGTTTCTTCCTCTTCTTGTTTACTTTTCTATACCACACCAATCTGATGGTTTCACTTCAGAATTACATAGCTCTCATATAGTAAAACACAACAACACAACTTTCGATAGATCCTCGAAATCTAAATTTGCTACGCCATTGTCGGCTTACATAATGGTGCAACTATCGCCATGCCTGGAAATAGATGTACATGTGATCAAAGTATTATAATACCAAAGATAAAGTAAAAAGGTAAAATCCGATCGTCTTTTAAAATACTAGTATCAAACTAGGAAGCGGAAACACCTCTATGATTAGGTGTGTCGTGGTGTCACACAGGGTTGTATCTTTAAAAGGAAAGGGGGATCTATAATTTGTACCTTTTTTTCTCTTCTTCATATTTACTTAGAGCTTCCTCATATTTTAGCCAAAGAGTACTTGTATCTTGAGGATTCACATTTTTGGGTCCTACAAAATAGGCTTGAACAAAAAAGTCTGGAGTTCTATCCCTGAATCACAATAATTAAATTAAACAAGAATTAGTCAAGGAAAACGGTCAAGTCAACAATGATTAAAATTGATATGTTTCCTGTTGAGTAAAAACTGTTACTAGTTCTCTGCAGATGCGCAAACACGCATAACGTAAACAACAAAAGCTTTTTATCACAATGTACGCTCATTAACATCGATTAAACATTTTGATAATGTCCTCTTGTGAATCATATACAGTGAAAAACCATTTATACCTTCAAATCCTTCTTAATAGTTGATCTATAGAGATAGATTTCCATATGCAATTAATTGAATAAAAGCGGAAAATATTTACAGGACTAGGATAACTAATTTTATGCACACACAAGAATCTTTAATGGTGGTCAAATCAGATGTACCTTCCATCGTATTCACATAACCATGCCAAATAGCAAGCACCAAAATACATCGACACAAATGGATTGCTTAGATCATCAACGGATTCAAGTTTGTAATCTCTATATCCCATTTCCCTGAACAAAACACAACATATCAATTTTAAAGAAGATACAAGAGTGTTTCTTGCGGTAGAAGAAAGGATCTTGATGGTGGAAAAACCAGAAATTTACAAAGAAACATAACAGAATTTATGAGTTGATGATAAATATATTTATGTATTGATGTGTTTGATACATACAAGTAAAGCCAAAAAGCAGTGGAGTATTCAATCCCCATTAATCCAGGTCTCGGTCCAACTCCGTGTACATAGCGCATGCTAGCAACCTCGCCAATAGCACAAACTACTGTCTGTGCACCAAACCATATTCAGAAAAATTAAAAACAGAAGGAATCCATATTTGATGTATTTGATAAAACGAATATATATTGTCAGTGTAAACTAGTTTTAGTTTTCTACATTTTTTTTCGGTACCAAAAAGGTTCGCAACTTTTTAAACTGGTTCAATATGTGTTGTAGGTATACTTCAATTTCATTTACTTTGATCATTTTCAAATCTAAGGTAATCAAACTTTTCGAGTTTTGTATACATACCGATTTAATTTTCGTGCTGGTGATGTATTTCAATAGAACTATATCTGCAACTGCCTGTAACAAATATAAGTTCCATTCTAAGCATCTTTTGCATTAGGATTAAGTAACAAATTGTGATTGTATTTGTACATCTGGAGTAATTACTCTTAGTAATAGATTTGTACCTTCATTTCTATCCGGGAAAGATATGGTCTCTTCTTTTCATCTAGAGAAAAACGCACCTTTCCGGCTTTTTCTTTGGATTTCATCCATACTTTTCGGACTGCGGGATGATTCCACATAGAATCCATGTCTTCTGGAGATATTCTAGAATCCCAATATGTGTCATCGGCTGCATCTTCAATAAAAACATACCGAAGTACTTGTCAGGCAATATAAATAAGCACGTAATGAGAAATAGCATTGTGTTCTTCCGATTTTCCGTTTTTCACTACCATGTTCCGCTTTTGTGTCTTTCTATTAAGAAATAGTATGTTCAAATGATATTTTTAAAGGGAAAAGGAAGTGACCTTTTGAATTATCTGATGGTATTGGTAATCCGGTATGAGAATGAAAAGGAGCCACAGTATTGCTTTCTAGAGGTGGAGGACTATCATCAATGGATTTTCTGCATGGAAAATTTGTAATAAGATATTCTGAAAACACGCTTTGTAACAGAAATAGTTATAGGCATAGTTTTTTCTTTGGTCGATTGACATGAAACTACTGATAATACTATGATAGGATGAGAAACCGTCTCTATTTTGGTAAAAGCGAAGTAAGCATTTATGAAAACTATGAAACTACCTGCAAGGAAAACTTTCTTTCACTGCGAGATAGCTTTGCCAATACCGCAACGTTGATTTATGAGTAGCCTTTTTCGTACCGCCTTTATATGCCCTTACAATAAACTCTTCGGTTCTTTGTCTGCAAGAAATATCCCTCAATATGATAAATGTTTCGGAAAACACTCGTGGTAAACCTCTGCGACATTCATTCCCATGTGTATAATATATACATAAATAGCACGAAATATAGATAACTTACGTGTTATCAAAGGTCGATAGCCATTTAAGATAGGCAGCAGCAAGATATACATTTACGAATGGTTTGAATAGGTATTTGAAACTGTTTTCTACAGCATCTGAGTCTGATGAACTGTTTAACTCCGTTAACCTTGGTGAAACGTAATATAACAATTAAATAAGGAATTTTAAATGTTATTTAGTCGGTGAAATAAGCCATCAACATTAATTTAGTTAGTACCTTATCAACCATTCAGCAGTTTTCGGTAGAAGTTGCATAAGCCCCACATTAGGCTCTTTAGATTTGCGACCAGTGTTCATCACAAGTAGTTGCCGGTCACTTTCAAGTTCAGCAATAGCACAAAGCATGCCCTACAACAAGGATTAAAACATATCAAATCAAGCCCTTCAACATGGACGCTAGATACGACACTGACACAAACACCAATAACAATTTAAAAAAAAATGATTGAATGTAATCACATGTAACAAGTGGTGTCAGTGTAAGACATCAACACGCACGGGACACTTAGACACGCCTGCATTGCCTTATTTCTCTATATACCTCAGGAAAAGGGAAAAATGGAAGAGTTAAATTGACGAAAAACTATAAGACATACCGGATTTATCTCAGACTGAAAATGCCTGCTAATAACAATGTCAGCTACAGCCTGAAAATACACAATAAATGATGCAGATTAAAAAAATTGCTAATAACAAACTTAAATTTTTTTAAAATTATAGGTACAAGTAGCTTCTGAATTATAAATAGAAGCCAAACAACGAGAAACTTTGAAGTTTATGAAATCCTTAAGATAGATTGGTATATTTTACCCTCATTTCTGTTTGTGTCAAATATGGTTCACCATCAGGATCGCGAGAGAGGTGAACCTTTTGACCTCTTTCCTCGCCGGCTTTTATCCACTCATTACTCACTTCAGGTATATTCCACATTGCCTCTAAATCTTGTGGTTCCACACAATCATCCCAATAGCAGAAGTTGGCAGCCATCCTAAAATACGAAATTACATAATGAATCAGTTGCTTATACATGAAAGAAAATTTATCGAACTTAATACAGCAGACATAGATAACAAGCTAAATTGGAAGCCAAAAGAAATGTGTGACATAGGACCTGTATGGATAAACAACTTATTTGCAGATATAGCATAAGCGCTTATGTATAAGCTTACATAAGCTATTTTGGAGAACTTATGAAAACATGTCGAAAAATACTTATGAAAATTGTAGTCTCAAAAAACATATATCAATAGATAACTCTAAATAAGTCAATCCAAACAGATATATTATATCACCCATTTTTATAAGGAACCAAACAAGATTTGATCAAACATTTTTGATCGCATCAATCAACTTTCTCTTCTTTTTATTCCTACACCTTAGCACATCACACAGCATGATTTTCCAAAAGGGAAATTACTATTAAGAAATTATCCAAGAATTGATGAGCTTATAATATTTTGTATGAATTATTTAAAATGTAAGCCTCATTCAATCGTTACATTAATAAACAAGCAATGATCCAATTGATTAAGAAATCAAATCATATAAACAATCATAAATTTGTGCCCCCAAATCATACCTATTCACTTGTGAAAACAAAATTCATTGTTACAATACAATAATAAATAGCTATGTCAATTTAACGTTAGGTAAATCACATTTTCAAAAGAATGAACATTCATTTGAATAAAACCTATAGCTACATCTTCAAATTTGTATTAAATAAAGAAATAAATTATGTGAATACCTCAAAAGACCAATGGCAATGTGATAGAGAATCAATAAGAAAAAATTTAGAAGAAGATGATGATGAAATTTCCACCAAATGCATAAGCAAGAAATAAAATTGATTATAGATAATAAGGTGAATGGCTCCCAGGGATTAAGTGGTGTTTGAACGAATCCATATTAGGTCATTATTGCAAATGTTATCTTATGAGAGTTGGAAATTATATTTAACAACTTTTTGATTGTAAATAAAAGATCATTTAATATCCTACTGCATGAGTTGTCTCTAAAGTCTAATTATAAGCATCATATGAAAGGAAAAAAAATATATTGTCTATAAATATACACATATGCGAAAGGAATCAAATTACGAATATTTGAATAATATAATGCTTATAAAAAAACAAATATTTGAATAATATTACACCGCCTACCTAATACAAAATTAATTATTGAACTAAAAAAAAAAATTATTATATAAATTATTAATATAAAGTTTTAAATAAATTTTAAATAAAGTCATTTGATATTTTTTTTTTGAAGAAGCTAAACTATCCTCTTAAATTGCCATCGAGGAGAATTGAACTTGTGACTTTGAGGAGGAGCACACTCCGAATTCCTAAACCAATACCACCAGATCAACTAAAGTAGATTAAAAAATCATTTGATATATTATTAAAATCCACTAAAATAACAAACTATTTTTTCTTTTCATAGGAATTTTGTTATTTTTTTCACTTTTTAGATAATATTTTTTATGGTACAATACTTTCATAGAATTTTTTAAATGTTGGATTCTCATTTTACGTTGATGGACTTTTTTAAATGTTGGATTCTCATTATTTATTTTCATGGCATTATCCACCTAACGTCCTAACCTTTTTTACGTTGATGGACTTTTTGATTTATGCGTATTCCACTTAAGTGTGTTCGTCAGAACTTGATTCATAGGGAAAAAAACATAAAGAACTTATTAAAAATATATAGACAAAATACAATGTTTCGTAGAAGAAAAAGAAGTGAAGTCCTTTAGAACTGTAGTAATTTGGCCTTAAAAGGAAGTATGGTCATTAAGAAAAATAAAGTAGTAATATGTGTCTAAATAATGGTAAATAATTTTAACAAATTGTCAAAAATAAATAACTAACAAATAATAGAACTGGGAAGCCACCTACCAAAGAAAAAGTCCTATTAAAAGTATTGCATGGTACAACAACAAAAAATCTATGAAAAGTGTAAAAAAAAACTTAAATCCTAGGAAAATAAAAAAAAGTTAGTTATATTATTTGTTTGAAATCAAATTTACAAAATTATTCTTTATATAAAGTAGTTTAAAAAAATGAAGTATTGGGATTTTAGTAAAATGCATGTGGGTGTAGGCTTGTTAACTTCCTCCCATATGTTTTTAGGTGGGAGGAAGTTAGCAAACCCCATATATATATGAAATTCTAGATCTCTGGTGAGAAAGTTGTTAAGCAAGATTCTTTGACAACTTACTCAGCTTTATGCCACAATAGTATAACGATAATAAAGTGCAGAAAGCAAATAAAGAACACGGTATGAGCAGGAATAACACCGGAGATGTCGTTTTTCAAGACTGTTAACAACAAAGGTGGGGCAAGATTATGTACACGTCGGGACGGTTAGCGTAAAATAGCTTAATATATATGTGTAGTGGTGTCCACAGCCACTACAACTGATAAATAACTAAGGATAGTTTATTCTCTTTTAGTGATTTTAACGAATCGCTAGATGAGGTTACGCCGACCTTAATTACTTATCATAAGAATAAACTATAGTAATTTTAGGTTGTATTGTGCTTGCCTTATGTGATTACTTGTCTAAATGTTTATTTGTTGATGTTTGATTGATTGTGATTGTTAGACTAAGAAGACAATATACTACTCTTTGAGATGAGAAATAAGAATATCTAGATACAGAGTGTAAGATCCCCAATAACAGAAGGGAAGTGAATATTTTGAATAGTTGTATTTGGTTGCGTTCTGGCTAAGGAAAGACTTGGTGGACTATGTCTCTTACGGTCACCTCTCTTTCCCGGGAATTCAACCATACGCTATTTATTATATGAACTGAACTTACTGTTTAAAAGTAAGGTTTATGTGAGGAAAGGGTAATAGAGATACTTGGAGATTATTGATGGTATATGGCACTCAACCAAGATGAGTAGTATATGATATATTTCAAAATAATTTATATGATAAATTCTTGAGAGCTGAATTCATACTTAGGGTTTGAGTTGCCATAAGTGATTGAGGTAGCATATAGAATTGCATTCAGGAATGTGTAAGTCCACTGCCGTATGGTATGGGACGTACGAGGTTGATTAACCGCCTGAAATCCTGACGAACATTAATTCTGTGCGCTTGGCAAGATATGAGATCTTGGCGGCCTGTTTTCGTAGGGGAGATCAACTTATAACACTTGGACTCCACGTGAAATCATGTGGCGTTGCTCTTGGTAATTGGGAGGATGTTGGTGGCAAGTGGTCTCGTGGCATCTATCTTGGTAAATAGGAGGATGTCCTTGACAGCGTCTAGCGGCCGGAGTCAGCATATAGTTCAGGAATACATCAGGATATATAGATAGACTCTAATTAGACATAAACTTGAGAGGATGTACGCTTGATTGACTACTTGTGTTTGACATATATATTCCTATTTTACACCCCATCCCTACTTTCTAAACTTGTACGTACATCTTAGCCCTGTATGTTCTTGTCTTGTATTTTTATCTATGTTCGTAGATTCCTAAGAAGAGGAGTTCAAGGTTGAAGATGGTGCAGTTCTTTTTACTCCTTATGCGACTGGTGATGTAGACGCCAGTATCACGTGACAATAGTTATATGGTCTTGTTTGTATGGTCAGTGTGTCTTTTGGAGTCTTACCTCTTGAGTCTTTTGATTTATCATGTATTCTGAGTAATTGGTTTCAGTTGTACCACGTGATATCTAACTGATCCGCAGACACATTTGTCATTACAATATAAATAAAATGAGTTTAAATTATATTTGTTTATCTTCTGCTATTATATTTCTTATCTTTTTTTCTGTTATATTGTAATTTTAAATTTCTTTGTACTTCTAGGAAGAGAAATTATATATCTAAACGACTTAGAATAGTTACTTTGGTTTCACCGTGATGTTGGGGCGTTACATTATGGTATCAGAGCAGGTCGGTTCAGATCGATATGTGAGTGTCTAGGTTGGTATCCCCCAGATTAGGTGTTTTGACACTGAACCGGGTAAACAATTACTTGTGTTCTTTATTTGCTTTCTGCACTTTATTATTGTTATACTGTCGTGCCTTAAAGCTGAGCAAGTTGTCGAAGCATATTGCTTAACAACTTTCCCATCGGGGATCTAGAATTTCAATTGGCATCAGAGCAGGCACCCTGCCTGTCTAGGGTGAGCTCCAGGAAACTTAATTCTATTCCCCATGGAATTTGACAAAGATGGAGGATCTTGCAACAAACCACCATTATTGAATGGTGCTAATTATGATCATTAGAAGGGTAAGATGGTTGTCTTCCTAAAATCGCTTGGAAGAAACACTTGAAATTCAGTTAGGAGAGGTTTTACTATGAGTCTATGACTTATATTTATACTTATATTAATACGAGTCTCTTCATTATTTTATAATTTACATGGAGAATAATATTTATACTATGACTTATATGTACATGATCCTATCTGTTTTGTAATTTCTACGGGGACCGAAAAGGAAACACCTTTAAAATCCTTAAATATATATCATTTTTCATACTTAAATAATATAAATATAAATCAATTTCACAAGTAATTGAAAAAATAAATCAATTTGACAAAAAAAATTCATTAACTAAAAATAAAATTAATCTACTTTAACTCTAATTACATATATTAACATAATTTTAAATATTAACTCGTGTAAATGCACATGTTAATTATACTAGTTAAAGATTAAATATATAAATTATTTGAAACTTAGATGTATGGAATTTTCTTTCTTTTGAACCCAACCTTGACCACTACTTTGAGTCACAACTCACAAGTATAATAAATTCCCAAAAAGGTCAGGTACATGTCTCAATCCATACATCTGCATCTATAGCTCAATTCCAAATTTGCATCCTCATTTTTTTTTAACCACATTTTGCATCCTCATTTTTATATCAACCAAACTAGCCAACAAAAGCCACCCACCATTCAGCATAAGCACCATCATATATATCATATAATATCAAATAATATAAAATATTTATATTATACTCACTATTGGTTTGGTGGTGGTAACTCTTGTCCCTTGGTGTTATGAAAGGTAACATGTGTTGTACTCCCTTCGATCTTAAATATAAGCAATTTTCATTTGTTTAGATACATTAAATAACTAATGTATTTAGTTTACAATATAAGTTTGATATATTAATTATTCAATGTACCTAAAAATGTGAAAGTTGCTTATATTTAAGGCCGAAAAAAGTACTTTTTTTTTTTGATACTAGCATGTGTTGTACTTTATTTGCCTATTTTGCACATGTTGAATTCTCCACTACCCATAGCTTACCAATCGCCATCTTGTAGGAACCGTCTTCACTTTGAACCATCCGAACAATTTTCATATCTTTTATTTACAAATTTCGTATAGCTTGCAATGCAACTAAACTTGAATAAGGAGAATAACATTAAAATTGTAACAAAATATTTATTCATAAACTAGAGAAGAAGAATATTGTTACTCATTAATTAAAATGATTGTTTTACAATGATTGTTGTTACTAATTAATAAAGTCTATTTTAACAAATACAAAGAGGTTTGAACATGAGATCTTATCATTAAATTAATACACGTAATTTTGCAAAAATAAACATTTTTATGAATCAAAAATATTATTTGGCAACTATTTTATTTCATAGTTAATAAATATTATGCCAATTTCTTATATATTTTCATTAAAAAGATTCAATATTCACTATTATATATGAGTAATAATTTTTTTTAAAAAAAAAATTTATTATGAGATTTTTAATAAATTAAATATTATTTTAAAATTATTTTATTAAATTTTGTATACAATAAAAATTTTATATTATAATTTTTTAATTGCCCACCCGAGCAATTTTTCCTGGCTCCGCCATTGAAATCAATACTTTAAAAGGGGGTTATTCAATTGGGATTTTGATGGATTTTAAAAGACTTTAAAGACTTTTTTATGATAAAAAAGTCTTGTGTTATTCAATCAAGACTTTTTAAAATAGTAAGCAAATCTTGTGTTATTCAATCAAGACTTTTATAAAAAATAAGCAAAAGTTTTTTAAACAAGTCTCTCAAAATCTCACAGAATCAATATAATCCCACAAAGTCTTTTAAAATCTTCAAGACATTTTTATCATAAAAAAGTCTTTTAAAATCCATTGAAATCCCAATTGAATAACCCCCCTAAAATTACAATGCTAAACTCAAAATATTGAGCTTATTATTAGGAAAAAATTGTTTATTTTAAGACCATAAGGAGTAAACTAGTTTTTTTTTTTGAGAACTAACTATTTATTTCTTTAGAAAAGCTTAAAATTGTTTAAAATATTGTGGATATATAAAAATGTTTGATAACTTTTCGAAGCGGTAAACAGACAACCTGGCCTTTGGTCAGCCAATTATCATAAAAACGTTGCATTCATTTGTTGCTAATGTTTAATTTTTGGTACATTACTATTGTTTAATTTCATATTGTCAAAAAGAAAAGGAATTAATTTAATTTAATAAAACCAATAAAAATTAGGATAGGTAAGTTTTATTATGAAAACAAATAATTTTTCTATGGAGAGTTTTGTAATCCTTTGTTATTCTATCCGATTTGAAAATGATTTTAAGTGGTAAGAGTCTTGGTCTGCTTAAGCATATGATTGGTCTGCTTAAGCATGTGATTAGATGTTGGGAGGAGAGAACCCACCTTGTGTGCCCCACAGGTTCCTCGACGAAGATTAGTCATCGCTAATGACGGTGGAAACTTCGTATTGATATCATGGTAACCCAAAAAAAATCATAAAAATTGTTATTTTGACCTTGATGGGAATTGAACTGGGTTCCTCTTGCTAAAACTCCTAATTAAATTTATGTAGTATAAAACTAAAGAGGAGATGACACGTAAGATTTTGTTCATTGAGAGGATGTCACATGAGAAATATATCATGAGAGATATTACTAAATATATATAGAGATATACGAAGATTAGTCATCGCTAATGACGGTGGAAACTTCGTATTGATATCATGGTAACCCAAAAAAAATCATAAAAATTGTTATTTTGACTTTGATGGGAATTGAACTGGGTTCCTCTTGCTAAAACTCCTAATTAAATTTATGTAGTATAAAACTAAAGAGGAGATGACACATAAGATTTTGTTCATTGAGAGGATGTCACATGAGAAATATATCATGAGAGATATTACTAAATATATATAGAGATATTATAGACAATAGATATAGAGATAAAGATAGAGATAATTTCACAAGCATTTCTATATAGTTAAAAATGCCGGACAAAGTGAGAAAAACCTTTTAAACTTATTAGATACTCTATCCATACCAAAATATAAGTCACTTTAAAAAAAAATTATACCAAAATATAAGTCACTTTAGAGTACCAATAAAATATTTAATGTTATTTTTCTTAATTATTATACTTTTAACTATTTATTACTCTCTATTCTTTTATTTTCTTCACTTTATTTTTTCCATACCACTAATGAAGGACACTTTTGTAAATTAACTCATAATTTATATTTCCTATACAATAATGATTACATTTTTTAATTTGTGTGATATAGTCAAAACGACTTATTTTTTTGTACAGATGTAGTATTAGATTTCTTTAAATACATGTTCTCTAATACATGATTTTATACTTTTTTGGATTTCTTTTAAATATTAAATAGAAGAAGTATTAGAGAACGTGTATTTAAAGAAATCTAATACTATATCCGTACAAAGAAATAGAGACCCGACTTATTTTCTACTTTTCTATTTTGCTTAAACGAAATAGAAAAGTATAAAATTGAATTTAGCCATATTTCTCCTTAAAAGTATTAGAGAAATAAAGTAAAGAAGTAAAAAATAAAAAAAAAGTAGAGTCAACACAATTTTTCCATTCTTTACTATTTTTTAGAAGAAGAAAAAAATTAGAAAATAAGTCCGGCTAAAAAGAGTCTTAATCGACTTAACTTATTATATGGAGTGTGAAGCCATTCAATCTAAACTTTTTTTTTTATATTTTTATTTAAAAAATGAACTCATAAGCAAATAAAACTAGTGTACAGCAATAATTGTTTGCAATTCACATGAATTTGTGGAACATACTCTTCATAAGAAAAAACGAAAAATGGAGACACATGGGGACATCGAGAATCGCATGACACCAACCAACCCGTTGACGTGACGGTAAGATCGCTACAAATCTAAATACGAGAAAATGCCATACACACAAAAAGAAATTAAAATGTAGTTCCTCGTTTTAAAATGAATGTTGTATATGGACAGGATCGGCATTAGAGGGTGTGCGGCATGTGCGACGACACAAGACTTTAAAATATCGATAAATTTTAGGGTCTCAAATTTATAAACTCTTATAATAATAGTTATATATTTTAAATGTTCATAAAATATCATATGTTATCAATAGATTAATGGTTAATAATATTGGTCGTGAGTGGAAGGTCTTAGGTTCCAAACTTAACTTCTACATTTTTTTATGCATAGATTTAATCTTTTAATTTAAATCAAATTAAAACCGAAAAATAATTTTGGACTAAATCATTATATCATTTAAAATTTTTGCAATAAATTTAATCCTTAATAGGATATATTTGTTTTTGACATTTTTTACAATAATAATTTTTTTTATATTATTTATAATTTAAATATAAGATGTTTTTTTTTAAAAAAAAAACATTTTTTTTAAAGGGCCTATTGTTAATATTCGAACAAGGCCTCTTAAACACCCGGGCCGGCTCTGTATATGGTGTTTTCACAAATATTAAAAAATGTAATTATTGTATTTAAAAAATGTTGTATTGAGAATTGAAAAGTAATTTTTATTTTAAAATGAAATTTTAAGCTAAAGCGACATTCATTTTTAAACGGAGGGAGTAACTTAGTAGACTAGTAGTACACCTTCTTTCCTTAAAAAATAACCCATCAAAACATTTTGTTAAATTAATAAATTTGTTTAAATATTATGAAAAAATAATTTTGTTAAAATATTATAAAAAAGTAAATACAATAATACTTAAATTATGTTTTAAGTTAGATGAATTTATTGGTTGAATTTAACTTATATGCTTTATTAGTGTAAATTATTTTATACATGTATCAAATAATATATTGACACATCATATTTTGTATTTTAAATTAAATGATATGTTATCTTCAAGTTCAAAAAAACATATCATAAAGTTGCAACATATTTTTTTTTTTGGTACAAGAAAACATGTATGTTATTAAATATATATAAAATAACTTTATACTAATGACTTGCTCAAAAAAAAAAAAAACTTTATACTAATGATGTATAAAATTTAAACTCTTAATGGTTTGTTCTTTGAAGAGTCAAAATTAAATTAATTTAATCTTAATTTTTCATATATTCTAATATAAATGAACCATATTGATAAGAAATAAAGTTGAAAAAAAAATAATAAATAAATTTAAAAAATTACAGAGGGTTTTTTTTTTGGCAAAAAATTTATAGAGAGTTTTATATTTAGAGATAATTTTTTTTATAAATGATCATACAATTTGAGACAAAAGGAGTAATTTTCTAATGTATTAGTATGTTGACTAAACCCATACATTTATTTAGAAATTAGCTTTTATTTGCAAAGTTATTTTCAACACTATTTAGAAATTATATGTATTCATCATTATTTGATTAAGAAATCAAAATGTAATAATGACATTTTATAAATAAAAAAATGTTGTAATTTTCTTTTTAAAATAAAAGTTGTCATGACAATAATAAAAAAATAACCCAAACAAAAACACTAACAAAAAGAAATTTCATAAAATAAAATAACAAAAAAGAAATATAAAAAAAAAAAAAAAAGGAAAGGCAAAAGCCCATAAATCCCAACGTGGCATCCAAGAGAAGGTCACAAGTCACACACTAGTCCTCTCCGTTCAAGCTAACGACAAATTCACACGTGGGAGAGAAGATGCTTCCCTACTATGGTACCCACCATATCTTGGTTGTTCTCAACATCAAAACCATTTACTAACGTCGTTCCAAAGTATAAAACTCCGTTGACCACTGTATGTTTGTTAATATAAGATTTTGATAGCGAATATTTTTAATTGTTTATTAGTTAAATTTATAGAAATTTGATATTTTGAAATAGTTGAATAACCTTTAAACAAGAATACGAGTTTACACTAAACGTTAGTTAGTCCAGTACTGATTGACGCTAAATTTGGTAGAAAGAAGTACGAAACTACGACCTCCACTTAGATAGATATAATGGTGAATTTGTTGTTTCAGCAGCAATTAGTTCAATATAGTCCGCTTCAACCGCAATAACTTCAAAGAGCCTCAGATGCAAGAGCAGGTTTAACCAGTGCCACAACAACATTCTCAAGTGAGACTAGAAAAGTACCCCTTCCGCTAGGTCAGTTCTAGCAATACCTACAACCTCTACCTCAACTTTAGGGGTCGATCAATACCTGGAAAGCCCCCTGCTCAACCTTACCTAGATCTTATTCTATTCAAATAATTCCGCTAGTAGCTCCTCGGCCTACTCAATTCACTCCTCAAGACAAGAAAGCAACCCATCTTACTAATAATGAAGGTTTTGGCTTATCCCAATTCAAAACTAAATAAGAGTGCACGATACCTAGGCGGTTGCAGAAACTTAAACTCACTTCATATATGATGTGCCTCCTGAGCTTAGGCTTCCTTTGTAGATACAGAGGGGTCTTGCTGATTAGAGTTGCCTATTCTATTCGTAAAACGGCTCCTTCACGAGGAGCAAATAATGCCTAAAGTCTGTCATATTTCATTAAAGCGTGTCCATTCATCGAGACGAGCACAAGACAATGCTCGAAGATTCAATCTTGTCTTCTTTCGGTTGGTTTTCCTTGGTGGTGCGGTTAGGGATTAAATACCTTGATGCCGTGTCGTTTCAAATTGACTTGCTATTGTAGTTTCAATGATCTTGTTTATCATCCAGGAATTTCTTTATAATATTGCCTTCCTTACCCGGAATTGGATTCAAACCAACTTTAAGATATTAAAAAATAATTTCGGAGAATATCATATATTTAAATTTTTAGCATTAACATGATAAAATCTTCTTTTTTCTTAGCCAATTCTTCCCTTCCATCTCTTCTCACTCCTTGGGTTTAACTCCCAACTAGAGGGAGAGGGGCAAGGAATTAAAGCTGAGATTAAACGAACGATTGAGATAAATGTAAGATGATGAATATAAGAGAGACGACACAATACAATTTTTTTTATATTAAACTTTTATTTCTTAATAGAATGAGACCCTAGTGATATAAAATCCGACTTCTAAAAAAGTAAAATAAAAACCCTTCTTCCCAAATATTGAACTACGATTCTCCCAAAATTAGTCATTTCGGGAGCTCATCAAACATATGTTTGATTGACGATATAATCAATGAAAGTGCATATGAAATAAACGTAGGTCATCAATAGAGGATCACCACCAACCTTCTCCACCTACTAAAAAACATTTTGTCATCTTCCATAAGAAGCTCCGCTGAGAAATTACAAAAATTCCTAAAAACGAGAAAGGAGCGCTTATATTATTATACTAGCGTAGCGCTTATAATAATATTAATAACTCTTTATTCTTTGTTCGTAATAGTTGGTGCAAAAACCAGAGAGAACACATTCTTCAATTTTAGGGTTTTTGCTCTTTTCACCTTCTCCAATGGCCGCTTCATCAATTCTCAGATCTGCGATCGTTTCTTCTTCTTCATCCTCTGATCACTTCAAGGTTCTCTTAGTGCACCTCTGATTCTCATGTATTCATTGATTCTTTTTTTGTACATTTTCATCAAAATTGTTTTCAAAGTTTTGAATTCGGTTTCGATTTTGAAACTTTTGAAATTTACGTTTGGTTTTGGATTTGGTTACTTTGAAAAACAGTGCCATTTCTGATTCTCTGAAGTTCTTCGTTTACTATGAGCTATGATTTTGCTTAGTTTTGATTTACGCTCTCATTTTTTTACTTATTATTTTTATTTTTTTTGGTTGTTTTTTTCTTCTTGTTTAGTTCTCGAAAATTAAGCTTACGCTTGGATTTGATGATTTTTTTTTTTTTGAGATGTGAAAATCTATGTTTGATTAATCAGAAAATAGAGCTAGTAGCTTTAAATCTCTGGGCCAGCTGTCCCGTCCTTTGAGTGCCTCCAATCCTGCGAGGGATTAGTCACTTCATTCGCAGTGATACCACGGTCTCCATAAAAAATAATAATTCAGAAAACAGAACTGGTGGAAACTTTGTAACGTTTTCTTTTGGCTTCAATAACTTTTAAATCCTGAAATGTGTAATTTACCCGTTTTGGTCCATCAAAAATGTCATAATCATATAAAATGATTCATTTTGGTGTTAGGAAATCACGGTGGATCATCGTGATTCTGACACCCCCACCGTGATACCAAATATGCATGCAGTATTAGATTCAGGTTGGAAATTGGAATTGGTTTACATAATATGTGCATTATGTTGCTATTGATTTTATTCGTTAGATTTGATATATCATCAATTTTATTTTAATTGTTGTAATGATAATAATCCAGAACAAAACTTTGTATTGGTGGGGGGGACACTATTTCCTATGTTTTCGGGATTAAAAACGACAAAAAAAATTTGGAGACTAAAACGTGAAAAGCTCATGTTACACGGACTAAAAAGTTAATTAAAGCTTGTTTTTAAAACTATTTTACATGAAAATATGGGTCATGGGATGTTTGTTCAGATTATGTGGGAGATGCTGAGGAAATTTTTCTGTTGGTAACTCCATAATTGTTATAAAGAGTTTTCATCTAATTGTTTATGCTTATTTGCTTATTATCTAAGGGCTAGTGAATTTGTTTGTATATTATGGATGTTTAATCTCATTAATGTGTCTGTATGTATGATTCAGGCCCATTGCAATGCCTCAAGTATTAATTCAAAATCTACGAGGTTGCAAAACAGCATATTTGGAACTTCAATTCCATGTGATTCATTAGTCTTACAGTTGAGTTATCCAAATTTTTTAATTAGTCTCTTCTTTTTCTCACCTTTGTCTGTTTCTGTTGTTTTGATAGTATGCTGTTTTATTATTTTTGTTTCTGATGTATTGTTGTTTGCTCAGAAACTGCAATGCCCGAAGCATACAGCCTATCAGTGCTACAGCTACGGAAATTCCTCTCCCTGTACAAGGTCAGTATAATACAACTATTTTGCGTTTATTAGGGTGATTTACATTACATGAAATTTCATGATTCTTACCTGTTGTTGTTGGTCTTGTTTGTTTAGAATCAAGCAGCACTGGGAAGACAAGAGTTGGAATAAATGGTAACTTTCTTGTTATGAGAGTTCTCTTAGATGTTTCTTCGTTCTTGTAATACTTGCTGTATTGAATTTTATTACACACTTCCAATTTCACTCCAAATACTTATAAATTATGAAAGATTACAAGCTTTGCCTTCCATACCATCTTTTGTCATATCCCAGTTTCATTTAGGATGTAATAGTTACTCTACTTGATACATATATTTTGAATTGATAAATTTGCTCTTGAAAGCTTATGTTTCTCTTTGATGTGGAGTTCACATGTACTTTTGTTGGATTAACTCTACTATTATAATGTAACTATTGTCGTTTATTATTGTGACATGCTTAAGCTTTTTGTTTGTATTCCAGGGACTGTAAGAGTGATTCTGTGATAATACCCTATTCGGGAGTTTTTCTCAACGTTTTTAACAAAAACAGTATTTTTTTTTATGATTCTTCCTTTTTAAAAGATTTGCATGGTGCTTCTTATTAGTTTTTCAAACACGTCTTTTAACTGTAATAAGTTTAAGAAATATACAATTGGTTTATAAGTTATGGTTGAAAAATAACTTAATATTTCATGTTATATTTTAATTGATCTTAGGGACATGCAATTGAGTGCATGAATTTTAAATAATTGTTAAAGAGTACCAGTCATATATGATGTTATGTATTAGGTGTAATGAAATATATCCTTAGAAATTTTCAGCTTGTGTTGAGAAAACACGTTTTTGCTGCAACGTGCAGGTTTTGGTAGAATTGGAAGGTTGGTGTTACGTGTAGCTACTTCCCGTGATGATATTGATGTTGTTGCAATTAACGATCCTTTCATCGATGCTAAATATATGGTATGGATATCCAACTCCAATAATGGTTTTGCTTATAAGATGCTCATAGTTTGGTTGCTGTATTGATTAAAGATTTTGTTAAATCTGTTTGACTTGCATGTGTTTTTATATATTTATTCATTTGGTAATGGTAATGTATATCACATTCCTAAAACAGAAAGAATTCTTATGTCAATTTTTTTTTTATTCAAATAATGCTCCTCTGTTCTTTAGACATGTTGGCAATTGTCAGGAACATGTATTATGCTGATTCAGTTGGAATGTTATGCAAGTGTAGTCTATGTTGTTTTATGACTTTTACCTTTTCTAGTGTTGAACAATTTTGTACAAAACATATGGGATTTTAGATTATATTTTTTATCTCAAGCCTCCTCTAATCCTTAGAAAACTCCAATTTTCCATGTGCTTTCTATTTTAATTTTAGGGTGTTTAAAGTTTGGGTGATAACTGTTTTCTTGGTCAAATTTCAGTACAGTACGTACCATGACGATAGATGTTCTAAAACTTTAGAAATAGGCGTGTATTGTTGTTCACTTCTCCAACTTTTTTTAAGAATTATTCTGTTGTTTAGTATTCTTTTAATTATGGTGGGGTACTAGCTTGTTGTTTTCTATTTAATTTTTTCTTTATGTATTGGTACTCTTATTATTTTCGTACCTGCATTTTGCTTTCTTTCAGGCTTACATGTTCAAGTATGACTCTACTCATGGACCATTCAAGGGAACTATTAAGGTTTTGGATGACACTACTTTGGAAATTAACGGGAAGCAAGTTAAAGTTGTGAGCAAAAGGTATCATGAGTTGAGACCCGATAATTGAAAATTGACGTAGCAAGTTTCTGTTATTGGTTGTCAATATTTGTGGAGATTCTATTATAGGATGATTTCTCATCCCACCCTCCAACACTCTTTTTTCCCCCCAACACTCTCTTATACAAAAAAGTTTTTACCCTCGTACAAAAATCATTTTGGGGGGGAAAGAGAGTGTTGGGGGGTGGGATGAGAAATCATCAAAAATCCCACCCCCAACACTCTTTTTTCCCCCCCAACACTCTCTTATACAAAATAGTTTTTACCCTCATACAAAAATCATTTGGGGGGGGGGAAAGAGAGTGTTGGGGGGTGGGATGAGAAATCATCCTATTATAGAGCTATACAAAATCTGTTTAACATGTAATTTTTATTTATGTATTCAGAGATCCTGTGGAGATCCCTTGGGGTGATTTTGGTGCTGATTATGTCATAGAGTCATCAGGGGTTTTTACAACATTAGAGAAAGCTTCATCACATTTGAAGGTATTGCATTTAGTGTTTTCTCTACTCCTTTGGCTTACTCTTGCCACCTTCAAATCATAATATGAGAATTTTTTTTCCACTATATAGGGTGGTGCCAAGAAAATCATAATATCAGCTCCATCTGCTGATGCACCAATGTTTGTGGTCGGAGTGAACGAGAAGACATACAACCCCAACATGGACATTGTTTCTAATGCCAGCTGTACAACAAATTGTCTTGCTCCTCTTGCCAAGGTTTGATTGATCACATGTTGAGTGCCAACTTTATTGTGTTACTTTTAAAATGATAAGTGCTAGAAAATTCTTAGTGCTTTTGGGACACCCTTAATGGGGATATCTGACAACATCTTTTTAGGGTGTTTCCATGTCATGAAATATTCACTTTCCCTATGTAGTCAATTGCACCATTTCGCACTGCTGATCTGTGGCTAGCTGCCACCAGTAGACCAAGTGGGCTGCAAAATAAGGTTGTGGACCTTGCGCTGGTTTTCACAGTGGTGCAGTGTGATTTTTGGTTGCTATTTGAATGTTTCACAAGTGTTGAGTTAATTGTTTAATTTTAAAGTAAATGTGTGTACACTTTACACTACTTTATAGTATTATTCATGTAATTTGTCCAAAAAATGATCAAATAGTGGCCATCCAGCTACATGCTATCCCACTATCCTACTTTTATACAACAAATCAAACTATTGATAGAACATGATGGAAATGTTGCCGATCTATCTGAATCGAAATAAGCCTTTTGCTAAGCAATTATGCAACCCAGAACCCATTGTTATTTGATTCAACCTGAGCGCCCCTGGTGGGGAATGGATCTAATTTGACGCTTCCCCTTCATTTATTCCTATTTACTTCCTTAGCAGAATATTGCACGCAAGCATCTAATTCTTGTATAAACTATTCATCAGGTGGTTCATGAGGAGTTTGGTATAATTGAAGGTTTGATGACAACTGTGCATGCAACAACAGGTCTGTTGCACATTTACTAGTTAAAGCCTCTGCTTTTCTTTCTCTTTTTTGGATTAATTTTATATTTTCTGAAGTGGCATTGTTAACATCTAATTATCTTTCTCTTTGCTCAGCAACACAAAAGACGGTGGATGGTCCTTCAATGAAGGATTGGCGAGGAGGAAGAGGGGCAGCTCAAAATATAATTCCAAGTTCAACTGGTGCAGCAAAGGTAAGAGATAGACAACTGTAGAAAGTTTCTGTGTTTACCATGACATTTATTTAATTATCTTTGTAATTTATGAAAATCTTAGGCTGTTGGAAAAGTTCTTCCTGAGCTAAATGGAAAACTCACGGGAATGGCATTTCGTGTACCTACGCCTAATGTTTCTGTCGTGGACTTAACCTGCCGACTTCAAAAGAATGCCTCTTATGAAGATGTTAAAGCAGCAATAAAGTATGTTTTTTGCCTTTCTGCTGTGGCTATTCTCTCCTGTTGAGCTGTTCTGTACTAACCATGTGGTTGTTTTTCTATTACTTTGCTACTGAAAAAAATAAAGGCATGCTTCAGAGGGACAATTGAAGGGAATTCTCGGGTACACAGACGAGGATGTTGTCTCTAATGACTTCGTTGGTGATTCAAGGTAAAGTAAATGTTGCTGTATTTCAAATATAAATCACTATCACAATCTTCAAGAGGACAAAGACAAACTCTGGTGCCTTTTATCCAGTATTCATTTTAATAATGTGGTATTAATATTATGCCACATCGAGTTTCATTTCATAGTACCAACTAATTGGGTTATAGGAAAATGAGCTGCCATAGATCATCAGCTGCCTATTTATTTGTTTAAAACTGATTGTAATTTGCCAAAGACTAAACCCTAAACCTTCTAATTTGCCATAAAACTGAACCTTTATGTCGCTAACCTTCAATCCTATTAGTTGAGTCTGTACTGGGTATGTATATTTTCCAAATCAACGGCTTAATTGAAATGTAATTCTGTTGAACAGGTCGAGTATCTTTGATGCTAAGGCTGGGATTGGGCTTAGCAAGTCCTTCGTGAAGCTGGTGTCGTGGTACGACAATGAGTGGGGTTACAGGTATGTGTATTTGTAATTACATCTAAAACTTTTTGCAGAGACTCATGCATACACTTAATGGCATTTTTCAAAGCTGAGTTTTTTGCTAATTTTTTGTATTGTTTTTCCATTGCAGCAACCGAGTGTTGGACCTTGTAGGGCACATGGCACTGGTGGGAGCCCATAATTAAACACCATTAGTGTCTCTTATTGTTGGTGTTGCAATTCTGATCTTTCCTTGAGTTAGGTTAAAAATTATTAGCTCATTAGGTTCAGATTTTGGTTTTGATTTTTGATATTTTTAAGATTGCAAACATCTCTGGACCCCTCTAACAGGGGAAGAAATAGATGATCACATCATATACATTGAGAATATAATAAAAAGGACATTGTCCTGGTTATGTGTTTGGAATTGATCTGCATATAACGTATGAATTTTACAATCTTAGAATGCTCGAGCGTGAGCATGCAACACACAAAATCAGTCTCATTACTGTAATGACTTATATGCTATTTTGATCCTCCTAGTTTATCAATTGTGATTTTGAACTCCGTAGTTTCATATGTGCATTTTAGCCTCTCACTTTTGCTCCCTTTCTGGTTTTGTAGACCCCCTAGCCGAGTTGGTGATTTTTAATGATGTGGCGGATTGACAAAGATATCATAATAGTTTTATTAAATAAAAAATCAAAAATAGTTTTAAATCTATGAAAAAAAAGGTTTACAGCAATGTCATATATTGATAATAAGAGGTATTGCCTAATTTTGGTTCTAAATTAGAATCGGATGCAAATTCAGGTTGGATTACTTCATCAACAGGATTGATTTGAACAATGACAGTCATATCTAATATCTAAGAGACTCTTGCAGTCAGCATGGCGCATAACAATTCTTAAAAACAATTCAAAGGATCCCAAAGGAGCAGCTCACTAAATTTGAGGAAGGTTGCATGAAATTGCTTTGAAACTAAGAGCAATTGAAGGTCATGTGAAGTTAAAGAAGTTAAAGGTCCAAAGAATGCATGATTGATACCACTAATTGGAAAGAAGATTAATACACAGACCACTAAAGAGCCTTTGTAGCTTCATCTGATGTGGGGTGTTGAACAATTAGATTATTATTTTAACCAGAGACGATGGATTGATGTGTCATATTTAAAAAGTTACTCTCTCGGTCCTTAATATAAGAGGAATTTGACTTTTTTGATTCTAAAAAGTGAAATTTCTCTTATATTAAGGACCAGAGAGAATTAAGGACCAGAGAGAGTATATGATTCAGAGAAGTTTTTACTGATGTATTCTAAAGAGACATTTAACAATAGCCGTCGTCTGCTAGGGCTTGGTTCTTCTAGGGTTTGGCCTGTACAAGTGTAGAGGAATCAATCGTGTTGGTGGTCTACCGTGTTAATCCGGTGGACTACCACGAAGGTTGGTAGAATCCCTTTGCACGCCACAGGTAATTCTAGTGAATCGTTTCCTGGTGTGATGGCTGATTCTGATGAACGCCCTTGGCAACAAGTGATGGGAAGACGTGCAAGGCAGCGAGCATATCAGAAACCACGTATGGGTATAGCAACGAATCGCAACAATAATAGGTCTGATCACATAACCTATTTCTTCACAGATTTTCCGGATACTTTTGGAGCAAAGGCTATGTATAACATTTTTCATCATTATGGTGATATTGTGGAGGTTATCATTTCTGCAAGAAGAGATAACAGAGGGCGACGATTTGGTTTTGCGCGTTTTGTTGATGTCTCTGATGTGCACCGCTTTGGCGAAAGGCTTAACACTATCATTATTGGAAGAGATAAAATTCCAGTGAACATTTCTCGGTTTTGTCGGACTGATCAGAGGGGGAGGCAGCAGAGAGGGAATACACATGAGAAGATGGAGTATAAGGAGAAGACTAGCAAGCCTAATCACTGTCCAGTTGGAAGAAATGAATCAAAACGCACGTATGCTAATGTGGCTAAACCAAGTGTTACGCAACCTGATTCTTCGAAGAATTTTCAATCTCTTTCGTATGAGGTTGGAAGGGACGAGTTGGATAGGATGAAGAAGGCGTTTGTAGGTACAGTGAGGCAACCGGGAATGACTTATTCTGTTCAAGAGGCATTTCATTGCCAAGGGTTTTTTGGCGTTCAAGTTACTCCTTTGGGTGCAAATTTGGCTCTTTTAGAAGATAGAGAAGAAGGTGAGATGGCTGCTCTTATGGAGGAGGGGTGTAGCTGGCTCGACCAATGGTTTAGTGACGTTCGACCATGGAGTGAAGGGGACATTGATCATGAGAGACTTGTTTGGCTTAGAGTTCACGGCATACCAGCTCATGCGTGGAACTTTAAGTTTTTTGAGTTGATCACTCGTGATTGGGGTACGTATTTATATGCAGATGAGGCGACAAGGAAAAAAACTTGTATGGATGTTGCTCGTCTCATGATTAGAACCACGGGTATCAAAGTTGTTGATGGTTTCGTAACGGTAAGGGTGAATGCAAAAGATTATAAGTTACGCGTGATTGAGGATTCATATGGCCCCATGCGTATTATGGTGTATCAGAACGCTAATCGAGATGGAAGGGAAGAGGATAGTATGCATTCAGAGGAAGAAGATGACGCGGATGATGATGATGTTGAACACACTATGGATGAGTATGAAGTGGAGGTTGAGAATGATAACTTGCGAGCATTAACTCAGTTTAATAATGCTCTTAATACACATTCAAATTCTGGTGAAAATAGCTTTGAAGGAAGTAATTGGAGACAAGATGATGAAGGTAATGCCACTCGCTCTTCAAATTCTTTTGTAGCACAATCTCAACTGGGTGATGGTAATGCTGCTCTTGCGTTACAACTTGCGTGCATAGAAACAAATAGGGTGGTTACCAGTAAAGTTCAATCTAGTACCCCTCATAGTCTTAGTGGACAGTCAAAGAGGGAGGCATTAGTTGGTGGGTTGGAGCAGTCTAATGAGGGAGTGAGGCCCAAAGGGGGTAGTGGCCCAATAGTTGTGGGGAAGGGGGCAGTTGGTGTTGTTAAGTCAGTGAAAAATGTGAAGGAAGGAAGGATTAGTACAGTTAATGTTCGGAGGGGTGTAAATAGTAGTGGGAATCATGTTTCAACTTCCAAAGGCCCATTGGCAATTGCTAAGCCTGGTTCGGTTATTCTACACAATCAGAGGGTTTTGCAAAACAGCTCCAGCACTCGTGAAACAGATAACAGTGGTGGTGTTCTTCCTCCATTACCACCGAAAGCGACATGCACTCGAACTCCATTCAATCTGAAGACGAAACCAGCAAAGGCGAAATCTCTTTCTTCAGTTGGGACTATTCTGTGCTGTAGTTCCCTTAATTCCACTGATATTAGGAATTGTAATAACAAGATTTTGGCCAAGCATGATGAAGAAGTTGCCTCCAAAATTTGGCATGGTGCTGTCGAATTGGGGGTGGAAGGGTGTGGTGACGATGATCTAATGGTGTGTAAAATACTTCAACATGAGCATCGAGATGTTGAGGCTAACAAGACTAAGGAGCAGCGTAAGATGGGTTCTTTATGAAGATTTTGACACTTAATTTGAGAGGCTGGGGTAACTCAGCCAAGCGCATAAGGTTGAGCAATCTTTTGCAGACAGGTGCGGTTGATATGTGTTTTCTACAAGAAACTAAGCGGGCCGATTTCGAATATTATATGATGCATCAGTTATGGGGTCATAAGGATGTGCGATGGGTTGCTAAGGCGTCATTGGGCCAGTCTGGAGGACTGTTAACGATATGGAATGCTAGTTTGTTTGTGTTACGGTTCACTTTTTTTGGTGATGGTTTTTTAGGCGTTTCCGCTGAATGGAAGGGAAGTGTGATTTACTTTGTTAATGTATATTCTGCTTGTAATTTGGCATGGAAACGAAAGTTGTGGGGTGATTTACTTGAATTTCAATCTAACAATGAGAAGGGGGGCTGGTGCATCGGGGGGGATTTTAATGCAATTTTAAATCATGGAGAGCGTAAAGGAACTAGTATTCGTGATTGTCGTATGGAACGGTTGGAGTTTAATGCTTTTGTTGATGCGATGGCAGTTGTGGATGTCCTTGTGGTGGGGAAAAAGTTTTCTTGGTTTAGTTCTGATGGTACCGTGATGAGTCAAATTGATCGTTTCTTACTTTCCGAAGGTTTTATTGAGATGGGGGGGTACACAGGACAATGGATAGGTGATAGGGACATTTCTGATCATTGTCCCGTTTGGCTCGTGTGCAATACTTTGAATTGGGGTCCGAAACCGTTTAAATTTTTTAATTGTTGGACAGAACATGCTTGTCATACCCCAAATTTTACCCTCCACTTATGATACATATATTTTTAACTTCACCCTAATATCAGAAAAGTGAGTGCAGCCGAATTGGCATGAGAGGCGCGCGCAAAATGTGTTTAGAGCTAGGGTCATGGGTTCGATTCACGCAAGGTCCAAGTTTTGGTTTTTTTTCTTTTTTTCTTTCGAATTAACTTCCTTTCTCATCTTTTTCTATTTTTATTTTTTTGTCCAAAGGTCCCAAAATAATGTAGAAAAATATGTTTGTTGATCAGATTTATTTTCTTATTATTATTAGACTTTTTGTGACTCAAAAATAAAATAAAAAAGAATGTATATATTTTGATGGAGGATTTCCAGTATACGAACAAACAAAAGAAAAAAAGCCCAGCAAGAACATAAAAACAAAATCAATCTTTGGCCTTGACCACCAAGTTTCAGAATTAACACAAACATTCTAAAACCAAAACAAATCAACATTAAAATTTCAGAGAATTTCTCAAACTAATTTCCTAAACAAATCTTCTCAGATTTTTTACAATTTCTCAAACCTAATTCTGAACCTATAAATAAGACTACAATTTTACACTAATTTACACACAACAATTACGACAACAAAATTACAGAGCAAACAGCCAGAAAAATCACTGCCTGAGCATAAAAAACTCACGCAGCCCCCTAAACCCCTAAATTAATTTTTCTACACATTGTAGAAAAATTAACATCCATTCCAGCCTCCAGTCACAGTGCGGCAACCTCGCACGCACAGAAAAGGATACGGTCAGAGTCGAATCAACGGAGCCGGAAACATAGCAAAACAGAAAACAGAATCAGGAAGGAATACTTACGCAACGGGAGTTCACGGCACGCCAGGTAGGTTTATTCGATCCCTTAGTCATGTAGAAAATTGCTTGCTCCATGTTTGCATATGCTTATTGTGATGTTACGTTCTTCTGTTTTGATGGGGTAATCATGATTATATTGTTAACTTGGGACAAGCACACTAGTACGCAGTAACCAAAAAACAGAATAGGGAAAAATCAAAAGAGGATAAATCTAAAAAATTTGGGCTAGAATTTTATGGGGTTTTTTATGATTCTGTTTGGATTTCTGTTTTGGAAATTTAGATTTAGGGATTAAACAAACACGAAATCAGAACCGGAAGAGAAAAAGAAATAAAAACAGAATTGAAAAAAATTAGGGTTTTGATTTGGGGATTTGATTTTGATTCTGGGTTTTTGAGGTTTAATTTGTGTTTAGAAGTTGTTTAATCTGCGTTTAAAAGGTGATAAAAAACAAAATTTGGGTTTGATTTTGGGGTCGAAATTTTTCTGGAAAATCGTATGAATATATGAGTTTTCCGGTTGAAATTCAACCGGAAAACTCATCGGAAAACTGGGTTTGGCGGCGGCGTCCGGCGACTGCACGGCGGCGAGGCCGCCGGAATCTGAGGACTAATGGTGGTCCGGTTGAAGCTCAACCGGAGTTCTTCATTTATGAAGAACATCAAGAACAATGAGGAACATTGAGTGAGGGTAGAGAGAGAACGGAGAGAGTGAGAAAAAGAGGAGAGAGGAAAAATTTAACAAATGAATGAAAAATCTGACTTTTGGGTTTATATAGATCCCCTGTAATCCAGCGCGCGCACACCCACAGTAAGCTGCTGTGCACCCTCTTCTGAATTGGGCCTTGCCCCTGTTATTTGCACCCCTGTTTCTGCTATTTGCACCATTTTGTAATTATTTATTTAACTCATGTAATTTATTTAATTAAATCCTAATTTAATTATTTAATTTAAATGGTAAATAAATTATGTTCTAAAAAAATAATAATAAATATGTGGATTAAAAAAAGAGGAGGCGGATGCACATCCGTTCGCTTCTCGATTAATTGGGGGTTTAGTGCACACTTTGTCCGACTTTTAATCGTCTTCCACTCAAACCATAAAAAACATTACAAAATACAAACCAATCAAATTAATATTTTTCACCTTCGGGTAAATTCTAAAAAACACCTTAAGAGGTAAAATAAAGTTCTTTATTAAAAGACACAAACCAACCCATTACCCCGAACTACGGAGCTCTGATTTCTCATTGCACTTGAGAATACGTAGGAGCAGGATTTGATATCTTGTCGAGCCAAATAATAAAAAACTCAATCTTTTTCTCGTTATTTTGTAAATATCTTTAATAAAATAAAACAACGTAAGAAGTAAGTAAACAAACATCAAAAAGCCCTAGAATTAATTAGGAGGTTCCCGTTGGGTACAACGGATGTGAGGGGTGCTAATACCTTCCCCTTGCATAACTAACTCCCGAACCCTAAGATGGTTGCGACGACCGTCCCTTTTTAGGTTTTATCAATATTTCCCTAATAAAATAAAATTTGGTGGCGACTCTGTGTCATACCGAGTGTCCTAAACGCTCGGGCGATTTTCGCGGCGCGACAGCTGGCGACTCTGCTGGGGACAATCTAGAATTAGAGAGTTAAGCCTATCCTCTAGTTTTAGGGCTATTTGTTTTGTTTGTTTACTTTGTTTTTTATTCTTGTTTTATTTTATGTTTTTATTTTTTCCCGCATTATTATATTCTTTTTATGTATTGTGGGTGGGTTTATTTTTGAATGAAGTTTGAGAAAAACCCTAAGTTAAGTTAGGAGTTGGTAGTATGGGCCTATGGGATGCACATTCCAATGGGTGATGTACGAAGACTCCGCCTAGAGTAGACTGGTTCAAAAGGATTTGTCAGGAATGGGCTAGCCCCTCCGCTTGGCAAAACTTTGGATTCGGTCAGCGACTCTAGGATCCCCCTTTAGAACCCAAAAACTCCATCTAAGGGAGATCCTTTGAAATTTCACCATGTATCATGTGGAAAAATCAAAGGAACCTACCACCTTAAATGGAGCCTTCAAAAAAAAATAATAAAGAAAAAATCAAAATCCCGTAGGAGCCGTCCTTGTGAGGGGTTGGGTAATTGAAACATAGAGCTATCGTATGTAGGGAATCCTACCTCATAGGTTACCCTATAGCCCAAACTTCAATCATTCATTATCATGCATATAAATAAGTCATTCATCACATATTTATTTTCAGGGAACTTCAAAAGATAATAATAAGCATTTCTGAAAAAGACAATGAATTCAGATAAAAGAAAGACCTTCCAAATAAGAGCACAGGTGCCTGATATGCTAAGCCTGAAGTCCCTCATTGGCAAGATGACTCGAATGTCCCGTGACCGTTTTACTCATAAGTATGGAAGACTCCTCGATCTCTTGAATGTTCCAGTGCAAAATGAAGCCATCACAGCTCTCGCACAATTCTATGACCGACCATTGAGATGTTTCACTTTCCAAGACTTCCAACTGGCTCCGACTATAGAAGAACTCCGTCAGATCTTGGGGTTCGAAAAAGAAGACAGGGGTCCTTACACAGGTATTGGACAAGAAGTGAGGCTAGGAGATTTGGCTGAGGTTTTACAAATACCGAAGGCCGACCTAGTGCATCAGTACACCTATAGAAAGGATGGGGGTACTCATGGTTTCCGAAGGGCATACCTAGAAAAGGTGGCAAAGGAGTTTCTCGACACTCACCAACATGAACTCTTCGAAGGAATGCTGGCTTTACTTATCTTCGGCTTGGTGATGTTTCCTAATCTGGAAAATTTCATTGATACTGCTGCTATTAGTGTGTTTTGGGCCTTCAAAGTGAGAAGGGAAAGTTATGTACCAGCCCTTCTCGGCGATATCTATTACACTCATCATCTTCGTCATGAGAAGAGGAAAGGACTGTTACTCTGCTGTATTCCCCTGCTGTACACATGGCTCATCTCTCATATATTCAAAGACATGGCGGCGGTCGAACTCATAAATGGTCAGCTGTGGTCTCAAAAATTGGGGTCCCTTACTCAAAAATCCATTTTCTGGCACCCTAAGAAGCTCGATATTGAAGGGGTGATCACCAGCTGTGGTGATTTTAATAATGTGCCTCTAATAGGCTCCAAGGGTTGCATTAATTACAATCCTCTGCTAGCATTGAGACAACTGGGATATCCCATAAACAAGAAGCCTTGTGATGAAGTCTTAAAAGGGTTTGTTCTGTATGACATGGCCGCCAAAGATCCTAATATGCTGAGCAGAATTATCCGTGCATGGAAGAATGTACAAGTGGATAGCAAACCAAGAAACAAGAGAAAATGGACCGAGGAACCCTATACTCCTTGGGTCCAACAAAGAGCAAAAGAAGCTAAGCTGCCCTTCATCACCCGACCACCGGCTCAGCCTAGTTCTCCAGGGCCGATTCCTGTCTCTTTGGAAGAGATCGATAACATGAAAGCTACTATTGACCTCCTCAAAGGGGAGAAAGAAGAATTGGAACGAGAGCTCCAACGAGTTTCCCATGAGCGGCTAAAATTTGAAGCTATTAGCCGCGAGCGACAACATTATCTAGAAGAAACTCGAAGACTGCTCGAGGCTGAACAAGAAAAACATTATCGAGTAAATGAGGCCCTCTCCCAATCTACTGAAGGGGCCAAAGTCCGCGAGTTCAGGCTGAAGAAAACTCAGGAACGGGCTGGAGAATGGTATGGAGAATGGGAAAAGCTGCTCGAGGAAAAAGTAAAGCTGGAGAGAGAACTCGCTGATGCTAAAGACAGTGCTTATCGATGGGGTGGAGATTGTTCTGAATGAGCTTTAGAAAAAGATGAAGCCGAGAAGCGTCATAAAGAACAAGTGATCTACCTTAAAAGATGCCTACAGGAAGAACAAAACAAGCTTGCCCATGAGATCCGCCTTCGTAAAGCCGCTAAAAACGGGCACAAGAGGATTCCTGGCCAGTGAGAGGAATTACTGGAGAAACTAAAAAGTTCTGAGGAACGCGAGTGCGCCTATAGACATGGTTATGATGATCTATGGTTACAAAGTGAGTCCCAGAAAGCTGAGATAGAAGAATTGCGAGAGCAGAATGAGAGTTATGGTGACTGTCTAGAGAAGTGCAAAGAAATGAAGGAAGAAATGGCACAAATGGAAGAAGACATAGCAGCCATGACCAAAAACATGAATAATCTTGAAGAGGAAAGAGGAGTCCTGATGGGGGGTCTTGATCAACTGGCAAATGATAAGGCGGCACTGTGGGACCAAGTTGCTCACCTGGAGTATGGCAATAGGACCTTAAAGGACCAGCTGGAAAACTGGGAAGATTACGCCAACCAGGCTGATGAAGCAGCTAAGTGGGCAAGGCAACATTTCTCGGATTTAGCTGGCTTCGCAAACCAGATGTTGGGAGATCTACCAAGTAGATACCGAGAAGCTAACGCAGTGATGCATGGTTTTAATACACCTCAAGCTGTCATCGACTTCGTTGAATCATTTGGAAATACTTGGACTGCATTCAGGGCTAGTTTGAGGGCAGCCCATGAGGCGGACCCCTAAGTTTTTACTATTTTTGAAATAAAGGTCATGTAGACCAAATTTGGAGTCAGTTTGTTTATTCTTTAAATTTTGAATAAAGGTCATGTTGACCAAGTCAGGAGTCAGTCTCAGAGTCAGCCTTCAAGGCCAGTTTTGGAAATTTTTGATGTTATCTGAATTTATTATTAATGGAAGCCTATTTAGTTTTATTTAACTTATGTTTCTTAAATGCTTATAATAAATTTTGAAGTTCCCTCGAAAATGAAAAATTTTAGCGATTCTTCATTCCTATACATGCATCTTCATGCATACATTCATGTAAAAAACTCATTCCTCCCTCTCAAAACTTCAGGAATTTCAAAAATAATCCGGAAACCAAGGAAACGGTTGCCATCAGCACCTTCTCTCCCACACTCTCACGGGACACGTGCTAATTTGAAGAAGATTATGGAGCGACTCAAGGAAAACCAAATGGCTTTAAGCAAGGATGTGGATTCTCTCAAAAAAAGCATGGAGAAACTCTTCGAAACACTCAAGAAGCAAGCCGATGATAAAGCGGCAAGAGCTGAGGAAAAGAGGAAGGCCAAAACACTTAAAGATAAGCGCAAGGAAGAAGAGAACCTTGTTAAGGCCCCCTGGCACTTCAAAGATCCCCCACATCTAAGCTTCAAACCTCTCAAAATCCAGGGACAGGCCTCATCTGGAGGATTCGGTGAAGTGCTAAGGCATGTGGACGATTTTTCTGATAGCGAACAAGAGGATATCCCACCCCGACCTACAGTTAACGCTCAATGTGCCGCACCTGTCCAGCAAGTGGTGTCTGATAATCATCAAAGTGCTGAATCTACTCAGATCCAAGCACTAGAAGAACGACTGAAAGCTGTGGAAGGTTTTGGTACTTATGGCTTCAATGCTTTGGACATGTGTTTGGTCCCAGATGTAGTACTTCCCCCAAAATGGAAGACACCTGACTTTGAAAAGTACAAAGGGGTTCACTGCCCTAGAAACCACCTGAGAATGTTCTGTAGAAAGATGGCGGCTCACGCCACTGATGAAAAACTGATGATCCATGTGTTCCAAGAAAGCCTGAGTGGAGCATCTTTGGACTGGTATATGCAGCTGGAACGAGGCCAAATCCAGTCATGGAAGGATCTCACTGATGCTTTCATGAAACAATACAAATACAACCTGGATATGGCTCCCAACCGAATGCAGCTACAAGCCGCTTCGCAGAAAAAGGATGAATCTTTCAAAGAATACGCCCAGAGATGGAGAGAACTGGCTGCTCGGGTGCAACCACCGCTCTTAGAAAAGGAGTTGGTAGACACTTTCATGAGCACCTTACAAGGGCCTTACTACGAAAAGATGGTCGGAAGCGTATCATCTGGCTTCGCTGATGTGGTAACTATTGGTGAACGAATTGAAGAAGGGATAAAGAATGGTAAGATCCAGGGTGCCCCTAACTCTCAAATTGGGGCAAAGAAATTCTTTGGCAATAATCCAAGGAAGAAAGAAGGAGAAACTAATGCTATAGGGTCATCGCAGGCGCCCTCCGCTCCGCTACCATATTATCCTTATTCTCAACCAACACCAGCTGCCCCTCAACAAAATCATCAACAACAGAGGAGGGGATACGCACAAGGAAATCAGTCTGAGACACGGAATGGTTATAGACGGGTACCAGTGCAGTTTGATCCTGTTCCCGTACCATACGGTCAAATCTTGCCGTACGTACTGAAACAAGGATGGGCGGAGACCAGACCCCTCAAACCTATGATGCCGCCATATCCATCTGGCTACGATGTGAACACTAAATGTGATTTCCATCAAGGGGCACCTGGCCACAGCATCGAAAATTGTAAGGCTTTCAAATACATAGTTCAAGAGCTCATGGATGATAAGAAGTTGCTCTTTAAAGAAGAGAAGCCCAATGTGACTACCATGCCGCTCCCTGGTCATGCAGGCACTTCGATAAATGCTGTGGAGGAATATCAGGGGTACGATCTAATCAAGGAGGTGTCCCAAATAAAGACTCCCATATCGGTGATCAGAGAAAAATTGATTGGTTACGATGTGTTTAAAGAAATGCATTCCCGTTGTGACATCTGCACAACGAATCCGAGTCACTGTCAAAAGATGAAAACGTGCTTGCAACAGATGATGGATCAAGGCTTAGTTCAAATCGGGTACTCAAAGGTCGATACATGTGTTGCCACTTTGGAATCTCAAAGTCCAGCACCTTTAGAGATCTCTTATATAAGGAAGGAGACACGTGTTGCCACCTTGGAATCTCAAGGTCCAGCACCCATTGAAATCTCTTACCAGAGGAAGGAGACACATATACCTGTAAAATCGGTAGAACCCATAGTATTCCATGTGCCTACACCATTTCCTTTTGAAAACACAAAGGAGGTACCATGGAATTATAAGCACACTGCTTATATGGGTGGAAAGCTGCTACCAAAGATAGAACCTGACGTCACAAACATAACTGGCATAGGAGGGCTAACAAGAAGTGGAAGAATCTACGCCCCAGAGTTGGCTAAGGGGAGTGCAAGTACTTCAGCCCCTCCTAAAGAGAAAAGTACGGTACCTCAGGAAGAAGCTGAAGAATTCCTGAGAATCATCAGAAAAAGTGACTACAAGATAGTTGACCAGCTGGGTCAAACACCTTCCAAGATTTCCATGTTGTCTCTGCTTCTTAGCTCTGAAGCTCACAGAGAAGCATTGTTGAAGGTCTTAAACGACTCTCACGTGGCAAAAGACATCCCTGTTGATCAATTTGATGGGGTGGTTGGTAATATCACTGCAAGCAGGTGTCTCGGGTTCACGGATGATGAGTTAACCCCGGGCGCAAAATACCACAACAAAGCCTTGCACATCTCGGTGAAATGTTTGGATACTACTCTGTCCAAAGTGCTGATAGATACAGGTTCATCTCTGAATGTGATGCCCAAGAGAACGTTATTACAACTAACAAATGACGATGCATCAATGAGGCCAGGTACCCTAGTGGTAAGGGCATTCGACGAATCCAGAAGGGCAGTGTTGGGGGAAGTTGACTTACCTATGATAATTGGTCCTGAGCTCTTCACTATCACTTTTCAAGTCATGGACATCAATCCAACATACAGTTGTCTTCTGGGACGACCTTGGATCCATGCCGCTGGCGCTGTCACTTCCACACTGCATCAGAAGCTCAAATTCATAGCTGGTGATACGTTGGTTGTGGTGGAAGGCCAAGAGGACTTCATGGTGAGTCACCTCTCATCGTTTCGCTATGTAGATGGAGGTGAGGGAGGCGAGGAAATTTCTTTCCAGGCTTTTGAGATTGCTACTGTCACAACCATGGGCTCAAAGAATGCTTATGTTAAAAAGACAAGCTTACCCTTGACTTCTTGGAAGGCTATGAAGGAGGCCCTGGAAGAGTGTGATCCTAAGGGATGGGGAAAGCTGCCGGACATTCCGGAAAAGAAAGACCGTTTCGGGCTGGGATATCAACTGTCAGAGACCACGGTTCAGAAGAAGTGCAAAGGAAGAATCCCGACCATCAATGAGACATTCAAGAGCGCCGGATTCAATCAAGATGAGGAAGTGGTCGCTATTGAAGATGCTGATGAGGAAACACAAGACCTGGTCCATTACTGCGGCCCAGATGAGATTCCCAATAACTGGAAGGCCATAAAAATTCCGGAGATATTTTCTATTTCTAAGTAATTTTCTGTTTTGAAATAAAATCCTATGCTCTGCCCAAGGCATAAGGATAATATTTATGGGCCCCCTCATGTTTCAATTATTTATCTATCAATAATAAAGATGCATTTTGTGTTCATTAAAAACTCCTTTTCCTTTCGTGTCTTTCAAAAATGGCAACACAGTCTTCATTCATAAAGTCTTCAATTCTTAAGTCATTTCCATCGTTCTAAAATAAAAATCATACTCATGCAGATCAAAAAATAAATTCACTGAAAATAATGCTGTTACAATCCCTTGCGACCTTGAGTTCTCAATTGACCAAGCCGAAGAAGGTGATGAGGACGATTGTGAACTTCCTGAAGGGTTAACACGCCTCTTAGAACAAGAAGAGAAAGTAATCCAACCCCACAAAGAATTAATAGAAATTATCAACTTGGGGACGGATGAAGAGAAAAAAGAAATCAAAGTGGGCGCCTCCTTGAAAAAAGATGTGAAAGCAAAGATGATCAAGTTGTTGCGTGAATATGCAGATGTGTTCGCCTGGTCATATCAAGACATGCCCGGACTAGATACTGACATCGTGGTCCACAAACTGCCGCTTAAGCCAGAATGCCCGCCTGTGAAGCAAAAATTGAGGAGGACCAAACCCGAGATGGCCCTCAAAATCAGAGATGAGGTCAAAAAACAATTCGACGCCGGTTTCCTAGCAGTTGCTAAGTATCCTGAATGGGTCGCTAACATCGTGCCTGTTCCAAAGAAGGATGGTAAGGTCCGAATGTGTGTAGATTACCGGGATCTGAATAGAGCAAGTCCAAAGGATGATTTCCCACTACCTCACATCGACATACTGGTGGATAACACAGCCCAGTTCTCAGTTTTCTCCTTTATGGACGGATTCTCTGGTTATAATCAAATCAAGATGGCTCCAGAAGACATGGAGAAGACAACATTCATCACTCCATGGGGAACTTTCTGCTACAAAGTCATGCCTTTCGGATTAAAGAACGCCGGGGCAACATATCAAAGGGCCATGGTAACTCTCTTCCACGACATGATACACAAAGAGATAGAAGTCTATGTCGATGACATGATTGCTAAATCCCAAACGGAAGAAGAGCACCTGACTCATTTGCAAAAGTTGTTCGATCGATTGAGGAAATTCAGACTACGGTTGAATCCTAACAAATGCACCTTTGGTGTCAGATCAGGCAAATTGCTAGGGTTCATAGTCAGCCAAAAGGGAATTGAGGTCGATCCAGACAAGGTAAAGGCAATACAAAACATGCCTGCACCAAAAACCGAGAAAGAAGTTCGTGGATTTCTGGGAAGGCTGAATTACATTGCCCGATTCATATCACACCTCACAGCAACGTGTGAACCTATATTCAAGTTACTAAGGAAAAATCAAGCTATTCAATGGAATGAGGATTGCCAAGAGGCTTTTGATCAAATCAAAAAGTATCTACAAGAGCCACCGATCTTGGTACCTCCCGTTCATGGGAGACCCCTCATTATGTACCTGACAGTACTTGAAGGATCAATGGGTTGTGTACTGGGGCAGCAAGATGAAACAGGAAGAAAAGAGCACGCCATCTATTTCTTGAGCAAAAAGTTTACTGATTGTGAATCGAGGTACACACCGCTTGAGAAGACTTGCTGCGCCCTAGCATGGGCAGCCCGGCGCCTAAGACAGTATATGTTGACTCACACTACTTGGTTGATATCAAAAATGGACCCCATCAAGTACATTTTTGAGAAGCCCGCCCTGACTGGGAAGATTGCACGCTGGCAGATGTTGTTATCTGAATACGACATCCAATATGTCACACAAAAGGCGATAAAAGGGAGCGTTCTCTCAGAGTACCTTGCTCACCAACCCTTGGAAGAATATCAACCTATACAGTTTGACTTCCCGGATGAAGGAATTATAGTCATAGACAGTGAAAAGTTCATAGGCGATGATGAAGGACCAGAACCAGGAGCTCGATGGAAGCTCGCCTTCGATGGTGCATCAAATGCCATGGGGCACGGGATTGGAGCTGTCTTAATATCACCAAGAGATGGGTACAAGCCTTTCACAGCCAGGCTATGCTTTGACTGCACAAACAACATGGCAGAATATGAAGCGTGCATATTAGGCCTAGAGGCTGCAATTGATATGAGGATCAAGATCCTTGAGGTGTATGGAGACTCTGCGCTAGTCATCTATCAAGTAAAAGGGGAATGGGAGACACGACATCCCAACTTGATCCCATATCGGGATCATATCCTGAAGTTGGCAAAATACTTTGATGAAATCACCTTCCACCACATTCCTAGAGAAGAGAACCAGGTAGCTGATGCTTTGGCTACTCTGTCATCCATGTACAAGGTGAACTTCCGCAACGAGGCACCAAGAATAATAGTTCATCGCAAAGATGAACCAACAGTAAGTGCACTCGAAGAAGAAATGGATGATAAGCCTTGGTTCCATGACATCAAACAATATCTGGAGAAGCAAGTTTATCCGGAAAGCGCATCAGCTACAGATAGGAAGACCCTGAGAAGGTTGGCGTCACAGTTCTTCCTAGATGGGAATGTCCTTTACAAAAGGAACCATGACATGGTCTTGCTCAGATGTGTAGACAAATATGAGGCCGACACGATCATCAATGAAATTCATGAGGGATCCTTCGGGACCCATGCTAATGGGCATACCATGGCAAGAAAGATCTTAAGGGCAAGCTACTACTGGTTGACTATGGAAGCCGACTGTTTCCGCCATGTTAAAACTTGCCACAAATGCCAGATATACGCCGACAAGGTGCACGTACCGCCGACTCCCTTGAATGTCTTGACAGCCCCATGGCCATTCTCCATGTGGGGAATTGATGTAATCGGGATGATCGAGCCAAAAGCGTCTAACGGACACCGTTTCATCTTAGTCGCCATCGACTATTTCACTAAATGGGTCGAAGCTGCGTCTTATGCTAATGTGACAAAGCAAGTGGTTACCCGCTTCATCAAGAAAGAAATCATCTGCCGATATGGTATACCCAACAAAATTATCACAGATAATGGGTTGAATTTAAACAACAAGATGATGAAGGAACTATGTGAGGAATTCAAAATTGAACATCACAATTCCTCACCGTATCGACCCAAAATGAACGGTGCTGTAGAGGCGGCTAACAAAAACATCAAGAAGATCGTTCAGAAAATGGTAAAGACTTACAAAAACTGGCATGAGATGCTACCGTTTGCACTACATGGCTACAGAACGACAATCCGTACCTCCACAGGGGCAACTCCCTTCTCCTTGGTATATGGCATGGACGCAGTGCTTCCTATTGAAGTCGAAATCCCTTCGCTAAGAGTCCTAATGGAGACCAAGCTAGAAGAGGCTGAATGGGTCCGGGCAAGATATGATCAACTGAATCTCATAGAAGAAAAACGACTAACAGCTTTATGTCACGGGCAGCTCTATCAAAGAAGACTGAAGAAAGCATTCGATAAAAAGGTTCGTCCTCGAGTGTTCAAGGAGGGGGATCTAGTGCTGAAAAAGATATTACCCATCCACAAGGATCCACGCGGAAAATGGACGCCTAACTATGAAGGACCATACGTTGTAAAGAAAGCTTTTTCCGGTGGAGCCTTGATTATCACTACTATGGATGGAGAGGAGCTTCCACTCTCAGTGAACTCCGATGCAGTTAAAAAATATTATGCCTAAAATAAAAAAAGCTCGCTAGATCGAAAACCTGAAAAGGCGGTCTAGGCAATAGAGAGCGTCCCGGTAGACTGAAAACCTGAAAGGGCGGTCTAGGCAAAAATTAGGGACACCAAAAAAGGAAAATGATCCCGGTGGGCTGAAAACTCGAAAGAGCGGTCCAGGCAAAAGTTAGGGATATATAAATAAAGGCAAAACTGCAGCACATAGACCCACAAAAGAAACCCGGACGGAACAGAGTGATCCAATTGTCATCTTCAGAGCAAGGGATCGCGAGTCCAAGGTCAAAAGGGAAAGTAGCATGTGTTGTATTTCAGTGGATTTCAAATAAATTTTGTTGCCATTTTATTCTTTTCTAGTGACTTCCTCTTATAGGAGTTGCATCCTCAATGTACTATCTACCCATTTACGGGTCTGAATTCATCAATAAAAATTGTCTTGTTGCTTTCCAGTACTCGTTCTCTCATTTGATCACAAAATGCTAATTTGTTTTGATAAGTAATGCGTTGTAAGCACTAAAAATGATAAAAAAGAAGTTTTTCAAAACACATTTTACTTCGAGTTATAAAATGTTGAAAGAGTATCAATGGCTCAAAGGTTACATAAGGTACTCAAAACCAGACATTTCCCATCAGCATCACAATTCAAGCTGTGCAAATAAGATTGACCTCCCAGAGGCGCCTCAAGTATACAGGATTCCGGCCGTATCTAAATGATCTCTCAAGAATGGGCATTCCGTTTCCTTGGCAAAAGGCTGGAGTTCGAGGGGGCTATCAGACACTGCCATGAACAAAATCTTGCCTCCCCGGCATTTCATCTCATGCATCCATAAGCATATCATGCATTACACATGCATTGAGAATAGGAACAAAAATTCAGTTTCCAATTGACAAAGTCAAATCAAGCTCAGCCCAATTCTGCATCATGCATCATGCACAATTAAACATCATCATGCACAAAGCCATGTGAAACATAACCTGAAATAAATCTAAAGGTTTCCTCAGCATGGGATGCCAGGCGGGTACCTCATACCCCCAGCAAATCAGATTAGCCCAACCACGGGCTGATAGCAACTACTCACACTTACTCTTAGGATCAAAGCACCCTGAGGGGAGAAGATCTAATCATATTAGCACCCTGCGGGGCAATAACCAGTTATCTTTGGGATAGGTACCCTGAGGGGAGAAGACCTAATCATGTTAGCACCCTGCGGGGCAATAACCAGTTATCTTTAGGATAGGTACCCTGAGGGGAGAGGATCTAATTATGTTAACACCTTGCGGGGCAGCAACCATTTATCTTTAGGATCTAAGCACCCTAAGGGGAGATGACCTAACGACGGAAACACTCTGCGGAGTGACGATTTCCCTTAAACACCTTGAGGGGTGACAACTATCCTTTATCGGAAACACTCTGCGGAGTGACGATTTCCTTTAAACACCCTGAGGGGTGACGACTATCATTTAACGGAAACACTCTGCGGAGTGACGATGTCCTTAAACACCCTAAGGGGCGACAACTGTCTTTTAACGGAAACACTCTGCGGAGTGACAATTTCCTTTAAAGGTAGCACCTTGTGAGGTGGCGACTACCTTTTAACTTAAGAACCCTGCGGGGCAATGATCATTCTTTTTTGAAATACCCTGCGGGGCGATGACTTCTTCTTCCCTATTTTTGGTCCAAGCACCCTTCGGGCGGGAGATACCCTTAAGATCTAAAAATATCGCCAAGGCGATAATCATAGGCAAATTATGGGTATTCTTTATATTTAAATATCTTTCAAATGCGTTTAAAGATACTTAAATAGGGGCAGCTGTCATACCCCAAATTTTACCCTCCACTTATGATACATATATTTTTAACTTCACCCTAATATCAGAAAAGTGAGTGCAGCCGAATTGGCATGAGAGGCGCGCGCAAAATGTGTTTAGAGCTAGGGTCATGGGTTCGATTCACGCAAGGTCCAAGTTTTGGTTTTTTTTCTTTTTTTCTTTCGAATTAACTTCCTTTCTCATCTTTTTCTATTTTTATTTTTTTGTCCAAAGGTCCCAAAATAATGTAGAAAAATATGTTTGTTGATCAGATTTATTTTCTTATTATTATTAGACTTTTTGTGACTCAAAAATAAAATAAAAAAGAATGTATATATTTTGATGGAGGATTTCCAGTATACGAACAAACAAAAGAAAAAAAGCCCAGCAAGAACATAAAAACAAAATCAATCTTTGGCCTTGACCACCAAGTTTCAGAATTAACACAAACATTCTAAAACCAAAACAAATCAACATTAAAATTTCAGAGAATTTCTCAAACTAATTTCCTAAACAAATCTTCTCAGATTTTTTACAATTTCTCAAACCTAATTCTGAACCTATAAATAAGACTACAATTTTACACTAATTTACACACAACAATTACGACAACAAAATTACAGAGCAAACAGCCAGAAAAATCACTGCCTGAGCATAAAAAACTCACGCAGCCCCCTAAACCCCTAAATTAATTTTTCTACACATTGTAGAAAAATTAACATCCATTCCAGCCTCCAGTCACAGTGCGGCAACCTCGCACGCACAGAAAAGGATACGGTCAGAGTCGAATCAACGGAGCCGGAAACATAGCAAAACAGAAAACAGAATCAGGAAGGAATACTTACGCAACGGGAGTTCACGGCACGCCAGGTAGGTTTATTCGATCCCTTAGTCATGTAGAAAATTGCTTGCTCCATGTTTGCATATGCTTATTGTGATGTTACGTTCTTCTGTTTTGATGGGGTAATCATGATTATATTGTTAACTTGGGACAAGCACACTAGTACGCAGTAACCAAAAAACAGAATAGGGAAAAATCAAAAGAGGATAAATCTAAAAAATTTGGGCTAGAATTTTATGGGGTTTTTTATGATTCTGTTTGGATTTCTGTTTTGGAAATTTAGATTTAGGGATTAAACAAACACGAAATCAGAACCGGAAGAGAAAAAGAAATAAAAACAGAATTGAAAAAAATTAGGGTTTTGATTTGGGGATTTGATTTTGATTCTGGGTTTTTGAGGTTTAATTTGTGTTTAGAAGTTGTTTAATCTGCGTTTAAAAGGTGATAAAAAACAAAATTTGGGTTTGATTTTGGGGTCGAAATTTTTCTGGAAAATCGTATGAATATATGAGTTTTCCGGTTGAAATTCAACCGGAAAACTCATCGGAAAACTGGGTTTGGCGGCGGCGTCCGGCGGCTGCACGGCGGCGAGGCCGCCGGAATCTGAGGACTAATGGTGGTCCGGTTGAAGCTCAACCGGAGTTCTTCATTTATGAAGAACATCAAGAACAATGAGGAACATTGAGTGAGGGTAGAGAGAGAACGGAGAGAGTGAGAAAAAGAGGAGAGAGGAAAAATTTAACAAATGAATGAAAAATCTGACTTTTGGGTTTATATAGATCCCCTGTAATCCAGCGCGCGCACACCCACAGTAAGCTGCTGTGCACCCTCTTCTGAATTGGGCCTTGCCCCTGTTATTTGCACCCCTGTTTCTGCTATTTGCACCATTTTGTAATTATTTATTTAACTCATGTAATTTATTTAATTAAATCCTAATTTAATTATTTAATTTAAATGGTAAATAAATTATGTTCTAAAAAAATAATAATAAATATGTGGATTAAAAAAAGAGGAGGCGGATGCACATCCGTTCGCTTCTCGATTAATTGGGGGTTTAGTGCACACTTTGTCCGACTTTTAATCGTCTTCCACTCAAACCATAAAAAACATTAAAAAATACAAACCAATCAAATTAATATTTTTCACCTTCGGGTAAATTCTAAAAAACACCTTAAGAGGTAAAATAAAGTTCTTTATTAAAGACACAAACCAACCCATTACCCCGAACTACGGAGCTCTGATTTCTCATTGCACTTGAGAATACGTAGGAGCAGGATTTGATATCTTGTCGAGCCAAATAATAAAAAACTCAATCTTTTTCTCGTTATTTTGTAAATATCTTTAATAAAATAAAACAACGTAAGAAGTAAGTAAACAAACATCAAAAAGCCCTAGAATTAATTAGGAGGTTCCCGTTGGGTACAACGGATGTGAGGGGTGCTAATACCTTCCCCTTGCATAACTAACTCCCGAACCCTAAGATGGTTGCGACGACCGTCCCTTTTTAGGTTTTATCAATATTTCCCTAATAAAATAAAATTTGGTGGCGACTCTGTGTCATACCGAGTGTCCTAAACGCTCGGGCGATTTTCGCGGCGCGACAATGCTGATTTTATAGCCTTTGTGACAGCCGAGTGGGAGAATATGCAAGTTCAAGGCAGCCCCAGTTTCATCATGAAAGAAAAGTTGAAACGTCTTAAACTGAGCCTAAAAGAGTGGAATCGCAATGTGTTCGGTTATATTGATTTACAAATTGATGCGGTGGTTAAGGAGTTGAATGATGTCGAGGGACAAATAGCAAACGGTGTTACTGTAACAGATGTAGATGTTTCACATCTTAATCAAGTATTTTGGGAAAAACTTAATTTTCGTGAAAGTGTGTTGCAATAGAAATCTAGATTACAATGGGGTAAAGACGGAGATTCGAACACTCGCTTCTTTCATGCTTGTATTAGAGGGAAACGTCGTCGAACTCAATTGATGGGATTGTCGAAGGATGATAATTGGATTCAAGAGGTGGATCTAATTCGACAGGTTGTCAAAAATCATTTCGCTTCTAATTTTCAAGAGGATTGGAAGATTCGGCCTTTTTTTCAGAATATTTATTTCAAACAGATATCGGTACTAGACAATATGGGGCTCATGGAACCTTTCACGGAAGAAGAAATTAAGGAGACAATTTGGAGTTGTGACGGTAATAAAAGCCCGGGTCCTGACGGGTTTAATTTTAATTTTTACAAAACGTGTTGGGCGATTGTGAAGCAGGATTTGTTGTGTTTTCTGAATGATTTTCACCGTAGTGCAGTTTTGCCTAAAGCCATCACTGCTTCTTTTTTGGCTTTAATTCCTAAGAAAGACCATCCGTTCGCACTTTCTGATTACCGTCCGATTTGTTTAGTGGGCAGTTTGTATAAAATTATTGCAAAACTTTTGGCTAACCGATTAAAAGAGGTACTGGGTGACGTTATTTCTGATTGTCAGACGGCTTTTTTACCTAAAAGGCAGATTTTAGATGGGGCGGTGGTCTTGAATGAGATAGTTGATTTGGCAAAACGGAGGAAAAATTCTTGTTTGTTATTTAAGGTTGATTTTGAACGTGCGTATGATACGATCAATTGGAATTATTTGGAAAGAATGATGCTAGCTATGGGATTCCAGGAAGGTTGGGTGAAGTGGATGAAAGCTTGTGTTTTCAATAGTTCCATGTCGGTTATGGTTAACGGCTGCCCAACTGAAGACTTTCATGTGGAAAAAGGTTTACGACAGGGTGATCCTCTTTCACCTTTTTTATTTCTTATGGCTGCAGAAGGTTTGACAGGATTGGTTAACTCAGCTATTGCGTTAGGGAAGTTTCACAGGTTTAAAGTTGATGATACTCTTAGTGTTTCTATATTACAATTTGCGGACGATACTATTTTAATGGGGGAGGCATCTTGGGATAATTTATGGAGTATTAAAACTATTCTGCGTGCCTTTGAGGTTGTTTCTGGTTTGAAAATTAATTTTCAAAAAAGCAAATTGTATGGTATTAATGTGGCGGATCATTTTTTGGTAGCTGGTTCGGATTTTCTATCGTGTCGGTCAGATACTCTTCAGTTTAAGTTTTTGGGTATTCCAGTGGGCGCTAATCCGCGTCGTAAAGAGACTTGGAAACCAGTGGTGGATGCAATGTCTAAAAGATTGACCTGTTGGCAAGGCCGTCATTTGTCTTATGGGGGACGATTAACTCTCATTAATTCAGTATTGGCTAGTTTATCGTTGTATTTCTTTTCCTTTTTTAAAGTTCCTAAATGTGTGTTGGTTGATTTGATCCGGATTCAACGGAACTTTCTTTGGGGAGGAGGAGTGGATAATCATAAGCTTTGTTGGGTGAGTTGGGAACAAGTATGCTTACCAAAAGAGAGGGGTGGGCTCGGTGTCAAAGACTTGGCTTTATTTAATGAAGCACTTCTTCATAAATGGAAATGGCGTTGTCTTACGGAGAGGAATTCTCTTTGGGGCAGATTGCTGCGGTTTCGGTATGGTCATATGCACGCTACTTTTCTAAGTCATGTACCTCGACCAATCTGTTCATCTTTTTCTATATGGTGGCGTGATTTGTTGTTGTTGGATAGTGATTGCTTTCGAACTAATGTTTGTACCAAGTTGGGGAGAGGTGACAATGTTGGTTTTTGGAAGGAGAGGTGGCTCGGTAGTCAACCTTTGTGTCATCTTTTTCTGGGTCTGTTTGCAAAGGATTGTTCACCGGATACAGTGGTTGCGGAGAGGTGGGATTCGAGTCGTTTGTGCTGGAACTGGTCGTGGAGGACTGAGCTGACCGTGGTAGACACGACAGATTTGGGACAGTTAGTCACTCTCTTACACGACATTAGATTGGATTCTTCCCATGAGGACCATTGGCGTTGGATACCGAGTTCTATTGGTATGTTTTCTGTTCATTCGTTTTACTCAATTCTGTTGGATAGTACACGCTCATCTCCGGTTGATATGGATTTTACAACTGTGTTCCGTAAGTTGTGGAAAAATAATGTTCCGTCTAAGGTTGATTTTTTTGCTTGGCGTCTTCTGTTAGATAAATTACCAACTAAGGCTGCTTTAGCTCGTAGAGGCATACTCACCGATGATTATGATACATATTGTGTTTTCTGTTTTATGCGGGTTGAGGATTGTAATCATTTATTTTTTTCCTGCGCCTTTGCTCAATACATTTGGCAATTGGTCACTAAGTGGATGGGTTGTCAGGAGGTGGTTGGGGTTGAAGGTAGGAATCATTTTAAGACTTTTGGTGGTTTGGTTAATATGAAGAAGGGAATTCGGATTCGTCATTTATTTTGGTTAGCCACAACATGGAATTTATGGAAAATGCGGAACAATATTCTTTTTCAGGAAGCGGTGCCGGATGTTGCAGCTTTGATGCATCATATTTACTTCTTTTCTTGGTTTTGGTTTTGTAGCCGGTATGGGCATTGTTGTTCTTTTTCTTTTACGGATTGGTGTCACAATCCGGTGGCTTGTTTACACAGTATGTAGTTTCTGACAATGAGTTGTAAGGGTTGAAGACCCCTTGTACTCCTTATAATTCATTTTTGCTTATCTAAAAAAAAGAGAAGTTTTTATTGAAAGTTCGAGAAAACTTAGAAAGAGAAGTTAAAAAAACTTAAAATGAGGATTTTTAAATTGAAAAAATATTACCAAGACGCGGGGAAGTGGAAATTTAAAAGGACGGTTTAAGTTTTCCATTCCCATTATTAAAAAGCCTAGGTCTATCATTAGTAATAAAATTTTACAATCAAAGAAACAAGATGTTCAACTTTGAAGTGACTTTTGAAAATTAACATCTTAAGGGGCATTTGTTATAGGTAAAATTTCCAAACTTTCAAAACATTCGTGTTTTCAAAAAAGAGTATATTAGCTAGCAAGTAGTAGGGCCGGCCCTAGTTTCTTAAGAGAAAAAGTTCTCTCTCTCATAAGCTTTTTTTCCTCCTTGTTCATTGGAGAGGGGTGGTTTTAGGTCATTTTTGACTTAAAATCACCCCTTAACATTTGTTTTTCCTTTCTTTTTAATATAAATAAGTGATTTTTCACATATATCAAGTTTTGTTTTGTGTTTTTGTTAGTGATTTCGCCGTCTAAGTGCGGTGTTTTGTTGTTCGCCGTCTTGTGCGGCGTTGTGTTATTTGTCGTCTTGTGCGGCGCTTGTTGATTTCTTGTATTGTTGCGGTGTTCATTAGTTTCAATTTGGAAGATCGGCTTCAGTCAATTACATACTCAATGAATGATTTGGACATCAACATTGCAGATCCGGAGACATGGATATCCCAGTGACTTTAGTTTTATCATATTATTTGTTGTATGCATGTTGCCGTTGTATGCTATTAACTTGGATACTGTGAGTATGTTTGCAGATTTATCCTTTATGTTTTTAGCAATATTGATTATGTTGTTATCTGATGTAGTCTATCAATTTAAATTATTTCAAAAAAAAAGCTAGCAAGTAGTACATTCACACAAGGATATACTTCTTATTTTTTTGAAGCATGAAAACTTCAATTAATGTATCATACTCCATTTTTTTAATTTAATTTATATAATAATTTACACAAGGATATACTTCTTATTTTTTTAATTTCGAATCACCACTACTAATTTCAAATCCGTGTTTTCGTTCTAACAATATTGCATCCTATTAATTGACCAAACAATGAATTGAAACAAGATATGTGTATGTTAAATTTTAATTGTAGAGGAGTTAGAATTAATTCTAAAGATATAAAATTAATTCTGCCTTGTTTGATTTATCAAAAATAGAATCACTTATGTCTCCAAAATTACCGGTTATTCTTGTAGCTAAAAATCCTTCATTCAGATTCTAAAAATAATTTTTACATTCAAATTTTTGTTCAACTATCTTAAGCATAACATATTTGTTGGGTTTTAAAATTGACCTCACTAGTATAAGTTACCCGTGCAAAGCACATGTTAATTTTTACTTATAAAAATATAAATTATTTGATTATGATATAAGTTTTGTTTAAAATTATTTTAATATTAATTAAATTTAAATGTATATGTTTTTATAATAAATTTAAAGGTATATTTGTTAACTTATTTTTAAATGTGTATATAACATTTTGGAAAATATTTGGTGTCCAACTTACATTGTTGGATACCATATATATAGAGAAAATTTAGGACCTAAGTATCTACCATTTGTCTCACATATAATTGACGTTGTATTTCTTTGTATTTATTTTAGTAATAATATAAAAATCATCATATTTTAATTAGTTAGAATTGTTTGTGCAATAATCCGTATGCATATAATTTAGTTGGAAAGAATCGAGACGTCCCAATCAGAGTTTAAAATTAGGATACCCTGCCTAATTATTTTAAGAGGCGAATTTTTTACCACTAAACTATTTAACAAGAAAGAAAAATAAAATTCGTGCACAATATTTAATTTCCAAAATTAATTTTTTTTACCCTTTCCAATTATTTTAATATTTAAACCATATAAAATTAATATTATGTTAACTGAAATCTATATATATTTTTGCATCGATAATTCAACTGATAAAAAATTTCCACAGCGATATTTTCAATAACAGAGAAGAAGAAAAACTTTATTGATTAAAGTGATTTTAACTCAATTACTTGATTTTAACTCCTTAAGTTTCACAATTGCTCAATTTTAGTCACCTAAATTTCAATTGTTCAATTTTGACCCTCAAGTTTACCACGTTTTGCATTTCATAACCCCATTGACTTTTTTTAAATAAAATATGCTTTTTAAATTAAATGTGTTTGTACCCCGTGTATTTTCTTATAATTTTTTGAATGTGTGTGTAGCCCGTGTGTTTCTAAAAGATATTTGAATATGTGTATATTTCGTGTGTTTTCCTATAAATTTTTTAAGAAAAAATAATTATATTGAATGGTATCTTGATTGTGTTTGTATCTCATGTGATTTTCCACAGAGATTTTGCATCTAATTAAATTATTTGATTTTAACTCCTTAAATTTCACAATTGTTCGATTTTAGTCACCTAAATTTCAATTGTTCGATTTCACCCCTCAAGTTTACCCCATTTTGCATTTCCTAGTCCTGTTGACTTTTTTAAATAAAAATTACTAATGTGGTATTTAAAATAAAATATGCTTTTAAATTTGTTTGTACCCCATATGTTTTCTTATAATTTTTTGAATGTGTGTGCCCCGTGTGTTTCTAAATGGTATCTTGAATGCGTGTGTATCCTGTGTGTTTTCTTATAAATTTTTTTTAAAAAATAATTATATTGAATTGTATCTTGACTGTGTGTGTATCACGTGTGATTATCCACAGAAGTTTTGCATTGATAATTCAATTATTTGATTTTAACTCCCTAAATTTCAATTGTTCGAATTTGGCCCTCAAGTTTACCATGTTTTGCATTTCCTATCCCCGTTGACTTTTTTTTAAATAAAAATTACTAATGTGGTAATTTAAACAAAATATATTTTTAAATGTGTTTGTATCCCGTGTGTTTTCTTATAAATTTTTTAAGTAAAAATAATTATATTGAATGGTATCTTAATGTGTGTGTATCCTGTGTGATTTTCCACAGAGATTTTGCATCGATAACTCAATTACTTGATTTTAACTCATTAAGTTTCATAATTGCTCGATTTTAGTAACCTAAATTTCATAATTGCTTGATTTGTGTGTATAACTAATGAAAGTTGACTCTATTGGTAAAGATTGATTGATTTTGATCCAAAAATTTGGCCTAAAATATCTGCTAATTGAGATAGTGTATTAATTATTATTGACCGAAAGAATTTTTTTAACAAAAGGCCAAAAATAATATGATAGAATTAATATAGATTAGTGAACATGAAAATAATGGTTTTTGATCAATTTTGAATATTATGAATGAATAAAAATAGGGTATGAAGAACGTTGAAAGAAAAAGCAAGAGATGTGTGTGTAAAAAAAATACTATTTGTGTAAGTCTCTTATTTATAAGCTACCAATTGTAAACCACCGTAATTAATTTTACTTCGGAAGGAAAATTGACCGCCGATAATTTGAATCTGTTAAGTGTTACTAAGGAAAGGAAAAGGTGAATCAGTCACAAATTATTTTATTTAGTACATTAAAAGTATTGTATTGAATAATTTCTATTTCTAAACTTGAATAATTTAAAATTTTCTATAATTAAGATATCAATTAACCAACTAATAATTTTGTTTTTCTGTAAAAAAAAAACTAATAATTTTTTTAATTTTTATAAAATAACACCACTATTCCGTGTAAGCATTTAGTGTTTTTGCATTTAATTTTTTTTTTATCATGGTGTATGTATGCACAATGATTCCTGGATATATTTTATCTTCTAAAAAACTTGATTTTTTTTATCAACATTTTCTATCATGGTGTATGCACAATGATTCCTACATATATATTTTCACAGATATATTGGTGAAAAATGCTTAATTTCTTCCTAAAAATTAATGCACGAAAATAATAAATTTATTGTTGTTGCTTGAAAAACTTTTTTTCTTAAAAATAATTTATGCACGAGAATAATAAATATACAACAATTTATTTATATTTTTATTGCTAAAATGATTTTTCTTTTCTAAAAGGGCTTACCTTGAGCTAAAAAAAAAACGAATTAAATGCAATTTATTGCTTAATGGCTAGGAGAAGAGCATTTAAATATTTTCTAAAATATTTTTCTTATAATGTATTCCTAAATATTATATTATATAGATATAGATATAGATATAGATTTGGTTAAAACAAGTTGTTGAACCAAATGTCCTAAAACATTGTGCTACCAAGATGTTGGACTAGATGTCCCAACTGCCTAGTAGAACATCGTGGTGATCAGAAACGCGCACGTCCAACTCTTGTTCTAATTATGGCGCGAATCTTGGATCATGTTTATTTTTATGTTGCTTGCGCGCCAAATAGCATTATATTTTCATACCTGGGTTCACATGCTCAGTTATTTTTGGGAACTGTATATTTGTTTTAAAAATATATTACTTATTGTTTTGGAATTATATCTTTGGCTTGAATATTTTTAGCATCAAGCCCATGCTTTTCAAGCATTGAGTGACGGATCTAAAAATTTTAAATAGCACGTCCTACTCTTGTTCTAATTCTGGCGCGAATCTTGGGTCATGTTTATTTTTATGTTGCTTGCGCGCCAAATAGCATTATATTTTCATACCTGGGTTCACATGCTCAAATATTTTGGGAACTGTATATTTGTTTTAAAAATATATTACTTATTGTTTTGGAATTATATCTTTGGCCTGAATATTTTTAGCATCAAGCCCATGCTTTTCAAGCATTGAGTGACGGATCTAGAAATTTTAAGTAGTGGAGGCCACATATTAATAAATTTGCAGCATTAAATATATATAAATATATTATTTTAAAAAATAAATTAAAAGACAACAACTTTCTAAAAAAGCAAGTATAAGTAATACAAAAGACACATAAAAGATACAAACTAAAAAAGCAACGACTTGCTATAATGTAGGTAAAACACTAACAAAAAAGAGAAAAAATAAAGGTTCATGAAAATAAACAATAAAGAGGCTAATATAAATACATTCTATAACTTGACCAAAATAAATAAATAAATACACCCTATAATATTCTAAACCAAAATTAAAACATAACGAGAATTTGTATTTACTTTTTTTTTTTGAGAGAAATACACAATAAAGAGGCCAATATTTTATTTTTATATTTGGAAGTAAAAAAATTGTGGAATTATTATGTCACTTGTGATAACTGTGTGGGCTAAAGAAAAATGTTGTGTAATATGTGTGGGTTAAATTGTCAAAATATCAATTTGTAAATATAATACACATAATAAAAAATATCTAAAAACTTTGTGCAGGCAATTGCCCACACTCCCACCTAAGTGGATCGGTCCCTGTTTTCAAGTATTATATAAAGGAAGGCGCAACTATTTTTTTTTTTTTTATGTAACTAAAAATACATCTTATATGTTAATATTTATATTTATATATTAACAATATGGTCAAAATAGATCATGTAAATAGTACGTGTACAATAGTCAAAATAGACACTTATTGTGAGATAGAGGGGTAACGATAATGACAAAAATTAGTCATCTAACAATTTCAAAATGGTAGTTACCACTCCTTTTATATATAACACATATATGGGACCGCAACTAAAAATGGCAAGAAGGGCAACCAAACAAGATGCCAACTCCAATTTAATGTTAATGTCTTGAAGACTCGATCGAGAGGTATGAAAAGAAAATTTTAGTTTTAATTATAGTTTTAGTTCCCTATTATTACTTATTATAAAATTGGTCGCCCTCTATTTTAAAATCACATAATTTTAGTCATTCTATCATATTTTTATATTTTAAAATTATGATTTAACAAATTTTAAATGATATGAAATACAACCTCAATAATTTACAAGAAAACTCATTAAAAATTTCGGTTTTTAATTTAAGAAGTAATGCAATTTTTGTTATTTTTTCTATGACATATAATAATATAGAAAGTATAATATAAAAAAGCAAAAATACAAAAGATATATAAATCTGGGGGAAGTACAACCTGGCCGAGTAAAACAACTAAAGTGTGAATAAATCAAACGGTTAAATCAGCACAAGTCAAAACAACTTAATCAATCCTAACAAACTATCATCAAGTGAAGGTCTGCGAGCACCAACTAAAATCTAAAATTGATGAATGAACCGTCCGGCAACACATATAGCTTGTTCACGTACCATCAGCTCCATGTGAACAACAAGCAAAGCGACTCTTTCGAGTCAAACAGTCAGAAATCAATTTGAGAATTGATACGAATAATAAATGGCATCGGCACGGTAGAGGCAAACTTAAATCAATGAACTTGTAGATCTCAACAAACTTAAAAAACTCAAAGAATTAAAGACTGAGAGTACCAACAACCAACCAATTATTCAAACCGACGATTGTGACGTGAGTCAACGCCGTTATTGAACAACAAGCATCATCTCCGGCAATACCCAAAACAATACAGTAATGTCGGAGAAAAAACTTAAACAACCACCACAACAACGGTGAACAAACCCGAAATGAATTTTCCAAACCACCTTAGAAGGGGCTTTTAGGTGGTGACAACGTCCTAAAGACGCTAATGCACCACCGAAAGGAAGGATACATGGTGGATGAAGGGGAAGAGCAAAAGAGAGGTGGGTGTAGTGCTTGGTGAGAGAGAAAAAAGGGAGGGTGACTGCTAGGTTAGGTTTAACATGTCTCGGTTCTACAATGCATTTTTTGCTAATGAATTAATGAAAAGTAAACAATTAATCCACCTAGATGAATCTACATAATAATATCGTATGTTATGTCATTTAAAATATGTTAAACCATAATTTTAAGTACAAAAATCTAATAAAACACTAAAACTATGTGATTTTGAAATAGAGGACCAATTTCGTGAATGAGTTATAATAAAGGACCACAACTGTAATTAAGCCAAAAATTTTAATTTTTTTTAAAGAAGGTGTGCCAGAAAGAACCTCAAAGAGTTACAACCTACAAACCTCCAACAGAACCAAGTAACAAGAAAACTTAGACGATGCTCATGCAAACAAAAGGCTTGACCACCACATATGGGAGTTTAATTCTAGATTTACATTATTTGCTTTCAGCCACAATAACGAGTGGAGTTTAACCTTTTCTAACATTTGATGAACTGTTCCTTCTTTGGCCTTGAAGACTTTGTTATTTTGCTCATGCCACGACATAACTCAAACACAACATAACAAAATCAGCTGCAAGAAAGATCGATGCGCTCGTGACATCTAGAAGAATCAATAAACTAAACAATATGGTCCCGCAAAAACTCAGGGTCAACCAAGGCAATACCAATCAAAGCTCTAATCTTACACCAAAACGGGGCGAAAACAAGACATGTAATGAATAAATGATTAGCGTATTCCACACCACCGCAGCTAGACACACATAATTGAGCTTCCTGAGGAATAATGTTATACGTCACCAAGTTGTCCTTAGTCGGTAATCTGTTGCGCAGTAGCCTCCAGGTCAAAATAGAGAACTCCAAGGGAACTTTTTTGTGCCAAATTAAGTCAGCTAACACACCGATTCCTAAATGGTAAGCAAATTATAAGCACCCTTCACTGAGTAAGCATCATTTTGGTCGTGTCTCCACAACCATTTATCTGCACTATTAGGCTGCAAAAAATTATAATGATTCACAAAATTTGAATTTAGATTTTTTAAATGATTAAAATTAATAATTATTACTCCCTCCGTTCCTAAACAACTGTCATTCTAGGAAATTTGTGTTGTTTTTTTTTAAAAGTCATTTGATGAATTAAGGCTATAAGTTGTCAAAATAATCTTCTTCCCTTAACTCAAATTTACAATTGCTTATCAAAAAAAAAAACTCAAATTTACATGAAATAGAAAAATTATTATTAGAGATAAAATGTGACTTAAAGAAGGATAGAAATGAAAAACTAACACACAAACTCTTGGTAGTAGAGTTTTTTTGTAGAATGTCAGTTATTTAGAAACGGATGGAGTAGTAAATATTAGTTTTTCTTGCCTTTAATATTACTAGAATATTAACTCTATAAAGTAACTTATAGCTTCTTAAATTTTTTTAAACTTTTACCCTTAAACTAATTGAACTACACCTCGTTATCAATTTCAATTTGTTCTTTTTTTGAATATTATAGTGTAAATCAGAATAATAGAAAAGTTATAGGAACAAAGGGAGAAGAGAAACTAAAGTAAGGAGAAATTAGGTTACATTAAATGACTGTTTGGTGGCTTGAAAATGATAAGACAAAACTTTTTCAATCTAATTTGAAAAAATTTAACCAAGTCACAGGACTCAAGTGATAATTGTGTGGGCCTAAAGAAAAACGTTGTGTAATATGTGTGGGTTAAATTGTCAAAATATCAATTTATAAATATAATACACATAATAAAAAAAATCTACAAAGTTTGTGCAAGCAATTGCCCACACTCCCATCTAAGTGGATCCGTCCCTGTTTTCAAGTATTATATAAAGGAAGGCGCAAAACCTATGAAGATCAACAAGGCCATCGATCAGAGAAAGAGTCTTAGCTTTTGTTTGTTCATTGTTATTTGTGAGCCACTCTAGTATTGCATTGATACTGGAGTTGAACGTTTTAGTTGAGTTGTAATTTGTGTTTCTTTCTAAACTTTTAGGTACGAGTGTTCTATTTTATTCTAGTGTGTCTCCTCTTTGATTGTAAATTGATATTATCACTGGTAGTGATTGAGGGGAAGTGAGAGGAGTCTCATATCTAGAGGTCCTCTAGGTAAAATACACAGGTAGTAATTAGTTGCGAAGATAGTAAATCAAAGGTTGTTTACGCAAGTCTACAAACTGATACTATAGAAGTGAATTTTTTTTTCTTGTGTCGTCTTATCTTTTGCAAACCGGCCTTCGCAATCCGCATGTGTCGACATTACACGTTAAAGAAAAAAAGACACCTATCTACTCCCTATGTCTCACATCCCAATAAGATAACTCAAGTGGTAAGAGCTGAATGACATATGAGTTGTTAGGTAGGGGGAGGTCTAGAGATCAATTCCTGGAGAGAGCAATTTATCTTTCTGATGGACCAAAAAAAACCCCTCTGTCTCACAATAATTGTCCCCTTTGACCAGTTATCTTCTGCCAATGCACAATTTTGATTGTTAATATCTTTAATTATCTATCATTAAAAATTATAAAAATTGTATGTCTAAAAAATATTCATCGAGACAAATCAAACAACATCTTATATGCTAATATTTGTATTTACATATTAGTAATAAAATATAGTCAAATTAGATTATTTGAATAGTGCACAATGATAAAAAAAGACACTTATTGTGAGACGGAGGGGTAACGATAATGACAAAAATTAGTCATCTAACAATTTCAAAATGGTAGTTACTACTCCTTTTATAGACAACACATATATGGGACCGCAAGCTAAAAATAGCAAGAGGGGCAACCAAACAGGATGCCAACTCCAATTTAATGTTAATGTCTTGAAGAATTGATGGAGAGGTATGAAAAGAAAAATTTAGCTTTAATTATAGTTTTAGTTCCCTATTATCATGTATTTATGAAATTGGTCCATTTATTTTAAAATCACATAATTTTAGTTGCTCAATCATATTTTTATATTTAAAAATTGTGATTTAACTTATTTTAAATATGATACGAAATACAACCCCAATAATTTACAAGAAAACTCATCATAATGATTCACAAAATTTGAATTTATTTTTTTAAAGATTAAAATTAATAATTATTACTCCCTCAGTTCCTAAAGAACTGTCATTCTAGGAAATTTGTTTTGTTTCTTTTTAAGTGTCATTTGATGAATTAAGGCTATAAGTTGTCAAAATAATCTTCTCTCTTTAACTCAAATTTACAATTGCTTATAAAAAAAAAACTCAAATTGACAATTTACATGAAGTAGAAAATTTATTATTAGAGAGAGAAAGTGATTTAAATAAGGATAGAAATAAAAAATTACCACACAAACTCCATTATTTTAGACTACTAAGGCCCCTTCACCTAGGAATCAGAAGGTGAAAACAAAAAAAAAATTAAAAAAATTTATATGTATGATTTTGTCCCATGGATATATAATTTTGTTTAAAAATCTAAAAATTTAAAATGTATTTAAAATAGAATAATCGAAAATAAAATATTAGACTATTAATTTAATATAAAATTTATATAAATATGACTATTAATAGCCCACTCCTAGAATAATCGAAAATAGAATATTTAAAATTATAAAAACATGATGAAAAAAAAAGCCCAATAAATTTTTACCATCCAACATTAGACATTTAACTAATTTAATTAAAAGGACCTGATGTGCATGACAACAATTAGACATCAAACTAATTTAAAAGGGATACTATAATTTAAACATCAAACTAATATTTTTCCACAAACTTTAGTTCAACTAGTAAAAATATCAAAATTGTTAGTTCGAATATCGTGATCAGAGTTCAAATCTCCACTTTTCTCTGTTTTTGTGTGTGAGTTTTAAATAACTATTACTATTTTGTTTATCTACCCAATTTTTTTTTTGGTTGAAGCCATATTATGTAAATCACTCCTTAGACAAAGTATTTATTTCATAGTACGGTGTGCCAAAATATAATCCATAAATCAATCGTAAACAAACATACACACTACTTTTGTTTTACTACTTTTTATTATATTATATGCTATATCTATTTAAAAACTAATCAAAATTAAATCGCAATAAATTATATCAAAACAATAAAAAGAATGAGATTTACGAACAAAGACAAATGAAAGGATTAATTAATCACAACAAAAGCCAAAGAAACAACTGAAAATAGATGGACAACAAATACTAACTAAACATAAAAAAAATATATAATTTTGCACGTTTGTAATGACTCATGTGACACTGTCACGAAAAATTCTCTTTAACCCCCCTATATTTTTTCCCCACCCCTAACTACTTTATTTGCCTTTAGGGGTATTTCAGCAAAATTCGGGACGTAGATCCCGAAATGTATTTCCGGATCTACGTCCCGAATTTTACTATTTTCACCCAGAAATCATTTTCAGCATCGATGCTATGATCTTTTCAGTATCGATACGGAACTTAAAAACTTTTCAGCAATCATTTTCACCATTTTGGGTTCTAGATCCCGAAATAGTCCTAAAACTCCCCAGAAATCATTTCAGTATCGATGCTGAAAATCGATGCTGAACTTTTCAGCATCAATACTGAACTTAAAAACTGTGTCTGCACCCCAAAAACTCACACAGAAATCATTTCAGTATGGATGCTGAACTTTTCAGCATCGATACTGAACTTAAAAACTCACCCAGAAATCATTTCAGTATGGATGCTGAACTTTTCAGCATCGATACTGAACATAAAAAACTCACCCAGAAATCATTTCAGTATGGATGGTGAACTTTTCAGCATCGATACTGAACATAAAAATTGTACCTGTACCCCCCGCCAAAACTCACTCAGAAATCATTTCAGCATCGATGCTGAACTTTTCAGTATCGATACTGAACTTAAAAACTTGGGGGTGTAATAAAATTCGGGATACAAGTACCGAAGTGTACTTCGTGAGATGCGTCCTGAATTTTTCCTTGAAGGTGTAATAAAGTCAAGGATATTTTGGGATTCTATGGGGGTTAAAGAGAACTGAGGGGGGCTAAAGAGAAATTTTCCACTGTCACCCACCTTATTTTTTGTTTTTGAAACGTGTTGTGATTACTGATGATAGTGATAGGTTTGTTTCAAGTTTGTAGAGTTAATGTGATCTTTCTTTCTTACTATCCTTCACCGTCATCATCAAATATACTGTATCACTTTGTGGCAATATAATACGTTAATGGACGTATGGTATGGTAATGGGGATTAGAAAAAGTTTGATGATTTTGCCAATAGAAATCAATAGACTATCATGACTCGTTGACAATGTCACATGAGTCATTACCAAACAAAAAAAAAACGTGCAAAATTATATATATATATTTTTTATTTTATTTATATAATCTTGCAAAATTATTTTATGATATGTTAAGGCCCATGATAATTATTAAGTACTCCCTCCGTCCTATAATATGAACCAAATACATCAATAGTCAAATGTACCTAAAAAGTCAAATTTGCTTACATTTTGGGATGAAGGGAGTAAAGATTTAATCCTAACCGTCTAATTCAATCTAAGGGTTAGTAATTAATTCTCTCACTCTCATATAAGAGACTCCTTTCTCACTAGATATGCTCCTTATATATATATAGAGGAGGGATCCGTTTACTCCAGGAGTAACTCTGAGTTACTCCGTTTAATATTTCATAATTCAGGATGAATTTAGCAATCCAACCGTTGATTATATTATTATTATTATTATTATTATTATTATTATTATATATCAATGGTCAAGCATATAAATTTTTATATAAATTTTAAATTTGTAGCTATGTAATCTAAATATTGATATTTACTTATGTTTTTTAAAAGCTTATTATACATTTATTTGAAATTATTTAATGAGGTATCAAATAGTTTTCAAATTTCATAAAAATTTGTAGAGTTGATCTATTCAATAAGAACTATTAATTGGATAGTTGAATTGGTAAAATTCATCATGAATAATGAGATATTAAGCGGAGCAAGTCATCTTAGAGTCTCATAGAGTCAACGGATCCTTCCTCATATATTTTATATTATATTTTATATTATATATATATATATATATTATTAAAAAGTATGAAATTAAACAGGACAATTTTAACTGTATTGTGTTTGATTTTAAAATAGATAATGAAATTGGATAAATTAAAGGTCAAGAGATGCAACAAAAATCAAAATTCTTATATGCTATTGAACCACAGTCTGACCTAACAATTTCAACATTTTCTATCAGTTAAACCTCTGTTGTCAATCTCCCCCGCGCCGGCCGTTATCTCCCCGTTCTGCGCCAAAATCGAGAAGGCCGCGTAAGGTGGTGTCGTTACCCGTGTTAGGGTGGCGCCCTCGCTACGGCCGCGATCTCTCCCGCGATTGTAACTCGGTTCTATGTCGGAGACAGCTTGGCGTGCGCGGGGAGATTCTATTGTTAGGGAAAAAACATATTTGCCCTTATTTTATAAACTTTTGTTATGTTTTGCTAGACTTTAATGATGCTTGAACTTGTATTTGGAACTATTTTACAATATTTTGCTCAAGACTTACGCGTTTTATTGGTATTTGGAATTAGGAATGCTATTATGTATTTTGATTCGATGAAATTTGAGTATTTGGTAATATTAAATATTTATTTTTTAGTGTCCGCGCCACAAGAACATCCCCGCGCTGAGCCCCGCGCCTGCGCCGCGCTATTTTTTAGATTGACCGCGCTGCGCTGAATTCCAAAATTAATAATAGAGGCTTAAACTAAGACTTCTGAACTGCTCAACACAACTTTTATAAAATATAAATCTCATAACGACCACACATTTGTGTCACTGCCTACATAATGGATTATATAAAGCTATTTGGGTTTTACATGTCCTATGCAATTTATTGTCTATCTCTATATAACAAATATTGTCTTTTTCTTTCTAGCTAATTTTTTTTTTTGAAGCATTATTTCTAGCTAATGGCTTTGCCAATATTTGCAACTCCACAATTTACCATAATCAAGACGTTTCTTCAAGAAAAGAGGTTTTTATCTCTTGCACCATGGAACTCTAAATCAAATTTCCCTCGTCCAACTAAATGCAAGGCAACACATGAAATTGCAAATCATCATCATCATCATCATCAAACAATTCATCGTCGATCTTCAATATTCCAACCATCAATTTGGACAGATGACTATGTCCAATCATTAAATAGCGAATATAAGGTAATATAATCCCTCCATCTTCAAATATAAGAGAAAAAAGTTTCTGTAAAACTCAAATATTTATTTTTTTAACAAAAGTTTATTCTCTCTTATCTTTTCCATTATCAATAATCAATAAAATTTGTTTATACATATTTCTATGCAATTTTTTTCAAAAAAATACAAAAAATTAAACATACTTCTAATCATTATATTTTACCTTTTTTTATAAATGACAAATTTTATTATATATGTTAAGTCCTTACAAGAATTACTAGAGAAGCCAAAAGAAACAATGCACAAACAAAAGGTGTCCTACATACACCCAAAACAACATACACCACTAACACCAAAAGACCCACGTCCAAAATACCAACCCCCTAAAGAAAAACACCCAATTAAACAACCACTCCACTAACAACTAGAAAACCAACAAGTGTGGTTTTTATTTTTTTTCATATAATATATATGGGACGGAGATAGATTTCTTACAACCACAAAATTAAAGTCCTTGCAAAATTTATTTTCTACTATTTGTACAATTTTAAGTGCATTTAATCTGTTAAAAAATAACAAATTGGACATGCCAACTTTAATTATGCACAAGTCCGGCCATCAGGCAGAATAAACATGCCCGTAGCCCAATAAATCAACATCTTGGAGTCTTAAAATTGTGTGATTGCAGACCCATCATTAATACAATCAAGGGAGGAGAGAGCATATTGGCTTCCAGGGCTAGTGCCCCTGGCTCAGCCTAAATATTTTGATATTTTAGAGGTTAATTTAGAATAAAATTAATATTTTTAGGGATTAATTTAGGGCAAAATTGAGGTTTTTTGGTTCAATACTGAGATTTGTCACTGAAAATAATTTTTTTTGTATTTTAGGAGTTAGTTTAGAGTAAAACTGAGATTTGCAGAGATTAATTTAGGGCAAAATTTAAATTTTTTTTTCAAAATTTAAAATTTTCATTGCAAAACCAAAATTTTTGTTTAAATTTGAGATTTAGCCCGTGCTTTGTAAGTTTCCTGCCTCCGCCACTGAATACAATGTATTATATATACTATTACCGAAATGTAAAAATAAAAAAAAAAAAAATTTGTGTGAGTTTATAGTGACTTTGTCATCTCATCTATGTACAAAAAATAAATAAACAAAATGAAATGTCTTTGCTTTTGGTACGGTAGTTGAACGTCCTTAATAAGATGTGAAGGGTATGAGATCAAATTTTTTCTTTTACTATTTTTATTATAAAGACTGTTAGTTTTAAATGATATTAACTAAAAGTATATATTGTTATTGTAATTTTTTAATTTATTAAAGTTATTTATATTTTAAATAAAACATTCTTTTTTTCAAAAAATTGATTTTTTTTAAATAAAAATTATTTTAATTTTACTAATTTTGTAAACTTTTGAAGGGCCTCTTTATGTAATTAGCCCCGGGACTTCGAAATGTGTTGGGTTGGCTCAGTTTGTATTGTCTTTGAATTTAATATTATTCTTTAGACTGGACAAATTTGGTCTAAAATATAGCAAAATAATTTTTGTACTAATTTTTACAATCTAGATTTTACCGTTTATTTTAGGACAATACTAATATTTTCAGGGATTAATTTAGGGCAAAATTGAGGTATTTTGGTTCAAAACTGAGATTTTTCACTGAACATAATTTTTTTGGTGTTTTAGGAGTTAGCTTAGAGTAAAACTGAGATTTGCAGGGATTAATTTAGGGCAAAATTGAGTTTTTTTTTTAAAATTAAAAGTTTTCATTGCAAAACCAAAATTTTTGTTTAAATTTGAGATTTAGCCCGTGCTTTGTAAGTTTCCTGCCTCCGCCACTGAATACAATGTATTATATATACTATTACCGAAATGTAAAAATAAAAAAATATATTTTTAGTGTGAGTTTATAGTGGCTTTGTCACCTCATCTATATACAAAAAAAATGAAATGTCTTTGATTTTGGTACGGTGGTTGAACGTCCTTAATAAGATGTGAAGGGTATCAGATCGAATTTTTTCTTTTACAACTTTTATTATAAAGACTGTTAGTTTCAAATGATATTAACTTAAAGGTATATTTTGTTACTGTAATTTATTTTATTTTATTAAAGTTATTTATATTTTAAATAAAACATTCTTCTTTTCAAAAAATTGAATTTTTTTTAAATAAAAATTATTTTAATTTTACTAATTTTGTAAACTTTTGAAGGGCCTCTTTATGTAATTAGCCCCGGGGCTTCGAAATGTGTTGGGTTGGCTCAGTTTGTATTGTCTTTGAATTTAATATTATTCTTTAGACCGGACAAACTTGGTCTAAAATATAGCAAAATAATTTTCGTACTAATTTTTACAATCTAGATTTACCATTTATTTTAGGACAATACTAAACAGTGCCTTCGGGGAACTTGTTAAGGATACTATTATATAAAATTTTGTCGCAAAATATGTGTATTTAATGCTTTGAAAATATAAATAATTGTATTTTAAATATTAAAATTTTTAATTTTCTTTTGTGGTATGTTTAACAAATATCCCGGATGCATCGTTTTAACATGATTCATTTGTTCAATACTTAGAACTTTGTCCTGTATTATTCTGTCCTATAATTATGTCAAGCACACATATTTTGCAAATCAAACAGACATTAATTAATATAAGGGTCATGCTAACTATTGCACCCCATGCACTAGTTAAACATACAAAATAAGTAAGTTTTGTATTGAAAACAACACTTTAAATATTTTATAAGTGTTGACCGCACAAGTTCCAATGTATTTTTTGTTATATTAAGTATCTTTAACTAGTGCATGGGGTGCACTATTTAGCATTTTTCTTAATATAAATAAAGTATTTACAACAAATGCAGGATGAAATGTATGCGGAGGAATGTACAGTGCTAAGAGAAGAAGTAAGGATCATGTTTAACAAAATTGAAAATGAAATTGATCAACTCAAGTTTATTGATGTATTGCAAAGGCTTGGAGTATCTTACCATTTTACCAATGAAATAAGGAACTTATTAGACAACATTTACAACAAACAAACATCCAATTTGAATAACAATTTATATGCCACATCACTCAAGTTCAGACTTTTAAGGCAACATGGTTATGATATATCTACAGGTTAATACTCTTCTACCCGGCGTATAGTTTGATGTTTTACGATGGATCTGTTTGTTTAAGATTAAAATAAAATAGATTTTTTTAAAAAAAATTTATTTTTAAGAAATAGATTTATTTTGTAGAGATTTTGAAAAAAATTTAAAGTTGTTTTGTATTTGTTTACAATTATAAAAACCATTTTTGAGAACAAACACATGGTTTATGTTTTTTAAAAAAATAGATTTTGAAAAAAGCTATTCAAAATAGCTTTTCATTTTGAAGAAAAAAATAATTTTTAAAAAATCTGAAACAAATAAAATAAAAAAATGACTTTTTTAATTAAAAAAATAGATTTTTTTGAAAAAAAAAGCTGAAACAAACGCAGCCCATATGATATGATTTGAATGGCAAAACCAATATTTTTAATATTTTGATATTGAGTTAGCCTCTTTTAATTACATGTTATTTCTGGCAATATTTATAATGATCATGCATAATGCGACCATAAAAACAAAAGTTATTTCAATTACAAAAAAACAATAAAAGCAAAAGTTAGGGGATATAATCCTTTCTTTTTTGTACAAACTAAGAGAGGACTGAAGGTCCAAATGAAAAAATAATAACTAAGAAGTTAAACGCATATGCTTAGACATGTCAGTCTCAAGAATATCATCAAGAAAAGATTTTGAAATTCTTTAGGAGATGTCTCTATGAATCTGAAGAGAGGATAAAATTAAGTTTTTTCTGTATCTCTTCAATGACTTTTCTTGTAATTTCTTCCTGAATTATTGGATATTACATTCAAGATTTTTCTAAATTTAAAACTTTAACTTACGAAATATATATATATATATATATATATATATTGCAGATGTTTTTGTTTGCTTTCAAGGTGAAATTTGTAATATGAAGAATGATCAATATGTTGATATTGAGGGTATGTTATCAATGTATGAAGCCTCATTTTATTCATTTGAAGATGAAACTATATTGGATGAAACAAGAGATTTTACCACAAAGTTTCTCAAAGAATATTTGAACCAAAATGGAGGTAACCAATCCACACTTCAAATAAGTCATGCTCTGGAGCTTCCATTACATTGGAGAATTTCTCGATGGGAGACTCGTTGGTTCATTGATATATACGAAAGACAACAAAATAAGAGTCATGTTTTACTTCAATTTGCTAAATTAGATTTCAACATTGTTCAAAGCCTTTATCAAGAAGAACTAAAGCATTCGTCAAGGTAATAAAACAATTTATCGTTATGTTAAGTGATTTCAAATAATAGATAATTGATAAATAATACTTCATCCGTCCCAAAATTATTGTCCCTGTTGACTTCAAAAATTTATTTTGACCGCATTTTTTTACTAATGTATAAAGACAAATATTAGCAAATAAGATCTTGTTTGATTTGTCTCAATGAATATTTTCACAATATTAAATTTTATAATTTTTCATGAAAGAAAATTAAGGATATTAATGATTCAAATTATGCATTGGTATGCGTAAAGACAATAGTTTTGAGACGGAGGTAATAAATTTCTATTTAGTTCATTAATTATGGATGCAGTTATGGTTGCGGCCATTGCAATTGCGATCATTGAGGGTATTGTAGGGTAAACTGATTTTTAATTTCTCAAATTATACTAGGTGTACTGCATTATTTACTCTTTATAGTATAGCCTTCTTATGCTCTGTAAATTGTGATTGGGAGGTCCTTGAAGTACAAATTGAGATACCGTTAAAAATTTGAGTTTTCATTAATTAGATATGAACTATTTAGGAATTTGGGGTTCCAAAATTTTAATATTTGGAGAGAATATTCAAATTAACAAGTTTGAAATCGTTCGATGTTGTTCTTGATGCGGTTAGATTGTTATTCTACATGCGATTAAATATCACACTTCAATTGTGGTGGGATGTGCTAATAGACGCTACCACATCGACAATATTACAGCTGCAATATTGTATCGTTGTGGGATTTCTAAATGGACTACACAATTGAATGTCAAACCAAAAACAAATCAAGACTTAGACATAACAATGGGGCATAACTAACTCCCCCCTCCCCTAATAAATTTACAACATAATGCAGACTACAATTTGAAACATAGGTATAAGATCCCACAATTGTGACTAAAACATATGTATTTTTTTTTATAAGCAATATTAGTCGTTAGTATATTAAAAAGTTAGTTTTTTTTATTTATTAGAACTTGAACCCGATCTTCTATTTCCTTAACCCTTAGCTCAACTATCGTAACCAATTTAGTTATCCATCTCCTTAGCTCAACTAGCTTAAATAATTTAGTTGTTAGTATATTTTAATGATTTCAATAAAATGGAAGTGTAGAAACAAGAAAGGATATCTTGGGCCTAGTGGAAAATATTTTAGGGCTTTGATCAAAAATAATTATGGGTTGATTATAATTTTATGGAAGATTTTCCATTCCACCCCCAACATTTAATTCTTCATCCCAATTGCAACAAAAATTCTAATATTCCTATTTTAACCTTTTTTTATTAATTCACACTTCACCCCTACCGACTCAAAGTTACAAACCACAGGATGTAAAACTTTCGGAACAACGTTTTCCGGTACCAATATTACAATCTGGAACAATTGAAAAAATCTCTAGTATGAGAATTAAAATATGGAAATTTTGTTTGGTCTGTTGCTTCATTGTATCTCTATTCTCTCACATAGAGATTCCAACAATCACTCACTATTTGTTATTGAGTGTTTGGGAAATATAAGAAAGGGTGATAATCAAAACAAAATAATGGAAAATATAAGAAAATCATGACCCGCAAAAACAAAATAATTCATCAATGGTGACTGTAATTATCAATTAAATTGAGAAAGTCATGAAATTATTGAATAGTTCCTCGGTTCCTCCAAAACCCCCAATTGGTGAACAGAGTTGACTAGCCGCCGTATCATCGTAAAATTATTTAGATTATGTGGATCAAAGTTAACAATGTTGATCCACATAAAATTACTTAGCGCACTCCGCATTGTCTTCGCGCGTCTCCCAGCTTCTCGTGCGTCCCCCCCACACGCCCCCCACCACTCCCTAGCGTCTCGCGCGCCTCCAATACTGTTTTGCCTAAAAAGTAAGGGGCGCGCGAGAAAGTCAACATTAGTTAACTTTGACCCACAGGCCATATGTCGAAGTTACCAATCCCCTATAGAAAAATACTCAAATATTGTATTCATAAATTTAAATAATAACTTATAACTCGCCAAAAAAATAATAATAACTTTTTTATTTACCCGTATCTCCTACTAATGCTTAATTTTTTTTCTCTCGTTTTAAAGATGGTGGAGTAGAATTGGTTTTGGAGAAAACTTAAGCTTTGCTAGGGATAGATTGGTGGAGAACTTTGTTTGGAGTGTGGGATTAAATTTAAAGCCAGATTTTGGATATTTCAGAGAAGTAATAACAAAGGTCAATTCCTTTATTACCACAATTGATGATGTTTATGATGTGTATGGTACCTTGGAAGAACTAGAACTCTTCACAGAAGCAATTGATAGGTGATTTTCAATAATAATTTGAGTTAATTAATTTCCCTTATTTTATTTGAAATTTTTTGTTACAGTGAATAGTTATCAATATTATTCTGTTTTTTATTCTAGAATATATACATATAGTCACTTTTTTTTGACGAATACATATAGTTACTTATATACATATATATCATGTATTAAAGTGTATATACTCTTTAATTTCCCCATTTCATTGAAAATTGTCCATGTAACTACTTTCTTCGTAACAAAATATAAATAAACTTTATTTTTTAAATTATTGAATAATATATATAATTGATGTATTTACTCTATAACATAGATTAAAAGTGAATTTTAGTTATATTTTGTTATTGATAAAGTAAAGTAACATTTGTTAGTATGTTTCTTGTGATTATAGATGGGATCTAAATGCCATGGATCCTCTCCCGCACTACATGAAAATATGCTACCAAGCCCTCTATAGCTCTATGAATGAAGTTGCATTTGAAATATTAGAAAAGACAGGGGACACTATCATTCCATACCTTAAAAAATCGGTAAGCAATTTTTTTTCTTCATTAACCCTCTAAATTATCACTAAGGATACATTTGATCTCTTAAAATATAAGGGACATGACAATTGACAAAACAATTTTAGTTGTATTATGTTTTATTTTAAAATTGTTCTTCGAACTTGACTAATTGGGGTAAGGGACTGAACAAAGCATATATTTTTGTTCTTTACTAAACTACATGACAAATTTTGTCCACAATAGAAGTTATCTAAATCACCAAAATAACATTTTTTACACTAAATATTGTACAAGACAAAATTTGTTCAATATCTTAAATATTTGTCCAGTATTGTTATGTCTTGTACTGTCATATACTATTCTGTCAATTATTTTTATTTTGGAGATCAAATAAACTCTAATTGGTACAAGTTTTCCGGCTTATGATGATATTAATTAACAGTGGACAGATCTATGTAAAGCATATTTAATTGAAGCAAAGTGGTATCACAGTGGATATACTCCAACATTTGGAGAATATATAGAGAATGCATGGATATCGTCAAGTACACCTGTTATTCTTACTCATGCTTACTTTGTGATTCCACACTCATTCAAAATGGAAGACTTGGTTCATTTACAAGAAAACTCCAACATAATTCGATTTTCAGCAATGATTTTACGCCTTGCCAATGACCTAGGAACATATAAAGTATGTTTTCAACTTATCTTTTTAATGAGATTAATTGATATTCATTAATAGTCTAAATTTAAGATTTTTAAAGGGTTAATAGGTTTTTACACCTACAATGTGAGATGGAATTTATCCTTCTGTTAACTTTTTACTGACGTGGTGGTAAATTTTTACTATATTTACAGTTGACCTTTTATCTATTACATTAGCAAAAAGTAGATAAAAAGTCAACATAAGAGATAAATGATGGAATTTTTAGGTAATCAATTTTTTTTACAAGTGTTATAAACTAAAGATAAAAGTCTATTAACACAATTTTAAATAAATATTATAGGAAACCAAAATACCACATCCCACTTATATTGTACGAACTAATAGTTTTTCCTTTTTTTTTAAAGCGTGAAAAAGAGACAGGTGATATTCCAAAGTCAATCGAATGTTACATGAACGAAACTGGAGCTTCTGAAGCAGAGGCTCATGAATATATAAAGTCCATGATTTGTACAATATGGAAGAAGATGAATAAAGAAGCTCACACTTCATCTTTCTCTCAAAGTTTCATTGATATTTCCTTAAATCTTGGTAGAATGGGTTTATTCATGTACCAGAATGGAGATGGTCATAGTATTCAAGGTCCTGAAATTCAGAATCGGATACAATCACTAATTTGGCAGCCGATTCCTATATAAACACAACATTAGGGTTATAATATATTTTGTACAAATCATATTATATATTTTGTTACTTTCTCTTGAATGATGATCATTAATATTCATTTTAGTGAAAAGTTGGAAATTGAAATAAATTAGAAGGTATAATATAAAAGTGTCGTTTTTAAAACATTCGACCAATGATCAATTATCAATGTATAGTATATTATTCAAAATTGCTCCCACAACTTGGCATTTAAAGAACAAATGATCTTACTATCTTAGAACTCCTCCGCCTCCGAACACAATGGACAAAGAGAATCCACTCCACTGAGGTATGATACCTTCTATACATCAAGTTTTCTTTTGTAGGTAGTCGACCAAGAAGAAGTTGCAATGAAAAAATTATTACCTTAGAAGGTGCCTAACTTTTCCAAATTATATAAATAACTCCACACATAGCTGAAGCCAATGATGCGTAAGGAAGCTGACAAAGAAAAAAGTAATTATCTCTTCCTGTGAACACCTCGTTGACAACAAAGTTACAAAACCACCAATCATCCGATGTAGATATAGCCACTGACTCGATTAGTCACTACAAGAAAAACTGTTATTTGACAGGGGCAAAACCCCCAGGAAACAGCCCAAAAGCCCTGTGAAACGCACTTTTGACAGGGATTTTGACAGGGGCACCCGACCTCGGAAAAGCGCTCGTCGCAATTCTATACCGATGAGTTTCGCTCCTGTCAAACGCGCGAGGGGTAAACTCCTGTCAGGTTTCCCAAGGACAACCCCTGTTTAAACCCCTGTGAGATGTGTCAGCGCATTCTGTCACACGCCTGCAATAAAACTGACCACTCAGAGTGATGTTGACTTGTTTGCTTGATCTTTACGAGGGGCATAACCAACTTTGCTTCTTGAGAAGTTAGGCTGTAATTAGCTTTGGGCTTTAGAATTTTTATATTTGGTAGAATCTTCAAGTGCAAATCCTTTCGGTTACACAATTTTTCTAAGTCCTTTCTAGCCTTCTCATTATCTTTCGTTTTGCCTTGGACATCCATCACTGTGTTGAATATATTATCAAAAACATTTTTTTCAATATGCATAACATCAAGATTATGTCTCAATAAATTATCTTTCCAATAAGGAAGATCCCAAAATACACTTCTTTTTGTCCAATTGTGTTTTTTCCCGTATCCTGGTATTGTGACAGCTCTGCCATAATCTGTGAATTTTGGAAGTCCACAAACATTACTCCAAACTCATTATAAAATTTTGTTTACGTGAAATGTCATATGTGTATTCTCCAATCCACAATCTCTTCAAATCATCAATTAAGGGTTGTAAATACACATCGATGCCTGCTTTTGGACTTGATGGACCTGGTATAACACATGTTAAGAACATGTAAGGTTTAGACATGCACATCTCGGGAGGAAGATTGTACGGGGTAACAATAACTGGCCAACAAGAATAAGGGGATGCTGACGCTTGAATGTATGGTATAAAACCGTCAGAGCATAATCCAAGTCTCACGTTTCGAGGCTCAGAGGCAAAATCAGGATATACCCGATCAAAGTGCTTCCATGCTTCACCATCAGAAGGATGTCACAACACGCCCGGAGTTTTATTTCCATAATGCCACGTCATTTGACTAGCACTTTGCATCGAAGCAAATAGTCTCTGCAACCTTGGTATGATTGACAGGTAAAACATTGACTTATTTGGGACTCGTTGCTGCTTACCATCAATGGTCTTACTACGAGCACAATATCTTGGACTATTGCAAAACTTGCATTCCTCCAACAAACCATCATTTGTCCCGAACTCATTGTCATAAAACAACATGCAGCCATTAATGCAACAGTCTATCCTTTTTGCTTCTAATCCCAACTTCGAAACCATTTTCTTAGCATCATAATAGCTTTTAAGCATATTGTCTTTGATAGGAGTCCCGTCCAACATCATCTTCGTAACAAATTCCAAGCACATGTCCGGAACATTCCAATTCGATTTTGCCGCTAAAAGTCTCACACACATAGATAATTTAGAATCAGAAGCCCCTTCAAATAATGGTGTATTCATTTCCCTTAACAAAGAGTAAAATTTTTGAGCTTTTTCATTTGGGGCTTGTTCCTCAAAAACATCTAATTCCTCTTCATAGGACATGTTCACCCCAAGAGTATCACCAACCATATCATCCATCAATTCAAATTGTTCACCATATTCCATACATGTTCCATTAGTTGAAGATTGTGTATTGGAAGCTTCCGGAATATTCATCATTACTTCACCATTATTTGTCCACACCCAGTAATTTTTCATAAAGCCAACTCTATTTAAGTGAGAAATCACTTCTTCAGGGGTTAAGATACGTCTACACGTACATTTAGTACATGGACATCGTATCCCTTCCTCGATTTTATAAATTTCTTGTGTCAATGCAAAAGAAATAAATCCTTTGACTCCTTCAACAAAATGTGGTTTTAATCCACTTCTTTTTGGAAATGTTCGATCGTACATCCAACTGCGATAATAACGATAGTGCTCCATTTTCTGCAACGTTGACTTTAATTTTAAAATTAATTAGTTAATTTTCATGAGTCTAATATAGCAAAGTAAAGTTAGGAAATTGAGTATTTTCCTTAGAATAATATATACACTAAAAAATTCATCAATATGTTTTATGAGTATAATTATGAACTAAGTATTAACTAGAAGATTATTCACAAAATTTACAATAAAAAATAACTATATTTTATAATAAGCACGTACAAATTTAAAAAATTGTAAAAAAACTTTTTGTATGGTTTACAATAACTTTTTGTATGAGTTAGAACACTATATACTAAAAAAACTATAAAAAAAATACGAATCACAAATTTTCATTATAAATTATACAATAACAAGTTTATTCATCACAAATTTTACAATGACATATGCATACATATTTATCACATGCATATTTACAAATAAAATACATATTTATAGAAAAAAAATACTAACCTTCCTATCACAATTTTATAGACAGTGAACAAATTTAGGGAGAATAAATTACTAACCTCTAATCACAAGATCTTCAATACCAACAAAAAAAACTTCAAAAGAAAATTCCAAAAATCTGTGTAATAATATAAAAGTTAGTATCACAAAATATTATTAATCACCACAAAAAAAGAAATTTATCATCTATAATAAATTACCTTGCAATGAATTTAATGGAGATGGAGAAATTTCTTCTTTGAAGAAACTATGGAGAAACTATGAGTTTTGAAAAAGAAAAAAAAATATGAGCTGATCGTATGGAGGCAGAAAGAGGAAGAGGGCATTCAATTTTGTTATACATATTTGACAGGGGTTATGCCCCTGGCAAGCAGAAAATTAATTCAAAAATTAAATGCAAGCAACAGTCAAGTACACTTTTTATTTCCCAGGGGTATAACCCCTCGCAAACCCCTCGCAAACTTCCTCAAAAGTCGTGTGTGTCAGCGCCACAGACTGGCAATGTTCACTTTTCATTTGTTTGGAGCTACCCCTCGCAATAACCCCTGTCAAAGGGGCTTTTCTATGACCCCACGCGTTTTCTTTTTTCTCTTTCCACTTTGCCAGGGGTTAACTCCTGTCAAAATGTAAAATGAAATAAAAATATTCGTGCTCTCTTTCCCAGGAGTTTCCCAGGAGTTAACTCCTGACAAATGAAGAATATTACACAGGAGCGTTAACCCCTGTCAAAAGGCCCTGTGTAATAGCAGTTTTTCTTGTAGTGAGTTGAACGATAAATGAGCACATTTCCCCTTTACCATACTTTTCCGACAAGACCATTTTCCAAAGTGTTGGTCCAGGTCAATTTTGTTCGCATTTTAACAACAAAAATAAACTTCCCCTGTTTATACTAGTCATATTTTAGAATCTTTCAATTTTAAGCTGAAATAAAATCATCAATTATTCATCATTTAAGAAATTACTAATAAGATATCCGTACTTCCACAAGAGTCACAAGATTCGTCACGTTTTTTTTTAATAGAAAAACAAATTTATTTAATATTTTGCGTTGTATTTATTAATGTAATTTTTCGACTTAAACCCATCTTATGCTTGGATATCTTTTTATTATTAATATATAAAATATTTATCTTATTCAAAAAAATATTATATATACGAAAAAGTACAAGAAAGAATAAAAAATATAAAAACATATCAATAGTACACACAATAAAAAGTCCATCCTCTGAAAAGGAAAATCCTATCAATATTGTAATGTGTGTCTTTGGTGGAAATCATGTGTAAATTGGTGAAAGAATCATTCTTGTTTTTGAGACATTCCTTTGAAACAAAAAGAATCATTCTTGTGTAGTTGTGTTTCTTCATTCTTGTCTTTTCAATCTCAATATTAATAGTTTGTAGATTCATGAGATAAGAGGTTCTTCCAAATCAGTGTTACAATATGTTTTTCCACTAGATTTATCGTCAACAATTTTCTCTGTCTCATTAATCATAAATTTTGGAAGTGTTGTATCTTTCACATCAACTGCATATTCTTCAGCTTTACCCCAAAGTACAACGTACAAGCCAACAATCACTCCAATTGCACCTATCAAGCTAACATTCATGAAACAAAACAATCATTTAGGTAAAAAATTTAGTGTTGATATAAGAATTTTTTTGGTTGGAATGTAAGAACTATTTACACATATATGTAATCATGTCTCAATAAAATTGATAATTATGAGCGACTAATATATCAAAGTGACATAAAAAAAAGATTGGATAGACAAAATGAAAATAAAATAAAATGAATTGGGCTTGCTTATAAGCTCACAAGGCCCATATGGGACTAGACTGGATTCGTTATGAGTGGCCCAAAAATAGTCGGACCTAACCAATTTAATTTGGTCTATTTATACAGTGTGGCCAACCAGGTCGCACAGAGGAAACATTTGGTTTAAAAAAAAAAAGTATTAATATGTAACTATTGTAAAAAAATATTAATATGTACCTTCCAATGTATATTTCCTCATGAAGCCACAAAGCAGCTAATACAGTCACAATTACTGTAGAAACAGGAGTAAACATAGCAGAGAAGAGAGGTCCTCTCCTTGCAATGCACCATGCTTGGAGACATAATGCTACAGCAGATCCCATAACTGCCTGTAAAATATATTTACCAAAAATAAAATTTGATAGATAATATCAATAGACATTAAAAGACCACACACATAATTAGCGGAGCAACTAGGATTTCAATTCGAGTCACGACATCTTCTCTAACTTTTTAATATTTTTATCAAATCAGTTAAAATTTATGGACGGGGTCAAGGTTTTAAATTGCAGTCCGCAACCGCAATTGCGCTCGCAATATTGCTGATGCGGTAGTCACCGTAACCGCATCACACCGCAAACACGGTGTGATTTAAAATCACAAGTTTTGCCGCAACGTAACCGCATCAGGAGCCGCATCGGACAATTTGTAACATATTCGTTAAAATTTTCTCATCAAAATTAAAATTTTAGAATCCCAACTACTAAAATACTAAAGATTTAATGAAAAATCTTACATTTAACCGTCTATCCACTTTGTATTTCAACCACGTCTCAGTTAGTATTTACTGAACAAACTAAAACTCTATTATAATGACTAAATTGTATGGTCCGCAACCGCATCCGTTACCGCAACCGCAATTTAAAACCATGGACGGGGTGTCATTAAGGGACAGTTATATAAACAGCTATATAGTTGACTTTTTGTTATTGTTGTTGGTTGTGGATCCGCAGTCATTAAGGGACAGTTGAACAACTTTTGTAGCTGTATCATATGGATATTTTTATTTCCATCTACAGCCATATAATATATTTCCTTTCTTGGAAATATTTGAATGAATTAGGATTTATTAGTTTCCTTAATTACTTTTACTCCCTAGTCTATATATATACCCTATACCCTATTTTTTTTCTGTACAAACTCAATAAAAAATATAGAATTTTTTCAATAATAATAAAAACTATTGAATTTAACAGTTGTATTAGAATGAAAAAATATCCACATACCGAGTATAAAATGCAACTAAATTGAAGAAGAGAATTAATCTTCCACGCATTGATGTCAGGCATCATGAATAATGTCAATGCTGATGATTGTAATGTTGCCATTAAACACATCCAGGCTGAAAGTGAGAAGGTATTAGGATGGCTTGCATAAGCTGGAACCTGAGGAAGATAAAAAAAGATAAGCAAAAAAAATGAGCACTTAACAATATATCTGATTGAATTAATGAAGTGATGATAATTTAAAAAAAAAAAAATCAGTGTATTGTCTAAAAATTGATTAATTTGAAAATCTAATTTTATATGCAGGGAACCATTTAAAGCCAAATTCAAATTGAGGTATTCCACCGAAATAGGCATCAGAGAACTCAAACATGAGAAGACTGTTATGCTAACATGTATTTTAAAGTACATGTTAAAAAGTGTTTAAATATAAATTTCATATTTTATATTTAATAATAAAAAAATTATTTTTTCATATTAAAATATAAGTCGTCTTGAAAAGAAAAAAAATTGTATTAAATTATAGTAAGCCGCTTTACAATATATACGATGAAGCATTCAATGTTATTTTCCTATTATATCTTTAATTATTTATTACTCTCTTCTTCTAATTTTGAATTTATCTTCTTCATATCATTTATGAAGAACAATTTTGTAAATTAATTCATTCTTTTTTTAATACAATATTAATTACATTTTTTTAATTTGGATAATATAGTCAAAATAATTTATATTTTAATACAAAAAGAAAGAGTAATGTTTAAGAAACTGAATATATAAATATTAAAAATACCTGTAAAATGAGCCAAATTGACCAAGCAACACAACTTCCAAAAAGAACGATACATCCAAGCAACCAATTCTCATCATCATCACTTCCTAAGATTGTGCTCATGATTGATTTTGAAGGTACGTTTTTTCCATTTAACAACTTTTTACCTTTCAATAATGCCATGCACACTGCTCCACTTACACATATAATTGTTCCAACTATTTTTGCTATAGTTCTCATACTTCGAATCTTCACTTTCTCCATTCTGTAAAATATATATATATTCATTTAATTTTCAATTAAATATCAAACACATTAGTTTGAATTTAATTTGATCAATTAGTTAGTTGGTAATTACCCTACTAAAGCTGCTATTACAAATGTTGATGCTGGAACCAGATTGCACATGGCACTTGTAACAGAAGAATTAACTAAATATAGACCCAAAGCAAGTAAATTTTGATCCATGGTAATGCTGCAACACAAAAAATGAAAAAACAATCAATCTCACATATCACCAAATTTAAACCAACAACGGTGTTTTAAGGATTGTTTATAATTTTAAGGACTCATTCGGTGCACAAAATAAGAGTTGGATTAAATAATTATTTTTAAACAGAAAATATATTATTAATAATTAGATCTCTGCAGTATGTGGTCTACACAATATAGGTTACAATAATTAGGTCTCTGCATAACTTTTCTCAATTTTTATTTGTTGAAAGACAAGAAGTAAGTTTAATAACGAACGAAATTGTAAAGCCATAAAAAAATTAGGAACGGAATTTGTGATTTCTCCCACGGATTCTTTTTAAGTGTTTGAGTTTGAGATACGTGTCCATTATTCATATAACATATTTTAATCATATTTTTTTTATTGATATATAAAAATAAATATTAGCATATAAGATATTGTTCAATTTATCTCGATGCAAATTTTCAAAATATAATTTTTTTATAATAAACAATTAAAGATAATAGTGCTAAAAATTATTGATATGATTAACATATGTACAATTGTCAATTGTGATGATTTTTTTTTTTGAACAGCAAAAAATATTTATATATTATAAATGGAAAAAGTACAAGATGTGATAGTTAAAAAAGAATGAAGTCTTTTATAATATTTAAGAATAAATACCAATTCAAAAATTCAAATTGTCAATTGGTAGAAATATTTCACTTAATACATATAAATTAAAGTTTTACTCTCTGATGCATCTACTTCTATATCTTATGATAGTTCTTTCTTTTTTTTGTATTTGGGTTTAGTACTGCTTGTACTTCTCCCTACTAGTGGGTATAATACTATTTGTACTTTGTCATTTCATTATTTATATAGAGTTATTTGCCGTTCAAAAAAAAAATCTTAAAAGTGGAATTCTATTCATTACACTTTGATGAAAACAAAAATCAATCTAATCCAGTTAATTTTTTTTATCAAAAAAAAAAGAGAAAGTAGAAGAAACAACTAACCCAACTAGAGAGGTAATGAAGATCCATGAAAAACTCCTTAAATTTAAGGAATACGAACCAGAATTTCTCCTGCAAAAATGAAAGAAACACTTGAGATCATAAATATGGAAATACTCCTATATAAGAAATGAAATGAAAGAGATAATAATGTGTACCCTGAAAAATAAGCTATGGGAGCAAGAACAATGGTAGCAAAACCATAGCGGTACACCACAAATACCATTGGACTCAAACCCTCCAATAGTACAATTCTTGTGCCAAGAGTCAAACCTGAATACAATAACTGTATCAACAACATAACAATTATTGGTAGGTAATACTCCATGTTTAAACTTCTCATCTTTGCTTAATTTGCAAGAAAACACACACAAACGATGCTTATATATGATATGTATCAAGCAATTGTTCTTGGTTTGAATGCTGGAGATATTACAAGCCAATACGCAATCCCACATGCATAGAATATATAGAGGAAATCAAGGATGGATCTAGATATTTAATTTTAGCTATAGTAGGGACATGTACTGTTAGAAATTAATTAGAGAGTTATGCTTTAGAAATGTTGCCATGCATACATAAAAATATATTTTTTTCAATGATAGTTTAGCCTTTCAATAATTGAAACCGTAAATTATTTTTTTGGGCAAATTATATTCTATGGTACAATAGGTTTTAAAATTCATAGAAAAATTAGTATATTTTTGATGAATTTTTTCCTATCTTTTAAAATATTATAATAACTAAATATTATTTATCAAAATTGTCAAAAAAAATAAATTTTGGTTGTTTTTGAATTTTTAATATAAAAAAAATTAGTATAATATTTATAAAAATTGAAATTGTGATTTTTCATATGGAATCATGTTTTCTGAAATATAATAACCAATAAATAACTTTTTAATTTATGAAAATAATTATTTATTTATCATTTTCCAAATCCAATGTACCGGTACATTAGAATTTTACTAATGTACCGTAGAAACTCCCATTTTTTTATGGTAGAGAGTGTGAGTGGAAAAATAGAATTTTTTTTGGAGAGTATATACTTTAAATTTGTTTGTAAAGAGAAATTAAATAATGAATTAAAATGACGTGAGGGTGGAATATTAAAAAAAACAAATTCTAAAACAAATTATTATCTTTGTCTCACGATATGAATTTCCATTGAGTTTTTATATTTTGTTTTAAAAATGATTAGTTTTATTAATTCCAAAAATAAAATAATTTTGTGTCAAAAATATATAAAACAAGTAGTTGTGAGGGAGTAGTTGTGTAAATCGCAATCAAAGAAACTAAAATTACAATGTATTTTAATTTTATTTTTTTTTTGATAACCATAAAATTACCATGTATGTAATGGATCTATATGGGGATCGATAAGTGGAGTCAAAGCAACAAAATATTATTTAATTGGCTACAAAATTATTAATGTCGTAGGGTCACCAGCCCCCTTGGATATAGTGTGCATAAACACCGGCTGTCAAAATGGGAGAGTTCATACAGGCTAACATCATCATATATGCATTGTAAGCCTGCCTAATTTCTTGAGCAAGCACTCTCTTTGATCATCGTAGAGAGGTGATTTTAGATCAATTTTAATTTAAAATTACTCTTTTTACACTTTTTTTTCTTCATCTTTTATTATAAATACGTAATTTCATATAGACTAATTTTTTTCTTTAGTGTTTTTTAGTGATTTTGTTGTTAGTGCGGTGTTGAATTGGTCGTCGTCTTAGCGTCGTTATTGAATTTTCTGTATTGTTGCGGTGTTTGTTTCAATCAATTACAAATTCAATTAATGATTTGGGCAACGTTTCAGATCCAGAAACATGAGTATCTGATAACTTAAATTTTATAATATTATTTGTTGTAGTCATTTTGTCGTTCTATGCTATTAACTTAGATATTATGAGTTTGTTCGTAGATTCATCATTTACGTTTTTAGCGATGTTGAATATGTGGTTGTATATTTGATATATTTTATCAATTTGAATGAATAAATATCGTTTTGTTTTTGTCTAAAAAAATTAGTTCGCCAAACTAATCGATAGATTTTGGGTTTTAAAATTCTTGTGTCAATTTCTAAAGGGCTTTTTAGTTCGATGTGAAATAATTTATTTTAAATATAGACAAACTCTTATGGGTTGTCAGTAATCTACAATTCGTATAAATCACAAAAACTTTAAGAGTGTGTTTGGATGTAGGATTTTTTTGTGGTAAAGTAATGTTTGGAGAGATTTTAAATTACTCCTATGTAAATTTTCTTGTTTAGTTAATTAATTTGAAGAATTTTTAAAATGATGAGAATTTTTGAAGTATTTTGCATAAGATAATTTGAAGGAATTTCAAGTGACATCTAAAAGCTAAGGTATTTGAAATTGCTTCTTCTCTATACAATTTTTAAAATTACCAACTGATAAAAAATTTAAAATCAGACAAAAAGCAACAAATCATCACTAATACTAAAATAAGCCGAAAAAACTAAAATCAATCAAAAACCTTAAAATCGACACTACACCGGACGCAAACCCTATAATAGGCCTAAAACCATACATAAGAGCTGAAAACCATAAAATAAGCCAAAAAGACCAAAAACAGACCTAAACCCTAAAATCGGCTATAAACCCTTAAATGGGTAGAAAAAACAAATAAACTCGACTTGAAACTTTTTTCTTTTTGATAAGCAAAAATTGAATTATAATTAGTACAAGGGGGTACTCAACCCTTACAATCCAAAAAAGAACACTTATAAATGATTAAAGCTTTCTACCAGATTATTTGTTCTACCAATGAGGTCACGATAACATGTTCTCCTCGAAAAATAATATTGTTACGCATTCACCAAATGCTCCATGTTGTGGCCAACCAAATAACATGCCGAAAACTCTTTACGTTTTTAGCATTCATTCCTTTGATTAGTGCTCCAAAAGAAAGAAAATGGGCGTTGACAGAAGTATCAGCCAAAGGAGGGATTCCCATCCAAGTGAATATTTTGTTCCAAACATTATAACTCACAGTACAAGTGAAGAAAGTATGAGACACGTCTTCCGGTTCCTGGAAACAAAAAACACAACAACGCCTCAAGAAATTTGTAGTAATGCCTTTACGAAACAAAAAATCACGAGTAGGTAACTTATCAAGTAATAATCTCCAACTAAAAATTGTGGCTTTTGACGGTGCATTAATACGCTAGAGCTGTTAAAAGCTTTCTTTGTACTAGAATTAAGTGTCTCCATTGCCAACCTGTTCTGCAATACCTCATATGCCGATTTGACTGTGAAAATGCCGACCTCATGTGGAGTCCATCTCCGTCTGTCACACATAACTCTACTTGGCCAAACCTGCTCCAATAATATCATTACATCATGGTATAAAACCAGCTCTGGACCAGACAAGGCTTCCTTCCATTCAAGCTGCCAAAACCAAGAATCATTCACCCAAGTACCCATGTCCGAAACAAAACCATCTTGCTGCCCAGATAAAAGATATAAAGATGGGAAAGCTAGACTAAGCGGTGTCAATCCTATCTATTTTTCCTTCCAAAAACAAATATCGTTGCCATATCCAATCCTAACTTGCTACTAATATTACCCTTAAACCAACCGCCATCATCCTCCCCTCCTAACCTCCACACATCTCGCCACCAAATGGAAGCCTTATTGAGACCACCTCTACCTTCCCCATACATAAAATTGTGAACTAATGAGCCATACCTAAACCTCAAAAGTTCATACCAAGAAGCCTCTCTATCAACCAAGCCCCTCCATTTCCATTTGCACAATAAAGATTCATTGAAACTTTCTAAATTTTTTATCCCCAATCCTCCTTTGCTTTTAGGTTGCTCGAAATCGGAAGAAAAATCTAAAATCGTCCTAAACTCCTAAAATTGATCGTAAACCTAAACTGAACCCTAAAATCGGTCATAAAACCTAAAATTGAGCTAAAACCTTAAAATTGAACCCTAAATCCTAAATTTGGAAAATAAAATTTAAAATCAACACTAAACCCTAAAATCAGCAGAAAAATTTAAAATCGACCAGAAACCCTAAAATCAACCTAAAACCCTCCTAAACCCTAAAATCTAAAAATACTCAGAACGACCCTAAACACCGAAATCGGCAAAATAAAATCGAGAACTTCTTTTCTGCAAGATGGTTGTTGATGATGTGCACAAAAATAATCCCAATACAGTAGAATCTCTTTAAATTAATACTCGGTAAATTAATAAACTCTCTAAAATAATAAAATTGTCCGGTCCCGACTTGGGGCAGTGTAAAATATTGAAAAATTCGATAAAATAATAAGATAATAATTTTTCGAGAGATCCCTTTGTAATTTTCGGTCCCAAAAAAATCATAAATTAATAATTCATAGAACTCCTTACGTATTTGATATGACATAGTTGATTTTGCAACACCTTTTAGATGAGAAATTATTTTGTGAGATATGATGTTAATACTCTATCACATTCATGTAATTTATATATGGGAAACTTGCTTAAGAATACATTGAACCTATTTGTTGCTCTTGTTTACATCTAAAGTCATTATTGATTTCCAATGCATACTAATAAAGTTATTATTGATTTCCAATGCATATTATTAAAAACTCTTTAAATTAATAATTATTAATTTATCGATAAATTAATAACTCTCTAAATTAATAAATTTCTCTGGTCCCAACTCTATTAATTTATAGAGTTTTTACTGTAACTCATTTTATGGCTTACTCAGTAATACGTGTAAGACTTTACTCATAGATAGAAACGACTATGTAGTTGTATTTACTAGGTGGCAAGCAAATGAAAGAGTAATTCCAATTTTCTCGCATTACTTATGATGTAATTCCTTATTGTATTAATTATTCCTATTATTATGAATGAAATGTTTTGAATTGGTTTATGTCAAAAAAAAGAGGAGAAGAGGTCATATTAATTTGGAATTTGGATGGAAAGTAAGTAAAATCAAGATTTTTTTTTTATTTAATTGGTTAAAACATTATTTATCAAAAAAAAAATGTGACAGCTTCAGGAAAATTTCACACATCTTAATTTTTAGGCTAAATTGCAGTTTTAGCCCTCAAGTTTCACAATTGTACAATTTTGGCCCTTCAAGTTTTAAATGTGCGATATTAACCATCCATGTTTTTAATCATGCAATTTCATAACCCTTGGCCTTAACTATCTTGACTAAATATTTAAAAGGTGTTTTTTTTAAAAGGTTTTAGCATTATTATTTTTTGTCAAAAAATAAAAAGGAGATACAAAGTCTTACTATAGCAATGAAATATTAGAGTTTTTATAATTAAAATTGTCACACTAAAATGCTAAGAAAGACAACCAAATATAAGAACAAGGAAAACGAAGCTTTAAAAATGATTGAAGGAGGCGAGCAATATAGGCATATGAGGATTTATGGAGAAGAACTTATGAGAAGTAATTCTAGAGGCACAATTATATTGGTTAAATTTGCCCATTTGAAAATCGAGGAACAACATTGCACAATTAAAAAAACGTGGGCATTAAATCGCACATTTGAAATCCGAGGGGCCAAAATTGCACAATTGAGAAACTTGGAAGGACAAAACTACAATTTAGCCTAATCTTTAATACTATAATTTGACAACAATTAGAAAACTTATTTCTATACCCATGTAATTTTAAGAGCATCTCCCATATCTTCTTGAATCTTGATTTGATCATAAATGACTCGACATTCTAAAAGGAGCAAATGAACACCGCAACAATACGGGAAATCAACAAACGCCGCACAAGACGACAAACAACACAAATATCGCATAAAAAATAACACAACGTCGTACAAGACGACGAACAAAAATAATTTTTATGAAGTAATTTAAAAAAGGATTTTTATGAAGTAATTTAAAATAGCTTATTATTTTAGAATTTCATACAAAAAAGTGTAATAACAATGATGAAATTTTCAAATTGAGTTTTTATGAGAATTTGTAACAAACATAACTCATTTATAATTTGTTATTTATTAATTATATCAATATTAATATTTAAAATTTATTTTTTTAATTGAATTTTATTCGTGTTTGACACGGGTCTGGATACTAGTTCCTATTATTATGACTGAAATGTTTTGAATTGGTTTATGTCAAAAAAAAGAAGAGAAGAGGTCATATTAATTTAGAATTTGGATGGAAAGTAAGTAAAATCAAGATAATTTTTTTTATTTAATTGGTTAAAACATTATTTAAGTAGTAGCTACGGTCAACAACCCCTTTGAACACAGTGTGCATCCACACCAGCCGTCAAAATGGTTAGTTCGTATGGACCGATCTGTTGAACTTAAAAATATTGAAGTGTTCTTCACCAATATATATATATATATATATGGAATTGCTAACTTCGACTTAAGGAAAAGTTAAGTAATATATGATCTACATATAATTATTTAGTGCACTCCTATTGTCTTCGCACCCCCCACAGGTATTCATAAGCCCCCCACATACACCCTTTGTAATTACACATGAGTCATACTTGCTAACTTCGACCAACATGGTAAAAGTTAGCAGCCTATATATATATATATATAGAAGTGTTCACTTTTAATATACTTTTGACCTCGTGAGTTTAGTTTAGTTGGTAGAAATATTGTATGAAATATGAGGAATTAGGAATCAAAGTTCAAACTTGTTATGTCCACTTACTTATCTTTAAGCCAAGGGTGAAATTTTAGCTATTAGACTATCTGATCAGAAAAAAATTTCTTATTTTATTTGATTAACCAATCTATTGATTAGAACTTTTTTTAGGGTAAAAAGACAAAATTGTAACTAATTAAAAACTATCACACACAAAGTGAAGCGACCTAAATTCCTATTCCAATTATAAACGTCTGACCTAATGAATTTTAGTATTTTTTATTAGTTGAATTAAGACTACAAGATTTATTAATAAAAATCAACTTTTCAAAATAAATAAATAGATATACCAAATTCAAATCTCAATTCCTATATATTATATGAGATATCATTGTCAACTTAATTAAACTCTTAGGAACAAATCATACTACTATTACCATTATTGATTAAGAAAATATATTAGTATTGTCAATCCATAATGTCCCACGTGATACAGGATAAATAAATTATGCAATGTTCAGACGATTAATCATAGAGATGAAAGCTGGACTTCAAGGGCTGACTAATAAATGTCACACAATGTTTGTGCCATATATACTCTTATTATAATTTTATAATAGTAGAAAGATCTTATATAATCATGCATGTACTTAAAAAAAATTGATATTAAGATTTAAGAATCAATCCAGATGTAATTGACGGCGATGTCTATATATCGTGCAGACGTGGAGTACAAGGCACCACATTTTCTTTGTGCATGAAAAATGCTTTCCCAACCTTGTTTCTATTTTTCGTTTTTAGTAGTTCACCGAACCCATTCTTATATTCATTTTTCTTTTTGGACGTGTTTCTTGTTTCTTCTTTCACATCTTTAGTCTTTTTTTCATCACGACCAATAAAATGAGTATTATATTATCAAGAACGTTTGAATATATTTTTCACTAGTGATGTTCACAAGTTTGAATTCAAATTTCTTTTATCTTATTTTCTTCTTTTAACTAAAAATTTCGTTTATTTTTCGTTTATCTTGAGGTTGATAGTATCTTCGATGGAATCAAGTATGTTTCGTGGAAGTGGTTCTTGGCTTTAAAGGGAAAGACTCCGTGTTTATTGTATGAATAAAATACCAATCCGTTGAATTGTTTGCTTAGATAATTTTTTTTGGCGGGTGTGCCGGTTTTAGTCTTTTCCTTGTGCTTTGCCGCTTTTGGCTTGTGTATCCTCTTTGGGGCGGAGTACTACTTTGTTTCCCGTTTCATTATATTTATAATTTGCCATTTCAAAAAAAAAAAAAAACGAGTTTAAATTATGTCCTCTCTAAATGTATTTTGATATCTACCAACTGAATTTACACATATAGGAACATTTAGTTATCAACAAGGCCTATTCAACAATTTGGAGATTTGACTCAAATTTTATAACATCCACTCTTAATAAAAAATGAAATATTTTTAAAAAGATCAATCCTTGTTTGAATATTATATATAACAAATTAACATAAAAAAATTGGTCATTTTCTTTTTCTGGTACAAAAAAAATCATTCTTATAACTACGATAAAAAATATTCATATTCATATTGTAGTCAATAACGGCACAAGTTATAGTGCATAAACAATATGTTTATGCACCGTGCATAAATACCTTAGTTTGCTTAATGCACCCTTCAAATTTTTAGCGCACCTCCCAAATTTCTAGCGCACCTCCAAATTGTTTAGCGCACCCCTCAAATTTTTCTGGTAAAAAAAAAATCATTCTTATAACTAAGATAAAAAATATTCATATTCATATTGTAGTCAATAACGACACAAGTTATAGTGCATAAGTCATATGTTTATGCACCGTGCATAAATACCTTAGATTGCTTAGTGCACCCCTCAAATTTTTAGCGCACCTCCCAAATTTCTAGCGCACCCCCAAATTGTTTAGCGCACCCCTCAAATTCTTAGGAGGTGTAATAGAAATTTGAGGGGTGCGCTAAGTAATCTGAGAGGTGTATTAAGCAATTTAGGGATAAAATAAGCAATTTTCATTACTTATGCACGGTGCATAAGGAAAAAACATATGCACTATAACTACTCCCGTCAATAAGAAGAAAAATATATTTTAGCTTTAAAAAAAATCCTCTATTATCAAAAAATAAAAAAAGTTTCTTCTAGCATGTTTTGAACAGATTTTTTTTTTTTTAAAACTCGGAATTGAAGGCTAACTCCATTGATTAGGAAAAACCAGACATTGGTAGGGCTTGGTTATTAATAATATGGGTAATGGGTAATCACCAATAATATGGGTCGGTCGGAATTGTGTAACTTTTTCTTTCAAAATTTTGATCTAGAGTGATGGTGGTGCGATGAGTGGTAAATGACCCTCCGTATCACCTTACTTCTGGATAGAGGTGGAAATACGTTAGGCTAGGCTGAGTTAGGTTTTGTCAAGTCTGATTTTGGCCTGTCAAAATTTTAAAGGCCTAAGTCTAAGTTGTAGCTTACTATAGGCTTGATTTTTAAGTCTGCGGAGCCTGGCCTGACCTGTTAGCCTATTTAAAAGCCTATTTCGTGTGAATTTTTTTAAATAAATAATCATATTTATATTTAAATAGACTAATCAACTAATTCACCAATAAGATTAAAATACCTTTTGATATTTCACATAATACTTTAGATAATTTAACTATATAATTATCATACTTCAATAATTTATAGTAATATATTTATATATACAAAAAAAAATTCTTGTAAAATTCGTGAAATTAAAATTTAGTTCAAAATTAAATATTTAATATTAAATAATAAAAATATTACAAATATTTATTTAAATTGGCCGGCCTAGTAGGCTTTATAGGCTTTTTCAATGATCTGTAGCCTGACCTATTTAGTTAAATAGGCTTATAAAAAAGTCTTGGCCTGGCCTATTTAAGAAAACAGCCTAACCTGGCCCGAGGCTATGTAGACTAGGCCATAGAGCCCTGTAAGCTAGCCTGGCCTATTCCCACCCCTACCTCCGAATCTCCAGCATACTATGTATGTTTTCTGTAGTGTGGGCAGCAGATTTGGTTTCTCTAACGGCGAATCTAAATTAATTCATAAAATATTAATTTAACCTTAAATTAATTCATAAAATACAAAAAAATTTAGACTGAGCTCGGGCAAACGAGCACTAACCCTGGCAGCCCATATACTGCCTACGCCCATGACCATGACATTACTCATATTTCTATATGAAGGTACATAACATGTGCTGTGCTAATATGTTAACTTTCTTCATGACATATGATTATCAGATTATGTACCTTCTAATGTATATTTTCTCATGAAGCTTAAAGCTATACAAAGTAGCTAATATAGTCAAAATTAATGTGCAAACATGAATACACATAGCACAGAAGAGGGGTCCTCTTCTTGCAACATGCACCATGCTTAGAGACATAATGTTACTGCAGATCCCATAACTGCCTACAAAATGTATTTATTATTCTTAGTTATTGATGATATATCAAAAACAAAATTTAAGATATATCAAATGTCAATAGAAATTAGAAAGCCACACACACATTAGCGGAAGAACAAAAGTTGGAACCTCACTCATAACAGTCCATCTAACAATTTCGATATTTTATCAATTTAGCTAGAATTTATAGATGATGTATCAATTTAATTATATAAACAATTAAAGTTGATTTCTTGTCGTTGGTTGTGGATCCACAGCCATTAAGGACTGTGGTACAACTTTGATAGTAGCTCTTTTTGACTAAAACTTTGATAGATGTATCACATGGATATTATTATTTCCATTTATATCGATATAGTATATTTCCTTTCTAAGAAATATTTAATTTAATTAGTTTCCTTATTTCCTTGTACTTCGTGGGCTATATATACCTTATTCTATTTTATTATGTATAAGTACAAAATCAATAAATAATATAGAATAATTCTTAGGTATCCATCTAAAGTGGCATTAATTGTTAATTTTTTTTTAAAATATTTTTATGTTAACTACTACTTTTTAATATTTACAAATATATCATTCGCATAAATATTACTCTTATTTAAGGAACTTTTTTGGATATGATAATTGTAGTACCCGGCGCAAAAAATATACAGATATGCAATGATGAAATGCAATGCACAAATGTAAACAATGAAGCCGCCACCATATTTTATTTATCCCGTGGGGGGAAAGGAAAATAATGATAAAACCTTAAAGATCGGGTTCGGGAGTTGGTTACATGAGGGGAAGACGTTAACACCCCCTCATATCCGTTGTACTCAACGGGAACCATTTGAGGAATTTTGGTTTGCATAAACATAGATAACCGTATAAAAAGAAATAAATTACCGCATACTGAACAAAAGAGGGAAAAAAGAGTTTTTTATTATTTGGCTTGACGAGAGAAGCTCTCGCTCCTACGTATCCCCCAATTACAATGAGGAAGTCAAAGCTCACGTAGTTCTTCCTGAAAAAAAGGTTTTGTTTGTTGGTTGTTTTTAGTGAACGATGCTTAGGTCGCATTCCACTGATACAACAGTATGCTTGTATGCTCAACTGAGGCTTAAGCGTTTGTCTGTAGCAGGGGAATGGATAAAGCGTCATCCGTTTAAGAAAACATGTTAAAAAGATTTTTGACTGCACAAGGGTAGTTGAAAAAGAGTTGACTGCACGGAGGCAGGAAAAAGAATTTGAAGTGGGTTGAGTTGTTTTTAGAGTTTTTGAGAAATGTTCAGTGAATGGGGATTGCACGCCACCACCAGATGTACATCAGGGGTCGGGCTCATCCGGGCCGAGAAAGATGTACGTCAGACTCCCCCTTTTTCACTTTAATTAATTAATTTTTAAAATAAATCCATTGATTAAGATGAGAATAGTACACTGTCACGAGATGTACGTCAGAGACTGTACTATTCGGGCCGAGAAAGACGTACGTCAGACTCCCCATTTTTCACCTTAATTAATTTTTAAATAAATATTCATTGATTAAGATGAGAATAGTACACCATCACGAGATGTACGTCAGAGACTGTACTATTCAGGCCGAGAAAGACGTACGTCAGACTCCCCCTTTTTCACCTTAATTAACGAATCTTTATTTATTTTTAGTTATCTTTGAAAAAGAAAGAGAAAAACCAATCCAGAGAAAAAGGATAGAAGAATACCTGATGAAATAACAGATGCATATGAATATGAAATGCACGAGATATAATAATAAGCATAAATAATAGAATATGATGGTATAATCAATTAAATATGCAAATCATTAATTAAACGGGCATGAAACAATTATCAACTCATAGCATAAGTCTTAATCGGACGCTAAAAGAATTTATCGAACGATAAATAAATTTATCGAACGGTAAATAAATTTATCGAACGGTAAATAAATTTAACGAACATTAAATAAATTTATCGAATAATAAATAAATTTAATGAACATTAAATTTATTATCGAACGATAAATAAATTTATCGCGCGATAAATAATTTAAACGTGAAAGGGGAGGTGCAGCAAAAAGAATGAGTGCAGCAAGCAGCAATAACAAAAAAAACAATAAAAACTGAAACTGGGCCCAAAATGTTAGGCCCAAGTCCAATTAAAATAAAATAATAAAAAAAACGAAACGGGCCGGATCCGGGTCAAACCAAACCTGGTCCGACCCAACTCACCCAGCCGGGGGGTGCGTACAGAAAAAAAAAGGGGCGCGCGGAGAAGAAGACCTGAGCCACTCAGGACGCGCCACGTGGCGCTGTCTTCTTCTCCATTCACAGCAAAAACAGAACAGCGACGGGAATGGAGGAGGGGCGGCCGGTGCCATCGCCGACGCTCCTCAGGTGAGATTCCGGCAACCAAAATCAACAAATCATATACCAATAAACTCGAAATTAAACATAGATTACAGATCCAAGACTATATTCATCAATAAAAGCCATAATATCGCAAAAAAAACGCTCGAAACCAATGGGTTCAAAAATGGGAAAACGCGATTCCGGCGAGTTTCAATGAAAACAAGATGAATGGAAACGTTCAGATGGGTCTCAGAATCATGATTCCTTTGCCCTTTACCTGCGTTGTTACACGGTTTGGCCGGATTTGAACGATTTGATTTGGCCGGAACTTCAAGCTCGCGATTCACTGCTTTCCGGTCGTTTTTTGGCGAAACCGGTGGTAGATTCGTGTTCAGGGAGGTCCGAATTTTAAGAATTGACTATTTGATTGTTGATTTTGGATGGTTTTTGGGTGATCGGAAGTTGGCCGAAAAATGGAATTCCGGCGGTGGCGCGCCGGAATTGTTGGTGGAGGAAGGAGGAGTGTGTTTTCTGATTTTTTTGATTTTTTGGGAAATGTGATAAATTATTGTTAATGATTGAGTGATGTGAGGTGTGTATTTATAGAGGTAGGATTAGGTGAGTGGTATTTGTGTAATAAAATGTAATTTTGGGTTAATGGGAAAATTAATGGAAAAATAGTGATGAAAATGATTATGAGGTGGAGATGATGAGGTGTCGCAATGTGATTGGTCAAAAGCAAAGAATTTTTTTATAAAGTGGTAAAAATTGTAAAAATCAATAAGAAAAATGAATAAAAATGTAGAAAAATATAAAAATGAAATATAAACTTAAATAAAGATGATAAAACTATTTTTGATTATTTTTCGTATAAAAAGATAAATTGCGACAATTAAAAGAAATAAAGAAAAATGAATAAATTGTAAGCACATAATTACTATTTTTGACATTTCTCATAAAAATAAGAAATAATTTTTAAATAAAATGTTTATTTTAAAAAGTGCAAAATTAGGGTATTACAATAATGGAGCCTCCGTTTTTTTTATTATAACAATAAGAATGGGGTCAATTTTTTATTTTGTTGCTTTATAACTCAATTTTTTGGTATGAATATTTTACCTTTAAATTATACTACGTATTTATTTATTTACTATATCAATATAATTTTTAAAATGTGTATAAACTTTATTTTAATATTGTTAATTTTTAATGATTGATAATATTTTATAGAGTTAGTTACGCTTCTCTTATTTAAAAAATTATTATATTTTATTTTTTGTCTTATAAAAAATATCATGCTTTCATTCCTACAAAAATTGTTTTAGCTCGTGATGTTTATTTTTTAATTACGCATGTTTAGAACATTATAATAAGTTCTTTCAAGTATTAAGAGTTCAAAAAACTACTTGGTCAAGTTGAGTCTTAATAGTCATTTCATAAGAACTATATTTTCTTAGTGAGTTATTGCAACTAGTTGAAATTGAACCGTTAAATTGTCGAAATTCAAATTTCTTAGTGTTTCTCATTCTAGTTAGTTGAAATTTAATTGAGAAAATTTGATTTTCAGTCAATATAGAATTAGTGGAGACTTAACAATCCTCTATTAGGAACTAAGTTTCTTACAGTTGTCATTTCAATTAAGTATTAGTCAAAATTTGAGTGATTGTCAAAATTTGAATTCATAAGTATTTTATCATTTTAATTAGGTGATATTTCAATTAGGTCTTGGAATCCCTTAATCAATGAGATCAAATAACTATAGTGTATTCTTTTGACCAAGCAAAACTAAGACTGTAAATAATGACTAATAATTCAACTTTAAGATTAACGGTTATGCCACAAAATCTCGAGAAACTATAAAGTCATCCATCAATATTGTTACGAATGATTCCACCATAACTAGATCTACCATGATTACCTAAAGAACTCCCATCAACATTAAGCTTATAAATTGTAGACGAAGACGTTTGAATTGCCAAAATTGGCTAGCCATTAAAGCCAATTGGCCAAATTAAAAAAATAAAATAGAAATTTAGGGGTTGAACTTTAAAATTATAGCCCAAATTTTATAAGGGCTTTTAAAAATATTTGTACAAAAATAAAATAAAACAAAATTTACCTTAAAATAGTTGAGCTATGGACCATAGACTAAAAATGTCACACAACTTGCCACTAAGACAATATTTGAATTCACTAATTTGTTTTGTTTAGTATTATTACATTTTGTTTTTTTTGACAAAGTTTAGTATTATTATATTAAACGAAAACGATCCTAACAAAAAGAATAAAAAAAACAAAAATCCATCTTCACTATCCTGCCGTCACTCCACCTAAACTATATTTCTGGCTTCCATTTACTTCAAAAATATCACTTTTAATCTTTGATTTTCTTCAGAAATATCACCCCTCTATAAAATTATGGTATCACTCCTACTACTTCACACAACTAAATAATGCATTTTCTTCTATTAAAAATCATATCGGGGCAAAATGGAGTTTGGGGAAGCATCTATTACGTCACTCTTCTTTTCCAACAAGGAAAACAAATAGTTACTTAGCTAACATGAATTAGATAAAACAAAGGCAGTAATAAATTAGTGAAAGAAAAGTTTCTATCACAAAAAATCTAAAAACTAACCTTTAAGGATAAACTTAAGTACAAACAAGATGTTATTTTAGTTGGTGATCTAGTGGTGATTGACGTTGAACTTTGTAACCAGCTACTGAATTTGGGAGAGAACTGGAGTGCCAAAATTCACCTAAAATTCAGACTACTAAGAGCTCATTCTTTTAGAAACCAGAGATAAAAATAATTAGGGTCTTGTTAACTAGTGTCATTGGGGCACTAGTTAAGGTTACCAAAAAAGGTAATACTTACATTAAAAATAGAGTTTAAATGTTTTAAAAAAGTACAATGCACAAATTCCAAAAAACTTCTTATCATTTTTGCTTCATAAACCTAGGGATGTCAATTTGTATCTGATAACGGATTATCTGTGGGAATTACCTATACAGAGATATGAAGTCGCAAATATTTTTCCCTGCGGGGACGGGGATGGAGGGAGAAATTCCCCCGTGGATAATTTGAGGCGGAGAATAGGGAAGGTCCCTCCGCAACCGCGGATTCCCCGACCCCGACTATATTATTTAAATTATATATATAATATATAATTATATAACTTTATATGTTTTTTAAACAAAAAATAATAATTACTACGTTATAAAGATTATGATTATGTATGATGGCAACAAGTTCAATTGCATATTTATTTTTTTTAATAAAAAAATATATTAGAAAGTGCATTTACAATTTTTTTCGTTATTGATGCAAAATGTACTTTTATTTTTAAAAAATGAAAGATACAAATTATGTATATTTTTTAGAAAAAAAAGAAAGAAAAAACAAAATATTAGTGACATGCTTTTGATTAAAATGTATAACAATTTTGTTAATTTTTTATGTTCGTGGAGCTCTATGAATACTGTTGAGATCTGTAGGGATGAGGATAGAGGAAAAAATATGGGGATAAGACAAGACGTAGTAAAGTATCCTCCGCTTAATCCCTGTCCCGTTGACATCCCTACATAAATCATTGCCCTTATTATGACAATGTTTATCATTTTCCAAATAATTAATTAAGTACAAACAACTATTATTATGGTTAAAAGAGAAATGAATCCAAACTAACTCAACACAATATCTAGTTTTAATGCTAAACGTATTAAGGAAAAGTAATAGTTATACCCATTGATCAAAATTAAAGAAAATAGATGCATGAAAGCTGCACAAAACAAGAGATAACGATGAGCTTTAGTTAATTGTTAGATAGACGGTATTTAGTTTAACTATTTCCCAATTTGCCCATATGAATAGTTGCAAAAAGGACAATCCAAAAGCAATTAACTACAAATGAAAACAAGAAATGATGCAGTCATATATGAAACTAGAGGAGAGGTTGATAAGCATATGCCGTGATATTCGGGAATCGTGAATGAAAAAATTGATGGAATTTGAGGCGCGAACGCCGGCGGCAACAACAGGATGGCAGCAGCAGGATGACAGGACGATTGAAAGAAGAGTATCCTGAGTTTATGATTTGAAGAGAGAAGATCGAAAGATGGAAGACAAATCCTAAGTTACATAAATTTTCCAAGTGTGCTAAGTTACATAAAAGAAAATAATTGTTTGTCACATTTTTTTTTTTAATTTTACTGAAGATTTATTTTCAATTAATTATTTTCACCATCCTGAAGAAAAGGTAAGACATTAATGTGGTTTACTAAATTTTATTGTTTGCAAATAAGAGATAATCTAATTACCTCTATCATAATAGCTTTAAGTTCAACCGCGGTCTTTCCGATGAGTTGAGAGCAATCACAGTCCTATAATAGGAATTTAGACTTATGTGTATCATAACGAACTTCAACTTCAACCCTATATCTATGAAAGAGAAAAAAAAAAAAGAATAATTTTAAAAAGATTGGGTTAAAGTTAAACATTTATAAAAGATGGGAAAAAGTTGAAATCATTAGCATAACTTCAAAAACGATATTTACCTTACATTTGTGACAGAGGAAACATGACCCACCCCACATTTGTAAGGTGCAACATCTGTTACAATTCCTTTTAAACATGAGGGTAACACTCAAGAGTCGTAGCACCAACCGTAATGTGAAATGCAAACATGGTGAGGGGTTGCTATAGTGGTAACAATTTCATCCTGTTTGTAAAAAGAATTCAAATTGAATATTATTAAAACATAAGTTAATAAGTTTGTCTACTTTATATGTTGTATTATTTGTACAAAAGTAAAAAGGTAAAATACCTCAGGAAGAAATTGTAATTCAGCAAGATGGGTTGGTGGTGCAAGGTATGTGTAGTGGCTGCCTGTAGAATACTGCGAAGCCTGAGAATTTAGTTGTGATAGGACATTTCCAGAAGGATTGATCAATGCAGATTGAGTTTGTGCAACAAAGTCTTCAGGTAAACTGCAAGTACATACCATATTATAAATTCAGGGTTGTTAACCTGTTAATGAAATACTGGTAAATGCATAACAACATAATTATAGTTATGAAATCAGCGTTATTAACCTCTTAATGAAGTCCTTGGTTTCTGGTAATTCAGGGTCCAACATTAGCTTAGTTCCACTCCAAGCATTTGACACACATAAATCATATTGACCTATAACATAATGTTAGTTTTCATAAGTAATCATTTGAGAAAGATAAAGTTGCACAATCAATAAAGGGAGTATAAAAGGCTTTTAACCTTGAGGTAGTTTGATTTGGGTATGTTTAATGATAACAATGCATGGCTAGCTGTAAACCTCCGGTGTCATTGTAATGTTTGGCAAAGGTCTTTCCATATTCTCCCCACAAAGTAACGGTTAAAACATTCATACTATGATGAAATTGCACAATATTAGTGATTCAATAACATATATAATATTATCATCTAATACTTAGAATCATTATTTATCGACACTTACTCTGCATCAGCTAAAGTGAAAGTTGTCGGAATCTTCTTTCCCATTGAATTATGTTTTTCAGGAGCAACTTCATGTACAACACCTATAATGTCTGTAACATTACAGACAGAAAAATAGGTTATTATTCATGAAATTATAGTAAAAAAAGGTGTATCGAAAAATTATCATAAAGGTTTATTAAGTACCAACTAATAGATCAGAACGATAGTTTCCACTTTTGATTTCTGAAAAAGGTTTGAAGTTAAGGTTGTATTTAGGAAGATCATTGATTTTAGTTGGAATGACATCTGTAGCTCCTTTACCACCAACAAATACAAGCTTAAAAGGATGATCACAAAGCTTAACACCAAAGTCATTAGACTGAACCCGGAAATTCTTCATGATGTAAGTATTTCCCTCTATAATTTTGGTCCCCACTCAGGACATAGCTCATTTGGGACATAAACTTGAATATTGTCTCCTTATAAGATATAAAATGCAAAATTTATATTTATAGTTGAAAGTACAAAATGTTGACAAACATAAAAGATGTATAAAATGTAGTTATCACCTGTTTGTCAAGAATTAGGAACTCAATATATTCATTTTTCACAAGTCCTGTTTTCCATATGTCTTCAAGTCTCACACCAAATTTCCAAATTTCTTTTCCATCATCAATGTCCTTGATGAAATCAACAGGCCTTGCCATGGTGAACTTGTAAACCAAAATACATCATCGCACAAATATTATAACATTAATTCTAGAAAATTCAAAAGGTTGTTCTTTCAATAATGTAACTAAAAGCGTAAAGGAAATCAATTGTAAACATGTAGTGGACTTTGAATGATAAAAAAAGGTTATACACTTTAGATCTCATGACAATGGTTTTATGTGTGTCTTTAAAACAACCGATACAACAAAAACACTTTGATTTACATAAAAAAGTTACACACTTTTGAACATGTAACCATATATAATTTTTTATCTTTCATTTATCTAAAGATCTCAAGACTTCCTTTTATGCGTGTCTTTAAAACATAAACTACTACAAATACATTAAACATGTTGGCAACTTTGAATCATCCAAAATGTTATAAACTTAAGATTTCATCACTTTATGATTTTGATGTGTCTCTTTAACAAATGAAGTACAACAAAGAAGTTATCCTGTTATAGGATGCAGTAAGAACGTTGTATGAAACATGAACAAATATGGGTTATAAATCATAAAGACTACAATGAAAAATTCTTACCTCCTAAACAAAAATTGGAGCAATAGAATGAGAGTAAACTGATAAATCTACAAGGAAAATCAATGTTAAACGCGTCAATAAATCACTAAGTTTTGAAAAACATTAACAAAATGTTATTGAAACAGGTTGAAAGTTTAACCTGGAGTGTAGCTTTCTCTCTCTGATGAACAATGAAGAAATGAACAAAATGTATGAAGTAGGACAACAACATAAAGGTGAGTTGAAATTTGGTATGGGAAACCATTGGATATTAGATTGTATCAAGGTGGATAATATGGTGCTTCAACAAATGTAGTGCAAACTGAAGGGTTATTGCTATTAACCATCATTGAAAGCGATTTTTAGGATTATAAAATGAATAAAGGACAACTGAAATATGTGAAATTACTTGCTTTGCCCAAATTATGCTTATGTGGCGAATTTAGAAATAAGGGTATAAGGGAGTTATCATATGTATCTTGGTTATATATATATATATATATATATGATTAAAAAATCTCATATATATGCAATTGACAAATCACTGACAGAAAATCATAGCATAGCAGTAGCAGTGTAACACTACTAGTAGATTAGAAAAGCATAGCACTACTGGTACATTATCAATCAATTCAAATAAATTCTCCAAAAGAAAATAAAATAAGTTCAAATTGTCCAAAAGAAATCATCTCAATCGACGTTCACATATTCCACTGTGTTGGATGCTTGTTTACTTCTATGAATTCCATCATCTTTATCATTATTAATGACTTCATCAAGTTCTACAAAATAAAAAAATTGGTTGTAAAAAATAAATATATTAACTATTTAGTTAATTAAACATTTGAAATATGACAAAACTTTAATAAGCATACCCTCTTCAATTGCCTAAAACCCATATAATCAACTACGTGCGCACAAGAGACCTTGAACCGATTCATCTTTCATTGAACTTCTATACTTATTCAGAACGCGAGAGCCAATACTATGAAGGTGTGAAAAGCACAAGAAGGGGGGTTGAATTTTGTTTTGGGTATTTTGAAAATTTCTTCTAAGAGCAACTCCATCGGTATACTTTTTGGTTCGTCCGCCACCGTGTAAAGATAATTATCAACTTTTTCAAGTTTCTTTCCATTGAAGTCTGCCAGCTGGTATCTCTCGTTGCTTCACCAAGCAATGTTCCTGAGCAAAATAATCTGACACAATGTGTATAATAATAATAATATATTATAGTTTTGAGATAGAGGTGGAGCTTATAGCAAATAATAATATTAATAATATATTGAAATTGTGGGACCTAATATGAGTATTTTAGAGTTGTATTGATGGAGTAAAAAATGAGTGAGTTATTTTAAGATGACGTGGCTCTAATGGGACCCACAAAATACCATTGATGTGGTTCACCAATGGAGATGCTCTAAGTTCTAAAGACTTATCAGAAGCTGCAGCGGATAATCAAACACAATCACGAAAATGAAACGAAAACAGAGTGAGAGTAAGAGAGAGACACAAGCAAGAGACTAGAAAGAGACTTCCTCATGCTCCAGCTCACAAGTAAAAGACTTCTTACACAAAACAAATGTAAAAGAGTAAAGATGAACACTTGATGTAAACTCAAGAGTTCATAGAAAGTTACAACACAAATGACAAGCCTCTAACACTTGATTCCTAAAAAAATAGAAAACAAAGTGTAGAAAGCAAAGCAGAAAAGTTTAGAAGATCAGTGCTTTGTAGTCTTGTAAAAAATAGAGTATCCATTGTAATCTCTCGTATGTGCGTAAGTCAATCTTCAAATGCAGCTCTCTATTTATATAAGTAGAGGAAAATAGAGACGTTTGAAGATAATGACCGTTGCAGAGGTCATTTTCAAGCTAGTTGTGAAAGGACGATAGTGATCGACGATTTGTGTATCAATAAATATTTTATAACTGCAAGTGCACAGTTTCGTCGTTGAGTTTTAAAAGATATCGAACCACAGAGACCAACAATCGAACTACCGTATTTCTGTCGTTATGGTGTAAATCTAAGGCTAATAGATGTTTAGGGTTGATTGGAATTTTAGAAGAAAATTAAAATTAAGAGTTAAATTAATTAAAGCGGGATATCGGTATGTAGCTTAATCGACCTTCGGGAATTTAATAAATTAATAGCGCGCGGAAAAGGGTTTATCTTTCAGAAGAACTTTCTCAATTTAAAGGTCTAAACCTCACACTCTCGTTTTGTTGATAAAGACCATACTTTCTAAGCTAGGAGTTTTACTGTAACTTTTATACCACCTTAGCTTCGAAAGTATATTTTGAAAATCAATTAGTTCTAATTAATCCTAACGTGGCTCTCGCTCGTTCAAAGATTAATATCAAATTCCTACTATCTAGTTAAAACCTCAAACTCTCGCTCTAGAAACCTGAAAATAGAAATTGCTGGAAACTTGAAATAAAGCTGCTGGAATTAATCGGAATAATATTCTTGACAGGAAAGTGAAAACAGAACTGAAAACGAATTCCCGGTGTGGAAATACCGTTACAGTTACTGTAACAAGAAATAAAAACTGACTGAAATAAAGAAAAGTAAGGCGTGAAGAATTCTGAAATTGAGCTTCCTATTTATAGAGGATTTTTTGCTGCTCCGATCCACAAAAGTAGGAATGGATATGTTTCATTTGATCTCATCCCTTTGGCCGTACGATTAGGAAAAGCTGTTGATCAGACGCGTACTTGCTCCCCACGTTGCGTAAAAATCAGTTACTGGGCTTTCACAATTGGTGGCGCTCGCCACCCATTCTGTGGCGCTCGCCACCTTGGGCGCGCATTTGGTGGCGCTCGCCACCCTTCCTGTGGCGCTCGCCACTGAGCAGATTTGGGCAAATGCCCATTTTTGCTGGGCTCCTTTGTGGGCTGCGCGAATTTGGGCTTTGCACCCCCTTTTTGCTCCGTTTTTGATACTTTTTGCTCAATTCTCTTCTCCGACCTATTTTATTCGACAAAACTAAAAACAAATCAAATACAAACATAAAACGACATAAACGAAATAAAAACATATGCAAATGCAACTAAAATTCACCTAAACTAAGCTAAAAATACGATATGATTTTGTGTCATCAAATTCCCCCACACTTGAACCATTGCTTGTCCTCAAGCATAAAAGAATAGTGAATCGCAAAGCATAAGTAAAAACACATGACACGATCATCCTACTCGTACGTGGTTGCCGGCTAAGCCATGAAAATCAGGTAACAGTGCAAATAACAAGAACACCGTGATGACACAAGAGATTCCCATTATATGAAAACATACCTGAAGCATTTCCTCTTGACTCTACCTCTCACCTAAGTTTCATTCCCCCTTTTCATTCTAGCGCAATCACATTAAGCCCGTTATCTTGTACACGCCCATGGTGGGAGACCTGTTAGTGATTATGATCATCATATAGCGAGGGGTGCTGATAACATAAGTTTGGTAACCCCTATTTGCTTTGCCCACTTCGCAGTTGCGGGGGATCGGATCGTAACCCGCCCTACCAAGTTCAGAATCAGACACCTCTGAACCAACTACTAATGAGTTTCTATACTATGGTATTTTTTTCCTTCTCATGTTTCAACATTTGCTGAATTTTCATCAATTATTCCAAGGAATCAACCAATAGTATTCATAACATTTATAATCAAAATCATTCACTTATATTCTTCGGTTTCCCACTTAGTTTGTGCCTTGAGATGGTGCCGACTGCTAGATAAACTACTAAGGGTTCATTAAAACTCAAGTTCAAGACTTTGTCAAAACTAGTACTCAAATCAGTTTTACACACTTCAGGGAATCTAAGGTGTTAAAACGGTATTGATTTTATTTGACCGTTACCTAAATTCCACAACATAGCCTAGATAGTGCAAACAACCTATATACTTTTAAACAATCAATATCAATCATCAGAACTCAATACTTTTGCTTTTCACAAGAAAATTTTTGGTATGGCTCAAGAAATGGGAAAATCAGACAATAACAAGACCAACACGCAAAATCAACTCAATCTAAGTGAACTAACCTAAGGTTTTATTATGCATGCAAAACTAAATGACTGAAAAATAAAGGAAAGCGATAAAGCTTCCTCCCCCACACTTAAATCGAGCATTGTCCCCAATGCAACGACTAAAGGTGAGATTGGAAGGTTACAACCTGAGAGAAAACCTACTGGCGGCCCGGGCCGCGCCTCCTCGTGCGCCTCTCATGTGGTGGAGGTCCTGCACCTAGCTGCTGGAAATAGTCATCAAAATCATCCATGCGTAAGGACATATCCGCCATGCCATCAATCAAGCCACGCTGGTCGCTCTGAAACCGCTGCATCATGCTCATCATCTCTGTCTGACGAGTCTGGATGTCCTGGATATGCTGGTCCCTCTGGGCATCTAAGGTGTAGTGCTGCCTCATCTCAGCTAAAACAGTATCAAGCGTGGCTGTGCCACTATCATGGGCAGCTCCAGAAGTAGTACCTGCAAAATGACCAGAAGAAGTGTGTGTGCTGTGTGCATTAGTTCCCGGAGCCTCGTGGTCCTCCTCCTCAGATCCGTCACTCTCTCCCTCATCAGAAGGGGCATTGGGTACATTCCAATCTCGGGGAATGGGAGGGTCGGGGAGAAAACGGTAATTGGCTATCGAGCGCACATTGAAGCGCGCGGGGTCAGGGAGGATGATATCGGGGCAGGCTTTGTTATCTATCATGAGAATGTATTTTCCATCAGCCCGCTGCTTTACTAGCCGCATGTTTCGTACCATGTCTAAATCAATGGTACGAGAGTCAAGTGGGGTAAGGGTGGAAAGTTGCGCCCCGTGGTTTAGCAAGCGTGTTAAGGTTGTGATCAGACCACCAAAAACAATTGCCCCTTTGGACTTAACCATTGAAAACATCTGATACATCATAAAGCGGGCAGTATGGACCTTTTCTTTTGAGACGCTGTATGTGAACAACAAAAATAGCTCTTTTTCATTGACCTTGTTAGAACCGAGACGGCCAAAAACAGTGCAAGCCAAAAGATGGCGAAAGTAGCGAATGGCGGGGTTTTGGATCAATGACGCTCTGTTACCCTCAAAACTACTTGTTTCCTTTTCGGTTAATCCCCACCAAAGTTTCTTCACGGCATCTGACCACCCCACTTGAGTAGGCAGCTCATCTTTCACTCCCTCACCGTGTGGTAAGTGCAACAACTCGGCTACCTCGTCGTAGCTAAGGTTGTAGTCAACACTAAATAGACGGAACCTCACACGGTCGGGGGTGGGGTTTAGTTCTAGAGAGCTAAGAAATTCCACGGTAAGTTGGACATGAACGGGGTCTTTAAAAGAAAGCAAGAAATCAAGCTTAAATGGTCGAACTAAATGGCGCACACTATCCGATAATCCTAAAGTCTCGAGACAAAAGTCATCGGCCACCTCGTTGGTTCGTATTCCTTTCGGCGGAGGAGTCGGTAGAGCTTAGCTTGGTCTCCATCTCGGAAGTTGATTGCATACTCCCCTTGTTGTGCCATGAACTTGACTTACCTTAGCTTGAAAGACTAGAAGAAATGAAGGAAAGAAAAGCCTCTGTAAAGTGAGAAATGTGTTGTGAAGTGAATGTGTTAAGGTGTTTGTATTTATAATGGAAAGTGGAATTGAATGTAGTGATTGTGTAGTTGAAAATTTTGATGGAACATAATGATGGTGTCTTCATTTCACAGAGAATCAATTCCTTTCCAAACCCATCAAAACAAAACCATTCAATACAAGCTTACTGTAACACGCATTCTGTACATAATTTGCCAAAATTTGTGATGCACACTTCTGTGGCGAGCGCCACTATGGTCATGGCGAGCGCCACAAGTCCAACTTTGCAGATTTGGCCTTTTTCGTCCTGTAGCGTGTTGTTGTTCATTTGTACCTATACCTGTCTAAAGGAAATTGTACAGCTTGCACACAGTTGAATTAAGTTCTAACAAGACAAAAAAATTTCACCAAATTAAATTTCTAACACAGAGCAATTATTCACAAGAAAATCCACATGAGCACACAAGAGCATAAAACAAACGGTCTCTCATCAAGAGTTTTTATTAATCAAACGAACTAAATGCAAGTAAATATAGTTATTGCTAATTTCTGAAATTCAAATCAATGTACTAATAAAGAAAATTTCCTAGGATTTATTATTTTAAAGCAAGGAAAAATAAATGAAAATCCTAGGAATGCGGTAAAATACGCCGGGACGGTCCTAGCCACTACGACGATGTTCGACTTCATTCACAACAAAGCCTAACTCATCCCAAATATTCTCTACTTGTGCGGCGGCGGTATCCAAGAAAGCATAAAATTTTGCGCGCAACTTAGTCAGCTCGGCTTCCATTGCATTAGTTTTAGCTTGCAACGCTTCGAACATAGCAACAGTCACGGTCGGTGGCCCCACTGGGTCATCAGCAGTAGGAGTAGAAAGAGCAGGAGCAGAATCAGGAGACTCACTTAGATCAGCATCAAAGAGATCAGTGTCAAGGTTTTCATAGGCTTGGGGTGAAGAAGGAGGTGTCAAGGGTGTATACTGAGGTTCTAAGTCATAGAGCCAATTCCTTCGATCATGAACACTGGTTTTCTTGTTAGGCAAGGTAAAATGGGGCACGACTTGGCGATTGATAAGGAGGTCAAACCTGTCGGGTCCTAAATTTCCTATAAGGCCACAGTTAAAGCAGAAGTTTATGTCCATGCATCGGATTCCTCCCAAGGGTTGAAGTTGGTTGAGTTGAACTCTCAGCCAACTAGTATGGGTCCCAGGCAGTCAAGGGCTATATTGTACATGTTGGTCATCATAAAGGTGGCCCCATTGACAGGGCGGAACTGTGAAGCACATAACATGATAAAAAGCTCCTCACGGGACACAGAGGTGTTGTTCTCTTCCTTTCCAAAAAGGGTGTGGGCTAGGATTTTGTGAAAGTAGCGGAAGGCTGGGTTGTGTATGTTTTCAGAATACATGTTTTCCATAATCAGCATGTCCTTCTCCTGAGATTTTACCCCAGAAATAGTCTAGCTCACGAAAAGGGAACCTACTTTCCTCAACTGATGTGAAAGTATGTGGATCACTCGCGAAACCTAGGAGGTTGGCCATTTCTAGATTGTTGAAGGTGTAGTCAATGCCGAACATCCTAAAGTTTATCAGGCCTCTTCTGAATCCTTTTCCGATCTCAGGGTGATAGGAAAATGAGCTTAGGAACTCGAGGGTTAGGCTACGGTAAGAGCTAAATCTTCTCCCTACAACAAAGCCAGACCATCCGACTTCATTAAGCAAGAACATCACGCTTTCGCGGATCCCTAGCTTGTCCATAGTAGCGCTGTCAGGGTAGATGGATAGGTGCATATCTCTCCGAGCTAGAATCTCATAGTCTTTGATCTGTCCTACTCCTCTGAACTTGATATCATGATTCTCATCTCGATTCATCGTGAAAGAAAGAAGGGTATCTAAAAAAAATAGATTTGAAAATATATACCAAAAATATGAGTGAGAAATAAGATATATAATACCGCTTAATTTTAAAAACATAATAATTCAGAAGAACAAGCAACAACTAATGACACATGCAAAAAAAAATTTCTTTTTTCTTTTATATAAAACCTAGCAAAATTAAACCTACATGTGGGTTGCCTCCCACCAAGCGATTTGTTTAGAGTCGGTGAGCTCGACAGTTTTGGTGTTTTTTATCTCACTTGTGATGGCCGAATCGAGAATGATTTCCACGGCCACTTATCAAGTACTCCCACATACCCCTCGCTCTTTCTCTTTTTTCTCCTATAGGGCGGTTCAGCTTCCTTGCCCTCTTCTATTATTTTGTGATTTGGGAGAAAAGGAGATTTATTGATTTTGGGCGGGGGTTTTGGTTCAATTTCAAGTGTCCTTCTTTCTTTTGTCTTAGGGTTTTCATTCGCCTTTCCGAATGTTACCCTCATCCTTTTTGCACTAACGTCATCCTCAAATTCTCTTTCCCCTAATTTCCTCTTTCTATTTGCGCCCTTATCCCCATGTGTGTTGACTTTTGCATTCTTTTTCTTTTCACATGGTTGGGGAGTTGGGTCCGCTCTAGCCTCTACTATCCCTTGGGGAACAAGGATTGGTGGGTTGTAGGGAGCAGGGAAAACATGCAGTGTTCCCTTCTCTACCTCTTCGACTACCTCACTAGGGAGGAGTATCGGTGATGCTTCTTCGATCTCCACTCTTTCCTCGCTGAAACTCTCAACATCATTATCATCCTCACTAGCCCTCTCAACCTCGCTTTTATTAATGTTTGCTATGACGTCTACTTGTCTCTCGTAAGAGGGTTCTATGGTTGACTGGGTGAACTGGGAGATTAGTGTCTCCATCGACTCTTGGGGAGTCGCTGTTGAGGCAACCATGGCGTCGAGCATCCTTTGGGTTTCGAGATTTCTTAGTCTAATCCGTTCATTTATGAGGTTTTGTTCCCTCATCATTTCTCTAATTCGGTGCTCTCGACTAGCATTAGCGGAGGTTTCCATAAATTCATTATATACCGCTAATAGGCTAGGACTAACGGATTCTTTTGGATTTAAATGTTGGGGATAGTAATTGTACTGAGAGTTAAGGTATTGTCCCTCAAAGTATGGGGACGGCTGAGGCTAGTAGTTATATGGGAAATTATGGTTAGGGTAGTTGAAATTTTGAGGATAGTTATTATAAAAAGGGTTTGAGTTATACATTTAAGCTCAAAGGACTTATCCTAAATTTGTTTATTATTTTTTTTCGATTTTTAAATTTAAAAACGCCTTAGTCTCTACGGTGTAACGACGGAGTTACGATATCGGCTAAATTGGTCCCCGGCAACGGCGCCAAAAACTTGATCGACGATTTGTGTATCAATAAATATTTTATAACTGCAAGTGCACAGTTTCGTCGTTGAGTTTTAAAAGATATCGAACCACAGAGACCAACAGTCGAACTACCGTATTTTTTTCGTTACGGTAGAAAACAAAGTGTAGAAAGCAAAGCAGAAAAGTTTAGAAGATCAGTGCTTTGTAGTCTTGTAAAAAATAGAGTATCCATTGTAATCTCTCGTATGTGCGTAAGTCAATCTTCAAATGCAGCTCTCTATTTATATAAGTAGAGGAAAATAGAGACGTTTGAAGATAATGACCGTTGCAGAGGTCATTTTCAAGCTAGTTGTGAAAGGACGATAGTGATCGACGATTTGTGTATCAATAAATATTTTATAACTGCAAGTGCACAGTTTCGTCGTTGAGTTTTAAAAGATATCGAACCACAGAGACCAACAGTCGAACTACCGTATTTCTGTCGTTATGGTGTAAATCTAAGGCTAATAGATGTTTAGGGTTGATTGGAATTTTAGAAGAAAATTAAAATTAAGAGTTAAATTAATTAAAGCGGGATATCGGTATGTAGCTTAATCGACCTTCGGGAATTTAATAAATTAATAGCGCGCGGAAAAGGGTTTATCTTTCAGAAGAACTTTCTCAATTTAAAGGTCTAAACCTCACACTCTCGTTTTGTTGATAAAGACCATACTTTCTAAGCTAGGAGTTTTACTGTAACTTTTATACCACCTTAGCTTCGAAAGTATATTTTGAAAATCAATTAGTTCTAATTAATCCTAACGTGGCTCTCGCTCGTTCAAAGATTAATATCAAATTCCTACTATCTAGTTAAAACCTCAAACTCTCGCTCTAGAAACCTGAAAATAGAAATTGCTGGAAACTTGAAATAAAGCTGCTGGAATTAATCGGAATAATATTCTTGACAGGAAAGTGAAAACAGAACTGAAAACGGATTCCCGGTGTGGAAATACCGTTACAGTTACTGTAACAAGAAATAAAAACTGACTGAAATAAAGAAAAGTAAGGCGTGAAGAATTCTGAAATTGAGCTTCCTATTTATAGAGGATTTTTTGCTGCTCCGATCCACAAAAGTAGGAATGGATATGTTTCATTTGATCTCATCCCTTTGGCCGTACGATTAGGAAAAGCTGTTGATCAGACGCGTACTTGCTCCCCACGTTGCGTAAAAATCAGTTACTGGGCTTTCACAATTGGTGGCGCTCGCCACCCATTCTGTGGCGCTCGCCACCTTGGGCGCGCATTTGGTGGCGCTCGCCACCCTTCCTGTGGCGCTCGCCACTGAGCAGATTTGGGCAAATGCCCATTTTTGCAGGGCTCCTTTGTGGGCTGCGCGAATTTGGGCTTTGCACCCCCTTTTTGCTCCTTTTTGATACTTTTTGCTCAATTTTCTTCTCCGACCTATTTTATTCGACAAAACTAAAAACAAATCAAATACAAACATAAAACGACATAAACGAAATAAAAACATATGCAAATGCAACTAAAATTCACCTAAACTAAGCTAAAAATACGATATGATTTCGTGTCATCAGATAGTACGATGAAGGTAATATCAAATAATTGTCATTTCCAGTAAAGCTTATCCAATCATTTCCTTTGTATGAGAATATTTGTCCAAATGAAGTAAAATAGTACCAACGTCAGTATCGTTGATGATAAGAATGTTGTACTATGATTCTTCTTTCAATCATAACCGTTAATTCAAATGATTTCCAACAATCATTGAAAACTATCATTTAACACTGACATATTCTGGCTTGTCATAACTTTTAGAACCTAAGTACCCAACATAGGTTATGAGTCTTCAGCTTCTCAAACGAACTTGCTTCTGACCAGTGCAGCTTCTTACTCAAAGATAGCTTCTGATCAGCCTAGCTTTTGATCTAGTTAAAACTTGTTTCAGAGCTTCTCATTCTCAACGTGTGAATATAAATAAATTACTTATGACTTGTACACATAGAGTAAATATTAAAATACCCTATTATTCATTAATACTTTGTAATCATCAAAACTTAAGGACTATGTCAGAACACTTTTGTTCTGACATACTAAACGTGGATTCTGATGCCATCGTGGTTATAGGAATACTCAATATATCACAAGCCATCTTTGCAAGAGTAAGACTTTTACGACTTCTTTCCTTCCAATAAGCCAATATATACAAGGCAACCTCAACTCATCTAAGTAAGTATCAAGTTCTGATTTTCCAATGTTTGTACTTTCTTGGTTTTCAAATTCTTCAAATTCCTACAATATTAAATGAGGTTAATCTATTTAATTCCTTACTGCCAAAGTGTGATTAAAGGTTTATTGGTATATAACATGGAATTCACAAGTGAGAAATCTAACCAAGTAACATAGAGAAACATAAACAATGAATTTGAAATGCAAGATTGTTCTTTTTTGGTACATTGGAAGTGTTGGCGTTTTTGTATGTTGGCTATAATTTTGCAAAAACCCATTTTGTCACATGCTCTAGAAAATGTTGTAGCATCTGAGTATGTTGTGACCGGAAGCTTCTAGATGCATGCGCGTTTTTGTTTGTTATTTCCAGAAGATATCTTTGAAGAAGATTTGTTTCAGAAATTATATTTTTGTTGGAAATGATATTTTTGTTAAGGCGGAGCTGGCACAGCACGCGTGCCTTGTGTCACAAGTAACCTCTTGTGTGAAGATTTAATTCTAAAATATATCTCCTATATTTTAGGAATTATTTTATTCTTGCTGAAGACTTATTGGATATATTTTTGAAGACTCCTATTCTTTAGGAACAAGTCAAGCCCAACATGAAGACTCTATATATACTTGTGTAAAACCTAGTTTAGGTTTTGTGGGAATTTTATTGTGTTCACTAAAGCGTGTCTAATCCTGATTTTACTTAGTGAACTTTGTGAGTCTTTTCTTGTATCACTTTGATACTTGCTAAAGACATAGGTTGTTGTTTGTGTTTGAGTGTGTTCTCACCATCATAAGCGTTGTGTGTAATTGTGAACAACACTGTGTTCGTGTTGTTAGTAAGGAGTAAGGCGGGGCGCCTTTGACCTAGGAGTTCCTAGGTTGAGTTGCACAAGGTGGTTGCTAGGTTAGGAGCAGTAAACGGGTTGTTTACTGGTGTCTTGGAACTAGGACTATAGTAGTGGATTACTCCTGGATTGGTATCCCCCAGACTAGGGCAAGTTGCGCCGAACTGGGTCAACAAACACTTGTATTATTTACGTTTCTGTTCTTTATTGTTTTTATTATTGTCTGTGTTGCGAGTAGACGCTGTAGCAATTGCTAAAGCATCTTACTACTGAGTGCCAGGAATTTCAATTGGCATCAGAGCAGGCACCCTACTCGTTTGGGTGAGCTCTAGGGAACTATTTCTGGCATAATGGATAAAGAAGGAGGAATGGTGAACAGGCCACCCCTGCTGAGTGATTCTAACTACGATATTTGGAAGTCTCGTATGACGGCTTTCTTAAAATCACTAGATACCAGGGCTTGGAAGGCTGTACTCAGAGGATGGGACCACCCCAAAGTGAAAGACGCTGATAATGTTGATACTGATGAACTCAAACCTGAAGAAGATTGGACCCCAGCTGAAGACGCTGCAGCAGTTGGAAACTCCAAAGCTCTAAACGCCTTATTCAATGGAGTGGATCCAAACATGTTTAGACTGATCAATCAATGTATTGTGGCAAAGGATGCTTGGAATATCTTGAAGACTGCTCATGAAGGTACTCAGAGGGTGAAAAAGTCAAAACTTCAAATTCTAACAACTCAGTTTGAGAATCTTAAGATGAAGGAAGAAGAAAGTGTTCGTGACTTTCATATGAATGTACTAGAGTATGCAAATTCATTTGAATCCTTGGGAGAAAAGATATCTGATGAAAAACTAGTAGGCAAGATTCTAAGGTCTTTACCCAAAAGATTTGATATGAAAGTGTGTGCAATAGAAGAAGCTCAAGATATTAGTGATATGAAAGTTGATGAGCTAATTGGTTCCCTTCAAACGTTTGAGTTGAAAATCAATGAGAGGGTAGAAAAGAAGAATAAAAGTATAGCTCTTGCCTCGAACATTGATGAAGATGATGTGGGGAGTTCCATAGATACTGATGAAGGCCTATCAAATGTTGTAGTAATGCTTGGAAAACAGTTTAGCAAGGTGCTGAAATCTATGGACAGAAGACCCAGATTAAGATTTGCTGGAGGAAATGCTAGAACATCTGCGCAGGGAAAATCATATGAATTCAACAGAAACACTGCCTCTCAAAAGAGTCCAAGGACCGATGAAAAACCTGCTCAAAGCAAAGGTGTTCAGTGTCACGAATGTGAAGGGTATGGTCACATTAGAACTGAATGTGCAACATATCTGAAAAAGCAGAAGAAGGGTATGACTGCAACTTGGTCAGATGAAGACACCTATGAGGAAGAAACTGAGACTGAGTCTGCAAAGAACATCACTGCACTAATAGGAATATGTCTATCTGATGGAGGATCAGGTGATGGAGATTTAACTTATGATGCACTAGCAGCTGCGTATAAGGAATTAAGTACCAAAAGTGCTGAAGAGTTCAGAATTAATGAGCAACAGAAGGAGACCATATCCCAGCTCCGGGGTGAAAATGAAAAATACTTATCAACTATCCTTGATCTCCAAGAAGAAGTGACCGTGCTGAATTCACAAATTAGAGAGCAAAGGAAGTTTGTTTCTATGATGACTATATGATGACTAATGGTACTGAGAAATTAGATGATATTTTGACTCAACAAATCTCAGGTAGGCCTAAATGAGTTGGATTTGACTATGAGAAGTTCAACAAAAAGAAGTATATTCAGAATACTATGTATCCACCTCTGAATGAAACATTTTCAGCAAGGCCAAGTCAGTTGCTTCAGCAATCTGTACAGCATCTGGGAGTAAAAGAAAAACCTCAACCATGGATATGTCACTACTGTGGGAGAAAAGGTCATATAAAACCTTATTGCTTCGTGCTTCATGGACCCCCCAGTAAGATACAGTAAGCAAAGCCCAGAAAGTCTGTCAAGAAAGACTGGAAACCTAGAAAGAAGCTTGTATCACTCATTGCTCACACATCTCTAAAAGCAACATCTAGGGAAGATTGGTACTTCGACAGTGGCTGTTCCAGGCATATGACTGGAATTGAGAACTTTCTGGTTGATATTAAGTCCTATGCAACAAGCTTTGTCACTTTTGGTGATGGCTCTAAAGGTGAAATCAAGGGGATAAGAAACTTGGAAAGAAAAGGTCTACCTAAACTTACAAAAGTTCGGTTTGTGAAAGGGTTGACGGCCAATCTAATTAATATCAGTCAGCTATGTGATCAAGGATTGTTGGTTAACTTTACAAAAGCTGAATGTCTGGTCACTAATCAAGAAGGAGAAGTCATAATGAAAGGTGTAAGGTCAAAGGATAATTATTACTTATGGGAACCACAAGAGGAAGTTGGCTTGTCAACTTGCTTGCTTACTAAGGAAGATGAAGTAACTTTATGGCACCAAAAGTTAGGTCATCTGAACCTAAGGAGTATAAAGAATGCCATAGCTGAGGAAGCAATCAGAGGTCTACCAAAACTCAAAATTGAAGAAGGGAACATATGTGGTGAGTGTTAGATTGGGAAACAAACAAAGAAGCCTCACCATCAGGTACAGCTTCTGACAACTTCCAGAATACTTGAGCTATTACACATGGATTTGATGGGCCCTATACAAGTGGAAAGCTTAGGTGGTAAAAGATATGCTTTTGTAATGGTTGATGACTTCTCAAGGTACACCTGGATCAAGTTCATTAGAGAGAAATCTGATACTTTTGATGTCTTCAAGGAGTTATGTGTTCAAATACAAAAAGAAAAAGATAGTACGGTGTTGAAGATAAGAAGTGATCATGGAAAGGAATTTGAGAATTACAAGTTCTCTGAGTTCTGTACAGCTGAAGGGATAGCACATGAATTCTCTTCACCAATTACACCACAACAAAACGGTGTGGTTGAGAGAAAGAATAGAACCTTGCAAGAGTCAGCTAGAGTAATGTTACATGCCAAAACTCTTCCATATCATTTTTGCGCAGAAGCCTTGAATACTGCTTGTTATATACACAATAGAGTCACTCTGAGAACTGGCACAAATGTTACCTTATATGAGCTATGGAAGAATAAGAAACCAACTGTCAAGTACTTCCATGTCTTTGGAAGCAAATGCTATATCCTAGCTGATAGGGAATAACGAAGGAAATTGGACGCCAAGAGCGATGAAGGCATATTCTTAGGATACTCTACCAATAGCAGAGCATATAGAGTGTTCAACTCCAGAACTAAAGTCATGATGGAATCCTTCAATGTAGTTGTAGATGACTCCAGTGAAGATAAGAGATCTGATGCTCCAGCAATATCTATAGCATCTGATCAGCAGGAAGAGGTAGTTGAAACTGAAAAGGAAGATGTTGACTCTGGATCAAGTAGTACTGAACCCAACAAAGGTCCATCTACAAGAGTTCAGAAGAATCATCCAAAAGAGCTTATCATTGGAGATCTTAACCAAGGCATTGTTACAAGAAGAACAAGGGATGCAGTGTCTAATTCATGTTTTGTCTCAAAGATTGAACCCAAGAATGTCAAGGAAGCTCTTACTGATGAATTCTGGATTAATGCCATGCAAGAAGAACTTGAACAATTAAAGAGGAATGAGGTATGGGATCTTGTGCCTAGACCTAAAGGTGTGAATGTAATTGGTACAAAATGGGTCTTTAAGAACAAATCTGATGAGAGTGGGAACATTACTAGAAACAAGGCTAGACTGGTTGCTCAAGGCTATGCTCAAATTGAAGGGATAGACTTTGATGAGACATTTGCTCCTGTAGCACGACTTGAGTCCATAAGACTTCTCTTAGGGGTTCCATGTATATTGAAGTTCAAGCTATTTCAAATGGATGTGAAAAGTGCCTTCCTTAATGGGTACTTGAATGAAGAAGTCTATGTTGAACAGCCTAAGGGTTTTATTGATCCTAATTTTCCAAATCATGTCTACAAACTGAAAAAGGCCTTGTATGGTCTAAAGCAAGCTCCTAGGGCTTGGTATGAGAGGTTGACTGAATTTCTGGTTAATCATGGGTACAGAAAGGGTGACAATGACAAGACTCTGTTTGTAAGAGAAGAGAAAGATAAAGTGATGATAGCACAAGTTTATGTGGATGATATAGTCTTTGGTGGAATGTCTGATCAGATGGTCCAGCAATTCGTGCAGCATATGCAGTCAGAATTTGAGATGAGTCTAGTTGGTGAACTAACTTTCTTTCTTGGCCTCCAAGTCAAACAAATGGAGAATACTATATTTGTGTCTCAAAGTAATTATGCAAGAAATATTGTGAAAAAGTTTGGTATGGAGAGTGCTAGCACCAAAAGAACACCAGCAGCAACACATCTGAAGCTTACCAAAGATGAAAAAGGGATCAGTGTTGATCAAAGTCTCTATAGAAGTATGATTGGAAGCCTATTGTATCTCACAGCAAGCAGACCTGATATTACTTTTGCTGTAGGAGTATGTGCTAGATATCAAGCTGAACCTAAGATGAGTCACCTCACAGAAGTCAAAAGAGTCTTAAAATATGTGAATGGGACATGTGACTATGGAATCTTGTATTGTCATAGTGATAACTCTATGTTAGTAGGCTATTGTGATGCTGATTGGGCAGGAAGTGCAGATGATAGGAAAAGCACTTCAGGAGCATGTTTTTTCCTAGGGAATAATCTCATATTATGGTTTAGTAAGAAACAAATATGTGTATCTTTATCAACTGCAGAAGCAGAATATATTGCAGCTGGTAGTAGTTGTGCTCAACTAGTATGGATGAAGCAAATGTTGAAGGAGTACAATGTGGTACAAAATGCTATGGCATTATACTGTGACAACATGAGTGCCATTAACATCTCCAAGAATCCTATTCAACATAGTAGGACTAAACATATTGATATAAGGCACCATTTTATTAGAGATCTTTTTGAAGAAAAGATTGTCACACTGGAACATATAGCTACAAATGAACAACTTGCTGACATCTTTACAAAGGCACTAGATGCAACACAATTTGAAAGGTTGAGGGGCAAATTAGGAATTTGCCTATTTGAAAATCAATAGCAGTTAATTTTCAAAAAGCGTGCAACTGACTCTCCCCCCTATCCTATTACGGCGCACGCTAATCAAGGAACAATTTTCTTTCTCATAAACCTCCTTTGCAGTAATCATTGTTTTTTTCTTTTCAAGAACGCAATTGTTCATCTTTTCTGCTTCATCACTCTCGCACGCACAAACATCTCTCATATCTGAGACTTCTCATATTCTGTGATCTCTACATTCACAAATCGATCATGTCTTCCCCTGTTTCATCACCGATCAGAGAATATTCTCCCAAATCGACACCACCGGTTGAATCTGAAACGATGATTGCGGTCGCAAATCCTATATCTGTTGTCGCTCCCGACACTGCCGCAAAATCAAAGAAAAGCAAGTCCAAGAAGAAGAAAAATCTGGTAAGTGATCTTCCCTCTACATCTGTGAAATCGAAAGAGAAAAAGAGGAAATCGAAGTCTAAATCTAGATCCAGAAAGTCACATACCATGCAAGAACTGTATGTTGATGATTTAAATGGTAAAAATATTGAATCCTCTACTAAAGAAGTTGAAGAATCTCAAACCCTAGGTTTAGGTGATTCTGATAATGTTGCTGTTGATGGTGGTGCTATAACGAAGACCACTGATAATGTTGTTCCTGAGTCAACTCTGAAAAATAACTCAACTGTTGCTATTGATAAGGTTCAAGAAGATGCAAATCTTCCTGTATCTGATGCTATACCAGATGCTAGAGCATCTGATGTTCCAGATATTGCAAAAGATTCTGAAGAAATTTTGTCTGTTGATACTGTTGAAGTCTCTCAAAATGATGAGAGCATGAAGTCTGCTGAACAAGAAATAGAGTATCATACCCTCTCTGATTTACAAACAGGTTCACAAGACAAGGAACCTGATGTTGAAATTTTATCTGCTGTGGAGACAATGGTTAAGAAGGCTCCTGAACCTAGCTTGGCTAGTAGGTTAAGGAGTAGAGCAAAAAGGGATCCTACACCATCACCAAAGTCAACAAAGAAAGCCAAGAATTCTGATAGCTTGAAACCTGTGAAGTATGGTCCTGGTAGGACAAAAAGCAAGGTTGTTGTGTCTTCTGAGACTAAAAAGAAGACCTTGAAAAGGAAACTTGTGACATCTGATGACAGTGACTCTGTTGCTGAAGAAGATGCTATGGACAATGCTGGCACATCTGACAAGCCAGTAGAGTCAGGAAGAAAAAGGGCTAAAAGTGTTCCATCTGTGCCCTTGGACAATGTGTCTTTTCATCATGAGGAAGGTGCCTCTAGATAGAAATTTATCTGTGAAAGAAGGATAGCTGTGGAAAGGAATCTACATCATGATCTGTTGAATCTCCAAGAACTCATGGAGGTTATTAAAGCAGCTGGTTTGGTGAAAACTGTCAAAAGCTTGGGGAAATGCTACAACAAGCTGGTCAGGGAGTTCATTGTGAACATAGGAACTGATTGTGATGATCCTATGAGTGCTGAATATAGGAAGGTTTTTGTACGAGGTAAATGTGTTAATTTTTCACCTGCTGTGAATGAATACATAGGCAGGAGTGCTGAAGATGTGGCTGAGTTGGAGCTAACTCAGAATCAAATTTGCAAGACCCTTACTGGTGATCTGGTCAAGGAGTGGCCAATGAAGAATAATTTGTCTGCTGCCAAGCTTTCTACCAAATATGCCATTTTGAACAAGATTGCAGCTGCAAATTGGGTGCCTACTATCCATTCTAATGATGTCTCCAGGGTGTTAAGTAAGTTTATCTATGCTATAGGAACCAAATCTGTCTTTAATTTTGGTGCATTTATTTTTCACCAAACTATAGCACATAGGAAAACAAATGCTACAAAGATTCCTATTGCTTTTCCAACCCTGATCTGTGATTTTATCTTGCAACAATATCATGAGCTATGTTTCTCTATTGATGAGGCTGTTAAAAGAGATACAGATATCACTTTAGACCACAAGTTTTTGGAAAAATCACATGCCGCAGATATTGCTCTAGCATCTGCCAAAGGCAAATCTACTATGCTCAGTAGACAGCAAATGATTGCTGATTTGAAGACTGTGAGCAAGGCACTGGATGATAAGAAGTTTTTGGTGGATCGTGTGATTCAAACCTTGGAAGCTGAAGAGATGGCTGCTCATGATCAAGACTTGGTTGTGGAAGATTCTGAAGGAAGTGCTGAGTTTTAATGCTCCATTTTCTTTATATTCTGATGTTATGTTCTTTTTGTGGGTTAAGCCCTGAATATTATTCACCTATGTGTGCTGTTGGTCTGTAATAAGTACTATGTAGTTACATTCCTTGCTTGTGTGTTCTGACAATTTGATGTTCTTTTCCTTTTGTCAAATTCTTTGGCTAAAAAGGGGGAGTAGAAGTTTGAAGACGTTACTGCTCTAATATGTTATGATCTAAGACGTTACTGCTCTAATATGTTCTGATCTCTTATATGCTCTAATACCACATGAGTAGTTAGCAGTAGTTAGTGTCTGAAGTTTATTGCATGTTTGCATGTATTTCTGTGATTGCTATGCTTTCTGCTATAGCTATCTGCCATGAAGACAGGGGGAGTGAAGTATATGTTTTTTTTTTCCTTATCTAAATTACTCCTATCTACCTACCATTGAGGGGGAGTATATCTGAAGGGGGAGTATATCTGAAGAGGGAGTATTGTTGACTTAAGGGGGAGGAATTTATTTTTCCTATTCTTTAGAGTCTGCTGTTGCTTTTTGAAGCTATTACTAGATCTCTGGAGTCCACTATGAGAGTTTAAGTCTCTCTAATTATCCTTTATGAGGCTAGTTATTTCTTATCCGCTGTGCATGCCTCTGATACATGGTTAGCCTACGCATTCAAGTTATGTTTTATTCTTCTAAGTTATAAATTGAAGTTGAATTGAAGAATTATTTTCATGCATGCTGATCAAAAGTGTTTTAGCCAAAATTTGCGAAAGGGGAAATTGTTGGCGTTTTTGTATGTTGGCTATAATTTTGCAAAAACCCATTTTGTCACATGCTCTAGAAAATGCTGTAGCATCTGAGTATGTTGTGACGGGAAGCTTCTAGATGCATGCGCGTTTTTGTTTGTTATTTCCAGAAGATATCTTTGAAGAAGATTTGTTTCAGAAATTATATTTTTGTTGGAAATTATATTTTTGTTAAGGCAGAGCTGGCACAGCACGCGTGCCTTGTGTCACAAGTAACCTCTTGTGTGAAGATTTAATTCTAAAATATATCTCCTATATTTTAGGAATTATTTTATTGTGATTTAATTTTTTTTTCTCATCACCATAAACTTTCTGAACATCACTGGAAATAGTATTTCTAGAAACAAAAATGCAATCATCGTTCAAAAACTTCTGGTATTCTCTAAAGACCTTCCACTCAACAAAATTAAACGGTGCACCATGTGTAATCACCAATTTAGCTAAAATTTCACGATTAAACTTAGAGTCAAATTTTTTCTTTTTTAATTTTCCTTCACCAACAATCATTATATCACCCACATCATGATAATTAGCGGTCTTCCTACAACTATCTTTATGACGTCCTAAATGAGTAATTCCATTGGTTGATTTACCACTCAATAATTTTCCACATCCCTTACATTTACAACTTTCTTTTCCATTTACAAAAGCAATTTTATCAAAATACATCCACACCTCAAATGTTAGAGCCTTCTTAGTCTCACCGTCTTCTTTAGTCTTAACCTTACGCTTCTTACCCTTTAGTTTAAAAGACACTTCCATTCATTGTGCATTTTTATCAAATTGTGGTACCGGTGGAATTTCCCTAGCTTGACTAAAAATTTCCTCTACCTCGTTATCAGACATCCAAACGCAGATAAATAGTAATTCCTACATGATTATAATTCCAAAAAAATAAAATCAATCACTACAACAAAAATAGAAAAATAGATTAGGTGAACAATGAAAAAAAATAATGGAAATAGAAACAGATAACACTAAGAAAAATAGGTGAACAATAGAAATAGAAAATAGATATAAAAAAACAAAACAATGATTGGGTGAACAATAGAAACAGAAATATAGTAATAGAAAAAATAAGGAACTAAAAAATATAAACACAAAAACAAAACACAATAGTGACAATCAGTCCATCAAACCTTCATGACAATTTTGTTTGAAACGAACTAAGAACATAAAGAGGAGGAACAATGGATGAAGATTGACAACCTTCTGCCTTTAGATCACGAGCCACAATGCAGCTGTGTAGGAGCAGTTTCGTTTCAGCTTCTGTAGTGTTGCACTAGTTCAACACGTTTCTAATTATGCCGTTGTGTTTCACTTTAGGTTTCATCACGTTTTGGTTTCAATTTTGTGAAACTTGGGTTGGGTCTTGGATTGGAATGACTTATTAGGCCTAAAAAAACAAAAAATATATATGTGTAGGCTAGTGGGCGGCCCGCGGCCAATGCGGGTAAGCCCGTATTTTAAACGGGAATGACCATTCATGCTCATATTTTAAGGCTCAAGCCCTACATTTTTTTGGGATTGGTGGGCCGACCTATTTTTACAGCTTTAGGCAAAACGGGTCAAGTTCGTCAGGTCGGTTCGATTAATCCGCTATTTTGCGGACCGAATGAGGTTTTACACTCGATGCTTTATGTTGGTCCATCTTGTTTAATTAGTTCTCATCAAGGTTTTCATCATTATTTGAAAGGTATGAAGATCTTGATGTTGGAACAAAAGTGGTTTTGACAATTACTCAATTAAGTTTTGATGATAACAAAGTATTAATGAACAATTGGGCATTCTAATATTTAATCTAAGCGTGCAGGAACATAAGATAGAAATCAATATACACTAAAGCTTAGACGTTCTGATGACTTGACAAGAAGCTTCAAATCAAGTTATGATGATCTATCAGAAGGAATGTTCAATCGAAGCACTAGTCATCAGAAACAACATCAGAAGCTATATTAGGAATATATGTTATGTTAATCAGTTATGTTGAAAGCTTCATTGTGAGTTAATGGAATAAAATGTTATGTGTCTTCTAACATTGAATGATGAAAACAGGAGGTTAATCTCCAAGCTTAGCAAATATAATCTTCCTAAAATCAAATATCACTTAGACTCACTTTGTGAGGCATGTCAGAAGGGCAAGATATTTAAAAGCTCTTTTAAAATTAAAAAGCATGTTGTAATACCCTAATTTTGATTTTTTTTTAAAATAAATATTTTATTTAAAAATTATTTCTTCTTCTTCTTAAGAAATACCAAAAATAGTTTTTTAGATAATTTTTGCTTACAATTTATTTATTTTCCTTTATTTCTTTTAATTTGTCGCAATTTATCCTTTTTATACGAAGAATAACAAAAATAATCAAAAATAGTTTTTATCTCTTTATTTAAGTTTATATTTCATTTTTATATTTTTATTTATTTTTTCTTATTGATTTTGACATTTTTTATCATTTTATAAAAATTCTTTGCTTTTGACCAATAACATTGCGACACCTCATCATCTCCACCTCATAATCATTTTATTACACAAATACCACTCACCTAATCCTATCTCTATAAATACACACCTCACATCACTCAATCATTAACAATCATTCTCTACACAATTCCCAAAAAAAAAATCAGAAAATCCTTCCTCCTTCCTCCACCAACACTTTTCCCGCGACCACCGCCGGAAAACCACATCCGGTCGCCGGAAAACCACCACCCATTTTTCAAAACTCATCCAAATCAAAATCTGAAAACACCATTAGCTTCCTAACCATCTTCTCATCACTAATCCATCGTTAATTTCACCAAAAACGCCGCCAAACACGCCGGAAACCACCGGATCCGAGCTACCCCTCGCCGGAAAATTCAACTACTCTAAAACCACCCAAAATCAACAATCAAATACTCAATTCTTATAGTTTGGACCCTCCTGAACTCAAATCCAAGCTCTGATTGGTCAAAAAATGAATGGAAAGCAACGCATTGGAGCATCAAAGTTCCGGCCGATTTAAAACCTTGCAATTCATCCGTTTCGTGTACAATCGAAGGTAAAGGAACATGGATTCATACGCTTGAGGTCCTTCTGAAGCTTTTCCTTCTCTTACTTTGCGCTAAATCTCGCCGGAAAGTTGTGTTCGACGTTTTTGGTTCGTTTACTTTTCCGTTTGTTTACGTTTATTTATGCTTTGTTTGTTGAAAATAATCTTAGATTCATGATCCTTGTCAATTTCCGGTCAATTTGGTATATTCATAAGCTTATTTTGGCGTCCGGACGCATTTCCGGCGGTGTCGCCGGTGGCCGCGCGCGCGGCCGGCCATTGATGATTGTTTCAGGTTTCTGTTTGCTGAAGGTAAGGGACGAGACACGTGGCAGCGCGCGGTTGGCCTGTGGTCTTCTCGCGTGCGTCCCCCTATTTTCTCTCCACACCCCCCAGCTGGGTGTTGGAGCGGGTCGGTCGACCCATTTTCAACCCAGACCCGGCCCGGTCTGGTAATGTGTGGGCTGGGTTCCTCCTTTTGGGCCTAGTTCAATTTTTTTTTTTTAAGTGTATGCTGCTTTTTTTAATTTCTGTTCATATACCCCTGTTTTACTAATGCACCCATGCTGTTTATTTTAATTATTTTTATGATAGTTTAAACTTGAAAGTTCTTAAAAATAAAATGAATAATGATAAAATAAGCCCTTGACGGATGACTTGCGGTTTAATTTATCGTTATTCCGGTTTTTTTTTTAAAAGGTGAAATTTGTTAATAAAAAATGAATAAGGATAAAATAAGACCTTGACGGATGACTTGCGGTTTAATTTATCGTTATTCCATTTTCTTTAAAGGTGCGAACATTTGTTAGTAAAAAAAATGAATGATGATAAATAAGCACTTGACTGATAACTTGCGGTTTAATTTATCATTATTCCGGACTTTTAAAAATAAATAAAACATGTTAGTTAAAAAAGAATAAGAAGGAGCCTGACGGATGACTCGTTTTCGTCTTATTTTATTTTAACTAACCGTGTCCTTTTTTTTGTTTGACTGATATCTTGTTGAATTAATTATTTGCTTCGATGATTTAATTTCGTATCATTATAATTGTTCAGCATCATCATTATCTGTCATTCATGTGCATTCATTCGCATCTCTATCATCTTCTACCTCTTTCTTTTTCTTTTGTTTATCTGAACTGGAATCTGTGGTAATCTTTTCTCAAGAAGTAGAATAAGAATAAGCTAGTCCTTGACGGATGACTTGTGGCTTTGAGCTTATTTTTATTCTAAAACCTAAAATACTTATTAATTAAAAATGAGATAGAAGGAGCCTGACGGATGACTCGTTTCCGGCTATTCTCACTTTTTAATTAATTCGATAATAAACTAAATGAAACGGCGGAGCTTGACGGATGACTTGTCTTTGCTAGGATAACCTCGTCCTTGACGGATGACTTGTGGCAATGAGGTTATCCACATTCACTAAACATAATCTCAAAAATCTTAAAAGACACTCAACCCACACAACTGTTTTTCCTGCCCTTGTGCAGTCAACCTTTTTTCAGCTTTCAATCTCTTTTAACTTGTTTTCCTAAATGGATGGCGCTTTATCCATTCCCCTGCTACAGACAAACGCTTAAGCCTCCGAAGCGAGCATACAAGCATACTATTGTATCAGTGGAATGCGACCTAAGCATTGTTCACTAAAAACAACCAACACACAAAATCTTTCTTTTCAGGAAGAACTACGTGAGCTTTGACTTCCTCATTGTACTTGGGGGATACGTAGGAGCGAGAGCCTCTCTCGTCAAGCCAAATAATAAAAAACTCTTTTTTTCCTTTTCTGTTCAATATGCGGTAATTTATTTCTTTTCATGCGGTTATTTCTGTTTATGCAAACCAAATTCCTCAAATGGTCCCCGTTGAGTACAACGGATATGAGGGGGTGTTAACGTCTTCCCCTCATGTAACCAACTCCCGAACCCGATCTTTAAGGTTTTATCATTATTTTCCTTTTCCCTCACGGGATAAATAAAATATGGTGGCGGCTTCATTGTTTACATTTGTGCATTGCATTTCACCATTGCATATTTGTATATTTTTTTGCGCCGGGTACTACAGCTGGCGACTTCACTGGGGATGGCTTGTAGAGAGTTAAGCCTAATTTGGGGCTTTAGGTTTGCTTATGCCAGGTTAGCCGTATCTGTCCTATCTTTTACTTTACCGCAAAATATTGAACTGTCTGGATTTGCTGGCTTTGTCTTCTCTTCTACTCCTTTTTGCCTTTATGGCTTGGTTCTTGGTTACAGTGTGACTATGCTCCGTACCCGAGCTAGAGCGATACTCAGGATTAGATGAGGGATTGTTATATTGGGCTCCCTGACGGATGTCTCTGGGCTTGGATATGATGGTCTCGACCAGATGAGATTCCCTTGGAATAATTGGACTCCTTGGCGAAATGCCTTGTGGGCTTCATGTTTCCTTGAGGGTTCAAGGACTCTGGTGGCCTTATTAGGTGTCCAAAACTTTTATAGGACCCACTGTTTAGAACCTGTGTCGAGGTTATGATGTTGACTCATCCAGTTGGCGTTATAATTTCACCAGATGAGGTTACTTTTGGGAAAAGTGATCAAGGATTTTGGGAACCGTGTCAACCTAGAACAACATGTGAGAGGGATGGGTTACAGGTAACTTTGAACCTTTTGGCCTCAGAGATTCCATTTTGAAAAGAACCCTGTTGTTATGAATATGGAAGATTTGAGACTTTGAGATCAAGTTCGCCCGATGATATAATGTTACTGTGATCATATCCATGCATTTTGCATTCATGACATACATGCATTCATGAAAATAATCATGCAAATTCATCTCGCATACATTTCAAAAAATATGAGAAAAGTTTTCGCATGAAAAATATGCATTTTCATTCAAAAAGAAATCATGCATTTTATCGATTAAAAATCTCATTTTCATTCATTCATTCCAACAGCTATCTTCCCGGCACAGTTACTGGACTAGAAAAGTTTATCACTACACCATGGACAATTGGCAAGAGAAACACGATGTGTTACAGACTGAGGTAACCCAGATGGGTGGACAGGTAACCCAGTTGGGTTGGAAGCTAGATCAGATTCTTGAGATGTTGGCTAATGTGAATATGCAACCAAGGATGGTTGAAACTCCTGCACCTGCCGCTGCGGTTACTCATGGAAATGCCTCTGCTGGTTACGATTGGCCTGCTTATGGTTTACCTGAAGGTTACGTTCCACAAGGCTACGTACCTGTGACCTCTGCTCCACTTATGGAAGTTCCTGCTAGGGTTAACGTTGTTCAACAAGTGGTCGACCTGAATCAAGAAACGTTTGATGATCCTAGAGATGCTTACGAGGGTCCCGAGCCTCATAGGCCCAATTTTGCTTATCAAGGACTTGTGCCTCCGGTTAATGAACCGAAGTTTGATTTTGATCCTCAGATGGAAGAAGCAGAAAAGAAATACCAAGCTCTAGAAGAAAGATTGAATCTGGTGGAAACAGGCCGTGATCCATTAGATTTCACAAAGATGTACTTGGTTTCTGATGTGGTGCTCCCACCAAAGTTCAAGATGCCTGAATTCGAAAAGTACAAGGGTCTGAGTTGCCCAAAGAACCATTTGATCATGTATATCAGGAAAATGGCTTCTTATCCTCATGATGATAAACTTATGATATACTGTTTCCAAGACAGTCTGGCTGATGTGCCTCTCAACTGGTACATGCAACTTGAAAAAGGTAACATCCATTCGTGGAGGGATTTGGCTAATGCTTTTGTCAAACAGTACCAATACAATATGGATATGGCTCCGAGCCGTGCTCAGCTTCAGAACACCACTATGAAGGATGGTGAATCTTTTAAGGTTTATGCTCAAAGATGGAGGGCATTGGCTTCTCAAGTACGTCCACCACTCCTAGAAACAGAACTTGTGGACATGTTCATCAATACTCTACAGGAGGCATACTATAAAAATATGATTGGTAGTGTTTCCTCAAACTTCTCTGATTTGGTCCGAGCTGGTGAAAGAATTGAGATAGGGATCAAGAGCGGTAGGATTCCATCTGTTGCTAGTTCTAAGAACAATACAAAGAAGTCGGCTAATAGTTTCGAAGAAAAAGAAGAGGAAGAGACAAGTGTTGTCACTTTTGAGAATGACAAAGCTCCGCCAACAATGCCTGTCCAGTTCCCATATCTCCCATATCCATATGTGGCAACAATGCAACATCAGCAGTACCCAGGATATCCTTTGCAAGTACCTGTGCCTCAACAACCACGGCAGATTAAGAAAAAGCCCGAGAAGGTCTTTGATCCAATTCCTATGTCATATAGTCAACTTCTTCCCCATTTGGTACATAGTGGAATGGTGATTCCTAGAGCTCTAAAGCCAATGACTGCACCGTTCCCAGCTGGGTATGATCCCAATGCGAATTGTGATTATCATGCTGGTACTGAGGGTCACACTACTGATAACTGCAAGTCCTTTAAGTACAAAGTGCAATTGCTTCTTGACAAAGAACTGTTGTCCTTCGAGGAAGGTGAGCCAGTTATGAAAAATAATCAGTCAATGGAGTAATCAGAAACCGATGTGATTGAAGAAGGTTCCAGCTTTGGGGCACACAGAATGGATTGATTGAATTGGGTTTGTTGTTGATGATTACTTCAGCTACTCTTTAGCTACTCAAAGTCAGTGATACTAGGAAGCTCATCCCTATGATCGCCAAGCTTTTTATTTCTTTCTTGTCAAGCATTTGTTTGCTTTTGAGATTATGTACTTCGTCAAGTATTTTTAATATAATAAACATGCATGTTTTTGGAATCAATTCATTTGTGTTCACCTCTTTTTGTTCTTATCTTATTGCTTATAAACTTGGAGCGAGGATGATGAAAACAGATAACTGATCTTTGCTGATTTATGCTTTCAATAGTGAACAAATCTAACTGATGATGTAAGGCATTGTTTCACTTTCTTTCATTATTTCATAAAAATTGAGATTGAATTGAGCCATTCTTGCATATGTTTTGCTGTTATCTGATTCTCTAGTTTCTTGAGATATATCTTTTTTAAGAAAATAAGCAATATTGGTTTGATACTTGACCTGGCACTTTAAGAGTATATAGGTTGTTTTGCACTTTAGGCTACATTATGAAAGTTCAGAAATGATTCAATAAAATCGGTACTGTCTTAACATCTTAGACTCTTAGAAGTATGTAAGATTAATTTGAGTACTAATTTTGACGAAGACCTGAACATGAGTTTTTAGGTAACCCTCAGTAGTTTATCTTAGCAGTCGGCACCATCTTGGACACAAACTAAGTAGGAAATCGATGAACATAAGTGAATGATTCAGAATGGTTAATTTCAAAAGTAAGAATGCACTTATTGAGTTAGATGACCCTCACTCGGTTGTTTAACCCAGCAATTGTTGAAAAACCATAGTAAATGTACCCATTTAGTAGTTGGTTCAGAGGAGTCTGGTTCTGAACTTGGTAGGGCGGGTTGTTATCCGATCCCCCACAACTGCATTTGGAAGAGAAAAAGGGGTTTACCAAACTGATTTTACTAGCTCCCCTCGATATATGATCATAATCACTAACAGATCTTTCTACCATGAGCGTGTACAAGATAACGGGCTTAATGTGATTGCGCTTGAATGAAAAGGGTGAATAAAATTTAAGCAAAAATTAGAGTCATAATAAAATGCTTCAGATTTGTCTTCATATAATGAGAGTCTTTGACTGCAATGTGTGGTTTTGTGTTATTATTGTACTCTTGATATTGATATTTATTACTGGATTATCTTTTCTAGCCGGCAACCACGTATGATTAGAGTTGTCGTGTCTGTTTCAAACCTGTGTTACAAAAAGATTTACTATTTCAGTGCTTAAGGACAAACAAGGTTCAAGTAAGGGGAATCAAATGACACAAATTTATATCATTTTCTGGCTTGATTTACATGAATCCTAATTGCATGTTGTAACCATCAATAGACCTAATTGAGGCTAGGTTCCATTTGAAAGCATTCGGCAAATGTATTGTTAAGCTGACTCCTCCAGTTTGTTGAGTAATTAATAATTATCTCTCTTTTCTACACATCATATGTGTTTCAAAAAAAAAAAAAAAACTTGCATGTTCAAAAGAAATGATTTTACTTGCAAATTAGTGCTTGACATTAAAGAAATTTGAACATTGGTCTGATCAAGGACAAAGTTTATTTGAGACGCTCCTAGCTAGGGGCAAGCCATCTATGGATTCTGCCAATCAGGGGCAAACAAGTTGAATAATCCGCTTATCAAGAGTGAATTGGTTCAAGACATACCCTTCAAAGATTCAAGTGCTTTGGGCATACTATACCTTCCTGAAGAGTAACATGTGGTGAAATTTGGCAGAACCGTGGTTGTCAATAACACGGATGGTGAAGATCTTCCACTCTCAGTGCACGCTGTTGCAGTCAAAGAAAGTTGATGTTCCTCTTTGGAAGCCTGTTTGAACACTCGTCCTGCAACAGAAGCTTGCAAGGGTCCTCATACTCAACAATGTCAGAGTTACTCAGATTCTCAGTGCCGGGAAATTCAAACTCTCTTCAACAGAAACTCAGAAATTCACGCATTCATGCATACATGCATTCACGCATACATGCATACGAACTCCTACATATTATCAGATAATTCATGCGCATTAGTTTTGCATTTAGGCATTAGAAATACATAATCATGCATTCATGAAGCACATATTCAAATTTTGTTTTAACAGGTTGTGAACTTGGATCTCTCATTCAGTGAAAAAGGTTGATCTACCTAATTCTCCAATAAGACGGTTATTGAATCGCAATTTCTCAACAAGAAGGGTTGATGAATCTTTTCCCCATTGAACTGGTCAACAAAGTGTCATCCCCAAGCAGATCAGTTAGTGCATCATATTCTCAATAAGAAAGGTTGAGGAATCGTTTCTTTCCCCAGTGAGACAGTTGATAATTGTTCATCCACAATAAGTTGGTTGGAACACTGCATTTTCAGCAAGTTGGTTGTTAAGTCGTTTTCCCCAGTAAAGTTGGCTTATGCACAACATCCCCAACGAATGGATTAATAAGTCATTACCACAGTAAGCTAGTCAGCAAACTGCATCCTTAGCAAGTTGGTTTCCGAACCATATCCCCAATGGAGTTAGCACATTGCATCTCCAATAAATTGATCGATGAGTCATGTTCCTCAACAAGACAGGTGCCTGACAGTTGTCAAGAACAATGGCAGAATGTTCAACTTCTTTTCCCCCAGCGAGTACTCTTTTTAAAGATACCTCAAACCTCAGCAAGTTTTTCAGTGAGCGTACGGGTTGGGTTCCTAATTCTTCTAATTAAGTGAAGAATAAACTCAAGTCAGTCTCATCCTTTCAAGAATTTAGTCTTAAAGCTTTTCAGAACGAGTGGGAAGCAGACGCGGTAGATTTTAAATAACAGTCCAATATGAGCATTGGATTTACAATTCTTCTGATTAAGTGGAGAATTATTCCGATGAGTCTCATTTTCATTTCGAGCAAATGTTTTGGATCAAAAATTCTTGATTAAAGTGGAGAATGGTTCAACTTTGTCTCAGTTTTTTTGGGTCGACATTTCTTCAGATTAAGTGAAGGATGATTCAATTTGTTCTCGATTTTCCTTCAGATTAAGTGAAGGACATTTTTTCAGATTACGTGAAGGATGATTCAATCTGTTCTCGACTTTCCTTCAGATTAAGTGAAGGACATTTCTTCAGATTAAGTGAAGGATGATTTAATTTGTTCTCGACTTTCCTTCAGATTCAGTGAAGGAAGTTCCCATTCGGTTTTGACTTTCCTTCATATTCAGTGAAGGACATTTCTTTAGATTAAGTGAAGGATGATCTAATTTGGCCTTCAGATCCAGTGAAGGACATTTCTTCAGATTAAGTGAAGGATGATTTAATTTGGCCTTCAGATTCAGTGAAGGACATTTCTTCAGATTCAGTGAAGAATGATTCAATTGGGTGTTGACTTTTCTTCAGATTCAGTGAAGGAATTTCCCATCCGGTTTCGACTTTTCTTCAGATTCAGTGAAGGAATTTTCCATTCGGTTTCGACTTTTCTTCAAATTTAGTGAAGGATATTTCTTCAGATTGAGTGAAGGATGATTCAATTTGTTCTAGACATTCCTTCAGATTTAGTGAAGGACATTTCTTCAGATTAAGTGAAGCATGATTCAATTTGTTCTCGATATTTCTTCAGATTCAGTGAAGGATAATTCAATTTGGTTACGACTTTCCTTCAGATTCAGTGAAGGAGGTTTCCACCTGGTCTTGACATTTCTTCAGATTCAGTGAAGGAAGTTCCCATTCGGTTTCGAATTTCCTTCAGATTCAGTGAAGGAAGTTCTCATTCGGTTTCGAATTTCCTTCAGATTCAGTGAAGGAAGTTCTCATTCGGTTTCGACTACTCTTCAGATTGGTAAAGAAAATATTTCAAATCATTGTTTGCTAGTAAGCTATATTATCTCATGATTTCTACGGTCGACACACCAATGAAGTGGTAACGATCAGTTTTGGAGTTCAGGTATTCTAAGGGGAGAAGACTTCATTTTTCTTTTGTGGTCGACACATCAATGAAGTGGTAACGATCAGTTTAGGAGTTCAGGTACCCTGAGGGGAGAAGACTTCGTTTTTTTTTATGGTCAACACACCCGGAGGAGAGGTAATGATCATTTTATTCTCAGGTATTCAGTTACTAGTGATTCCAGGTATGTTTTCACCTTCATCTTCCATATGCATTCATTATCATTACAACACTTTCACACCACAAAATTAGGGCATTTGTATTTAATTATCTTTTACTTCGAACGCATAAAGGCGCAAGTCATTTACGCATTCGAGTATAAGACAATTAAATAGGGGCAGCTGTAATATGAGCATTGGATTTACAATTCTTCTGATTAAGTGGAGAATTATTCCGATGAGTCTCATTTTCATTTCGAGCAAATGTTTTGGATCAAAAATTCTTCTGATTAAAGTGGAGAATGGTTCAACTTTGTCTCAGTTTTTTTGGGTCGACATTTCTTCAGATTAAGTGAAGGATGATTCAATTTGTTCTCGATTTTCCTTCAGATTAAGTGAAGGACATTTTTTCAGATTACGTGAAGGATGATTCAATCTGTTCTCGACTTTCCTTCAGATTAAGTGAAGGACATTTCTTCAGATTAAGTGAAGGATGATTTAATTTGTTCTCGACTTTCCTTCAGATTCAGTGAAGGAAGTTCCCATTCGGTTTTGACTTTCCTTCATATTCAGTGAAGGACATTTCTTTAGATTAAGTGAAGGATGATCTAATTTGGCCTTCAGATCCAGTGAAGGACATTTCTTCAGATTAAGTGAAGGATGATTTAATTTGGCCTTCAGATTCAGTGAAGGACATTTCTTCAGATTCAGTGAAGAATGATTCAATTGGGTGTTGACTTTTCTTCAGATTCAGTGAAGGAATTTCCCATCCGGTTTCGACTTTTCTTCAGATTCAGTGAAGGAATTTTCCATTCGGTTTCGACTTTTCTTCAAATTTAGTGAAGGAGGTTCCCATTCGGTTTCGACTTTTCTTCAGATTCAGTGAAGGAATTTTCCATTCGGTTTCGACTTTTCTTCAGATTTAGTGAAGGAGGTTCCCATTCGGTTTCAACTTTCCTTTAAATTCAGTGAAGGATATTTCTTCAGATTGAGTGAAGGATGATTCAATTTGTTCTAGACATTCCTTCAGATTTAGTGAAGGACATTTCTTCAGATTAAGTGAAGCATGATTCAATTTGTTCTCGATATTTCTTCAGATTCAGTGAAGGATAATTCAATTTGGTTACGACTTTCCTTCAGATTCAGTGAAGGAGGTTTCCACCTGGTCTTGACATTTCTTCAGATTCAGTGAAGGAAGTTCCCATTCGGTTTCGAATTTCCTTCAGATTCAGTGAAGGAAGTTCTCATTCGGTTTCGACTACTCTTCAGATTGGTAAAGAAAATATTTCAAATCATTGTTTGCTAGTAAGCTATATTATCTCATGATTTCTACGGTCGACACACCAATGAAGTGGTAACGATCAGTTTTGGAGTTCAGGTATTCTAAGGGGAGAAGACTTCATTTTTCTTTTGTGGTCGACACATCAGTGAAGTGGTAACGATCAGTTTAGGAGTTCAGGTACCCTGAGGGGAGAAGACTTCGTTTTTTTTTATGGTCAACACACCTGGAGGAGAGGTAATGATCATTTTATTCTCAGGTATTCAGTTACTAGTGATTCCAGGTATGTTTTCACCTTCATCTTCCATATGCATTCATTATCATTACAACACTTTCACACCACAAAATTAGGGCATTTGTATTTAATTATCTTTTACTTCGAACGCAAAAAGGCGCAAGTCATTTACGCATTCGAGTATAAGACAATTAAATAGGGGCAGCTGTAATACCCTAATTTTGATTTTTTTTTAAAATAAATATTTTATTTAAAAATTATTTCTTCTTCTTCTTAAGAAATACCAAAAATAGTTTTTTAGATAATTTTTGCTTACAATTTATTCATTTTCCTTTATTTCTTTTAATTTGTCGCAATTTATCCTTTTTATACGAAGAATAACAAAAATAATCAAATATAGTTTTTATCTCTTTATTTAAGTTTATATTTCATTTTTATATTTTTATTTATTTTTTCTTATTGATTTTGACATTTTTTATCATTTTATAAAAATTCTTTGCTTTTGACCAATAACATTGCGACACCTCATCATCTCCACCTCATAATCATTTTATTACACAAATACCACTCACCTAATCCTATCTCTATAAATACACACCTCACATCACTCAATCATTAACAATCATTCTCTACACAATTCCCAAAAAAAAAATCAGAAAATCCTTCCTCCTTCCTCCACCAACACTTTTCCGGCGACCACCGCCGGAAAACCACCTCCGGTCGCCGGAAAACCACCTCCCATTTTTCAAAACTCATCCAAATCAAAATCTGAAAACACCATTAGCTTCCTAATCATCTTCTCATCACTAATCCATCGTTAATTTAACCAAAAACGCCGCCAAACACGCCGGAAACCACCGGATCCGAGCTACCCCTCGCCGGAAAATTCAACTACTCTAAAACCACCCAAAATCAACAATCAAATACTCAATTCTTATAGTTTGGACCCTCCTGAACTCAAATCCAAGCTCTGATTGGTCAAAAAATGAATGGAAAGCAACGCATCGGAGCATCAAAGTTCCGGCCGATTTAAAACATTGCAATTCGTCCGTTTCGTGTACAATCGAAGGTAAAGGTGAAATTTGTTAATAAAAAATGAATAAGGATAAAATAAGACCTTGACGGATGACTTGCGGTTTAATTTATCGTTATTCCATTTTCTTTAAAGGTGCGAACATTTGTTAGTAAAAAAAATGAATGATGATAAATAAGCACTTGACTGATAACTTGCGGTTTAATTTATCATTATTCCGGACTTTTAAAAATAAATAAAACATGTTAGTTAAAAAAGAATAAGAAGGAGCCTGACGGATGACTCGTTTTCGTCTTATTTTATTTTAACTAACCGTGTCCTTTTTTTTGTTTGACTGATATCTTGTTGAATTAATTATTTGCTTCGATGATTTAATTTCGTATCATTATAATTGTTCAGCATCATCATTATCTGTCATTCATGTGCATTCATTCGCATCTCTATCATCTTCTACCTCTTTCTTTTTCTTTTGTTTATCTGAACTGGAATCTGTGGTAATCTTTTCTCAAGAAGTAGAATAAGAATAAGCTAGTCCTTGACGGATGACTTGTGGCTTTGAGCTTATTTTTATTCTAAAACCTAAAATACTTATTAATTTACGCATTCGAGTATAAGACAATTAAATAGGGGCAGCTGTAATACCCTAATTTTGATTTTTTTTTAAAATAAATATTTTATTTAAAAATTATTTCTTCTTCTTCTTAAGAAATACCAAAAATAGTTTTTTAGATAATTTTTGCTTACAATTTATTCATTTTCCTTTATTTCTTTTAATTTGTCGCAATTTATCCTTTTTATACGAAGAATAACAAAAATAATCAAATATAGTTTTTATCTCTTTATTTAAGTTTATATTTCATTTTTATATTTTTATTTATTTTTTCTTATTGATTTTGACATTTTTTATCATTTTATAAAAATTCTTTGCTTTTGACCAATAACATTGCGACACCTCATCATCTCCACCTCATAATCATTTTATTACACAAATACCACTCACCTAATCCTATCTCTATAAATACACACCTCACATCACTCAATCATTAACAATCATTCTCTACACAATTCCCAAAAAAAAAATCAGAAAATCCTTCCTCCTTCCTCCACCAACACTTTTCCGGCGACCACCGCCGGAAAACCACCTCCGGTCGCCGGAAAACCACCTCCCATTTTTCAAAACTCATCCAAATCAAAATCTGAAAACACCATTAGCTTCCTAATCATCTTCTCATCACTAATCCATCGTTAATTTAACCAAAAACGCCGCCAAACACGCCGGAAACCACCGGATCCGAGCTACCCCTCGCCGGAAAATTCAACTACTCTAAAACCACCCAAAATCAACAATCAAATACTCAATTCTTATAGTTTGGACCCTCCTGAACTCAAATCCAAGCTCTGATTGGTCAAAAAATGAATGGAAAGCAACGCATCGGAGCATCAAAGTTCCGGCCGATTTAAAACATTGCAATTCGTCCGTTTCGTGTACAATCGAAGGTAAAGGAACATGGATTCATACGTTTGAGGTCCTTCTGAAGCTTTTCCTTCTCTTACTTTGCGCTAAATCTCGCCGGAAAGTTGTGTTCGACGTTTTTGGTTCGTTTACTTTTCCGTTTGTTTACGTTTATGTATGCTTTGTTTGTTGAAAATAATCTTAGATTCATGATCCTTGTCAATTTCCGGTCAATTTGGTATATTCATAAGCTTATTTTGGCGTCCGGACGCATTTCCGGCGGTGTCGCCGGTGGCCGCGCGCGCGGCCGGCCATTGATGATTGTTTCAGGTTTCTGTTTGCTGAAGGTAAGGGACGAGACACGTGGCAGCGCGCGGTTGGCCTGTGGTCTTCTCGCGTGCGTCCCCCTATTTTCTCTCCACACCCCCCAGCTGGGTGTTGGAGCGGGTCGGTCGACCCATTTTCAACCCAGACCCGGCCCGGTCTGGTAATGTGTGGGCTGGGTTCCTCCTTTTGGGCCTAGTTCAATTTTTTTTTTTTTAAGTGTATGCTGCTTTTTTTAATTTGTGTTCATATACCCCTGTTTTACTAATGCACCCATGCTGTTTATTTTAATTATTTTTATGATAGTTTAAACTTGAAAGTTCTTAAAAATAAAATGAATAATGATAAAATAAGCCCTTGACGGATGACTTGCGGTTTAATTTATCGTTATTCCGGTTTTTTTTTTAAAAGGTGAAATTTGTTAATAAAAAATGAATAAGGATAAAATAAGACCTTGACGGATGACTTGCGGTTTAATTTATCGTTATTCCATTTTCTTTAAAGGTGCGAACATTTGTTAGTAAAAAAAATGAATGATGATAAATAAGCACTTGACTGATAACTTGCGGTTTAATTTATCATTATTCCGGACTTTTAAAAATAAATAAAACATGTTAGTTAAAAAAGAATAAGAAGGAGCCTGACGGATGACTCGTTTTCGTCTTATTTTATTTTAACTAACCGTGTCCTTTTTTTTGTTTGACTGATATCTTGTTGAATTAATTATTTGCTTCGATGATTTAATTTCGTATCATTATAATTGTTCAGCATCATCATTATCTGTCATTCATGTGCATTCATTCGCATCTCTATCATCTTCTACCTCTTTCTTTTTCTTTTGTTTATCTGAACTGGAATCTGTGGTAATCTTTTCTCAAGAAGTAGAATAAGAATAAGCTAGTCCTTGACGGATGACTTGTGGCTTTGAGCTTATTTTTATTCTAAAACCTAAAATACTTATTAATTAAAAATGAGATAGAAGGAGCCTGACGGATGACTCGTTTCCGGCTATTCTCACTTTTTAATTAATTCGATAATAAACTAAATGAAACGGCGGAGCTTGACGGATGACTTGTCTTTGCTAGGATAACCTCGTCCTTGACGGATGACTTGTGGCAATGAGGTTATCCACATTCACTAAACATAATCTCAAAAATCTTAAAAGACACTCAACCCACACAACTGTTTTTCCTGCCCTTGTGCAGTCAACCTTTTTTCAGCTTTCAATCTCTTTTAACTTGTTTTCCTAAATGGATGGCGCTTTATCCATTCCCCTGCTACAGACAAACGCTTAAGCCTCCGAAGCGAGCATACAAGCATACTATTGTATCAGTGGAATGCGACCTAAGCATTGTTCACTAAAAACAACCAACACACAAAATCTTTCTTTTCAGGAAGAACTACGTGAGCTTTGACTTCCTCATTGTACTTGGGGGATACGTAGGAGCGAGAGCCTCTCTCGTCAAGCCAAATAATAAAAAACTCTTTTTTTTCTTTTCTGTTCAATATGCGGTAATTTATTTCTTTTCATGCGGTTATTTCTGTTTATGCAAACCAAATTCCTCAAATGGTTCCCGTTGAGTACAACGGATATGAGGGGGTGTTAACGTCTTCCCCTCATGTAACCAACTCCCGAACCCGATCTTTAAGGTTTTATCATTATTTTCCTTTTCCCTCACGGGATAAATAAAATATGGTGGCGACTTCATTGTTTACATTTGTGCATTGCATTTCACCATTGCATATTTGTATATTTTTTTGCGCCGGGTACTACACATGTCTCAACCTCAAAACCTTTGGAACTGCTTCATATTGATTTATTTGAACTAGTAAGTGTAATACCCTAATTTTGCACTTCTTTTTCTAAAATATTTTTTAATCCAAAAATTTATATTTGCATTTTTATTTTATTGTTAATTGAAATTTATTTTAATTGCACAAGAATTAGAGAAAGAAAGCATCAAACAAATATATTTCATTTCATCACCAAGATCATCTTCCAAGAAAATCAATCATATCATGCCACCTCACCACATCTGTATCATAACAATTTTTGTATTTTAAAGAAAATAGGAAAAAAATCTTAATTTTTAGTTTTTAGTTTAGCTCCTAACCCTTCAAAGTTAGAGTTTATTACAAACATGCGACTAAACCTAATTCTACATTATATAAGCATTTAAATCACCAGGCCAATGATTGGAAGCACAAATCCCAAAAAACCCTAGATACCTCTATCTCTCATTTTATGTCACCACCATCCTCACTGTCGCCACCTCTGGCCACCAGTGTCACCAACTCCGGCCACTACTCAAAAACTCACCAAAATCAACAATTAAACACCTGATTCTCATAGTTTGGACCCTTCTAAGTCTAAATCTGCCATCCGTTTTGTCAACAAACCACCGGAAGACCATTAAAAAGCAAATCAAAGTCACGTCCGACACAAAACACTCTGATCCGGCCATTTCATTCATCAACGAAGGTAGATAGCTGTTGATAATTGCTACTGGAACGTCTCTGAACACTTCCCTTTGGATATTTTCATCGAAATTCACCGGAAACTCGTGTTTGTCGTTTGAATACGTCGATATGTTTTTCACTCGTTTTGTAAATGCACCAGTTCACCTCCACGTTTTAATAATTTTCAAAACACATGAAAATAGGGTAGAATACATTTTGGCAACAATATACATGCATTAAAAGCGAAAAATCTTTTTAAGCTGTTAAGAAAAGTGTTTTTTCAACCATTTTAAGCTTTTTAAACTTATTCAAAAAACTTTTACATAAAAAAAAATAGAATAACGATAAACAGCCTTGATGTGTGACTTGAGGTTTTAATTTATCGTTATTCCAGAACTTTAAAAAGTGAAGAGAAACTTGTTAGTTAAAAAGAGTAAGAAAGAGTTTGATGTATGACTCGTCTCTGTCTTATTTTCTTTTAACTAACAGAGTTTAAATAATTGTTTGATATGATGTTCGATGATTAAATTCTTACTTTGTTGGTTTATTTTCGCTCCCATTTGTTTAATTGCTCGTTTATTGATTTATACCTTGTATATTTATTTTCTTCGAGCATATTTAATTTCGTGCCATTATAATTGTTCAACATCATCATTATCTGTGATATGCATTCATTTGCATCTCTATCATCTTCTACATTTATTTTTCTTTTGTTTATCTCAGCTGGAATATTGAAAACCTTTTGTTAAGAGATAGAAAAAGAATAAACTAGTCCTTGACGTATGACTTGCGACTCTGAGTTTATTCTCGTTCTAAAAACTTAAACACTGTTTAATTAAAAATGAAGTGGATGGAACTTGACGTATGACTTGCTTCCAGCTATTTTCACTTTTTTATTAATTCGGTATTAAACCTGAATGAAACTGTAGAGCTTAACGTATGACTTGCCTCTGCTTGGGTAACCTCGTCCTTGACATATGACTTGTGACACTGAGGTTATCCTTGTTCACTAAACAGTCTCTTAAAGCTTAAAAACAACTCAACTCACCTCAAAACTTTTTCTGCCCTTACGCAGTCAACTCTTTTTCAACTGCCCTCGCGCAGTCAAACCTTTGTCAACCGTTTTTCTTAAAAGGATAACACTTTATCAATTCTCGCTGATATAGACAAGCGCTTAAGCCTCAATGGAGCATACAAGAAAACTGTTGTAAAGGTGGAATGCAACCTAAGCATTATTCACTAAAAATAACCAACACGCAAAACAATTTTCGGGAAGTACTTAGATCCCTCAGAATATTGTTAATGTTTTATTTGATCCAAGCTTGCTTAAGAAAGCAGAAAAAGAAGATGATACGAAACTGAAGAAGAAAAGTACTAAAGTCTGACCAAATGCTTCACATCTATACTCAATTTATAAGGTTTTTTATCAAAAGATTATTTCCTCTATATGGACAAGAGATGGAAGAAATGATTATATTTCTTTGGAAAGTGCTAGGTTCTTATATAATTTGATCACGGAAAATCAAATAACTTTCCAGGGTGCTTGTTTGAGCATCTTTGTGAAGCTATTAAGAAGGTAAAAAGTGAAAACTATGTTGTTGTTCATCATCCAAGACTGCTAATAGAAAATTTTCATCAAAGCAAATTGATGGACGTATTAAAAGACTCCTATCCTACATTAATTAGGATTCTTCAGGAAGACAAGAAAGTTATCATAGAGGCCATTATGATAAGCATAAAGTTGGTTGTGAAAGGTCAAACCAAAGTTTCTTAGAAGCCTTTAGTATTGAACAAGACTGACTTTCTCTAAGATGATGGTTTTCCTATGATCTTAGAAGCAGATGCTGAGCATGTATGTAATTTAGGACCTGATTGAAAGAGCCAAGAAAAGTGGAGTCCACATTGACATAAGTGAAATTCCTTGTGTTGAGGAATTGGAAGAGGCTAGTAACAAAACAATAAGGAAAAGGAAGTCTAAAAAGGGTCAAGACAAAAAGGAAGCTAAACATGCTGGGAAACCTTCTGTTAAAGTTCATGTTGTTGAAGACAAGACATTGAGATATGGTAGGAAAGTTAGTTTCCTGAGTGAAGAAGAAATTGCTGCTAAAGCCAAAGCAGAAGCTGAAGCTAAAAAGAAAGCTGATGAATTATCTAAGGCAGAAGGGAAGAGGTCTCTTAGAAGATTAATGGTAGTTGAGGAATATGATGAATATGAATCTAACAATGAACCTCTTTCAAACAGATTAAAGACTGAAGGAGATACAACCTCTGAGAAGCATACAAGTATGTCCTCTAATGTTATCTCAAACAATTCTTTAATTGATCATTGATGGTTGGTGAATGTGATACGCAAGTATACGCAGTCAATCATAGCAAGTAATAAGTGAAAAGAGTGTCGAACCCACAGGGAATAGAATAAGGGTTATACATTCCAAGTTCAAATAAAGTGTTTAGTCTATTGTAATGGTAACAAAACATATTTGGTTTTTATCACAATAAATAAAATAGCAGTTAAGTAAGTTGATGATTGAAAATGATAATAAAAGGGTAGCTGAGATTAAGATCCATTTAACACATGAACAAAGCATAGTGAATGATAACTACTGTCGTGCCATCTGTGAGCAAGCTTGCCTTGTGGTGTATGTCTACAACGTTAGATATTAAAATGGGGTATAATGAACTGGCTCTGTCGAGGTTATTATTAATCCCATTAGAGTTCAGAAAAGCTCGTGCTTGATCCCACTAAGGCCCTTAACTTATCCATAAGAAAAGGTAGGGATTACATGTCTGCTCCCACTTAACCTTATTAACTTTATTATTTCCATTAACATGCTAGATGTCTCTACACATGCAACTTGTATTTAAATCTAAGTTGATCAGTCAAAGAAATAAATGTATTTTCCTAAAAACATAAAGTTAAAGATGACACAAGAACAATCATTCATTCACATAAATACTTCATTCATTATATTAAACTTCACATAATCTCAACTACAAAGAGTTTAGCTCAGAATGAGCATAGAAACAACAACAATAATAACAAGTAAAGTAGTGATACCCATTACAAAGCAATAGATACTCCTACAGACACTGTCGTGCCTCTCGTTATCACCGGTCGCCTCCTGCGACGGAATAGCTCTTCAAACGGCGCAGCGACTCTTCTTCTTCTCAGATATATTCTCTAAGTTTCAAGCATACATTTTTAGGTTTAGGAACGTGTATTTATAGGACAATCCTTCTTGGATCGGGTGCAACCTTAATTGTGACTACTAGGCCCAAGGAATAAAGGATATTCCATTTGCAAGGACCACTTAATCATAGTACAATCATTTGTGATGCTGACAGCTGGCAAGCCAGCCAGTCATCCTTATCCTCCAAAGATGCCTTTCACAATGTTCTAGTACATTCCCAGTTTTGTCTTCTAGCAGCGCTTGACTTGTTGACTTGTACGGAACTCAATGTCTTGACAGTCATTATTAGTAGATGCCTTTTGATGATGATCCAGAACCAAATAACATGCCTTGACATAAGTTGCCTCTAAACTAACTATTTTTCATGAAAATTACATAATTATTCCTAATACATAATTCTAGACTCAAAACTAAATAAACTAATGAAATTGCATTAAAACATGGTTTGATCACCATATTGGCAGGAAATAACTCATGAATAAAGGCCTAAATAACACACAAATAATGTGTCATCACACCCCCAAACTTGAATCATTGCATGTCCTCAGGTAATGCATAGAAAGCAAAGACTGTGTTCAGTTACTCATAATATTGACATGTAAACAGCACATTTAAGCAATAAGACTCAGACCCTAAGACTGTTTTAAAAAATTGGCACAATTCTCATAAAATCAAACTTCAATGATGACCATGCGTGTGTGTGTGAACTATTTAGCACTGTTAACCAGATTAATGACTATATCCCACTCTTAAACTACTCATTCTAAAGGCTAAGCTATCCTCTTTTTCCTATAATTTTGAATTTACTTAGAGTTTCAGCAAAGGGGGGGACTATTTCTTTTCAAGAGTGACCAAAGCATTTTGATTATAGCCAAGGAGAACTGATTGGTAGCTTTTTCATTATCATTCATTTAGGAATACTCCATCCTTTCACTGACTAGATCCTACTTGTAATAGGTCTAACCTGCTAATAAGAGTAAAGCACCCTACTAGCTTAGTTTTGGGAATACTCCATCTTTTCACTGACTAGATCATACTTGTAATAGGTCTAACCTGCTAATAAGAGTAAAGCGCCCTACTAGCTTATCTCTTAGAGACTTATTCATTAATTTCATTTTTTTTAGCTAACCAACAACCTCCTATTAGGAATTATAGTAGCAATGATCACCAATTCAATACTCTAGTCCTTTCCCCCAAACTTAGTTCTAGCCATATTCTCCATTATATTCATTTTTAGAAAACTTAGAGTAGAGAATGTGTATTTAAAAGAGTTATCTAGCCACTCTTAAGTTTGACAGTATTCAACAGTGTGCATTAAGGTGCAAAGATCATCAAATCAAGCATCAAACATAAGAATTTCCATAAATTTCCAAACAAACCTATGGTCATGCATCTTACACTCTAACCTCAGTTATGGCATGTCAATAAAATGCTTATCAAAACACATTAAAAGCAATCTATTTCAAAACATTTTTAAAAGTTTTTATTTGATGTTACCTCTCCCCCAAACTTAAACTAAACAGTGACCTCACTGTTGACACATGGGAAAGACAACGACTGACTCATCAAAAAGTTTTCAAAAACAGAACAGAAAATAAAAACCTAAGCTAGACTCGATCCAACAGGCAAAGTGTGTCAAGACATACCATCAGGCCTTGAACCTCTTGCTTCTCCTCAGAGCAGAGTCAGCTTCTTTCTTTGTTCTCTTCTCTTCCTCTCTTGCTCTTTCTTCTTCATCAGTCTCCTCTTCTGATGGTTGATTTGGCTCAGGAACAACTTCCTCAGGTTTATCAACAATTGCTTGTGGTGCATCTTTCTTTCTTGTTGTTCTCTTCCTTTTAGCAATAGGAGTGGTCAAGATCTGATCCAGCTCCTCAGATGCAGCCTTATCCTTCATAGCCAAATGACCTTGTGGAGGTGCATTATCAGGCTCATGCACTTCCTCCACTCCCAGAGTACCCTCCTGCTCAGGGGTATGCTTTGCAGCCTTCAAAGGCGTGCCAGTACTTTTCTCTGGGTTTAGGTCCTGTCTGTCTGACCCAATCTCTTCCTCTTCACTCTTCTTTTCTTCAGACTAGTTGATTTCTTTATCATGGGCGTCAGAATTTGCATCCCCCTCAATGTAGTCACTGTCAGCCCTATCATAGTACTCATCTTCCTCATTTTCCAAAGCTACATCCTGGTTCTCACCAATTTGTGGTGAGGCAGGAGTTTTCTCCATTGGTTCAGCATGGGCTTCCTTATCTTCCACTACCACCTCAGCTGGTAGCTTCTTCTTCTTGTGACTCTTCTTCTTTTTCTTCTTTTCTTTCTTCTTCCCTTCTTCCTTCTCTTCTTCCACAGCTTCTTCTTCCACAATAACCTCTTCAATAGTTGCCTTCCTCAATTTCTTCTTTTTCTTCTTCTGCTGCTTGTTGGAGCTCTCAGGCACGTCAGTGGTTTCCTTTTCTTTAGGCAAGTCCGAATTGAACTCACCCAAGATCTCCACTGGAATGCAGGTGCTCTCATATAGTCAAATCTTGGAAAATGGAGGGACAAGTTGCTGATGTATCAAGCATGGGTATCAGCGCTCCACAACCAAAACCTCTTCATATCCCTTCTCAATTCGGATAGCAGGTCTTTTTCTCCAGAAGTACTAGCGCCAGGTGCACTAGGCTTAGCAGCAGGCAACTCCTGACTTGCCTTTCTTCCAGTGTTTCCCTTGATCAGCGTTCTAATAGCCTTGGCGTCAAACCCAGCCACAGGCTTCTTCACTTCATCTCCCATCCTATGGGGAACTACTTGCTTCTTGCACAGAGCAGTAATGAGACATGGGAAGTATAGCATACCTTCCCTAGTTGAACACTTCTGGATCTCATCAGATATGATCCTCCCAACATTGATTGGCTGCTTCTCAATGATGCAGTGCAGCAGGATTAGTCTTGATTTACTCACAGTGTCATTGTGAGTTGTTGGGATGATGCTGTGCTTCAAAAATTGGTACCAAACCTTTGGTACAGGCTTCAGGTTCATCCTCTGAACAGTCTTCTCATTCTCACCTACTCCTAGATTCCATTCAGTTCCAGGCATAGTGAGGTTCAACATTATCTCCTCCGGTTGTTCTTCATCAATGGTGTCAAGGGTAGCAGAATAGGCATCCTCAGATACGTCAATACCATAGAACCAGTCAATGTTCGCCTCTGAATAGAGGATTGCTTTTCCTCGCACCATAACTTCTCTTCTCTTCTGTTAAATGTTGGTAAGATTGGAGTAGAACTCCTTCACCAGTTGAGTGTTGTAACTTGAGGGGTGTGCAACAAACTTCTGCCACTTGAGAGAATGGATGATCATCTCAAGGTCTTCTCTGATTTCCAAACGCTCAAAGTCAGGGTTGAATATGAATCCACGTTCAGTATGGATTTGCTTGGAGTTGAAAACTTCATAGCGTTCAGCAGCGTCGCAATTCACAAAAACATCATAATCTTCTTCGTCTTCAGACATGGCAGCAGTTATCACTTGCCTCTTTCCGGTTGACATGATTGCGTGATAAGGATTGATGAAACGGTGGGGTGTTTTGAAAGGTAAGGGTTTGTAGAATTTGTTTGCAGAAAGTAGAGAGAGTAGTAGGTTTAGAAAGTTTGTTTGTAAAGGGGTTTTATGAGTGATAAGGGTTGGTTTATATAGAAGGTAATGGGTGTTTATATTTTTGGTACGGATATTGATGGAAAAGATATGGAAAAGTTTTGTGGACGTTGGGATAATGATGAATGATGGCGGATGATGTGGGTTTAACCGTTGGAAAACCGGTTTACACGCTAAATCAACGCAACGGCTAGTTCAGCGCGTGATATCACTTTGTCTGCCAAATGCCACGTGGTAACGTCTGATAACTAATGACTCATCATTCCAGCTTCCTGTTGATAACCTCTGGCATGCCTTTTCCTTTGAACTTAGTTAAGTCCACATTTACTTCAATCTTCTTCTTCGGTTAATCTGGTTGGCATAGAGCTTAAGAATGGTGCCAGTCACCGTATCTGTCATCACTCAGCCAACTAGACAAAGGCAACTAGAGATTACTAGTGTCTTGCCTCCTAACAGCAATCTATTTTCACACATTACCTGAAATTAACACAACTAAAAAAAACAACAAAAATTTATTAGAATGCTGGGTTGACTCCCAGCAAGCGCTTGGTTTCAGAAAGTCCTCAGCCTGACTTGTAAAATCATGATTAAGAATCATCAAGGTGTTAGCCCATATTTTGGTTAAGTCAAAATATGTACTAAATGTTCTTTGAATGAAATCAATAAACCTTCAATCATGGAAACTAATATTTCCACATCATTTAATTTCATATGAAGGTCAAAGGTAATGCATTTAAGCAAAAAGAACATTGTTATAAGAAAATATTCATGAACTTCAGAAGATGGAAAGCATTCACAAGTTCAAGAAGTAAATCAAGACTTAATTCGAGTTATAGACATTTCGAGTAAACCATCAGAATCACTCGAATTCGAAAATTCTTTGTAACTTGGCAATTTCTCAACATTTCTGAAGATTCAAAATTCAAACCATTGCAACTCTTGGCATTTAAGAATGAAGATAGGTGGCAAGACACTTGTCAAATGGATATTTTATAGTCGTTATTAGATAGTTAGAATTTATCTATAAATACTAGTTCATTTGATGTAATTTCTATCACAAATTCACATACAAATAATCCTTACAAATTCTGAGTACCCAAGCGTTCGAGTGAAAGGAATACAAGAGGAAACAATGTATGATCTTGTGATCACTTTCTTTTAATTCAATGCAATTTACATTCTTATGTAATTTACTGCTTTCATTTACATTACTTGCATTTTAATTCATTGAATCATTTACTTTTTCTTGTCAAATACGTACTCATTTTGAGTATTTTTACTTTTCTTGTCATTCAAGTTATTTATTTTCATTTCATTTACTTTTAACAAACAAACTTGTTCATTTACATTAATGAACATTGTCATTTTTAAACTTAAACAATGAATGCACAAAACATGTTCCGAGATTCTCTAGTTGGTCTCTCAAGCATTGCAAACTAGCGGTTGTTTACCAAAAATCAGCGTAAACAAATTGGCACGCCCGGTGGGACTGGTTTTGTGTGTTTTTATTTTCAAAGTTTTCTTAAAAAGTTTTCTGAAAATTTTCTTTTTTGTTGTTTTGGAAAATTGTATGTGTTGTTTTCAAAAAATTACATTGTTTAGTGCATGCAATTGAGAAGTGGTAGGATAAAACCAGAGATGGTGAGACCTAGAGGCACTAACACTAGTACAAGCAACAACAACAACAATATTAATGACAATAATAATGTCAATAACCAAAACAATCAAGATCCTGATGATGTTAACCCATTATTGGGGTATGTAGACGCCTCGAGCGCCCTGACCACATCAGCCACAGATGCAACATCTGTGGGGGCAACACAGGCCATTCCTGTGTCTTCTTCTATGCCCTCATTGACGTCCAATGCTGCAACCACAATGGCTGAAAACACTTTGAGCATGCCTTTACAAAATATTGGTGGGGTTCCTCCCCCATTCTCAGGATCTTCATTTGACTTTCGAAGTCAATGAGGGGGTTTGTATCAGTCCCAAAGATCTTATCCATATGGAATGCCTACAGTCATGATGCAGAATGTATTCACACCCTGCATTACAATCCGATAGGATAACAGTGAGGTCTCCCTTTCCACAAGGGCAAAATTCTAATAATACTAGAGTTCGAATGAACCAACCAGCCCTCACTACAGATTCACTTTTATCTATGAGGCAACAAATGGATGAGAGTAATTATGATATGGTGAATTTACTCACTGAACAAATGGGTACAATAATTAACCCATTAATTCGAGATACAAATCAGACTTACCAAACCCTGGCTACCCAAATGGGTAGAATTGCTGATTTCTTTGGAGGGGCACAAGTGCCCATCCAACAGCCACTTCAACCATTACAGGCCCCTAGACTAAGGCCTGGACAAGTTGCTGACAATCGAATCGAGGAGGCTCGAGGTCAGCAGCAAGAACCACAAGTTGTTAACCAACCTGTACAAAGAAATGTTGAACCTGAAGTGGTGCTTGTTCATCGAAACCAAAATGCTGATGAGGTTTTGAGAAACGTTCAACATAATGATTTTGGGCAGAACAACTTAGCCAATTTGGTAGAAACCATCCTTGCCCAAAATGGTCTAAATGTAGGTTTACATAGACCCAACTTTGTGTCACCATTATCTGAATTTGTTTTGCAAACAGAAATACCAAGGGGTTGGAAAACCCCAAAATTTACCAAGTTTGCTGGTGATACAATAGAGTCTACAGTCGAGCATATTGCTAGATATTTGACTGAGGCTGGGGACATAGCAAATAATGAGAATTTGAGGATGAAGTACTTTCCCAATTCTCTAACAAAAAATGCTTTTACTTGGTTCACAACCTTACCCCCACATTCTGTATTTACTTGGACCCAACTCGAAAGGCTCTTTCATGAGCAATTCTACATGGGCCAAACAAAGATAAGTCTCAAAGAACTAGCAAGTGTTAGGCGCAAAACACCAGAATCTATTGATGATTATCTCAATAGGTTTAGGCTTCTTAAAGCCAGATGCTTCACTCAAGTTCCTGAACATGAATTGGTAGAAATGGCTGCTGGTGGCCTAGACTACTCGATTCGAAAGAAATTAGATACTCAACATCTCAGGGACATAGCCCAACTTGCTGATAGAGTTAGACAAGTTGAAAGGCTTAAAAGTGAAAAGGCTAGAAATTCTAAGTTTCATAAATCAAAAGAAAAAATAGCCTATGTTGGACATTATGAGAGTGATAATGACTTCGAGTTCGAGTGTGAAGAGGTTGAAGAAAATGAGATAGATTTGGCTGAATTAAAGCCAGGACCTCCTTACACTTGCAAGTTATTAAAACCCTCGAATGGAAAAAATCCAGTTGAACCTAAAAATGATAAATATGTTGCAAAAACCTACACCTTTGATGTTACTAAATGTGATGAAATTTTTGATTTATTGGTTGCTGATGGCCAAATAGTTGTTCAAAAGGGATTAAAAGTTCCTGCATTAGAACAAAGAAAGAAAAGAGGTTATTGCAAATTTCATAACTTTTTAGGTCATAAAACTTCTCAATGTGTTGTTTTCAGGGATCTTGTTCAGAAGGCATTAGGTGAGGGAAGGCTGAAGTTTGATGAAAAATCCAAGCCTCCAATGAAAGTGGATACTGATCCTCTTTAAGTGGCTGAGACTACGTATGTTGAGCCATTCGAATGCCTGATGGTGGATGCCATGGAAGCTTCTCCAGTTCGAGCTGTAACTGAGAAGGAATATGAAGAGAAGGTTCAGAAGGTCTATCCTCAGGCTGAAGAGGAACTAATTGATTTTCTGAATAGGTGCAAGCTAAACAATACTGAAGTCATGCTATGCCCTCGTTGCAGTGCTGTGTGTGACAAAGAGGCTACTGCAGGCCTAAAGAATGTTATGCCCTATGTGGATAACAAAAACAAATGGTCTACTGCTGGACCAAACAAAGGAAAATATGTAAAGCAAGACCTTTCCATCCATGACAGGTTAGGGAAGAGGCAAACATATGTTCCTTCCAATAGGATCCCAATCAATCAATGGTCATCTGGCCAACACCAAGCCTTCCAGAAAAGGAAGATGGAAATTGGGAGCTCGAGTCATGCTGCTTCAAGCAACAATGCTGAAGCCAAGAGGTTCTCTTATAACAACAATTATAAAGGAAAGAACCCAATGACTCGAACACAATGGCGTAGGTATCAACGCCAAAAGAAGTTAGAAAGAGAGATGGCCCTAGCTGGGGGGCAAATCTCAACAAGTTGCCCATGCTGGGGGCAACACAAATAAAGTTATCCATGCTGGGGATAACAAAAACAAAGTTTCCCATGCTGGGGGCAACAAAATCAATTCTGGGAATAATAAACAAGTTCCCAACAAGGCTGAAAAAGCCTTAATTGCTGATCAAGGCTCTTCCTCGAAGAGGCCTGTTAAAGAGAGAATATCGCTTCCTAATGATAACATGGAAGATGATATGGCTGATGAAGATTTACTCGAATCTGGTTCTGAACCAGATTTTTATGTATTGGTTAACGTGGTATCCATTTTACCACGAGAATATGATGTTAGGTCACCTTCTGACCCTGAAGATGAGTTTGAAGAGCCTGACCTAGATGAATATACCCCTGTTTGCTTCTATGTAATGAATAATGGGTGCATAGAGCAACAAAAGGCCACATTCGAATGGCCTCATGAGGGTATGAGGAACCACCTAAAGCCTTTATACATTAAGGCTAAAGTTGGTGGTGTGGGTGTGAATAAAGTCTTAGTAGATGGGGGTGCTGCAGTTAACTTGATGCCCCATTTTATGCTGAGGAAATTGGGAATGTATGACACAGATATGCATTCTCATAATATCGTTCTCTCGAATTATGAGGGAAAGAGTGGCAAGTCAATGGGTGCCATTCAAATGGATGTTGCTGTGGGCAGCACCATAAGGCCAACTTTGTTCATTGTTGTGCCATCAAAAGCTAGTTTCAACTTGCTCCTAGGAAGGGAGTGGATACATGGGGTAGGTGCTGTGCCCTCCACCCTTCACCAAAGGCTAATACTTTGGAGGGAAGATAAGATAGTTGAAAACATAGAAGCTGATCAAAGTTTTTATATATGTGAAGTGGATCACATTACTAAGAAAACTTTTGATAAAAACTTAGCTTCAATTTCTCCTTGTGGAGAAAGAGATAGTGGCTTTCGAGGAGCCACTAGTAATAATGTGTATCATTCTGTGAGGCTCCATCCAACACATGGATTCTGTTGGGACAGGGAAGTAATTGAAGAATTCCCTCCTGAAGATGGAGTAATCCCACCATCTGGTTGGGATAATGATGAAGAGTCAAGCGATGTCTGAGCCCTCTGCATGGGCCAAGATAACGGCATATGTTGCCGAGAGAAAGCTTGAAACGGCTTTGGAGGCCGCACTCGAACAAAATATGGTTGGAGAAACCATTGATAAAAATCAAAATATGGTTGGAGAAACCATTGATAAAAATCAGAATATGGTTGAAGAAACCATTGATGAAAACAATGGCAAAATGTTGCCAATTGAGAAAAGGCTGGATTGCATTTATGATGATGAACCCTTAGGATTTGAGAAAGATCCATTAAATTTAAATCCTAAAATGCAAGCCCAAGACCCTTTGCAAGAAATTGATATTGGTGACGGCCACAGTAAAAGGCCAACATATGTAAGTGCCAATATTGATTTCGAGTTAAAGCAGAAACTGGTTAATCTACTCAAAGAATACAAAGATTGTTTTGCCTGGGACTACAATGAAATGCCAGGATTGAGTAGAGAATTGGTGGAACATAGACTACCACTCAAGCCAGGGAAGAAGCCAGTCAAGCAGTTACCAAGGAGATTCAACCCAGAGATCTTATCCAAGATCAAAAGTGAGATCGAAAGACTGCTAAGGAGCAAATTCATTCGAACTACAAGGTATGTTGAATGGTTAGCAAATATTGTGCCTGTTATTAAGAAAAATGGTAGTCTTAGGGTATGCATAGACTTTAGAGATTTAAATAATGCAACACCTAAGGATGAATATCCAATGCCAGTAGCAGAAATGCTAGTTGATTCAGCAGCAGGGTTCGAGTACCTGAGCATGCTTGATGGTTATTCTGGTTATAACCAGATTTTCATTGCTGAAGAAGATGTGGCTAAAACAGCATTTAGATGCCCTGGGGCATTGGGGACTTATGAATGGGTTGTTATGCCATTTGGTCTAAAAAATGCTGGTGCCACATATCAAAGGGCAATGAATTTAATTTTTCATGACTTTATTGATGCCTTTATGCAAGTATACATTGATGATATTGTTGTGAAATCCTCTTCTAGTGATGATCATTTGAATCATCTTAGAAAATCATTCGAAAGGATGAGAAAATGTGGATTAAAAATGAATCCACTAAAATGTGCTTTTGGTGTACATGCAGGGGATTTCCTTGGTTTTGTGGTGCATAAGAAAGGCATAGAAATCAATCAAAATAAAAAAAAGGCTATTATGGAAACTCAGCCTCCAAAGACAAAGAAACAACTTCAATCCCTATTGGGAAAGATCAACTTTTTGAGAAGATTCATTTCGAATCTAAGTGGGAAGGCTCATCCATTCTCTCCACTACTTAGAAAGCAAAAGGGTGATCAATTTCATTGGGGGCAAGAACAACAACAAGCGTTTGAAGATATTAAGAATTATTTGTCACATCCACCAACGCTAATGCCTCCTATTCGAAACAAAGCAATGAAGTTGTACATTTCAGCATCTGATTCAACTATTGGTAGCATGCTTGCCCAAGAAGATGAAAATGGTGTTGAAAAAGCTGTATATTATCTAAGTAGAGTATTAAATGATGCTGAAACTAGATATAGTGCTATAGAAAAATTATGTTTATGCTTATATTTCTCTTGTATCAAACTTAAGCATTATATAAAGCCTATTGAAGTTTATGTCTATTCTCATTTCGATGTCATTAAACATATGCTTTTAAAACCAATTTTACATAGTAGAATTGGAAAATGGGCTTTGGCTCTAACTGAATACTCGCTAACATATAAACCTTTAAGAGATAAAAAAGGTCAAATAGTGGCAGACTTTCTTGTTGATCACTCAGTGGTTGAAATGCCACTAAGTTATGTGGAAGCACAACCTTGGATCTTGTATTTCGATGGTTCCAAACACAAGCATGGAACTGGAATTGGGATTTTGATAATATCTCCAATACAAATTCCAACTAAGTTTAAATATAAAATCAATGGTTTTTGTTCCAACAATGAGGCAGAATATGAAGCCTTAATAGCAGGTCTTGCACTGTTAACAGACTTGGGGGCAAAGAATATTGTCATTCGAGGTGATTCAGAATTGGTGATTAAGCAATTAACAAAAGAATACAAATGTATTAAAGAACATTTGGCTAAGTATTTTGTGATTGCAAGTGCCTTACTGGATCGATTCGAGTCTGCGGAATTTGAACATATTCCTAGACTACAAAATCAAGAAGCTAATGACTTGGCTCAAATAGCTTCTGGTTACAAAGTATCTCCAGAAAATTTGACAAAGTTAATTGAAATCAAGAAAAAATTGGTCTTCCATGAACCATTATCCTCAGAGTTATCAGCGTGCCATTAATGTGGAATAAAAAACGCCAAGTTCTCCACTCCTTCGATTCGATTCGAATTTGGCATTTTTTGGGGGCAATTTGTTAGCCCATATTTTGGTTAAGTCAAAATATGCACTAAATGTTCTTTGAATGAAATCAATAAACCTTCAATCATGGAAACTAATATTTCCACATCATTTAATTTCATATGAAGGTCAAGGGTAATGCATTTAAGCAAAAAGAACATTGTTATAAGAAAATATTCATGAACTTCAGAAGATGGAAAGCATTCACAAGTTCAAGAAGTAAATCAAGACTTAATTCGAGTTATAGACATTTCGAGTAAACCATCAGAATCACTCGAATTCGAAAATTCTTTGTAACTTGAAGATAGGTGTTTCCTCTTCATTCAAACCATTGCAACTCTTCATTCAAATGTGGCAACTCTTGGCATTCAAGAATGAAGATAGGTGGCAAGACACTTGTCAAATGGATATTTTATAGTCGTTATTAGATAGTTAGAATTTATCTATAAATACTAGTTCATTTGATGTAATTTCTATCACAAATTCACATACAAATAATCCTTACAAATTCTGAGTACCCAAGCGTTCGAGTGAAAGGAATACAAGAGGAAACAATGTATGATCTTGTGATCACTTTCTTTTAATTCAATGCAATTTACATTCTTATGCAATTTACTGCTTTCATTTACATTACTTGCATTTTAATTCATTGAATCATTTACTTTTTCTTGTCAAATACGTACTCATTTTGAGTATTTTTACTTTTCTTGTCATTCAAGTTATTTATTTTCATTTCATTTACTTTTAACAAACAAACTTGTTCATTTACATTAATGAACATTGTCATTTTTAAACTTAAACAATGAATGCACAAAACATGTTCCGAGATTCTCTAGTTGGTCTCTCAAGCATTGCAAACTAGCGGTTGTTTACCAAAAATCAGCGTAAACACAAGGGTGGTGGTGACTCTCTTCCTTGAGTCATCACCCAATAGCTTTTAACTCTCTGACCATTTACTTTAAATTCTTTACCACTTGTTTCATCAAGAAGGTCAACAGCACCATAAGGATAAATTTTCAAAAGTTTGAATGGTCCTGACCATCTTGATTTTAGTTTACCAGGAAACAACTTAAGCCTAGAGTTATAGAGCAACACATACTGATCCTCTACCAACTCTCTCTTTTGAATCTTTTTGTCATGCCAGGCTTTAGTTCTTTCCTTGCACATTTCAGCATTTTCATAAGAAACCAACCTATGTTCCTCCAACTCAGACAGTTGCAAAAGTCTTGCCTTACCAGAAGCTTTAAAATCAAAATTAAGTTTCTTAGTAGCCCAAAAGGCTTGGCATTGAAGCTCTATTGGTAAGTGGCAAGCCTTTCCAAAAACTAATCTAAATGGGGACATTCCCAAAGGTGTTTTAAAAGTAGTTCTGTAGGCCCACAAAGCATCATCTAACAGTTTTGACCAATCTTTTCTTGATGGATTAACCATCTTTTCTAAAATTCTTTTAATTTCTCTGTTAGACAACTCTGCCTGCCCACTTGTCTGTGGATGATAAGTAGTGGCAATTCTGTGTCTCACACCATATTTGGCCAGCAACTCCTCAAAAATTTTGTTACAAAAATGTGAGCCTTCATCACTGATGATTGCTCTAGGAGTGCCAAATCTAGTGAAGATATTTTTCTTTAAAAATTTAGTCACCACTCTTGCATCATTGGTGGGGCTTGCAATTGCCTCCACCCACTTGGACACATAGTCCACAGCAACTAATATATATAGATTACCAAAAGATTGAGGAAATGGTCCCATGAAATCAATACCCCAAACATCAAATAATTCAATTTCTAAAATGTTTGTAAGAGGCATCTCTTGTCTTTTGGACACATTTCCACTTCTTCGGCATCTATCACAGTGCTTCACAAAATTATATGAATCTTTGAACAAAGATGGTCAATAATAGCCACATTGAAGCACCTTGGCAGCAGTCCTTTCACTTGCATAATGTCCACCATAAGGTGAAGCATGGCAATGTGATCAGATCTGTCTTGCCTCTTCTTCTGCCACACATCTTCTCATTATCTGATCAGCACATTTTTAGTATAAAAAAGGTTCATCCCAAAAATAATTTTTTATTTGAGACAAAAATCTTTTCTTTTGTTGAAAATTAAAATCAGGGGATAAGTGCTTTCCAACCAGATAATTTACAATGTCAGCATACCAAGGTGTCTTATCATTAGTTATCATTAGGAGTTGTTCATCAGGAAATTGCTCTTTAATTACATACCTGTCAGAGCTTTGCACTTCTTCAGGTAGTCTAGACAAATGATCAGCAACCTGATTTTCAACACCCTTCTTGTCTCTAATCTCTAGATCAAATTCTTGCAGCAGCAATACCCATCTGATAAGCCTTAGTTTAGCATCCTTCTTTGTGAGTAGATACTTGATAGCTGAATGATCTGTGTACACCACCACCTTTGTACCAACAAGATATGATCTGAATTTGTCAAAGGCATACACAACTGCCAATAACTCCTTCTCTGTAGTAGTGTAGTTCAGCTGAGTTTCTGTCAATGTTCTGCTGGCGTAGTAGATAGAATGGAAAGATTTGTCATGCCTCTGACCCAACACAGCTCCAATGGCAAAGTCACTAGCATCACACATCAATTCAAATGGTTTTGTCCAATCAAGGGCTACAATCACAGTTGTTGTGATCAGAGCAGTCTTCATTGTTTCAAAGGCCTTGTGACACTCTTCAGAAAATTGAAATGGCACATCATGCTGTAGCAGTTGACATAAAGGCTTTGTAATCTTGGAAAAATCCTTGATAAACCTTCTATAGAATCCAGCATGTCCTAGAAAACTTCTGACTCCTTTTACATTTGTTGGTGGAGGCAACTTCTCAATCACTTCCACTTTAGCTTTATCCACTTCTAATCCCTTCTTAGAAATCCTATGACCCAATACAATTCCTTCTTTTACCATGAAGTGACACTTCTCCCAGTTCAGCACCAGATTACTCTCTTCACACCTTGTCAAAACCAATTCCAAGTTGTCCAAGCATCCTTGAAATGACTCTCCAAAGACAGAAAAATCATTCATGAATACTTCCATAGCAGATTCAATTAAATCAGAGAATAATGCCATCATACATCTCTGAAAAGTAGCAGGGGCATTACATAATCCAAATGGCATCCTTCTAAAGGCAAAGGTACCATAGGGACATGTGAAAGTAGTCTTTTCTTGATCTTCAGGAGCTATAGCTATCTGATTATAACCAGAATATCCATCAAGGAAGCAATAGAATTCCTTGCCTGCCAATCTATCCAACATCTGATCAATGAATGGCAGAGGAAAATGATCTTTCCTTGTGGCCTTGTTAAGCTTTCTATAGTCCATACATATCCTCCACCCTGTTACAGCTCTGGTGGGGATTACTCATTCTTCTCATTGGCAACTACTGTCATGCCTCCCTTCTTAGGAACATATTGAACAGGACTAACCCACACACTATCAGAGATAGGATAAACAATACCAGCATCTAACCATTTGATTATCTCCTTCTTCACTACCTCCTTCATAATGGGGTTCAGTCTTCTTTGACATTCAACACTATTCTTAGCATTTTCTTCAAGTAAAATTATGTGCATACAAACAGTAGGACTTATACCTTTGATGTCTGCCATTTGCCAAGCTATGGCTCTCTTGTATCTTCTCAGCAACAATATCAGGCTCTCCTCCTGCTTGTTAGTCAAATCAGCAGAAATGATAACAGGCAACTGCTGACTTGTCTCCAGAAATGCATACTTCAAATGTGAAGGTAATTGTTTCAATTCTAAAGCAGGTGGCTTCAAAACTGAAGGAATGTTATCCTTATTAGCATCAGGTGGTATTTCCAATACTTCATATCTTCCAGCCCATTTGACAATGGACTTTTCCTTTGTAACTTCATCATCTACCAATTCCTTGCCTTCATGAGGAAAGGGAATCTTCTTCAAATGATCAGAATCTTTCATGAATTGCTTGTGCACCAGAGAATCCCAACTTTGGAGTTGTGATACAACCTCCAACTTCTCAGTAGGAAACTTCATAGCATTGAGAATGTTGAACTTGACTTCTTGGTTGTTAACTCTCATGGTCACTTCTCCTTTCTCAACATCAATCAATGTTCTTCCAGTAGCAAGGAATGGTCTTCCCAAAAGTATGGGAGTATCTTCATCAGCAGTGAAGTCCATAATGATAAAATCAGCAGGGAAGACAAACTTGTCAACCCTAACCAGAACATCTTCAATCTTCCTTTGTGGGTAGCATATGCTTCTGTCAGCTAGTTGAAGAGTAATGGTTGTTGGTCTAGCAGCACCAATACTCAACTTGTTGAAAACAGATAAGGGCATTAGGTTAATGCTTGCTCCTAGGTCACATAGAGCTCGACCTACATGTACATCTCCAATGGTGCAGGGTATTGTAAAGATAACAGGATCTTTCAACTTTAGTGGTAACTTACCCTGAACCATTTGGCTACATTCTTGTGTAAGTGCCACAGTCTCGAACTCACCAATCCTCTTCCTCTTTGTTAGCACATCCTTCATGAACTTTGAGTAATTAGGCATCTGTTGAATTGCCTCTATGAGTGGTATGTTGATATGCAGTTGCTTCATCATCTCAATGAATTTGTTGTACTGTTGCTCTTCTTTAGCTTTTCTCAGCCTTTGAGGAAATGGAGGAGGTGGTCTCTCATTCATTAGCTTCTGAACATCAATAGGACAAGGGTCTGGAGGTAATGTCATATCAATGTCAGCCATAGTTTTCTCAAGTCTCGCCTTCTTCTGTGGTATTTCAGTCTTTTGTTTGGTTGTAACTTCAAGAGGTAACTTCTGGCTTGCCTGTTGAATATCGTCATTCACAGGTGCAGAGGCAACTTGTGTCTTGCCTTGTGTAGCCAGTTCAGGCATCTTGGGGCCTTCATACTCTGTTCCACTTCTCAATGAAATAGCTTTGCATGTCTCCTTTCCTTTATCTTGGGAAGTAGAAGCAGGGGTCTCAGTGGCACTCGGTAATGAACCACTAGCTCTTGAAGTTAAGGCAGTTGCAATCTGCCCCATTTGTGTTTCCAAATTCTTGATACTAACCCCTTGGGCAGTAATCTGATTCTTTGTCTCAGCAGCAAAATTCTTGGTCTCTTGCATAAATGCTTTCAGAATGCCTTCCAATTGATTAGTGTTGGCAACTGGAGGCGTCGCCTTCTGTTGATTGTTGGACCATGAGAAATTAAGATGATTTTTCTAATTGGGATTGTAAGTGTTGCTATATGGGCTGTTGTTCCTAGCCACATAGTTTACACTTGCAGGATTTGCAGGACAATCCTCAAACAGATGAGCATTAGCACAATACACACATGAAACTTCAGTTGCACTTGTCAATGCTTTAGCTGTTTCAGTAGCAGGCTTCTCTGGAGCAGTAAGCAAATTTTTCAACATGGTATGCATAGAAGCTATCTAAACAGCTAGTGCACTGGTTTCACTGACTTCATGCATTCCAGCAGCCTTCTTGGTAGGTTGAGGGTTAGCCCTCACAGTTGGCCACTGATAAGTGTTAACAGTTATGCTCTGTATCAGCTCAAAACCATCAGTATAAGACTTTGACAATAGGGATCCACCAGCAGATGCATCTAGCATATTCCTTGAAGCAGGTACCAACCCATTATAGAATGTCTCAAGTTGGATACACACAGGAATACCATGGTGTGGACATTGTCTCAACATCTCTTTGAATCTCTCCCAAGCATCAAACAAAGTCTCATCTTCTCCTTGTCTGAATGAAGTGATTTCATTCCTCATCTTTGCATTCTTGACAGGAGGAAAGTATTTGGCTAAAAACTTCTCAGCTATAGTATTCCAAGTAGTAATGGAATTAGGCTCTAGAGAGTTAAGCCAACTCTTTCCTCTATCCTTTAATGAATAAGGAAAGAGTCTCAGCTTGAAAGCGTCATCAATAATTCCAGGAATCTTAAAGTTACTTGCCACCTCCAAGAATTGTATCAGGTGCAAGTGAGGATTATCAGTAGCAACTCCACTAAACTGGCCAATGGTCTGCAACATCTGGAACATCATAGGCTTGAACTCGAACGCAGTAGTGGTAATCTCCTCTCTAACTATGCCAGTGTTCATAGAATTATGATCAAACACTGCATAATCCCTTATGCTTCTCCCTCTATCATTGGCAATGCCAATAATGTCAGGATTCTTAGGTTCAATAGGAGGGTTCTGTCCTCCAGCAGCTAGTTGTACTTCAGGATCAGCCATGGTTACTTCTTCTTCTGAACTAGAGCCAGAAGCTTGTACACTTGTTTCTTCAAAAACCAGACTAGTACCAGAGTCTTGCCTCTGATTGCCTTTCATATTTCTCCTACGAATTCTGAATGTTCTTTCTATCTCAGGATCTGGTCTGTACTCAGGTGTAAGCAATCTACGCATGCAATGTCAGAGCAAACCTGTAGATACACCACTTGACAGAAAAGATCAAATAACAACAATAAACTAAAACTACAATAAATGAAAATGGAACTTAAAACCGTCTATTCCCCGGCAACGGCGCAAAAAACTTGATGGTTGGTGAATGTGATACGCAAGTATACGCAGTCAATCATAGCAAGTAATAAGTTAAAAGAGTGTCGAACCCACAGGGAATAGAATAGGGGTTATACATTCCAAGTTCAAATAAAGCGTTTAGTCTATTGTAATGGTAACAAAACATATTTGGTTTTTATCACAATAAATAAAATAGAAGTTAAGTAAGTTGATGATTGAAAATGATAATAAAAGGGTAGCTGAGATTAAGATCCATTTAACACATGAACCAAGCATAGTGAATGATAACTACTGTCGTGCCATCTGTGAGCAAGCTTGCCTTGTGGTGTATGTCTACAACGTTAGATATTAAAATGGGGTATAATGAACTGGCTCTATCGAGGTTATTATTAATCCCATTAGAGTTCAGAAAAGCTCGTGCTTGATCCCACTAAGGCCCTTAACTTATCCATAAGAAAAGGTAGGGATTACATGTCTGCTCCAACTTAACCTTATTAACTTTATTATTTCCATTAACATGCTAGATGTCTCTACACATGCAACTTGTATTTAAATCTAAGTTGATCAGTCAAAGAAATAAATGTATTTTCTTAAAAACATAAAGTTAAAGAAGACACAAGAACAATCATTCATTCACATAAATACGTCATTCATTATATTAAACTTCACATAATCTCAACTACAAAGAGTTTAACTCAGAATGAGCATAGAAACAACAACAATAATAACAAGTAAAGTAGTGATACCCATTACAACGCAATAGATACTCCTACAGACACTGTCGTGCCTCTCGTTATCACCGGTCGCCTCCTGCGACGGAATAGCTCTTCAAACGGCGCAGCGACTCTTCTTCTTCTCAGATCTATTCTCTAAGTTTCAAGCATACATTTTTAGGTTTAGGAACGTGTATTTATAGGACAATCCTTCTTGGATCGGGTGCAACCTTAATTGTGACTACTAGGCCCAAGGAATAAAGGATATTCCATTTGCAAGGACCACTTAATCATAGTACAATCATTTGTGATGCTGACAGCTGGCAAGTCAGCCAGTCATCCTTATCCTCCAAAGATGCCTTTCACAATGTTCTAGTACATTCCCAGTTTTGTCTTCTATCAGCGCTTGACTTGTTGACTTGTACGGAACTCAATGTCTTGACAGTCATTATCGGTAGATGCCTTTTGATGACGATCCAGAACCAAATAACATGCCTTGACATAAGTTGCCTCTAAACTAACTCTTTTTCATCAAAATTACATAATTATTCCTAATACATAATTCTAGACTCAAAACTAAATAAACTAATGAAATTGCATTAAAACATGGTTTGATCACCATATTGCCAAGAAATAACTCATGAATAAAGGCCTAAATAACACACAAATAATGTGTCATCAATCATACTAGGCCTGTTAATCCTAACCCTGAACCAATCCTTGAAACAATCATTCAAAATCCTATGGATTCCATTAACACTTAAACTATACCTATAGACCAATCATTATCTATTATTACTTCTGAGGAATCCCCTAATGACCATGTACCTATTAAGAATCTACTTCTTCAATCTCCCATTATGGTCCAACCCTTAAATGTTGCTGATGCAACTGCTGCTGACCACCCCAAAACATAAGATGTATTGCATCTTGAGAATCTCTCAAGACACTTAACCCCTGATCTTGTTGTTACTGAAACAAATAAATAACCATCATCTCCCACCGAACATGAAATAGTATCAAATTTTCCTAACTTTGATACTTAAGACATTGATCCCTCACCCTTCACTAAAGAAGAAACTCACACGGAACCAAAATATCTCACTTTCCCAAAATCCTCTCTTGAACAAAACAATAACCTTTGACTTAATGATGTCAATGCACAAAACACTGAAACCGAGACTGTCATTGAACAAACCTTTGAAACACAAAAGGCTAGTGAACTAGAAAAGACCATCATTGCTCCTGTGAAAGAGATAATAAACTCTTCAAAATCTCTACTGATGAAACAGTTGCAGGATCTTGAAGTTGTTTCTTCTAACTCATCACCATCATCAATTGGTTCACCACCTCACTATGTCAATAAATCCAAGCTAACTCACAATGAACCTGAACCTATTGAGATACCTTTGAACCAACAACCTAAACATGATTCTTTAGAAGAAATAGTTCTACATCTCATCTTTCCATATGAGGACCTAATTGACAGAATCAATGACTACTCCTTTGAAACCTCTACACCTTTTTATGATCTTAGTTTTGTGTAAGAAGTCTCTTGTTAGTGAGCTTGAGCATTAGGAAGTCTCTTACTTGTGTGTTAGAGCATTTGTAATCTTGGTGATTATAGTGAAATCTTTTGGTAGTGCAAAGGGACTAGACTACTCTCGATTTGTGAAAGGAACTAATATAATTGTGCTTGTGTCTCTCTCTCTTACTCTATTTTGTTTGTGTTTGTTATTGTTGTGTTTGTTTATCCACTACAGCTTTAGATAAGTTCTCGTAACTTAGAAGAAGATTTTAAAATACACAAAAACACAATTCAACCCCCCTTCTTGTGTTTTTCACACATTCACCAACTTCCTAAATGGTGCCGAAGGTAATCTTCCTTTTAATTACTTGGGGTTATACCAATTGGAGCAAATCTGAGAAGGTTATCTAGTTGGGAACCTCTCTTAGAGCATGTGGTCAAGAGATTGAACTCGTGGTGGAATAATTTTTATAGTTTTGGAGGTCGTATTGTGCTTCTTAATTTGGTTTTGAATTTGATACCGATTTTTTATCTTTGCTTTATGAGAATGCTGGTCAAAGTTTAGAAAAAGTTGATTAGAATTCAAAGATAATTCCTTTGGGAGGGGTGTCAGGGCAAAAAGATTAGTTGGGTAAGGTGGAGGATGGTTTGTCAACCTAAGGAGGAGGGTGGTCTAGGTGTGAGGGATATTAGAGTTGTGAACCTTAGGGTGTGTTTGGATTGATTGTATAGAATGGAGCAGAGCGGAATGGAATAGAACGGAACAGAATGGAACATAGATTCCATTTTATTGTTTGGATATTTTATGATGGAGCGGAACAAACTTCACACTCCATTGTTTGGAAAGTGAACGGAATGGAATGAGTTATAACCTTTTTAATCCAATTATACCCTTTATTTATAAAATCTTATGACCCGTTTGGTCCGGCTTAACTTCTCCTTTTCTATTTTTTTCAAATGAAATAGAGAAGTATAAAATTGAATTTAGCCATATTTCTCCTTAAAAGTATTAGAGAAATGAAGTAAAGAAGAAAAAAATAAAGAGATGTAACGTCAAACACAATTTTTTCCTTCTTTACTATTTTTCAGGAGAAGAAAAAAAGTAGAAAATAAGTCGGGCCAAACGGGGCCTTAGTATCATAGATTTTCTACTCAATTTAACCAATAAATTTCACATATTTCATTACTAATTCATTGTCCAAACCATAATAACACTCTTATTTGAACATAAACTAGCAAATTAATAGAGAAAACGGTGGTGATCACTAGCCACCAAATCGCACAGGTCACACTAAAACTATAATTGCGTAAAAATAAGACCAACAAGTAGTCAAAGGCACTATCTTATTCTACAAAAAAACACTATCTTATTGATAAAAAAAATGTATTATCATATATTAAAATAGTATTATTGTAGTATATAATATCTGACAAATAGTAGTACTAATTCAATAAAAAAAGAAGAGAAGAAGACGAAGAGTATTTATGATGTGAATTTTTTTTCATACACTAATATCATAACAAGAATAATTAAATTGGTTTGTACAAAAAAAATTGGTTGCAGATGAAGAGAAGATTAGGGAGGGAAGATAAAATACTAATATAAAATCAGTTTGTACAAACAAAACTGGTTGCAAAAGAAGAGAAGACGAGGGAGAGAGAAGAAAGAAAGTTTAATAACAAATTTTCATTTATTTATTTGTCTTTTCAAAGAAAAAGTAAAACAAATAGGGATAAAATTGTATTTATCCTATTAATTTATTCCATTCCATTGCATACACCCCAAATTGGGTGGAATGGAAAATTGGATGAATGAGTGGTATTGGATGGAATGAGTTCCATCCCACTCCATTTCATTCATTATTTACAAAAGAAAACAATGGAACATAAACATATTCCATTCTATTCCATCTCATTCCACCACATTCCATCAATCATAACAGACTCTCAGTCTTTTGGCGAAGTGGAGATGTAGGATGATTCAAGGGGAAAATTCTTTGTGGATGGATATGCTTATTGAGAAATACGGTCCAAGTATTCGTGGGATTATAGACGGGGGAGTGTGGATTGGCTCCGATATGCCTCTAAATGGTGGAGAGTTGTTGCAACAATTGAGGAGGGAGGGGGCTTAAATTGGTTTAATGGGGAGGTGGTTAGAAATGTGCATGATGGAGTAGACACAAGTTTTTGGATTTTGGCTTGGAGAGGTGATATTGCTTTCCAACATAAATACCACCGTCTCCAAGCAATGTCAAATTAAAAAGAGACGTCGCTTCTTTTTGTGGGAAGAAGACATTCTTGGTTCTGAAGGAGCATTTGAATGGTCATGTGGTGTCTGGAGGGGCCTGTAAGTGGAGGTGACAGTTGGAGGAGAACGGGAGTTTCTCGGTTAGATCCATGTATAATAAATTGGTTTTGGTCTTGTTTCCAAAGGAAGCGAAGGGGGTTGAAGGTTTTCTCTCATATTTGGAAGAGTTCAGCTCCTTTTAAAGTGGTGCCTTTCTCTTGGAAAGTGGTTCTTAATCGGATCCCTACTATGATGAATCTTTCTAGTAGGAATGTGGTGCCTTTGAACGCTTCGTTGAGTTATGTGTTATGTGGCAGTTTACGCTGAATTTTGGTAAACAAGCGCTAGTTTGCAATGCTTGAAGGACCAACTAGAGAATCCTGGAACATGTTTGTGTATTTATGGTTTAAGATTGGAAAAAGCAATGTTCATTAATGGCAATGAACAAGTTTGTTTTGAAAAGAAACTTAAATGATAATCAAACTAAAAGAACTTTAAATGAAATGCAAGAGAAGTAAAGGTTTCAATGAATTTAAATGCAAAAAATATAAATGAAAACAAGTAAATTGCATAAGAATGTAAATTGCATTGAAATTAGTAAAAAGTGATCACAATATCATACATTTTTCCTTGTTACTCATTTTTCTCGAACGCTGGATACTTTGAGTGTTTAAGGATTTGTAAGTATGAGAATTTGTGATTGCAATTACATCAAATGAACTAGTATTTATAGATAAATGCTATAACAGCCTAAATAACGTCTATAAAACGTCCACTTGACGCGTGTCTTGTAGTTTGAATCTTCATTCTTGAATGCAAATAACTACAATATTTGAATGAAGTGTTGTGTTGCTTCGAACTCGAGCCTCCAAGAAATTCCATCAAATTTGCTAAGTTATAGACAGCATTTGCTTTCGAGTGAATTTGCTATTTACTCGAATGGTTGGTGACTCGAAGTTGATTTTGTCTTCTTTCTTGGACTTGTCAGTACTTTCCATGAGTTTCAGACTTGTGGATACTCTTCATGAGAACTCTCTTATTTTTAAAGACATTACCCTTAACCTTCATGTCATAATAAAGAATCTGGAAATATCAATCTTCCATAATTGAAGGTTCATTAATTATGTTCAAAAGAATATTTAGTGCATATTTTGACTTAACTAAAATATGGGCTAACAGTTGCGCGAATGATGAAACAAAAACTCACATATTTTTGCATGGTGGGGTGGCATGGAAGATTTGGGAGAAGATGTTGTTAAAGTTACATAGGGCTTTTATTATGCCGCCAAATTTATTCGTTCGTTGGCCTTCTTGGGACGGTTTGGAAGCGAATAAGAAGGTTAAAAAGGGGTTGAGACTCATTTGTCATACGGCTATGTGGGTCATTTGGAAAGCGAGAAATGATTGCATTTTCAATAATGGTGTGATTAGGGGAGCGGATTTAGTGGAGGAGATAAAGGTATTGTCATGGCGGTTGAGTTTTATGCGTTTCAAAATCGCGGCTTGTTTGTACTATGAATGGGTTTCGGGCCCAAAGGATTGCTTGTTGCATTAGTTTGGGGGTTTTGTTTTTGTTTCCAGTTAGCGTCTTCTGCTTTAACCACTTTTGAATGTCGTTCTTTGTGCTTGTTGGTTTGTATTTTTGGTCATCTATTGCAGCGTTTTAGTTGTTACAGCAGCAGTTTTGGTGTTGGGTTGTTTTCTTTTGGTATTTCTGTATTTTGCGGACCCCTTGTATTTCGTTTCTTTCTTGCATTCTTGGTGCTTCTTGCACTAGTTCTACATAATAATATTAGCAATTTTAAAAAAAACACATACATGATCCTAAGACAACGGAGGTTGTTGCTGATGACATGGCTATGGACAACGAAATTGTTGTGGAGGACAAGGGGAATGAAGGAACAGACGTTGATTTGGAACATGAGAATGTGGAAGAGGAGGAAGGTCAAATTAGGGATGACGACAACACAGCTATATGAAGAAGAAGAAGAATGACATAATTGTGTGTGGACAAAAGGATATGTTCTCTTTTTTAATTTTAACGAATCTAATAAGCCATTGCTATCATGAAGGATTGTGGACACTTGTTATCTACTAGTTTAATAAACTGTTAAGTGAAGTTCATTATGAGAAAAGCCAATGAGGCCGCCCATAGTCTTGTCAAAGTAGCCCCATTGTTAGCTAATTTTCATATTTTTATTGATATCCCTGCATGTATCCAGAATATTATTTTGAATGGAATGAGATAAGATTTTGACTTTCAAAAAAAAAAAGAATCTGAGTCATTGATATATCTAATGGTAAAAATTTAGTGGTCCAACGGTAAGGAACTTAATAGCTCCCTCACCTTAGACGCTACCGTATTTTTAAAGTATTAATTAAATAATGAAATATGATAGAATTATTTTAAAACTTTTTTAGTTAAGTTTAAAAAAAAACATTTTATTTGTCCCATGAACCTAACTCAGTTAGTATGAAATTTTCACATAATATGAAAGGATCGGGATTTGAATCTTGGTATGACTATTTATTCATCTTTAACATAAATTTTTCCTAAAGAGTATCTGTAACCAACAATATAAGTTAGCTACTTTAGAATTTACCTCTTTCACATAAACTCTAATTTTTTTGATAAATTTAGATTCTTTAATAGATGATTAATGTTTTCTCCATTTCTACAAAAAGTATAGAGACTAAAATCACTTATTTTTTTTATAAAAAAATACCTATTAAATTCGGGTGTACATGAGTATATTTTAAATAGAAGACGAAAGAAATGACAAGAGTATACGGTACAAATATCTATGAGAAATATCTAATAAACACCAATCACTTAAAGATAGATAAAACTACTAAACACCCCCATAGAAAAAAAAAAGCTTAAATAAATAATTGATCCTTGTAAATATGTGTGTTTTTTGTTTTAGTCTCTGTATGTTATTTTTTTGGAATTCATCCCTAAATTTTAAAATTATTTTGGTTTTAGTAACTAAATCTAAAATCCACAAGAAAATCCGAAAGAAAATCCACAGGAAATTTACAAATTTTCTAGCGGATTTTAGTTTTAAGTAATAAAACCAAAATAATTTTAATATTCAGAGATTAATTAAAAAAAAATAACATACAAAGACTAAAACCAAAAACATGCAAGCTTACAGGAACTAAAAGATCATTTAAGCTTAGAAAAAACAAACAACACCAGAAATCATAGGACTAAAACAATATAAGTCATAGGTTTAAGAGTTTGATATTTCGTCTATGGTAGCCGTAAGAATCTCCATCCTTCTTCATTTTGTGTGTAAATTTTTAATGACTTGATATTTTATCTACTATATAAAGGAAATTCATATTTTTTTTAAAATTCATTTTATTTATTTTAATATTTTTTAATATTTCAATATTGTTGTTCTGGCTCATCTTAAGTCCCACATCGCTTGGAACTCGAAGCTAATGGTAGTTTATATACAACACGCCATACACCTTAAACCACCGAGGCACCTTTTCTAAGGAAAAGGACAAAACCGTGACGGGTAAAACCCCAAAGCGGACAATCTCTCGGAGATGTGGACTTGAGGTCAGGTCGGAACATACCGTCTGCTTTATCCCCCGTAAATAAATCTGAGTTCCGTACGAACAGTGGCGCAGTCTGTGGGGACGATAAAATTCGTTGTCGAATCCACAGCCCCTTAGCCTCGAATGGTGGGCATCTGTTCTGGCTCATCTTAAGTCCCACATCGCTTGGAACTCGAGGCTAATGGTAGTTTATATACAACACGCCATACACCTTAAACCACCGAGGCGCCTTTTCTAAGGAAAAGGACAAAACCGTGACGGGTAAAACCCCAAAGCGGACAATATCTCGGAGATGTGGACTTGAGGTCAAGTCGGAACATCCCTCTGCCAGGCTCGGCCTTGTGGGGTGTGCCAGGTGAGCCACCGCGAAGGGTTCAAAAAATTAAGGGCCTCTAAATATTTATATGTGTCTATTAAAATTTAAATATATGTCTAAAAAAAATATTGATTTTGTTATTATTTAAAAATATTTTTTTGTTAAAAAATAGATTTAGTAGACACATTTTTAATTTGATAAGCAACTTTGCGGTCTATTGTAAAAAGAATAAGTAGCATCACTAAAAAATGTAAACTAACAATATTTTATATAGTTAAATACAATCTATTTTCATTTATAAGCATAAAATTTTCTCAAAGGAAATTGATGTATTTGGTTAAAAAATTGGACTAGATACATTAACTTTGGTTGATTAATTTTACATTATATTTTGGGACAGAGAGATAATTAATTAAGGTTGTTGAAAAATATGTTAAACTTAGTTTGCAAGTGGAATTGCATTTTATAGGTGGAATTTCTAGCCACTAAACGACTTGACCAAATTAAAAAAATATGTTGTGTACTTTTTTAAAGGCGTGAATTGTTTTCATATCATAGTTATCGCATTTAGAATTTTATTAACTTCCTTCACAGTGGTATTAGTAAAATGACTCGTTTTATGTAAACCAAAACTTATTATGTTGTTATTGATTAAAATATGATTTTTTTTTTATGTTATTATTATTAAAGGCCCATTTTTAATTCTTGAACAAGGCCTCTGAATACTCCAGGCCGGATCTGCCCTCTGCTTTATCCCCCGCGAATAAATCTGAGTTCTGTACGAACAATTGTCTTATAGTTTTTTTTTTAACGGCAAAGAGAAATTTATATAAATAGAAGTAAAGAGTACAAGGCATATCAGCCCACTACGGTAGAAAAAATACAGGCAGTACCTTACCAACTCAGAAAATGTAATAACCAAGCAAAACCAACACAATCTGTACCACTATTATATATACCACCCAAACCAATCTATTTAAACAATCAAAAGGACCGACACCCCATTCATAGAATAAACAAGGGGAGTAATTTTTTTTAACAACCACTTCCTAGAATCTAATTGAATCCTTGTATATGTTGCATCAACTTCCACTATTGCCGAGCAAAATATCTTCTTGTTCCTTGAGTTTCATAGAACCCATAAGACCACATGGACAACCAGAAGTGCTCCCTTGAAAACTTGCTTCCCCTTCAAAAACGGAAATAAGAAGCAATCCAACAAAGAAGAGATAGTTCCAGGCATTATTGTTATATAGTCATATTGTTTTCATACGTAGAAGAAATAATAGATTATTAGAGTTTAAATTCAATCATAAATACTTGACCAAACAATTTTAACATTATGCACCATTTGTGCATTTTAGACTTTATTCCAATATTTGTAACAAAAAAAAAGAATTTATTTGAATACTTGTACAAAACAAAAATTGTCCCCATACTAATTAACTCCAATAAGTAGTAACCCATCATTAAATCAGTCAGCCGCAAGTAGCTACATACCGTGCCTACTGCCTAGACAGATGCAATCCAATATTCTATTCACCAACAAAAGAAAGGTCCTGTTAAAATGTCTTTATATTTAAACAAGTGTTTTTCACATAGTTTTAGATTTTATTTGAGTTTCTTCCGGTGTACTGTAGTTATACTTCCGTAGTGTGGAAGTGTTTGATTTCTCGTCTTTCTATGGTGTCTGTTTTCTCGTCTTTGTGTACGGTGTTTGTTTTCCCGTCTTTGTACGATGTTCGTTTTGTTTCAGATTTGCATATTTTTTTCAATCCAACTTCAAAGCAGATTCAATGACTTCAGCGTCTTCAACGTTGCAGATTTAGAAGCATAATTACTCCGAACATTTATATTTTGTCAAATAAATTGTAGGTTTTATCATTTGTCCGTGTTATGCTATTAACTCAGATGCAGTGAACTTGTTCACTGATTTATCCTTTTTAATTTTTAGTAAATATAAATGTGTTATAATATCGATTGATATAATTTACAAATTTAAATGAATGAATATTTTTTTTTAATAAAAAAAAAAGTTGCAATGCAATAAATAACCGTTCATTCCAATATCAACTCCCACCAATCATTGCACCAGCAATGAAACACACTTATTGCCCTTGCCCCATTATGTGTGACCCAAATCCCTATCATTGCCATCTCAACTTATCCGATATATTTCTTCCGTCTCATAATATAAGCACTTCTAATTTATTTTATATATATTAAGAAAAATTGATAGTGTAATTATTGTCTACTCATTTGTATGTAAATTTTATTAAATTATCTTTTGTTTGTATGTTTATTTGATTTAACTTTTTGTATTTCCATGCAAATTAATATAATAACTAAGGTATGTGTAAAGAAAAAAAAATAATAAATGCACCTAATAAATTATAAAGAGGTTTATATTTTGAGACTAGATTTTTTTTTGAAAGAATGCTTATAATTTGGGATGGAGAAAATATCCACCAAACATTAGATACTCTGATAATGATTGACGTTGAATTTAATACGTTAAATTACAGTTTAATTATATACAACTGCATTTAAAAGAAAAATAAAATTATTTAATGTCAATATTCGTTTCGAAGGCCTCTTCCTATAAAAATAAGAGGATGAAAGCGAAAAATAGTTATCCAATCCTTCCACCGCCACCGCATAACTGATGACATTCATATCATTATCTATCATCAGTGACAGTTAGCTCAAACAATTAATCAAACTGGACCGCAAACTGGACCGCACGTGACGTGAACCTAGAGAGAAAAATAAACACTAAAATACATTTTCCTTTTTTAGAATTTTTTCTCAAAATGCTCTAATTTTGATTGAAGATTTTTAATTAGAGGCTTTTTAGTACTTCTAAATATAATCACATTTTTTCTTTTTTATTTTATCTTTCTCTTCTACTTCCTCCGTCCTTTTTTATTAGATATCGTTTGACTAAATTGTATTATTCATTTATTATGTTTTGACTGTATTTTTTTAATAATACATAGATGTAAATATTTACATATAAAATTTTGTTTGATTTGTTTTGATGAGTACTTGCAAAATATCAAATTTTTATAATTTTTATTATTATATAATTAAAAATATCAATGATCAAAATTATGCATTTGCTTACTTGCAATAGTCAAACGGAGTCTTATAAAAAGGGACGGTAGAATTATCAACACATCAAATCAACTATATTTCTCGTATGATTCTCTCTTCTCATACTATTTCTCATCTATTTCTCTCTCTTCACAACCAATCACGCGCGTTTAGTTGGATGGCGCAAATACCAATGCTAGCTACATCACCAAAAGAGTTTTGTCATCTCCAATGTGAAGTCTCATCGGTCGTAAATTATGTACTCTCTCCGGCCTTAAATATAAACAACTTTCAGTTTTTTAGATACATTAAATAACTAATGTATCTAGTCTACAATATAAGCTTGATACATTAATTATTCAATGTATCTAAAAAGGTGAAAGTTGCTTATATTTGAGGCCGGATGGAGTATACTCTCTTCGTATCAAAATATGCGTCGTACGTACCCACATTTTTATATATATTAAAAAAATTGTAACTTTTATGAATCTTGTCAAAATTATACATGTTTTTTTCTCTTTTAGCTTTGACAAAATATTATTTCCCTATTTTTCTCTCTTTGTTGGTATATCTACAATTAATTAGACACTACTTGTCCCTAAATATAAGACCTCGTTTAACTATTGTACGTACGTCAATGTACAATTTTGATCACTAATATCTTTAATTATCTAGTAGTAAAAATTATAAAATTTGTTGTAGTTGTTTCTCGATCTTCATCACATTCTTCGAGAAGATATTGTTTATTTTTATGCAAACTTGTTTAGTAAGAGAGGGACAACTTGCTTGGTCATCGCTAGTCATGTTACATGAGACTCCAGCAGAGTTATCTTTTAGTAATGATAGTTGACGCTCTAAGTGTTTGTTGATTATTTTCTTTTTCATGTTTTTTATTTTTCATGTAAAAAAAAAATTGACATGGGGAAGGCCAATATATTTTTTTTTTGGTACATAGGAAGGCCAAATACTTTATTATTAGTAATACAGAAGTACATAATAATTGACAATAATCTATCAAACAAACTCGATCGAGGAATGATACACATTCTTTTTATTGAAACAAAGACATGATTATTAAACATTTAATAGTAAATCAAATTTCGAAAAATGAGCATAAATAGATTTTCTATCATGTAAACATGATAGATTTTATTCGAAAATACATCACACACATAATTTTTAGTAGCAAATTGAGTTGTAGTCACTCGCAAGAAACACCGTCTTGAATCAATCTTCTACAACTTATTAATATCTTTAAGCTTTCTTCCTATAGTCAGAAATTTGGAGGCTTGCTTCATTTTTCTTCTTGAAAATGCTGTTCTTTCTATTGACAAGATGCTTGCCCCAATTGTAAGGTCTATATTTTGGAGGGTTTTCCTCATTTGTAAGTTCCTCCAAAGGCTTCATTATGGTGTAGTGTGACGGATATAAACCGAAGGTAATTGAGTACCTATCTTTTTGGGCCGCAGAGTGGACGATAACCCTGTGTTCGACACTTTCATAAGCATCATTGCTCCAAACCTGCACAAACAAAACAATTTCTAGTAATGTCGCGTAAATACAATTTTGTCGCTACGTTCTTTAAAACAAACTCGACTCCGATAATCAAACTAAAATACATGTTATGCAATTTATAAAAGTCGCAAACAACGAACAAACATAAAATGAATTAACCCAAAAGTACCTGGATTAGATCACCGACGTTAACAATAAAAGCATTTGCGAGGGGATTCACAAGAATCCATTTTTGATCTGATTTACGCCTCACTTCAAGACCTTCAACCTCACCTTGAGCAAGAATATTTAGGGTACCAACATCCTTGTGTCTTCCAACTCCAAGAACTAGGTGAGGGGAAGGGCAAGGGGGATAGCGATTGAGTTTAAGAAAATTAATTTGATCCTTGAAGAATTCTTCAAACCTATTTGCTTTAAGTCCTAAACTCAAAGCTATAAGTTCCAGCAATTTATGTCCCAACTTTTCCATCTCTTGAATATACTCATGCATTATATCCCTGCTCATATTGATATCAATTATAATAAAACCAATTAAATTAAAAGGGTGTTAGTATGGTGCAGTTTGATTCAGATTTGATGTGAAAAAAAACGAAAAACAGATTTTTTTTATGGTATATTTTTACATTGTTTTACATCACAGCCATCCGATCTCAAATATATGACAAAGATTGTATTAAATAATTTTATAACTGCGTTAATCTGGACCGTCCGATTTACCGCTTATAAATCGTACGCCAATATTCAAAACTTTGTTAAAAGTTATTGCAACAGATCTAGATCCTAAAAAACATCCTGACATACAAAAATTAAAATCACATGTTCTACTGTTTGAATGACTTAAAAAATATCATTCCAATTTAGTTCTTTAAAAAATTCAATACAAATGCAAATTTTTATGGTTTTTTATAACCTATTCCTTCAAGATTTAGAGGTATTTACATCCAACCATTCAAAAATATTTTAACTGGTATAAAAATTTTAAAATACACTGTTAGATTTAGAATTTATATCATATATATCATATAGATAATTTGATATGTTATTGAGACATAACTAAATTAACCATTTGTGTAATTTTTTAAACATATTAATAACATATCAAATGGTTTTGGATTTGTCTTAAAATTTACACAAATGATCTATATGATATAAATTTTCAATCTAAGAGTGTATTTTATAAAAATTTATATCGATTTTTAAATTATTAGAGTAAGGGTCATGCTAACCAGTGCCCCCGGGCATTGGTTAAGGAACCTAAAAGATGAAAGTTTTAAAATAAAATTATCAATTTTAAAACTTTTGAGAAGTTGACTGCACAATTTCTAATGTCAGATTTTTATATTTGATTCTTTAACCAATGCCCCAGGGGCATCGGTTAGCATTTCACAGTAAATATCTCCTAATCTTAAGGAGGTAGACAAATTGTCACCAATTTTTATATAATTCTTAACACTGATGTTTATGTTTACTAGACATCACTTTTTTTGTTATTGGGTCATTTTAGACATCTGCAAAGAGACTAGAATGATCCTATAACAAATTATACAAAAAATCTAAAGTGAAAAATATACATGATATAAGATATTTGTTTTTTAGATGTATCAAATGGAATCAAATCCGATACAATCCGATCCAATTAATCGAAATTTAGAGTATGAACAATCAATAATAAAGAAAATAGATTGAAAATAAAAAATAAAAAAATTACTACCTGAAGTTTGGAGGATAATGAAGGGGTGGATTAGTCCATTCAGTAAGTCTATCATCATTTTCATCATCAGTGAGAGGAACAATAGTTGGATCTTTACATAGAAAATCAAACACTTCTTTCCAATCTCTAACATTCTTAGTAACTTCAGCATCATGATAACCACTTGGACTAATCTCATCTCTTCCAACTTTCCTCTTCTCCTCAATACTTTGAGCAAAGAACAATCTATTTGCTTCCTCAAGTCTCTGCCTAACACTCAAAGGGACACCATGGTTTGTGATTTGCAAGAACCCCCATTCTTTGCAAGCACTTCCAATTTCCTTCACTAAGTTTTCAATAGCTATTGGATTTGGAGGTTCTTGGAAGATTGGGGAGAGGTCGATTTCGGGAACTCCTTTCGCTTCGATTATGGTGGACAGGTTTGCTCTGTGTTCTAAATCTTGAACATAAGCTATGTCTACCTCTCCCATGGTTGTTCTAATGCTAGAGTTTGCAAATCAACTTATGTATGTTGAAGGTTGTGATTTCTTGTGTTTCTCTTGCTCTATTGCAAGCCTTATATACAATTTTATAATCGAGGAATGCTAAAAAAATACGGGATTAGACATTTCAGTTATACTGTGTTCTGATTTTAACATGTGTGTTTGATTTTAAACTTCACATTGGAAGTGAACAAGTTGGGGGTTAAGAGACCGGACAAAAACAAATATTTTTGTATCGAGGGACAACTTTTTGTCTTCAGCTAAACAATTTTTTGTCTAAATCATTAAAATAACATTTTATCCATCAAACATCATAGAAGACAAAATTTATTTAATATATTAAACGTTTATCCTGTACTATTTTGTATTGTTCTTCTGTCATCCTATAGTTTTATTTTGGAGAAGACTTGCTTTTTAACTGATGTAACACATGTGACTCTTATCATATTTTGTGTGAAATTTATTTTCCAAATAAAAAAGTTACATTAATTGCAATCAATTAAAAATTGAGTGGCATATAGAATGTTAAAACTTAAAAGGAAAATGTTCTTAACACTAATTTTTATGATTTAGTTATTTACTCGCTATTTTTCATCCAATGTTTTGTGTAAAAAAATTTATTCAGGTGAGTACTATATTAAACTATAAATTCGCCAAAAAAAAAAACTATAAAGCAATTTGATGATTTCACATTATGAGATTTCATGCCAATTTTGGTTGATTTTGCATGAAAAGATTTTATACCACTTTTGGATTTTAATATTTGAACGGGGCCAACAAATTTAATTCTAGAAAAGGAGATCTCTATCTCTATCTCTATAATCAATGAGATATTTCTTAATATTAAAGAAATATTTTGTTTAAAAAATAAAACAAAATGCAATTGCAAAATTAACCTTATAGTATATACAGTATCATACAATTATACAATATAATAAAGTAAGAATAGTTGGCAAGTATGACATTTGTCCACTAATGAGATTAATTGCTTGCTATTTTTAAAGTTATTATTAATAGTAATAATTCTATTATTGTTTATTTATTTTATTTTAATTTTTAATTATACAAAAATATTTGGTGATTATAATGTAAGGGTGGAAAGGCAAATTTTCAAACTGTAGACTAATAAGTCGGCTCATCAACTTAATCTTTTTTTTTACATATCTACAAGAACATGGTATACAACTTTTAAAACTGATAATACATAGATAAAAAATGATCTAAATATTTAACTCCCTCCGATCTTATAATATATAAGAAAAAGTTTACAATTTAAATGAATTAAGAATTTAATATATATTATATATATGAGTTTAATTTGCTGACTTCGACCTGTGAATCAAAGTTGACAATATTTGACCCACATATAATTACTTCACGCGCTCCCATTATCTTCGCGCATCCCCCAGCTACTCACATGCCCCCCACATGCTCGTCCCCCACCCCTTAATAATTATATGTGGATCGATCAATATTGTTAACTTTGATTCACATTGTCAAAGTTAGCAGACCTATATATATATATATATATATATATATATATATATATATATATATATATATATAATAAACGAGATACTTCAAACATTTATAAAATTAAAAAAGTACTCGCTTTGTTCAAAAATAATTGACACAGTTAATCAATTCATGATTGTCAATTCACAACTTTGAATGTTAATATCTTTAATTATGTATCTTTGAAAATTATAAAAATAGTATAATTAAAAATACTTATCGAGACAAATCAAACAACATCTTATATGTTAATATTTCCATTTATATATTATTATAAAAACATAGTCAAAGTAGATTACTTCTTCTGTCCCAAAATTAATGTCATAATTAATCAGTTCACCTTTGGCAATACACAATTTTAATCATTAATATCTTTAATTATGTATCTTTAAAAATTGTAAAAATTGTATATCTTAAAAATATTCGTCGAAACAATCAAACAACATCTCATCTCATATGTTAATATTTAGATTCATATATTAGTATAAAAACATAGTCAAAATAGATTATATAAATAGTATACATTGATCAACTGTATCAATTATTTCAAGACAGAGAGAATATACAAATAATATACATTGATCAATTACGTTAATTATTTTGAGACGGATAGAATAATTCTTATATATAACATCCGAGGAAATATATATAAAAAAACAACTAGTAGGCGAGCTTATCGAAAGATTCTTCGTTTCTTACTGTATTTTTTTAATTGAAGAATATTGAAGGGATGTTTTGGTTGGTCACATGCCCTAAAACCAGGCACGGATCTAAAGGAAAGGAGGCATCCCTCTCAACCTGCAATAGGATAAAACAAAAATAAGGATTATAATTATAATAATGGCTGAACCGACACTTATATTCCCCTCATCAAAGTGCCACATAAAATCAGTGACGTATTTAATAAATTTGCAGTATTAAATGTTTATAAAAATAAATTACATTTTTTATAAATAAGTTAATATTATTATTTTATTATAAAAATTAAATTTAAGTATAAGCAAAACAAAAAACACCTAAGAAAACATAAGTTAAAAAGACAAAGGATTTGCTAATTAATGTATATTTTTTGGTACTTAAGGACTTGCTAAGGTATAAAATAGAAAAGAAATAGAAGTCATACACCATGAACTAACACAAAATAGAAACCTATAATATATTTCAAACAAAATTAAAAAATAAAGAGAGAAATATACTCACTTTATGTCTATTTTCTTTATTTTGAGAATGTTTTTTCATTTTGTATATTTAGAGATAAAAAAAGTTGTAGAGTTGTTGTGTCACTTGCGATAATAGTGTAGATCTAGAGAGAAATATTGTGCATATATGTGTATAGTGTTTAAAATTACTTGAAGGTCTTTAATGAATTTGTATGAACCAACTTGTTGTGTTTAAAAAAATTACCAAAAATGAAGAAGAAAATTATAATACACATGAGGATGGGGATATAGTGTTTAAAATTAATTGAAGGAATTTGATTTTATATTAATCTTGCATTTGATGAAAGAAATTATAGAGATAATGGATGTGCTTTGTCAAGCTTTGCAACAACAATCTCAGGATGTAGTTAATGCCATGATTTTAATTTGTGCAATAAAAACTCAAATTCAAGAACAGAGAAGAGTTGTGATAAGTTATTTTTTGAAGCAACGTCTTATTGTAGGCTACGTCTTATTCTGTAAGACATGATATATATTGGGATTTCTGATATTGATGATACTCATTCAGCAACAAGATATGAACACTCTCGTTTTAAAAAGAACTGAGTCACATTAGAGAATTACTTTAAAGTTGAAATTTTTTTGTACGCTATATAATTTTGTATAAAATTAGTCCCCCACCTGTGTTTTTTATACTGGCTCCGCCACTGATTTTATTTTATATACAAGAGTCAGAGTTCAAATTTCAAACACTATAATTATTTATTTTTAAGAGTACTGTAAAATTCTAAATACTTAATTACATGACTCAAAAAAATTAAAGTATCACTGTAAAAAAAAATTAAAGTATCCTCTACCTATATATTTTTGGATTCATTCCGCCTAATAAAACAACCAATAATTTAGGGTTTTGTTGACGTAAAACTATAATGCGTGGATTAGTTTATTTTGGTGTCGAGAAGTGAGTAAGGGGACCCCATGAATTGTGACTTTCAAACCCCACTACTTAAGCACTTCCAATTTTCTTCATATTCATTTTTTATAACTAGAGAGCAGAGACAATCATTATCTTCTAAATCAATTTTATAAGATTGAGTTAGGTCAAATGTTAAGAATAACATACCTCTATGATGAAAAATATAGAACACAAATCTCTCTATAATCGAAGCAAAAGGAAATCCCAAAATTACTTCTCCCCAATATTTCATAAAGTTTCAAATATGTCATCTATTTTTGTCTCTACTTAGATTATAGACTACATAGATTATTTTTTAATATATTAAAAAAGTCCAATTTATTTATAAATATGGTCAGAAGGAGTTTGTTAAGAAACTAAAAAAAGATATGTATTGAAAAATTAAAATTTATACTTTTAAGATGCTTGATTATACAACTTTCAAGAATTTTTTAAAATTTGTATTCTTTTTTTTTTTTTTGACAATATTAAAATTTGTATTGTTAACCATTACACTTTTGCACTAGTTACCATTTGTCATAAACAAATGTACTCTTACATCCCAAACTATATATGGGAAAAAAATCACATTTATTATTAACAAGTAAAACATGATATTTTGAAGTGTTTTTGTGGGTTTTTTTTAGAATAAATTGTATGGGAAGATGTAAAAACAATTTTTATTGATTGTTCTTTATTGACAAGATAAGAGAGAGAGAGAGAGAGAGAGAGAGAGAGAGAGAGAGAGAGAGAAATAAATAAATGCAATTTGTATATAATTTTATGAGAATAATGAAGAAAAAAATTGAAAATGATTTTTCCCTTCCTAATTTGGAACAAAAATGAGTTTTTTTTCCCTTATAATTTAAAATAAAAGGATTATAATTTATCTCACTTTTAATGTGAGACTTTTTATCACAGTCCCACATATCCGGTACTATTGGACTTCATGTGTGAATTTAAATAATGAATGACCAAATAGTAAAAACGTAATATCTTTAATTATTTGGCTCAACATTTTAAAAAGATATTGATACGATTTTAGAATTTGGAGTTTGTCTTAATCTCATCACTAAAATTAAAAATTTACTTGAAGGTATGATTTATTGTGTTTCACTTGTTCTAATGCTTGTCAGCAACACTCTATTTTTACGTGCAGTCTACATTAAATTCAAGTAATTGAAAAACGAGTGTTAAAAACAGAATATTATTAACACATCTTTTACATCCTCAATTTTCACTTATATACATAATTGAGATCTTATTTTTTTTTTTTACAAAAGCAAATCTAGTTCGTTTCATTCTAAATCATAAGATAATTGATCCTTTTTTTAAAAGATAGTGTTTTTGTTCTCTAATCACTTTTCTTTTTGCTACATAAATAAAATGACAATTCCTTAAAAATTTATATACAAAGTAGAGCGATGGAGATTCAAATTAATCATAAATATCTGACTAATAATTTCTATATTTTTTACTAGTTAAACTAAGACTTCTAGATTTTTTTATTTATGAGACATACAACTACTATATATGTCAATAAATCAATTTGTTTGGATGATTTTGCACGAGGCGATTTTATGGCCACATTTGGATTTTTAAATTTAAGTGGTGACCACCAAATTTGATTCTGAAAAAGAGAGCCCAAAATTATTATTAGGTCTTTTTTTTTGTTACAATTATTAAGTCTTTTTTATTATATAAAAAAATCAAATGATTTAATAATAGACATACAATGAACTATCAATCAATATGAAAAGCTTCTACACTATCAATTAATCAGATTTTTATTAAATAACTTCTTCAATCATGCACATTGTTGATTGTGATATGCTTAAAAATGTATATCTTTTTAAACCGACAATACATGAAGAAAGAAAAAATCTAAATAGGGTAGTGTCCATTCATCACAAGAAAATAAAAAGAAAATAAGCTAGTTTGCGAGCATATCGAAAGGCATCTTATTTTCTTATTAGTATTTTTTTATTGAAGAATATTGAAGGGTTGTTTTGGTTATTATCGTGATATAAAACAATCAATAATTTAGAAGATGATTGTTATAGTTTTTTAGTGATATAAAACAATGAATAATTTAGAAGATGATTGTTATAGTTTTTTATATAAAATTTAGTAAAATTATTGTTTATATATAGAGATAATTAATTTTAAGAATATTATATTTGTTTGCAACTGATTATCTTAAATAATTTAATTTAAAATAATCGAAAATTGTTTCAAATGAGAATATGTTAAGAGTAGTTTTTTAAATAATATTAAAAAATTAGGGAAGAAATATAATATGTGTTGAAAGGAGAAGGTACGTACATAGTTTTGTAATAAAAAAATTTTACTTTTACATGCTATATTTAAACGAACTAAACACTATTTTACTAAAAAAGTAATTTTTTATAATAATAATGAATACTAATGACCATATTACAATTTATTATATTGAATTTCAATGATTAATGTATATAATCAATAATATCAATTATAAATATCAATTATTTTTTTTTTGGTACAGTAAATATCAATCATTTAATGTACTTAAAAAGTAAAAATTTCTTATAATAAAAATTATAAGTCCATAAATCTTAACTCAATTGTTAAAAAATATCGAAATTATTAGGTCGAACTCTTAGTCTTAGAGTCCGAACTCTAATCTCCCATTTTATATGCGTGTGATTTTTCAATAGTTTTTCAATTCGTCCATATACAAAAATGAAAGAAAAAGCAGTAATAAAAATATACATGATAAATACAATAATCTAATCCAACATCCACGAGGCATGATAAACTATTTTATAGCATGAAATAGGGTGTGTTTGTTTAACTTTTTCTAAAAATATTCTTTATTGTCTATTGATTTTGTGTCAAAAGTATTTTAACAAAATTTTATTGTATAAAAGATTCAAATAAAAATTGGTTTAAATAGGTTATCTTAAAATATCGCGTTTTAAGTATTTCATTATTTTGATACAAATTTTTGGATGATAATTTTCAAAAAAAACTCTAAAAAAGAAGCTATTTCAAATAACTTTTTATAAAAGCAATTTTTAGAGATAGTTTTTTTTTTAAAAAAAGTGTGGTTTCTATATATTAAATTAAATTTTCTAACATAAATATTAATTTATTAAATGTCAAAATCACTTTTTTAATTTATAAAAAAAACGAATTTGAAATACTTACTAGTTTTAATTAAATTATAAAAAAAATCATTTTTAAAAATATAACGAAAAACTATTTTTTTTTTAATTTTAAAACAAACTCACCCATACGTCCCCGTAGGATAGCTGAAGTGGTAGGAGCTGGGGGACATGTGGGTTAGATAGGAGAGGTCCATGATTCGATCCCTGACGGGAGCAATTTAAATTTTTGATGTACACAAAAAACGCACCCATATTGGGAAGGCATAATAATCTATTTCATATAGCATGAACTAATCGAGGCATGATAAACTATTCTTTAGCACGAAATACACTCTTCAATTTTGTATTGTAGAGTAGTCATTGTCAAAAAAAGTATTGTTTTGTTGTTTTTGGTTTTCCTTCTTACTATAAATTTTTAGATGGGAGGCGGTTTATGCAATCTAGACACAATATGGTCCGTTCATGAGTAGGTCAGAAAGATTTCTCTTATCGTTAAATGCAATAAGCTAAAAAGAAAAAATTATAGTAAAGTGTTAAATTTAAAATAAAAGGTGTTCCCTTAGTAAAGTGTACTTAGAACATGATCTCTTGCTTATGGTGTTATAAACTTTCAAAACTCTGTTTAAGTTAAAATTTAGTTATGCTTGTTAAATAAATTCTTTTGTTGTTTTCTTGCAATAAAGTCATCACTAGTTGTCTTAGTAGATATTTTTTTAAGGAAATTGTAGAGAAACAAAAGTCCTAAAATTTTATGTTTTTGAAGTTAGGGTTTGAGAAAAAATTGTTTAGTGTGGAATTAAACTAAATTGAGTTGGTGATGTGGAATTAGTAATTGTATAATTATTTAACTAAGTTTCATTTAAAAAAAAAAACAAAAAAAGAGTTTTGAGACATTTTCGATTCTGCCCGAATTCTGGAGGGGCATTTTCTTCCTTGTAAAAATGTTTAGTCGTCCTAATAAGCGAACCATTAAATCCTCCTTTTTGAAATGATGAAAATGGACATATGATTTGCGACGATCGGACAAAGTTTGAATGAGTTATGATTGTTTTAATTTTAAAACTATTTTACCGTCGTTTTCTGATTTTAAATAGTTTATGTCGACTAAAAAGGGGTACCGAAAGTACCGTTGATAAAAATATATTTATGTCTGTGATATTGTGTAGATCGTTTGAACGCGAGGTTCGGTTAAACGGTGTAAACACAAAGGAGACTCTGTCGAAAATCTATTAAAAAATTGTTAACGTTATCTTAACGCGTTTAAAGAAATGTAAATACTCAAGAGATTTAAGAAATTATTTTGGGAAACATTTTATGTTAAGAATGTCTTAAGAATTTTGATTTAAGAGTTGTTTTCAAAATGAGTCGAGCCGAGTTAATTGAGAAAGAACAATCATAGGTACAGAATCCATTAGTAGCCGAGATAGGACTTATTTAATTGACCAATTAGATTATGGAATTAAGTTAGATAAGTTACTTTATTAAAAGGTTAAGAGATTAGTCGGATTGGAGACTTCGTTGAAAGGGACAGAGGTTGCTCGTGTAGTGTAAGTGAACATGTTGGAAGCTTGCTAAGGTAAGGGCACTCTGTAACTATCAAATATAATGTGAAAAAGAATGTCTTTGTTTTCCGTATGTGTTTAAGTTGTTTGTTGTGCAATATTTGAATATATTTTGTGCACGTGTTTACTATGTTATGTATTCTCGAGATGAGAACTTTTCTAAAAATACATGCGTATGTTTTACATATGATTTACGAATATATGTATTAACATGAGATTTTGATTACATAAGCATGATTGGTATGTAAGTGTTGCATTGCATAGATAAGAGATATCATGCATTTTCATATTGAGCACACTTAATCCTGCAGGATTTTATTGAGTTGGTATGTGTCAGGAGACTATACAGTATACGTCCGGAGACTATACATATTTTATTGAGTTTGTATGTATCAGGAGACTATACAGTATATGTCAGGAGACTATAAATATTTTATTGAGTCAGTATGTGTAAAGAGACTATACATATTTTATTGTCGGTATATGTCAGGAGACTGTACACCCTTTGTCAGTAGAGAAAGTTGCACCTTCAATGGAAGGATTCACGACTCTCTACGGAGAGGTTAAATTCCGAAATTCATGCATTGATGATCTAGGGATTGGCGTCACATTTCATATAGAGTCTGCATTGATAGGCTATTTGTGAATTTTATTTTATATTATATTAATGTGGAACTGACATGCAAAATTATAAAAAGAGCAAGTAAAATCAATCTTTGTACTTGGCATTTGTTGTTTATATTTCATATTTAGATTGTGACCCTTTACCCTGAAATTACCCATGAACCGGGCTGGGCGCCCCTAGGTTATTTTAGTTTGAGAATTTGCACGCATCGTGGTGACTTTGAAGACATCGTAAGCAGGAGACTTATTCCGCGTTGAGAAGCAGCGAGGCTTGGAGTTGTTTGTGGCTTTTTTGTCACGCAGTCTTTTCAAGATAGAGTAAGGATCAGCTTAGGGGTATTAGTTTAAGAGTCACGTTACTCTTATTTATTTTCCGCTGTAATTATACTCTGAAATTGTATTATGATTTATTTGGAATAAATGATACCGTTGTGTTTGTTTAGACATAGAGTGTGGTTTTCATTCTAAAACTTTTATTCGTGAAAACCAATTATAAAAGAGGCACTCCATTCCTATAGTTGTTTTCAAAAGCTTTACTCTGTTTTATTTTAAAGAAGATCGGGAATGTTTGGTTTTAACGTTTTGCGATTCTGTAAAAAAAAAAGTGCCTACTTTTGGGCTAAGAAAAACGGGGTGTTACAAATATACAATACAAAATTATGTTGTCCTTATGGAAGACAAAGATTTCAGAAAACAGTTTCTGAATTGGTACACAAATGAGAATTGTTCTCAAAATACAAGAAGAATTATAAGATCTTGAACTATACTCTAAAGAACCTACCATAACTAGATTGAAGAAGGATGTTTGTCAGAAGCATTAAGTTGACATCTAGATATAGAATAATTCATACTTTTAATGATGCGATCATTTAATCACAAGTGAGATCTTTTTTAATAAACTTCAAAGTATGATAAATTTCTCAATAGATCAAAGAGTTGGTCATAGGTTCAATATAAACAAATTATAATGGATACATATAGATAAATTTATGAATTTCTATATCTACCGAAAATTGTTGAGTTGAATGAGAATTAATTTACACTATCAAAGATTTAAGATATAATATAAATAAGATTTATATTCCTCTTATTTGAATAGAACAATAATGGGTGCCAAAGGAGAACGGCTATTTCAAAATGGTTAGACCATTGATTGAAATAAGAATGGCGTAAATAGTTCTTGGAAGAGTCAAACTAAAAAAATGAAGTGAGACTTCAATATTGTACAACTTGTTATAGAAAGTCAAATTTCTATTTTAGCATCAACGGTATATGATACGAGATGTTGAATCTCAATTTTTTCGAAAATAAAGATGCCTAAAGAATTAGAAGATTGACTATAAGATTAAGTCAACTAATGTCTAGAATGAAAAATTGTTTCATTAAAAATGAGAGCTTATGTAGTGACTTAAAATCGAGCTTGAAATGGAATACAATAATTGTTATCAAGTTCCATCTAGTAATAGAAGTATTAATCTTGTATTGACAAGATATTAATTGTAGCTTTGAATGACAAGACAAGTAATTGTCCTATCATTTAAGCAACATTTTCTATACTATTGCTCCAAGTTCCATTATCTTGATGGGATTATCTATAACAGTTGTGATAAGAGCCAAATAAAATTTGGACCTTGAATATCAAGAGCATTGTTGTTTAGTAAAAATATTTGATGTGTCATTAAAATGAAACATGACCTATTTAAACAATATAAAGAGTTAGGAATAGCCTATGTACATATATTGACAAAGTGTTCAAGACACTTAATGTGTAAAGTTATAGCATATGTCAAAAGATTGGTTTTATCTATAAAGAACAATATCATATCTCATTGGATGAGAAAAAGGCACGTGAAAATAATCCATATTCTTTGGAAGATATGATTGATATTGCACATTATAATATGTACTGAATCAGATACACCATATGATTGTAACAAAATCAAAAAGTACCAAAATTGAAATTAGTGCTTGACAATAACTAACCTTCAAGAATATCCCCAAGGACCTTAAAGGAACTAAGGACTATTTCTTGAAATAGATAGGCATGGGAAGGATCATTATAAGGAAGTTATATTGATGAGTAGTTTCCATACAAATGTATTGTATATCATGCCTGAATATAAGCATTCAAAGCTATAAGATAAGCTTCGTAATATGTTGTTTCAGTTACATAGGTTGAGTGTTTAAGATTGGATCGTTTGGCTCATGATTGAGCTAAAGCTATGTTTTCGGTGTTGCAAGTCACATTAATCACATTAGTGATGGTAATGGTTTAACCTTGCAAGAACACTTGAGAATAGATCTCATCGACGATTCATATATGCTTAGATACTTCTACATTTCGACAGAGATCGAAATAGAATGTTAGAAGATACGTAAGATACCAATATAGGAAATAGTTCCTTACCCACTTACAAAGCTTCTTGCGCAGTTGAAGCGTGATGGGCATACTAGGTCCGTGGGTATTAATGGAATACCTTATTGGCTTTACTGCTAGTGGAAGATTGTTGGAGTAAGCTCTAAGAGCCAATCTATTTTCATATTATTTGCTTTAGGAGTTTAATATGGCATTTCTTTGTTATGTTTGTAAAGTCCAAAATAATGAAGTCCCTAGAATAGATAGTCCAATTAAATAATATTAAGTGTGACTTAACCATGAGACTACATTAAACATAAGGACACTATACTTAAATTATCCGTAGTTGAGCTTTGTGGTGAAAAGGGATAACCTTAAAGGATAAAGACTATTAGGAAGATAGACTAATAAACGCATCTCATGGATCATAGGATAAGGAGTTATCAAGTCTTGACATAAGTATAAATATTAAGAGTAATATTTATACTGGATCGAACCACTTTGAGAGTACTACATGGAATGTTATGCAAAGTGTCATAAGTTACTCTCATGGTGATAATGGTGTAAACCACCCTTAGACCTGAAACCACGTTGTACCCTAGATGTGGAGTCAAGTACTTTGTCTCTGATCTAACGTTTTCTATAACTGGATAATTATAAAGACAATTAATGGGTACTTCACAAAGCATGCTGAGGGAGAGTAGTGACCTAGATGGAATTTGTCAATCCTGCATAACAGGATAAATGTCATGGGCCCAATATTGAACTGGACAAGGACAACACCAAGTATGTCTTGTGTTTAATATAGATATAAGGGCAAATGGGTAATTATACACACTAGATTATGTATTATCACAAAGACAACACCAAGTAGGCAGTTAATGTATTATCACAAAGATTATGTTTAGATCACATGTTAATTTCTCGTAACTTGGGTAGCAGTGGTGTGTTGCTAGATATGTCTCACTGTTTATAATGATAAATATATGATTTAATATAATTGCCAACATTACGGAAACCTACAGGGTCACACACATAAGGACAGTCTAATATTGAGATAATGAAATGAACACCGTAAGGTATGGTGTACCTAAGAGGAATGTGAAATGTCATAGGGGTATCACAGTAATTAAACACGCAAGTACACCATATTTTATGGTGAATGGGCGTGCACATGGGTATACACAGTCATGAGTAGCGCGCGCCCAAAGCCTTGTTTCTTAGTGGGCTTTGTTTTTTATTGCCCAAGACAAGAGTATCTATAAATAGATACCTCTTGACAAAGCTCCATACACATCAAGAAGCACTTGAATATTTTAGAGTTTGAAACCTTAAAATAATTCCTCTCTTAATATTCTTATAAGCCATCATACAAAGGAGCTAGCACTCTATTGTAGATGACTGTTAGTGTGGACTAGTTAGAGTTGTTGGTGATCATCTTCAATGCTCATGATCTTATCTTGTTCGTGAATCAAAGGGTTCTTCTTTACAAGAGGTAATTAACCCTAAACACATGATCATGCCAATTCGTAAGGATCGTCTAAAGGAAAAATTTTGAATTCCGCTGCTTTTACTATACCAATTTCCCTTCATTTATCTCATTGGGTCTTCATAGTAAGATGTTTAACGAGACAATTGCTTATTATCTTCTCAATAGTTTTCTTGGATTTTGGCCTAGTACTCCCAATCTCTCGTTTATTTTTACTTTAAGGCCTCTCCCAGATTCCAAGTTCTACAAGCCAAACATGATACATATCGAGTTGGAATAAAATCAATTTTGTTGATCTCTCTAAGAGTATTGATGATAACAAACTATTAAAACTACAATTGGATATGTAATATACGTTCAATTGTGCACGATTGAATGATAAAATCTACATCAACATTGAATGTATAAAAGAGCATAAGCTACATCAAGAGAAGTTGAACATTTAGAATAGACTTTGAAGATTGCATCAAACTCTGGAAAGCACCAGACCATAGACGCATCAAAATATAGAAGAGCAGACTCTTGGAGCTTCAAACTTTGGAAGCGTCAGACTCTAGAATTCCAGATCCTGGAGATTCATGAAGGCTCTAAAAGAATTGACTTATAGAAAGAAAAGAAAAAATGTTGTTGTCTTGTCAAAATAACACACCTTGACATTTCCCAAAAAAGTATAGACAATAAATTCAACGTCAAAGCCAATGAAACATCCTTAATTGTTTAAGTTAGTGGAAGTCTCTTGTGGTTGTGCTTGAGCATTGAAGTCAACTACCACGTCAGCTAAAAGTCAACTTATGTGGAGTAAATTAAAATTCATCAACATTATATGGGGGTAATCCAAGGTAATCCAAAAAAAATTAGAGGGTAAACCAAATTTGCTCACTCAAGGGGTAAAAACTTATTAAACCTAAAATAAACATGGTGCACTAATCTTCTTTGTTAATAGCCATCCATTAGATGAATTTTATCCTATACAAAATCTCTTGTTCATCTACAATTTTACCTAACAAAACTCTATCATTCCTAGACTGCCACAAAGTCAAGATAACAACATGTCAAACCATGATCACACATTTTGTCCCTTTCTTCCTATGCTGCCCGTTCGTGGCCGAACAATTTCCACCCCAAACCAACTATACACGTTGAACCACATCGAACATGAGGCAAAGAGAAGATTACTAATTCTCCACTTTAGTTGCAAAAAATACAAGAGGTAGCTTCGGCACTAGTGACCACACCAGGATGAAATAGATTAATTCACCAAAATGAAATAGATTAATTTCTTGTAGGCCTAGAGCGCTTGCGAAGAAAATACAATTGTCTTCGGTGGAACCAAACTCCCCCAAACCTGAGCAACAATCATCAAAGACCCCAAGCCAAATGAAAAGAATGGAATGAATCTTTTATAGAGGAATTAGTACATGAAACTTACAATAAAATTTCCACCACTAGTGAATGCCAAGGAATCCTCCATGTTAGTGATGTGAATCGGTGCAATCGCCTCCAAAAACTTTATGTAAAGATCTTCTTCCCATACAAAAACAATGTCCTCCTCCACTTATATCGACATGTCTCAATATTCGAAATTGTAAGTCAGGAATCTCATTAAGAGAAAGTTCAACTCTTTCAAGTACGTTCATGGCAAAGGACAAATATTGTTTATGTTAGGATAATACATGAAAACATATTAAAGGACATAAATATCTGATGACTTAAAGAAATTTGTACAATTGAGCGTATGTGCCTGGATTCCTTGGAGTTAGAAAATCTTAAATTCATATAGCCATTCAAATCTGAGCCATAAAAAAGAAATCTAATGGTTATGACCGATTATTTTAAAAGGTTAAGCTGTTAGTAAATTTTACATCAATCGTTTTATAATTAGGTTTAAACATATATTTGGTCCCTGTATGTACACCAATTTTTCATTTTAGTCCCTGTATCGAAAATTTTGACAAAATAGTCCTTATATCGCACTTTTTTTTTTGACGTTGGTCCCTGCCGTCCAATTTCATCCAAGTGGCAAACGTTTTGCCACCTGGACCCTGCCACGTGGCCAAAAAATGTTGCTGACTGGATTAGAGGGGCCAAAACCAAAAAATTGAACTGAATGCAGGGACCAAAACCAAAAAATTGAACTGAATGCTAGAGGGATTAAAACCAAAAAATTAAACTAATTGCAAAATGACTCATTTAAACTCTAAATCCTTAAATTGAAATTTGTTTCTCTACTCTTTTCTTCTCATCAACCTTTCAACAGAGAGACTCATTGCTAAAATAGATTATCCTGATGATTTCCCTTTCAACGAACCCGATCAACAACTGCCCAACCGTGGTGGTTTTCTCGACGCGCTTTCTGATCATGTTGTCAACATCGCAATGCCTCTCATAATTTCATCGAAAAACTCATCCAAATGGGGCGCAATGATTGACGCAAAATTATTTTTGCCATGAAAGTTGGTTTATGAGAAGAGAAGAGTTGAGAAACAAATTTCAATTTAGGGATTTAGAGTTTAAATGGGTCATTTTGCAATTAGTTTAATTTTTTGGTTTTAGTCCCTCTAGCATTCAATTCAATTTTTTGGTTTTAGTCTGTGCATTCAGTTCAATTTTTTGGTTTTGGTCCCTCTAGCATTCCATGTGGCAGGGTCCAGGTGGCAAAATGTTTGCCACTTGGATGAAATTGGACGGCAGGGACCAACGTCAAAAAAAAAAGTGCGATACAGGGACTATTTTGTCAAAATTTTCGATACAGGGACTAAAACGAAAAATTGGTGTACATACAGGGACCAAATATATGTTTAAGCCTTTATATTATTTCTAACACGCCTCCTCACGCAAGAGCTCATTGGGCTTGAAGCGTGGATAATGCATCGGCTCACCTACTATATGCTTAAAATTTCACTTTTTAATTAGAAAGTGAGGGGGGCGTGAATCAAACTCTAGACCACTTAGTCATAGAGGCTCTGATACCATGTCAAATGAAAGTTAACACAATTAGTAGTAACTATGACTCCAAATTATTTAAGAACTGTGAGGTATGAAAGAGTTTAAGGGAAAGAAGTACGAAAATAGGTCCGTTTGTTTCAGTTTTTTTTTGAAAAAAAATTATTTTTTTCATAAAAAAATCATTTTTTTTATTTTACTTATGTTTGTTTCAGATTTTATAAAAATTATTTTTTAAAAAAAAATCATTTTTCTCTTCAAAATGAAAAGCTATTTTAAATAGCTTTTTTCAAATTTTATTTTTTTAAGAACATGAACCATGTCTTTATTCTCAAGAATGATTTTTTTAATTATAAATAAACACAAAACAATTTTAATTTTTTTTAAAATCTCTATAAAATAATTCTATTTTTGAAAAATAGATTTTTTTAAAAAAATCTATTTTATTTTAATCTCAAACAAACTCACCCCAATATTTAAAATACAATAGGAAATTAGTACGGAACTCACAACGTTCAATCCGTGACTGCAAACAAACTTTTTTGACATTCCGTCTCATAGCAAAACAAATCCACTAATTAATATGTGACTCATCACCACAGTTATAGTAAATAGAATGAGAAAAACTATTGATTTGAACTACTCAGATGAGATATTACACATGACTTTTGAGCTTAATCAAAGTTATAATCTCATCTATGGGGGGTTGCCACCCCCTCTATTTAGAGGCAGCAAAGAGAAGTCTTGTATTGATTTTCTCAAAGACTTCCCCGAGTGGCCCTTCTGGATCTTGCCCAGGCTACGCAGCCTCTGGTTGAGATGCGGGTTGTGACCAATATCCATAGGTTTTTCCACCTCTTTGAGGGAACACAAGTACGAATCGCAACTTTAGTCGGAAGTAAAGAAATAATAGAACCAATAATGTTGTAAGGTAGTGCGGTAAAAAAAATGTTGTAAGGTAGGTCACTTATCATATCTCGGCCATTGTTGAACCTTTGCCTTTTAGAACAATCATTCTCATATCCACCAGATGCATTGACAAAGCCAAATTCCATGTTTATAGCAACTTCCTAGCAAATTCCATGTTTATAGCATAAACATTTCATTGAATCATTGTTTTTAATGTTGATATATTGCAATTAAGCGCTTTGCACCCGTTGGGAGGAAAATTCTCGAATCAGCAGTAGAACATCCGACTATTTTAGAATGTTGGCTACTCCGGGATTAGAACTCGAGTCAGATCATATCACAAACTCTAGCAACTTGGTTACGAACATAACATCATTATTTTCAAGTTTTAAAAAATATTTAAACCTAGGGGATTCAAATCTATCCACGAGGTAAAAACATAAACTAATATCTATTGAAATACAGAAGAAATCAGCATCTAAAAGCACATGGTATGAAGCACGGACACTGACATATTGATAAGGATGATTTTAAAAAAAAATGCTCTAATTCAATATAATTGTAAGTGTCGGTGTCGAACACTGGGACACGTCTAATCTAAGGAGTCTCCAAGCTTCTTATAGCACATGTCTCCGTGCTTCATAGAGCACATACAAGAAGTTTTCAATGTAACGTGAATGATTCAATGGTATTTTCTGTTTATCTTTACAAGAGTTGTTACTATTATTGTTGTTGTTTTTCTTTAATTCTTTACAAGGTGTATAAAAATGTTAGTGTCAGTTTTAGTTTTGTTTGGGATTGGATATGTGGCCATTTAGTCAATAATAATATCTTGCTAGCTAAGCTAATTGTCACTTATTTGGTTGAATTAGAGACAATGTTTAGAAATTATTTGGATTTCATTTGATTAATTTTGAGTGTGATTTAAGTAACAAGCTCATTGTCTTGTAGCATATTGTAACGGTAAGTACAAAACAAGACTGGTCTTCCATCTTCTTATTAAGAGAACCCAAAAATTGTGAACAAGATTTGAAGATTTCAATTTATGAAGAGTTGGATTTTAACTAGTTTTTAAATACAATTGAATTTTTCTCCAAGAAAAAAATATACAATTTAATTGGATCACCTTAAGGGTCTGTTTGGATTGATGGAATGTGGTGGGATGTGATGGAATGGAATGAAATATGTTTATGTTCTATTGTTTAGTTTTGTAAATAATGAATGTGATGGGATGGTGTGTGATAGAACTCATTTCATCCAATTGTCACCGCCCAATTTGGGGTGTGTGCAATGGAATGGAATAAATTAATAACATAAATATAATTTTATCCCTAATTATTTTACTTTTTTTTTAAAGACAAATAAAATAAAATAAAAAAAATTTGTTATTAAACTTTCTTTCTTCCCTCTCCCTCATCTTCTTTTCTTCTACAACCAATTTTTCTTTTGTACAAACCAATTTTATTATTCTTGTTATTATATATTGTATGAAAAAAATTCACATCATATATATTTTTTGTCTCCTCTTCTTCTTTTCGTTTTTATTAAATTAGTACTACCATTTGGTCTGACAATATATACTACAATATTATTATTTTAATATATGATAATACATTTTTTTTACCAATAAGATAGTTTTTTTTTTTGTAGAATAAGATAGTGGCTTTGTCTACTTGTTGTCGATCCTTTTTTCTTTATTAATTTGGACAGTGAATTAGTGATGAAATATGTGAAATTTATTGGTTGAATTGAGTAGAAAATGTATGATATTAAGATTTTATAAATAAAGGGTATAATTGGAATAAAAAAGTTATAATTCATTCCATTCCGCTCACTTTCCAAACAATGGAATGGAATCTATGTTCCATTATATTCCGTTCCATTCCATTCCACTCTGCTCCATTCTATACCATCAATACAAACAGACCCTTAAGTGTAACTAATTTCTTTAGAGTGTGAATAAAAAAATCTCATGTACCAAGAAAAAAAAAACTCATGAATTTGAATTTACTTTAAAGAAATCATTAAGATGTAATATCACTTCGTCTAAGTTTTTTCTTCTCTTAGTCATTTTTTTTTCTTCTCAAATGAACACGTGTCCAAAAAGGGCAAGAAGAAGGAGACTTAGCTCTCGAAAATTAGATTTTTTTTTTTTGTTTTTGTTTTTACTCTGTGGGTATTAGGAGATGTGATCCTAAATTTTTATCACTTAGCAAAAAGAATTTTTCTTTTATAGAATAAAAAGAATTAAAGTTGATGATAGTGACCTATAAAGAACTTCATTAATTATGTGATAGTGACAAATAAAAATGTTTCACTAAACCACCACTATCTCTTGTTTATTTTACATTTTTCATTGTAATAATTTAGTCTACTCTGATAATAAGTCGCTAAAATCTCTTTGTTGGTTTAGTTAACTTTTATGTATTTTTTATCATGAGTTAATCTTATATAAAGGAGGCATGACATCAATACGATAAGTAGAATTTTAATAAAAAATAGTGCACTTTTGTGTATGTGTGAGTTTTGCTCATTTTTGGACTTAGATTGGACTATGTATTTATCTTATCAAAAAATCATTTTCTTGTGGCGAACCTCATTCCATTTGACTTATAACTTCTCTTGGATTGAAGAGTGTGACGTCTCTTTTTCTGTTTTCTACCATTTCTTCTCTGTGTTTCTTATCCGGAAGGGGCGAGTCTACCATTTATTCTTTGTGTTTCTTATTAGGAAGAAGCGAGTTTTAGTATCAAGTGACTCAAGTCTCTTTTTTAAATGTAATTGCGTGATTGAACAATATTCTTCTTTATCAAATTTGTGTCAATCCAAATCCAATATATTGTGCTGGCTGATTGGAAGTTTGATGTATTAATTCCACTTTTGTAGCTTGTACTTAATATTAAGACAAGTAAATTAAGACAAGTACATGAGTGTATTATACATATTCTGATTTATTTTCCATATTATCCAGTAACTACGGTGTTACAACTTACAACAACCATTGTTCTAATTCAATAAACAATAATTTACGGTTCACTTCTCAAAACCACCAACTTTTATCGGTTATCTTCCATATTTTCCATTTAAGGATTTCTTGGCTGACACAAGTACAACCACATGATGTTTGTCTTAATCAAACCTAATTTATATGTCTATCACATACTTGTTCTCAAAGACAAGGTGAAGTTTAGGGTGGGAGACGGGAGTATATAATTCTAATAGGCCATTTGAGTACGTGTATTTAGACCTGTGGAGTCCTGCATCGGTTACCACTTATGGGGAGGTTCATATTTTCTCACTATTATTGATGACTATTCTAGAACGGTATGTGTTTATATTTTGAAGAATAAAAGTGATATTTTTGAAAAATTAAAACAATGGCATAGTACTCTTGTTGAAAATCAAACAGGTACCAAACTGAAAGTTTTAAAGATTGACAACAGCCTAGAATTTGTTTCAGAGAAGTTTAACGAATTTTGCAGGATGTTAATTAGGTATAAAGAGGCATAGAACTGTGTTATACACACCTTCAACATAATGGTCTTGTTGAAAGAATGAATAGGACCATGTTGGAGCGTATAAGGTGTATGCTGATTGAAGACTATCTCTTGTAACCATTATTGGGATTTCTTTGTAACGGTGCCGAATTATTATAGTGGAACGGAGAGCATCTCTCTCCCCCAGACTAGGTCATATTGACTAAACTTGGTAAACAAACTCTATTGTGTCCTTTTAATCTTTCTGTTGTTTATTGCTTTTGATTATTATTGCCGTCTCACTATTTGATTGATTATTCGTATTATTCCACACATCAAATATTCTATGGGTGTGATCATACCCAACTTTCATAACACTTTGGAAAAATATGAGTTCAAGTTATTTGCTTAAGAAAACCGCTATCGAGCCTTGTGGTAGGTCCTATATTGGTGCTAAAATATGGATTATAACTATGATAGTTGTGCTAGAAGATGTATTAATTACATGTGTGAGATACTTAATGATGAAGTAACTTACAGTGTCTATTTTCATTTTATAGTATTGTTAATTAATTATTCATTCATAGAAAGAAATAGTATTATTATTTTACTTTTGGTGAGTGTTTTTTATTTACATGAAAACCGTTGAAATATGGATTCTAACTATGATAATTGTAGTTAGTTAGAACCCTTGGATGTGCAATTGCTAATAGTTTGACCCCTCTATGTATGGAATTGTAAATTGGTAATTTTAACCAACCCATGGTTATATTAATACTCATAAAAAATGACGACAAGTGCATGAGTGTGTATTATATTCTGATTTATTTTCCATATTATCCAGTAATTACGTTGTTACAACAACCATTGACCAAAGGCACATAATTGGCTTCACAAACTAAACATATATAGGACATGTTGATTTTGAGTTGGATTCTAAAAAGGTGGTTGGTGGTTTTCACTCTACTAAGTATGATGTTATTGAATTTGGAGATATTTTAAGACATTGTTTCATACTTTTTACCAAAAATCCAATGCCAAGTTTGTACGAAGACAAACAAATAAAATTGCTCATAGACTAGCTGAGACGGTTACATATATGACTAGTTTTCATATTTTGGTTGATGTACCACATTGTATTGAGCATATCCTGATTAATGAAATGCTATAAGCTTGGTAAAAAAAAAAAAAGAACCATTGATCCAATTCAATAAACAATAATTTACAGTACAATTCTCAAAACCAACTCTTATAATTGGTTATCTTCCATATTTTCCATTTAAGGATTTCTTGGCTTGCACAACAGCACAAGTATAATTAGTTTGTTTTTGAATGATATCAACCACATGATTTTTGTCTCAATCAAACCTTATTTATGTCTATCACATAGATTAAAGACAAGGAATTATTCAACAAGACAAAACAAAACTAATTAGAAGTATCATCAACTATAAACATATCCATAAAACAAAAACAGTTACATGTCTCAAATAAAAAAACAAGATCAAGAAAATCATGTCATAAGAAACCCTCTTCCATTCCATCATCATAATCATCATCATCATCATACTGATGTCTTATGCTCAGGTCTATGAGTGAACTCAAAATCAATGTGAACAAAAGCTCTTTCAACTTCTGGAAGTTGTTCTAGCTTCTCTTGAAGTGTTTCGCCGATGTTGTGTGCTTGATTGAGAAGCATGTTTTCTGGCAAAACAATGTCAACTTCAACAAAGTAATGTGCACCAAATGTGTATGCTCTAACTGTATCTATGTGTTTGATTTGTTCATGATGGTTCCATATAAGGTAAGTTAACTTTGCCAAGAAATCAGGTGGCGCTGTTCTTCCGATGAGTGACCAAACATTCTCAATCACTGTCTTTGTCCATGTGTTAATTGTATATAATGCAATCTGCAATACAAAATAAAGATAATATAATCATCATTGTTAGTGTATTAATCATGTAGTTAATTAATTGGCATAAGTAACTAGCAAACAATCATTAAAAAACGGGCGGGAAAAAGGGCGGCCTAATTCATGAAGCTCCTGCAAAGTGGACTCAAGGGAGTAGCACTGTTTGTGATTTTGTTTAGAAAGGAAACTTAACCTTTACAACAGTTTGGTAAAATTGAACCGAACTGTAAATTGTTTGTGCCAAACCCATCTGGTATAAAGGTTTGGTGCACCGGTTCTGTGGTTCTAAACCGCAGAAAATTTACCTTAAAAAATTGATTCTATGTGAACCAAACCATATCAAATTGCTATTATTATCTGATAATTAACACAGTTGGAAAAAATAGAAAACTGAACTAAATTTGAATATTAAGACTAACTGAACCGAATTGAGCCGTTAAACAGATCTGTAAGGCATAATTCACTAACTGAGCCAAGCCAAACTGGTTTAGTTCAGTTTGTAAACTGTCATTCATAATTCGATTTGTTTTTTGTGCGGTTCAGATCAGTTTAACGGTTCATATCGGTTTTCAGTTTAGTTTTTTAAAGTCCTAGATAGATGTACATGGCTTATCCGCACGAATAGTGAGATTGTTTCTAGGATCTGAACCAGCAACTTCCAGGTCAGAAGACAACAACCTCACCATTGCATGAGGCTCGACCTTTAACATACAAAAGCCACGCGACACAAAAAACTCCTTCAATATTTTGATATGGAATAATAGGAAAATTATTAATGGAAATACTAATTGTTGAACATGGTTAACTCGATCAGAAAACCGTAGTAAAATGAAAAAAAATAAGATGTAGTTATAAACTTACAACAATAGCTCCTGTTGGATCAATCCACCAATGGAACTTGACAGCTAGAACCGCAGCAGCTAGTCCGACGGAATTAGTAATGACATCGAATAGATGATCTTGTGCATACGCTCTCACGATTTCATTTTTAAATCTTCGACAGTAAACCATAAGAATGAACTTCACTACAGTCACGGCTACCATAATCCCGATCATCCAATTCACCTTTGTTGGATCCACTTCAGGCTTAGCCTGTAAGGAAAAATAATGATACTCAGAAATTTAAAACATTGCTACAAGTGACAAAGACAAAACACGATTAAACTCAAATGTTCACAAATAATGAAAAGAAAAGTTGATAAATAATTACCTTTGCAATAATTTGCCGACCGGATTCGATCAAAATCTGCAAGCCCAAGGTTGCCATCACAGATGCAAAAACAATGATACCCTGCATAGAAATCAATAAGTTTTTGTGATTCACTCTCAGAATATTATGAAACTATTGCATTAATTAACTAAATATGCAAAGGGCGTATTAATTGCTATGCGTTACCACTGGTTGCATGCGTTTCTTTCCAATCGGATAGTGATATCGGTTTGGCTTTCTCATAGCATGAGAAGTAAACCACAAAATGAAACCTGACAAGAGATCCAAAAGAGAATCTAGAGTTGATGCAATGACAGCTAATGATTTGCTTTCAATTGACGCGAAAACCTTTGCAGCAAACAGCACCAAGTTGCATGCATTTGAGATATGAACTGCCCTCCTCTCACTCTTTGCGAGTTGCTTCATTTCGTCCTGAGAAACATAATGCAGTTCTGTTTAGTAGAACTCTCTTATGGATTCAAATCAATCATTCATCTACTATGTGTTTGAACCGATCAAGTTCGATTGGAAATCACAAATTTTCACTGATAATATTACTATCATCGAAACTAGTTACATGCATCTCCTTTAATGACAAATTATCAGTGTTGTCAATAACAAATCACGCTAAATAGAAGTTTCTTCAAATTCCTGTTATAGCGCTGCTATAGCAATCTATTTGACATCACTTTGTACTAAATAGCGTATCACTAAACACTGACAATTATTTCAAATTCCGCTACACTATAACCGCTATTCGATAACATTGAAAATTATAAGAAAATCACAGTGATATGTAGAAAAGTCAACCTCAGTGAGACCTCCTGGGAAAAAACCAGTTTCATGCATAGTCTCCATTTCACTAAATCCTTCAAGGAGTCTCTCTTGTTTCTTGTAATACTCAGCCACCTTACGTTGCTTCCCTGAAACACAAGTTGTGTATGTAAGTAGGCGAAGCCACAAGCCGTAACATAATCCAAAACTTTCTACGGAAAAAAACCAAACAACTTTATAAACTAGAATTTGTGTTTGATTCTGCAGCGACAAAAATTGTGTTTGTAAAATTGATTTCAGTTAAAAGTGAGTTGAATGTGAAGTGATTTATGTTTAGAATTAAATATATACACGTAAAAGTGAGTTTAACAATAAATTTGAGCGTAAAAATCACATTTGAAGTCAAAAACTACATATCCTAACTTGAAGTTGGAGGCAAAATCAATTTCAATCGGCATCATCCAAACAAGATAAAATTAATTAATTTGTCCGAAATCAGTTTTAACTCTCCCTACCGTAAAACCAAAGACGCACTTATATGCACGTACCGTAAGTAACAACCTTATTTCCATGATGAATGGTTTATAAGCTAAAGGGAAAATTTTCAATTGTGCTGATCTTTTAACAATTTCTCAAGTCAATTGATAACCAGAAATTTAAAAATTTTCAAATCAAGAAACCTATTAAAAAAGAAATACTTCAAGTAATGGCTCACAACTTTTTGTAAGACACTTATCATGAAAATCTACTTTATCCTTTACTAAAATATTATAAAGGATACAAACAAAAGAATGATCTGTAAAGCAATTAAAGGAAGGAAGATTCATATCTGATTAAGCTTTGATTTTATATAAAAGGACTAAACTCTAAAGTACAAGTGATTTTGACAAGAAAGATTAATGTGGTTGAGTAATGGAGTATATTCAGAAACACTAACAACAACAACTTGAAAGTATGAAGAAAAAAGCATGATCAATATCAATATCAATCATTATCTACTTTTCATAACATAATTAAATAATAATAATAGCACTATGTGTAAATTGATGAATATCCACCATAAAAAGCTCTTCATTTAAATAAAGAATCCCACTATTATTACAATACAACAACCTAAAAAGATTAACATTATCATTTTCTTACTTTTAAGGGTTGCATAATTCAACTAGTAATCACAAGTTCACAACCACAAACATACCCATCACAAAAAAAAAAGTTTTTTAAAGATTTAACATACAAGAAAAGAAAAGAAAAAATGTAAAAGGATGAAAAAAGAATAGCTTTCTTAATTCACAAAGTTCAAATCATTCATAACATAATTAAAGAAAATCAAACATACCCATTATAGAAAAAATTTAACTGTTTAACATAAAAGTAAATAAAAAAAAAGGGAAAAAGAAAGAACCAACAATGGCTTGAATTTATAGACCAGATACATCGTTTAATCAATGAACCTACAAAGTGAATTTTCCGGAAGAACAATGACTTATTGCAGAATTCAACAGAAAATCAAACATACCCATTCTAGAAAAATATAAACTTTAACGTAAAAAAGTAATCACATAATAGCTTATTGTAGAATTCTACAAGAAACACATACACACAACATAATCACAGAAAACAAAACATACCCATTAAACAAAATCAAAACTTTACTCAATCAATCAAACAAACAAAAACTTCAAAACAGTAAAGAACAACATCATGGGTCAGTTCACACAATTCAACACAAAAAAAAAAAAAACCAGAAAAACATTAAACATTAAACATTAAACATTAAAACGTTAAAGAATAACTCACTAGGTTTACGAAGAAGACCATTAAAACTAAACAAAGATTTATTCTGATGATCACCAACAACATTCTGTGTTGGTAAATGAAACTCTTTCACATTAAGTCTCCAAGAACCGTTTGAAACTTCATCATCAAGAAGAGGTTCGTTTCTGCCGTGTACACCACTACTCTCAGCCATGTTTCTGTTGTGTGATGTTTTTCTGAAATTCCAAGGGTTTTTTCTTCTTTGTGTTGTTGTGTTTTTGTTATGAATTTTTCTGGTGTAACGATCTTTCCTATATATAAGGAGAATGTGGAAACTATGATGTGTATGTGTCAAATGTATGATAGTGAAATATGGTGTGTATGTGGCTAAATAGTGAAGGGTTGTGGATATTATTATATTATTGTTTTTTAATTTTTTTTTAAATAGAGTTTTATGTGATGAGGATCACTAGAGTTAAATGATTTGTGGACACTGTATACTTTATGCTTTTTTCTTCTTTTTTTACTTGGCTAGGGAAAAATATAACGATTTTTTCAAAAAGTATTGTGTTTTGTAACCCAGAAAAAATTCAGCGCTGCTATATGCAGCGAAATATTTATCCCGAATTTGTCCCGAATAACATATGTGGCATATAGTTGGAACGTGGAGCAAATGGGTGGGCCTCTTTTCAACATATAAAAAAATTAATAAAAATCACCGCAAATAATAGCAATCTTCTTCAACCATTTCTACAAAAATCATCACATGAAGGTAAAGAAGGAAAAAAAGAAAAAACAGTGAAGCAAATAGAGAGAGAAGATGAAAAAAACTTGAATAAATTTGGGAAGAAGCTTAATTGGGACAGAGAAGTTTAATTGGGAAGAAGAAATTGTTATGTTCGAAGGACAATTTTTCATAATCAAACAATTTGTGTGATGAAATACAATTTTTTTGTATAATCAAACAATCAAGATAAATTGTGCTCTTTCCTTCTTCACCACTATTGCAAAGTGGGTTTCCCTTTGTGATCAGGAAGTGATTTTAAAGCGTTGCAGTTCAAGAATGGGTGTTGGGAAGGTAAAAGGGGGTTTTGTTTTGAAGGGAAGGAAAAAATGGAGACGTCAATATATTGAAGAAGAGGGACGGGAGAATAAGAGTGCATAAGAGAGTGGATACATTCAATCTTCATTCTTCAGCAAACAAAGTGAGTGTGGTTGTTGGGTGTGAAAAATGAAAGGAAGAAAGGAAGGTGAAACCAAAAGACAAGAGAGAAATGGAACTAATTAATTAAATAAAATATTAACAATATAAATGGGTGCCAGGTCATTCGCGATGCAGTCGGGATGCTTATTTTCGCTACAAATAGCATTTTCCGAAAAAATTGCGTTTTAATTTTTTGTTAGGTTGTTTACCAAAAAAATATTTTTGGTTAGTTATATTTTTTTCTTTCTTTATTTTTTAACAGAAACAAACTAGATACGGTGTATGTTTTTTAAAATGTTCTATAATAAAATTTCATCAAAAATCTATACATTGAGTATCATATTTATGTTGTCTTGATTTAAGATATTTAGGAGTTGTGCCTCTCAAATCAATGTTTTTATGTATTTCTCATTTAGCGAATGAATTTGTTGTGCAGATTTTTTCATTAAACTTAGAATCTATTCTGAAATAAATAATAAGATTAATTACTTTTTACCCCCTGTAAAATGGCATAAATTATGGTGCATAAGTCATGCTTATGCACTTTAAGCACCGTGCATAAATATCCCATATTGCTTAGTGCACCCCCTACCATATTGCTTAGTGCATTCCCCAAATTTTTAACACACCCCCCAAATTAGGGGTGCACTAGAAATTTGAGGGGTGCACTAAGCAATTTGGTTGGAGTGCACTAAAAATTTGAGAGATACACTAAACAATTTTCATTATTTATGCATGGTGCATAAGGAAAAAGCTTATGCACCATAACCACTCCCCTGTAAAATAGGTCAAATTCGTATTACCATCTATAACAAAATTTTGTTGATTTACCCCTGTAATATAAAATTTTGTGATGTAACCCTTGATCAAAGTCAACCAAATCTTATTAGACAGAATCTGTGACGTGATATGTGACGTGGCATGACACGTGTCATTTCTTAAAAAAAATTCTCAAAAAAATTCTTTCAACTCACTTTTTTTTTATAGATTTATTATTTAGCGGAAGTTATATTGTAGTTAGTGGAGATTCCCATACCAAAAAAATAGTTAGTAGAGATTCTTTTATATTTAACGGCGGTTTAAAACCCTCGTTAAATAGTCAGTGCACTTTGCATAGTAATTTTTTTTTGGTAAAGTAAACAAACAAAAGAAAAAGGAAAAAACAAAAAGGACACACTAAGTGCCCAAGCTAAGGCATCCCCACGCAATTGATCTAAGAGACCAGATGGTGGAGAGGACCATGTAGTGACACCTAGTAGAAGAATTTCCATATTTTGCCAACCAATCAGTACTATAATTGGCTTCTCGAAAGATATGATGCATGACCAAATTTGGGGCATGGTCGATTAAATTAGTAATCCTTAGTAGTAGTAGTGAATTGTATGCATGAAATTCTAACTCATTTCTTCGAGTCAACAATTGAATAGCCTCAAGACTATCAGATTCTATGATTGCTTTTGAATGTCCATGTCGAAGCAGAAGAGTAATCCCATGATAAATTGCAAAAAGTTTAGCAAATAGCACATCACCTTGACCATCATTCGAGGAAAACCCAGCAAGCCAGTTACCTTTTTCGTCCCGAATAAGGCCACCAGCACCAATCCCTCCACGAGAGTTGCAACTTCCATCAAAATTCAATTTCACAAGGCCTGGTTGTGGAGGTTGCCATCACACCTTCTTTCTAATCTTGTCATATGCTCCTTTACTAATCAAATAATGATTTATATCCTCATGCAAGCTATGAATGTATCGAAGTACAACATAAGCTTTCCATTTGTTGTCACCTAGAATCCTATGATTTCTCCATTTCCACACCCACCATAAGGCAGCCAAAAAGACTTCGGAAGGTTGAGATTGAAGACCTTCCTTTATCCAATCTTTTGTCGTCGATGTTGAGAAGAAGTTTCGTGTATACCTTATGGGAATAGCTTTCCAAATCTCTCGTGCAAAGTGACAATCTCTTAAGCAATGCATAACATCTTCATTAGTTAGCAAGCAACTACTACATATAGCATTAGCCGTGAGATTGTACCTTTTTCGAACACTGTTGACAAGAAGTGCGTCGTGGAGGCAGAGCCAAACTAAGTGTTGGATTTTTGCAGGTGCCTTAATTTTCCAAACCCAGTTCCAATCATCTGTCGTGTTCCAAGTTCTATTGCGAGATAATAACCAATCATAGCCAGATTTACAAGTATAAACTCCGGTCTTAGATTCCTTCCATAGCCACATATCATGTCGTTCTGCATTATAAGTAACCGGAGGAGGGTATCTTTAATACTATAAATTGCCAATTTATTTTTCCTTCCTATATACACGTGGCACTTTTCACAATGCTCTTCTCACAATATTTTTGTGTTAAATGCTTGCTCTTCTCATAATCATTTCATGTTAAATGCTATACTCTAATTTTCAAAGCAATATTCTCACGTGGCACTTATTAAATGCTATGCTATATGTTATTCTCTATTTTCAATATTAAAGGCTATACTTTAAATGGTGCGCAATGCGCATAGCACATGATGATGAAAATTCAAATTCAAATAATTGTAATTAAAGGATAGTCGACATGTATTTAAAGAAAAACCAACAAATGAGTCAATTGATTGTTGCTTACACACTTATGGAATAGTCTACAAATATTACGTTACCATTATTGCAATTTGAATACAATTATGGTAGAGTTTATGTGAAAGAATATTCCAGCGGCATGTAATTATTTACCCTACAATATAAATATGTGAGTCATTACAAATTACAACATATACAACGATCTAAACACCAACACAACTTCTCAAAATTTATTTTAGTGTTAAAAACTACTTTTGTTCTATGGCACCTAAGCACGATTTTGTTTCTCAAATTTTACCTTCAAAAAATTCTTGGATGTTGAATGTAAGAGTTGTGCGGCTTTGATATGTGAAAGATATGGCAAGAGACAAACTTCCTTTCTCAATGATGGTGATATTAACACAGTTGTGTCAATCGATTTAGCCAATCATGGGTTTGTTTTTCTCCTCAAAATTATTGATTTAAAAAACATTACAATATGATGATTAGTAACCTTTTATTTTGTGTGGTGTAATTAGTTTTCGTTTTAAGTGCATTCTACATGGGCATTTTATTGATGAAGTGCGTGATTTTATACAATCTGGTCGGTCGGACACTGCATGTATTGCACTATTTTTTGGGAAGATGAACTACTGGAAAGGTACTACAATATCATTTCACATATAATTTTTTTAGTGATATTGTCATTGTAAGCAAGTTATCATAACGTATACAAAAATCAGGTATACCTACTGTTCAGAATTTCGGGCGTTATACAAAGTTAGTATTCAATCCAAGTTTCGATGCAGCCATAGACTTAAAGCAAAGGTTTAAACCATGAATTTTTACAGTTTTTTATGTACTTAGTAGTCGTGCAATTAATGTCAAATCCTAAGAACACATATTTCATCTATGCAGGATGTTGGACACAACATTTTCCCCATGTAAAGCAATATATGCAAGGCTTCATGGAGGAAGAGATTATGGTGGAACGTAAACCATAAAAATAACTTATATGGAATTTCGTTGCCTCAAAAAATTGATGAGGCAATATTAAGTTTCTTGAGGATGTAAGCCACATTGTGCAATGAACTCTTGAGATCCCCTTTCAATTTTTCATTTTCATCCCTGTTTCTGTACAGGATATTATTTTTTTTCAATGGGTTTGTATCCCCTTCTTTTTTATCAATATTTATTCAAATAAAATATAGTAACCATTTAATTTATTTGATATACACATACTCCCTCCGATCGAAATTATAAAAGAAAAATTATTTTAAAATCTAATTTTAAAATCTTATTGTCTCTAAGTATGTATATACATGTGATTTTTTCTTTATAATTTAAGATGGATGAAATATATTGTTTTTAGTATAGACGTGTTTTTACCCATAATTTATTTATAGACGTGTTTTAACCGGAGGAGGGTATTAGTCAACAAACTGAACAATATCAGAAGGTACATTGGTCATTAAAGTATTCCAGTTCCAACAACCATTTGAACCAACCTCCCTAAGTGTTAGATGAGTATCTGAGATGTTGACAAAATCAACCTTGTGACATAATTTCCCCATCCCAATCCAATCAGAAAACCAAAATGAAGAACTTCTATCACTGATACGGTAATTAAAACCTTCTATAAGATTTGTAGCTGCCTCTAATCTACTTCTCCAAATCAGAGAGGGTTTCTCGTTGCTTTGCTGCTCCATAATGATCCATGCTTAATATATTTTGCACTCAATAAGCGCACCTAGAGTTTGTTCTTATCATGTAACAAGCTCCACACCAATTTCCCAACTAACTAAGCTCCACAACCAAAGAAAAACGAAATATATTAGCTCATTAGATTAACACAAGGAGTGCTCAATCTAAGGTAAAAGGATAAGTCAAATACAACCAAAAATAGGCCAAAACAAGAAACTAAGCGAAAACCACTAAAACGGGTGCACATAAAACCTGGAGTTTAATATGGTCTAACACTTTATCCGCATTAAAAAGTTTATGCTGAAACAGATAATTATTACGAGCCTTCCGTATCATCCAAATAGATGCAAGCCAAATAACCTGGAAGATGTTCTTGGGCGTCATAGACCGAACCAACAAGCCTATAAATTGTTCAGCATGATGAACAACCTCTGAATGAAAAGCACCTGAAAGCCTAACCACCGAAGCATACCACACCACACCACACCTTCTACAAAGTCTCACAAACAAAAAACAGATGCGCTAAGGATTCTTCATGAACACACGTAAAATTGCACAACTGGGAATCGTAGGAAATAATGCCCGCTTGATAACATATTATCTCTAGCTGGGAGCCTATTATTCAGAAAATGCCAAGCGAACACCGACACCCGAGGGAGATTTGAAGAAAGAAAGAAAGTAAATCGGGATAGATAACAAAGCGACATTGAGCAGAACCAGTCGACTTCCCATGGATATGTTACGACATTTTCACACAGAAAGGCGAGATTGAATCTTATCAATTACAAGTCTCTAAAAGGATAGTCTTCTAGGATTTTCCCCCAATAGGCAAACCATGGTACACAAAGGGTATTGAACCAATTATGCAGTCTAAAATGCTAGCTGCCTCATTCAACCAAGTCTCCGTTACATTTATACCAACCAATAGACTCTTGTGAAAATTCAACTTTAAACTTGACATCAATTCAATAAGCAAGAAAATAGCCTTTATAACCCGTACATTATCCTAGCTCTTATCTCCAACCAACAGCGTATCATCAATAAATTGCAAATGTGAAACCCACAAAGCACCAGCCTCCCCCACTGGAAAGCCTGAAAAAATACTAGCTTGAACCGACGACTGTACCATAGAGTTGAGACCTTCGACTGTAATAAGAAAAAGAAAAGGTGATAGCCGGTCCCCTTGACGCAAACCCCTTTCAAAAACAAACTCATCAATCGGCTTTCATTAACTAACACTGAAGCTGAAGCTGATCTAACACATGCAGCAATCCACTAACACCACTTAGTAGGAAAGTTCATTTTAGACATAACAACAAACAAGTAGCTCCATTCCACCGAATCATAGGCTTTTTCAAAATCAACTTTAAACATAATCATCTCTTTTTTTCCGTCTCTTTGCTTCCTCAAAAATCTCATTTGCAATCAGAATACCATCTAAAATTTATCATCCTTTCACAAAAGCAGATTGGTTATCGGAAATCACACTACCAATCACATGATTTAAGTAATTTGCTAATACTTTAGCCAAAATTTATAAATAATACCCACAAGATAGATAGGTTTGTAGCATGAAATTCGTTGAGGAGCTTCAACCTCAGGTAAGAGGACAATAAACGTGCAATTCAAACATTTAACTAGATGTGCTGTGAAATTCATTAAAAAACTGAATTAAATCCCCTTTCAACTTCATCCAAAACTCTATAATAAAACCACTATAAATCCCATCAGGACTCGGACTTTTGAAACTATCACAATCCCAAATAGCCTGCTTGATTTTGTCTTCACCAAACAAAGCAACTAATGAAATGGCTTCTCTTTCATTAATAGTACTAAAACTCAAGTTTCCTACCTCTGGCCTTATGCTCTTGGTTGACTTAAAATGATTAGAAAAGTGATTAAAAATTGCATCCCGGATGTTCTGAACTCTTCAACCTGCTCCTCATTGACATTAAGGGTCTGTTTGGCAAAAATAGCGGATGACTGATAAGTTAGCTTATAGCTTATAACTTATGGCTGATAGCTTATGACTGATGGCTGATAGCTTATGGCTGATGACTGATGACTTTTGGCTGATAAGCTAATTGAAGTGTTTGGTAAATTTAGCGGTTCAACTAACTGATGAATGTAAAATTACACAAAAGGGCATTCTTAAATTTATTAATGTTTTTTTTTTGGTACAAAATTTATTAATGGTTTATAAAGGATGGATCAATTGATTCTAATTAATAGAGAATGTTCATTTATTTATCTCCAATTCTTATGTAGAAGGCATACGATGCATTGATTAATTTATTTTTTTACAAAATGTATAGATTATATTAAAAATTGTATATATAACATTATTAGTATTTGGTCAAAAAAAAAAAAAACATTATTAGTATTTGGATACGATGTCCTGATTAAATTACATTATCTAATTTTTTGAGATAGAAGGCATAGATAGAATAGAGTCACCATATTCAAGATATTTAAAAGGCTTAAATATACTTTTGGTCCTTTAAATATTTTCAAGGTTTCATTTTGGTCCTTTAACTATTTTTCGTTCCGTTTTGGTCCTTTAACTATTTTTCGTTTCGTTTTGGTCCTCTAACTTTCATTATATTAATCTATTTGGTCCTAATTATCGTTAGAAAAATATCAAAAACGTTAATTTTAACTATTAATCCAAAATAAGTCTTAACTAGTGATCCAAAATAATAATTAAAATAAGTCTATTGCATAACATTCCAAATTAAAGAAGCAATATTGTTACGAATTTCCTTTGTCTTGGTTGATCTCCTTGACCTCCCCTCTTGTACGTCACTATCTTGATGACCAACAACAATATCCGGAAGTTCATCATGAGGTATGTAATTTGGATGCTGCTCAAGAATGGTAAACATTGGGTCATCTTGTGAGTTGATGCGAATATAGTTATGCAATGCAAATGCAGCTATTATAACGTCAATTTGGGTCTTAACACTAAATTGCGGCATTTTATTAAGTATCTTCCATCTTTTCTTCAACACTCCAAATGATCTTTCTATGCAACTTCTAAGAGATGAATGTTTACGGTTAAAGGCTTCTTGAGCATTAGTTGGAGCCTCGTGTTCAAATTGCGATTGATGATACCTTATCTTAGGATAAGGCACCAAATATCCTTCTTTATCGGGATAACCTTTGTCAACTAAATAATATCTACCTGTAAAAAAGAACATAATATATTTTTTTATAAAACAAAGATCCTCCAAAAAGAAAAAAATAAAAATAAATCGTAGGAATACATATCGAAATTATTTTTATCAATTAGAGCCATAATAATACCTTCCGGTGGCTTTGGAAAGTTTAATGCCGGTGAGTTGATTGCATGAAGGAAAACACGTGTGTCATGCGCTGATCCCTCCCATCCAACCGATATAAATGTGAAACACATATCAAAATCACAACTGGCCATGACATTGAAGGTGGGGATTCCTTTTCTACCTTTATAACGCATCTGATCTGCCTCAGGAATACATGCAGCTATATCGGTACAATCGATACACCCAATACAATCCTGTTAGATAAAAGTGTGTTCATCATGATAAAATATCAGAAAAACGTGAATGTTGAATGGGTTATTCTTCATTTTATAGTTTCTGCTACAACATTGTTATTAGACCAAATATAATCACAGGCCATTCATAATTTCATGTGATGTTTGGCTTGGATCAAGTATATATTGATAACATTGTTTCTAATAATGACAGCATTGTTATTAGACCAAATATAATAACAACATTGTTTCAAGAAGTCACTAATATCCTTCTTGACAAGTTTTTTCTAATAATGCAATTGAACCAGAAAAGAAGTAAAGTGAGTACATGTAACTATAAGCACATAAATATAATTAGATGCAAGTAATAAGAGATATACATATATATACTTATATATTTACCTTGAAATAAGGCATATATCGCTCATCATTAGCAATATGAGGTGGTATATATTGAAAAGTTGGATCCTTTGGTTTTATGATATCACGTGTTAGGCCTTTGTAGCCACTATTTCTACCACTTATTGCTTCCAAAACCTCATTAAATGCTACTAATGGTCTCTCCAGAATGTTGAAACCGCTCTCTAACATCCCTATTAGAAGCACCCATAGCAAGTGTATACACAAATATGCCCACTTTCTCTACAACCGTCATTTTCTTACTTGGTTGTAATCCATATTTTGATTGTAAATCTTCACACAACTGTTTAAATAAATTTGGTTCCATTCTAAAAGCATTCATAAATCGAACAGGGTGTCCATTCAATACCTCATTCATCCAATCTTGTCCTTTTTGAAGTGAAGTCATACATGGTTCTTTATAAATATATTTATAGTAATATGTAGCAATTGCTCCTATTGCACCTGATCTTATATTCCAATAAAGTGCATACTTTCTTCTTTTCTTTTCTCTTTCAACAATATCCATCATGTATCTACCAATAAAGAAATATACTAATAATTCATAAGCATATTAAGGACAAACAATTTAACACTAACATCAATAGTTTAGCATAGATTGCATATCAGGTTTAGCAAAGAGCATATACTATTATTATTGGAAAACAAAATAGGATATAATGCTAACATTCACAAAAACAAAGGTACAAGGCTTGTAAACTAATGTCAACATTCACAAATTAAAACTAATTTCAAGTCAAAATCAACTAATGTCAACATTCACAAATTGAAACTAATTTCAAGTCAAAATCAGAGGATCAAACCCTTCAAACTAATGTCAACATTCACAAATTGAAACTAATTTCAAGTCAAAATCAGAGGGACAAGCCCTTAAAACTAATGTCAACATTCACATAATTGAAACTAATTTCAACTCAAAACATAGGAATAAGCATTGTAAGCTAAATGTTCATTTCTCTTTGGAATGCATATATGTTAACCATGATTTTCTAGACTCGTCATCCTGCATGTTTAGAAAAATCTCTCGCCTTGATTCAGTCTCAATCAAACAAGCTGCGAAGCACCATAATTCACTACCCTTTTCCAAAACACCTTCAGTAACCATCCGATTTATAACAGCCATTGCTGTAGCAATGGTAGAACTACCATTAACTTGTTTACTTGCATTGCCATCAGACTGCATCATTTCCAATGCCTTATGAGATTGAGATATCAAGGTTTCTATTTGACCGCCTAGTTTTGCAGCGCCCCCAATTTGTTTTCTTCGTTGATTTCTTTTAATAGGTTTGTTCGTCATGATTTGTGCAGCTCTTTTTGTGCCTCCACCTTGAGCAGTTGCTTGTGTGCCTCCACCGTGAGCAGTTGCTTGTGTGCCTCCAATACCTTGGCTAGGTACTTGGTTAGGGATTTGGGTACCTTCAAAACCTTGGTTAGGCACTTGGGTACCACCCACCTCATTCATAAAATTAGGCCAAAATGAATTGTCTTCTTGTAAAAAAATTTCCAGTTGAGAAGCATGTTCTTGGTATTCTGCATAAACATGTTCTCCATCAATCTCATAATGATGATTATCTTCCCCACCACTTTCTTTATCCTCTTCCTCAACATTAACTTGTTCCACATGTGGAACAGCATCAGAGTTCATAGAGGGGGTAACCATCTCATCCCCACGTGCATAATTGTCATCAAATAGCTGATTCCAAAATTCCTCTATCGAAGGATCAATTGATTTATTGCGAAATCTTTTAACCTCAGGTTTCTCCTACAAACAAATAAAATTTAACCATTAACTTTGAGATCTTATATTAAATTATTTTCATTGTAAATTAACTAAAAGTATTTATTAAACATACTAACCTTAATTTTTCTATCCCACCACTCATCTGAGCAACTAAGTTTTCCTGTAACAGGATCCCATCCTAAGCCAGTTTCACCAAACTTCAAAAACCTCCAAATGCGCCATTCTTTCTTCATCGTATCAAACTTATTCTTTAAGGTTTTTATTGCACATTTTCGCTTTGTGGCAACTTCAAAATCTTGGTTAATCTCTTTCCATCTAAATGATATGCGTCCATTCTTTCTAATGAAATTGATACAAAGCTCACAAAATATCTTTTCATACTCAGGATCATCCGACCATTTAAAATTGATTCCTTCTATTTTATCTTTACTTGAATCCATCTTATGAAAGTATACAATATTGAAGATCAGTGCTTTTAAATCATATAAATTAAAAAGAATGCATGGCATAAAAGCATGTCAAAGACATAAGTTTTCTTTTAAACCAACAAACAATTGGTTTAAATACAATTAAAAAAATGATAAACCAATTATTTTATCTATTTATCATTAACAATGCAGAACAGAGCAACATGTTAAACAATGATAAACCAATTTTTATCTATTTTTCATTAATAATCAATAAACTGGGGTTTAGGGTTTTATATTTATTTATGAATGAAACAAATCCTTTGCACAACAGATTCAAAAATAGAAGCACACAACACTCAATCGTACAAACATTCAAACAACAAGCTATTTATAGAAGCAAAAAAAAAAACCGAGTTGAAGAGACGAAAGAAAACCTGGAAACGAAAAGGAACAAGTTTGGCGGTGGTCGCTGGTTGCCGGAGTATGAGTGGTAGATGACACAGAGAAATGGTGAAAAACGGAGAGATCAAAAGCCAAGGGAAGAGGACGATGGTGGAAGGGGGATAGCATTCACAATTATTATTCGTCTTTCCCGTTCACTCTTTCCCTCGGTTTGTTTTAATTTTAAAGAAAATACGTGATCTTTCATATTCCTGACATGGGTAAAGATGGGTTTTAATTAAAATAGTAAGGGTAAAAGTGGAAAAAAAATGATAAGTTATAAGCTATAAGCTAAAACGCTATATGGAATAGCGTTCAGAAAATAAGCTAAAAGTCAGTAAAATAAGTTATAAGCTAATGTTGGAAAAGTGTTACCAAACAGGTCTTATTTTTGACAGATGAGCTTATAAGCTATAAGCTATAAGACATAAGCTAATTTTCTGTCTTACCAAACAGACCCTAAGTAATCAAATTCTTCCGTCGTTTATTATTAGCCAATGCGTGAAAGAATCTAGAGTTGGCATCCTTTTCTCGAAGCCACTTTGATCTACAATGTTACCAAGAGATGCTACACTCCGCTCTAGACAAAGAAAACAAATTTGCTTACAACTCCCTCCGTTCCCTACTCTCCTCCTCACCCAAACCGGTCGTTTCACCTTTCTGATCTAAAACATTGAGCCATTCTTTTGACTGCAAAATTATTCCCGATAAATTCTTCACATGAATAGCATGCCATGCCTTAAGAGCTCCCTTTGAATTTTAACTTTTCCTTCAAAACATAACCTCCCCACCCATCAACCAGATAAGAAGATAAAGTCTCCTGAACAAAAAGAGTGATACCTAGGAAAATTGGAACAACATTTCAGCATACGGGTCGGTCTCAGACCTCAATCTTCGACTTCCTCACGCAAAACTAACGGAAAATGGTCTAATTACCCTCTCAAATGGGCTACCTAAATACAATTAGGCCACACATCAATCCACTTTGAAGATTAAAGAAAACGATTTAGTCGAAATCTGAAATAGGTTAAACAAGAGGTCGAAATTGAAGTTGAAAGAGGGATGGAGAAGGAGGGGTGCGATCGACGGTGAAGAAGAAGGGAGAAGAAGCTGATTTATTGTTTATATTAATAAAATAATTTATAATAAGAATTATTGAAATTTACCGTAATTCTTTTTTTGTTGGTTTACATTTTACCGTAAATTTACATGTGACATGATACATAAATAGTCATAAATCAAAATAAAATAGGCTTGTCATTTTGTCAATAAAAGTATAATTTGAAATAAGAGAGATAAAACATAAAAAATACCAATAATATACTAAACAAAATCAAGAGGCAAATGCCCTTTTCGAAACTTTTTGTGGTAAATGTTCGAATACTTATTAGCAACATCATCAAGTGACTTGAATACTTAATCGATCAAAGTTTAATTGGTCGAATCGGAGTTCAATTGAATCAGACCATTTCTAATTAAATATATAATTTTATATTTTGAAATAATATATATAAATTAATAATAATAAACTTACACGAAATTCTCATCTTTCACAGTTCACACTATTAAAAACATAATAAACTTCATATTATTCAATATCTTTTTTTCATAATCATATTATTTAATATCTAAACTATCAATTATTATAATAATTTTTTTCTCGTAAAAAAATTATTATAACTTATTATTTTTTAGTGGCCTATATTATTTATAGACAAGGATTGCTGCTATTAATAGGTATTTATATTACATTTATTGATTAAAACAAATGGCCCAACAATTAAAAAGAATGGGCTGTTATGAAAGCCCATATTTATAATATTTGTTAAGAACCCTAAAATTTTGGAAGACAATATTGGAAGACAAGGATCCAATACAAGTTTTGAGTCGCCCTCCCTCTTAGATCTGTTATCTTCACTCTCTCTCTCTCTCTCTCTCTCTCTCTCTCTCTCTCTCTCTCTCTCTCTCTCTCTTTATGCAACTAGCTTTCTCTTGCAATTGTTACTAGTGTCGATCCTATTGGAAGGAAACAAAAGAAGATATTTTCTCCTTTCCACCTTTATTTTTTCATTTATTTTGGGTTGAACTTATCTTTATCCTTCTTCTTTCATTCAAAAATCAAAACAACTCTGTATTTTTGTCTGTTTTCTAAATCAAAACGTGTTTTTGTTTATATGTTTTTTTGATATCTTATTTGCGTATGATCCACAATTTTTTTTTCCTTTCTTTTTTTTTACCTTTTTTTCTTGCTTTTTTCTCAACAAAAAAAAATATATTTTGGGCCAAGCCCGGGCAAGTGCCCATGTATGCCTGGCCCAAAAATCACCCTTGGTTTTATCCATGTGGCATCTAACATGTCACAAGTGACTTTGTCATCTCATAAAAAATTATCCAAATTGGAAGTAGGGGACCAAAAGTCATATAAAACTGAAAGTGGGGGGACTAAAAAACTGGATTTTAAAATAAGGGGAATAAAACCTCAAAAAATTGAAAATAAGGGGATTAAAAATACATTTAAGCTTTTAATTTATTTTAAAGTTATTTTATTCTATTTACTTGATCATATTAATATTACTATGATACCTCACATTTATTTAACTTGACTAATGCTAAAATAAGCACCAGGTGCAATGTTTAAGGAAAGAATAAATGATAACGGGACCCGCCTATTTTACAGAGATGCCAGAGAAATTTAGTTTCACATTAAAAAAAAACTTAGGAAAGAGAAAGCTTTCTATACACGCACTTCCAAAGCTTTACGGTCTTTTAGTCTTCCTCTATTTTTCTACCCACCGCACATGTTCTTTTCTCTTTTCTTTTAGACAAGCTTTGTCGCTCAGTATCACCTATCATCTAATCTATGAGGTATTACTACTATCAAGCTTAATTATTTTTTTCTTCCATCGTGAATATATATGAGGTACTATTCTATATTATATATATATATATATATAGAGGATGTTTCAAATGAGAGGGTTTTTATAGTGAGAGACGAGAGGAATAAATATTATCCATCTGATTTAAATGTACGGCTCTGATTTTATGACACCCATTTTATGTGCTTTCTTTGTAACCACTCTCACACTTCACTTAGTCTTCTTCATTCATGTTCTTCAAAAACTTTGACCGCAACTCCATACGAAACAAAGTCATGAATCAATACAACACCTCTTCAATCTTGAAGCGTGCATATGAGTGTTGTGTTTCTACTAATTATGGAATATTAATGTTCTTAAAATAATTTTTCTTTCATTTACATCAAACTGTGATGGTATTTTCAAATCATATAAATGTGAAACAATTGTTATTTAAAGATGAGTAACAAAAATGAAATCATCCCAAATTCTTATTCATATTCCTCGCCAATCTCACTAATCTCTAATTTGGAAGAACAAAAAAGAGGAAGAAGAAGCAGAGAGAACGCAACAGTCACATCACAGAGGTGAGGTGGAGAGAGAAGATTCATTGGGGGAAGAAAAGATTACCTAGAGCTTACAAAATTAAGTGCCACCGTAAAGATTAATCCAATGGTTACAATTAAACCCTCTCATCTCTCATAATAAAACCTCCTCTCACTTGATATGCCCTATATATATATATATATATATATATATATATATTTCCATGAATATATAGATGTTTACGTAAATCTTTTTCTTTCATCCTTGGTAGTGACAACCACTTTCAAAAACATATATAAAATTATTATTTTCATCGTGACCCATCTATGTTATTCCAATGCCATTAGTTTAATGAATGTGTTGGTACTAGAGAGAGCAACAATAAAATAAGTTTTGATTTTAATGAATGTCCACCGGAAGATATAAGTGGAAGTTTTGACATCAAATGAAGAAGTTGTTAAAGATGAAATTTGTAATGAGTCAAATTGTGTTTATTTAGTTGGTCATATTTTTCTTAGTGAAGAAGAAGCATTTGCCTTTTATACGAGATATGCTTATCAACAAGGGTTCACAATAAAAAACGTAGTTTCATTAAAAAAAACGAGTAGGGAAAATAATGCGCGATATTTGCCTTTTATTAGCAGGTGCGATTTTTGTTATCGTGAAGGTCAAGTGTCCTTGAAAATCATAAAACTGTCAAAAGAGTAGAGTAAAAGAGAATCGTCAAAGTGTAACTGCAAAGCTATTTTGTGAACTAAATTACAAAAGTATCGTTCCAATTGAGTGGCAAGTTATATCGTTTGTTGTTGAACATAACCGTGATTTGCTTACCCAATCAAAGGTGTGTTTTTTATTGGCTTATCGTTTTATCCAAGAAGATGACCGTGAACACATTTTTTTATTAAAATAAGGTGGACTTTCACCCAGACAAATAATGAGAGTCATAGAACTAGAGAAAAATGTGAAGCATGCTTATCATCCATTTTTTGAATTGGACGTTCGCAACCTATTTTTGAAAGATAACAAATTTTTTGAAAGAAGTGATGTTATGGATATTCTTAAGTATGTGAGGATGAACAAAAGAACTTGCTCTAAATTTCAACATGCTTATACACTTGATGAAGAAAAAAAATTAGAGCATATTTTTTGGTCCCTAACTTGTTGTTTTGATTGTTATGGTACGAAAAATATGGTGATGTTGTGGTATTTGATACTAGATACAAGATTAATTCTTATGAAATGTCATTTGAGATTTTTGTGGGTATGAATAATCATGAAACGACTATCTCTTAGGATCAAAACAATGTCTGCATTTTGTTGGTTAATGAAAGTAACTATTTCTTGCATTTGACACTTTTGGCTTTCTAGCACCAGAGGCTGTGGATCTTTTAAATAGAGTTCAAAAGGTCATGTATAGCAACATTGTTTCTCCTAAGTCTATGAATGTAGTTTTTAAAAGAATGAGTTTTGCAATCCAAAAAGGGATAGTGGCGCAGCTTGTTGCCCGATTACCTTCTATTCATATATTTATTTATATATATATATATATATATATATATATATATATATATATATATAGGGACATTATATATGTACCAAATTTCTTTTTATGATTTTTTAGGTATTCATAGACTTCTGATTTTTAAGTAATAAAGATAATGTGAATGTTTTTAAGTTTTTATAGACTTTTAGATCTTTGGTGAAGAAGGCACTAAGGACTATATTAACGGATCAAGATCCATGGATGAAAGAAGCAATCTCAAAAGAGTTACCATCGAAAAAACATAGTTTCTGCATATGGCACATAACTTCCAAGTTTAGTAGTTGGTTTAATGCTATATTTCGAGGCGAATATGCGAAATGGTATTCTGATTTTTATGAGTTGTATAAGGTGGAAACACGTGAAGATTTTGAGCATCAATGGCCAGAAGTTGTTGTTAAGTATAATTTACAGTCAAATAAACATGTGAAATAATGATTGTATGATATCAGAAATTATTGGGCACTTGCTTATCTACGTGACTATTTTCTTGGTGGGATGACAACCACCGGAAGATTAGAGAGTATTAATGCATTTATTAAAAGATTCATCAATTCTCACACAAGTTTAAGTGACTTTAAAAAGCTGGTATGATATATTTTTTGTTATACTAGTACTCATTAGTTTGGAAGCTAGGATGCATTAGTGTTTGTTTATAAACATGTGTATTAATTCATATGAGTTAATTTTAGGTTGATGTAGCAATTGATGATATTAAACAAAAAGAAGAACATGACATAGTGTCAGCGAAGTTCAAAAGATTAAATATGAAGTTCATATCACCTTTATAAGAGTAAGCTCATTGTTTTCTCACTCATTTTTATTTTTAAAATTTTCAAGAGCAGTTTGAAAAGTCCACCCAATATTCTATTGATCATGAAAATGATAATGTGTTTGTGTTGCAATTTTTTAAAAAACATTAATAGTAGAAAACATGTAGTCTTTTGGGGTGGTAAGGTAGCTACATGTAGTTGCAAGCACTTTGAATTTTGGGGGGTATTATGTCGTCACATTCTTAATATTTTTTTTTCATAAAAATTGTCATAAAATCCCTTCTGCCATCACTATGGTTGCTTCAAGCACCATTTGATGATAAATAAGTGGGGTCTCAAGTTATTGTTGTCATTGAGGAACAAGTAATAGATTGTAACAATGAATCTCATTCACAACATGTTAATTGTCCTTCCAATTTCCAAAACAAAAGGTCGTCTCAAACGACGATGGTTTAAAGGTGGAAAAGAGTTACCACATTACATGAATACATGAGGATTATGTAAAGAGTTAAGACATAACATTGTTACGTGTCCTCTAAAGGAAGATAATTAAGGAGGAAAAGAAGAAGAAAAAAAAGGAGTAAAAGAAGAAAAACAAAATTTGTGAAGATGTAAATTTAAATCCAATTCTTCCTCCAAAAGTTTAGGTACAAATTTATTATTCAAGTTATTTATTGCAGTTGGTAAAAATTTCTATTTTTCGTATGATTGTATATATTTGTTACTAATAAAAATTAATACTACTATTTTTATAATCTATTTTTATGTTCTTTTAATAGGAATATGCTGACAATATAACAAGGAATGGTATTTTTAAGAGTTTAGAAAAGGAAGTTGATGACACAAGCATGAAGCTGATAATATAATCATGAGAATCAATACTATTTTGTTTAGTTTTTGTTTTAAAAAAAATCCTACTTTGTTTTTGTAAAGGATCTAATTTATTTTGGATATGTTTTATGTTTGAAATTACTATATTTTTTTGGATCTAATATATTTTGGATATATTTTACTTTTTGAATTAATTTATTTTTATTTTTTAATATCTTAGTTTAATATGAGTCAGCTAATTGTAAAATAAAATAAAAACTTTGTTGTTAAAGAGAAAAGAACATGTGTGCAATATAATGCCTATTAATTGTGTGTGCCCAAGTAGCACAATTGTCAAAAAAAAACTAATACAAGAAGGAGAAAGGACGCGCGTGTTTGTCACTTGTAAAATTGAAAGTGTGTTTAACAATATGATAAGTACAACCTTTTAATACTATATACTTCCTCCGTTCCTATATATAAGCCCCTCTGAATTATTTCATACATATTAATAAAATTGGTAGTGTAATTTTTGTGTCTAATTTGTGTGTGAATTTTACCATATTGTCATTTGTTTGTATGTGTAAAAATTTGACTTTTCGTATTCTAATGTAAGTAAATAGTAATAATTAGGGGTATGTGTAGGGAAAAAGGTAATAAATGCATCTAGTAATTTGCAAATGGGCTTATATTTAGAGACTAGACTTTTTTTGAAAGAGTGCTTATAATTAGGGACGAAAGGAGTAATTAGTTAAAGGCTTAATTACATATTTGATCTCTTACGTTTATTTTAAGTTACAATTTGGTCCCTTACGTTTAAAAGTTTCAAGTTAGTCCTTTTAGTCAAATTTTTGTTTAAATCGTCCACCTAGCTGACATATTTTCATACGTGGACAACTTAGGAAGGTGTCACGTAGAGTTTTTAGAATAAATCAACTCAAAATTTAACATAAAGTTAGAAGAAATTAATTCAAAATTTAATGAAATAAAAAGCAATGTATGTTGAAATCAGTAACGTAAGGGACCAAATTGAAACTTAAAATAAATGTATGGGACCGAATATGTGATTAAGCCTTAGTTAACTTACTTTTTCAACTATTAAGGTATAATAGTGGATCCCATTATAATTTATTCTTCCTTAAACAATGCACCTGGTGCATTGTTTAGCAACATCCAATAGATAAAGAAACACTAATGCAACCTAGCTTCCAAACTAATGCATATGAATTAATACATATGTTTATAAACAAATACTAATGCATCCTAGCTTCCAAACTAATGAGTACTAGCTAGTATAATGAAAAATATATCATACCTGTGGTTGATGAATCTTAAACTTGTGTGAGAATTGATGAATCTTTTAATGAATGCATTAATAATCTCTGATCTTCCGGTGGTTGTCATCCCACCCAAAAAATAGTCACGAAGATAAGAAAGTGCCCAATAATTTCTGATGCCATACAATCCTTTCACGTGTTTATTTGATTGCAAACTATACTTAGCAACAACTTATGGCCATTGATGCTCAAAATCTTCATGTACTTCCAGCTTATACAACTCATAAAAATCATAACACCATTTCGCATATTTGCCATATGCAGAAACTATGTTTTCTCAATGGTAACTTGTTTGAGATTGCTTCTTTCATCAATGGATCTTGATCAGTTAATATAGTCAAAGATGCCTTCTTCATCAAAGATATAAAAGTCTATAAAAACTTAAAAACATTCAGATTATCTTTATTGTTTAAAAATTAGAAGTCTATTTATACCAAAAAAAACCATATAATCAAATGATAAAATTAAATAAATAATAATGTAAGAAATAGCTACCTTTTATTTATAAAAAAAAATAATAATGTAAGAAATAGCTACCTTTATTAACCAACAAAATGCATACGGTTTTTTCTTTTGTAAGAGTGCACATCCAAAAAGTATAGTCTTTCCATGATTATTCATACCCACAAAAATCCCAAATGAAATTTTATAAGAATTAACCTTGTATGTAGTATCAAATACCACAACATCACCAAATTTTCCGTATCAATCAAAAAAATAAGTTGGGAACCAAAAAATATGTTCTAAACTTCTTTCTTCATCAAGTGTATAAACATATTGAAATTTAGAGCAAGTTTTTTTTGCATCCTCACAATACTTTAGAAGATCCACAACATCATTTCTTTCAAAAAATTTATTATCTTTCAAAAATAGGTTGCGAATGTCCTTTGCAAAAAGTGGAAGATAACCATGCTTCACATTTTTCTCTAGTTCTACGACTCGCATTATTTGTCTGACTGAAAGTCCACCTTCTTTTAATAAGAAAATGTTTTCAAGGTCATCTTCTTGGATAGTACGATAAACGGATAAAAAATGCACCTCTGATTGGATAAGCAAATCATGGTTTTGTTCAGCAACAAACGATATAACTCGCCACTCAATTGGAATTATATCAAGATACTTTTGTAATTTAATTTGCAAAAGTGCTTTGCAGTTACACTTTGACGATTCTCTTTTTCTCCGCTCTTTTGACAGTTCTATGATTTTCAAGGAGACTTGACCTTCACGATAACAACAAAAATTGCGCCTGTTAATAACTACACTTTTTTTTAATGAACCTAACTTTTTTTATTGCGAACCCTTATTGATAAGCATATCTCTTATAAAAGACAAATGCTTCTTCTTCACTAAGAAAAATTTGACTAACAAAAAAAAAACACAATTTGACTCACTACAAGATTCATCTTTATCAACTTTTTATTCATTTACCGTAAAAAAAACTTCTTCGTCATTTGTTACAATATTTAGTCTTGAAACAAAATTATCTTTCTCAAAACTTCCAATTATATCTCCCGGCGGACATTCATTCAAATCAAAATTTATTTTATTGTTTCTCGCTAGTATTAAGCCTCATCCATTATGCTACTAATTATAATCTGCAAATTAAAAATAATAAATAAACAAGACCTTCCAAACATGGCATTGAAACCTCTTATCAAAATAAACATAGATGAGTCTCGCTGAAAAAAATTATTTATGTATGTTTTACGAAGTGGTTGTCACTAGCAAAGATGGAAGAAAAAGAATTACGTAAACGATTATATATTCATGGAAAGATAGTACCTCATATATTCACAATGGAAGAAAAAAAAAATTCAGCTTGATAGTAGTAGTACCTCATAGATCAGATGATTGGTAATACGGAGCGACAAAACTTGTCAAAAAAGAAAAGAGAAAAGAACATGTGCGGTGGGTAGAAAGATAGAGGAAGATTAAAAGACCGTAAAACTTTGGAAGCGTGTGTATAGAAAGTTTTCTCTTTCCTAAGTTTTTATTTTTTTAATGTGAAGCTATTTTTCTCTTGCATAAATGTAAAATAGGTGGGTCCCATTATCATTTATTTTTTCCTTAAATAATGAACCTGCATTAAACTTATCTATTTTCAAAATTAACCGTTTCTTTCTTTGTGCGAAAATGTTACTATTCTTTTTTAATGCAAGTTAATAAAAATTTATTGTTTTGATTGAAATAAATGATTTGTAACCACATTGAATCTTAAGCTTGCTTATGTCTGAGATGGCTTGCTCCGCTTAATATCTTATTATTTACGATGAATTTCATCAATCTAGCCATCCAATTAATAGTTCTTATTAAATAGATCAACTCTACAAGTTTTTATGAAATTTTAAAACTATTTGATACATCATTAAATAATTTCAAATGAACGTATAATAAACTTTTAAAATACACCAGTAAATATCAATGCTTAGATTACATAGCTACAAATTTCGAATTTATATAAAAATTTATGCGCTTGATCATTGAAATACAATGATAATAATCAACAGTTGGATTGGTGAAATTCATCATGAATAATGAGATATTAAACGAAGTAAGTTATTTGAAAGTTACTCCTGGAGTCACGGATCCCTCCTAATATATATATATATATATATATATATATATATATATATATATATATGAAACTGAAAAATTGCTAGATATGTTTGTTTTTAAACTAGATATATTTGAAAACAAAGCAAAATTTTGTTTGGTTTTAAATTAGATAAATTTCAAACAAGGTGAGATTCCGTTTTATTTTAAAACATATTTGTTCATATTTTTAAGCAATATATTTTTCTATCAATTTTCTTCCCCGAGGTTTCGTATCCAGAAGAATGAATATTTTTAATGTATGAGATGATGGAATTGTGGAAAACATATGGACTATGCTACTGGAAAACGACAACTAATGAAAACCCAACATTTGTGATTGGACCCCTATGTAGAAGGTTCAATGGGAAAAATAAGTTACTTGTTAGTCATGTTAGCACTGAAATTATTTTGTCCATTTCTTACGTGTTATGATAATGACTATGAGAAGTGCTAATTTAAAAAATAATTTATGGGATAAGCTTTTAATGCTTTTAATGATTACCATAAGCCCTTATAAAGGTTGTATGGTTGTAGCATACACTAGATCGAATCACATATGAGTGTTGGCGGGTCTCTAGAGCACTCATGAAAACTAGACACGTGCACAACCTAAATTTGCAACACCACGGTAACACGAGAATTGTGGGGGTGTGATGTGATTAGTAGACCACTAATATACACTTAAGTGTCTCTGAGTTCATATTACTTGACAACACCAATTTACTATGTTTTAAGTCCTACTAGCTAGTTTCGGGTCTGGTTTATATTGCTTGGCAACACAAATTCGATTTATTACAGTCAAAAGTGACTGAAACATTATTTTCAAAACAAATTTAATTTATTTTTAGTGTGAAAACTTTAAAATAAATTGTGAAGATGACAATTATTTTATCTTTTATTTTATTTTAACGTTATTTTATTCTATTTACTTGATCATATTAATATTACTATGATACCTCACATTTATTTAACTTTATCTCTTTTCAAAGTTAACCGTTTCTTTCATAGTGCAAAAACGTTATTAGTCTTTTTCAATGCAAGTTAATAGAAATTTATGGTTTTGATTGAGATAAATGAATAGTAACCATAAGGAATCTTAAGCATGCTTATTATATATAATAGAGCAAAGTGGAACGGTTATATATAGATTAATTACCTTTTACCTCTTGTAAAATAGGCTAAAGTTACTTTATCCTTGTAAATTTTTTTTGTTGCTTTACCCCCTTGGAGTCAAGTCAACCATAATATAACCGCCGCAAAATATAATTTTAGCGAAGGTTTTAAACCGCCGCAAATTATATTATAGTTGATTAAGTCCAGGAGAGTAAAACAACTTTGGCCTATTTTACAAGGGAAAAAAGATAATTAACCCACATATATATATATATATATATATATATATATGGGGGCTTGACCATGTGGGTCGAAGTTAGCAAGTATGACCCACATAAAAAATAAAAAAGAATGGGGGGGGGCAAGTAAAAGTGGGGGGGACATGTCAAAGTTAGCAATCCCCTATATATATATGAAACAAAAAAAATGCTGGCCTTTCATGTTGACCAAGTTTTCTTAAAACACCACGACCTCACGTCTAGAAGAATGAATATTTTTTCATGAGTTAACTTTTAATTTTATTAAGTGTCTGAGTTACTGTTGAATGTTTAATTCTTGTGTATTGGTAGGTTCGACATGTTTATCGTCGAAAAAAATTGGTTGTACTCTGAGGAAGTTCCACAATATTGCAGATAATTTCTTAGTTCAGTATCACAACATGCCCAGTTATTTGTTTCTAGCCATCTGCAATAATAATTTAAGGAATTATGCCTAGAGAGAATTACGACAATGGCAGTAAAGTATGTGGTTTCTTCCGTCGTTATTGCCACTTCGTTGATGGTCATCTATGCTACAGGTACGGTTTTCTATTTTTCTCGAGCTAAAGAAATCAGATAATGGTGTAATTAACCTTTTTGTAAGTGTTATATGTTGGATTTATCTCCTTATATGTATTTATTTATTTAAATAAGTGGTAATTATCTACTAAGTGCACATTATGGTAATTATCCATTAAGCCTAAAGTGATCTTTTTTCTTTCCCTCAATTATAGTAACTATCCCATTAAGAGATAGGGGCAGTTGGAATATGATGCATATCCAATAACTTCTTTGATGGACAGAAGTTATATATAGGAGTGCAGTCCATTGTTTTGGTTCCCTAAGCCTATCAGTCTCATTCAGAAACTTACACCATTAAAGTGAGACTCTCGAAGGTTTAGAAGAGCCTTAACATAATCAAAATAAGGGCAATCTTCAACCAACATCAATCATTGAACAAGAGCAATGGCTGGAGGTATTTTGGCTATTTAATTTATTTACGTTTCCGCTGTTTAGAGTAGAATTTCGATTAAGATTCTATAGAAATTCTAACATTATATTTTTACTTCTTTGAAATCATCCATAAGGGATCAGATATATATTCTATTTTTAAACTTCGTAAATCTTGAATTTTTGGCCAAAAATGGTGATTTGTTTGGAAGAGTGATTTCGTGTTCTCTCTCATCACTATGGTTGTGATATTTATAGGGGATGAAATTAAGTTACGAATGAGTAAAAATTGGTGAACAAAAAAGAGTAAAATTGTAAGTGTAAGAAATGTGAGGTTTTTGTGATTTTTGGTAAGTTTTTCTCAAACTTATTATGATCTTGATAAATGATGGTGATTGAGCATGAAAATGATGATGTGTGGGTTGTATGAATGATTCTAAAGACTCAATTTTGAAGGATAAGGATTAGGGATGACAATGGGTAGGGTCGGGCGCGGGTTTGACACTACCCAAACCCGAACCCAAAATATGGGGTAAACCGAACCCGAATTCAAAGAGACTTTCGGGTGACAAAATAGCACCCAAACTCAAACCCGTTGGGTTCGGGTTTTTCTCACCCGAACCCGAAATTATATTAACAAAAGTAAAAAAAATACGGAAAATTCAACAAAATTACGGTGTACAACATGCTAACATTATTTTCAACATTAAAATAAGGATGAAAAATAATCTACAATGTTAAAATAGTCTACAATATGCTAATGTAAGAGAAATAATTATATAATTTAATATATAACGGGTATGATTTCGGGTTTCGGGTGTGGATTTGACACTACCCAAACCCAAACTCGAAATATCTGGTGACACCCAAACCCGAACCCAAACCCAGTCAACTCGAGTTTTACCCGTTGACTCGGGTTCGGTTTCGGGCGGAGCCCGCGGGTTTGGGTGATTTTGCAATCCCTAATAAGGATGAAAGGAGATGATATGTTATTTTCACTTTTTTTGGTAAAACTTTGGGAGTTTTTGGGTGTTCATGAGTGGCGAGGATGGTGAAGTGGCATTTTTAGAAGGTTCTTCTAGGTGAAGGAGAAATGGTGAAAATGTAATGGAAAGAAAGAAATTCATGATTGAGAGTTTTTTTGCGGTATTTTAAACTTTAATAATATAATAAGGGGACTTCAACGGTACATTTCAATAATTCAAGTGTACCGATACATGATGAATAAAATAAAAATATAAAATGTTTGAGTTTTTGAATTTATGAAAATAAAATAAAAATGACTAAGAAAAATGTTTCTTGTAAATAAAGAAACAATTTTTTAATATGGTGAAAGGGTAAAATGGAAATAAAAGGAGTTTTTTTGCAAAAATGTGAATGAAGGTGGGACAAAATTAGGATATGACGGGTTGCAGATGAATTTGTAACAATTTAAGTAAGATTAAATAAAATAAAATAAAATAAAATAAAACACTATAAGAAATTAGAGATAAAACTTGACCTAGTGATAATAAAACTGAAATGGTAACACAAATATCAATCCAACATATTGCTGGCACAATCCAGCAAACTGAGGAGACGAAATCAAATTGCAAACAAATGCGTTGTGTGAGCCAACATTTATGGAATCCATATCTAAAAAGAGGCGTATGAACTAGACTATTAACACAAAGATAGATGACCACCAACAACTCAATGCATTCAAACATGGAAATAACAATCAAATTGATCTCAAAGAAACTAGTGAGAGAAAAAAAATGAGATTATCTATATTTATAGGGTTAATTAAAGAATTTGTAGGATTTTTTTTGAAGCGAGAGAATTTGTAGATTGATTTTTTTTGGTCGAGACTGGGGTATCCACCGCCGAACGCAGTGATTATTCACTCGCTAGATTGGAGGCACCTCGATGGTGGGATAACTGACCCAAAGATTTGAAGCTGCTCCATGCCCAAGGTGAGAATCGAACCCTTGACCCTTGGTTAAGGGAGGATGAACCCCAACCGCTCAACTACACCCCTTGGGTTATTTGTAGATTGATTTGATTTGTTATTTATGAGGATATGATAAAATAAAATAAAATAAAATATATATCAAGATACATCTTAAAACTGGGGTTCGGTTATGGTGCATAAACAATTGTTTATGCACCGTACATAAACCAGTCCATTAAGCATAAGCCCAACAGCCCAAGTCCAATGCAAAAATTGATACACGAACATCCAACACGAATTCAGCACGACAAGACATCGCGAAAATTCCCTTCCTCCATCGCACAACATCGCGGCTTCTTCCATTGCCAGAATCTTCTTCGCCAGAAATCTATCCTCCATCGAACTCTTTTCCTCCATCGAATTCCTTTCCTCCATCGCCAAAATCTTCATCAGCTCACACAAAATCATCACTAAATCCCTAAATCCCCAATTTGTTTCATCACTAAATCTCTAAATCCATTCGATTTCAATGTATAAGGAGTTGCTGGTGTTGAATTGCAGTTCGATTCTCCAGTTCGATTTCAACAGGTTTGATTTCTACACTGATCTTTCTCTCTAAATCCAACCATTTCTACTTTCTAATATTCTGATTTTCAATCTTCTTCGTTTTAGACCGTTGCTGTGGAATTCATTTGAAGCACGGTAAAATTGAAAAGAATATTCACAATTTGAGACAACGAGGCAAGGTAATTCGTTAATTTTATGGTTGTTAATTTTATCTATTTGCATGACCTTATTTGAGACCAAAGACCAAAAACCAAGGTATGTTAACTGTCGCTGCTCAATCGTTGATAGCAGAAGTTGAATCAAAATCTATGTTGATCAGTACGAGTCAACTTTTTATCAATTGAACCAACTTGCATTGCCTGTCATTACCATTTACCATGTTGTTGCAACTAGTTTAAGAAATAAGTAACATTGGAGAAAATAATATATTTATGGAAACATCTTATAATTGATATTGAACTGATGTGCTGAATAGTCCTATACCAGTTCAACTCCTCTGTAACCTTGTTTCCTGCATTAATTAAAAACAGATCTTGATGGACTAAGTTATAGGCTTGATCAATCCAAATATTGTAATCTCCATGGTCCAATTATTGAATAGGCTTTTAGTCATATTGATATATTGTGGTTTTTTCTATGATTTATTCAATCATACTTTTTAATCATCAATCACTTTATGACTAGAGTTCCATATATTTGTTTAATGGCTATATGAATTTACTTTAGTGGGTTTTAAATTTACATAAATTTCAATTTCAAAGAGAAGATGTGATAAAAAGAAGGTTACAATGTGTTGCTACCATTAATTTTGTTTCACCAAATTTAAAGCTGAAACCATTAACATTATTAAATGGTTTCAATTGAATCTCATGCTACTAAACGGTATAATTGGTCGTCATTAGTGAGTCATTGTTCTAACCTTGTATGCCAATATACGGTTTTGTTGGAACTGTGATTTAATCTAGGTGGAGGAATCTAAGCGCACAGAGCAAATGCCATCTTTCAGTCTTGGACTGACTCCATTGGAAAATCATATTGTTGAAACGACACCATTGGAGCCTGAAGAGAGGAATGTCGCTGCTTCATCTTCATCATCCGGTGGTGATAAAACTAAACAGCGTAAAACGCAAGAGACAAAAGATAGGGAAGAGGATATTCACAATTTGAGACCAAAAACCAAGGTATGTTAACTGTAGCTGCTCAATCGTTGCTTACTTGTTTTCTATCACTAATTTTTTGATTTCTTGTGCTTAATTGTGTTCATTGTTCAATCGTTTTTTGTTATTTGTTAATCTTCTGTTTAATCTGTTCTTAATCTTCTTTTTATTAATTATTATTATTGAAACCATCAGTATGGTATATGAGTTTCAATAGTCATACATGTGAAACCAAAGTATGTGTCTAATGGTTTCCATAGTCTTACATCTGAAACCAAAGTATATGTTTAATGGTTTTGATAGTCTTAGATCTGAAACCAAAGTATTTGTCTAATGGTTTCAAGAAATAATTTGTCTACTGATTTTAATAATATACAGGGTCTTTCCCTGATCCTTTTTCGTATTTGTTCTTACATTGTATGTAATCATTGCTGAGTTCGAGTCTTTAATAACATATTTATGGTTAGATCTCCCAAGTCCCAACTGTTCAACAATGTGTGACTCAGTTATAGTTTACATCTGACCATTGCTTAAGCATTCAATATATTGTTGAGTTTGGCATCTCAGTATCTCTCATACTTATGCAGAACAAAAAGCTGAATTATATAAAAAGATGCGAGAGGATTTGAAAAAGGCAGACAAGGAAGACAAACTTGTTGAGCATCAACGACTTAAAGAAAAAAGATTTAAGCAGAAAATGAAACGGAAGGGTGGTAATGAGGAAGAGGACAATGAAGATGATATCTTTGTGTCAGAAGGAGATGCAATGGTAGATCGACGACATAAAAAGAGTAAAATATACTTTGATAGTGACAGTGATGAGGGTGAAAGAAAATAAGTCACAGGGAATCAAGATATTTTGAGGCAGCAAGAAGAGTTGGCTTTGAAGTTGTTACAATCCATTAGACCCTCTTGATGAATGTAACTTGTATTTGTGTCTAGTTAAAAAGTACTTTCTATTTTTTGCTGCAAATTGATCCTTAATGTCGAAAGCACTTCTATTAAGTGTGAATGAAGCACATGGACACCATTTTGAACAATATTAATTATTCATTTCCTTATTCGACATCTTAGATCCATTCAGTATTGCATTGATTTTTCTATAGTTAGTTAATATCCTTTCTTATCAGTAGAAAAATGAGATGGAAAAATGAGAGTAAGAAACAAAACATGTGCTCTCAATGTATACTTTCTATGAATTCCTCTTGGCTGATTTTTATTGTTGTGTAAATATGCTTTATCAGTAGAAAAATTGTTTTGGTTTGTGGGTTATTGAATGTCAATTTGTCATGTTCCTTTTGTGCCTCTTCATATTCAAGTTGAATAAGTGTACTTTGTGGTTTTCTTTGATGCAGATGGAAAAATCCAAGGTCCAAGGGCCATTGTCATCCTTTACTCTTGGATTGACACAATTTGAAGAGGAGAATTGGAATAGTTTTGATAGTCATTTATGTGAAACCAAAATAATTGCCTAATGGTTTCAAGATGTTATACAATGAAACCATTAACACTGTTAAATGGTTTCAATGTGTTATACAGTAAAACTATTAATCTTGTTAACTGATTTTATATAATCATTAGTATTTTTGAATTGGTTGTATAATCTTCCATATATTAGCTATATTTCTACATATTATCACAATAATAAGAGGTAGTAGCATTCCCGCATTCCAGTACCAATGAAGCTTATCAAATTTTTAGAATTCATTAATTAGTTTATTTGGCTCATAAACTAATAAATTGTTTTAAATAAGGAACAAATATATTTGAGATAAATAAATTGTAAAATAGTACACACACCTACTGAAACCATTAGTCGTGTTAAATGGTTTCAAAGTCTTATGCAGTGAAACCATTAATATTGTTAAATGGTTTCATACAATCATTAGTATTGTTAAATATATTTTTGAAACCATTAGTATTGTTAAATGATTTTAATATGATATATACTGAAATAATTAATATTGTTAAATGATTTTGATACTCTTGTAATAAAATAATTATCTAATGATTTTGTAATAAAACAAAAGATCAAATGTGATAAACATTTAAAACTATAATTCACAAACTAATTAACAAATATAAATCAATCAATGAATGCCCACTTTTTTTTTGTAAAACCTCATCATCTCTCTTTTATTGCAAAACAAATTTCTACCTTTTCAAAATCACTTTGAAATCAAAATAATTATGTAATGGTTTCTAATAAAATAGAGAAGATTGAGATTATTATTATTAAATAGTTTTAAATAATGCTTATGACTTTTGTAAAAAAAATAAATAATGCTTATGACTGAAACTATAAAATAGATCTTTGAAACCATTAATATTGTTAAATGGTTTCAAGATGTTATACAGTGAAACCATTAGTATGGTCTAATGGTTTCGATACCCTATAATAGTAAAATAAATCTTTGAAACCATTAATATTGTTAAATGCTTTCAAAATGTTATACAGTGAAACCATTAGTATGGTCTAATGGTTTCTATACCCTAAAATAGTAAAATAGACCTTTGAAACCATTAATATTGTTAAATGGTTTCAAGATATTATACAGTAAAACCATTAGTATGGTCTAATGGTTTCGATACTCTAAAATAGTAAAATAAATCTTTGAAACCATTAATATTGTTAACTTGTTTCAAGATGTTATACAGTGAAACCTTTAGTATTGTCTAATGGTTTCGATAGCCTAAAATAGTAAAATAAATCTTTGAAACCATTAATATTGTTAAATGGTTTCAAGATGTTATATAGTGAAACCATTAGTATGGTCTAATGGTTTCGATACCCTAAAATAGTAAAATAGATCTTTGAAACTATTAATATTGTTAAATGGTTTCAAGATATTATACAGTGAAACCATTAGTATGGTCTAATGGTTTCGATACTCTAAAATAGTAAAATAGATATTTGAAACCATTATTGTTAATAGGACTCTATGTATTCCGAGTGTTAATACACTCTAGCGATTTTCACGGCACAACAACAAGTCAATATTATTTTTCTTCAAGTTGATTTATATGAAAATGGAAAAAATAGATGCAAACTTGAGCCATGCTATTATCTCCTTACTCAGTAACACAAAAACAAATATATATGGACTATATAGATAAAAACAATTGAACAATTCTTTTTTACATCATATAGGAATAATGAACCAGTTGACCAAATTAAAACCTGATTTTTCCAATGTACTTAACCTGAAGTTTCACATCCATTTTGAAGATAAGTAAAAATTTATGAGTAAAGAAATCCTGACTTTTTTTCTTTTCTCATTTTGCCATATTACTTGTAGCAACTATTACAACATCAGTACTTGAAATAAATTTTACATTTTGTCTTTCCTTCCCTCTATTTACCATAGATTTTAGTAAGAAGAAATGACTTAAAGTTGAAACTTTGCCTATACAAAATTTACATAAAGTTAAAGGTGACATAGTACATTAGCTAAATAACTGAAAACTAAAGCAAGATCATCGCATTCGGCTTCTTTGGTAGATTGCCAGCAACTCCATCTTTGACTCATCCAGTAAATTTCTTTGCCTCCACAAATGTTTGCTCTGAAAAGATCGAAACCGATAAACAATTAGCAAAACGAAAACCAAATTCAAATCAATTTTCAAGTGTGGTCAATCGCATATTACAGAAAATTAATAACAGTTTGTTCAAATTCTCGTACATTATAGTGCGGCTATTCAACAACATTTATGCTTAAAATTTCAAAGACCAAATTATGTTAATTATATACCTTGAGCTTCAGAAGACCGGATAAACTCTTCAAGCAGAGCTTCAATAGAAAGATCTTCATCAACATCAAGATCAAAAGCATAAGCCAACAAATCAACAACATCATTACCATCAAATTCATCATCATCATCATCATCATCATCATCATTTTGCTGGCTAACTATTAATCATGATACCATGTCAATATTCTCACACCAACTGCCACCATTCCGGAGAAAAATCCTCCACATGGCGAAAAGCAACCAGTATGTAAAGCGGCGCATTATGGTTTAGTGTTGATCTTCCTCCATATACTATGCCATCTTAAACACCTTCACTTTTACATCAATTGTTCCTTAATCTGAATCATAAATCAATAATCAACAATGTTATTATAGATCAAAATCCAAAAGAATAATTAACCAAAAACACACAATGCCAAATTTCAATCATAATCATAACTATGAACTAATATGAAGCATGGACACCGGACACAGATAATTTTTCGGATAATATTTTTGAAAAAATGAAATAGTTAAATGTAATTGTAAGTTTCAATGTCGTGTCGGTGTCGGAACTAACTGCTACATAAACATTACCTTCTAAAATTTATGAAAATTTCTACTAGGTGATATCATATGATTCTAATAACAATAAATTTCTGAAAATTAGTACAAAGATTGAACTAAGAAATACTTGGAACAAGGAAAAATGGATAAGATGAAGAATTAAATGAAGAACTAAGACAAACATGTACCAAATCCAACAGGCATAAAACCAGTAAAATTGTTTCTACCTAAAACAAGAGTTTTAAGTCTCTTACATTTCACAACTAAAACTAAATTGATCATTATCTAATTGCTACTACTGAAGCTAAATTGATCACTCCAAATTAGTGTCATCTCAATATTATCACTCTAAATAAAGAGAAGAAAAACAATGAACTTCAATTAACACTATCATACATCATAGATTACCTACATACGAAAAGAAAAATAAAGGAAAGAAAGACTTGTTGGGAAAACAGATTACCTCCTTCTAGCCGTCAACAATGGTAACAAAGGTCCTTCAATCAATTTTTATTTTGGGTTTTAGGATTCAAGAAACTATGGGATAAAATTGGGTTCGTCGGGTTCATCAGGTTCGTTAGACGAAGAAAAGTTCGTCGAAGGAGAGGCTTCGACGGAAAAGAAGGATTTCATCGGAGAAGAGACGTCGCCGGTGATGAACGGAATCGAGAATCGAGATGAGGTTGGCTACGGAGGGATTGGAATCGTGATAATCGCATTCGGAATCGAAATCAGAGGGATTGTGTTGATGATGATGAATTCGTGTGGTTGAAGGATGATTCGTCTGAATCGCGAACAATTGTGAGGTCTGCGTAGAGAGGAGAGAGTGTGAGTTGCTGAGGGGTTACCTGGGATTAATACACGTGTGAACGAAATCTAATGGTTGAGAAGGCCTTATGCACCATGCATAAGGAAAAACCTTATGCATAATAACGTTTGCCTTAAAACTGTATTTCATCACAAAAATATATTTCTAAATCCAATTTGTTTTTTGACTTGGAAAATCAATTTATAAACAAATATTTAAGTGAGATATAAAACATAGCAAAGGACAAAAAAAATAAAAAATTTATATCCAAATATACAAAAAAGACTTAAATATTAAAAATTACAAATACAAAATTAAAAATTAAAGAATAAATTGTTAATTTTTTTTTTTGAAAAAGAATAAAATGTTAATTGAAATTTAATCAAGAGACTAAATATATATTTTTGACTAGAATCATTCAATACAAGGACATGCCTTGAACCAACCAAACATATCTATTACATTATTACAAAAAAATAAAAAATTAAATTTCCTAATTAATTGTGTCTTTAACCTCAAAGGTAAGTAGGGTCCACTTTATACTGTTCCAAAACTATAACCTTTTAATTCGCCTTTCCTCAGTTCATAATATTCCAAACCAAATTTCATCAATTCAACCAAAACCCCTAATTACTTTTTCTTTCAACCTTCTTCTTTCCAATCGTAGATCTTCTTCACTCCCCACAAATTTTTAGGGTTTCTTCCACTTTCCAGAAACAATGGTAAGAACGCTTTATTTTTTAGGGTTTTTTCAGCTCAATTTTTTCACTACTCGGTTTCACTTTAATTAATTGTTAATCGCTTAATATCTTCAAATTTTCTAATTGTACGTATTTTTTTGTTATTTTATTGTTTGTAATATATGCAAAATATGTAAAAGTGGTTGCTTATGTTTTTGTTTTTGTTGAATTAGTTTGAGTTGAGATTTTGTTGTTGTTGTTGTTGTTGTTGAATTGAATGACTTGCATGTTGTAACAGTTTATGATAATACTTGTTGAATTTAGTTTATGTTTGGTATCATGGTGGGAGTGTCAAAATCACGGTGACCAATTGCGATTTTGCAGAAGCTACAAATTGTAGCTTATGCTATACAACACAGTGATTCTGACAACTCTACCGTGATAAATTGGTGTGAATTAATGTTAATGATGAATTAATGTTGTGTGTTGTGTTAATTAATTGGTGTGATTTGTTATGCAGCATAAATTGGGGAGAGGTCATCGGGATAAAGTCCAGCAGTTCGTAGCAATAACCGGAGCTAGGTAATCTCATAGTTGCTTGTTTTGTTTAGTTTCGTGGTTTTTAGTTGGACATGTTAATTTATAATTTCGTTACGAAACTTATAGAATTTACTGCTGTTATATTTATTTTATAGAACTTATAGAAACTTATAGATTTTTAGTTGCTTATATTTATTTACGAAACTTAACGATATAATTAGATAGTTGTCAAAACGATAGAATTAGATACCCTTTTGGTTTTGTATAAGTGAGTATATATTTGTGGATGGTGGAGACGGGCGAGAGGTGAGAGGGATATTTGTGTTCAATATTCTACTGAAGGCATCCGTGTATACTATATTTCTGATCATTCTATCTTTGCCTAATATTTTCTAAATCAATCATGTTTCACTTTGGATTCTATGTTGATTGTGAATTTTGGTTTGGTCAACTGATTTATTGAGATATATTTGTTTGTTAGGATCCTAAGAAAGAACACTTTTATTAAGAAAGAGAAATCTCGCCTCCAAGGGTTTTCCCTTCACAATATACTTGCTACTCTATTCACTATGTTTACAATTTTCAAAAATGATCAACTCTACATTCTGTTCTCTTATTTATACAAATAGCTCTATAACAACCTCAACTAACTAACTTCTATAACAACCCTTAACTACTCTAATTAACCATCATTCTATATCCTAACAGTGTGTGTTATACGAATGCTTGTCAAATTCATCCTTAACTTATGCTGTCAATATTATAATTGATAATCTAATTTTGTATTTTCAGCGAGAAAATAGCAATGCAGGCTCTGAAGACCAGTGATTGGAATCTCGAAGGAGCGTTTGATTATTTTTATACTCAACCTCAGTTTAGGACCGTGACTGATTCTAGACACTTGGAGGAGCTATACAATAGATATAAAGGTTAGAAATGAAGGTGAAAATATTGAAACACCTATTACCTATAGCTTTTATAATAGTTGCAAGTAATCAATTTATAACCTCCAATAAGCATAACAATCAATGGTTTTGGAAACATGGCAAAAGGATTGAAAATACAATATAGAGTTACATAGTGGTTTTTTCCTTTCAGATTGCATCACTTATATAAAACTTGTAAATTTGACTCAATAATATATTTATTTTCTTGAGAGAACATGGGTTTATTTCATCCCTATCTCAAATTACTTATGTTTCTCAAACACTTTGGAAGCGTTCGAAATTAAATTATCCTTGTGGTCTTATACTAATGGAAGGGTCTCTATTTGGACAAAATAGTTTTTATGCATATCAAATCTTGATGTTCTGAATTTTTAATAGTACAAATTAATTATTCTATCTCACTGCAGTTTTACTTATAGCCATATATAACTGACTCGAAGTATTGAAGTTATAGGGTTTGAGATGACAAAGTAGGATATAGAAAGGATGGACACTTTGAATTGTGATTATTATTTTTATACACAACAGTGAGATGACCGCTAATCCTTCACTCCCCTGATTTTCATACAGATCAATACATTGATATGATTTTCGCAGACGGAATCACTCTCCTTTGCAATGATATCCAGGTTATTGCTTCTGAATGCAATCAATTACATTCTTGATTCTTTCATTCAGTATCTCTATAATTCTTCGCATGTAATTGTCAGAGAAGTTGTTATGTGAACAGTGCTTGTAAGCAATAAATCTTGAGTTTTTATATTGAAATTGGAAAAGAATTATAAAATATTTTAGTTGGTTTTGAAGTTTTAAGCCATCTGATTAGGGGATTGATCTGATAAGGAGTTCATCAGAAAAATCAGAGTGGTGGAGATAAGAAAGAAGATAACTTTGGCTTTTACACCTTGGTTTCTTTGAGTAACACTTGCGAGATTCTTGATGTGTCTTTACAACTTGGTTTTTTGTCCTAATATTGAGTTCTTTATTTATTCTCAGATAATTTCTTACCCTAGATTTGGTTGAAACTAGGTGATCAAGTAGTCCAAAACTTAAGACCCTATTTGAATAATAATGAGATCAGAGGATACAATGGGAATACGATGTAATTTGTTAAAGGGATCTGTATATTCCTAGAAAGTGGGTTCTAATGTCGTTTCATTTTTGTTGGGGAATGCTTTAATTGGATAAACACAATAGAAATTAGATCTTATCTTATCTCTGATACAAAGCTTAAATAAATTATAACATGGTATAAATGATACATCATCAAACATATTTCACTGAAAAGAAGCTATATATTAAAATTTTCCATTTAAATAAATTAGTAACATTGAGACAATAACATGTACCTGCCAGTTTATTTGAGCTTTTAATGTATCTATCAACTTAAGCACATACTATTATAAATTTGTAACTGGAATTTTAGTTATATATATATATATATATATATATATATATATATATATATATATATATAATTGCATCAAATTGATATCAGACAGCATCCTGATTTAATGGCATCATGTTCATGTCTATTTGATCATCTATATTTCATAGGTCTAGTCAAATATTGTTGTATAAGTTCATTAAGTTGTTTACATCTTTTGGATTCAGATGTTTTATTCTCTTATACACATTTCCAATGTTTAGTTTTGATTCATTCAGAAGGTTAAGACCATACTAATTGATGTTTTTGCCATGTGCAGGTCGATCCTCAAGACATAGTAATGGTATGAATGTGTATTTTTAAGATTGTTTCTATTTTAGATCATGGATGATTACATGGTTACTGTTTCCTGGTTAATATAGTCATATGAAGCAAACTTTAGAAAATGTTTTAACAGTATCATCGAAGTTACAAATACATAATGACTACAAATTTATTAGGTATCGTGTAACTATGATAGAGATAAAAGAGAGGGGGGTATGACTAGGAAGTGAAAACTCACGTGTTTTTTCAAGGGCAGATTTTCTTTTAGGGTTCAATTTATGTGGCCAGCAAGTTACATATGACTTTTAGAAATTTTTATATTGGTTTCATAATACTTGGTCTTTCTTTGAGCAAAAGCTCTAAGTATATATAAGTTTCAATAAATAAAGATTGTAAGATAAGATCCATTATTTGAAAGAAGGGATGGAAAATAATGGATAATAATAATCCTCATGCAGTCATGCTCATTGTTGTAATTGGATGATTATTGGTCCCTATATTATGAATGAGCAATATTTGTAAATGATGTCTTTGTAATTTTTGTTTTAAACAAAAAATGGTGTGACAGAGCTCACATCATGATAGGGTCTGCGGAATTGTTGTCATAAATAAACCTGTTGCTACAAAGCTCCCATCGTGATAGGTCCAGGAAATGGAATGCTTTAGTTAACTGGGGATATTTTCATTTTTGCAGTTAGTTCTTTCATGGCACATGAAGGCCGGCACTATGTGTGAGTTTTCTAAGAAAGAGTTCACCGAAGGCTTACAATCTTTGGGGTATGATTTATAGTAACTTTGAAATGAAATTTGTTCTGTAATAACTGAATCTATGTCAAAGGTCTTAATAAATTATTGTAGGATTGATTCGCTGGAGAAGTTCCGTGAAAAGATACCATTAATGCGCTCTGAGCTGAAAGATGAACGTAAGGACAATAATGTTTCAGATCATGGCTTTAAATTAGTCGCACAATTTATTTGTTTATTTGTCATTAGAAATTATCTGCAATGATTATTGAAGAATATCTGAAATTTTATTTGCTTTTTTGGGTTGTCCAGAAAAATTTCGTGAGATATATAACTTTGCTTTTGGCTGGGCAAAAGAGAAGGTATGAATTAGTATCTTGTCAACTGTTCCCTTCTTTGTGTGGCTTATGCAATGTATTTGAAGCAAATGAAATATGCTAGTTCTAGCATACGATACAATTGCCCCTGCCATGATGCAACAGTAAAACTTCTGCTCATTTGGATTATTAGATTTTAAATTATGCAGTATTTAAATTGACCACCCCATTGTGTGTAACCATTAGTTGTTTCTTGCTTCTGAGGTTCAATATTCTTATGTTGGTGTATCTTTAATTATCTAATAAGATTAGATTCTAGTGTATTTCTTAAAATTGATTTCCATTTTACTTAGTTATTAGGAGTGTTGTATGTCTATAAATAGGGTTAGTACTTTAACCTTTCAGTATCATCTGATTATTTATCATCAAATCATCAATCATAACTATATTTTAGTCTTTTTTCTTTTTCGCCCCTCTATAAAATCCATAATGTCAACATGTTGTATAAAGATTACTTGATTTCAATGCTGCGTTAATTCTTTCACTCTTGCCATCTCATACCATACCACAGTAATATGGAAGTTAACTTTTTGCAGGGTCAAAAATCTCTGGCCTTGGATACAGCTATCGGAATGTGGCAATTATTATTTGCCGAGAAGCAGTGGCCACTGGTTGATCATTGGTGCCAATTCCTGCAGGTAATACCGCTCATTATACACCTTTTGAGTTTTAATTTTTTAAGTTAGAAGCTTTCGTATATGATAAGATAATGCTTTATTATTTAAACGCGATTTTTAAAAGAATTAGTCTTGCAATTCAGAAAGGGGTAGCGGTGCAACTTGTTGCCCGTTTACCTTCTGTTCCTATGTAATTATCTTAAATCTATATAAAAATGCATTTATATTCAAATTGAAAATTTCAATGCTACTTACTCAGGCTCGGCATAACAAAGCAATATCTAGGGATACATGGTCTCAGCTTTTGGAGTTTTCAAAGGTAAACTAATAATTTATCAACATTTAGAATGAAGTCAATAGGCAATGCCATCATAATATGGATGCACCCCTCCATAACATGGTATCAACTTCTGTTGAGTTTTCTTTTTTTGAACTTATTACGAGCAACTTATTACGAGCCATGTCGGCTGTAAGTCTTCATCATCATATGACCGCCTATTGAAAGATAATATAATTTGTATTCGCTTTCACTGGGTTTAGTGATGACAATGTAATTGGTACATTTTTCTTTAGACTGGCATATTGATGAGAGTATGTTGTTACTTTTACGAAGTTAATAACGTAATAAACCACTAATATTGTCATGTTCTTGTATGCAGACTGTTAGCTCAAGTCTATCTGATTACGATGCTGAAGGTGCTTGGCCGTATCTTATTGATGAGTTTGTTGATTATCTGAAAGAGAATGGCGTTAACCAACATGGTCAGATCAGTGATTCTTAGTTTAAAACGATGATTCGTTCGGTAAAATGCTATTTAAGAAAAATTGATCTCTGGTCTTCTGTGATGGACTCCTCATTGTTAAGGGGCGTTCAAGCTAAATATGCAAAAAGATGGCATGGCTAGCAAACTCATTCGCGCCGACATGTAGCAACATCATTTTCTTGAGATTGTTTATAATTTATTATTAATTATATGGTACATGGATTTCCATGGTAATGTAATTGTGGAATTAGTAATGGGAGACTAGTTATTCCATGTTATAATCTTGTTAGATAAAATATTTTGAAATTGTCTGGGGGTAAATTGCTATCATATGGGCAATAAGATTGCGGAATAGATTCCTTGCAGTTACTACGTTAACGATTGAGACTAAAACTGTGTGAAACTAAATTAGATCAACCAGAGCCGTTTGATTCTTTTTTAGCGATCAAGATCGTCTAGTGTATGTAACTGTCTGAAGCACAGCAGTTGCATTAGACAATCTCAATCCCACATTACATAACGTTATTTAAAACAACTAATTTATACACATTGCATTTAAACAACCTAGGAATAGGCTAAAAAATCAATTTTTTGTAGATATAATAGGAATAGGCTGAAAAATTAATGATGTTATACGATTCTGAATTTTAGGATCTTGAATGGTATGACCATCTCCATGCTGGTACATGCACAATGCCATTTTAGCATGGTTTATTGCAATATCTATGAAACTTTGAGAGAAACATGAATCATGAGCTTCTTTATTCATTTTCTTCCATATTGTAAACATCATGGACTTAACATACTCTTGAGCCTCTACTTCATTAGCTCCACTTTCGTTCATGTAGCATTGAATTGACTTTGGAATATCACCCGTCTCATTTTCACGCTTGAAAAACAAAAAGTAAAAACATTAGTGATAAATTATAGTTTTAATTGTATGTTTAGTCTGTATAATAGAGCCTAATGTGACGCGCGAACTCATGTGCATGAAAAAAAATTCAATTTAGGTGGAAGAATACACCTAATGTGTCTTACAGGTTCGCCCACAGAGATTACTCAATGCTAAACGGTAGCGAAAATTTTGTGTCGGTATTTAAAGAAAGTTTATGATGGAAACTTACTTTATATGTTCCATGGTCATTAGCAAGACGTAAAATCATTGCCGAAAACCGAATTATGTTGGGATTTTCTTCTAAACGAGCTATGTCTTCCATTTTGTATGAGTGTTGAATCACAAAGTAAGCATGATTAAGCATAAGAGGTGTGCTTATGGATATCCATGCATTCTCTATGTATTCTTCAAAGGTTGGAGTATATCCACTATGATACCACCTTGCTTCAATTAAATATGCTTTACAAAGATCTGTCCACTGTTAATTAAGCACAATAATATCATCATACGCCTAAAAACTTATACCAATTAGAGATAATTAAGAGGGTTAATGATGAAAACAATTTGCTTACCGATTTTTTAAGATATGGAGTGATAGAGTACCCTGTCTTTTTAAATATTTCAAATGCAACTTCATTTACAAAGCTATAGAGTGCATGGTAGCATATTTTCATGTAGTGTGGGAGAGAATCCATTGCATTTAGATCCCATCTATAATCACAAGAAAAATATTAATAAATGTTACTTAATACATGATATGTGCAAGTAACTATATTTACATGCTAGAATAAAAAACAAAATAATATTAACAGAAAGAAAGGAGAATTCTATGGTACAATGGTGAAATCATCATGTACCAATATATTAAATATATTAACCAATGATCATTTGACATGTGGCATAACATTTATTAATTTAGTCAACCATGAAACTGACTTGGACAAAATATAGATTTTGATTGGTTAAAATTTCAAAAGTACTGGTACAATGCATTTTTCCACAAGTACCGTTTTTTTTTTTGACGAATAACAGAAATTATTGTTGAACATCAATTACCTATCAATTGCTTCTGTGAAGAGTTCTAATTCTTCCAAGGTACCATGCACATCATAAACATCATCAATTGTGGTAATAAAGGAATTGACTTTTGTTATGACTTCTCTAAAATATCCAAAATCTGGCTTGAAATTTGATCCCACAGTCCAAATAAAGTTCTCAACCAACCTATCCCTAGCAAAGCTTAAATTTTCTCCAAGACCAGTTCTACTCCACCATCTTAAAAAAGGGTAAATTTTTAAGCATTAGTACAAAGTGTTATCTTTCTTTGAGTGGCCAAATTTCGAAATATTTCCAGGAGGGAACAAGTTGTCTAATATTAAAAAAATTCTAATAAGAGACAATTCACTTTTTAAATTTATTTAATAATTGATGTATCTGCTCTATAATAATGAACCAGATACATCAACTTACAAGTCATGACATAGGACAAGTCAACATAATAAATATTATGTTACCTTGATGCAAGCTTAAGTTCCTCTTGGTAGATGCTTTGAACAATGTTAAAATCCAGTTTGGCAAATTGAAGTAGAGGTGGATTCATATTTTGTTTTCTTTCATATACTTTAATGAACCACTCAGTCTCCCATCGAGGAATTCTCCAATGTAATGGAAGCTCCAAAGCATGATTTATTAGAAGTGATATGTAGGTACTTTTATTATTATTATTATTATTATTATTATTATTATTATTATTATTCAAGTTATACTTTTTGAGATATTTTGAGGTGAAATCTCTAGCTTCATCTAATATAGTTTCATCTTCAAATGAATGAAATGATGATTCATATAATGATAACACTCCTTCAATATCAAAAGTATGACATTTCTTAAACTTATCCATTTCATCTTTGAGGCAAACAAAGATATCTGCAAACAACAACAACAACAATCATATAGTAAATGTTAAGAATATGAGAATAGTTAGGGATTCTACAATCTACATGATATTATTGTTAGATTTTGTTATTTTGTTATTTTATTTTTCTTCTTCGAGTGGGAATCGAACTTCTAACCTCCCTATCACGCTGATGCTACTCTCTAACTAAAATTGAAAATTCATCTTTTAAAAGCTTTTAGATGAAAGACCCGGGCCCACTCAAATACCTCTCGGGTATTGAAGTTGTCCATCTTCATAAGGGCATTACAATTAATCAACGTAAGTATGTCGGATTGTCTTCTTACTAATACTCCTATGGAACCCAACGTCAAGATTTTTTTGGGTGAAGTGGAGTCACTGAAAGACCCTTGAAGATATCAATATCTTGTGGGCTTACTCAATTATCTCATTGTCACCGAACTTGACATTACCTTTGTAGTAAGTATTGCAAACTAATTTTTGGATGTCCACAATGATATCCATAGCAGCACACTAGACAAAGGTATATTATATAAAGATAAGGGTAATACTAAAATCACTTACAATACTAAGTTTTGCCATATTTGTACATCTAATTTGATTATAACTACGCAATATGTATTTTTGTTAAATTAAGGTATTCTTTCGCAACTGCAGAAATTAATTCTTTAAAATATTTTATATTTATTTAAGGGATTGCCTTCTCCTAACTTATGCATTGAAATTGTATCCTTAACCAAATAATTTATCAAGGGATTTGACTATTTAACATTTGTGCTATATTAAGCCGGTAAATATATATACTATGACATAACCATTATTCAAAAATATAATTTCTACAATAAAATTTAATTAATATTTGAAAATTGATATTTCTCAAGTAAGACTTTTTAGTTATGGTTGTGAATGTGTCATGATTTTTGGTATTGGAGATAACTTTAGTCAAATATCACAAACTTTTTTAGAACCATATTCTTAGGTAGCAAAATCTAAAATCTGAGTAATGTTATAGATTCAATAACCTGGAGATATATCATAACCATGTTGTCTCAAGAGTCTAAACTTGAGTGCTGTGACATGTAAATTCTTGGATTTGGATGTTTGTGTCTTGTAAATCTTGTCCAATATATTCCTTATTTCATTGGTAAAATGGTAAGCCACTCCTAGCCTTTGCAATGAATCAATAAACTCAAGTTGATCAATCTCATTTTCAATTTTGCAAAGCATTATCCTTACTTCTTCCTTTAAAATTAAGTTTTGTTCTGTGTACATTTCCTGCATTAACTAGAAGGTGTTAGCCTTGGCACTTTTCATATTTAGGACTTGTCAATTTATATGGAGATTTCAGATTTTTTTGTTGTTGCTAAAACAGTATAGTTTTTCAAAATAATTATCAAAATGGTGTAAGTGCTACCTATGACTTTCCAGAAGTTCTAACTCAACTGACAGAAAATGCCGAAATTGCTAGGCCGGACATCCATGACCTGGGTTCGAACCCCGGTCACTCCACTTGTGTGTGTGAGTTTATTAATGGTTTTGCCATCTCGTCTATGTACCAAAAAAAAAGTGCTACCTATGACTTACTCTTTTTCATATTTACGGACTGATTTAAAAAAATAATAATAACGACTTTACATTTTTTAAATAAAAACAATTGACTTTTATTGACAGACAATATCTATCTATTAATATACATTCATCATCTATCTGTAAGTGAAAAGACATTATTAATTGTTTCGAAATTTCAATAAACTCTTTATTTTATTCTACGGAGTGGATTCTAGTGACCAATTCTATTTTTCACTAAAAGTTAAGTTTATTTTGTTTAAGGAAAAAAAGTACTAAGATCTAGGTAGCAAGTACCATTTACACAATTTTGGTAATTTTTTTAGATGTATTGTTAACTTGTTTGCTAATAAAAAGTACTAAGTTCTACACTATTTATGTAAAATAATCTAGTTAAGATTTGATAAACGTGTGAATGTTTTTTATTTTTGTTATAAATGTACAAAGAAGAAAAATAAGAAGCATACCTTGTATTCACTACTTAGTGATTGAATATAATCATAGGTCCAAATTGATGGTTGGAAATTAGCCGACCGACGAGTAATTATTTGACTATGATCTTTTGCAACTTTATATGATGCCTCACATTTAGTTTTTTGAGTGAAATTTGAGTTCAATATTACTAGAGAAGAAGACTTTTTCTCCATAGGAAGAAGCATTTTGGTAAAGCTAAATGGAAGAGATGCAAGTATAGGGAAAGCCATTATCTACAGAAGGAAAAGACAATGATTATTGTATGGAAAGTTTATTTTTGGTTCCAAGCATAATTTATGTACTGCATCATGAGAGCACAACCAAGTTCTTGAATTATCTTTTGTGAAATTAACATTTATTTATTATTTAATATTTTCCCTCGTGTTTTTTTTCTTCTTCTTGTGACTAAATTATTTCTAAAACAACATTTGAATGATATGATAGGGGATCTCTTTCAACTTAATAAGAGGTCATTGGTTCAAATTCAGCGCAACATTGTTAAATTCTCTCGAGGGAAATCTTTACAACCATTTGCGGTCTTATCTGATTCGAATGATTAGTCTCTGTTGTTGCGTACATAATATATATATTTTTCATTGTGTTTTGTAGTTTTATGAAAAATAGAAAGTATATTTATTTTTGTGAACAAAAGTACAAGTGTATACTTCCAATTATGAAACTGTTGAACATGAATTATGTGGATGATGTTGGTTTTAAAATTTATTGGTCCCCAAATTTTAAAATATCCAAGTGAATTTTTTATCTTTTGCTTTGTTTTAGAATTCACACAAAATATGATCTTTGCCACACAATGAGACTATAAAGATATTCTTACAGATTCAGTGATTTGAATCAACTATATATGAGGCTAATTTTTAATTTGGTTGATTGAGCAGATTTTTTATTTAGTAGGTTTCAATTTCAACCTTGCAATCTTGATTACTACACTAATATTCGAACCCAAGTTTCATGTGTCATCCTCCACATGACTTAGGGAGAAAAAATGTTTACATAAAATTGTTTTAACTCACCAGATGTCAACATACACATGGCAACACGCCTAGTTGGGCTACCCCTTTGGCTGAATCAGTTTATCATGTTGAATTTTAAGAACGATTGTTTTATTTTATTTTATTTTTAATCATCGTGGACGAACGATTACATGGACATACAATAATGTAAAATAGTGTATACAATTATTTATTTATGTCATACAACTAATTTTAAAATAATTATATAATTTGACTTACTACAAAATTCTTAATGTGGATGGTTGTTGTTAATGGAAGCGAACTCCATGTGAAAAAGGGTGTTGGAACCCAATTATGGAGGTGTGGAGAATTTAAATTTGTCCTTAGGTAGAGGGACTAATTTCTCTTTATGGTGAAAAGATTTGTTTGCATTGGTAGTGACAACAAGGTTGGAGGAGGATTGAATTTAAGAAGTTTTTTCAGGATTATTTAAGGTATCACTCCAACAGAACCTTAGTATCATGGAAACGTGGAAATGAGCTTTTGGATGAATGAAACTTGGACGTGGCAGATTTAGTGTGTGTTTGGATTGGCGGTGGTGAGAATTGAGTTTGATAGAATTGAGTTTGACAGAATTGATTTTGATTAAAAGTGAGTTGAATGTAAATTGATTTATGTTTGGATATATGTTTATAAAAGTGATTCTTACAAATTCATATTGTTTGGATAGTTTGAATCAAAATTGCTTTTAGATGGTTAATTACTAAAATGTACTTTATTATATATATAAAGTAATAAATAATTAAATATATTGGATTCAAAAAAAAAAAAAAAAGTATATCAAAATTGATATTGTTTTTGGTAACTCATCTACAAAAAAAAATCATTTGTGAGGAAAAAAAGTAGTAATTGATAAATATATCAAGCCTTCCATAAATAAAAAAATATATATTCAGCCCATTCTTATTTTTGTTGAAATTGGCCTTTTATCCTTTAGCCCATTCTATTCAGTTTTCCACAACCTAGAAACGGTGCTGCATTCACTGCCCATTCTATTCAGTTTCTGCATCCACCGCAAATAGAAAATGTTGATCGGCAGAGTGCCGATGCTGCACACGTCTTTGTTAAGTTTAATTTATTTTGTTTTTTCCCTTCTTCCCTCTGTTTCATCTGCAAATTTTAGAAATTAGGATGGTATGAAGAAGAAATTCTGGGTATGAAATTGGAGAAGAAGATATGGGTAATTTGGTAAGTGTACATATCATATAAAAGTTAAAATTTATAATCACGATTGACTGCCGCAAAAGCTCGGATTTGTAGCTTCAACCCAACTTGCGTTTGAACCTTTCTAGAATCGCTTTAAAGGTTTGTCCAAACATCAGTGAAAATTATAAACTCACGTTTGGGGAGAAAAAACTCACGTTTGAGTGTGCAAACGCCAAACCAAACGGGCACAGTATCTGTTTGGTTGAGCGGTGAAAGCACTAAACGTGCGTTTTATATGCCTCCAACGTGAGTTTGTCCTGTTTGGCTTTCAATTTTATTTTCACCGCAAATTTGCTTCTTTCCTCCCACCGTGCGTTTCAGTGAAGCTATAATTCCTAGCCTTTGAAGTTTGAGAGAATCAATTTTTGTTACAACACCAAACAACACACACAATTTCTCTGTTTTGCCCTTTATGACTGCTTGAGCTGTGATGGTTTCGGCTACCTTTTATTTTTAGAGTTGCTAATTGCTATGGCATGGCTGCAATTTTGGGCCAAGAAGATGAGAGAAGTGCCATGGCTGATGCTGCTGCCGCATTTTTTTTATGTATGCTACAGTAACATCTCTGAAAATTACTCTTCCCACCCCCCTATGCTACTCTTTAACCCCCCTAAAATCCAAAATTGCCCTTTATTTTCATGTGGAAATCCAATTTTTGTGGGGGTTTTATAGGTTCGGATTATATAATCCGAATTTTGTGGGGGTTTTATAGGTTCGGATTATATAATCCGGAATTTGTGGGGGTTTTACCAGGTTCGGATTATATAATCCGAATTTTGTGGGGGTTTTAGGAGGTTCGGATAATATAATCCGAAATTTCGTAGCTAATTTCTAGCCAATTCCTAGCTAATTCCTAGCTAATTCGAACTTATGTGTTTATTTCTTTAATTTTTTTTTTTTCCGTTAGTTTATGGTTTTATTTGTTTATTTTTGTTGGTGGTAGTGTATTTTGTAGTTTTGTGCATCTTTTATTGTTGAGAACAAACATATGTGGTTGTTGTTTGTTATTGTTGTTTATTATTGTTGTTGTTTTTCTTTTTTCATATGTTGTTTGGTAACAAAAAATTGATAAGTAAGCTAAGTTGGTTGATAACATTCATAACCTCCAAACTTTGATAATATTATTTTGTTCTTATTGTTGTTTGTAGTTGTTGTTGTTGTTGTGTTGTTGTTGGTTGTTGTTGTTGTTGGTTGTTGTTGTTCTTGTTGTTGACTCATAAGTGGGAACAAGGAGAGAGAGAGAGAGAGAGAATGAAAACTTATTCATGAAAATAGATAACAAAATGAGAATGAAAATTTGTTGTTGTTAGCTAGAACAATTTTTGTAGCTAATTGGTAGCTAATACGGAGTTAACGCTATTCGGATTATTTTTCCCTATCAAGTTCGGATTTTTTTTTCCTTTTCCCCTAATTTTGCTAGGTTTGGATTTTATAATCCGATTTTGTACGAAAAATTCGGATAATTTTATCTGAACCCCTCTAACACACTAGTAAGGGTAAAATGGGTAGTTAGGGGGGGAAAGAGAACTAAGGGGGGTGGGGAGAGTAATTTTCAACATCTCTAAGGTTAGGGAAGATGATAAGGTGGGCTCTATATTACGGGTCAATAAAAAGTTCAAAAGGCCCATTATATTTTTGATGTCTTTGCATAAGAAATAATTTGACCTTTAAATTAAAAAGTTGTAATTATATAATTTTTCTTTTGTCTTTGTAATACAATACAAATACGTAGTTATACAAAAATTAAATCAAATCTAATTTTAAATACACATGTGTATGTCCATTTTGGTAATTATACATTTAAAATCAATTTTAATTCAAACTATCCAAACAACATGAAATAATGAGAATTACTTTTACATTAACCTATCCAAACATAAATCAATTCTGTTCAACTCACTTTTAACTAAAATCAATTCTATCAAACTCAATTCTATCAAAATCAATTCTTTCCACTGCCAAACCAAACACACACATAAACATAACATTGTGAGAAATTTATCAGAAAAACTAAAGCAGCAATGTTAAATGTAGCGACTTGTTCGAGGCCATAATCAAAACTAAATTAATTTGATAGGCACGGAGAATCGCCATTGGTGCTTATTTTCGCCAACCTTCAATGCAAGAAGTAGCCATAAATTGACTCTCTTGCTCTGCAAATTGGCTTTTGCATTTTAAAAAGTATTCTTAAACCAGTGTAGAATTTAGATCATTCAGATATTATTTTAGAGAATCTACAAAAAACAAAATCAGACAACATTCTTATACATAACTTTAGTAAAAGAATTGAAAATGTTGGAGCATCTAGGTGCATAAGCCTAAAGATAAAACAAGAGCCAATGCCTGAAATACAGATCCAAATTATTTTCGGCAACGTATAGCACAGAATGCACCACATATTTGGTGAATCAGCGACTCTAAATTGTTGCCTTTTTCTCCACAATAAACATCATCATTTAGGTATTTATTCAAATTACAATCAATTATACTCTTATAATCACAATCAATATTGGAATGACTAAATAACCATATGTTATAAATGTAGCGACTTGTTCGAGGCCATATTCAAAATTAAATTAATTTGATAGGCACGGAGAATCGCCATTGGTGCTTGTTTTCGCCAACCTTCAAGGCAAGAACAAGCCATAAAAAGACTCTCTTGCTCTGCAAATTGGCTTTTACAATATAGATAACTTTTTAAGCCATTAAACAACTTGATTAATTTAACACTAACAATTGATAATTCATCAAGCATTAAAACAGTATATTAGAAAAACAATTGAAATGTGGGAAAATTTGAATGCATAAGCCTGAAGATAAAACAAAGCCCATGCCAAAATATCAGATCCAAATTTTTATTGGCAACGTACAGCACTGAATATACCATAGAAAAAGGTGAATCAGAGACTCTAAATTGTTGCCTTGGTATAATCATTGCAATAATTTAATCAATAAATCACTTCAAATCAAATATGTGTTGTTTCAACTTGCTAGATCAATACTAATTAACACACCAGCTGTACCAAACTTGCGTCCATTTCAAAAATTATACTTGTGATATGAACGCACTTGTGACACAATAAATGCATCAATTAATATTGAAATAGAAAAGAAACATTAACGAGCAAACTACATAGAAAAGATCCAAAATTATATAATATTCCTATTAAAATAATCAAATAAAACAACTAAGATTTGAAAAAAAAAAAATATAGGAACATTTGAATGCATAAACCAAAGAAAAATCGACAGAATATGCCAGAATATCAGTTCCAAATCATTATCGGCAACGTACAGCACTGAAATCACTATCAAATAAGTAACTCAGAGACTCTAAATTGTTGCCTTATTCAAAACCCTAAAAATCAAAATAACCAAATCAAAAGAAACAATTTCAAGCAAAATAAAATTTTGTTAAGAAAGGCTCAGATTGTATTAGTTTGCATCAACAAGCTTATTTAGCTTTCAAAGTTTGATGGTATACATATAATCATCATCACTGCCACAAAAATTAAGTAAAATATGAAACTAGCTAATGAAGAACTTTGGAGATTTGAAAGAAAACCTAGAAGTAGCTGTGATTGGGAATTGAAGAAGAGAACGAAGGGTTTAAATAGGTAGAGACAATAGCGAAACCCTAGTTTTTGGATTGAATTTACGGTATTGTCCTTCATTCTTTTTGGACCTTTTGAGCCCATATGATTTTGTCAAACATTAGGTGTTAGTATTATTTTCTTTGGTCTTGCTATCACCACTCCCATATTTTCGGATACACAGACTGACTGCCCCTTTTTTGGAAATGCATATGGGCGGTCTACTCCGCGTAGTCAGTTCATACAGACCGTCCGATAAAGATCCAACTGTTAAAATTTTAAAATTAAATTTTAGTTATTTTTTAATATGAAATTGATTTTTAATTAAGTGAGACTGTTTGATCTGATTTTGACTACTATGAATAATTCTCTAACTTTATTTGTTGTCTTACTCCAAACATGAGTGAAGACTCATTTTAGAGCAACTCCATCCGTGCAATTTTTCTTGAGTCCGCGAGCCTGGAGCAGTTCAATTTCAAAGATTTTGGCAAAATAGCTATTAGAGAGAAAGAGATAGATCGCCAGCTGGCACAATGTTACTTCACAAAGTAACACTACTTTGTGTTATTTTGTGGATCCCATTGCAATAAAATATACTACATTAATATTATAAGTTGCAATAAAATGAAATATGAATAAAATATTAATATGTAATGTAAAGTTGTGGAACACAATATGAGTTCTTGAGAGTTGTACTGTTAGAGTAAAAAATAAGTAAGTTATTTTAAGATAATATAGCTTTAATGGGACCCACAAAATACTATTGGTGTGGTTCACCAATTGAGATACTCGTTCTTACAATTTTTTAATGGTTCAAGTCAATGCTAAAACTAAAATTGAAATTAATCTAAAATGTATTATTATAGGATAGGATTAATCTTTATCTTTATCTTTATCTTTCTTTATATATATAATCCTAATAAAGTTGCATCAACTCTTGCAAACCCTAAATATCCTTAATTTGATTCAAAATGGCGCTAAAACAAGCAATTAATGTTTATCAATTATGATTAGTGTGCTTGATATTATTGGTTTAGCTTACAAGACATTATCATTATAAGTTGGGTGGCTATGTTTAATGATGTATATAGACCAATTAATACTTCATGCTCTAATTTACTACTTTCAATAAGACATGACCAATATATTCACACGCCTACTTCCAATAAGGCATAATCATGTTGATATGGTCAAATTAAAGAATATGGATTATCACTAAAAGGTATTCCCTCAGTTTTAAAATAAGTGTCACAATTAACCAGTTTACGTATGACAATCCATATATTAGATCACAAATATCTTTAATTATATATTATAAAAAATTCTAAATTTTTTATATTTTGAAAATATTTGTCGAGATAAATTGAACAATATCATATATGCTAATATTTGTTTTTATATATTAATCAAAATATGTTATATGAATAGTGCACATGTAACTCAAACGACATTTATTTTGAAACGGAGGGACTATAGCCGCCCAAGTGGGTATGCTTATTTACTTCCCCTGTTCTAAATAATTTGAAGTGTGATTTTTCTTGAAATAAGCTGCATGAAAAGATGTAAAAGTTATTTTTATTTTTATTGATTGTTGTTTATTGAGAAAATGAGAGAGAAAAATAAATAAATGAAATTTGCAATTATTCCTTATAATTTTGGATAAAAAAATGACATCTTTATAGAGCACATGTCAACATTCTCAATGTGCATGCCATTAAGGCTACTTTGTTGCTATTTGAGTTAATGTCAGGCCTTAAGGTTAATTTCCACAAAAGTTTATTGGTGGGGGTGAATGTTCCAGGGTCATGGTTAGCGGCAGCAGCGTAGTTATTGTGTTGTAAGGTTGGCTATACTCCTTTCAACTATCTTGGCATTCCGATTGGTGGTAATCATAGAAGGATTTCTTTCTGGAAACCTGTCGTTGATAAAATTAAATCTCAGTTATCTGCTTGGAAATGTCGGAACCTGTCTATGGGTGGCCGCCTGGTTCTTCTCAAAGCCGTTTTGTCCTCAGTTCCGGTTTATTATCTTTCTTTTTTCAAGGCTCCCTCAGGTATTGTTTCTCTTCTTGAATCTCTTTTCAAATCTTTTTTGTGGGGTGGGGATGGGGAGGCGCGTAAGGTGCATTGGGTTATGTGGGATAAAGTGTGCTTAGATCGGAGGCAGGGTGGGTTGGGGGTGAGGAAGTTAAGGGAGTTTAATATCGCGTTTTTGGGTAAATGGTGTTGGAGGGTGACAACGGAGGAAGGAGGGTTATGGTGGCGAGTTCTGCATCATAAGTATGGTGTGGAGAGAGAAGAGTTGAAGGATGGGGGGGCGAAGGCGTCGGGGTGGTGGAAGGATGTTGTGGGGATTTGGAAGGGTTCTTTTAAAGGTATTGATAGGTGGTTTCAGAGGGATTTGCGTAGAATAGTTGGTGATGGGGAAACTACTTCGTTTTGGTATGATCCATGGTATGGAGATGGGGTGTCTTTGAAGGAGCGTTTTCCCCGGTTAGCGGGGCTTACTGAGGAGCCGGAGGTGGCGGTTGGGGAGCTGTGTCGAAGGGGGTGAGGGGTGGGTGGTGGAGGTTGGGTGTGGAGGCGACCTTTGTTTGTTTGGGAGGAGAATCTATTGCGGGAGTGTTGTGCTTTGTTACCTAATATTGCTATGCAGGCTAATGTGTCAGATAGGTGGAGTTGGCAAGGTGGAACTTCTACAATCTATTCTGTTAAAGAGGCATACCGTTCGTTGTTTTCACAGGTGTCTGGTGTAGTTCCAGCGGATAATGCTTTTGTTCTACCTTGGCATAAAATTGTTCCTTTAAAGGTCTCGATGTTTGCATGGCGGTTCTTACAAAATAGGCTACCGACGCGTGACAATCTCCTACACCGGGGCATTATTCCAGCAAGTTCTCATTTGTGTGTTTTCGGGTGCCCGACGCCAGAGTCCCTTTCTCACTTGTTCTTTGTCTGTGAGTTTGCTCAAATGGTATGGAATGGTTTGCTCCAGTGGTTAGGTGTTCAATGTGCTTTTCATTCAGATGCGATTGAGCATGCGCGCCAGTTCATAGGCCTTCAGGTGCACTATGTGAAAATCAAAGGATTTTATCAGCTTTTGTGGTTAGCCTCAATTTGGTGGATATGGAAAGCTCGCAACGATTACTTCTCCCGGCAACAACCTTTTCATGTGGCTCAAGTGGTGGATCAAATTTGTCTTAATGTGTGGTGGTGGTTGAGGGCCAAAAGGACTGATTTTACGGTTGATTTTAGTTTTTGGCTTGCTAATCCAATGTTGTGCTTAGGGATGCAAGTTACTTGATTTTATTCATAGTTTTGTGTATTTAGCATTTATGTGGTGTAAGGGTCTTGCACTCAAAGTGGCTTGCTGTTTTGCATTGTAAACTACTTCTTTATCATGATAGATGAGCACGCCTTGTGCTAGTCTAGCATGTTTTTTAATGCAATTTTCTTTGGTGGTTTCAAAAAAAAACAAGGGAAAATAACATATGATATTTATAATGTTATTAATTTATTATGAATTAATTTATTATGAGTAAATATAGGCTCAAAAGAGTAGAATATGATAGTAATGAGTCATGATTTTTAAAAGGATTTAGATTTGATCATATTTGATGACTTGTCATTAGTTTTTAGAATATTAATGCTATAAATAAAAGCATGGAAGAATGTTTAAAGGAACTAAAAATTAATGAAAATAATTACTTTTATTTATGATCAACTAAAAAGTTATTCATAAAAATTAGTGGCTTTTATTCATCTTTACTTCCTTGATACATTCTTCCATATTTTTATTTATATTATTATTATTCTAGCAAACTAACCGTGAGTCAAATATGATCAACTTTTCAAAAGTCAGTTGCTTCAAAAAAAAATTGATTAACTTGATAAAAAGAACTACGGTTCAATTACTTTAGAAAAAATTGAAATAATTTGATGTCAGGATGTATCTCAAACAACTAGATTAGTTAGCCATTGACCAGATACCAAGAGTGAAAACCAAAAAAAATCAATCTAAAAATCATGACTCATTATAGTCATTAAACTCCTTAACATATTCTACTCTTTTTGTTACATATAATTTGATGTTGGTCGAAATAAAAGTTAACTTAGTTATAATAAGACAAATGAAAGGAAACAAAAACAAAAGTGTCCAAGCTGGAAAAATCAAGGTGCATTGAATAAATTTTCTTGGAGCTCAACAAACATGGAGATGCAGTGTGCAATAAAGAATAATGTTATTGAAGTAATTTCTTCCATTTTTTGAATAAATTTTTCCACCTTTGGTTATTTATGATTATTCTGCAGTTGGAAATGATTAATGTTACAGTAACTTAGATATTTCAATTTGTATAGTTAATTGGAAACACTCCAATGGTTTATCTAAACAAAGTTGTGGAAGGTTGTGTTGCTCAGATTGCTGCTAAGTTGGAGTCAATGGAACCTTGTTCAAGTGTCAAAGACAGGTATCATAAGATTTATATTTTTTTTCCTGTTATAATAAACTATTAAGAGTGATTTTGATTTTATGACAACGATTAAGGTTCTGTTTGGATTGACTTATTTGAGTTTATATATAAGCATTGGAGACCGTTTGGGAGAGCTTATGAAAACAACTTATGACATGTTCATAAACTCTTCAGGATAGCTTATGAAAACAACTTATAGTTTATATAATTAAGTAGAGAGATTACCTATAAGGAGAGATTAGAGAAGATCAAAATCAATGATTAAGTCATTAAGAGATAAATGGAGTAACTTTTGACTTTATGGTATCGATCGATCGGAATAGTCAACTCAAATGTTTGGAACTGTGGCAGAAATAATGCAGATTTGTGATTCCACAATGAATACTAAAATTAGGATTCAAATTCTATGTAAAAATGGAGACTTATTTGGGAAATTTGGGATGCAGGATAGCATTGAGTATGATCAAGGATGCTGAGCATAAGGGGTTGATTACACCAGGGAAGGTTAGGGAGATATACAATTCAATTCATCAATTTAATACATTTCTATCTAAATGAGTTTTTTCCCTACCTTTTGTCGGTTGCGGACATGGTTAAATTAAACTGGTGAAAGACTGTTCTTGTCGAGACTACAAGTGGAAACACCGGCATTGGGTTGGCGTTCATTGCAGCACTTAAAGGTTATAGGCTAATCTTAGCAATGCCAGCTTCAATGAGCCTTGAGAGAAGAATTTTGCTCCGCGCGTTTGGAGCTGAGCTGCATATCACGGATCCTGCTAAAGGCTTTCATGGTAGTCATCAAAAGGCGGAGGAATTAGAGAGGGAGATACCTGATGCTTTTATGATTCGTCAATTTGAAAATCCTGCAAATCCAAAGGTAATTTCATCTTCATGTATTGAAATGCAGTAAGTTAACATTCTGATGAAAAACCTGCGACGCTTGTTAAAATATTAGAAAATATCTTATGATTAGTTCAATAATTTTAGATTATTTTTTATGATTAGTTTCTATTATTACTTAGATACTATTATGGTTTGTTTTGTGATTTCCTTATTTATTTAGGATTAAGTCTTGTATTCCCTATACTATTCGACAATTACTCTTCGTCTCTCCTAAATTGATCAGAATCCCCACATGTCCCTCATCTACCTTTCGGTAGTGCAAGCATTCTAGGAGATATCTTTCGATAATACAAAGTTACAAACCTTATCGGGAGATATTTTCCAGTAGTGCTTTATTGAGTGTGACCAATACATGGGGTTAAGAGCAGTCGTCATCAAACTATTATCAGTAGTATTTGCTTTTACATTTCTCTCATTTTTTTCTTTCTAAAACCCATAACTTCAACAACATCCTTGTAGATTCACTACGAAACTACTGGCCCTGAGATATGGAGAGACTCTGGAGGGAAAGTTGATGCGCTTGTAGCTGGTATAGGAACCGGTGGTACAATAACCGGTGTAGGGAAATTCCTCAAGGAGAAAAACCCTGAAATCAAGGTTCTTTTTATATCACGCATGCATGAAATTCCTGTGGAGGGATGATAGTTTAAATGCTTTTGAAGTTGGAATTATCTATAAGATGCTAATGTTGTCTATTTTCATTAAGGTCTATGGAGTTGAACCGGTTGAAAGCGCAGTGTTAAGTGGAGGGCAGCCAGGTAAAATTATTGATAGAACTTTCAACTATTTTTTCTCTCTCGAAACGATCAACATTTTTTTTATCGGCACATGTTAGCTTATTACTAGTTGTTATGTAACTTATGTTAGTATTTTCTCCTTCACCAACGTTTTAAATCTGGTCATTTATTAGAACATTGAATTCTGGATATTAGATGATATACTAATCGGACACGTTGCGTGTGTATATGTAAAAGGCATGCATCTGATTCAAGGAATTGGTGCTGGCATTGTTCCTGATGTGCTGGATGTTAATCTACTTGATGAAATTATTCAGGTTACATTCCATATAGATATATCAGGATATACTTGCACTACAATGCTGTAAAATATTGGAGTATACAAAATTCAATGAAAGTTACATTCCATATAAATATTTTTGCACTCCGAGACTTAAGACACATGATTTGAATATTTGGTTCTTCATTATATCTTCAAATGAAAGGTTATTGATCCGCATGATACATAAAACTGAATGAATTTTAAGCACTTACTTTATGATGATTATGTTTGCGGTTTGAAAACTCGGATGATACTCGTATATCCTTTTCATATTTGTTCTCAGGTGTCAAGTGAGGAAGCTATAGATACTGCTAAGCAGTTGGCACTAAAAGAAGGTTTGCTGGTATGGCCTTGGTTATATATTTATTTATATTCCATTTCTTTTGAAATTTAAATCTCCATGTAGTACTATATGCTTGTTTGAAATGACTTATTTGAATTTTTCTACTGATATAAGCACTTGTAAGACCATTTTAGAGAACTTACGGAAACAATTTATAACATGTTCATAAGTTGTTTTCAGTTTATTCCAAAAAAACTCTCTAGGGTAGCTTATTAAAACAACTTATAGCTTATATTAAAACAGTTTGACTTTATTTTATCTTTTTTTTTATGGAAATAACTTATATGATAAGAACAAACGCTTAACTAAACTGTTTGTCTTAATAGGGCTATATGATTTTCCCCCTTGTTTAGGTTGGGATTTCGTCAGGAGCAGCAGCCGCTGCAGCAATAAAATTGGGAAAACGGCCAGAAAATACCGGGAAACTTATCGCTGTGCGTTTACTCTCTACAACTTCAAAAACAATTATGGAATGATATTTCCACAGTTATAAAACTGTTTGCATTAAAAAAAATACACCTTCAACCAAACTTAGCTTCTTGTCATGAATATGTGCAAGTTACATTGAAAAAGCAAGGCTTATTATGTTTATCTAATGTCACACTGAAGAATACTTAAATTTAGTAATGTATGAATCTTATCAATGGTCTCGGCAATGTTTTGGTTGGTGCAGGTGGTGTTCCCGAGTTTCGGAGAGCGTTACCTTTCTTCTCAGTTGTTTGAATCTTATAGACATGAGGCAGAGAAGATGACATTTGACTAGAGGGAATTGTTATTAGTCCTTCCTTCGGGTTAAAGGACTTTCGGATTCACTAAGTTTGAGATGTAATATAAAGTTAAAAGATGACTTATTTTGATTGAAATTCAGTTTTGCTGCTAATTTGTGTAGAAATTCTCGCATAAGTTACATGCAAAAACAATGTAACATTATTATGTATTGGTAGAAGTATAAAGTAACGACTTTTCCATGCATATATTAGAACTCTAAGAGGATTTCTTTCCTTTGTTCTCATCTTCTCTATGCATGACTACTATTAACAACAACAAAATTCTCTAATGTACTATTTCCACTATGGGATAAGAAGATTGTCCCTAATCCAAAAACAACCATTTGACAACACTTCTTTATATTTTGCCCAAGTAATAATATAAAGTGTCCAAGGTCTATATGGTCAATAATCCAACTATTGAGTAAAGTTTGGCATAAGAAATTGCCAAGAGAAGCAGCACTACTCATGTGTTGAAAGAAGTTGAATTGAATTTGTCAAAACATTACTATGTTATAATTGTATTATTAAGTTTTATTAATTATTACCCTTATTCTTTCTCCACAACCATTAAACAAAGATTGAGTGGTACTATTATTACACTTATCCTACCCTATAATAGAAACAAAAAGCAAGAATGCAAGATGCTAAAATGTAAGGTATCTTGAGGAGGGAATGTGCTCCCTCTTTGTATTGGCTCTTGGAAATAAGTAAGAATCTTAAAGAATATCCACTTAAGAATTCCTTTTAAGAAGGACCCTCTTAGTATTTCATTTATATCCCATTAATTTGTTTATTGTGTCATTTCAATTTTACATATACATACACACGGTTTATGAAATGGAAAAAAATACTTAAAACATGATGTGATATAACAAAACAAAACTATACTTAATTTTAAGAATTTTTTTATCACTTATATAAAAAGACATGTAATGTTGTGTGAGTTTAAATGTTGAGTGATAAAAGAGCTAACATATATTAAAATGTTGCAAAGATGAGTAATTATCCAAGATAAGGTCGATTATAGTTTAGAGAAAAAAATTAGAGAATCTCCAAACGTAGAAAAACTAGACTAGAAATGAAATAAAAGTATAATTTTAACTGTTTTGAACATTTGTGGAGAAAACCCATAGGATAAAGTCTAAACTACACCAACAATGAATTGGTCCAAGTGGCCGGTAAGGATCTTGATTCGTTTAAGTATGTAATCAGGAGTTCAATTCTTGGCTCATGGGTATGCAGCAAATTCAGTTGGGAGGAAAAAACTCACCTTATATGTCCCACAAGTTCTCCGACAGAGATTAGTTATCGCTAACGATGGTGGATACTTCGTATCAATATCATGATAAAAAATAGAGTCTAAACTACTAAAGTAAATAGAGAATAGTTAGAAATGAAAAAAAAAACTTAGAAAATACATAAATCAATTAATGATAAGTAGTTTATTAATTTATTAAATAAAACAGCTAAGAAAATTTTACTCAATTGGAACGCAAAATATTATACTTTATCTATCTCATATTACATGTGGTTTAAGATACTAACAATTCTTAAAAAATTTATTAAGTATACTAATTTTTGTGATAAAATGAACTTCACTAATTAGAAATATTTTATTACTTAAGTTGCAAGTATATAAAGATTGAAATACAATCAATTATAATATTTAGAAAAAAGTAGCCAATGTTTTTTTTTATATATATATTGTAGGTACAAAGTTTCCACCTTTTTACGATGATTAATTTTTGTCGAGAAATTATTAGGAACATATTTTATGTGAATTCTTCTTTTTCAATCAAATTTTTTTCATACAGATAAGCTGAAGGAGAAGCTGAAGATCGAAACTGTGACCATTATTTTAAAAGACTCTATATTTTTTAAACCAATTCATTATTGAAAAAATTTCCTATCCATTTTAAAATAATAAATTATGATAAATAAATATTTGATTAGTCATCAATAATATGAGATTTAGAGAGCAAAATGTCCACAATACAAAATGACAATCCTTGTTTCTATTCTTGTCAATCTCATTTCCACATTCAAAGCCACTCAAACATCACATAATAAAACAATAAGTTATTAACTTAAAACATCCTCAATTTGCTTCATCACACAAACACAAAAACAGAACAACCAACTAAAAATCTCAACTCTCTAGAAAAGCTAAAATTAATACTAGTATCATTGAAAAACCATTGAATCATTAAAAAGGTTATGGCTTTTCTTCTACCAAATCTCCAACCTTATCTCCTAACTCAATCCAAATCCAAAGACAAATCATTTCATCAAACTCTTTCACAACCAAAATCCACTTCACATTTTTCTTTATATTCCACTACCTCATTTTCTTCTTCTCCTTTAACAACCCTTCAAACTTCAACTTCACAACTCAACACACCACCAAGTATTCAAGATAAACATCAACAACAGCTTCCAAAAGATGAATTCTATGTCAACCTTGGATTTGCTGTGAGAACCCTCCGTGAAGATATGCCTATGATCTTCATTAAAGACCTTAATTATGATATTTATAGGTAACTTTCTTATTGAACATTTCTTATGATTTTCTTCTTTTGAGTGCTTCTTTTTTTTAATAATTTTTTATAAAAATAAAAAGTTTTAACTTTTTTTTTTTGGTAAATATTTTTTTTAACTTTTATTATCTCCATCCTATTTATAACATCATTAGTCTATTAAAAATATTGATAGTATTTGAAATTATAAAAATTATTAGTAAAACATAACTAAATTTGTCTTTTATTAGTATTGTGGTCATCGAATTTTTTTTGTTAGTTAATTCAATCCATATAAAAAGTACTTGGGACACATTTGCAATTTCAATATATGTATTTAGAGACTGTAGTGATATTATCTCACATATTTAAGAATCAAATAACTATTTATTCGTAATTAATTTAGTCAAAAAAATAAAATTGTCATATATGTATAAATATGTTATTTTTTACTTTTTTGTCCCAAGTCCAAAGACAAATTAGTAGCATTAATAAATGATATATATTTAAACAATAATAATAAATATATTTAGTAATTTGAAATTAGGCTTGTTTTTGTGACTTTTAAAGAGCTTATTTTCTTTGGAATTTGATCATTTCAGGGATGACATAACATTTTTGGACCCCTTAAACACATTTACTGGAATTGAAAAGTACAAATTAATCTTCTGGGCATTAAGGTTTCATGGGAAACTCTTGTTTCATGAGATATCACTTGATGTATACAGAGTATGGCAACCATCAAAAAATGTGATATTGATTAGGTGGAACCTTAAGGGCGTGCCACGTGTCCCTTGGGAAGCTAAAGGAGAATTTCAAGGCACATCAAAGTATAAATTGGACAAAAATGGCAAAATTTATGAACACAAAGTTGATAATTTGGCATTCAATTTTCCACAAAAGATTAAACCAATTTCAGTTTTGGATTTGGTTACTTCATGCCCTGCAAGTCCAAATCCTACATTTTTGTGGGGTCCTATGGATATCCATTCTTCTTCATGGATAATTTTATATAAGGCTGTTAGGGACACTTTGGATCAAGAAGGTAGTTTGTTACCACAAGATGGTCTAGTTACTTGTTCATAGCTACGAGCTATTAGTGACGAATCCATAAATTTTAAGTTACAGAGATAAAATTAAAATTCATATATACGAAGTTGTAAGAGCAATATCAAATAATATATGATGTTATAGTACATGTTGGGGCAACAAATATATACTACCTCCGTTTTCTTTTATAAAAGATAATTCATTTTTTAAATTTATTGAATAATTAATGTATTTGATCTATAATATAAATAAGATACATCAACTGTTCAATAAATTTAAAAGTTGAATTATCTCGGTCACGTGGATCCGCTTTGTGCATAGAATAGAGCTTTATAGATTAGATATAATGAATTTGTGGCATAGCATGAAATGTGTCTTCTTCAATGATAAGAGTGTGTATATAGATAGGCAATGATGCAAAACTAGCAGAAGAGTTGAAGTTCCTCATTCTGTTGTTGGAAGAAATGGAGATTGCTATGTTTGACTATGTTATATATAGAATTGAATCTTGTTATGTTTTTCTAGCATAATTGTTTATGGCCAAAATTGTCTCGTAGAAATTTTTGTCCATCTCCAATTTCTTTTGGTTTATTATATTGATATTGATGAGATACATTTGCTTTTACTTGTTAAAGAAGAGCTCACATATATCTTATTCTTACAATTTCCCTAGCCAATAAGTTTAACATTAATTTCCAAGCCAATTATAAAATCTAAAGTAGTATACATTAGAATTTAGAATTTCTTCAATTATAGAAAACAAAATTCTCTCTACATTGAAGGTGAGACTACTGCACTAATTGAAGCTATCACACAGCAATTAGTAGAACGTAATTTTTGAAAGTGACTCAAACATCGGTAGAATCGATTAATTTGCGCTCAGATGATTTTGGTAAAAAGAAAACTACAAGATTCTACAAATATAATTATTGGTTGTGATTTCTTTAATTGTGGATAATGCCTTGAAATTCCTGATCAGAAAAAATCAACTGAAACTTTGCTTATGCATTTTTATTACTTATTACAATACAAAACATATGATTAAATAGCTTGATGATTGAAAATAATATCAACTTGTCGTTGTAGTATAGTGGTAAGTATTCCCGCCTGTCACGCGGGTGACCCGGGTTCGATCCCCGGCAACGGCGTTTTTTCTTTTATTTTTATTTGAAAAGCGTTAAAATTGAAAAAATAAATATTTTTGGCCCATGCAGGTCTCGAACCTGCGACCTTGGCGTTATTAGCACCACGCTCTAACCAACTGAGCTAATGGGCCATTCTGTTTATTCTCGCATATTATATGTTTTTCGTAAAGCTTATGAGTATAATTTCCTCACAATAATGTGAATTTCACTGGCTATTTTACCATTTAATATTTCACTTACAGACTATAAAATTTTGACCAGTTTTTTTCTTCTCAGAATTGTAACCAAGATAAATTTGGATGATTTGTGACACCTATAACAAAGATAATACGACGATAATAAAATCCACTTTTTGTTCTCTATTTATTTTTGTAACAAATACTACTATTGAAATTTAAACACACATAATATAATGTATTTTATTTGGTGTATTGCGTTTAGACTCCAATAAAAATAAAAATAATATCTATATTATTAATTGAGTTGGAGCAAATAGTAATAGATTAAGCCTTTTATATCACTAGAATAGTCCATTATGAAAAAATTTGTCTTCCCACCCTTCACCCCTACAAATTATTTGATAATTCCATTTTACCTTTTTTAATTATTAATTTTTTTACACTATTATTTTTACATTAATGTATTTCTTTTCCAAATACATTGTTTACCTTGCAACCCATTGATTAATTACCGGAACAGTTTTTCAACATACTCCGATGTTTTAATTTTATTAATTTTTGCAAGAATTGTTATCGGAACACCGGAAAAGTTGTTCTGGTTTAATAAAATATACACATCCTTTAAGATATGTACCAGAACACTTCTAACTTCAATCCAAAGAGATAGCGAAATTTCCCCGAATGAGGTTTCAAAATATTACTGGAGTATTTGGTTTCTCTCTCCAGCTTGTTGAAACAACCTAACCTTTCCCAAAGCAAATCACAACCGTTCACTGTATAGGTGGTTTCGATCAGATATGGTTTTGTGGCCGCTGCAAGCTTGCAACTTCCCTTAAGTTCGCTTACGATCATGCTTTGCCTCTACTGTGTGTGTTTTTTCTACCTTCGTCGTTGCCGCATAGATCTACACAATGGGGGAGAGCAAAAACGGCTGTTTAAGCATGCTAAATCTACACAATGGCAACAACAATGACTTTTCTCTATACTGGAATTTTTTTAACAATAAAATAAATATTTTTTTAAGAACAACCAAACCGGAACATATAATCCAATTAAACTTGAACATTTTTATAAATTATATAAAACCGGAACAATTGTGGGGTGAACAAAATTAATTGGAAAAAGGGTTAAAATTGAAATATTAAATTATTTATAAGGGTGGAAGTATAAATATAGGGGTGGGAGGACAATTTTTCCCATTATGATCTAAACCTAAAAATAGAATTTTCTCTTTTACTTTATGGGCTGAGTTCTGTAAAATAATGTCTATTTAAATGATTTGTGTGTGTGAAGATTTTGTAAAGTATTTGAATGATTTTTGATATGGATACCCCTGCACCTAATGAGGGCACCTCACAAAATTTTAACCTTTTTAGAATTCATGAAAATTATTTATTTACAATGCAAATATATGAACTATAATACAAACAACAATGGTTACAAATCAGCAACTAATACAACAACAATGAATCAAAATTACCAACCAAAAACAACTAATAATTATGTTTTTTTTTTACTAAACTAATAATTATGTTGAAGAGCATCTAATATCAATGAACTAAGCTTTAAATCTTTGGGCCAGCTATCCCACCCATCGAGGTGCCTCCAATCTAGCGAGGAAATAGTCACTGCGTTCGGCGGTGGATACCCCGATCTCGACCAAAAAAAAAAAATCAATGAACTAAGAATCACAAAAACTGTTCAACCCCAATTTTTAACTTATGAAACCAATTAACAAGAACAAGGAGTGAAGCAAATAACAATAATAACCAATAACCAAACAAGCATCTATGTTTACAAGAGATACAAAAGAACTATACAAGAAAATAGTTTCAAGAAATGTCCAAGAAAAAACCATATTTTCTATCCTTTTTCTCACAATCTCTCTTAATTATAACAAAGAGAGTTACAAAGTGATCAAGAAATTTTTTCCAATTGCTCTCGATGAGCAATCCGTAATTTTTCTCATTTTGTCTCAACCTCTCATTGATAGATTTCACTCAAGAACTAATTTAAACAGTTTTGATCCTTCCTTCAATGATTTTTGGTTTAAATATATTTTTGTTCCCCTATTTATGTCTTTTAGATGTTTTAGTCCCCTATTTTATAAACCAACTTTTTTGCCCCCTTATTTCAATTTTTTTACCCATGACATTTTTTTTTAATATCAATAAATCATATTAGAAATAAATAAAAAATTTATTTTACTTTATTAAAAGTAAAAAACATTTAATATTTTCTAAATATATTATAATCTTAATAATATTGGAATTGTTTTGTTTAAGAAAGTGCAAATTATTTTTAACAATAATATTTTAATTTAATTTAATTAAAACATTTTGTCTTACTAAACATAAATTGCTATATAAAAATTTTAAAACAACTTTTATTTTAGTATTGTTTATATAAATATTTTTTAAATATAATTTATAGAAATTAAAATAAATAATAATATAATGTCACATGTAATAGTTATGTCTACGTGGCATTTAACACATAATGAAAATTAACCGCAATATAGACTGAGGGACCAAAATGTAAAAAAAGTTGAAATAGGAAGGTCGAAAAGTTCAATTTTAATATAGGAGACCAAAAATTTAGTTTTTTAAATAAGGGTATCAAAACTTTGAAAAATTGAAATTAAGACGACTAAAATTGCATTTAATTTTTAGTTACCCAATGTTTCCCAACCCTATAATCTCTTCCAAAAGACACCAATCCATAGCCCTTAAGATTTCTCACGGATTTATTTTATAAAGTGTATCACTTTGCAACGGAAGTGCCTTGTGCTTTGCCTCCAACGGAAAGAAAAAGGAATACATTGAATTTGAGTGAATGTTTGGTATTACGGTCGAGGTGTCAGTATCATTGTGATCTATCATGATTCTGATACTAATACCGTAATACTAAACATAGCCTAAGCCTTTTAAAATAATTGTGAGGCGGAAATGCAATTTTATAGCTTTTGATACACAAGAAAATATTTAACATATTCCTTCAAAATATTTTTGAGCTTTCGATACAAGGCCGGCCCAAGGGTCAAACTACTCAAGCCCTTGCTTTAGGCCCTCAAAATAAATAAATTTTTTACTAAGAAAAGGCCCCCAACAATTAATAAATTCAATAATCTATAGTGTCATGGTAAAAAAAAAAAGGCCTCCTAAACAAAATTAATGCCTTACTTTAGAAAGCAAAAAAGTACAACCCAATTCAATTCCCCATTCATACAAAAATTGAGACTTAACTACAATTAAGTAAAGTTTTTTTATTTCTATTTAGTATTAAGAAATTAAAGTAGTTAGAAATTGAAAAATTGAAATAATATTATCTTAACTTTGACCATTCGTTAAAACTCAATGACAACTCTTATATTGTTGGATTAAACTTATTTTCAAAATTGTAAATTTTAAGATAATACACAAGTTGAACATGATACTCTTATTGACGTATATACTTCATTATATTAGAAAATTTATTCTTTTCCATATGCTTTTATTGTTTATAAAATAATATTAACAATTTTTGTAACAGTTCCACATCCTATTGTTGGTGTATATTATTCTATTTTTTTTTTAATTTTTTAGAGGTGTTTAAAGTTATTAATTAATAGTTCAGACACAATGGATAAAGTTGATACAACACAGATACAATATTATACGGATACGGTGATACGAATTTTTTTTTAAATATAAGATACGATACTTTAATTAAAAATTTAATATATAAATGTAAAATATATAAAAATAACTAAAATTAATAATAAATAAACATTCACATTATTAAAATTATCAAAACAAGTAAATTACATATTTTTAGTACTATTCAAAAAGAGAGTCATGCGCATCTCCACTGGTATTCTATAGTATTGTTGCTCATTTCTTATATTCTTCATTTTTCTTTGACAAGAGTTGAAAATTCGTATGCACTGATGAACAATATTAATTAGCAAGTGTACTAATTAATGTCAAAGTAATAATAAAATTCGTATCCACGAGGACTATTTTCACTTCTACTCGGCAATATCGTTATTGTAAAGGATGTGTAAATTAGGGGGTTGCACACGGAAATTGATTGACTTAATTGTAAAAACATTAATAATAATGCAACAATTTAAAAGTAGAATGAGAAAAACGATTAGGAATTATTTAGAATCATCTTTTATCCCTTATCTGCTACTCTAGATCCTAGCTAGCCCTCAACAATAAAATTCCAATAGTCACCAAGATTTAACAAAGTAATAGTCCAATCTCTTGGCTCATCCGTCTCATTAATCTAATATAGAACCCTAATCCCTTAGGCGAAACCGATATTATCAAAAACTTGATTACACATTAAATCATAAGTCATACCAACTAATTCTATATCCCTATAGCAATTATGATTGGCAAACAATTAATTTAGTTCAAGAGATAAAACCTAAGATTAATAGTGATTTACTTCTTAAGATCAATTCAATTTATTGGCCAAATAAATGAAAACATTAAACACAAAATTAACTGAATAACTATTAGTTTTCATTGAATTGGCTAGAATTCTATTTACATGGTTCAGATAAGTTCAAAGAGAATCATCATACAATCCCTAATCTATGAGATTTAGCTACTCATAATAATAGACAATACAAAAGAGTTTTGAAGATTATACGTGATGTAGCATAAAAGAACACTTGATTGATGTTTCTGTTGATGTAGAATCCTCAGAAGTATATTTCTTCAGTGCATCAGAGTGTTTTTCTCTCTAAAAAGTAGTAATCCTTATTTCTGGCCAATAATCCCTTTTATAGAGGTAATAAAATAAATTTTTTGTTCGCGCCATCGCCCCATGATTTTTCCCATCATAGGGCGATTTTCTCACCATGCGCCTTGGATTTCAGCTTGTCATCTCCTGGCAATTTGTCTCCATCGTGGGGAGATTATCACAGAACCTGGCCAATGAATATTTCACTCCAAATCATGGGGCAATTGCCTCCAATCATGGGGCGATTTTTTCATAACTAAAATACTTGGATTTTCTTCACTTTTTTTTTTGCTTGTTCTTCAACTTTTCTTCAAACTCGAGATTTTCTTCAATTGTGCTAAATCTTTAAGAATAATTAACCATGTAACTACTACTAAAAATTATTAAAAACTTATAAAACTAATACTAAAATTATCATATGATGAACTATCATCATGCACATAAACCAAATATTTAGTCCTTTTTGAATCCATATTATCTCTTTTCAAAGAAAGGATAAAATAGAAACACTGGATACTTTTCTGATACGTATCGGGAAGTACCAAACAAGTATTGCAGAAGTGTCGGTATTTCTTTATTTAAAAAGTAAAATTTGAACATTGGATATTTTTTCTATATGTATCAGGAAATATCTTACGCGTATGAGTATCATATACGGTCTGACGCGATACTCGATCAATTTTAGAGTAGCAAAACTTTAGAGATGAGATCTAAAGCTAAGTGAGATGTGTATGATTGAATAAATCATATATAAGAAGAGGCCTCGTGTAGTCGTGTGTGTTGTTTTTCTTAGGTATACATCAAATGGAAGTGAATTGAGGTTATAAAACTAATGGGAACAAATCATGTGGATTGCCTCATATGTGTAAACTTTTTTTGTCAGTTATGAAATTATTGAGACCGTATAACTAGTGGGAATAAATAATGGTACGTTACTTGGAGAGGGGGTCACAAGCCTCATATAGTATCGTCATTGCCTAGCTAGGTATGAAAATGGAGATACAATCTAGAATTGTTGATAAAAATATTATGCAAAGGGGACTCATTTGCAATTAAAAACAAAATAGTTAGGTCATGTGTTTTGATACACTGTTTTTAGAATAGACAAAATAATAAACATTAAAAACTAACACATATAAAATAGAGGACCGAAATTCAAATATTGGTTATAAAGGTCCAACCTAACAATTTTTGTCCGTTGATCTAGAATTTATGAACTAAATATTTTTTGTTTTATAATTAAGATATCAAAATGGAAACGAGGTCATAAAATTAGATGGTTATATAGAGAGGTTGCGCTAACACGAAGAGGCCAAAGCAAATATTTTAGTGATTTTTCGTAGGCCCGGCCTATATACGTGCTCTCTCTCTCTCTCTCTCTCTTTTATATATTTTAAATGTATTAAAAACATTTTATTCATTATGTATTTAGGTTAATTAGGTATATATAATATGTCGACATTATGTCTTTGCTTCCACAACATCCCTTACTTCATGCCCATGTTAAAAAGCTAATACTATATAAAGATGATACTTTATTAAGAATATTTTAGTTAATCTCATATATCAATGTGATTTTTTTTAATGTTTTTTTATTTATATTTATTGTAAAGATGGTGAAACTACGATTTTATTCAAAATATTTTTATATGTGATTTAGATTGACGGCTTGTGTACACATACATAAACATGCTTTAACTTTTTTGCTTGCTATAACTTAATAATAATCAAATCGATGTAGAAGCTTTACATAATGGACATGAAGTGTGAAATGTTGAAGAAGCAAAGACATAATATCGACATATATTAACCAAACTAACACATTTGATGAACAAGTGATTAGTTCTTATCGTATATTTTGTTATATAGGTTTATGCTAATGTAAAATCACACGGGAAATTGCATTTTGTTTGTGGCTTTTGGCGAGTTAAAATATACAATTTTTTTAGTATAAATTTAATATTTGCTCTCCGCAACTGCAGACAATAATCTATTAATTATTGGTCTTACCAATAATTTTCAAATTTATGTCTATACTATAGTATAGTGTAATGTAATGTGAAATGTATGCACTTTTTTTTTTGACACTTAGCTTTAGCAAGTTGCGAAAAAAGGGTGGAGGAAAAATAAACATAACTTCATTATAATATAATGTACCACTAGGAAGTTGTGAATCATTCATTTTTGCAAAATTGGATGGTGTTGGCTTCCACATACTAAATCCAGTATTTCCTGTCAAAAGTAACAAACAAGTACTTTGGGGGAATAGGTAGCTCAATTGGTTAAGCTGACCAGTTGAACTAAGGGTTAAGGAGCTGCAGGAGGTCCAAGATTCGAATCCTAGCAAAGGAGATTGTAATATATTAATTACTAACAACTAACATTGCCTATAAAAAAAAAAAAAACAAACAAGTACTTTTCAAAAAAATAATAATACAAACAAGTACAAAATGAAATTAAAAATAAGAAAAAATTACGCACAATACTAACATTTTTTACCAAGTAATAAAAAATTGTGATATTTTAATTTTTAAGATAACTCGCAAGAATATGTAATCAAAAGTATCCAGGACATTGGTTAAGCATATAAATAAAATAAAATTTCTTGGAACTTGTACATTCAATGCATCAAAAGTGCATAAACACATATTTTTCTATTTTTAATATGCTTAACAAATGTCCCGGAGACATTATTTAACATGACCCTTTACTTATTTATCACTTCACTTCTTCTTAAACTATAATTACATTATCAAAACTTCAATAATAATCATAATTATTATTATTATTTTTTTTGAAAAACAATCGTAATTATTATTATATTTTACTCCCTCCGTCCCAAAACTATTGTCCTTTTAGCTTTTTTATTTTGTCCCAAAACTATTGGCCTTTTCGGAAACCAATGTAAAATTAAAGTTAGTTTACCATTTGTATCCTTACAAAAGTTAAACCATTAATTAAATATATTTTATCTTTCTTAATAAAGTAAGGGTAAAAGAGACTTAACTTATCAATCTTTGTTGTTTCTTAATCTACGTGCACAACTCTAAAAGGACAATAGTTTTGGGACAGTGGGAGTAATAAACTTACGATGTATGTAGCAATATAATTTAATTTTAAGTCTATATTTAAGATAAATGTTTACTTTATTGAGATTAGTACTTGAATTCAAATCTTGAAAAGAATAATCTTTTATCACTTTAATTATCTTTTGAAAAAACGATGAATTATCATAAATCATTTTTTAGAAACCGGCTTTAGACCAAAGAATAATATAAACTTTTTAATATTAAATAATTTAAAAAATAATTTTTCATAAAAATTTAGTAAAAAACACTCACAAACACCACTCAACACATTTGAGAAAAAATGGGAGAAAAAAAAAGAGTACACGGTACGCATTATTACAAGTTGGAGTATGATATGAAAGAAAAATACTTGTATCTGCACGATTTTTTCTATTTTTTTTGTCAAGTAGTCTAGTGACTAGACTCACACATTTAAATATGGAAAAATGTGGAATTTGTAGTTCGAAAACTGACCAGTCCAATAATGTCCTTGATATGCACAATTTTAAATGATTAGAAAAATACATGTTATTTTTCTCTCAAAATAAAAAAAATGCATTTTATCCTACAATTCCCTCACCTTCTTCAAGGGTAAAAATGTTATTAAAAAATCATCGCAAAAGAAATAATAATATATAATAAAAAATATTGTATACTTTAAATAAATAAATATATTGTATATTTTTTTTTATTTTCTCCTTCTGGTTACTAGCAGGAGAATTATATATTAAAAAATATTATAATAAATAAATAACATAAGAAATCACAATTGTACTTATATAATAAAAAAAGATCAACAATAAATTGGCCTAAGATAGGAGGAGAGAACTGATCTTGTGTACCTCTGTTCTACCTATTTTTTAACGGAGATTAACCATCGCTAATGCGGCCGGTGAAATCCCCGTACCAATATCAATTTAGAGGTGGTAAATGGGTAATTTCATGTAGTATTTGTTGAAAACAATTGGAAAATAATCAAGAAAATGAAAACTTTTGTAATAGCATCCCCTATAGAGTGGTGCTTTAACTTTCTGCACAATATGTCCAAAGGAAGGTACACTTTTTATAATGGACATAAAGTTTGAAATGTTTGAGAAGCAAAGACATAATATCGACATATTAATAAAATTAGTAAACATAATGAACTAATACTAGGTTAATTCATTGGTTAATGAGTTAGTATGACAACATATTGTTCACACAAGTTCATATAAATCAATGTGACATATTTTCCACTATGGTCTATGGATGCACATCCTTCCATTAAATGACCTCATTTCCATTTTTCTCTACATTTGTTAAAATAAGACTTAAATACCCATAAATTGTAAATGGTGATTTTGTTTAGAGATGACAACGGATACGGTTGGATGCGGGTTTCACACTACTCAAATTTGCACTCAAAGTCACCACCCGAACCCGAACCTAAATCTAAAGGCTATTCGAAATGCAAAATAACACCCACACTCACATCCCTCGGGTTCAGGTTTTTCCACCCAAACCCGAACCCGCAGCAAGAAAACGCAAAAAATACAATAGTAACATTGAAATACAAACATTCCATCAAAGTCTCCCAAAGAAATTTAGAAATAAAATTACAACTTTCTATCAAGTTTGGTAACATTACAATTAAAATTAAAGTCTTCAACATGGTCACATTACAATTAATATTAAGGTCTGCAATTAAATTACACTTATATATATACAGAGGGGTAATTATAAAATTTAACGTTTAAGCGCGTCTGATTTTGGATGCAGATTTGAGTGACTTCAAACCCGCACTCGAAATATCGAGTGTCACCCGAACTCAATCAACTCGGATTATCACCATTAACTCGGATTCGGGGTGCGGATTCGCCCTGCTGATTTGAGCTTAATTTCCTGCCATCCCTAATTTTGCCAAATCATCAGAGAGCAAATTATCAAGTGATTTGAATATGTAAGTTCTAAGTAAGCATCCACAATCCACATATAGTGGTTTCGAACATCAAAATGTACAACTTCAAAGGTCTTCTTCAAACAACTGACATTAAAATTCGACAATATACATGATTGCCTAGCCTTATGCCTAGCAACTAAAATCCATAAATGAATTTATTTCAAGTCCTTTAGATAAAAAGTCTATGTCTATCACATTTCTAAATCAAAATATCAATTTCGGAGTTTAATGTTGAAAAGAATTAAGTGCATAAATAAACCATTGGTATATTGAAAAAAATATACATTATATAATATAACTAGCTAAAAAATATAGTACATTAGATAACTAACATGATTCGAACACAGAGAGAGTTTAGCTACACATACTCCTCATGATAGCTATCATAGAGATGAAGAGATGAAGAAGAGTAACATCTAATGCTTGAATGCAAGCTCCAATGCCCTCTAAGGATGAAAATCAAAAATCAAACTAAATAGTGATTATGAGATATATTCGTACATATAAAAAAGTTTTATTTGTACTAAAATTCTATAAATTAAAATGATTTTCTATTTCTTCATTCAATGAAAGTTGTTTTTTGTACTAAAATATAGAACAAGTATCTAACCTGCCTAGCTTGATAAGGAGGTCTATTATATTAGGCTGTTTAAGATGCTCACATTTTCAGCCTCTAAGAGTGGCTTTTAACATTATTGTCAAAAAATAAAGAGTGGCTTTTATTTTATCTCCTTTTGACCTTTTTTATTTATATAGTAAATCAATACATAAACTTTTTCAAACCCTTTAAATATAACAATCTTAGAATAAACATTTCACATACACTCACACCCTCTTTTCTCTTCCTCATTTGATTAATTCCAATTACCAAAACCACAAGAACAAAATGATGAATTTTCTCACTACTATCATAAAGTTATTATTTTTTTATGTCATTATTCTCCTCCCTACTCTTGTTTCAAGTGATTCATGCACTTATGAAACAGAACAAACCAAAGGAAATAATGTAAAAAATGAAGCTTTTCATTACAAACTTGGTTCAATTGCTTCTATCCTTGTTTGTGGTGCTCTTGGTGTAAGCCTACCCTTATTAAGCAAAAGAATTCCAATTCTAAGTCCTAAAAATGACATATTTTTCATGATTAAAGCCTTCGCGGCCGGAGTAATTTTGGCGACCGGTTTTATACACATACTTCCGGAAGCATTTGAGAGTTTGAATTCACCTTGTATTAAAGAAAAACCTTGGGGAGATTTTCCATTAGCTGGACTTGTTGCTATGTTATCTTCAATTGCAACTTTGATGGTTGATTCATTTGCATCTAGTTATTATCAAAGGAGACATTTTAATTCTTCTAAACAAGTTCCTCATGAAGATGAAGAAATGGGTGATGGACATGTTGGTCACATACATGTTCATACACATGCTACACATGGTCATACTCATGGATCAACTAGCTCTTCTCAAGATTTAATATCATCTGAATTAATTAGGCAGAGGATCATATCACAAGTAAGATCAATAAGTTGTTTTACTTTAAACTCCTTAAGTATTCGAACCCTGAAATTCATTCTTAAACTCTTTCAGCGTTCGAACTCATACCACTAAACTACACCTTCAAAGACAACCAATGAGTTATTTATTGCCAAGTGCATAAAAATACTCTTCAAATTTTAAACATAAAAAAAAATTACATGAATTTGGTCTATATTTTAACCAGGTTAATGTATTTTTTTATATTTAAGTGTGGGGGTGAAAATATTTGTTCTTTGTTTATTTTTGTGCTTAATTATTGTTCAATTTGGTTCTCTATTCTGTGGTCAGGTGTTAGAGCTGGGAATAGTGGTACATTCAGTGATCATTGGAATATCTTTAGGTACTGCACAAAGCATTGATACCATAAAGCCTCTCCTAGTGGCATTGTCTTTCCATCAATTTTTTGAGGGAATGGGCCTTGGTGGTTGCATATCTCAGGTATTTTACTTATAATTAATATATGTATTCAAAATTATCTCCAATTGTATATATTTAAAGTAGTCAAAGTACATCAAATGTTAGTTGTTCCATTGGTGATTGACGTTGGACTTAGTAGGATGAATTATGGTTCGATCCTCCGCAACTACGTTCAGGAGGGGTTAAAACCACCTGATGGTAGAATTGACCCCCGAACCAGATTAAAGTAGTAGTGAAAATACAATTTAGACGGTTAGATTAATATCAGATGATTTAAAATTATAGTTTAGTAAATATTTAGTTAAAATGAATCATGTGATATTAATATTACATGTGATGAAATTGTTAATTGCTTAATTGTGTGAAAAGATAGAGAATCTAAATTCTTTTGTTGGTAAATATCAAACTCACTTTTGAGTTATTTTTATTTTTTACACTCAATGTATGCAAGTCTTACTCATTGTTACATCATGAAATCATATAAGGTATTAAGAAAATACTAGTGAAGAAATGAAGTTAGGATTGAACATGCTCAAATGGAAAAGTTTCACCAAAGAAAAAAGTGAGTTGCGTGTGGATGTTTTCTTTGATGTTAGGAAAGTAGTCTTGTAAAATGTTGCCATTATGACAACATCCTTGTACTATTCAATAGTACAAAATTAATAAAAAGTTTTATGTAAACTTTTACCCCATGAAGAGAGACACACCAAAAAGTCACTAGTGAGCCAAATCAAGCTTTAAAGTTATATAATAATAGTAATAAGCTTGTATAAAAAAATAGTAATAAGATTAAAATAAAACTAAATATTGTTTTAGTGTTTTTGAAAGAAAGAAAAAAAATGTGACACCTAATTTTGTCACTTAAAATAAGTCCATAAATTGTCTCTCATAATCACCAGCTCATGACATATTAGTCTCTAAAAAATTTAAACACTTAAAACAGTTATTGACAAAAGAACTTATGTGTCAAAAAAGGGACTTATGTTTCATAATTTGATATTTGGAAATGTTTTTTTACACACATTATGATATCCTACTATGTATAAACATATAATTTTTTTAAAAATCTGTCTCTTCTCAATCATTTTTATTTTCATACATAAAACTAAAACTCCAATAATTTATTTTTATCAATGAGCTTCATTTTTGTGTGGAGACGTGATCGAAATCTGATATTCAAATCTCAACCTCTTCAATATTGTCGCTTTCAGCTACTAACTGAACTACACTTACAATACTTTACTCAAAAATTTATGTGCAGTTTCACTCGGACCAATGTTTAATGAAGTGGTTCTGTTATTAGTTAGAATTTTAAAAAAGTCTCATTTCAACCACATTTATATTTTTCATACATAAGACTCGAACTCAAGACTTTATTACTCAAAAACTTTGTGTCCAATTTCACTCTCATCAATGCTTAAGTGGTTGATTTACTAATTAGAACATAATGTGTGCAGGCAAAATTTGAGTCTAGGTCCACAGCAATCATGGCAACATTTTTCTCTCTAACAACACCAATTGGGATAGCAATTGGAATTGGAGTATCAAGTGGATACAAAGAGAATAGCCCAACATCTCTAATTGTTGAAGGGATTTTCAATTCAGCTTCAGCTGGAATCTTAATTTACATGGCATTAGTTGATTTATTAGCAGCTGATTTTATGAGTCCAAGGTTGCAAAATAATTTGAAGATCCAAATAGGAGCAAATATTTCACTTCTTTTAGGTTCAGGTTGTATGTCTGTATTGGCCAAATGGGCCTAAGTTTTAAGTGTTAATAATTCCTTTGAGGATATTATGCTTAGTTTTCTCTCCTTACTATTATATTATTATATTTTATTAATCAATTTTTTTCTTCAATTTTTTTACTAACTAAACTAGTAATGCAAGTTAAGGGTGTCTTTAACAAATGAAACAAGTGGTGGAAGGGGATTGGATGCTTTTTCAGTCAATACCTCCAATGATTGATGATGGGGAACAAAATCCTACAATATTAGACTATCATCAAATTTTGAATAAAATCTTTTCGATTTTATGGCGGGAGTACTGACTACACCTGCCATAAAGTATTTTATATTAAAATATAAATTATTTTAAATTATTAAAATATATATAGTTAAGATATTTAAGCAGATTTAGATACCAAAAATATAAATTGCAATCAAAATTTGACACATTCACCTTAAACCAACATCAAACTTGAATATTAATATTATCAACAATCAATTCAACCCTAAATTCTTTGTTGCCGAAAACAATAATTGATGCGAGTTTTCCAATTCAACGAAATAGTAGCTAACCAAAATATCTTAAAGCTATAGAAATACAAGTAGAAACTCCAAATCAACACAATCTCCATCCAAACTTTATGAGACATATGAGAATCAAATAAGATAGGAAAGAGATTCATCAACACCGCAATCATGCATACAAAAATTAGCCTCCTGAGCTATATAATCATCCGACTCCACATATTATCTTTGGTCGAAATACGATTTGCTAAGAATTAATCTTCGTGCAAATAAAGAGACCTTCAATGAAACCACTTTTCTCTAAGCACAATCGGATATGACAGAATGCACTGCTTCAACCTCTCACCACAATCAATTCAAACTTTACGAAAATTTACTTTCAAACCCGACATCAAGTCAAACAACAATAAAAAGGCTTTAATAGCTGTATTAGTCCAACTCTTGTCACTCATAATCAAAGGCCAAAGGGTCATTCGCATATTAGATGAGACACTTTAAAAGAAACATTTTTGTCAACTTGGAAATCAGAGAAAAGACTAGCACTAGAAGCTGCCAAAAACAAAGAATGCAAACCTTCACCAACTTTCAAGAAAAGAAAAGAGATAACGGATCCCCTTGTGTCAAACCTCGTTCCATCCTAAACTCGTTTAGAACTCCCGTTAACCAACACAAATGCTGACACTGAACTAACACATTCATTAATCCACAACTTCTATTAAAAAGAAAATTTCATAAATTCCATTCCAAATAATCATAAATTTTTTCAAATTCTACATTAAACAAATCAAATTTTTTTTCTTATTCTATAGCCTTATCAACGATCTCATTTAAATTTGCAACTAAGATGCCATAAAAAATTGCCTCCTTTAGCGAACATCTATCGGTTCTCTAAAATAATTTTACCAATAACCTTGTTCAACTTATCGGCGAGTGAAATATGTTTTTATTCCTATAAAATTAGCGGATTTTGACTTTCATTCTTATTAAAAAAATTGTATTTATCCCTCAAACTTATTTTTTTAATACCCTTGTTAGCTCACAATAGTCAACTCAACCCTCACTCTATTTATGTCCATTTATCCATTCTTGTTGTCTCCAACAAGTTTTCGAAAAACGGAAGGTACCGTGAAAACGACCGTTACAAAACGGTAGCACTGGCCTCCGTTATTATTATTTTATCATTTTAACTAATTCACTTGCGAAACACTATTACGAATGATACGAAACTCTGTTGGGGCCGCGAAACGCCGTTAAGGCCACAAAACATCGTTACGGCTGCAAAAATTCGTTATATCCGAAAACGGATCTAGCCTTTGTTGCCTTTCCTTGTTGCTGTGTTGCACTCTTTGTCTATAAACAGGTAACGACTCTACCTTTTTATTTTGGTGTTTTCTACATTCTTGTGGTAGATGCAGCATATGTTACGCCCGAAATCGAGAAAACTATAACGCGACCGTAGCCGTATTCTAAAACCTTGGTCTCCAAAGCATGCATGTAAATGTCTAAGAAAAATGATAACATGTTAATTTCAATGTGAACTTACCACTTTTGTTACATTAACTAGTGCGTGCCCTTGGGGGGGCACGTTAACAAGACCCAATGTTTAATTAACTATTTTAGTGGATCGTTATGTATTTCATGTATTCCAATTGGTAAATAAGTTTACAATAGATTCCTTTCTATATAAAAAATAAGATTACAATAATATACCTTAACCTATTTCTCATTCTAATTACTAAAGTTAGAATGTAACCAAGTTTATGAAAGAATGTCCTCTTTTTACATTAATCTAATGCCAATTCATTATGCAATTAATTATTTCGGAATATAAAAAAAGGTATATACAAGTGGAACAACAAAAACTTTGATATGTAGCTTGCGGGGGTCGTAAGGGTCGCATCAGCAGAACAAGTTCTTCCTTTCTCCTCCCCTCATTATAATACTCAATATTTTGTCTTCTAAAAGAGAACCTCAGAACCTTATGTTTGTTTTGTTTTGTGTTAACCTCTTATTTTTAAAGTAATAAAATTCAATTTGTTTGAAAGATAAAGTTTAACTAAAAATAGTTTTTTCTGTCAGGTAATCTAATAACTAAAATTTTATTTTTTAATAAATAAATAGGTATATTTAGGCTTATACCAACAAAAATAAATAGATATATCTAGACTCGAACCTCGGTCTCTGTTCATTATGTACAATATCTCTAACATTTACTATCTACTAAACAATTCATTCTAGTACTATAGATTAACTACTTAAATCTAATCACTTGTTTAGGTTTTTTTTTCTTGAAGAAGCCAAAAATTATTATTAATAAAAACTTTTTATGCACAATTTGTACTTATTAAAAAGAAAGACAATTTAGATACAGATCAAACAAAACCAAGCACATGCATAAATATCACTATATCACATATCCTAAACAAGTAGAAGGATTTAACAACACAAAAGTGTAATTCGCTGTCACATTCATCCGTGAGCGTATCAAAATGACAATACACATACACAAATGTCTTCATATTTGTTTTAAGTAGTCAATTTGATACTCAAACTTATTTTTAAGTAGTCAATTTGGTAATCATATCAAATGTGTTTTAGGAATGTGTTTGCAATTTCAATATATTTAGGGACTAAAATAACAGCGAGTTAACTACTTGTATAGAGATGATTCCTTTTAACCAATTACACTCAATTATTTCTTGATTCCTTTCAAATAATTAGGTTAGAAACTAACTAAATTGCCAGCTGAAAACAAATTCTAACATATTTACAAAAAAAGAATGACGCCATAAACTTGTTTAGGTGCTTTTTTTTGTTGATAAAAATGGTTAGGTGCATTTAACTTATGTATATATTCTAGGTGTGTGTGTGTGAGAGATAATGACAATATATGGTGATAGATACCTAAGCCAAATTGATTATGATAACAAAAAGAACATGACATGCATAAAAGTACTAAGCTCCTTGAATTACTTTTCGAGTAATTTTGACCACCGGATAATTTCAGATTTGGCAATAAGCATCATTTGGATGAGTTAATTCAAGTTTTTTGTTCTTCACTTTATTCTTGTAATGATAGTGGTCTATTTGTGTCACTTTCCATGGCTTTCGTGGGTCAAAGCATTGGAAGTCTAATCCAATTGGTCTTATGCTATGCTTATGAATGATATTTGGCCCATTCATGGTGTGGTTGGGTACCTTCAATTTGTATCCATCCATACTGTTTGGATATTTAAGTGACTTTTAGGGTACGTACGTTTGTTGGTTTTTTTTACTAAAATTAAAGATATTTATTCATTGTCCAGTGAGCTAGCTTAATTGGTAGGAAGTTGCACTATATATGTAGGAGGTGAAAGTTCAAACCTTGGTCATTCTACTTATTCATCTTATGGGTGAAACTTTTAGTTATTAGGTTACTTGACAAAAAAAAAAGGATATTTATTCATTAAAACTAATAGAATACATCGATGTAATGTAAATTTAAAATAGTCAAAAAATAAAAAAGATGAAACTGCGAACAAACTCACTGCATCTATGTTAATAGCATAAAATGACAATTTGCATATGCCTATAAGTATGATTATATTGATGTGTCCGGAATACCCAAGTGTTGTTCCCTTAGTTGTCATAAATTTTGATCAAACAACATGTTGAGCAAGATGTCTTGACATCTTGCCAACAGAGGACTGTGACATGTTGCTTCTGCTGAAGCATATCAGTTCAGAAATTCAAAAGCATGAATTTGTTGTCACAGTCCCTCTCGTTTCAGTTTGTTAATTATTTAGAGATGAAGATTCAATTACGCCAACGTCCTGAGTTGAAGTATATCTCTTAGTAAGTTTGTTATGGAGCGCGTTTTTGTTTGAAGAAGATTCAAAATCAAATATACAAACAAATATTGTTTGTTACAAGATTATCAGTTCAACTAAATAGATAATAACTCATAAGATTATTTGTTTGCGTGTGTGCCAGAATTATTGGAAGAGCTTGAAGAAGTTATAGAACACAATATTTTATCTTTCAAAGATAAAAGATTTGATTCTCAAACTTCAACAAAATTTCCTATTATTTAGCTTAACTCTATCTGAGTTTGGAAGCTATAAATAGACCACCAAGCATTGAAGCAAATCACGACTCAAGATTATAGTATTAGCTCTAAGTGTTTATTGAGTCCTTTGTTTTTGTTCATTGTTGTTGTCGTTGTGGTAATCGTGCAAGTTCTGCACTAGTATAACGAGCTTAAAATCGTTCCTCCAATTGGGGCAATTAGTTGAGGGGAGAGTCACATATTTAGGGGGAGTCCTAGATAATTTTATTCGGGTAGTTTTAGTGACAGACATTGAATAGGGGCTATTCAAATAAGACATAGAGACTAGAAACTACGGTATAGTGAAGGTAATTCTCCTGGATTGGTATTCCCCAGATTAGGTGTTTTGACACTGAACTGGGTAAACAATTGCTTGTGTTCTTTTTACGCTTTCTGCACTTTATTTTGTTATACTGTCAAACACGTTGTCATAGCATCTTGCTTAACAACCTTCCCACCGGGGACACAGAATTTCAATTGGCATCAGAGCAGGCACCCTGCCTGTTTAGGGTGAGCTCCAGGGAACTAAATTCTAATCCCCATGGACGTTGACAAAGATGAAGGATCTTGCAACAAACCACCATTGTTGAATGGTGCTAATTATGATTATTGGAATGGTAAGATGGTTGTCTTCTTAAAATCACTGGGAAGAAGCACTTGGAACTCAGTTAGGAGGGGTTGGACACCACCTACTGTGGCCACCAAAGGAGGCACATCTACTCAGGAACTTAAGGATGAAGATCAATGGACCAAAGAAGATATAGAAGCTGCTGAAGCTAATGACAAAGCCTTGAATGTCATATTCAATGGTGTGGATAGACATGTATACAAGCAGATCAATGCATGTCTTATTGCTAAGGAGGCTTGGACAATGCTACAGAATACTTATGAAGGAACATCTAAGGTAAAGGTATCCAAACTTCAACTCATTAACCACAAGTTTGAGACTATATGAAGATGGAAGAAGATGAGACTATTCATCAGTTTCACTCAAGAATTCTAGATCTTGCAAACTCATCCTTCATCCTAGGAGAAAGGATACCAACTGAGAAAATAGCAAGGAAAATACTCATATCTCTACCCAAGAGGTTTGACATGAAGGTAACTGCTATAGAAGAAGCTTAAGACATAAGTACAATCAGCTTGGATGAACTACTTGGCTCTTTGCAAACATTTGAGATGGGTTTAAATGATAAATCTGAGAAAAAATAACAAAAGTTTTGCTTTTGTATCCAACACTGAGGAGAAGAAAGATCTAACTACAAAGGATACTAATGATAGAGTGTTGGAAGCTGTCAATCTAATCAGCAGACAGTTTGGTAAAGCTTTCATAAAATATGACAGAAGGCAAAATGTCAAAGACAAGTTGTCTAACAAAGTGTCTGAGAAAACTAAAGAAAGCAATTCTCAAAAAAAATCAACAGATGAAGACAAGCCAAGAAAGAATGAGAAGTGTCATGAATGTGAAGGTTATGGTCACTTCAAGGCAGAATGTCCCATCTTTCTAAGAAAGCAAAAGAAAGGAATGAATGTATCTTGGTCAGATGATGACTCTGAAACTGATAGCAGTGATGATGAGACTGCAAATAAAGTCCGCTTTCTCAGGTTAACTTGAAAATAATGATGATGACTCAGATGGTGAAGACATGACTGATGAAGAACTGGAAGAGACCTACAAGCTTCTATATACAAAATATCATGAAGCTCTACCAGTGATTGAAGAACAAAAAGTAACCATCTATGGTTTAATAGATGAGAAAGAGAAACTGACCAATACTATCTTTGATAAAAATATCTATTATATACGGGACAAGTTTCAACTGATAAAAGTATAAAATGAAAATAAATTATTTACACAATCGAGTACACGCTCGTCGCACGGGTCACCGAACTTGGTTAACAAACTCACCGTGTTTTTTTATCTTTCTGCTGTGTTTCGTTTATTTTGTGCTTTGCTACGCTGGTTATTTTACTGTTTTAAGTTATGAGTTAGACAAATGCTCGGACAGTTGTGTCAACATTGTTCACCGCATCTGTCTGTCAGGTTGCCAAAATATCATTTTCGAATTCAAATATTTTACCAATAATGAATTTGTTTAAGTGGTAAGAGTCTTGAGTTTTTTAAGTATGTGATTAGAAGTTCTATTTCTATCTAATGCGTATCAAAAAAATTTGACCAAAAGGGAAAAACTCATCTTGTGTTCTCCACAAATTCTGCGACAGAGATTAATTTAATTTTATCAAAAAAATATTTTAGTTTAAATGCACCGTAGTTTTTTTTAATGGTGAAATGCACCGGTAGTTTTTCACTTTGGTCCCTTTTCAACTTTTTTTTTTTTGACTAACCCATTTCAACTTTTATTTCAAAAATAATAATTATCTCACATTTTTTCTACCTGATAAAATATTATAAAATATATATAGGCAAAATTATACTATTGGTACTTTATCATTTTCATTTATAACAAATTGGTCTTTATCTTTCATTTATAACAAACTGGTCCATTATTTTTTTCATTTGTAACAAATTAGTTCTTGGTCTTTTTTTTTGTAATAAATTGGTCCATTATCTTTACTAACATTTACACTGTTGGTCATTTATCGTATATTATTTGTTACAAATAAGATGCACTATTGTGCAAATGTTAGTAAATATAAAGGACTATTTGTTACAAATAAAAAAGATAAATGATCAATTTGTTACAAAAAAAGATAAAGGACCAACTTATTACAAATAAAAAAGGTAAAGGACTAATTTGTTACAAACAAAAGATAAATGACCATTTGTTACAAATAAAAAAGATAAAGGACCAATGGTATAATTTTTCAATATATATATATATATATATATATATATATATATATATATATATATATATATATATCTTTGGGTAAAATTTGTACTACCAAATTCCTAGTTAGTATAAAGATGAATTAGTCAATTTGAAGGGCTAACACAGATTGATAGGCTCATGCTTAATAAAAAGACATTGTTTAAGACATGAAAATCAAAATATTTAAAATCAATTTCTTAATATAAAAAAATACAATTTAGTATGTAGATGAAATGATAAGTTAAGAGATTCACACATATAAAGTGGAGGAAACAGGGTCCAAATCTCTAATCATAGATGTTTAATCTAACAATTTCGATAGTTTGTATCAAGTGAGCTAAGATTTATGGACAATTGACCAAACAACCAAAAGATTATTATTATTTTACTTTTTTTTAGGCTTCTCCTCCTCTAATCGTAGCGTCACATCTTTTCTTCTTTTTCTTGATCAGAGAGGTGATTTATGGTCACTTTTGACTCAAAATCACCCTTCAAATCTCTTTTTTTTTTTTTTTTCTTTTCTATTTTAGTTAAATAAATGTGACTTACACATATATTTAATTAGTGTTACTCTTAGTGCGGTGTATTTTGTTTTTCCGTCTTGTTGCGGTGTTCAATTGTTTAAGGTTGAATGATTATTTTTCATCTGTCGCAGATTCAATCAACGACTTTGGCGACATCAACGCTACAAATTTGGATGCTTCGATATTCCGGACAATTCGATAAAATCATATTTGTAAGCATATGCAATTTTCTATTTTATGCTATTAACACTAATGTTGTGAGCATGCTCGCAATTTTAGTCCTTTTTGTTTTTTACTATTATGAATTTGTAATACATCGATGTACTCTATCAATTTTAATGAATGAATATGCTTTATTTTTAATAAAAAAAAACCTATCCATAAAAACACTTAAAAACGTGTTTAAAATAAAATAGAAGTACTTAAAGCATAATTTTGACATATACCTGATGATTATACAAATATCGAACAATTTCTTTCTTATGTTGAGGTCCTAAAACCTGGTGAAGAGATCCTGTAGTATAGAGGGCCATTACCTGTATGCAAATTAAGTAATTAGTTAAAAATATTAATTAATATAAGCAGAGTATGATCATGAATTCTTCAGTCACTGACCAATAGTTGAATGAAAAACAATGGGCCAGCAGATTCAGCAGGCCAGTGGCCATCATGGGCCTGAATTGAAGAATAGAAACTGATAGCCCTTCTAATTGCAGTAATCAATGCTTCCTCTGTTATCATATTTGTGTTTCCCAGTTTAACTTCTGCTGGAATAAGACCATATTGGTTCTCTTCTTTTAGTTGCATGCATGCATGTTAGGCTCATCTCATGATCAATACTAATATTAATTAATTCAACCACCAAAAATATAGAAATGACATCACATTGGAAATTAATTTTCTGCATACACTTCTTACAAACTGCAACACAGTATATGTGTCATTTTTAATTTTAAACATAATACTATTATTGATCACTTTGTACAATCTAAATAATGTGCAACTTCCAAGTCATATATTTTACTTTACATTTATTTATGATAAAAGGGAATATACTAATACATAATTTGAGAGAATTATATATTTTTTTTTTCATTTATAATCTCTTATCTAATTAAAACTGTACTCCCTCGCCGTCCCATATTATAAGAAAAAAGACAAAAATTACACTTATTAAGAAAAAAAAATATAATGATGATTGGAAGTATGTTTTTTTTTTAAAAAAAGTTGTATGGAAAGATGTAAAAACAATTTTTATTGATTATAAAAAAAGTAAGAGAGAGAATAAAATTTTTTTGAAAAGAGAAATGTTTGTGTTTTTTCCCTTATATTTTGAAGTAAAAATATTGGGTTTTTTTCTCTTATATTATGAGACGGAGGGAGTCTAGTGCTAGTATGAAGGCAAGTGGTCACACAGTGATGATGGACTTGTTATGTTATGATTATATATGTTATTATTACTGTACATTGGATGAAATTACTGAAGGATAGATATAAGGCAAGTGGTCACAAAATTTTAAATAAATTATAATAAAGATAGGGATATTTAAAAAAATGGATGAAAGTTTGCACGGGTACTTGAGTGTGTGAATAATTTATTTCATTTCATAATTTTTATCAAAGGAAATTTGTCCCGTGTTTTTTATTGAAGAAAATTTATTCTGCATTTAAAATTATTTAATTTTTTATCAAGAACAATTTTTCTCAAATATAATATTATACTCCTTTTAAAAATAGAAATAAATCGTATGCATTGACAGTAATTATCAGTAAATAAGAACACATTACTGAGCAATTTGTGTCATGCATAATAATTATTTTCTTAAAAAAATTATTAGTAAATACATTTATTTTTATGAGAGTTATTAGTATGACATAGCAACATGGAGCAATGATAATATTGAGTTTTTCACATATCTTTTTCTTATATTATTATACAAATAATTACAGGAAAATATAGTTTTTTTTTTCTATTATTGGTAGTTTTTAGTTTATTTTTTTTATCCAAATAAATTATGAAAAAAATATAATTTTTTCTATGATTGGTAGTTTTTTTCATGCAAATAAATGAAAAGCTAGTTTTTTTTAGTGGTACTAAATGTAGTTATTTTCTATCATTAGTATTTTTTTTTGAGTTAGTATAATAACGTGGCACATTATGGAGCAAGCAAGGGCATTTTTGATTAAACTTAATCCCAAATATCTAAAAAAAATTATATTTTTTAGAAAGAAAGAAAATTACTAATGGTAGAAAAAACAACATTTTTTTTATAATTTATTTGGATAAAAAAAAGAAAAAAAAAACTACAAATGATATATAATATATGAGATAAATTGGTATTGATAAAAATTTTAAAATAATTATTATACACGGGAAGTTGTCACCAATAAAAATTTATAATAAAAGAGGACTAAAGCCCGATATAAGGTATTTGATTACAAAAAAAATATTATTTACGGGATAAATTGTTCTTGATAAATAAATTAAATAATTATTAAATGCAGAATGAATTTTTCGTTGATAAAAGTTAAAAATCATTATTATTTACCGGCAAAATTTTTCTAAAAAAAATACGAACTGAAAATATTATCTATACTGAGTACCCGTGCCAACGCACAAGTATTTTATTATTTTGTATTTTTTACATGGAAGTTATTTGAGACATGTGACAACATTTTAAAGCGGAGGATATATTAGTAATTTAAACAACATCTTCTTTTCTTATATTATTATATAGATAGATAGATAGATAGATTATACATTACTCCCTTCGTCGCAAAATAAGTGCCCGTTTGACCCGGCTTATTTTCTACTTTTCTGTTTTGCTTAAACGAATAGAGAAGTATAAAATTGAATTTAGTCATATTTCTCTTTAAAAGTATTAGAGAAATAAAGTAAAGAAGTAAAACATAAAAAGAAGTAGAGTCAAACACAATTTTTTCTTTCTTTACTATTTTTAAGGAGAAGAAAAAAGGAGAAAATAAGTCGGGCCAAACGGGGCCAGTGTCCTATTTTCCAAAATTGTTTGTCCCAAATTATGTGTCTTATACTATTTATAACATTATTTTTTACTATTTTATCCTTTAAAACAATCATTAGCTGGAAAAAAAAAGTACACTCAAAGATCTATTTTTTAGTATTTCAATGTCTACTACCAATAAAAAAAGAGAATATTTTAGTAAAAGTTATATTCTCTCTCTTTCATTTATACATTTTACTTAAAATGTACGATTTGGTCGACTGTGATAGTTAAAATGGGGAGAAGGGGGTAATAATTATTTTGACACGTTAGTAATTTGTTAAAACCCTACTCATCGAAGCTCAACAAAACGACATTGTATTGTATATTTTTTGTATCAGAAACAAACAACTCCCCACTGAACTCAACTGCCCGGAACACGCCCCCGGAGTTCGTCGTCAGCCGCCACAAACAGTAACTAACTCCGTTCAGGTTTTCTTCCTCTCTCAATTTTCTTCTCGAATTTTCGTTCCCTTCTTCTATGATATATTCGAGGATTCGTTTCCACGATTGCACGCTAAAGTTGCGCGATCTACAACATAGGAATCAAGGTTATAATCTGTATTGGTGAATTCAATTGTATAGAATGGTGTATGTATGTAATGTTAGAGTTCAGATTAGGGTTCATGTATGTTATTTTTTTATTCGTTTCGAGAAGTTTTTTGTTTTTATGTTTTTGATATGAAAATTGATGTATCTAAGTTAGTGGTTATGTTATGTTATGTTAGTTTTAAGAGTTTTAACCCTAGAATGAGAGAAGAATAGTACTCCGATTATCCGTAAGTCCTAGCTCAACTGAAAAATGTGGAAATGGTCAGGCCTAATAAGTGATGTATGTGGTATCTTGGGTTCGAACTCTTGATGTTCTATTTGTGTGTGAGTTTCATGCTATGAAGCACGGACACAGACACCGGACATGACACGGACACTGACACAAATAAAAATCTGAAAAAATGATGTAATTAAGTGTAATAATAAGTGTCGTGTCGGTGTTGAACATGATGTGTCCGTGCTTCGTAGGTTTCATGCGGTATTTAGCATTTCATCTACAGACAAACAAAAAAAGAATAGTACTGATATTATTTTGCCAAATTATGGTAATCTTCATGTCCTCAGTATGTAGATTTCATACTGCCCTTTCTTTTTTACACTTGTGATTGTCAAGTAATAATATTAGCTCTCAATTAATCCGATTCTATTCTTTATTTTCATTGCGAATGAAGACATTGCAAATATATTATTGTTAGACTTCTTACCAGGTTTTGAAAAGTAAAAAAGCACCTTCAGTTTGCCCTGTGTCCTTTGTGTTTCTGTTCGTCGCCATTCTTATACTTACTTCCCTTTTGTTTAGCTGTCAGCCTTGAGTAGTTTCTAGTCCTAACACTATACAATGATTGAGTACTTTGCACATTTCAATCCGTATAAAATATACAATAGTTCAATAAGCTTATTATAATGATATTTAAACAAAATTTTCTGTTGCATTATGCTTTCAGGATATGTACCGGAATGAAGTTCAGTAAACATTGAATGATCTGATCTGCCAATTTGTAGAGATCTTTACAAGCCCAAGAATGAGCTTGCTTTTGAGAATAAGGCATCGGTTACATAACGGTTTGTATAGAGAACCTCTTTATGAAAGTGTAGTAGGGTTTAATGGTAGGAAATTAAATGGATTTTCAAGAAACCTTGGTCAAGCGGCAAGAAAAGAGGAGGAAGAGGACGTAGAGGAGGTGGAAATTGATCAAAGAAGCCTCCCAGCTGATTTTGATCCTGCAACATTTGATCCGACTCAGAATCGCGGCCCTCCATCAGAGAGAGTTTTCAGGCTTGTTGATGAAGTGGCATCACTAACGCTAGCTGAAGGTGCGGAATTGGGTCTCATTTTGATGAAGAAAATGGGGATAAAGGAGATGCCTAATGTGGGATATATGAAAGCTGGGACTGCAAATTTGGCTGGAATGGCAACAAAAGCCTCAACAGCAGTCAAAGAGGAGGTAAAGCCGGAAAAAACTGTATTTGAATTGAAACTGTTGTCCTTTGAAGCAGCTTCCAAAATTAAAGTCATCAAGGAAGTTCGAGGCTTTACGGATTTAGGTTTGAAGGAAGCAAAAGATTTAGTGGAAAAAACACCATCTATTATAAAGAAAGGTGTTTCGAAGGAAGAAGGAGAACAGATAATAGAGAAATTGAAAGCACTTGGTGCAAATGTTGTTATGGAGTGAAGTAATTTATTGTTTTTCTTGGTAAGATGTTTCTTCCAATATTCAAAACTTTTAGTAAATTTTGTATTGTTAGCTGCAAATTTTTGTGGTGTTGTTTTCTAAGATTTGCTCATTTTTTGCTGCTATGAAACAATATCCTTTATTTCTATCTGGATGTAATAAAAGTAGTATTGATACTTCTGAGATTGATTTGCATTCAATTGCAGTGACATTACTTTCTACAAGAAAATAAGTGTTTTTTGAATAAGCAAATATAGACATGCTACGTAAACAAACGATATAGTTTTGCAGTTTGCATCCCTCCGAATATCCGAGGAACTGTGCAACGTAGACATCGTGGGCAGAATCCCCTGCTTCTCCTCTTTTGTTGTTGCTTCACATCTTTGTTTTTGTGCAAGTCTTTGGGTATCAAAGAATTTCTTCAAATTTCATTGTCTTTTATTAAGTTGGCTAGATCATTAGTGAGTTTATCAACTCAATGGAAGTTAAACAACTTTAGATATTACTCATCACCCATCTCAATGAGTTTTACATTGTCTAAATAGTAATGTTCAAAATGCTCATTTGACAGAAAACCACAAAAGTTTCATCTCCAAGAAATTTGATGGAAGTTAAACTTTTTAAACTCAAGTCTCTTAACATAAACGCTTTGTAATTTTTCTTAATAAGAAATGGTATGCAGAAGCATCACTATAAAGATAGTATAAAAAAAGTGATCTCAATTAGATTAACACTTCAACCCTTATCAATCTGTCATATCATATAACTAATGTATAATCCCTCCGGCCTTAATTATAAGCAAAAATTATTTTTTAGATACATTGAATAACTAATGTATCTAGTCTTTATCGTAAACTAGATACATTGATTATTCAATGTATCTAAAAAGTAGGTTTGGCTTATAATTAAGGCCGGAGTGAGTATTTTTTTACCGAATATAAGAATATATTGGATGTGTAAAAGAAAATACGTGAGGCATAAAGCGAAACCCATGTTTAAAAGTGAAGAAGATCAAATCTATTAAGGTTAAAAATTTCCTTAATGAAATTTCTATCAAAATTCAGAGTATGAGAAACAACTCTACAAAATCAATTTTATTTTTATCAAAATCTTAAACAATTGAACCAATTCCTATCATGAAATCAAACACATAAAAATGATGCTTCCCTTTTAGTTTAATTCTTTATCAACAATTAATTAAGAATGATTGGATCTTTAATTACTGCATTAACAGTAGAGTGCATCATCTCATTTGAAGTAAATCCATCATCCTTAATGTAAAATAGGTTCAACACTTTCATCATTTTCCAAAACAAATCTTTGCAATCTCTTGGAACTAAGCTTCCTTTTTCCTGCAAAACTAATCTCAGCAGTTCTATTCTCTTATCCTCGATAACACCCTTCAACTGATCAACGGCGTCTTCGTAAGTAACAACTCCATTCCCATGAACCATATGCAAACTAACTGCATTTAGTTTTCCTTCCTCAGATTCTCTCTAGAACACAAAAGCAAAGACAAAAATATTAGTCACCTCAAAAAACTCAAAACCAAACATAGAATCACAGAGCAGGAATGGACATTTTAAAAAAAAAAAATTGCGGTAGCGGATTTCAACTACGTCCCTTGAAGTTATAAGGCCTAATTTTCACGACTGAGCTGACACGTCATGGACGGAGTAGAAATGAACTATATACCTTAAAGCCCTGAATATCATTTAGAAGACGCCCGCAGGTGCTCATGGTCTTGAAGAGATGATCCAATTCCTGATTTTCACCGACATCATCTGAAAGCTTAGGTCCAACAAGATAGAGTGCTGGAAGAACAATTGGTCCTAAGGCAAATGATACGCATGCATTTTGCATATAATCGTCAATTGTTGGAGTGGCTTTGGTTCTCAACCACTCAGCTTCTGTAAACATAGACTGCATCAAATCTAACCACTACAAAGCAAACAAATTCAGTCCATTAAGAAAAATCTTAAATGGGAAAGTTCCATTGTGCCTTTATGATACAATGTATATTTTCATGTCATTGAAGTAAGGCCGATAAACAATTTAACTAAGTGCTTGTCATATAAGTGTTTTTGTATAAGCTATTTCTAAAACAAAATATAAAATAAATTCAACTATTTTCATATAAACTATTAGCTTTTTTCATAAGCGATCATGGAGAGTTTATGGAAATAAGCTGAAAACGGCTTATGGACATGTCGTCATAAGTTGTTTCTATAAGCTTTTTCAAACAGTCTCACGTGTATATGTCAGAAGATAAGTACAAATAAGCCAATCCAAACAGGTCCTAAGTTCAAAAAGTAAGTGTCAAAACTAAAATCATGTTTGTTTTGAGAAAACATTTTCTGTTTTAGTTTTTTTACAAAAGAATACTTTGGTAATTTGAAGTGAAAACAGAACATTTTCTTTGAATAAACATACCAAAATATTTCATTACATTCAGAACATGAGGTCATTATAAAGGTCTTTCAGGGATAGTATTCATCATTCGAAATTTCTTTTATTTGGAAACATGGATGCAGAATAACATTAGTAGAAAATGTAAGCAGAAAAATGAAGAAATATCTCACAATCTTGATAACATTTTCTTTCACATTGCGTCCTTGCCGCTCGACAGATTTCTCTCCAATCTCACAAATTGTGCTACGGATTGCCGAAAATATTATCTTAACCGCCTCAGAACAAAAAACAGTATTGACATCTACATCCCACCTGCAGTTCCATTTCGCAACATTACTAATTGTGCCAAAAAATTGAGAAAGAATTCGAAAGGAAATAAAAAGATGCTACACGGCTTTAACTAAGAATAGAAATATACTTCTGAACTAGTTGAATAAGACTCTCTTGCTCTTCTTGAGAACTCCCAACATCAAAGAAATCATCCACAACTGTTGTGAGTACCCCGTTCTTCGCCCAAGATATACGAGCATCAGAAAGTTCGGGGGCAAAAAGAGTAGCTGCACCGGAGAAATAACAGTATACCAATTTCTGCCTTGCAAATTCTAGTTTGTCTAGTCTGCTTTCAACAATCCACCTGTATATGAGAGGTAATAGTTATATCTAGCTCGAGGAAATGCATGATTCTTTTGCAGAAATTTGAGCAAAACACGTGTAAGCTCCGTTGGGCCTAAACACTGCTTTAAAATTGAAGCTAATGATTAAGTGGTTTAGAAATAAAGCAAAAGTTATTCGGTAATTATTGTTATGTTTTAGCTTAAAATATACTATTTTTGATAGAATGATTGAATTTTCTCCTATTTGATTTGACAAACTCCTCTCAACAAAGGAACTCATATGCCTCAATGATTTTAGACCAGAAGAAAAACACAAGAGACACATATAACTTTAAAGAGAATAAAAAACCCTTCACCTAAGATTATACTTTTGTACACGGATCTTTAGCGAGATACATACGTATTTGAAATTTTAAAGAGAATCAAAAGAAAGATATACCTTCCAAGTTGTTTCAACTCTTTATTGTGAATTGATTGGCATAGGTTGAAGTCTTCTACTCCTAGGTTCAGAATTTCTTGGTTTGCAAGAGTGCAAGATCTGTGTCACACAAAAAGAGAGGAATAAAAAAAAAACTCAGACGGGAAACAAACTAGTGAAAACTGGAACACACCTGTATGATGTTTTTAAAATCCTTGTTTCGTCTGCATTGTAATGCTCCACTGATTTCCTGTTTAATAAACGCTCCAAATTTGCATGATGTGGAAAGTTAAGAACATCATTGACCTAAGGTACGCAAATATTTCAGCTTTTCAACATGGATTGTAATAATGTGTATATGTAGTTAAGTTCAATGAAAAATTGGGACAAGAAACTACCTCATTATCAACATAAATACGAAGTTTATCAGCATATAATTGATAAAAGGAAGAATTTTGCTTCAGAAGATTACTTGTCCAAGAACTTTGTTTAACCAAAATCGATTCATCTGGATGTATAATGACTTGTGAAGCCTTATATAGCTCTAAAATAGCACTAACGTCCTTCAAATACCCTTTCAAGGAATTGGAAAATTTATCTTCTGAATATCGATCAAATGGATCTGGAAACACAACATACATATCAGCTTCTTTGGTTTTTTTTCCTTCTAAACAACAGAAATTATAAACACGCACTTAAATGTTAGAAATGGTCCAACCTGAAGATACATCATAGCCATTTAGTCGCAGTATTCGAAACGCCATTGCACAGGTTGTGGGGTCTAAAAATATATCTTCCGCTCCTTGTAGCCAATATCTGTTTTTTCACAAACACAACAGTGGTAAGTGTAACAGTCTGACATTGTAACCTCAAGAGACATAGTTCACATCCCTAAGGGGACGGTTGTTCAATGGTCACTATTATAACGAGATTCAAACTTTTCCCTTCCCCGATTTTTAAAAAACAAAATTGTAAAAGAGATCCAATTGATGAAAATGAAATTTTTCTATGCATGCACAAACGTTTATGTCTCCAAACTTACTATCTTTTTATCACATATATATAATTCTACCCTACTTCTCCGGTTATTTACATAGTATTTTACCATAAAGGGTGCATGCATTCATCTAATATATATTATTACCTGTATGTTTCATCCAATACACTTTGAATTTCCTCTTTGAAATGATGATTAATCCCCAATCTTTCAAGACTATCAATCATATAGAGACGGGCATATATATCCAGAGGATAAACCGTTGGAACTGAATTTTTTAATAAAAAAGTTAAATTAATGCGCAAAAGGTTTATAACTAAAATAAATTTGGAGAAACATAAGTCTGAAAATGTACCTGCATTCCCAAACTTTTGTAATACTGATTGGAGGTAACTAAGACAGTCGGCATTTTTGAAGTGGCGAAAAGCAGCTGCTGTTGTAGCAGGTGAATTAAATAAAGATCCATTCTTTCTTTGATACTTCATGATTGTATTCAAGTCCAATGAGTTCAACATTCCTTCTGATACATACGCTAGATATGCTTTCCACCCGTCTGAATTGCTTTCAGAACCTCTATATAGTAAGACAAATGCACCAGAAAGAGGTCAGTTTAGAGGATATTTTGTTTGTTTTAATGGCGGATGGCAGACCATGGCGGAGAGCCGAAAACCCGCCATACCGTTCAACATGTGGCACCGCCATATCTGAGTTTGGCGCTCGCCATCCTTCACAAAATTGGCCATGGCGGAAAGCCAAAAACCCGCCAATATTTGACAATACTGGTTACCAGGAGAAAGGTCTTAGGTTCCGGAGTTCAACCGATAGGAAAGTACAGTCTGGCAAAAAATTGTTCCGGTCAAGGTTTGAACTCGGGTACCCCTGATTGATTCGACCTTAACTGAAGCTTATTAACCACTAGAGCTCAACTAGTTTGAAGAATTTAGGAAAAACAAAAAGATAAGATCTCTCTACAATTAAAAGGATCTTGAAAAATCTCGACACATCTACAAGAAAAACGAGAATACTACCTTTGAAGCTCTGTATCTCTCTTCTGAATCATTGCTTCCAAGCTTGTAGCTCCAATTGGAAAATTAATGCCCAAAGTTTTTGCATATTCAATCAACGAAGGAAAAAGTATATCAAATCCTATCGGACGGTGTTGCTTGTCATCATTGATTGAAGTAAAGTTTGACTCAATAAATTGAAGTCCTGCCAAAGTATCAGGACAACTCATTCGTACCAAAATATATAGAGAATTCAAAAAGTAACTAACAACTATCAGTTTTGGTCGAACATTTTCCGCACAAATTTACTCTTAACAAAACAATTTCATTACAAATTTAAATTTAAGTCATACAACATGAATATTGAACTGAAATTTAGATAAGTTTGGACAACATAGATATTATAAAACTGAAGGAAAAGAATTAAATCACAGTGAGTAAATAATTAAATATATATCCAACGAAGCACAATAGAAAAACATTGATAGATATTTCTGCTAGTTTTCTATAACGGCAAATAAAGATAGCTTGGAGAAGAGTAAAGTACCCTTATTCATCTTATCTTCTCCAATACCCCACTGTTTTAATGCAAGAATACATGCTAAGGTAGACAAGAGAGCATCATTCATCAACAATGGATGACGATCGGGAAGACCCCAGGAGCCATCCCTGAGTTGATTATCCAGCAACCAATTCAAACACTGAGGAAAAAAGGGAGCACGCGGCGACGTTGAAGAAGGAATCGTTGCCACAAAAGCTGTATCATATGAAGAAATTGAAAGTTCAACTTCGTTGAACATGTTCTTGATTCTTTCTTTCGTGTCTTCAAAACACTACAAGCAATAACACATTTTATTTCCTTAATAATAACCATTACAGAACAAAAAAATTAAGAAAAATACTTAGAATTTGGATGTCATACCAAAGTTGTAGTAGTTTTCTTATTCTTCTTAACAGTTGATGTAATCGTCGAAGAATCTTTTAAGAAGAAAAAAAGATCAGACCTTTCATATTAAGAGAAATGCATCTTTCATATGCACATAGTTATGAAACAATAACACAGACACTGACACCAGACATGACAGTGATTGCAAACACCAGTAATAATTCGAGTAAATTGAATAATTGAATGCAACCACAAGTCTCAGTGTCGTGTTAATGCCGACCACCGTACATATCTTCTTCAATGTGATACGTTGGTGCTACATATGAACATAGAATAAGGGATAATTCAAAATTGACATAAAAATTGGAAAGATCACATTGCCATATCAAACAAACATATGCTCTAGAATTATGATTTCCTATAAGTATAAATAACTATGAAGCACGGAGACAGACACAGACACCGGACAAGATACTGACACGTCGACACGTATACATTTTAAAAAAAAATGATATAATTCAATATAATTGTAAGTGTCAGTGTGTCAGCATCAAACATGTCTAATTCGAGAAGTGTCTGAACTTCATAACTAAATAAATATCACAGTAAACCAACTCCTAAAAACTGTTCATCAAGCAATAAAATCTAAAGTTAGAGTTAGCAGTTGAAAATCCAAAATTTCAATTATGGAAATTTATCACTACAAACACCAAATTTTCCCAGCAATTGTTCAATGTAGCAGCTACACCAAACTCTTAAAACAAAAACAAAAACAAAAATAAAAAAGATAAGAATTCCGTACTGAAAAGTAGAAAACTGCATGGCCCATTAGAACAGAACATGGCAAAGTTTGCAAATTGTGAAGAAGGCATAAAGAGAGAGAGAGAGAGAGAGAGAGAGAGAGAGAGAGAGACCTGAAATTGAAGAGAGAGTGATGAAGCGTGAAAGAGACATGATGATGATGATTGATGAGAGTGAGACAGTATGGAATCAATAGTCAGAGTTTCAATTGTAAGTGTACTTTATACCTTCAAACTTCATAAATAATAATTCTAAATTCCATGTGGGTTTTTGTATATAAAAATCAAAAGTTGGTATAACATGAGAAAAATATTCATCCTTAAAACAATCTTAAATAATTCTCGTACAATATTTTAAGAAGTTGTCTACAATTTTATTTTTATTAATTTTTTTAAGGATTAAATATATTTTTAATCTTTATAAATATATCAAATTTTACTTATCATTCTTCTAAAATTTTCCTTCGACTTTTAGTCCCAATAAAACTTTCGATCACTATTTTTACTCCTAATTTTTAATTCAACCCATATGTAGCCTTTGTATTTTTTAATGAAAATTGTCAAAAAATGTGTAAGATATTATGAAAATCTCACAGAAAATTTTTTGGAATTTTTTACCAAAATATGAATTTTTAACTACAAAAAGTACAAAAATTTATATTTAATTCCATATTTGTTAAAAAATTCTAATTTTTTTGAGGAAATATTATTACAATTTTATAAATATTTCTGCAAAATTTTCTTCAAAAATATGAATTCTACATATGAGTTTACTTAGAAAGAGGGACCAAAAGTGAAGTTGAAAAAAATTTGAGGGACTAAAAATTGAAGAAAATTTTTAGAGGGACTTAAATCAAAATTTGGTATATTTATAGAGACCAAAAACATATTTAACCCTTTTTTTATAGGTATATTAGAGATTAAATTGATATTCACTCTCTCCTAAAATAATTGACATTGTTTTATTTTGTGCAATATTCACGTAATCTATTTTGGTCATTTTATTTATTAATATATAAATGTAAATTTTAGTTAGTATATAAGATGTTTGATTTGTCTCGATTAGTTTTTTCAAGATACTACTTCCGGTTCTAAATATAAAAAAAAAAAATTCACACTTTAGATACATCAAACATTTAATATATCTAAAAAATAAATATTTTCTTATATTTAAGACCAGAGGGAGTACATAATATTTCTTGATAGATAATTAAACATATTAATAATCAAATACAAAAATATAAAAACTCAATTGGTAACAACTGACCCAAATACAGAGACTAACTTGATTGATTAATTTTTGTCAAAAAAAACTTGATTGATTAATAAAGTTTAAAATTCTTTTTGAGATATTTACAAAGTCTAAAATCTATGTGAATGTGTATTGCGAAGTCAACGACTAAATTAGGTAGTTTATTTTAATAACTAAGTATAAATAATCTTCTTAAAATAATATATTCTAGATATTTATGTTTAGACATAATTCAAATAAAAAAGAGTTGAACGATAAATTTAAAGATAAAATTTACGTATGTTTCTTCTTCAAAATATGGCTTGTTTCCTTTTAAACGATAAAATATTTGAATTTTTTGGTAATAACCAAATGTTTGCTATTTGAGTTTAATTTATTTATTTATGACAGGTGTTGTTTGACTCTAAAAATAAGCTATGTTAGTATAAAAATTTTAAATATGTGTATACAACATATATAATACTATTTGTAAAAAAACTATGAACTATATAATATAATAAAAGTATCGTTTCAAAAAAAATATATAAAAAAAGTAATATTATTGTGTCGATGCCTAGATTGTTTGGTTGAATATATTTTGTAGTTATCTAAATTCATATTTGAGATCATTTTATTTTGTGTAAATTTTTATATGATATTTTTTACTCCATCTATAAGCTTTAATAATGTTAACATAAAAAAAAAATGAAATTTTAATATAGGTCTATTTCAATTTCTAAAAAAAAAAGGTAAAACTACAATAGTGGTTATTTATCTTATCTATTTGTAATATTTTGGTTATTTATCTTGGTTTTGTATCAAACTGGTCATTTATCTTTCTTGTTACTTTGGTTCGTTATCTTTGTTTTGTATCAAATTTGTTCTTTATCTTTTTTATTTGTAACACTTTAGTCCATTTTCACATCAATTGTTTAATTGCCACATCAATTTTTTTTAATAAAAAATAAGAAAATGGACTAAAGTGTTACAAATAAGAAAGATATATGACCAATTTCATACCAAACAAAGATAAAGACTAAAGTGTTACAAAATAATATAAGATAAAAGATCAATTTAATACAAAATAAAATAAATAACTAAATTATTCCAAATAAATAAGATAATGGACCACTAATGTACTTTTGCCAAAAAAATACTGTTAGAAAATGACTTGAGTTGAAATGATGATGACATTTAAAAAAAACTTAATTGTATAAAGACATGAATTTAAAAGACTTCCGCTTCAAAAAAAATGAATTTAAAACACTTAATTTTGCGTAACAAAAAAAGACTTAATTGTAAATAAATAAAAAGTAAAAGTGCATTATTAAAATGACTTGATGAATATTTGCCAGAAAGTAAAGCATGAAAAGATCTTACCAAGAAAACAAGTATGAATTAAGATAATGCTTTGAATTGAAAAATGATTCAAAAATAAAAGGTTTTGAATCAAAACTACAAAAATTGAAGTGATTATTTGACATAGGCCATGATCAGTTTTCAGTGGTGAGTGATTAGATTCTTGTAGTTCAAGGTTGGACCCCAAGAAGTGATTATTTGACATTAATACACACACTCACTCCTACTTAATTCTTATGGACTATATATCATGTGTTAAAATATAATTGAAAGGAGTTAGTAAAGAATCAAGTAAAAATAAAATAAAGGCAGCCCGGTGCACTAAAGCTCCTGCATAAGCAGGGTCTAGGAAGGGGCACCACAGTTTTGGTGTATTGTACACAGCCTTACCCTGTTTTTAAATCAAGTATTGGAATGAAATTGAAATGCTAAAACATCAAGGGTAAAAGAATGGAATGAAGTTCCGTCAAAAAAAAAAAAAGAATGGAATGAAGTATTCATATTTCATACACACAAGACTTAACATTTTCATTTCACAAAAGTCCAAGTCAAACAAAAGAAAACTCTACTATTTGTCTCATGTTGTACTAAAAAAATAGCACATATATTTGATGCACACAACTTATACAACAGCATATTTCAATTCTTATGCATAATGCAAAAAGAAAGGAAAAAAATATTGTTTTCTTTAGGGTGATAAATAACACCTAAAATACACAAGTGTTACTAGTAAGTAGTTGTTAAGTAGATGTACAAAAGCTGAACCTGCCACTGTTGAATAACCGAGCCTTGTAATATTGGAAACGACAAACATAGCACGATAGGTATTTTTGCTTAGTTCCCTCCTGGGTTCCTGTTCCACGACAGATACGAGGGATCACCAAGTTGCCTGCAAAGATAGAAAAATAGGTTAAGAATTAACAATAACAGTTCAAAACAGCCACTTTAAGTATAAGTGAATTTTCATCATCCAAATTAGGGTATTTTGTTTAAGGTTTTTTTTTTTGTAAAAGTTTTCATTACATCTTTTGTTGGAGTTTTTAATGAGATAATAAGCACTGAAACAAGCATTTCCTGAGATTTTTTCTTTTATTTGGAAAAAAAGATAATTATTATAATTTTTAAGCAAGTCTATTGATAAAACAAAAAAGTGCATTAACAAACGCAAAGAGGACCTAAATTATTTTACAGAATCTAATACAAAGATCTGGATCCTCTCATGCCTCAACTGCCTCTGCAGCTAGAGGCCGGCCATTGGATTTAACCAACAGCTGGGAGCAGTATCTCTCAGCTGCCTCTGGCTGCAGATGCAGAATAGAATCTGAGCTCAAAATCCTGTCAACGCATTTAAACCAAGTCTTTTATCACTAATCTATAAATTATGTACCGAGACTCACACTAAAGGGAGCTTTTAAAAAAGGTATTGGTAATCTTATTTCAGAATCACCCATCGGCCACATACTTAAAATAACAGTTACTCAATTTTACTTTATTTTTTGACAAAGAGTTGCTCAAATATTTAGATTCTAATCAAATTGACCAACATAATAAATGCCAGTTTCAGGGTTAAAACTAGAGAGTGTATTGAAATTTTAAACGAGGGTTAATACTCCAAACCAAGAATTTAAGTTCTATTTCCAAATTTATGCAACAAAGGAATGCATTCAACACCAATCAAGCAACAAAACATAGAACTGCGTGAATTTTCCCTGTTCAAAAGGAACTTATATTGTCTAAAGCAATAGCGGATATAAAAGTATATGTACCTTGGCTTGACAAAATATACAATGGTGAAAGCCAACGACAAAAAGAAGCATAATCCTCCGACGGTGAGATAAGCAATTCCAAGGAAGTCATTCTTCCCACCTAGCCAGCTTGTCGTTGATAGCACAAGCTTTTTCTTCCCATTGAAACTGTATGTGTTATAGTTATTTTCAAGTGTTACATGTATGAGGTCACCTTCATTCAGATTGACCTCTATCTTTCCATATAATTTCCTAAAAGTAGGCAAGGCAGCGGTTCTCATCCAAACAATAAGATCCTCCTGCTCACTCAACTGTTCAATAAAATACTCAAAAGGTGAGCAAGGTGAACAAAAAACATATTGGTAGTTATGGAAAATTTAAGATGAAAAAGGTATTTGCAACATTGGAATAATTATCCATGTCAATAGTCATTTCTATATGTATTATATGATTAATGATTAATGGATTTAATTCATCTATACTGTCAGTGTAAAGATATTTTACACTACCAATCAATCATAATCTTTATATCATTATAAACGTTTGACTGTTAGTGTACCAGCAACAACTACAAAATATTTTTTTAACAAAAAACATGTGAATGGGTAAATAAAGTCTAAATTATTGATGACTGCAACAATCAAACAATCTCTAATCATTTAGCTGAACCTTGTGAAGAAAGATAAGTATACACAAAGATAGAAACATATTCATCAAAACAAGACATCATGTTACATGTTGGTACTTACTGGTATGGATTCGTTAAGATGGGCACCACCTATTATAGAACTATTCTGGAAGTTTTTGGGGAAAACATCTTTACCAAATTTGTGCTCCCGGTCACTCTTCCAAGAGATGCCTTTCTTGTTCACTGTCAATTTTGTTTTGTTGACAGAGAAGGTGTATGTGTCATTGAATAAACTCCAAGCTATGAGACCGCAGGGTACAATTGTCTTATTATTGGCAGAGTCTTCAGGCTTACAAGTACTTGTTGAGCTCTCATCTTTACGATTCCTCAATTGCTCATCACTTCGGCTTTTAACATACCTAAATTATAGAAAATAACTGTGATTATAAGTATATAAAAAATCATGCATAATTGATCTATTATTACAAACAATATAAAGGATGAAAATACATTAAAACAGTCAGAAAGGAAAGGGGGCGGATTATTCAGTTTCAATTCAGATTTTTCACACTCAACTTCTTGTTCTTCCTCCTGTCTTTTCATCCCTCTAATTCCACAGCTCCTTCCAAAGGCCAATAGGCCTGTGGGAAGCATGCACAGTACCTTTAGGTACCGTGCTCAAGGCCGTGTGTTCATTCAACTCTACTGATTTAGTACGGTTATCTAATAATCTATGTTTTCACTCAACTCATTCTTCACAATCAAACCACTTCATAATGCTCATTAAATTCCACAATTCCATCCAAAGGCAGTTAAATCCTATAGGACCTAGTGCACCTGCACATCACCTTTGGTACATTTCCCTCCAGACCACAAGTTCAACTCCGCCGAACCAGTTGGCCTAAATAAATGTCATACATTGAATTTTTACATAATAAATCACTAAATACTATTAGAAATAACTAAATCTAAGTTACTGTTTTCATCTTCCCAAGATTTTAAGATAAATTATATGCATTAAACTATAATAACCAATTTTAAAAGAAAGTTGAAAGTAAAAACAGACATTTTTTGGCAGTCTTCCCTCCATATTTTCAAAAATCATTGAAGTAATGACAAGAAGACCCTTGTTTCTAAAAATGAAAATGAACGTGTGATGTGTGCCATAGAAAGGTTATTGCATACCGGCGATGATTCTGGTAAAAGTTATCAAGTTGGTAGTATACATAAATAGGCGACTTCATGTGCTTGGTCACCTTTTCATAAGAACACAGTTAAAAAAAAATTATAAGATTGCCGCAATGTGAACTTTAATGAATATGAATTATGGGACAGAGCTAGACTATGTTAAGGAGAATTACATTCAGTGTTACGTTGCATGTTTTATCTGTTGTAGCATTCTGAATGTACGCTATCTTGTCGGAAATGTTTGGTAAGCAAGATGACTCATACCTATATACAATTTCAACAACCTGATAGATACAAGAAAGTGAAAGTAACACTCAGCATTACATGTAACTGTAACTGTAAGCAAAAATCAATTCATTATAGCACTCAAGGTCTCAAGATTACCTTTCTTGAAGCCATTAGGGAAGCAACTCCAATAGGAATGAACACAACACTGACAAGCAAGAATGCTGAAATAACCTGCAGGGAGACACTTAGATTAAGTACAAATTATATTATAATTTGAAGACACATTTAGTCAAATATATAATAATGAAAAATGTATCCAAAAAGATATCGGGTAGTGTTACCGCTCGAGGCGTAAGAATTGGCTTGCATGCCGGAAGTTCTTGCTGTGTAAACTTCGAATCTAGAAGATATTAAATATTCAGAGAAACCCCATGTCAGTTCAGATACAATTAACACCCAAAATAAGAAATAAAACAGCAAATGTTTGTAAATCAGCACATACTAATCCAATTGCATACAACTCTCCCTTTGGTCAATAAACAATTTTAAAAATAAATACAAATTACAAGATCAAAGAGTAAAATTCTACCCATTTATTCAGTTGGTAGGAACATTACACGGAAAGTGCAGGGACCAGAGTTTGAATCCTGGTACGCCCACTTATTCATATTTAAGAGGTGAAATTCTACCCACTAGGCTAACTGACCGAAACCAAAAATTGTTATCGAGGTTTGGCATTTAGGTATGTTCGACGAAATTATGATGCCACCATGACTTTCTTGAAAGACTGTGATTCTGTCAAACTTACCGTCAATTCAAATATGCAGAATATAGAACTAACTACACAAACAAATGCTTCTATGTAAGAATTATTATTCACTACATACACTTCACAAAACAACAACAACAATTTCCCTTTTTCTTAACAAAAAAGAAACACACAAATTCCATTAAAAATCAAATTTTTAAACAAATAAGAAAAATGGGTCACTGAAAATTGAGTTCAAGAAACAAAAAAAGCAGAGAAATCGAAGAGATTAAGAGAGAATTACACTTAGGTCTTTTGGTGTTTCTTCTTGAAGCAGTGGAATCAGCAGATCCAGTAGCTGCTACTGCTGCTGCTGCTGCGCTGGAAGATGACGACGACGCCATTTTCAAAATCGGAATGAGTCTTTTCCGATCTGAGAATCGTTGAATTTGCGATGAAGATTGAAAATTGGAATTGAAACCCTAGAAAATAGAATTGGGGGAAGTTGGCGTGAGAGTGTGTGTGATTGAAAGTTGACTTGTTTGTATTGTATTGTATTGTTTGGTGTGAAGTGGAAGGCGACCCCTCCAAAGAGAGCTTAGCTTTAGCTTAGATAGTATAGTATACAATGAATGACTTTAACATACATTTGGTCCTTATATGTACACCAATTTTTCGTTTTAGTCCCTGTATCGAAAATTTTGACAAAATAGTCCCTGTATCGCACTTTTTATTTTGACGTTGGTCCCTGCCGTCCAATTTCATCCAAGTGGCAAACGTTTTGCCACCTGGACCCTGCCACGTGGAATGCTAGAGGGACCAAAACCAAAAAATTGAACTGAATGCAGAGACCAAAATCAAAAAATTGAACTGAATGTTAGAGGGACTAAAACCAAAAAATTAAACTAATTGCAAAATAACCCATTTAAACTCTAAATCCCTAAATTGAAATTTGTTTCTCCACTCTTCTCTTCTCATAAACCAACTTTCATGGCAAAAATAATTTTGCTTAGATCATTGCGCCCCATTTGGATGAGTTTTTTGATGAAATTATGAGAGACATTGCGAATGTTGACAACGTGATCAGAAAGCGCGTCGAGAAAACCACCACAGTTGGGCGGTTGTTGATCGGGATCGTTGAAAGGAAAATCATCAGGATAATCTTTTTTAGCAATGAGTCTCTCTGTTGAAAGGTTGATGAGAAGAGAAGAGTAGAGAAATAAATTTCAATTTAAGGATTTAGAGTTTAAATGTGTCATTTTGCAATTAGTTTAATTTTTTTGTTTTAGTCCCTCTAGCATTCAGTTCAATTTTTTGGTTTTGATCCCTGCATTCAGTTCAATTTTTTGGTTTTGGTCCCTCTAATCCAGTCAGCAACATTTTTTGGCCACGTGACAGGGTCCAGGTGGCAAAACGTTTGCCACTTGGATGAAATTGGACGGCAGGGACCAACGTCAAAAAAAAACACGCGATACAGGGACTATTTTGTCAAAATTTTCGATAAAGGGACTAAAACGAAAAATTGGTGTACATACAGGGACCAAATGTAAGTTTAAGCCACAATGAATTAATGAAATGCAATTTACCCACTCACTCAATTTTGTTTGTTTTTGTTTTTGCTAAAAAAAAGTCATGTTAACCTGTCCCTTAAGAGTACATGTTAAGCTTTCTTAATGTAGAAAGTTAACATTTAATAATATAAAATATTTACTATTTAAATTAGTGAATGCACAAGTTACAAGAGAATATTACTACATTGATCTTTTTAAAATATGTCTTAAGGGTACATGTTAACATTTTCCTAAATTTTATTTTTAGTTTTTCTAATTTTTTTTTAATTTTTAGTCCTTATAAAATTTTCAATCATTATTTTTAGTTCTAATTTTTAATTAAACTCATGTGTAGCCTTTGTATTTTTTAATGAAAATTGACCAGAAATGTGTAAGATATTATGAAAATCTCACAGAAATTTTTTGGATTTTTTTACCAAAATATGAATTATATATGAATTTTTAACTATAAAAAATACAAAAATTTATATTTAATTATTGATTTGTTAAAAAATTATAATTTTTTTTGGGAGAGATTATTATAATTTTATAAATTTTTTTGCAAAATTTTATTCAAAAATATGAATTCTACATATCAGTTTACTTAGTAGGAGGGACCAAAAGTGAAGATGAAAAAATTTTAAGGGACTAAAATTGAAGAAAAATTTTAGAAGGACTAAAATCAAAATTTTGTATATTTATAAGGACAAAAAACATATTTAACCCAAAAAACTTTTATTGACTTTTTTGAATTCATATGTCTAATTAATCTTATTCTTCTCGTGAGTTTATTTCAGTTGGTAGAATTATATTGCGTATTTATTTTAACTCGTAGGTTGTTTGTAAAAAAAAAATGTTATTTCTGAATTGCGAGTTAGTTTTATTCTAGTTTGGCTTTGTAATTTTATTTTTTTTGTATTTTTGAAGATTTTAATTTAAAATTTTTTTGTGGACTTCTTTATGTGATAGACAAAAAGTTCATTGTCATGTGAGCAAAATGTAGTATTGGAGTAAACAATGAATCTTCACATTATAGAATCTTCACATTATAGAAGTAATCAAAACAAAAAAATATCAAATATTATAAAAATAAAGTAAAACCCGCTCACATTATAAAGAGTAAACACATATTATACATATTTTATTTTTCAATAATATCTAATTTAATGATTTAGATAATCTAGACTTCAGTTATGATATAAGTATAGTCAAGCTAAAAATTATACTCCCTCCGTACCAAAATATATGTCGTTTTGAGAAAAAAATTTGTACCACAATATATGTCGTTTTACATTACCAATGAAGCATTTAATGTTCTTTTTTCTCTTATACCCTTAATTTATTATTTCTCTTTCTTCTTTCAATTCTATAATTTATGTTTCACATACCATTAATGAGGGATAATTTTGTAAACTAATCCATAATTTATCTTTTTCATACAACAATGATTACATTTCTTAATTTGTGTGATATGGTCAAAACGACATATATTTCGGTACGGAGGGAGTATTATTCTAATTGAATACAGATTCTCTTAAATTTTGTTCTTTAGTGTAACTCCTTAATCATTTAAGTTTAATATTTTAATTAATTTTATTTTTAAAATAAATAAAATTACACTACATATATATATATATATAAAATTACAAGTGTGGATTTTGATAACTTTCATATGAACTAGCGTGTCTAGAGGGAGCAATTGCAAAAAAGAATAAAGAGTTTAGAGGGAGCAAACAATTCTTCACTAGCTTAAGTAAGATGTACTTTTTTGGTAAGAAAATGATACGTATAAAACTGGTATAGGGATAAAATTATAAAGTTTGTTAAAATGTAAATTAGTCATATTTAAACATATAAGTGTGTATTTTGGTTTGGCGGTGAATAAAATTGATTTTGATAAAATTGAGTTTGATAGAATTGAGTTTGGTTAAAAGTGAGTTGAACAGAATTGATTTTTGTTTGGACATATTCATGTAAAAGTGATTCTCATCAATTCATGTTGTTTGGATAGTTTAAATCAAAATTGATTTTGAGTGTACAATTACCAAAATAGGCATTAATTATACAGATAATAAACTCTTTTTTTGTAAGAAAATAATTAAAATAAAATATGGAGCAACTTATTATAAGTTTTTAACACATAAATTCAACAAGAATAAAAAAGACTCAACTGCTGGACCAATAAAAAATCCAACTTACATCAACTAAAATGGACCAAACCTAAAATAATGGAGCCCAACAACATATATTCTTTTAGTAAAAAAAAAAAGAACTGTATATCTTTTTCAACAAACAGAACCCGCATACCACCGCTGCCATCATCATTCCAAGGGGTTGAGGGTAACAAAGGAACAAAAAGAAAATTGTACATGCCCCACATCATTTAAACTGCAAAATCGATTTTATCAAACGTGAAAGCTCTGATTTGTAGCTTCAAAAATACTCACGTCTAGGTACCAAATCACGTTAGAGAGAATCACGGTTGCTTTTAGCCAAACACCACAAAAGTCGACGGAATCGCGTTTAGGGATGGCAAACTCGCGTTTGTTGTTGTTGAACGCCAATCCAAACAGACGCTAAGAGAATAATAAATTCACCGCCCTTCTCTTGAGGTCTATTTAAATAATATAGATAATCTCTCTAATTCTAAATTAGACATTAATCTTCCTCAAGTTCTCTTAAAATAGATAAAAAAAATAAAAACTCTCTTGTCAACTTAAAACAGTAAACTAATTGGTTAAACAATTACCTAGATTTGTACTTGACATTAACCATCTCTAAAGCGTCTTAAAATAAATAGAAAAATCTCTCTTATCAATTTAACATTATTCATTAATCTATTAAAACTAAAAATTATTACTTTTCTATGGATGATAGTTGCTCTGCTAATAAAGTTAATGTTCCATTCTTTCATGTGTTGTTGTGATTAACTAATATCATTTTTTCAGTTTATTTGGCTAATTACAAAATAACTTGTTGGTAACTTAAAATTTGTATGACATTAATCATTCATATAACATGCTACTTGCATCGTTTTAGTTGGTTTAATTAACATGAAAACTTCCTTTTATTATGAAGGAGCAAATGTAAATAGAAGATCCGGCAAAAAGTTGTTGGGATGGTGTTGTGGGTGGTGCAACTGTTCGGGTAGAAGTGTTATATATAGTAAAGATTTGGTAGCATGTAAAGATATTATTTCATGGGAGTAGAATGAATCTCCAACAAGTACAATATCATCCATATATTTAGGTGTGAATTGTGGAATCATTAGTTCTAGACAAACACATGTTGTATTCAACATAAAAACAACAAACATTAGGAAGAGACACATGGTTGAAAGAAAAGGAAAAATCATGTTTGTTTAGAATTTAGAAGATACGAAGTGGGTAGAAGTGTTATATATAATAAAGATATGGTAGCATGCAAAGATATCATTGCAAAGATATCATTCCGCTGGAGTAGAATGCATCTTCAACAAGAACAGTGTCATCCATATATTTAGGTGTGACCTTGATCGCGATTTTATATATCTAAAAGATTCGTAACTGCAACTGCACAATCGTATCATGTAGCTTTAATAGATTATTGAGCCTAAAGAACCAATAGTTGAACTACCGGATTCTTATGTTACTATGTAAATCTAAAGTTAATTATATTTTAGGATTTAGAGAAATTAGAAATTAATTTAAATGATATTAAAAATATTAAATGGAGGGATATTAATACGTAATATATCAACCTTCAGGGATCCGGTAAATCATTGGTGCAGTTAAACAGTAAAATACTTTTCAATAGAAAATATTGATTTAAAAGACTAGATCTCACACCGTCATGTTTATTGATTAAGACTATATTCCTAAACTAAAATGCTTGGTAGTCGCTGTCCCATTTGAATTTAAAATTATGTTTTAGAAATCAACAAGTTCTAATTAATCTTAAAGCGATGTCGTTGTATTAAAGGTTAATCTCTAATTTCTATTATCTGGTTAAAAATCTTAAACTGCCGCTCTATTGATTTTAACATTGATTGCTTTATTTTACTGTCGTTCAAAATTATAGGAGGTTGTTGTGAGGAGCACGCCACACTTGATGCATATCAGGCGCCATAGGGATAGTCGCGGGCGCCACTTGGTGAGGTGATTAGGTGGCGGGCGTCCCACTTGGGCAATGTGGAAGGCGCCACATTGGGCCTGGTGTGGTCCCGCTCTTTTACTAGATCTGGTCCATTATATTTTTGCTTCATTTTTCTTACTTTTTGATCAAATCTTTTTTCTGATCTATTTTATTTAAAATATCTGAAAAGGACAAAAATACCAGCATAACAAGAAATAAATAAAATAAAAGAGTAAGAAATGTAACTAAAATTCATGTTAATCAAGCCAAAAATACGATATAAATTCGCATTCTCAGAACTGCGGAATCATTAGTTCTAGATAAACACATGTTGTAGCCAACATAAAATCAAGAAACATTAAGAAGAGAGACATGGTTGGAAGAGGATAAAAAACAAAACATATTTGTTTTGAATTTAGAAGATATGAAGCGAGTATAAGTGTTATATATATATATATTAAAGATTTGGTAGCATACACTAATGATGACGCATTATTTGTGTGTTATTTAGGCCTTTATTCATGAGTTATTTCCTGCCAATATGGTGATCAAACCATGTTTTAATGCAATTTCATTAGTTTATTTAGTTTTGAGTCTAGAATTATGTATTAGGAATAATTATGTAATTTTGATGAAAAAGAGTTAGTTTAGAGGCAACTTATGTCAAGGCATGTTATTTGGTTCTGGATCGTCGTCAAAAGGCATCTACTGATAATGACTGTCAAGACATTGAGTTCCGTACAAGTCAACAAGTCAAGCGCTGCTAGAAGACAAATCTGGGAATGTGCTAGAACATTGTGAAAGACATCTTTGAAGGATAAGGATGACTGGCTGGCTTATCAGCTGTCAGCATCACAAATGATTGTACTATGATTAAGTGGTCCTTGCAAATGGAATATCCTTTATTCCTTGGTCCTAGTAGTCACAATTAAGGTTGCACCCGATCCAAGAAGGATTGTCCTATAAATACACGTCCCTAAACCTAAAAGAAGCAGCTTGAAAAGCCAGAAGGTGATTGAATAGATCTGAGAAGAAGAGGAGCCGCCGGAGAGATCCAGTGTTGCAGGAGGCGACCGGTGATAACGAGATTCACGACAGTGTCTGTAGGAGTATCTATTGCATTGTAATGGGTATCACTACTTTACTTGTTATTATTGTTGTTGTTTCTATGCTCATTCTGAGCTAAACTCTTTGTAGTTGAGATTATGTGAAGTTTAATATAATGAATGAAGTATTTATGTGAATGAATGATTGTTCTTGTGTCATCTTTAACTTTATGTTTTTAAGAAAATACATTTATTTCTTTGACTGATCAACTTAGATTTAAATACAAGTTGCATGTGTAGAGACATCTAGCATGTTAATGAAAATAATAAAGTTAATAAGGTTAAGTTGGAGCAGACATGTAATCCCTACCTTTTCTTATGGATAAGTTAAGGGCCTTAGTGGGATCAAGCACGAGCTTTTCTGAACTCTAATGGGATTAATAGTAACCTCGACAGAGCCAGTTCATTATACCCCATTTTAATATATAACGTTGTAGACATACACCACAAGGCAAGCTTGCTCACAGATGGCACGACAGTAGTTATCATTCACTATGCTTCGTTCATGTGTTAAATGGATCTTAATCTCAGCTACCCTTTTATTATCATTTTCAATCATCAACTTACTCAACTGCTATTTTATTTATTGTGTTAAAAAACCAAATATGTTTTGTTACCATTACAATAGACTAAACACTTTATTTGAACTTGAAATGTATTACCCTTATTCTATTCCTTGTGGGTTCGACACTCTTTTCACTTATTACTTGCTATGATTGACTGCGTATACTTGCGTATCACATTCACCAACCATCAAGTTTTTGGCGCCATTGCCGGGGAATAGACGGTTTTAAGTTCCATTTTCATTTATTGTAGTTTTAGTTTATTGTTGTTATTTGATCTTTTATGTCAAGTGGTGTATCTACAGGTTTGCTCTTACATTGCATGCGTAGATTGCTTACACCTGAGTACAGACCAGATCCTGAGATAGAAAGAACATTCAGAATTCGTAGGAGAAATACAAGAGGCAATCAGAGGCAAGACTCTGGTACTAGTATGATTTTTGAAGAAACAAGTGTACAAGCTTCTGGCTCTAGTTCAGAAGAAGAAGTAACCATGGCTGATCATGAAGTACAACCAGCTGCTGGAGGGCAGAACCCTCCTATTGAACCTCAAAATCCTGACATTATTGGCATTGCCAATGATAGAGGGAGAAACATAAGGGATTATGCAGTGTTTGATCATAACTCTATGAACACTGGCATAGTTAGAGAGGAGATTACCACTGCTGCGTTCGAGTTCAAGCCTATGATGTTCCAGATGTTGCAGACCATTGGCTAGTTTAGTGGAGTTGCTACTGATGATCCTCACTTGCACCTGAGACAATTCTTGGAGGTGGCAAGTAACTTTAAGATTCCTCCTGTCAAGAATGCAAAGATGAGGAATGAAATCACTTCATTCAGACAAGGAGAAGATGAGACTTTGTTTGATGCTTGGGAGAGATTCAAAGAGATGCTGAGACAATGTCCACACCATGGTATTCCTGTGTGTATCCAACTTGAGACATTCTATAATGGGTTGGTACCTGCTTCAAGGAATATGCTAGATGCATCTGCTGGTGGATCCTTATTGTCAAAGTCTTATACTGATGGTTTTGAGCTGATAGAGAGCATAACTGTTAACACTTATCAGTGGCCAACTGTGAGGGCTAACCCTCAACCTACTAAGAAGGCTGTTGGAATGCATGAAGTCAGTGAAACTACTGCACTAGCTGCTCAGATAGCTTCTATGCATACCATGTTGAAAAATTTGCTTACTGCTCCAGAGAAGCCTGCTATTGAGACTGCTAAAGCATTGACAAGTGCAACTGAAGTTTCATGTGTGTATTGTGCTAATGCTCATCTGTTTGAGGATTGTCCTGCAAATCCTGCAAGTGTAAACTATGTGGCTAGAAACAACAGCCCATATAGCAACACTTACAATCCCAATTGGAAAAACCATCCTAATTTTTCTTGGTCCAACAATCAGCAAAAGGCGAAGCCTCCAGTTGCCAACACTAATCAATTGGAAGACATTCTGAAAGCATTTATGCAAGAGACCAAGAATTTTGCTGCTGAGACAAAGAATCAGATTACTGCCCAAGGGGTTAGTATCAAGAATTTAGAAACACAAATGGGGCAGATTGCAACTGCCTTAACTTCAAGAGCTAGTGGTTCACTACTGAGTGCCACTGAGACCCCTGCTTCTACTTCCCAAGATAAAGGAAAGGAGATATGCAAAAATATTTCATTGAGAAGTGGAACAGAGTATGAAGGCCCCAAGATGCCTGAAATGGCTACAGAAGGCAAGACACAAGTTGCCTCTGCACCTGTGAATGACGATATTCAACAGGCAAGCCAGAAGTTACCTCTTGAAGTTACAACCGAACAGAAGACTGAAGTACCACAGAAGAAGGCGAGGCCTGATAAAACTATGGCTGACATTCACATGACGTTGCCACCAGACTCTTGTCCTATTGATGTTCAGAAGCTAATGAATGAGAGACCACCTCCTCCATTTCCTCAAAGGCTGAGAAAAGGTAAAGAAGAGCAACAGTACAACAAATTCATTGAGATGATGAAGCAACTGCATATCAACATACCACTCATAGAGGAAATTCAGCAGATGCCTAATTACTCAAAGTTCATGAAGGATGTGCTAACAAAGAGGAAGAGGATTGGTGAGTTCGAGACTGTGGCACTTACACAAGAGTGTAGCCAAATGGTTCAGGGTAAGTTACCACCAAAGTTGAAAGATCCTGGTATCTTCACTATACCCTGCACCATTGGAGATGTACATGTAGGTCAAGCTCTATGTGACCTAGGAGCAAGCATTAACCTAATGCCCTTATCTGTTTTCAACAAGTTGGGTATTGGTGCTGTTAGACCAACAACCATTACTCTTCAACTAGTTGACAGAAGCATATGCTACCCACAAGGGAAGATTTAAGATGTTCTGGTTAGGGTTGACAAGTTTGTCTTCCTTGCTAATTTTATCATTATGGATTTCACTGCTGATGAAGATACTCCCATACTATTGGGAAAACCATTCCTTGCTACTGGAAGAACATTGATTGATGTTGAGAAAGGAGAAGTGACCATGAGAGTTAACAACCAAGAAGTCAAGTTCAACATTCTCAATGCTATGAAGTTTCCTACTGAGAAGTTGGAGGTTGTATCACAACTGCAAAGTTGGGATTCTCTGGTGCACAAGCAATTCATGAAAGATTCTGATCATTTGAAGAAGATTCCCTTTCCTCATGAAGACAAGGAATTGGTGCACCTGATGCTAATAAGGATAACATTCCTTCAATTTTGAAGCCACCTGCTTTAGAATTGAAACAATTACCTTCACATTTGAAGTATGCATTTCTGGAGACAAGTCAGCAGTTGCCTGTTATCATTTCTGCTGACTTGACTAACAAGCAGGAGGAGAGCCTGATATTGTTGCTGAGAAGATACAAGAGAGCCATAGCTTGGCAAATGGCAGACATCAAAGGTATAAGTCCTACTGTTTGTATGCACAAAATTTTACTTGAAGAAAATGCTAAGAATAGTGTTGAATGTCAAAGAAGACTGAACCCCATTATGAAGGAGGTAGTGAAGAAGGAGATAATCAAATGGTTAGATGTTGGTATTGTTTATCCTATCTCTAATAGTGTGTGGGCTAGTCATGTTCAATGTGTTCCTAAGAAGGGAGGCATGACAGTAGTTGCCAATGAGAAGAATGAGTTAATCCCCATCAGAGTTGTAACAGGGTGGAGGATATGTATGGACTATAGAAAGCTTAACAAGGCCACAAGGAAAGATCATTTTCCTCTGCCATTTATTGATCAGATGTTGGATTGATTGGCAGGCAAGGAATTCTATTGCTTCCTTGATGGATGTTCTGGTTATAATCAGATAGCTATAGCTCCTGAAGATCAAGAGAAGACTACTTTCACATGTCCCTATAATACCTTTGCCTTTAGGAGGATGCCATTTGGATTATGTAATGCCCCTGCTACTTTTCAGAGATGTATGATGGCATTATTCTCTGATTTGATTGAATCTGCTATGGAAGTATTCATGGATGATTTTTCTGTTTTTGGAGAGTCATTTCAAGGATGCTTGGACAACTTGGAATTGGTTTTGACAAGGTGTGAAAAGAGTAATCTGGTGCTGAACTGGGAGAAGTGTCACTTCATGGTAAAAGAAAGAATTGTATTGGGTCATAAGATTTCTAAGAAGGGATTAGAAGTGGAAAAAGCTAAAGTGGAAGTGATTGAGAAGTTCCCTCCACCAACAAATGTAAAAGGAGTCAGAAGTTTTCTAGGACATGCTGGATTCTATAGAAGGTTTATCAAGGATTTTTCCAAGATTACAAAGCCTTTATGTCAATTACTACAGCATGATGTGCCATTTCAATTTTCTGAGGAGTGTCACAAGGCCTTTGAAACATTGAAGACTGCTCTGATCACAACACCTGTGATTGTAGCCCCTGACTGGACAAAACCATTTGAATTGATGTGTGATGCTAGTGACTTTGCCATTGGAGCTGTGTTGGGTCAGAGGCATGACAAAGCATTCCATTCTATCTACTACGCCAGCAGAACATTGACAGAAACTCAGCTGAACTACACTACTACAGAGAAGGAGTTATTGGCAGTTGTGTATGCCTTTGACAAATTCATATCATATCTTGTTGGTACAAAAGTGGTGGTGTACACAGATCATTCAGCTATCAAGTATCTACTCACAAAAAAGGATGCTAAACCAAGGCTTATCAGATGGGTATTGCTGCTGCAAGAATTTGATCTAGAGATTAGAGAAAAGAAGGGTGTTGAAAATCAGGTTGCTGATCATTTGTCTAGACTACCTGAAGAAGTGCAAAGCTTTGACAGGTATGTAATTAAAGAACAATTTCCTGATGAACAACTCCTAATGATAACTACTGATAAGACACCTTGGTATGCTGACATTGTAAATTATCTAGTTGGAAAGCACTTATCCCCTGATTTTAATTTTCAACAAAAGAAAAGATTTTTGTCTCAAATAAAAAATTATTTTTGGGATGAACCCTTTTTATACAAAAAATGTGCTGATCAGATAATGAGAAGATGTGTGGCAGAGGAAGAGGCAAGACAGATCTTATCACATTGCCATGCTTCACCTTATGGTGGACATTATGCAAGTGAAAGGACTGCTGCCAAGGTGCTTCAATGTGGCTATTATTGGCCATCTTTGTTCAAAGATTCATATAATTTTGTGAAGCACTGTGATAAATGCCAAAGAAGTGGAAATGTGTCCAAAAGACAAGAGATGTCTCTTACAAACATTTTAGAAATTGAATTATTTGATGTTTGGGGTATTGATTTCATGGGACCATTTCCTCAGTCTTTTGGTAATATATATATATTAGTTGTTGTGGACTATGTGTCCAAGTGGGTGGAGGCAATTGCAAGCCCCACCAATGATGCAAGAGTGGTGACTAAATTTTTAAAGAAAAATATCTTCACTAGATTTAGCACTCTTAGAGCAATCATTAGTGATGAAGGTTCACATTTTTGTAACAAACTTTTTGAGGAGTTGCTGGCCAAATATGGTGTGAGACACAGGATTGCCACTGCTTATCATCCACAGACAAGTGGGCAGGCAAAGTTGTCTAACAGAGAAATTAAAAGAATTTTAGAAAAGATGGTTAATCCATCAAGAAAAGATTGGTCAAAACTGTTAGATGATTCTCTGTGGGCCTACAGAACTGCTTTTAAAACACCTTTGGGAATGTCCCCATTTAGATTAGTTTTTGGAAAGGCTTGCCACTTACTAATAGAGCTTCAATGCAAAGCCTTTAAGCTACTAAGAAACTTAATTTTGATTTTAAAGCTTCTGGTAAGGCAAAACTTTTGCAACTGTCTGAGTTGGAGGAACATAGGTTGTTTTCTTATGAAAATGCTGAAATGTACAAGGAAAAAACTAAAGCCTGGCATGACAAAAAGATTCAAAAGAGAGAGTTGGTAGAGGGTCAGTATGTGTTGCTCTACAACTCTAGGCTTAAGTTGTTTCCTGGTAAACTAAAATCAAGATGGTCAGGACCATTCAAACTTTTGAAAATTTATCCTTATGGTGCTGTAGACCTTCTTGATGAAACAAGTGGTAAAGAATTTAAAGTAAATGGTCAGAGAGTTAAAAGCTATTGGGGTGATAACTCAAGGAAGAGAGTCACCACCACCCTTGATGATTCTTAATCATGATTTTACAAGTCAGGCTGAGGACTTTCTGAAACTAAACGCTTGCTGGGAGGCAACCCAGCATTTTAATAAATTTTTGTTATTTTTAGTTTTGTTAATTTCAGGTAATGTGTGAAAATAGATTGCTGTTGGGAGGCAAGTCACTAGTTATCTCTAGTTGCCTTTGTCTAGTTGGTTGAGTGATGACAGATACGGTGACTGGCACCATTCTTAAGCTCTATGCCAACCAGTGAACCAATGAAAGGAGATTGAAGTAAATGTGGACTTAACTAAGTCCAAAGGAAAAGGCATGCCAGAGGTTATCAACAGGAAGCTGAAATGATGAGCTAGTAGTTATCAGAAGTTACCACGTGGCATTTGGCAGACGAAGTGATATCACGCGCTGAACTAGCCGTTTCATTGATTTAGCGTGTAAACCGGTTTTCCAACGGTTAAACCCACATCATCCGCCATCATTCATCATTATCCCAACGTCCATAAAACTTTTCCATATCTTTTCCATCAATATCCGTACCAAAAATATAACCACGCATTACCTTCTATATAAACCAACCCTTATCACTCATAAAACTCCATTACAAACAAACTTTCTAAACCTACTACTCTCTCTACTTTCTGTAAACAAATTCTACAAACCCTTACCTTTCAAAACACCCACTGTTTATCAATCCTTATCACGCAATCATGTCAACTGGAAAGAGGCAAGTAATCACTATTGCCATGTCTAAAGATGAAGAAGATTATGATGTTTTTGTGAATAGCGAAGCTGCTGAACGCTATGAAGTTTTCAACTCCAATCAAATCCATACTAAACGTGGATTCATATTCAACGCTGACTTTGAGCGTTTGGAGATACGTGAAGACCTTGAGATGATCATCCATTCTCTCAAGTGGCAGAAGTTTGCTGCACACCCCTCAAGTTACAACACTTAACTGGTGAAGGAGTTCTACTCCAATCTTACCAACATTCACCAGAAGAGAAGAGAAGTTATGGTACGAGGAAAAGCAATCCTCTATTTAGAGGCGAACATAAACTGGTTCTATGGCATTGAGGTATCAGAGGATGCCTATTCTGCTACCCTTGACACCATTGATGAAGAACAATTGGAAGAGATCATGCTGAGTCTCACTATTCCTGGAACTGAATGGAATCTAGGAGTAGGTGAGAATGAGAAGACTTTTCAGAGGATGAACCTGAATCCTGTACCAAAGGTTTGGTACCAATTTTTAAAGCACAACATCATCCCAACAACTCACAATGACACTGTGAGTAAAGCAAGCCTAATCCTGCTGCACTGCATCATTGAGAAGCATCCTATCAACGTTGAGAGGATCATATCTGATGAGATCCAGAAGTGTTCAACTAGGGAAGGTATGTTATACTTCCCCTATCTCATTACTGCTCTGTGCAAGAAGCAAGTGGTTCCTCATAGGATGGGAGATAAAGTGAAGAAGCTTGTGGCTGGGTTTGACGCCAAGGCTATTAGAACGCTGATCAAGGGAAACACTAGAAGAAAGGCAAGTCAGGAGTTGCATGCTGCTAAGCCTAGCACACCTGGTGCTAGTGCTTCTGGAGAAAAAGACCTGCTACCCGAATTGAGAAGGGATATGTAGAGGTTTTGGTTATGGAGCGCTGATACCCATGCTTGGTACATCAGCAACTTGTCCCTCCATTTTCCAAACTTTGATTACATGAGGGAACCTGCATTCCCAGTGGAGATCTTGGGGTGAGTTCAATCCGGACTTGCCTAAAGAAAAGGAAACCACTGACGTGCCTGAGAGCTCCAGCAAGCAGCAGAAGAAGAAAAAGAAGAAATTGAGGAAGGCAACTATTGAAGAGGTTATTGTGGAAGAAGAAGTTGTGGAAGTAGAGAAAAAGAAAGAAAAGACGAAAAAAAAGAGTCACAAGAAGAAGAAGCTACCAGCTGAGGTGGTAGTGGAAGATAAAGAAGCCCATGCTGAACCAACGGAGAAAACTCCTGCCTCAGCACAAATTGGTGAGAAACAGGATTGTAGCTTTGGAAGATGAGGAAGATGAGTACTATGAGAGGGCTGACAGTGACTACATTGAGGGGGATGCAAATTCTGACGCCCATGAGAAAGAAATCAACTAGTCTAAAGAAAAGAAGAATGAAGAGGAAGAGATTGGGTCAGACAGACAAGACCCAAACCTAGAGGAAAGTACTGGCACGCCTTTGAAGGGTGCAGATGCTGCAAAGCATACCCCTGAGCAGGAGGGTACTCTGGGAGTCGAGGAAGTGCATGAGCCTGATAATGCACCTCCACAAGGTCATTTCGCTATGACAGATAAGGCTGCATCTGAGGAGCTGGATCAAATCTTGACCACTCCTACTGCTAAAAGGAAAAGAACAACAAGAAAGAAAGATGCACCACAGGCAACTACTGATAAGCCTGAGGAAGCTGTTCTTGAGCCAAATCAACCATCAGAAGAGGAGACTGATGAAGAAGAAAGAGCAAAAGAGGAAGAGAAGAGATCAAAGAAGGGAGCTGACTCTGCTCTGAGGAGAAGCAAGAGGTTCAAGGCCTAATGGTATGTCTTGACACACTTTGCCTTTAGGATCGAGTCTAGCTTAGGTTTTTATTTTCTGTTCTGTTTTTGAAAACTTTTTGATGAGTCAGTCGTTGCCTTTCCCATGTGTCAACAGCGAGGTCACTGTTTAGTTTAAGTTTGGGGGAGAGGTAACATCAAATAAAAACTTTTGAAAATGTTTTGAAATAGATTGCTTTTAATGTGTTATGATAAGCATTTTATTGACATGCGAAAACTGAGGTTAGAGTGTAAGATGCATGACCATAGGTTTGTTTGGAAATTTTTGGAAATTCTTATGTTTGATGCTTGATTTGATGATCTCTGCACCTTAATGCACACTGTTGAATACTGTCAAACTTAAGAGTGGCTAGATAACTCTTTTAAATACACATTCTCTACTCTAAGTTTTCTAAAAATGAATATAATGGAGAATATGGCTAGAACTAAGTTTGGGGGAAAGGACTAGAGTATTGAATTGGTGACCATTGCTACTATAATTCCTAATAGGAGGCTGTTGGTTAGCTAAAAAAAATGAAATTAATGAATAAGTCTCTAAGAGACAAGCTAGTAGGGTGCTTTACTCTTATTAGTAGGTTAAACCTATTACAAGTAGGATCTAGTCAGTGAAAAGATGGAGTATTCCCAAAGCTATATATAAATGAATGATAATGAAAAAAAGCTACCAATCAGTTCTCCTTGGCTATAATCAAAATGCTTTGGTCACTCTTGAAAAGAAATAGTCCACCCTTTGCTAAAACTCTAAGTAAATTCAAAATTATAGGAAAAAGAGGATAGCTTAGCCTTTAGAATGAGTAGTTTAAGAGTGGGATATAGTCATTAATCTGGTTGACAGTGTTAAACAGTTCACACACACACACGCATGGTCATCATTGAAGGTTGATTTTATGAGAATTGTGCCAATTTTTAAAAACAATCCTAGGGTCTGAGTCTTATTGCTTAAATGTGCTGTTTACATGTCAATATTATGAGTAACTGGACACAGTCTTTGCTTTCTACGCATTACCTGAGGACAGGCAATGATTCAAGTTTGGGGGTGTGAGGACGCATTATTTGTGTGTTATTTAGGCCTTTATTCATGAGTTATTTCCTGCCAATATGGTGATCAAACCATGTTTTAATGCAATTTCATTAGTTTATTTAGTTTTGAGTCTAGAATTATATATTAGGAATAATTATGTAATTTTGATGAAAAAGATTTAGTTTAGAGGCAACTTATGTCAAGGCATGTTATTTGGTTCTGGATCGTCGTCAAAAGGCATCTACTAATAATGACTGTCAAGACATTGAGTTCCGTACAAGTCAACAAGTCAAGCGCTGCTAGAAGACAAATCTGGGAATGTGCTAGAACATTGTGAAAGGCATCTTTGAAGGATAAGGATGACTGGCTGGCTTACCAGCTGTCAGCATCACAAATGATTGTACTATGATTAAGTGGTCCTTGCAAATGGAATATCCTTTATTCCTTGGTCCTAGTAGTCACAATTAAGGTTGCACCCGATCCAAGAAGGATTGTCCTATAAATACACGTCCCTAAACCTAAAAGAAGCAGCTTGAAAAGCCAGAAGGTGATTGAATAGATCTGAGAAGAAGAGGAGCCGCCGGAGAGATCCAGTGTTGCAGGAGACGACCGGTGATAACGAGAGGCACGACAGTGTCTGTAGGAGTATCTATTGCATTGTAATGGGTATCACTACTTTACTTGTTATTATTGTTGTTGTTTCTATGCTCATTCTGAGCTAAACTCTTTGTAGTTGAGATTATGTGAAGTTTAATATAATGAATGAAGTATTTATGTGAATGAATGATTGTTCTTGTGTCATCTTTAACTTTATGTTTTTAAGAAAATACATTTATTTCTTTGACTGATCAACTTAGATTTAAATACAAGTTGCATGTGTAGAGACATCTAGCATGTTAATGAAAATAATAAAGTTAATAAGGTTAAGTTGGAGCAGACATGTAATCCCTACCTTTTCTTATGGATAAGTTAAGGGCCTTAGTGGGATCAAGCACGAGCTTTTCTGAACTCTAATGGGATTAATAGTAACCTCGACAGAGCCAGTTCATTATACCCCATTTTAATATATAACGTTGTAGACATACACCACAAGGCAAGCTTGCTCACAAATGGCACGACAGTAGTTATCATTCATATTGCTTCGTTCATGTGTTAAATGGATCTTAATCTCAGCTACCCTTTTATTATCATTTTCAATCATCAACTTACTCAACTGCTATTTTATTTATTGTGTTAAAAAACCAAATATATTTTGTTACCATTACAATAGACTAAACACTTTATTTGAACTTGGAATGTATAACCCTTATTCTATTCCCTGTGGGTTCGACACTCTTTTCACTTATTACTTGCTATGATTGACTGCGTATACTTGCGTATCACATTCACCAACCATCAACTAATAAAAAAATCGCCTTTAGAGATTGATTTAGTGACCATAATATTTTGGTCACTTTAGAGACCGAATTAGAGACCAAAATTTTGAGTTAAAAATTAAAAATATTTTGGTCGTTAAATCAGTCACTAATATAATATAGCGACCGATTTAAAGACTGATTACTCCGTCACATAATAAGCTCCAACTTTGGATATTACTGGAAAAAAAATCAATGATAGTATCATGTCAATTATTCCCGGAGATATTAAAGAATATTTTAGTTCTAATTCTATCTCTAAAAGTGACGAGGATGTTGGAGTTGATCGCGTTGGATTACCACTGAGTTTTTGAATGATATTAAGTGTTCCAGTTTACCCAATCATAAGTTAAAGTTAAAATTTGGAATTCATGTGATGCTTTTGAGAAATATCGATATTTCATCTGGTTTGTGCAATGGAACGAGGCTTATTGTTGTTGACTTTGGAAAAAACATAATTGGTGCAAAATTTGATGATACGTATCACAACTTAGAGAAAGTTTATATTCATCAAATGAATTTAATGTCATCCGGTGCTAATGTTTCCATCACGTTTCAAAGACGTCAATTTCTTTTGTGTGTTTGTTTTGCTATGACTATTAATAAAAGTCAGGGTCAAACTTTATGTCAAGTTGGTGTTTATCTTCCGAGGCTCGTATTTTTGCATAGCCAATTGTATGTTGCTTTGTCGAGGGTGAAGAATAGGGCTGAACTTAAAATTATGGTCGTTGATGTTGATAATAAGTTGTACTTAGTATGTGCGTTTGTAGTTGTTTCATTGTAACTCTTGGATAGCCATAACTTATTGTTGATTTAGTTACATTGTAAGTCTTTTATAATTGTAATATTTATCTGTTAAATTTTATTTTGTATAAAGAATTAAAGATAACCGATGTAATTATTTTTATTGACAAGAGATATAATTTTTTTTACGAGAGATATGATTGTCAAAGGTGTGGAGTGATTATGATTTCTACCATGATTATAATTGCCAAAGGTGTGGAATGATTATGATTTATCACATGGATGAAAGAGGAAATATAAAATGAGGTAAGTTTTGTTGTTATGGTTTCGTAAAAAAAATTATGTGTAGAGGGTTATTTGTACATGATAATTTAGTAGTTGGAGATGTGAAAGATGAATCAGAAGATGTGGTTGTTATACATGTCAACGATTTGGTCATTGCTAAAAGAAATTTTGTTGAAAAAAATCCCTGACTAAGTTTTCTATTTGAACTAGATGAGGTCCTTTTCGTTTTACTACATCAATTACATTTATATTATTTGCCATTTTAATGCATGGGATTAACTGCCAGATGTGTGGAGTCATTATGATTATGATGATATCACATGGATGAAAAAGTAAATATAAAATGAGGTAAGTTTTGTTGTTATGGTTTCCTAAAATAAAATTATGTGTAGAGAGTTATTTGTACAGAGTAGGTTAGTAGTTGGAGATGTGAAAGATGAGACAAAAGATGAGATTGTTAGACATGTCAAAGATTTGGTCATTGCTAAAAGAAATTTGTTAAAAAAATCCCTAACTAAGTTTTCTATTTGAACTAGATGAGATCCTTTTGGTTGTTTCTATAACACTAATTGAATTGGATGGTCATGACATTTTATTTCCCAATTTTGGTGGTACGTTGCATGTATGGCTATAATATTTTATATGTTATGTTGGTGTGTTATGCACTTTGTGGTGTCATATGTGGAAGGGTCTTATACAAATTTTGTGGTATTTTTAAGTTAGATCTTACACTCTTTGTAGTGGTTGTGTTCCATGCTTTTGAGTGTATATATTTTGGTAAGTTTTGGTGGATTTCTCATTTGACAGTAACAACATTTAATACTGACAGGATTCTAAAAGAGGATTGATTGTCAATTGCCACATTCAGATATATTTGCTTTGTGGTTGTCTTATCACTGCTCTCCAACTTCTTTTTGTAAGATTTCTTTTGATCTAGCAGCTCTGCAGGGATTGGATATCACAAGTGTTTGTAAGGTATGTATGAAGGAATGGGTACGGTAAGATGACTGCCAAGAGGTCAAGTTATTATATTAATAAATATTATAATAATGTAGTGGTATATTAGTTCTATAAATTAGATTCATAGATCAGTTCTTTTCAAGTTAGTAAAGTTCAAGCTATCTTAGTGTTTCCTTACTCCTCATTTCAAGCTATGAATTTTCCTTTCACTTACTTTTTTTGTTGGCACATACCTTGTTGCGTTGCTTATTCTTTATCAGAGGTAGCGGCACAACTTATTGCCCGATTACCTTATATTCATATGTAATTAAATTATATATAGAAATTCAAGATGAGATCACAATTTATGTTCAAAGAATGGTTGTTTTTAATTGATGTGTTGGTGTTTGGGTCTCTATTTTTTCATTGTCTTCCATTACCTTCGATTTTATTTGTAATTATCAATATCCTAAGGTGTAGAATAGAGTTGTTTGTCTTTGATGATACTGGATCAACTACTTTTTGTTTGGTGGATGAATTACTTGAGGACATTCATTTTCTGAAGATTGATGTATTGGTTATTATATTAATTTGTGTTTTTATACTTTTATGTTTGTAGTTTGTATCGTGATGATTGTTCATCAAATCCTCACTTTGATTTCGAAACCTTTATTTCCCCTAATGAGATTTGTGTTGATTTTTTATTTATGTTTACTCATTTATTTATTTTACTGTTGTGGTATAAATTTATCCACCATAGATTATTTTTGTAGACTAAAATTGTTATTCCGAGTAGCTTTTGGCTCAGAGAAAAGACTCGATTTTTATCAAGGTAATTAGAACCGAACCGACTATCAAACCGAGGTAAGTACTAGTTCAATGGTTCACAGGTTCAATCGGGTCGGACTATTTTTAAATAAATATATATTTTAATTAATATATAAAATAAAAATAAAAAACAATAACTCAATAATTCGTTGTTGAATACATAAAAAAAGATAAAATATATTAAAATCAATTTAAAACTAAAATTTTAGTACATTAAACTTTAGTACGTTGCATGAAAATAACACAAAATAGTACCTTATAATACCATAGTACGAGTACCATAACATCCATTGACAATAGAGTGTCTAGTTCATACATCAAAAGAGAAATATTCATCAAAACATAGTGCCAACTTCATACATAAATTATAATAACCAATATTCATCAAAATATAAAAAAGTTAAAAACCAAAATCTCCATAATCGTCAAAGTTTGTTTCTCCATAATCAAAGATGACATTTTCACCATTATTTTCTTCAACACCATTATCATCTTCAAATAGAAACTTAGTAGCCTCAAATGCATCATCACCTAATTAAATAATAAATAGTGAAAAATAAATTTGATCATTTCATCGTAAAATAAATAGTAAATACAATAATATATGTTCACAACAATATAATTAAACTAAATATTAACCTTGATTGTTTGTCAATAAATTATCAACAATTGAAATTGCATCATTATGATAAAGGAGATTCTCAATTTCATAATATCAACTTCAGGAGGTGCTTCATCATTCACCCAAAAATCTATGTCAGCAATAGATTCGTAATCAATGAGATCATAATAAATCTTTGGCTTAAACATCATTTTAGTCCTTGTATGTGCGCGAAATTTTGGTTTTAGTCATTGTATCGATATTTGTTATAAATAAGTCCCTGAATCAACTAATTTTTTTGATTTTAGTCCCTAAAGCGAATATCCGCAGGAAAATTCGTAGGAAAATCTGCAGGAAACTTGCAAATTTTCCTGCGGATTTTCGCTTTAGGGACTAAAATAAAAAAATTTAGTTGATTCAAGAACTTATTTATAACAAAAATTGATACAGGGACTAAAACCAAAATTCTGTGTACATACAGGGACGAAAATGATGTTTAAGCCTAAATCTTTTTAGGTTTCCCCTACAATAAAAATAGCATAAATTGAGAGACTATTATAATATTATAAGCTAAACAAATTAATTTGTGAATTGATATAAGAAATATTGTACCGGTTCTGCAAACGCAAATTATAACAAACATAGACAAGATCATTATGTCTTTGATGTTCAAGCCTATTCCTTCTCTTTGTATGAATACGTTCAAAAACACTCCAATTTTTCTCTCGCCCCGATGAAGAAGTTTGACTAAGAATACACATAGCCATCTTTTTCAAAGTTGGAGCACTTCCTCCATATATTTTCCACCATTTAGCTACAAAAGAAAAAAACTAAATTATATAAGTCAAAACACGTGCGTAAGCACAACTATTTAAATATAAAACAACAAAGCTTTGAATTAATGTTACCAGGTTGTATTTTGCCAGCTACAGTAATAGCACTTGATTTATCGAAACTCTCTTTTTGATTTCAATATATTTGCATATGTTGAAATGCTTTGGATGAATCGGGGCAAAGAGATTTTACTTCAAATAATTTAATAAGTGCTTCTGTAAACTTACTTTTATCATTGAAGTCAGCACCATATTGGAATAGGATTACAAAAGTAAGACGCTGGAAGAAGATCACGTTTCAAGTGTTTATCCCATCTAGCCTTGATGATATCGGTGTATGGTTTATAGGTTGGCTTTCTATTTATAAACATTTTCTTTATGGCATTCTTTGCCCTTTGCATGCCATCATACACATAACCCATTTACGGTCGTTCATCGCCATCTACAATTCTTAGTAAAATAATGTCACTTACGGTTTTTCCTGCTTGAGACTTTGCTAACTTATGTGTAGTAAAATGTCTATCCACCATCAAAGCTTGTAATTCATTTTTCGATCAAATAAGCTTTTTAGTGTAATAAACGTTGTAGCAAATCTGGTTACTCTTGGACATACAATTTCTTTCCAACCATCTCTCTTTCTCAGCCAAGATAAGAATATAATGTGGTTGTACACAAAGATAGTAGTAATCTTAGAAACCTTTGAGGCGTGGGTTATGTTGTTATGTATTTTGTATTGCAGAATTTGGTGAGATATAGTTTATGGAGAAAACTCTCCTAAATATATTGATATATGAAGAATATTCAGGTTCTTATTTTTATTATGGTTATATGACTCTATATATAGGGCTACAAATAAAATAAATTTTTAAATCATACTCCCTCCGTCCCAAAACTATTGTCCTTTTAGAGTTATGCACGTGGATTAAGAAACAATAAAGATTGATAAGTTAAGTCTATTTTACCCTTACTTTATTAAGAAAGAGAAAATATACTACCTCCGTTCCTTTTTACTTGTCATTTTAGAAAAAAAAGACCAAAATAGGAGAGTGTATTTCTGCACCTAAATTTCCTATCATGCCCTTTTTTAAATATATATCATATTTTTAATCCACCAACAAATTCATATTTTTTCACCAACATTATCCTTTTAAAACAATTGTAACAAATTTTATTTAAAAACAAACAAAATTTGTATATAATAAAAAGATTATATTGTTTCAACAAAAAAATATGATACAAAATTTAGTCAATAAAATAAAATAGGAAGAGGGGTATAATAGACAAAATATAACTTAAATTGCCAAAACGACAAGTAAAAAGGAACAAATATTTTTTTCCAAAACGACAAGTAAAAAGGAACGGAGGTAGTATTTAATTAATACTTTAACTTTTGTAAGAGTACAATTGATAAACTAACATTAACTTTACATTGGTTTGCGAAAAGGACAATAGTTTTGGGACAAAATTAAAATACTAAAAGGACAATAGTTTTGGGACGGAGGGAGTATCTTCTAAAAATAACAAACTAATCCTATAAATTCTAAACAAATCATAAATATTCTAAACAGAAATATAAATCTTAGATCTAATATTATTTTATTTTGAATATAAATCTAAACTATATTTCTATCAAGGATATTTAGGCATATTATTCTCAACATTCCTCCTTGACTGAATATATTTTGTGTGTATCCAATATGAGTTTTTTGGAAATTTATTCTTCTTTCTTTTATTTTGGTTGTATTTCTTATCAATATCTTTCTTGGATGAGTCTGCATCTTGATTTGACTTGAATTTCTCCATCATTGAAATTATTCCTTTTTCGCAAGCTTTAGCGTTTTTGTGCCTTGTGGACTTCATGGTAGAAACATTGCATTTCATATGAATTTTAAGTGGTTTTTCACAAGCATACATATTTTCCTCCTTAATTGGAAATCTCTTCAAAGAACATGAGTGTTCACGGTCTTCTTTGGATTTAAGTTCATTTTTCTCTTCAATAATATGATCATTCTTCATCAAATCTAAAACAAATCTCTTGTCTTTCATATGCGTTGTGATCACTTCTTTATTGTTTTGATCTTTAATCACACAACTTTTGCTTTCAAATAACACTTTGTAGTCTTTCTCTAACAACTGAGCAACACTTAAAATATTTTGATTAATTCTAGGAACATATAAAACATTAGAAATTTGTTTCAAACTTGAATGAGTTTTAATTATAATTGTTCCAATGTCTTCAACTGCAATTTGTGCTCCATTCCCAATTCTAACTTTGGAAATAGAAGTTTTATTGAGCTCTTTAAAAAGATCTCAATCATAAGTCATATGATTTGTGGAACCACTATCAATAAGCCATTCTTTTGACGGTTTGTTGCTTGTAGAACCTGACATTACAAGTAGTAGTTCTTCTCTGTGTTCATATTGATTTTCAACAATATTAACATTTTGTTGTTGTGATGTGAATACTTTCTATATATGGCCTAATTCACCACACTTCTCACATTTTGCATCAGGCCTCCACCAACAATACTTTGGTGAGTGATTAACCTTTTTGCAATGAGGACATGGTGTTTCATGATTTTTGTGTTTGTATTTCTTTCCAAAATCTCTAGTTAGATACACACCTTCTATTGTTCTTACTTCTCTCATAAGTCTTCTTTGTTCTTGTGCTTGCAATGCGTGTAACACTTCTACCAAAGTGATTTTACTCAAATCTTTTGTGTTCTCCAAAGCGGCTATGGAAGCTTCATATCTTTCAAGTATTGTTACTAGAATTTTTTCTACAATTCTAGAATCAGAAAATTGAGTTCTTAGTAATCGTACCTTATTAGCAATACCCAATAATTTATCTGAGTATTTCTTTATTGTTTCATCCTCCTTCATTTGTTGTAACTCGAACTCTCTCATTAAATTCAAAACTTGCATACTTCGAATTCTTTCATCTCCTACATATTCTTCTTTTAGGTATTCCCAAATTTCTTTTGCTGTTTTGAGAGTCATGATTTTTATAAAGCCAGTTTGTGAGACACCTGCAAACAAACACGTCTTTGCCTTTGCGTTCTTGGTTTTTCTTTCTTTATGGATTTTTGTCTCTGCTTCTTGGATCTTCTGGTAACGAAGAAAGATCGTAGCCATCCTCCACTACTTCCCACAAATCTAGAGCATCTAAGAATGACTCCATTCTCGCTGCCCATAAATCATAGTCTTCTCCATCAAAGATGGGAGAAGCGACCTTTGAAAAATTCATCTTCACAGGTCTGAACCTTAGCGCTATGATGCCACCTATTGGGTTATTTTGTTATGTATTTTGTATTGCAGAATTTGGTGAGATATAGTTTATGGAAAAAACTCTCCTAAATATATTGATATATGAAGAATACTCAAGTGCTTATTTTTAATATGGTTATATGGCTCTATATATAGAGCTACAAAAAAAAAAAATTTTAAATCATATCTTCTTAAAATAACAAACTAATCCTATAAATTCTAAACAAATCATAAATATTCTAAACATAAATATAATTCTTGGCCTCTGCAACATAAATCTAAAATCTTCAAAGGATATTTAGGCATATTATTCTCAACAAGCTCTGCAACATGAGGCATGCTAGCAATATCCTTCAAAAGTATATTCAAACAGTGAGCAGCACAAGGAGACAAAAAAATAGAATCATATTTTTCATGAATCTTTCTACCAACTTCTACATAATTGGCTGCATTGTCTGTAACTACATGAACAACATTTTCACGTCCAACCCATTCGATAACTTCGGAAAATAAATTGCACAACATTTAAACATTTTTCACAACACCTGATGCATCAACATATTTCACAAATACCATACCTTCAGGACAATAAACTAGAAAGTTTATTAAAGTTCTTTGTTTTTGGTCACTCCACCCATCAGCCATTATTGTGCAATCACTCTTAGCCCACTTAGATCGATAACCTTCGACAAGTAATGAACACTCTCTCTTGCAATCTCCCAACAAGTTAACTCTTATGTCATGATATGTTGAAACTTTAAATCCTGGCCCAATCTCTCCAATTGCATTGGCAACTTTTTGAAAATATAGCAATTTTATTGCATTGGATGGAATGTTAGCATCAAAAAACCATCTAGCAATTGCCAACTTAGCATTGTGAACTATTTTCTTGCTAGTGAATGCACTTTTAATAGTTAGTTGCGAGCCTGAAGTTGTTCTTGAAGCAAATTAAGTACTACCAACATTTTTTTCAGTAGCTTTTCGTTTTCCTCTATTAGAAATTGTTTGGCGAGGTTGAACCGGAGCTACTTCCTCATTAGTTTGAGTTTGAGTTGGTTGATCATTGTATGCTTCATCAAGCTCATTATCTTTCTTTTCTTGTCATTATTTTGTAATGACTGAAGCATTTGATGAGAAACATGATCAGGAACATTGGTGCAAGAGACCACATTACTCTTTAATTTAGCAAGATGTTGCTTCATTCATTGAATACCGCCTCCTTTTCAAGACAACTTACAATACGTACAAGTGAATACTTGTGATTTATCAACAATTTTTAAAGTAATATGCTCCCATGCAGGATCAATTTTTAAAGATGGTTCTTATATTTCTTGTTGTGTAGCACGTAGGCAAATTAGTTCTCATTTGTTGTTTCCCACAAGAAAACCAATATTTTAATTACTATCAATGAACAAAAATAACTCATCAAGACGCACAAATATTTAACCACTAACACCTGCTCACAAACACTTTAAGATAACCAAATATTTAATTAAACTACAAGATAAAAACTAACTTTTCATGTCACTAAATTACAAATCAAAATAGTACTAAAGAAAAAAGTACCTATCATTGAACAAAATCAAAACTTTTCAACCCAATAATAAACCAAAGAAACATCAAAATTTTATAACAAAGATGCCAAAACAAAGAAAAAAAAATGCAATGAGCTATATAACAAGTTAAAAAACCATTAACCCTAGACTAAAAAAAGTAGCAATTATCAAGTAACTATTAGAAAAAACTAACTATCAATATCAATAAATTGTTCGAATAAGAGCAAAATAAGAACAAAAATAAGATCAAAAGAAGAATAGAAGGAAAAACAAGAATAAAACAAGAGATTAAAATATAAAGAAGGAAACAAAGAACTCACTTGAGGAATAGAAGACATAGTTGGAACGAAGACATTGTTGGAACTTAGAAGCAGAGATAGAATCCGAACACTGTAGCCCTAGAATCGCCGTCGCTAGCCATCGTTAGAGGATGAAGAAGAACGATTTCAAGAGGGCGTGTTATGTTCTGTAACTTCTGTTCTTTGCATTTCCCATGGAAAGATGGTCATCGCAACCATTTCCAGGTTCGGGAGTTGGTTATGCAAGGGGAAGGTATTAGCACCCCTCACATCCATTGTACTCAACGGGAACCTCCTAATTAATTCTAGGGTATTAAGCAATTTTTAGAGTTTTATTTACATGTTTTTTATTATATTTTTATTTTATTAAGATATTTACAAAAAGGGGGAAATTTAGGTTTTTTATTATTATGCTTGACAAGATGACTCTTGCTCCTACGTATCCTCTGGTGCGATGAGGAAATCAAAGCTACGTAGTTCTGGGTATGATGTTGGTTTGTGTTTTTTATGAAAAAAAGAATTTTTTATTTTACCTCTTAAAATGACTTTTAAGAATTACCCGAAGGCGAAAAATTAGATTGAATATGTTGATGTTTTTTAATGTCTTTTTTATGAGTTTAGGTGGAAGACAAATTATTGGTAAACTAAGTGTACACAAAGCCACCAATAATCAGGGAGAAAAACGGAAGTGCATCCATCCTCTCTTTTTAATCCACATAAAATTAACATGAAAAATTTATTACATTTTAATATTTAGACCAAAATTAAATAAAATAAATTTAATTATGTACATTAATCAAATTGCAAAGAGAGTGCAAACATCAGCAAAAAGAGGTGCAAACATCAAAACAGATGGGGAAAACTGGGCCCAATTCACACCAACTCTGCCCAGGGCGCGCAGCAAATAGGATATGTTTGATCCTTGATCAACAGAATGGTGCACCGGGGTTACAGTGATCACGCGCGCATTGGATCAGTAGGAGTATATATTTGATTTTTCCCAAATTTCTCTCATTTTCAACAAATCTTTCTCTCTCTACACTCCCTCTCTCTCTAGCGCTCTCTCCCTTCTCTCTCCTGTTCTTCACATTCTTATGAATGTTCTTCAAGAATGAAGAACTCCGGTTGAGCTTCAACCGGACCACCATGCCCGACCCAGTTTCCGGCGGCCTCGCCGCCGTGCAGCCGCCGTAAATTCCCAGAACTTTTGCAAACCTCAAAAATCTGTTTTTTAACCCTTTTTTAACCGATTAAGCCCTCAAAAACACGAAATCAAACCCAAGAATTTTAAATCCGAAAACTTTTTAAATCCGATTCTGTTTTTTGTGTTTTTTTTTTCGATTTAGCCTCTTTTTGAAATCTTTTTCCCTGGCTTTTAATCGTAATATTTGGGAACAAACATGAGTACAGAAACAAGAACAAACAGCAACTATTCAAGCATAAATAAAAAACAGAAGATCATGCAACATGTTTAAGAGTGTTCGAAATGACCAATCTGGAGTGCCGTGAACTCCCCGCGTGTAAGTGTTTATTCCTTTCGTTTCTATTTTTATTTTTTCCACGTTTTCGATCCCGTTTCGCTTCTATTTCTGATTTTGATTTTTCCTTTTTTTTCTTGTTCGTACAAGGTGGAGCTGCTGGTAAAGGCTCGGTTTGGTGTTAATTTTTCTACAGCGTGTAGAAAAATTAACCGAGGTTCTTTTAAGGAGGCAGTGGGCGTGTTCTGGCCCTGTGTAATTTTCAGTGATTTTTCTGTGTATTTTTTGTCCGTCATTGTGTGTAAATAGAGCTCCTATTTATAGCTCTAGAATTAGGGTTGAGAACTTTGTAAAGAATCTGAGCAGATTTGTTTTATTAATTTGTTGTGAGAGATTTTCTAAGTTTTTGTAATTGATCTGCTGGAAAAATATAAACTTAGTGTAAATTGATTTACTTGATGGTCAAGGTCAAAGATTTGCTCAAATTTTATGTTTTGTTGGGCTTTCTCTTATTCTGCACGCGCGATTCTCCTTCTGAATATATCTCTGATTTTTTTTTTCTGTCACAATATTGGACAAAAATAAAACAAACAAAAAATATAATAAAAAGAAGTCTTAAGAAAAATAAGGCATTTAGCCTCCAAGGGGAGTCGAACTCATGATCTTGCCCTCAAAAAATATATGTACTATAATGGGTGGGTAAAATTTAGGGTATGACACATATGATAATTTTATTTTTTTTGAAACAACATATGATAATTTTTAATACATCGGTATATTAGATTATTAAATTAAGGCTTAAATAATGTTCAGGTCCCTGTAAGTTCGCACTTTTTTGATATGAGTCCCTGTAAGTTTTTTTGTTTTAAATAAGTCCCTGCAATTATATGGTTTTTTTGAAATTAGTCCCTAAAATCTAAATTCGCAGGAAAATTTGAAGGAAAATATGCTCGAAACCTGCAGATTTTCCTGCGGATTTTGACTTTATGGACTAATTTTAAAAAAACATATAATTGCAGGGACTTATTTAAAACAAATAAACTTACAGGGACTTATATAAAAAAAACGCAAACTTACAGGGACCTAAACATTATTTAAACCTTAAATTAATAAGTAAAATTAACAGGATGTGATCCGGGCAATATGTGGATTTGGGCCAATAGTGATCCATTTAACAATCATTCTAAAACAGCCCAAGCCCACTTCAGTTAAAACTCACGCGTCCATAGAGGATAGCTACTAAAGCGAGACTTACTCCCCACGATGAGGGAGTGCAGTTGCGAAAGGTAAGGCCCAAGTATCGCCTGCCTGGCCTTATTTCATTTCCCTTAAATAACACCTAACCCTAGCCACACCTCTTTCCTCACCTGCGCCTCTTTCTTTTCATCCACATCTGCGCCTCTTTTTCCCTTGATTTTACATGCGCGAGATGGAATGGTGAGAGATCCTGCTGGGAATTACTTTGCTGTTGTCATATCTGATCATGGTGATGAAGGTTGTATGTATGATGGATTCATTGTGTCTATCTTTTGTGGTTTTGAGAAGCGTCAAAGGGTTGCCATAAATTATTAGGTTGTGGACAATGTGTTTGATATGAGGATATTTGGAGGACAATGGTGGTGACGTGCTTTATTTGGGATTTCATTAGCCCATAATTATCATGTTGATCGCTTGATGGACCCTTCTTTGGGTGAAACTGGTTTTTTCATTAATATTGTCCATGGTGTTGCATTTCCTTTGACCTTTGTTCATCCCCCTTTGGCCATTCTTGGTGGCGATGCACCACCTGAAGTTCCATTGCATTTTGCTGATCCAGTTAATGATATCCTAATTGATGATGCTTATTATATTTGGTAGTGTAAGGTTACTAAAGCCATGGCAACTGAAAGGAATATTTTGGTATTGTTTTAGTGTTTCGACAATGTTTTTTATTGTTTCCTGTTTAGTTTGCAGATAGTGATAGGGTAATGGTGAAATTTTCCTAGTGGTCTTGCTGATTGTTTTAAGCTGTTTGCGTTTTTGGTTTTGCAGCATGTTCCAAATCGTATTGCAACTGTGTGTTTTGCTGAAAAACAAGATTATCTTCTCTTGAATGAAGAGGGTACCAAGAAGTTGTACCTGTGACATATACTCTATAATGATGGTCCAAGTTACAATACAAATATAGGATCTAGGTGGTATGCGTTTGTTCGAGAGACTAAGTTGCGTTGCGGGGATATGCTCATGTTTAGCCTTCTGGTTTCTCTAGAATTCATCCATGTAATAATTAAGCGACATTGAATGTTATACTGTTGAGTAGGCTCGTGTTTATCTATGTTGGTTGGTATTATTAAGTTTGTCTTTAGTTTGTTAGTTATAGTTTGCATTAATTGTGGTTTGTATTAATGTGATGAAAGTTGGGTTGTAGTTAGGCTGAATGTAACACTTCAAGTTTGTCTATTTTATGTTGCGTTTGTTGTAAAAAATTATTTCGTAATATCTATTTGGGTATGTTTGCTGATTTGTTTCTATGTTATATTTAAAAGTCTATTTCAAAATAACAGAATTGAGTTGTTTGTGATACAAGATGGACTAGCTTTCAACTCAACAGAATGCTGGCACAAAGTTCACACATTAGTTAGCTATAACTACAAACAAGAAAGGAAATACATCTTGAACATATAGATTAAAATAAAGTAGAAGAAACCAATGGATTTTACTATCGTTTGGAATAAAAGAAACTAAAAAATATCATGTTGCAAATTCCAACCAAATATTCTAACAACATCATGAAAGAACAAGGACGCAAGTTAAAATATTAATTAGAAAAGTTGTACCTTTTATTGCTTTGGGAGATACCATATGTAAAGTCTCTCACATACATCCTTACTTTTGATAGCCATGCAATAGGTATCCTCTGTTTGCAACTCAACATTTCTTTTACTTTATCCTTAAAAGAACAAAGCTGAAAAATTGAGTAGACATTAATCAAGTGGACTTATTATACAAGGTCATTTGCATAAGAAATGAGTAAATACTAAATAATGACTTGAATATAGAGTGGATTAGGAACATACAATATCTTCATCTTAGAGCCATATTTTCCCACCAAAGATAGGTGTTAAATACTAAAATATCTGCGCCCAAGGTTTTAAATTACGGTCCGCATCACGTGATGCGGCCGCAATATTGCGGATGCGGGACGCAGCGCAACCGCATCGGACCGCAATTGCGGTGTGAATTAAAATCACATCTGATGCGGTTTTGAAACCACAATGCAACCGCAACGAGACCGCAACGGAACCACAACGGACAATAAACAAATTGCAGAAGAAAAGACAGAATCAATCAGATCAGAAGAAACAAACAAGAAACATAAAGTAATTTGCAGAAGAAAAAAAACAAAATACATAAAGTAATTGCAGAGCATCAGAATCTGAATAAGAATCTCAAACCTTTTTTTTCTTCTGTCTTTCAATGAGTCGTACTATATTTTTTGTAAATCTAACCTTTAACTAGTTTATAGATTGTGTTGTTGAGTAGAGTGAATTCATCTATTACCTTCACTTCATCTTACTGCTATTTCTATATATCATGATTTCATCTTACTAGGTTTGGCTTTGCTCTGTTCCTACTTCCTAATCCTCCTCTGTTCTTCAAGGTATGCAACAAGCCAACAAACATAGATCTAAAATTTATAATTATGATTTAAGTAGATAAAATGAGATGGGTTTTGAAGTTTAGAATTAGAACTTTAAATTTAAGTTTTGAAGTTATTTTTCAGTGAATTTCTTTATACCTATGCAATTGTTTCTTCTTTGTGCGGCCTGCGGCGGTGAGAGAGTGAGTGTATGTAACTATGTATTCTCTGTTTGTGACCGCTCTGTTTGTGAGTTGTGACTTTGTGCTTTTTGTTTCTCAATTTCCTATGGCTATTAAAGAATATATTAATTTTTTATTTGACTCTAATTAACTAATGGGGGGAACGAAGCAGTGATGGGGGGAAAGGAAATTAATTTTTTATTTAATGTTAGTTAATTAATGGGAGGAGGGAATGAAATATTGGATGGGGGGGAAAAGAAAAATTGATAGTGGTACTTTGGGGGGAAAATTTAGTCACCAATCTATAAATCTTGACAACAAATCTCCTACTTTATGCACTGTGCTATATGGTAACCAATGAGAAGGGCAAAATCCACGTCACTTGGGTATTAGAATAAATTGAAAGGAATTTATCGTTTGCGTTAATGGTCCTGTAGCCGCACGTGTGGGTTTGCTTATCGTCAATTAGGGTTATGTTTGGGTGGAAATTTTCGCACCACGTATGGTTGTATTTTTGAAATTCAAAAGTGATTGTGAATTTGGTGGCTATAAATATGATTCCAGAGCCACATCCATTCTCCATTCTCCATCAGAGACCTTGAATTGTTAAAGACCAACAAAATGGCCAAACCAAAATCAGAAGCGTCTTATGATGATTTGTCTGAAGTTATTCCTGGAAGGGATAACTGGAATATCAAAGTGCGGGTGGTTCGTTTGTGGAAGGTTCCGTCCTTTCTGAATCCAGCTGAACCAAATTCAATTGAGATGATTTTGTGTGATGAGTAGGTATTAGTTGGGTTCTTTATGTCACCCTGTTTTTTATCTGTTTGTATTATAGATTATCTGGTTGTAATAATTTATTGTAATTTAATCTAATTAATGTATATGTAGTAAAGTAATTGCTAAGTTTTTGATGATTGTATGTTGAGGCTTATTGTAATTGTGGATTGTATCGTGTGATGATTGTCTGTTGAGACCTCTTAATAAATTAAAACAGTGCAGTGTGAATTATATTTTTGTGTTGATTGTTTATGTGTATTGAATTTATTGTAATGCTGTGTGAATGGTCTGTAGGGAGGAAAGATTCAAGCTTCTATAAGGAAGCAGTTGATTCACATGTTCGACAAAAAATTAGAGCAGGTTCAGGTTTATGAGATGGGGTATTTGTCTGTTAGTCCTTAGTTTGGTCTGTATAGGACCACTTTGCACCCATACAAGTTTATATTCCAGGTCAAAACCAAAGTGCAGATTGCTGAAAGTTCTGTGATAAGCAATTACGGTTTCAGCTTCACAAACTGTGCTGCCATAACCAGTCACACCCGAGATTACGAATATCTGGTTGGTGAGTAGTGCTGAAACCTTTCTGATTGATTAGCTTTTTGTTATGTGTTGGTGTGTGTATTCCTTTGCTAATTATTTACTAAGCTTATGTAGTATAATGTTTTTTAATATAAGAGGTCATGGACATAAGTTGTCTGATTGTGTTTTGTGGTTGAATGTATCCATGGTTTCCTTGATTTTGTATTTATTGGTGCGGTCTCTCTGGCCAGATGTTATTGGACTAATTACAGGGATATCTGCGGAGAAAGAGAACATTAGGGACGGAAAGTTGACTAAGATGGTTGTAATTGAAGTAACTGATGAGAGGTTTGTGTCTGTTGTATATTTGTTGTATTTGTTGTGTTTATGTATTTACTTCATGTTCAATGGTGTTGAAAATCTAATGAATATTTCAGTGGCAAGTGTGAGTGTGCACTATTTGGAGATTATGTTGACGACCTAAACAAAATGATGGGGAAAGGGGTTGAAGGTCTTCCTATTGTTATTATCCAGTATGCCAAAGTTAAAATATTCAGAGGTTTGCATTGTATTCATTTATAATGGAACATCATTTTCATGTGTATGTCTAAATTATTGCTATTGTACAAATTAGTACTGAAGTAGCCCCCGCTTTAATTTATTTACAGATAAAGCATCTATCCAAAATGTGATTAATACTACTAGGATTTTGATGAATCCTGATCTGCCCGAGGTTGAAACCTTTAGGAATGGGTAAGTTATCACACACTTATTGTGGTTTAGTTATGTGAAATGTCATGTGTTTGTGCTAGCTGTGTTGTTTAACCTGTGTATCTTGGCCAGAATTGCTGTGCATGGAATTGAGATATCTGCTGCTGTGCCTCTGATTGGGAAAAAACCTGCACCATCTGTTGAAGAGGAATTCTTAGGGATGCATCCTAAGAAAAGCATTGCTGAATTGATTGATATTCCCGAAGATGGTGTATTTGCTGTGCATGGTTCCATTGTTGGCATTGTTGGTGAGCAAGAGTGGTGGTATCCGGCGTGTAAGTGCCACAAGAGTGTTAGCCCTGATTCCGGAGCTTATTATTGCAATGGATGCATGAGGCATGTATTCCATGTTGTGCCAAGGTACTTAGTGTAAATTTTTTTTTTTTTTTATATCTATGAACAAAAGGTTGTTTGGTTGTGGACAAGTTACACTGTGAGTGTGATGTGTTTCCGGTATAATAAGTTTTAAAATGTTTCTTAGGTTCAAGGTTAAAATTGAGGTTTCGGATGGTGATGCTACTTGTGTATTTGTGCTCTTTGACTCATGTATGAGTTACCTCATGGAGAAGTCTTGTGCTGAGTATGTTGCTGCGTCGAAGGTGGTGTAACCTATTGATATATGATAAATTAATGGGGTAAATCAGTAACTTTGATGTTGTACATTGGTTGCTCATTTGAATATTGTTATCATGTAGATTGATGGTAGTGGAGCATATCTAGTTGAATTTGATGCATTGATTGGGAAAAGCATGTTGTTCACTGTTGACAAAGCTGTAGTCACAAATAAGTTGCATGATGGTTCATTCCGTGTTAAACGCATATGCCTTGAACCGCGAATTATTGAGAAATTCTGTGCGGAAGGGCCTTATAACACCCCGTCTAAGGTAATATTTGTGTCTATTTATTGGGATTATTAGTGTTGCATACTGTTTTTTGTGGATATATGTACACAAGGTGTGTCTTATTTGTGTACTTATGTTGACATTGTATGATGAATTAATCTGGCATGAGGACACCTTGAATGTTGTGTGCAGGAGGTTGCTAAAACTGCTGATGCTGAGTCTGATAGTCAGGCTGATGATTTGGATGATGATGATTCTATGCCTCTGGCCTTGATGAAGAACATAGTGGTAACTCCAACCTTGAGTGGATGTAGCAGGGCAGGTAAATCCAAAGAAGTGGCTGGGAATGTGAAGAGGGATTTTACAGAAGATTTTAATGATGTTGCCAAGGTTGAAGCTAAAAAACGTGCCAGAGTGCTGAAGAAGAAGGAGGAGTAGAATATGAAATAATTTATAAGGGATTGATGTATGTTGTAGTATGTTGTTTGACAAATGTTGTGTGTTGTGATAAGTTTGCAGTTTATGTAATGTTATATCTTAGGCCATAGGTTGGTGGTTTTAGTGATGTTTTTATGTAGTTTATTTATGAACTCCAAGTCATCTGTCGTATGTGACAAGTGGCCCTTTAACCATTATATGTGTTTGTTGAGGTTTGTGGACTATGTTTCCAATTTCCAATAAATTGTATCTTGGTGTAATCTATGTGAGTTATTTTGTTATGTGGTTTTTATTTGTATTCGCTCTATAATTCTTTTTGAGGTATGAAATTATTTACGTAACTTTGGATTTTTAACTTTTACATTACAAGTGAATGGGTTTTTACATTACAAGTGAAGTGTTATGGGTTTTTAACTAATACCTTCAATTGGAATAACTTATTGGGTTTTTATGAGATATGTGGCTAGACTGTGTCACACCCTGAGTAAAATACAAAGGTTTCATATTATTTGAGGAAAATAATAAAAATAATAGGAAATACCTCTGAATAATTTTAAAAATCGCAATAAGTAGTGAAGGTCATAATGAGAGGGGGGATAAGTAAATATGATATTTAGAAAGGTAAACAAATAAAAAATGTCAAAGTGTGGTTTAAAACTTTTATTGCTATGGTAAAATGGGCAGGGAAATATTTAATGTGGAAGTCTGTGGGTTTGTTGGGCCAATAATGTTAAGTTTATGGTGATGGATAAAAGCTGTTTGGCCCACATAAGACGCTTCATATGTACGGAGGTTCCTCATTTGCAACCCTTTCACTTTCTTTTCGATTGGCTTCAACTTTTGTCGTTTGGACCACTTCAAGTGCTGCTAAGAGAGAGAATGGCGTCGTCGTCTAGCAGGTTGGTTTTTCTATACGTTTTTATGTTGGATCTAACGTTTCCTTGTGTTGTACTATGTACTGAACTGAGTTATATCACATTTAGTTTTTATACTGTTTGTTAGGATCTGGAAGGTATTTATGTAGATTCTTTTTGTCGTCGTTGATTGTTGTACTTTCTCATCAATATTTCAGTAAAGAGGTTGCATGGAGTGTATAAAGTGATCCGTTTGATAAACAGCTGTGCATTTTTTTAGAGTGTAAAATGTGGTTGTTTTGGGTTAGGGTTAGGGTTTGTGGTTGTGATTTGTAGCATGCAAAACTTATTTCGTTTTGTTTGTTTTTGATGTTGTTCGATATGTGTTTGTTATACCAGCTTGGGAAGAGGAGAACGTGTTGTGAGAAGGAGGATCACGTTTGACACTGTTATTTATCCGAATCAGGTTTGTTGCCATATTGTGCCATTAAATATTTATGAGTTTGGATGTAATAGTTAATTTAGTTTAAAATGGTTAAATTTATGTTATTCCTGTCTCTACCTGATGTTCATATCTATTAGGATGTTATCGCTTCGTCGAATGCATTTTCTGCATCTTGGTTGAATATCCTGAGACAAGGACAGTATCTGAAGATTGTTCACCCAACCGGGTTGGAATGCGGTGTTTGTGTTAACATATTTGACCGGCGTATTCAGCTGTTGTCGGGTGAAGTTGTCAGTCGGAGGTTTGGTTTTAGAGCTCCGACGCCTGTTGTTCTTAGATACTCCCCTGCGCTTGGAGCCTTTTCCATCAAATTGGTGAATGAAGATGGGGGTCGTGGAATTGCATTGGGAGAACACGCGGCTGGCCAGAGACCACGTCCTCCTGTCCGCCGTAATTACAACCTAGATGGTATCAATGCTTGGGAAAAATTTGTCACACCTGCTATGGTCAGAAGCCACAAACCCCAGGTGATGGTGAGTAAAATTATATTAATTTCGCTTTCAGTTGTGTCTTTTGTTGGAAGTGAGTGAATTATTTGTGAGTATTTGAAATCAAATTTTTGGTTTTTAGCATATCCCCAAGAGGACCGCCAGGCTGGTGCTGCCGTTGAGCCAGAGAACCATTATTATGCGGACTGAATTTTCAGAAAGGCGCTGTCCGATAAAAACTGCTCGGAGGAATAGGTTCGAGCACTACATTACAAGTGAATGGGGTTGGTTTGTGAGAAGAAGCAGAATTCAGGTTGGAGACAAGTTGGTTTTCCGTCTTTCAAATCCTCCACATACTATTAGGGTGGATATTGTTCGTAGGGACGATTGAACAAGCTGAATGTTAATTCCGTCTGCTGTTGTCTTGTGTGGTTTGTTGTTTGATGTTTGTTTGTGTTCGTGAATGGTGTTGTGTTAGTTGCGCTGGTTTGATACATGTGAAAATGTCAGTGCTGAAGTATGATGTACAATATGTGATGTATAATTATGTCGTTTTGATTGTAGGGAAGAACAGTGTTATGTACTATGCTACTCTTGATGTTTGGTTATTAGTATGAACTTAAATGTAATGATCTATATGATTGTTGTGTGTTACATTGTTTTTGTGTTGTTGGCTTTTACACTTCAGGTGGTTGTTTTATAGGTGTGTTGTGCATTTGGGTTGGAACACGTTCTTAAATTTGAAGAATTAAACCTGTTTTTAGTATGGTGGTGACAGTTTGTGTTGAGTACATATATTCATAGGTTGGGATGATGACTATAATGGGTTTCTTGATGTAGTGGTAGTGATATAATAACATAATACACATATAATAATTATTGGCGGGCCAAACTATGTGAAATGTTGTTGTTGTTAGTCCCCAGGTTGGATGATTGGTAGATGGTGAAAGAACGAATGATGGTGGGCTACAGAATATTTTAAACGGTAGTTGGCCCAATGGATCATAATGTTCTATAGTTGATGAGTATTTTTTAATAGGGTTGACATACCATATCTGAATCTATTGAACAAATTGGTTAATGGGCAGTGCCGCCATAAGAAAAAAGTTATATTTTTTTGCTGTTTTGTTAGTGCAGCCAATTTTTAATAATGTATTGTTGTTGCCAATATTGATGTATGTTGGTAATTAGCATTGGGGTTATTTAAGATAAATGATATAGCCATGTGGTAGAGGAAGTGTGAGAAGTTAATAGGTGATAGTCCATTTCAACTATAGACTAGGCCCAAATGGAGGTCAATTTTTTTGATTGGGTCCATCAAAAATAACTAGAAATTTTACCAATGTCAATAATAATGACGAAGGGTTAATTGGTCAGTAAATCCATTATTTAGTTCCCTCTCAAAAATCCAATTTCAAAAATAGATGTGTTAATTTAATTTCCTATATATACCCATTGATGCAAGGTATGGGTATCTCAATCAGCTTCACCTTTGTAAGCAAACTCAAACTTTAAGAAAAAATTCTAATGGCATTTCCTGGTCAACTTTCAGAGATGGAGGAGAGTGATAATTTAAAACATTTTGTGGGAGATTGTCAGGTTACTAACATTCATAACTTAAATTTGGCCAAAAAAAGTGGTGAATTTATTGTGGTTGCTTGGTTTGACTCGGTGGTCGAAGGAGTTGACATGTGGTTCAAAGAGAAAGATTCTAAGACTATTCCCAAGTATGGATTGCTGACTGAATGTGTGGTCATTTATTTTTTTCTTCAGGTATTAAGTGTAGTATAATTTTGACATATTAATTGTTATGACTTCTTTTTTTAGGTACCGTATGAAGATCAAGGTCAAGGATGGTGAAGAGGAGATTGTATTTACTTTGTTTGATGAGGATGTGGAGAAATTAGCTGTGCTCACCTGTCCATTACTTGCTTCAATGGTAAGAGTGTTGTTGTCAATGGTATTCCATATAGAGATTACTTTTATTTAATTAATATCTTATAGTATATGTTGAATGTTATATACAGGGAGAACCCTCATCTGTCTATCCATGTGAGATGGAGGTTATCTATGGGGAACCTATACTATTCAAAGTAGAAAAATTTCATGAAGGGGAGGCTGGTATTTCAAGTTCATTGAAGGTCAATTCCATTTGCAACAAAATAGGGCAGCTTGATTTGTTCTTTGATAGATATTTCCCAGATTTCCACAACAAGGTGGGTGTAATTTTTGAAGTTTTAGTTTTTTATTTCGTGTTTTGGTTTGGAGGTGTTACTGAGAAAAGTGTATGTATTGATTTGCGCAGGTTTACTCCTCAACAATAACTTTGTTGCCAGATCTAGATGAAATTGGTGGGTTGGGTGAAGCTTGGGTTGAAAACAAAGAACACAAAGAGAATGATGCAGTGAAGTCGCATTCTGTTGATCCAGTGGTTAGTGTTAACGTTGAAAATCTGAAGCGCAAGGTTGGGGAGATTGCTGCAGAAGTGGACGATGTTAAGAAGAAAAAGGTTGTGAAGACTTAGTAATTGGGGGGAGTAGTTCGTTCAGTTTTTTTATAAGTATTTGAAGTGGGGAAAAAAAATATAGCTACTGATGAATAAGAATAGTTATATTGTGGTGTTTCAATGTGTTGTGGATTGAGTATGAGTATTGTGGTATGTATTCACTGTTGCAACATAGTTTATATTTTATATTAGTATGTGTCATTTAGTTTGTATGAATTGAGATGAAATGGTAAGGGTCATTTAGTATTTTCTACTAATGTTTGGAATGTAGTGTGTAAGGTTTTGGTACTTTTCAATTTATGGTGTATTTTACATTGAATCTGCTCATTCATGATTGTTGGTTTTTAATGGTTTTTTTTTATTTTTATTATATAAATCCATGGTATTGTTGTTTATAAGAATATTAAGTATCAAAATATTAATTATATAGTTGTGAATAGTTGAAAGAAATTAAATGTATATTATTGAAGAGTATCTATTGTATATGATTTGGCATGGAAATTATTTTTGGTAATGTAGCATGCATATTGTTAAGGGATATTTTTTTTGTTGAACCCGACGATATAAAATTTTAGGGAAAAAATTTTCTCAATAATATAAGAGTATTTTTGCAGTTGTGCAAATTAATTTAAAAATAAATTTACTGCATATGTGTGGAATACAAATACAAATATACATATATACAAAGATATCTTCATATGGTTATAGTTAATATCTTATAAAAGATATTATAAATGATACTTGGTGATCGAATTTAATCTTCGACCCTTGGTTTAAGAATCGATAGTCTATATATTAATTTTTATTTTATTTCAAGTTATAATTGGGCGTCAAAATTCAATTTTTTATCGATGCGGATAATAGTTTTGAGATGGAGGTGTTTTTTCAAAATATCTCACGCTTGGTGATAGGGGCTAAAAGGGTTGTTTGTCATGTTGTTCCCTTTATATATCATATTATACTTGTGCTACAGTGTTCCTAATTTCTAATTATGGGGTGTTCTCTCTTAAAGCGTGAGATCATGTCATAGAACACACTTCACCTTTTCTTCCACATGTGCGAACTTCCTTAAAAAGCCATTTCACACTATAACTTTAACATTGCTATAAATACAGACCTGACCATTATTGAAGAACACTGGAGTGTTGGTTTATTTAAGTTGTAGAAACTTCTTCGAAACTAAAAACTAATTAATCGTTCATGATGTTGCACGGTAAGCAAGCAGAATGTTTTAACGCTCATGGTGACATTATGAGAATGAAATTTGGGAAAAATTATAACAGGTTCGTGGTGAGGATAATCAGGAAGTGGATGTGCTATGAACGTGATGATAACACAAAGTTGTCTTCCATTGAACTTCTGTTGATAGATGTGCATGTAAGTATTTCTGTTTGTGTTGTTGTAGATCTTTTGTTTAATGGCTATTTATTCATTCAGTTTGAAGAATCACTTATGTTTTGTTTGATTAATCACTTATTTTGCTTTTGTTGTTGGTGTGTGAAGGGACATAAGATCCAAGCTTCTATTCCACTGAGTTTGTGCTTGAAATATGCTGATAAAATCACTGAAGGGGCTGCTTATGGGATGTCGAACTTCAATGTTGTCCGAAACTTGAGTGTTATCATGGTTTCTTTTCATCCTTTGAAGTTTTTGTTTACTGAGAACACAATGATGATCCCTGCTGATGGATTTGGTATACCAAGATATGGATTATCTCTCATCACAAGCCAGGATGTGCTCCAGCGTACCAGGAACTTCTACTTTCTGATTGGTGTGTTTTTTAATCCCATAAATTTGCTGATTTTGTGGTCATATTATTGTTGTTCAAGTTTTTATTATTGTTTGATGAATGTGGAATTTTATAGTTGATGGTTTTGCATTTTTTATGGTGTTGTAGATGTTATGGGTGTTGTTACTTCTGTAAGACATCGGAACAAATTTTACTATGGTGATAAAGTCCGGAAAAGTGTTGATGTCGAACTCACTGATCATAGGTATAAAGTGGGCAACCATCTCCATGTGTTTTGTTTGGTCGTTGTTTTTTTATCAGATGATATATATAATAATGTTTTACCATGGCTCAGGGGAAGTGTCAAATGTGAGCTTGTGGGTGAATTGGCTAAGGAATTTCGTAGATTATTGAGCCTGCATTTTGGAGGATTACCTGTTGTCATTGTGCAGTTTGCAAAGGTCAGCGTGGTTGCAGGTACAATGGTGTTGTTTACGTTCTTTGATTGAAAATATTTTAAATGGATTCAAACGTTAACGCTAACTTATTTTTGAATGAGAGTAGGCTCTGTTGTGTTGCAGAATGTTATCGGAGTCACCCGTTTGTTTGTGAATCCGCCTTTCGCCGAGGTAACTGCCTTCAAAACTGGGTATGAATATAATTTGTGTTGGCTGTAATGATTGTAAGACAATGGCAACAAATCTTATCTAATATTTGAATGAAATTTTTCTGTAGCTTGGGCTTACCCCTTAAACCGGGATGTTCTTATCTTGCTTTGCCGCCGCCGGCTGCCTATCCATTTGTTCCTCCTTCATTTGATGGTCCAAATGAATATGATAGGAAAACTATTTTGCAGTTTAATGCAAATCTCAGGCCTGGTGTGTTTGTTGTACATGCAAGAATGGCGCGGTTGGTCTCTACAAAACCTTGGTGGTATCCTGTATGTGGATGCTACAAAATCATCGATGGATATATTGGGGGTTTCTTCTGTACCAAATGCTATGTTCCAGATTATTTTGTTCTCCCAAAGTAAATGTCGCAATTCATTTAAATAAGTTATGACAGTTTGAATAACAGTTATGGGTTGTAGGTGATCATATTTTTTAATGATTTTGTGTAGACGCAGGTTTTGTATATGCTTCGAAGACGATGGTTCGCACATGGAGGTCCATTGCTATGACCATGTTCTGAGGTCTGTTGGTGTTGCAAGGCTATCGGACGATGTGAGTTTTTTTTCATGTTAATAAAATGTGGTTGAATGTTGATTGCAAAATACATATTGATTCGTTTTGATTGACAACTGAAATTTCGAGATGATGATGTTTGTTGAAGGGCCTTAATCTGGATTATGTGCCGGCTGCATTTAGTCCATTGTCTGGAAAACCTGTGATGATGGTTGTAGAAAGATCCAATCATCAGGCACCTATGCATACGGCACCCATTGAGCTGTTGGCTATATCTGAAGACCTTGCAGTCATTAACGCCTATATTGCTAGAGGCATGAGACAGATTGCTGATAGGGTTGTTACATAAAACTTATTTCGTCACTAAGTTATTGTTTTAGCTGTGTATTATACTAAGTTGAGTTTATTTGTTGTTTCACCAGCCCATGCAGAAGGACCTGTATCTGGAACGTGAAATGCGTCCCGTTGTGAGGGGACCTTCTCCGTTCACTTCCATCGAAGCTCTGATGGCTTTGTATAATCACCCGTTGTATGGCATTGAAGCTCACCCTGCATCATTAGCTGAGCCAATAGTGGAGGAGGACCCTCTTGATTACCTTTCTATTTAGCTGCGTATTTTACTTTATGTCCAAGTATATTTTGTTATCTCCCAGCTGTTATTTTATGTAATCACACTAAGTTATGTGAATGTGAAGTTGTGTTTGTTTGGTTAGATTGCTGGTGGAGATTTGAAAATTGTAATATATTATGGTACTTTGGCATGTTTGCTGCTACTTTGCCTAACTCCTCACTGACTGTTGGTGTGTATTTTGCTTGGCTAACATGAAAGTAGTGCAATATATTATGTTTGGGCTTATATCTGCTTTTGTGTGTGATCCGATTTGTTATTGCAGGCCCTGTGAGTTTTATAGTAATATTATTAAATGCTGTGCAAATGAATTTATATTTTATTGTATAATGACAAATATACAATAAATATATTTAATATGTTGAATGCCCTGAACAGTGACAACACATGTAATAAATTGTCTTATCCTTATGAAGTGGTGTATATATATATATATTGCTACCTGTTGTAGCTTCTCACAGAGCAAACACAACCATATTCTTGGGAAGGTTGAACTGGAGGGGATTCATTTCATGAGGAGGGCATCGTCAATGAGGTAAAGATTAGCAGATTTGGGCTTAATTATTTTGTGTTCTATGTATTTCTATTTGTATCATACTCTTCTAATTTATGGTAAGGGTGGAGTCTAAAAATTAAGTTGTGTACTGTTGGTGTTCATGTTGCATTTTGTGGGGCTATCCATGACAATAATGGATGTTCTGTAATTGGCAGAGAATCGGGGTGCCATCAAAACCCATTGATGTTCAAATGGGAAGTTAAAGTTACAACATCTATTGCAAGAGCTAGAAATGTTCTAGTATGGTTCTTTATCTGATTGTAAATTTTAATGCATTTTATGCGTCAATGTCATAATTGGTAGGGTTAGATGCTTGAATTTGTGTACTGATGTATGATTGTTGCCTGTATGTTTAGCAGAATTTTCCGAGAGAATTTTCAAGAAGCTGTATTATGGCAACAGAGACTAATATATATCTTGCTGATACTACAACTTCAAGAGTGTACAAGACGCCCCTGTTTACGGCTGCCAAGAATCCGGACAACAAGTTCATATATGCTGGTTGGAATAAATTTGTGAGGGACAACCAACTAAGGTGTAGAGACATTGTTGTGTTCAAAGGTGGTGCAGGGAGCAACCTTATTCATCTCCAGGTTATTCGAAGGAATAATGCTAATTAGAACTTTTTCATTCCATAATCTGCATTAGAGACTGATGTTATTAGTTATTGATGTAGTAGTTGTCATGTAGGGTTTATATGTATTATGGCAAATAACAAATTGATGGTGTGGATCAGTTGAACTGAGTGTTGTATGAAGTACAAATTGAGCAAAGAATTTTATGTGTTTGTTGGGATGTTAATTATAATGAACGGACTTCTAACTATAATTTGCATGGTTGGTGTATTATTATATGTTGTTCCTGAATGATGAGTTTATGAGTTTATATTTGTATGCACTCACCAGGAACGGCCTGAAATTTTTGTTTTTATTGGTGGGGGGAAAACAGGATTATATTTTTTAATTGAAGAGAAAATGAGAAATTTATATACAAATAGTGGAGGTTAAATGCTGAAATCAATTAGTATAGTTGTTTATTAGTTCAAATTTGCACAAATATTAATCAGGTACGTGGGGAATAAATTCTCAGTTAGATTGTAGAAAAAATTATTATGTTTTTTTTTACCGCAATGAAATTTATTATAGTCATCATTTGTTTAATGCAGTATGCATTTTTAGTCTTGGTAAATTGGTGTTTTGTCCAGTGAAGGAAAAAAAAAACGATTTCGTGGTATTTTGTTTCACTATATTTGTCCTTATAATGAGTTGAAGTGTGATGGAATGTTCAAGATACAAGAGATATTTGTGTTAATGTTAATGTTTTAAAATAAAATAAAATAATAGTGCTAATTGTGTGTAGCAGAGCCACCTAATTGCAACTCACGTGGGATGTTTCTCAAAGTACACTAGACAATATCTCTAGAAACAGAGATGTTTTCTTCACATGTACTTGATAGCCGCCTACATAAAAAGCCTGTCCACTTTTTAGTCTTAGTATCATTACCTACTGCCTCCTATGTGAACTAGATCAGTTGAATTTGGTATGGATGGTAAAGAGACTAATATGCCATTGGTTTTGTTTATATTTATTTATTTATTTATATGATATTGTTTTGTCGCCAATTGAGTTTCTTTTTTGAACTGTAGTTGTACCATTGTGTAGCATTAAATTTAGCAGTGTACTTTGGGAAATTTGTTATTAAGTTTTGTTATTGTTGTATGGTACAAAATATAATAATGTAAACAATATTAACTTGATATAAACTTGAATAACCAAGATCAATGTTAACTTAATATTTACAATATTGTGTTGAATTAGTGTGAAAGAAATAAAAATTATTGAATTGTGTTTAAAAATGTCGTCTAATTAAATTAACAGACGAAGTGCACAAATCAATAAATCTACCAACTTAATGCTTCTAACAAATAGGATGTAAGTTATAGCAGGTTAAATAGAGTGATTGAATATGATGCATGTTATATGAGATTAAATGATGCTACAATTTGTTATGTTAATATATAATGAGTTACATTGGACTGTATCATTGAAGTGAATTGGTGATATTTTAATGTTAATGGGGGGTATTTGTGGAATGTTAGATTTTCATGTAGAATGTTATATTGGGATAATCTCTTCAAAATAATTAACTCCAATGTGTAACCTTGGCTTGGTATTTAGTTACGATTCATGTGAGTTTTTATTAGTGTAATGTTTTTTAAACTTTTTTATTATTGTAGTTATATTTGCATATTAGTATACTTATGTACTTGGTAGCCAAATTTTTTAGTGGTGGTTATTGAAATTGATACATATAAAGTGACAAGTTAATATTCATACATATGACCTCAATATCTTTATGGGTAAAATAGTGAGAAGTTAATGAAAGTGATTGTTTTTATTATCTCCATCTTCGCCGGTCGATTATTTGAGAACTAATATTTTTAACTGTGCGTCGTCCAGGAAAATAAAAACAATCACTTTCACTATTTTTATTTCAATTCATTAAAATGGAGATATTAGCATGATATTTATTTATATCTTTATACTATTTATCAAGACGATAACCGATCATATTTTATATCATAATATTTATGGGCAAATATGTACATATAAAAGCACTGTTCAATTGTTCGAAAAGAGAATTATAATTAACAATGAATGATTAATGGGAAATATATTATAAGTATATTAACGGAACATTTGACAAATAGATTAGTAAAATAGTAAATTAGTAATTTAGTAAATGAGTGAATAGCCACATCAGGAAAATGAGTCACCATGAATTCAAAGTACCCGTATTTTGTTTTTGGGTTCATTGTATCAAAAACAATTCTTTAGAAGTTGGGCCAAAAAATTATAAACAAGTATATCGCTTTGGTGAACTCAGTTGACCATATCCTTACGTTGGGTTGTGAGAATGGAGGATTATGTGGGTCGAGCAAACATAAGGAAAATAAGAAGGTATGAGAGGAAGGAGAAGTTGAAATTCAACAGGCAAAATAGACCCCGCTTGATGAAGAAAGTTAGCAGGCGAAGAGAACGTAAGTTTGTATGATAGTGTACATTTTATTCATGTAGATTGGTAGTCAAATTTTGAAAGAATTGAGGTTATTCGTTACCTTTAGAGATTTTATTCAATGGCCATGTTGGAATGCTTTGTATGTGTACATAATTGTTGTTTAAATAGATTTGATGCTTTGTATGTTTGAATGCTGTGTTTGTGTACTGGATTATACAGAATGCTTTGTATGTGTATATTAAAATGTGAGCACTGAATTGTGTTTATAGTGAATCTGTTTGATTTTATAGTAATTGGGTTACACGTTGTCTTGGTGTTTGGCTAAGGGGTAACCTTTTCGAAGGATAGAGGGTTTTGTGGTTAATATGATTTTCAAGAATTTTAGATAACTTGTGTTTAATTCAAGTGTTGTAATTTAAACTGATGCATTGTATGATATATGCACTTTTATAGTGTACAGGTCCAAGGCTGGTGTAGAATTGATTAATCAACAGGAAAAGGTATTACACAGTAAACAATTTTCGAGTTAGTGTTCGAAGAAATTCTGTATGTAGCGTTGTCCATTTTATTTCGGATGGAGGTTAAATAGATGTGTATATGTTTATGCCAATTAAGTAATAAGTGATGTAACTGTAATTACAGTTGTTAATAAGGTTAAATAGCAAAGAACTAATTCATCTTATGCTATTGTGACTTCTATTGCACAGAAACCATAATGCCTGAAGTTTTGGAGGCTGAATGTTATGATCAAATTGATCAGACTTATTATGTTCGATACCGGGATATTGAGAATCAAGGTATGTTTAGTATAGTCAAACATTCTGGCTCAGGTTAAGCAAAATCCCACATCGGTATTAAATGATTTAAGACACATAGAATTACATGAAGTATTTATGCTGTATCGTAGTTGTGCTTATGATGATTTCAAATTATTGGTTATCACAGAATATGTAGATGTTGGTGATATGGACATAACATGCTGCGATTGTGGAGCTTTGATATGGTATGATGAAAGAGCCGGTAAAAGTCGCGGGACATCGAATATAAAAGTCTCTTTGTGTTGTAAAAAAGGCAAAATAACAATTCCCCTGATGAAACAGCCTCCAAGATTAATTAGATCGTTGTTTGAAGGAAACCACCCGAAAAGTTCTCATTTCATGTCAAATATAAGGTCCTACAACAATATGTTTTCGTTCACTTCAATGGGTGGTAGGATTCAATCAACAATGAATAATGGTGTTGGTCCTCCTCGATTTGTTGTGTCCGGGCAGAACTATCATCTTATTGGCAGTCTTCTTCCAAGTTATGGTCAAGTTCCCAAATTTGCACAATTATATATTTATGACACTTAAAATGAAGTTGCCAATAGAGTGTCTCATTTCAGGTTACCTTTCTTCTGAACTTTTTAAATCAGTGTTAATATGTTTTTTGGTGTTATTGTTTTTAAAGGACACTTATTTTTATGATTGTAGTGATATGGAACGCCCTCAGTAGCTTGATCATGAGCTCATCAGCGAATTATTGAATCTTTTGGATGAATGCAATGTGTTGGTGAAGTGCTTTCGAATGGTCCGAGATTATATTCAACAGAATGATAGTGTTCCAGTTTCGCTACGGTTATTTCGTAATCGTCAACGTGATTTACGAACTTATAATGTGTCGGACGTTGATGAGGTTGCTGCATTAATTGTGGGTGATATAGGTGATGATGAACATGGCAGAGATATAGTCGTCCGAAACCGTGGCGATTACTTGAAAAGGATACATGAAACTCATACCAAGTATATACCACTCCAATATCCTTTGCTATTTCCGTTTGGTGAAGACCAGTACGATGAGAAAATTGAACTTAATTATTTGACAACAACGAGAACAAAAAAAAAAGAGTGCGTGTATCGTTACGTGCTTTTATTGCTTATCGAATTCAACAACGAACACTTGAAGATTCAATATTGCATAAAAGTAAAAGATTATTTCAGCAATTTGTGGTTGATTTGTATTCAATGGTTGAATCTCAGCGTTTGTCTTGGATAAGAAATAATCAAACAAAGATACGGGCGGATTCTTTGCAAGGAATTGAGGAGGATGTGGTACGTGGTGACACCGTTGCATCGTCGATAGGAGCTTGAATTGTGTTGCCTTCGTCTTTTACTGGTGGTCGAAGATACATGTTCAACAATTGTCAGGATGCCATGGCGATGTGCAATAAATTTGGATATCCTGATTTATTCTTGACTGTGACGTGCAATCCTAAATGGCCTGAATTACAACGACATATGGTGGGTTCTAATAATCATCCAATGTATAGGCCAGATATATGTTGCCGCGTATTCCAGATTAAACTAAACCAAATCATGGATGATTTTCGAAATGGTCAATTTTTCGGTCGTGTCAATGCAAGTAAGTGTTAGCTGTCATGTTAATATACTTATAATATAGTTTTGATTGATTGAATTATGGTAAAAAACGAAAAACATTATGGAAGAATTATAATTTCAATATTGATATTTTGATGTAGGTATGTATACTATTGAGTTCCAAAAAAAAGGGTTACCACATGCTCATATTTTGCTATGGTTGGACGTCAATGGTAAATTGCATACGCCTGAATCGATTGATTCAGTTATTTGTTCTAAGCTGCCCAGTCCAGATTTGCATCCAAGACTCTATGTGGTTATGCATTTACGCAATCTCCGTGCATGAAAAATCGCCGATGCTCTAAGTTTTATCCCAAAAAGTTTGTATCCCGAACTACATTTTATCAGAGTGGATATCCTGTTTATCGGCGCAGAGACACTAGTGTAACCGTTCTGAAAAAAGAAATATTGTTAGATAATCGTAGTGTTGTTCCTTATAATCCAAGGTTGCTCATGAAATACCAAGCTCATGTTAATATTGAACTATGCAATAAGTCAAATTGTATTAAATATTTGTTCAAGTATATTAACAAGGGTGTTGATAGGGTCATTGCGTCTTTGCAACCAAATGATGATGAGTGTGTTGATGAAATCCAACAATATTATGATTGTCGTTACTTATCTCCATCTGAATCTATTTGGAGGATATTTGCATACAAAATCCATAATCGATGGCCTCCTGTTATGAGATTAACATTTCACTTAAAGGGAAAACAAAGAATTCTGTTTAAAGATTCTTCTAAGTTGAGTTCGGTGTTGCAGCGGAACAAGGAAATGGGGACAATGTTTTTAGCTTGGATGAATGCTAATAAAACTTATCACCAAGGACGTCACTTGACGTACATGCAATTTCCATCGTTGTTTACATATGATGCTGAGAATCGTATTTGGAAACCTCGGAAGAGTGGATTCTCAGTAGGTCGTTTGACGTATATACCCCCTGGAAACCGGGAATTGTATTATATGAGACTCTTGCTGAATCAGCAGGTTGGGTGCATCAGTTTTGAAGACCTTCGGACAGTTGATAATTGTGAATTTGGTTCATACCGAGAGGCGTGTTCGGCGTTGAGGTTGCTTGAAGATGACCGGGAGTTTATTGATGGAATTCTTGAGGCTGCATGCCTTAGTTCTGGTGTTTCGCTGCGTCGTATGTTTGCTGAGATGCTTATGTCAAATTTGATGAGTGACCCACTTAAAGTATGGGAACATTTGTGGGAAACTCTGTCGGATGGTATTTTGTATGAGAAGCGGCGGTTGTTGAATGACCCAGGTATTTTGTTTTTAATTTTGTTGTTGATTTCAAATGTGCATTATAATTTTAAAAAAATAAATAAACAAATTAATTATTTTTCACAGATTTCAATCTATCTCCAGATGATCTAAGAGAATTTTGTTTGCTGAAAATTGATAATTTTCTCCGTGAAAATGGAAGGTGTTTGGATAATTATGAAAGTATGCCCAAGCTCAGAAAATGATGGGATTTTCAACAACATTTTGGTGGAAAATGAATTTAGGTATGACTATGATGAAATGAGGACTCTTCATGATGAACATGTTGCGAATTTGAATTTTGACCAGTTGCGTGCTTATAATAATATTATTGAATCTGTTGAAAATGATGTGGGAAAAGTGTTCTTTGTTCACGGATATGGTGGGACTGGAAAAACATATTTGTGGAAGGTGTTGTCTTATAAGTTACGATCTGAGGGTAAAATTGTTTTAAATGTTATCTCAAGTGGAATTGCATCAATTTTGTTGCCTGGGGGGAGAACTGCTCATTCCCAATTTGGGTTGCCGTTAGTTTGATAATTTGGGATGAGGCACCGATGATTAATAAATGGGCATTTGAAGCTTTTGATCGAGATTTGCAGGACATAATGGGTGATGTTGATATTAGACTATCGAAGTTGCCGTTTGGTGGTAAGACCGTTGTATTTGGTGGAGACTTCAGACAAATTTTACCTGTTGTTCCGCAGGGATCCAGAGCAGACATTGTGTATTCTACCATCAATTCATCCTATCTTTGGCGCCAAATTAATGTACTGACTCTAACACAAAATATGAGATTGCAATTCTCTGATGATGTCGATCAAAATAAATCTGTAGAAGAATTTGCTAGGTGGATTCTTGATGTTGGTGATGGTAAGTTAGGCAATTCGGTTGAGGGTGAGGCAGTAATTGAAATTCCATCCGATCTTTTAATTCATAGTATCAATAATCCGGTTGGAGACATAGTTAATGAAATTTATCCTGATTTAGTCAACAACATGTTTATTCCAAAAAAAATTCAAGACCGGGCAATTCTTGCCCCAACTTTGGAAATTGTCGATCTTATTAATGATTATGTGTTGTCTTTGATTCCGATTGAAGCCAAAGTTTATCTTAGTTGTGACACAAAGTGCAAATGTGATGCAAACATTAGTGTCGATAGTGAGTGGGTTACGACTGAATTTCTTAATGAGATCAAATGTTTAGGTTTGCTGAATCATAAAATGAGTTTCAAAGTTGGAATTCCGGTGATGATATTGAGAAATATTGATGTATCCCGTGGTTTATACAATGGCACCCGTTTGACAATTGTACATTTGGGACAGAATATTATAGGTGCAAAGATTGTCACTGGTACTAACATTGGAGAGGTGGTCTATCTATCAAGAATGGGCTTGATCCCATCTGATGCTAATGTATCTATTAATTTTCAAAGACGCCAGTTTCCATAGATAGTCTGTTTTGCAATGTCGATAAATAAGAGTCAAGGACAGACTTTGGGCAATGTTGGTCTTTTCTTACCGCGGCTTGTATTTACTTATGGACAATTGTATGTAGCTATGTCACGTGTTAAGACGCGTGATGGCTTGAAGATATTAGTTGTAGATGAAAACCAGCAAGTGGCTACATCTACGGTTAATGTTGTCTATCCGGAGGTTTTCCAAAAGATATTTATGCAGTAGTTTTTATGTATTGATGCTGATGTAGTTTGGGTTGTTATGTTAGTGTACTGAGCATTATATTTGGAACTTTTGTACTGGCTGGTGTTTATTATTTTAGGTGTATCAGTTGATGGTTTCAAGTAATAATGAAGTTATATGTTTGATATCATGTGGATTGTTGTTTGCTGTGTGTAGTATAACCAACAGGTGCTTAATTATCATTTAGTGTTGCCGTGCATCGCACGGGCTTGGTATCACTAGTAATTATACATAATAATGTGTAAAGAGTTTCATATTGTATATTAAATATATTTTTTATTTTATAAAAATAATTTAGTAAATTTGGTCTCTATTTAATTATGTTAAAGACATAATTTTGTAAATAAAAAAAATATATTTAACCCTTATATTATTTATTGATATTTATTTATAATTATATTTAACAGGTATTATTAAACATACACAATGCCACCAAAAGAAGTATTTCCAACAAACAGATTAGAGGGTGCTCCAAGTGATGATATTGGATGGCATTTTGGAGAACCAATGACTATCGGAAGTAGAAATGACGTTCGTTGCAACCTTTGTAAAATAATAATAAAAGGTGGAATCACAAGATTGAAGCAACATTTAGCACATATGAAAGGACAAGTCAAACCTTGTGCTAGAGTGAACATTATAGTTAGAGAAAATATGATGAAACTTTTGCTTGATGGAAAAGCAAAGAGAAATGATTCTAAAAGAAGAAAAGAAGATTTTGAAGAACGTTTAAGAGGAGATCATATTGACGATGAAATGGAAAATATGGATGATTTTGGTGACGATCAAATAGGGTTTGCTACACAAGAAAGCCTTAGGTCACATCATGAATGGGAAAATAGGCAACAACTCAGATGTCAAACAGGAGGATATCAAAATGTATATGAACAAGGTGGAAGCTCTCGTGCAAGTGTTAGTGGAGGTGAAAGACCAGAAGATTTGTCCTTTTCTTTGAGGTCTACCAATATTGATCTTGTGAGGAGTACAAGCATGAAGCAACCTAAAGTCAATAAGGGCATCCTAAAGACATAGAGGAAAAGGCTTGGAGAGGCTGTAAGCAAATTTATAATTTATGAGCGTTTGCCCATGAATTTATCTAACTCTCCTTAGTTGCATAATTTGTGTTATGTAGCATCTGAGGTGGGAAAAGCAAAATTTCCAACTCCTTATGAGATCTCAGATGTATACCTAGAGGCTGAATATAAAAAAATGTTGAATTGGATAGGTGGTATGAAAAAATATTGGAAAAATAAAGGGGCAACAATAATGTGTGATGGTTGGACAGACAGTATCAACCATACTCATATTATGAATTTTTTGGTGTATTGTGAAAAAGGTACAATGTTTGGGAAATCAGTTGATGCTTCTGATGTTGACAGTAGAAACACAGAATACTACTTTCAATTATTAGATAAATTTGTGGAAGAAGTAGGTGAAGAATTTGTAGTTCAGGTTGTTACAGACAATGAAGCAGCATTAAAAGCAGCTGTTCAAAAACTAATGGAAAAAAGACCACATTTGTATTGGTCTTCATGTGCGGCTCATTGTTTAGATCTTTGCTTGGAGGATATAGGAAAAAAGAAAAATATACAAAAGCTATTAGGTGAAGCTAAGATGGTGACAACATTTATCTACAACCATACATATATTGTGAGTCTCATGAAAAAATATACTGGAGGTAGAGAGATTGTTCGTCCTGGTGTTACCCGCTTTGCAACACAATTCTTGCAACTTCAAGCAATTGTGAATCAAAAGGTAGGTCTTGAAAACATGTTCAATTCTGAAGAGTTTAGGAAAACTAAATATGGTAAAGAAAAGAATGGGCCAGGATATGAAGCAAGGAAGATTATTTTGAGCAAGGACTTCTGGAGTAAGGCCAACGAGATATTGAAAGTCTATGAGCCTCTTGTTAAAGTTTTGAGACTTGTTGATGGTGACGAGAAACCAACAATGGGATTTTTATATGAAGCCATTGATCGAGCAAAACAATCAATTGAACAAAATTCTCGTTATCACACACAATATAATGATATAATTGACAATCGTTGGAAGTTCATGCATTCTGATCTTCATTCTGCTGGTATGTTAATATATTTTTATTTTAACTTTTTCATGTAATTTTAATCTCTGATCTTCATTATGGTTATATTTTTTTAGGTTACTTTCTTAATCCACAATTTCAATATGGAGTTGAACATGGAGATGCAGTTTATAAGGAAACATTTGAAAGGACATCTAGAGTTATAATGAAATTAGAAAGAAATATGGATGATCAAATCAAAGCTCTAAATCAGGTAGTAATAAATATTATATTTTTATCTTATAAGTTACTTGTTATCAAAATATATTTATAATTTACACACTTATGTATTTTGTTATGGTATCTAGTTAACTCTTTATAGAGAAAAGATGGAAACGTTTGGTTCGCTTGTGGCTCAAAAATCTTGGTCGAAGATGGATGCAGGTATAATACTAATTTTTTATAAGTTACTCAAAATTAACACTATTTTTTAATATTATCAATAACTTTTTTGTTGTTGTTTGTTTATGCAGCTACTTGGTGGGAGTATTATGGTTCGTGTGCTTCTTAACTTCAACGTCTAGCTATAAAAGTTGTCAGTCAAACAACTTCTGCTACAAATTGTGAAAGAAATTGGAGTACTTTTAGTTACATTTACACAAAGACAAGGAATAGGCTAAAGTACAAAAAGTTGCATAAACTTGTCTTCACACATTACAATATGAAGTTGAAAATGAGAGATCAAATGAGGAGAAGTCAAGAAGAAATAGAAGCCAGTTTTAATCCTATAAATCTTGACTATATATTTCAAGAAGATGCGTTATCTCAATGGTTAGAAGAGAGAGAAAATCCATTATTAGATGGAGTTCAAAATGCAGAATGGTTCCCTATAATGGATACATATGATGAGAATGTGGAAGACGAAGGTGATAATAATGAAGCAAATGACAGTGGTGGTGGTTTAAGTCCACCAAGTGGTAACAGTGGTGATGGGGGCGGTAATGAAGAAGTTGATGCAACTGATGGTGGTGGCGGTCGCGGTGATGAAGAAGATGAACAATTAGATCATGATCCATATCATGAAATACCACCTACATACAGGCGTTATAGAAACTTGAATGATAGTTCACTACTTGATAGAGGAGGAGATCTGTCAGATTCTAGAAGAAGAGGTAAAAGGAAACAAAATGTTCGACTTGAAGATTCTTCTTCTTCTTCTTCTAGTATTGCTCAAAGTTTTAGTGACTTTGGGATCGAAGATTCTTCTCAAAACTATCAACAATCTTATCCACCTGTTTATCAATCTCCTTATTTTAACTCATATAACCAATATCCAAGTGATCAAACTCCTTCATACTACCAACAATCAATGAATTACCAAGATCCCTATTATCAACAATCACAATCAGGTAGTGGATTTTTTGGTTATATATTTGGGCAAGGATCCACACAAGATGATAGTCAGAGTGAAAGCACAAGTAATGCTCCTCCACGTCATTCTACTATGTGGTGAAAAATATTGTGTAAGTTATTGTTGCGGGATTTTTGAGACATACCCCACTACAGTTTGATCTTTCATTTCCATATAGAAGGGGAAAGAGTCGAAAACCTAAAAGAAAGAGATTCTAAGGTACGGGGGTTGGTTGCGCTCAAGGAAGGTATTAGCACCTCAAGCGCCCATGGTACTCCATGGTAACCTCTTATATGTTTTTAGTGCTTTATGTACATGCTTTAGGAATGGAGGGAGAAATTGTATAGAAGAAAGAAAGGAAAGTGGGTAAAAGTTAAGAAAATTTTATTTCATAAAGTAAATAAAAGAAAAAAAGTTTAACTATTTTTGTTTGTAAAAAAAAGATTTTTTTGAGAGAATGTAATTGTTGTATTGTAAGGAAAGTGCTTAAAAAAAGATAAGATTAAGAAAGTGTAAGTGTTGTTGTAATAAAAAGTTAAGTGTAAGTAAAAGATAAAATAGGTTAAAAGGATTTTTCTTAAGGTGAGTAAAAGGAAAGAATTGTAAATATATTTTTTGTTTGTAAAAAAGGGTTTTTCTTGAAAGTAATGTAATTATTATATTGTAAAAAGAAAGTTTAAAAGGAAAGAAGATGTAAGAAATTTTGAATTTTGTTATATATAAAAGAATTTAAATGTAAATAATAATATAGTGAAATAGTGTAACGACGTTGCGACTAAATGGACCTACGATTGTTTTTTGTTATCTTTTCAAATATCGCGTTTGAGGGTTGGAAAGTGATTTTGTCGCAAGAGACCTCATAACCAATTGAAATTTGATTATAAGCCCTCTCACTTGAAAATGAATTTATGGCATTGTGTGTGTATTGTGTAAGCTAGGAAAGCAATAAAAGCGATAAATAAAATCCTACGCTATTACAACCCAATTGAATAATTAATTTACAACCATATCGAATTGAATGAATAAATAATAATAATAATAATAATAATAATAATAATAATAATAATAAGCAATAAATAAATAAGATGCATAGAGATATAAATAAAATGCAAGTGCAAAAAATAAATATGAGGATGGAATATACACAAACAATCAAGTAAAGAAAACATAGCAAGATATTATATTCTAACTTAAAGGTGGAGTGTGTAATGTGTCGGAGGTAAAAATATGATAATGGTCCCTTTGAAAGTCATTCACAACAACAAATAATTCTAACTAAAACACACAAATAAAAATGCAATTTTATTTAGCAAAGGAAAAAAGATTTTTAAAAAGAATGAATTTAGGCCAAGAGGCCCTTAACTATTAATGCCAAATGTTAGAGCTCAATGATTTTATAAAGTGAAAATATTGTCTCTAACATGCATTTTTGAAATGGTGCAATGTCCTAACCTAAATGCAATGCATGTATGTATGTAAAAATGTGTAGTGAACATGTAATGTGATGTAGAAAATTGTACAAAATGTTAAGTGACATGAACAAATGCATAATGTGATGTAGTGGAAAAATGCAAGATTTTAAATGCATGTATGCATGTGATGTAATTAATATATTTTTATTTATTTTAAAAAAGGATAAAACATGTCATAAGTTTTTTTATAAAAAAAAAGATAGATTAAACAAAGATATAATCATGTCATCGATCATCACAAATAATAATAAAAAAAATTCAAACATGGCATAATTAATTTTTCTAAATATTTTTGTTGTTTTTTCATTTTTTTTTGCATTCTAAATGACTAATTAAAAAAGTGAAGTCAATAAACAAATATATTTTTTTTATCTTTTTCATAATAGTAAAAAAAAAACTAAATTAAAAAGATAGAGATAGTGCAAATAGCAAGATGGGGAGTGCATACATCAAAAGCATAGACTCAAAGGGGGAATCCTAAGCCTAATTCAAAACCAAACCAAAGGAGTCAAATTAAGCCATCTGATCATGGATCAGAGGCTGATAAGAGCGAGGAGAGCACAGTAAGCTGCGCGCGTGCGCGCGCACTGGAACGGAGGAAGTATAAGTCACATGATGAGAGATCAGCGACCATTGAAGAGAGGTGCACGAAAGCTATGGTGCGCGCGCAGGCATGGGATCAAGAGGGAGTATATATTGGTATTTTTTTCCACAACTCATTCACTTCTCATTTGTTTTTCTCTCTCTACTCGCTTTCTCTCTCTATTCTCTCTCAAATCTCTCTCAAATTTCTGGAAAAAAGATGAAGAACATATGAATGTTCTTATGAAACTCAAGAACACGATGAGTTTCCGGTTGAGCTTCAACCGGAACCACCGTGGTACCCAGAATCCGGCGCGGCGGCCGGCCTACAAGGTGGCGGCGCCGCCGCCGGCAACAACCCAAAACCAAAAATTTCCTTCACTAACCCCCCATAAAAAACCCTTCTAAACACGAATCCGAGGCTAGAATCGACAAAAGGCCAACCAAATCGCCGGATTGGAGGGGTCCGAAACCGAATCCCCAAATTTAAACCTAACTCTCAAATTCGCTCTCCTCACTCAAATATTCTTCCAAAACGCGAATTGAAACAGTTTCTAACAACATACAAGTACACAAATAAACAAATCTGAAACCCTAACAACTATTGATTTCGGTTTTCAAACAAACATGTATTTTTTGATGAGTTTTATGTGAAGAGAAAGAGAAGAAAAAAAAGGAAAGAAAGAAAAGTACCGATTTGTGCAGTGTAAGTCTTTTCCTTTGAGCCTTTTATCTTTTCGATTTTTGATCTATTACTCCTCTTTGCTTTCTACCCTTCTGAACCTCCTTCTTTCTCTGTTTTTCTTGCAAGGTAACCGATTTGTGGAAAGAATGGTGGCTGAAACTTTTGGTGAAGGTTCAGGGTTAGAGTTAGGTTTTAGTTTGAACGGTGTTGGTTGTATTTTTTCAGAATATGATTTTGGTTATGGGTGTTTGAAGGTTTGAGGTGTTTTTGTTGAAAGGAAATTTTGAATTTCTTTTGATTTTTTTTTCTCTTTTACTGTTATTTTGTGATTTTGTAAGGTTTTTGCTCTCCAAGTCCGCCCCCTCCTTCTGTGAAATTGGTTCTGTTATATGGTTGGGGAATTAGGGTTTGATGATTGTAATGGAAAAGAGCAGAAAATGCTTTTGTTACTCAGAAATTGGTTAGAGGAATTGTAATGTAAAGACGACCTCTATAAGGAATATGAATATTGTCCACCGCCTTGCAAAGAGACGGATTGCATAAAGAAGACAAATTCCACATTACCTACCATCATACAAATGACAGCGAGTCAAGGTAAATTAAAGAGAGACATGGTATTATCTGCTATCCAATGAAGTGATAGCGTGTCAAGATAAAGGAACCAAATATTACTTACTATCACGCAAACGATAGTGTGTCAAAGTAATATGAAAAGATGAAACATTATCTACTGTCAACAAAATGACAGCAAGTCAAGATAATGAAACAGAAAGAATTATCCCCTACCATGTGAACGGCAGGGTGCCAAGACAATCCGAAAAGATAGACATCATCTACTATCCAATAAAGCGATAGCAAGTCAAGACAATGACTAAATATTACTTACTATCATGCAACGATAGTGTGTCAAAGTAATATGAAAAGATGAAACATTATCTACTGTCAACAAAATGACAGCAAGTCAAGATAATGAAACAGAAAGAATTATCTCCTACCATGTGAACGGCAGGGTGCCAAGACAATCCGAAAAGATAGACATCATCTACTATCCAATAAAGCGATAGCAAGTCAAGACAATGACTAAATATTACTTACTATCATGCAACGATAGTGTGTCAAAGTAATATGAAAAGATGAAACATTATCTGCTGTCAACAAAATGACAGCAAGTCAAGATAATGAAACAGAAAGAATTATCTCCTACCATGTGAACGGCAGGGTGCCAAGACAATCCGAAAAGATAGACATCATCTACTATCCAATAAAGCGATAGCAAGTCAAGACAATGACTAAATATTACTTAATATCATGCAACGATAGTGTGTCAAAGTAATATGAAAAGATGAAACATTATCTACTGTCCAACAAAATGACAGCAAGTCAAGATAATGAAACCAAAGAATTATCTCCTACCATGTGAACGGCAGTGTGCCAAGACAATCCTAAAAGATAGACATCATCTACTATCCAATAAAGCGATAGCAAGTCAAGACAATGACTAAATATTACTTACTATCATGCAACGATAGTGTGTCAAAGTAATATGACTCTACTTAGTACTTCAAAAAGTGACTCAAGTAGGCTGATTTGTAGAAGTGTATGTATTTGTAGAGATAAAAGACTTGTATGATATTTTGTGTAAAGGATTGATAGGATTCATTGGGGATAAAAACCACCTGAAGAATTGTAAAGTGTATCTGGTAAAACACAAGCTTTGTAAGGATAGCTTGTCACTGTTGCTTTGAATTGGTGTCCAATCCGAGAACAAACCGGAGGGAAACTGTGAAACAAGACTTTGTGTCCAATTGAAGAATAAATTCAACTATCATTTTCCTTTTGTTGTAGGAAAACTGAAACAACCATCTTCCACAAGAGAGGAGTCTAGTGGGGAATTTTGAAACAAGAGAGATGTACACTTATCTGCCTAAGCTGACACTCTAATTGGAAGGAACAACATGCCCATCCCGACTCTATTTTGTAGACACAGACAAGACAGAAGAGATAGAAATCTGTATAATGAGGTAATAAGGTATGAAAGATGTAAATGTTCATGGCACATGTAAATGCTATGTATGAATGTTATGTATGAATGTATATATGTATGTATGTATGTATGCATGTATGTAGAACATCTTTTGACGGACAAACAAAGTGACCAAACCGGAAACACAAGCCAACGTCGCATCGTTGTTCAGGATATCTCAACAAAGTGTAAATGTTACTGTAAATAAGTAAGAGAACTCTTCTTGGGGAAGGAACAACTTCTCTGGGGAAAAACCCAATCTTTAAATTGATACAAGACATATGATTCCGCTGGTGTATAAGAAACTGCCTCGAAACAACTGTTGAAATATTCTTGGAGAAAACATGTTTGTTGTTGATGAATATCTTGAGAAGATGGGAACAACTTGCCCCTTGCTTCAGACTCTTTGCTTTATCTAAAGATCTTTGAAAGAATCGCTCGAAGAGCGTGACTGGTTGACCTTTTACATCCAGTGTAGCTTTTCAGGAACATATGATCTTAACACAGTATGCCCCAAGTGCTTGAAACCTTGATTAGCAGAACATTCAACTTGTTTGCCCCTGATTGGCAGAATCCATAGATAACTTGCCCCTGTCTAGGAGCGTCTCAAGTCAGCTTTACCTTTGATCAAACCATAGCTCAAATTTCTTTGATGCCAAGTATTAATTTGCAAGTAAAATTATTTCTTTTTGAAAAGTATTTTTGATATCATGCACATGCAAGTTTTTGAAATTGAATATTTTTGGGATGGAAGCACATATAGTGTGTATAAAAGATAATTTGTGATTACTCAACAAACAGGATGAGTCAGCTTAACAATAAATTTGTCGAATATACTTTCACAGTGAACCTAGTTTCAATTAGGTCTTTTCTATGTTATAACGTGGCCGGGCTCACGGTTTTTCAAAAAAGGATTGTTAGGCTCAAAATTAATTTGGTCCCACCCATTCTTCTTGATGTTCTTCAATCCTAAGTTCAATTAATTCAACTGATGCACTCAGTCGACAAGAGAATTGTTGACAATGATGTTTGAGGTTGACACTTTGGTAGAAGCTTTATTGATGTTCTTTTTGTTGAACAGACTTGATGAGATTTCTTGTAGTAACAGTCACTTTTGTTTAGGAAATTGTTCCTATTTTTGAATCACTTTTTATTTGTATGGACTAGTTCATTTCGAACTTTGAATTTGTGGTCTATCGGGATGCCCCTCTTTATTTTTTATGGGCTCTTTTTTTTTTGAATTCTTTTTTCTTTGATTTCTCTCTTTTTTGTAATCACTTTTTTTTTTGTATAACCTTTGTAAGATGAATATTATGACTGTCGTATGAATTGTTGTGAGTCTCATCTTTTGACAGCTTCCTTTGTCTGAGGAAAACATTGTGATTAAACCTCTAATTTGGTATGACCAGATGAATTGATTCTCTTGTATTAGGATGCATCATCAAATTAATTGAAATACTACCCTGCCCCAGGTTATGATTAAGGGTTCAGAAAAAAGAAAGAAACACCGACTTCAGGCTCAAAGGGGCCGATTACGGATTATCTCCTTATATCTCCACTGTTTGGGAAGAGAAACAATGCCTTACATCGTCAACTAGGTTTTGCACCATTGAAAACATATATAAACAAAAATTAGTTATTTATATTCATCATCCTCGCTCCAAGTTTGTAAGTAATAAAGAAAGAGAAAAGAGTGAATACGAATGGATGGATTCAAAAAACATGCATGTTTATTATATTAAAAGTACTTGACAAAAGACATAATGTTAAAAGCAAACAGATGCTTGACAAGAAAGAAATAAAAAGCCTAGCGATCATAGGGATGAGCTTCCTTGTATCATTGACTTCAACTGGATAGGAGAGAGTAGTAGCACCATCAACAACCAAAATGCAAAAAAAAAAAAAATCACTCCATGTAGAACAGAGCTGGGTCTATATCCTCGAAAGAAAATTTGTTATCTTTGATCAATCTTTGAACTTCACCCTTCAAAGTCAAACAATATTCAATATTGTGGCCAGGTGCCCCTTGATGAAAAGCACAAGACAATTCGGGTTTATACCACCATGGTAATTTTGTAGGTACCTTAGGTGGCATCCTAGTCTGAATCAGATTCCTCTCAAGAAAAATAGGAAGTAGGTTTGCATACAACATAGGGATCGGTTCAAACTTAGGCTCTTTCTTTGGAGTAGTATCAGTAGCAGGAGTTATAACAGCAACATGCTGTTGTTTGTTCTTCTTTAGCTTCCCATTAACCACCATACTCACTTCTTGTTGTCTCTTTGTATCAAAGCCCGACCCAAACTCTCTTGCACTTCTGGAAGAAGCAGTCTCTCTTGTTAAACGTCCTTCTCGGAGAGCTTCCTCAATGCGCACACCTATGTCTACCATGTCGGCAAAATCACGAAGCGCACTGGAAACCATTTTGTCATAATAGAATGCATCAAGAGTTTTCAAGAAAATTTTAGCCATCTCCTTTTCCTCAAGAGGTGGGCTAATCTGAGCTGCAACCCCTCTCCATCTATGGGCATATTCCTTGAAAGATTCCTTATTTTTCTGAGTCATGGCTCGAAGCTGATCTCTATCCGGTGCCAAATCAGCATTGTACTTGTACTGCTGCACAAACGCTTGACATAAATCAAAAAATGACTTGATCTTCGAACCACCTAAGCTCATGTACCACTTGAGAGCTGCACCAGTCAAACTGTCTTGGAAGCAGTGGATAAGCAATTCATCATCTTTTGTCAGAGCATACATCTTCCTAGTATACATCACAAGATGCATCTGAGGGCAAGAATTCCCCTTATACTTTTCAAACTCGGGCACTTTGAACTTCGGCGGAAACTTGACATTCGGCACTAGACAGAGCTCATGCGCACTCTTTCCAAACAAGTCTTTTCCACGGAGAGTACGAATTTCACGTTGTATCTCATCAAATTGATTCTGAATTTCCTCATTGTGACCAAAAGATACCACGCTTTCAGCTGGATTAGCATGGTAAACAGGTTCTGTCTCGAACTGCCTTACATTCATAGTGAGAGGTGCAACAGTCATCTCAGGAGACGGAATAGACACTACCATTTGAGGAACAGAAGTCATCCCAGGAGGTGGAACAGATGCCATCACCTGCGGAGCAGTAGTAACATAGAACTGAGTGTTGAAATCATTAAGCTGGGAATTCTCGCCAAAATTGGCGGGCACACCCCATGAGAAATGCATTGGTGCAGTGGACATTGGCTGACTGACGAAGACCAATGGAGCTGAGACTGGGATGTTTCCTAGGACAGAGACATTCAAACCCTGTGTTGGAGGAGGCGGAGGAGGGGCAGCCCTCACCGTAGTCAAAGATTCAAACATAGCCGTCAATTGGGCTACATTAGCTTGAAGAGAAGTGACCTGTTCTTGTAGCTGTTGGTTCTCTTGCTCAAGACCTTCCATTCTTTTCTTTTGTTGGCACAAGTGTTGTGCTGGCGAGTTGACTATTGACAAGAGCGTCAAACCACTGAGAGAAAGATGAAACTCAGAATTTTTGTAGAAGACCATGAATGCACAATGATGCATGAGAAAGAGAGTTTTGTTTTGATTTTTTTGATTTTCAAAGGACTTTAGGATACAAATCATAAATGACCTCCTTTTTTGTTAATGATCAAAAGAAATTTTCTTTTCTTTTCAAAGCAACCCTTTTTTTTTAAGGTCCATGATGATTTTGAAGTTTATAAGGAAATTCCTCTAAGTCCTTTGAAAGAGATTTTCATGAATGCATGGATGAATGAGATGTGATGATGCAACAAACACAAACATAAGCAAACATGGTTGGTTGAGATATCACAATGTTGGAGTCAAAGGTAGAACCACCCACAAGATATGAACTATTGGTTTATCTTCTTTTCGTAACACAGGTTCTACAAAGTTCCCAACGTCATCAACTTTCCTTATTGAATACCAATGTCCATAACTGAGCTCACGGCCAAATGAAATATCCAAGGGAAAGTCTCGATTGAGCGTGGTATCGCGGAACAACTAATCCGAGAACCTCTCGGCTTAGCCATCGCACCACAACCTAAAAAGGCCAAGATGGGTTAAAGGTGTCTAAAGGTCCACAACATCCTCGGAATACACATCATAGCAACATCTACGTGAGCCTCACGTCGAAAAGAATACTACAACATGATCCCTCCATTGTGCGTGATTTCATCACTTGTGATTATGTGCGAGACTGAACATTCGCCCATTCACTATGATCATACCACAACTAACTTATGGTTCACTCAAGCTCGGGTCAAGCTTATCTCAACTCATGAATCCCCCCACAATATATAAAGCATGTAAATAAATAAACACATATAAACACATAAGTTAGGTTCAACCCTCTTAAGGAGAGTATCCCCAATGAAGTCGCCATTTTTCTGTTGCGGGATTTTTGAGACATACCCCACTACAGTTTGATCTTTCATTTCCATATAGAAGGGGAAAGAGTCGAAAACCTAAAAGAAAGAGATTCTAAGGTACGGGGGTTGGTTGCGCTCAAGGAAGGTATTAGCACCTCAAGCGCCCATGGTACTCCATGGTAACCTCTTATATGTTTTTAGTGCTTTATGTACATGCTTTAGGAATGGAGGGAGAAATTGTATAGAAGAAAGAAAGGAAAGTGGGTAAAAGTTAAGAAAATTTTATTTCATAAAGTAAATAAAAGAAAAAAAGTTTAACTATTTTTGTTTGTAAAAAAAAGATTTTTTTGAGAGAATGTAATTGTTGTATTGTAAGGAAAGTGCTTAAAAAAAGATAAGATTAAGAAAGTGTAAGTGTTGTTGTAATAAAAAGTTAAGTGTAAGTAAAAGATAAAATAGGTTAAAAGGATTTTTCTTAAGGTGAGTAAAAGGAAAGAATTGTAAATATATTTTTTGTTTGTAAAAAAGGGTTTTTCTTGAAAGTAATGTAATTATTATATTGTAAAAAGAAAGTTTAAAAGGAAAGAAGATGTAAGAAATTTTGAATTTTGTTATATATAAAAGAATTTAAATGTAAATAATAATATAGTGAAATAGTGTAACGACGTTGCGACTAAATGGACCTACGATTGTTTTTTGTTATCTTTTCAAATATCGCGTTTGAGGGTTGGAAAGTGATTTTGTCGCAAGAGACCTCATAACCAATTGAAATTTGATTATAAGCCCTCTCACTTGAAAATGAATTTATGGCATTGTGTGTGTATTGTGTAAGCTAGGAAAGCAATAAAAGCGATAAATAAAATCCTACGCTATTACAACCCAATTGAATAATTAATTTACAACCATATCGAATTGAATGAATAAATAATAATAATAATAATAATAATAATAATAATAAGCAATAAATAAATAAGATGCATAGAGATATAAATAAAATGCAAGTGCAAAAAATAAATATGAGGATGGAATATACACAAACAATCAAGTAAAGAAAACATAGCAAGATATTATATTCTAACTTAAAGGTGGAGTGTGTAATGTGTCGGAGGTAAAAACATGATAATGGTCCCTTTGAAAGTCATTCACAACAACAAATAATTCTAACTAAAACACACAAATAAAAATGCAATTTTATTTAGCAAAGGAAAAAAGATTTTTAAAAAGAATGAATTTAGGCCAAGAGGCCCTTAACTATTAATGCCAAATGTTAGAGCTCAATGATTTTATAAAGTGAAAATATTGTCTCTAACATGCATTTTTGAAATGGTGCAATGTCCTAACCTAAATGCAATGCATGTATGTATGTAAAAATGTGTAGTGAACATGTAATGTGATGTAGAAAATTGTACAAAATGTTAAGTGACATGAACAAATGCATAATGTGATGTAGTTGAAAAATGCAAGATTTTAAATGCATGTATGCATGTGATGTAATTAATATATTTTTATTTATTTTAAAAAAGGATAAAACATGTCATAAGTTTTTTTATAAAAAAAAAGATAGATTAAACAAAGATATAATCATGTCATCGATCATCACAAATAATAATAAAAAAAATTCAAACATGGCATAATTAATTTTTCTAAATATTTTTGTTGTTTTTTCATTTTTTTTTGCATTCTAAATGACTAATTAAAAAAGTGAAGTCAATAAACAAATATATTTTTTTTATCTTTTTCATAATAGTAAAAAAAAAAACTAAATTAAAAAGATAGAGATAGTGCAAATAGCAAGATGGGGAGTGCATACATCAAAAGCATAGACTCAAAGGGGGAATCCTAAGCCTAATTCAAAACCAAACCAAAGGAGTCAAATTAAGCCATCTGATCATGGATCAGAGGCTGATAAGAGCGAGGAGAGCACAGTAAGCTGCGCGCGTGCGCGCGCACTGGAACGGAGGAAGTATAAGTCACATGATGAGAGATCAGCGACCATTGAAGAGAGGTGCACGAAAGCTATGGTGCGCGCGCAGGCATGGGATCAAGAGGGAGTATATATTGGTATTTTTTTCCACAACTCATTCACTTCTCATTTGTTTTTCTCTCTCTACTCGCTTTCTCTCTCTATTCTCTCTCAAATCTCTCTCAAATTTTTGGAAAAAAGATGAAAACATATGAATGTTCTTATGAAACTCAAGAACACGATGAGTTTCCGGTTGAGCTTCAACCGGAACCACCGTGGTACCCAGAATCCGGCGCGGCGGCCGGCCTACAAGGTGGCGGCGCCGCCGCCGGCAACAACCCAAAACCAAAAATTTCCTTCACTAACCCCCCATAAAAAACCCTTCTAAACACGAATCCGAGGCTAGAATCGACAAAAGGCCAACCAAATCGCCGGATTGGAGGGGTCCGAAACCGAATCCCCAAATTTAAACCTAACTCTCAAATTCGCTCTCCTCACTCAAATATTCTTCCAAAACGCGAATTGAAACAGTTTCTAACAACATACAAGTACACAAATAAACAAATCTGAAACCCTAACAACTATTGATTTCGGTTTTCAAACAAACATGTATTTTTTGATGAGTTTTATGTGAAGAGAAAGAGAAGAAAAAAAAGGAAAGAAAGAAAAGTACCGATTTGTGCAGTGTAAGTCTTTTCCTTTGAGCCTTTTATCTTTTCGATTTTTGATCTATTACTCCTCTTTGCTTTCTACCCTTCTGAACCTCCTTCTTTCTCTGTTTTTCTTGCAAGGTAACCGATTTGTGGAAAGAATGGTGGCTGAAAATTTTGGTGAAGGTTCAGGGTTAGAGTTAGGTTTTTGTTTGAACGGTGTTGGTTGTATTTTTTCAGAATATGATTTTGGTTATGGGTGTTTGAAGGTTTGAGGTGTTTTTGTTGAAAGGAAATTTTGAATTTCTTTTGATTTTTTTTTCTCTTTTACTGTTATTTTGTGATTTTGTAAGGTTTTTGCTCTCCAAGTCCGCCCCCTCCTTCTGTGAAATTGGTTCTGTTATATGGTTGGGGAATTAGGGTTTGATGATTGTAATGGAAAAGAGCAGAAAATGCTTTTGTTACTCAGAAATTGGTTAGAGGAATTGTAATGTAAAAAGGAAAGAAGACAAGAAAGTCACTGTAATGGTACTGGATTTTGCAGAATGGTTGAAATGTCTTTTTCAATTTTTGTTGGTTTTGTTCTGTGTCATTTTTTTTGTTCTTTTTGTGACCGAAAAAGAAAAAATAGAAAAAGAAAGAAGGAAAAGAGAATAGAACAAAAAATAAATAAATAAAGTAAAACTCTTTTTTGAAAAGGATTTTTGATAATAATAATAATAATAATAATAAAAATAATAATAGTAATAATAATGATAATAGTAATAATAATATAAATAATAACAATAAAAGGTAAAAGAGTGATTTATTGTACATGAGTGGAAATGCGAGTACGACCGCAAAAATGTGACTAAAAACGAACTTAAACAAAACGACGAAAAAGAACAGATGCGATGATATTTTTATTATGCGATGAATACTTTTTGACATTTTATAACGAAAAAAGAATAATGGATTTTAGGTCCAAAATTGGGGTACAACAGCTATATTTTTAAAATTTTGAATTTATATTTGGTTAAAGTGAAGAAAAATCTTAATATGGTGACAATAACATGATGTTATGTTGATTAGAAGTTTGATCTTCTTCTCTTTTCTTTTTTTTTCAGTGAAGAAGACTGAAGATGAAATCTATATGTTGACAAGATGAAGTTGCTTTGGAAAGTCAAAATTGTAGTTTGGTATTTAGTGTGTTTATCTAGTGGTGGATTAGCTTGTTTGTATTATATAATGTCATAAATTTCATAATTGTATTAGCATAAACATTTTATAATGTTATTTATGATAATGTTTCTTTTCTTCCCACGAAGTGTTTCCGGCATTAAACTTGCATTGAATATGTAGCATTGGTAGAGAAGTGTGTATTATATTTAGCTTAGATCAATAGATATCTATGAATATTTAGTGTTTAAAGTCTCAATTTATTTGATTTTCTCTTCAACGTGCACCTCCTTGGTCGTGACTCATTAATTGGTGTGTACATCCAGGATCCAAATATAAAGCTTAGTTTTAAGATCTCATCAAGCTATAAATTGGGGATGGGATTTCCCCTTGATATTATATACATACATGCATAATAAATCATAACTCATGAGTGGCTACAAAATCAAATTTTTATTTTCTCATTTTATTAACTTTTCACTTTAGAGAAGATAAATCCATTGGCTACTAATCAAAGTAAAATTGTAAGAGTTAGTTATGATTGATTGAACGAAGAAAACAATACATAGCATGAATTGCATCCAGTAAGCAGGATGCATTGAGCATGAATTGCATCCATGTATTTTCTCTCATTGGAATAAGCAGCAATATCTGTCGTTATTTTAGCACTTCGAATCCTATAGTTCAAAGCTGCAGTTGATAAAGCTTCCCTACATTCAACAAACTTCGCAGCTCTTTTATCGAAGTTGATGCCTGTGAAACATCTTTTTCCCACACTCCCTTCCTTTCCTACCTACTTCAAATATATTTATTTGGCTTCTATCGTAGCAAATCCCCAACAATGCAGTACCGTACAAAAATCTTAGAAGTTTTTAAATTAATAGCATACCTTATTTAACCATAGTCTTAAATACTTCAATTGATTTCAATTATAAATTTGGTTAAAAGGAACCAAACCCTGTGCCGCAAATGGATCTGTGAGTGTCAACAACAACAATTACAAATGGTAATTGGCTAAAAGCATTTCACCTAGACAGTATATGGATTTTTGAGTATTCAAGATCTCACCTTTATCTTATCATATGCATTTGAGAACCACAACATTTTTATTGACATTGTAGTGGAATTCCACCGTTAACTGATAGCACTCACGGTTTTTGAAGTTGATGGTAGCAACAATTAGATAATGAATCTGTGAGAAATAAGAGGATTTGTGCTAATTTGAATTGACCAAAAAAAGGTTGATAGATCCTCCATGTTTTGTTTTAGAAAATTAATAGTTGTTTTGGTTGAAGTTGCGTGCAATGGATTTTCAGATCCCTCTTTCATTTTCCTTTTTTTTCAATGTCTTTCTACATGACCTTTTATTTGCTTTTTTAGTTTGTTGACAACAACTCATATTCCCATTTTATTTTATTAATGTTTCATTTAAATAAAATATAACGAGTATTTAATTTGAGTTATAAATTTTTTTTTTCCACATGTATTCAATTAAATCATAGTTTATAAATATCTCTAAAGATATTTTATGAATTTATTTAAATAAGTGACATAATAATGTGGTCTTTGGGAGCTTAGCTCAATTTATTATTATTTTTTGGTCACTTGACAAACTTTTTTTTTTTGAGGTATATTTTGTTTTATTTATGTTAATGTTGATATTGTAACATTTAAATTTAAGATGTTATTTACAACAAACTAACACCTGATAGATTTTCTTTTAGTTACTTTTGTTCAAGATTTACTAACACCTTATGTTCATCTATTATGTTTATGATAGAAATATAGGTAGGACTGTACATGGGTGCGGGTCAACCCCCGAACCTGCGCACCCAATCCAACCCAATTCAAAAATTATCCGAACCCATTCACTTGTGGGTGAAACTCAACCCAATTAATTGAACCCATAAGTTATTGGTTCGGGTATCGAATTTGGTGTTTTGAACCCGCGATGCCGTGAACCCAACCCACTGCATTATTAATATTTATTATTATATTATTATTATTATTATTATATTTTTAATAAAAATTCATTGTAACTTCAAAATGTCTGTCTGATTTTTTTCATTCTCAAAAATTTCTCATTCAAACTTTCCAATTGCTCTTTTACTAGAACTTGTTTAATTTACTACCGAAACTTATTTTATTTAATTTGATACCCAACCCAACCCATAAATAACCGGGTTGGTTTGGTTTGGATCTAACTCGTGTACACCCCAATAGGATCTCAAAAGAGGACTTCTTAGTATCTGTTTATCTATTTGAAATTTGCATCTTATATCATATTTTTAAATTATTTTATTTTTTATTTACTTGATATACAGTGCAATGTACGGGTGTGCACTAGTGAAACAACAAAAATTGAGGGAGTACCGTATATAAATAATAAAAATTGTTTAGTACATCCCTTGAATTTCGAGCGCACTCTCAATTTAGGAGTGCATTAAGCAATTTGGTTAGAGGTGCCCAAATAATATATGGTATTTATACACGGTGCTGGTGCATAACTTTGTACAAAAATTGAATGCATTAAATCGTATAATATTTATTACTTAAAGAATTAAAATGTAGAAAAAAAAAATATAAAAAGTAAAATCTAAAATTTAAAAGGCTAAAAATGTAATTTTGCCTAAAAAAGTGCATCTTCATTACCATACCGACATCACAAACAGTTACACTGAGCATAAAAAAGCATTAGAACGCGACACGATTACAGTGAATGATGACGGTGGCACTGCTATTCGGTGGAAGAATGACCACGGCACTCCGATCATCTAACATTCTCTATCTTCTCTCCGCTAATCAAATTCCCCTCACTCGCAAGGTATAATCTCTTTTTCTCAATTTCTCTATTTCATCTGAAAATGTTATTTGTATGAATATGGATATAAATTTTGTGTTTTCTTTCTTTGATCGTTAAAATGTTGTGGTTTTGATTTTTAGGTCACTATTAGATATTAATCAATCGAATTTATCAGCAATTCTTCACATTATTATATTATATATTAGATTAGATTAGGATTATTAATTTACTCTAATTGTCATTACAATTATACTCTAACATATTGCTAAACTCCGTCGTTAGTGCACTTTCTATTTCTGGATTCATCAAAAAATAATTATCTAGATTCATTAATAGACGAGATATATTAGTTTTTTGATGAATCCATAAAGTGCATTTGTGTCTCTTATAATAAGGAACGAAATGGAAGTGATATTAAATATTGTACATGTATTTACATGTTTTGATTGAATGTGGATTTGACATGTCATTATGATTTTGAAAAAAACTACACTTTAGAGCTTTAGGGAAAAAAAACTTATCACCAACTAATCGTTAGTTGGGTTAGTGGTGCTGGACTTGGTAGGAGGACACCATTCGATTCCCCACAATTGAGATCGGGAGGGGGCTAGAGTCACTTGATGACAGAACTGACCTCCAAGAGTGAGAAGTTTGAATTGGATCTTGCTGATTTTTGTATTTGATATTATTATTAGTGTGAAGTGTGAACCAACTTGATGTCAAAATTTGATGTTGATTCATTTGATTTCATATATTTATAATGGAATGTCTAAACAAATGGCTTTTCAAGGTTTTAAAATGAACAATGCCAAGCTTTCTATGGTTTCTGCAACCACATTGTGAGTGTAATTATGGCCACATCTGTTTCATTCATTCATTTATGATTTTTTGCAATACTAAGGATTGCTACATTAGTTGCATTTGCTCATAATTTTCTCCAATAATTAGGATTGCTATGTTACTACAACGTTGAGACAACCACCGTACCTTTATTCAATTGAACGATATTATAACTATTATTCTAGGATGTTCTTGTTATTTCTTGTGCATGAGTTAAGGGCCTTTTTTGAATGACAGATGACCACGGATGCTCATAGTATTTCCTCCCAGCTTACCAGTTCTGGGCTGTTGAGGACTCAGGGCCTCATTGGAGGTAAATGGCAGGATGCTTATGATGGAAAAACCATTAAGGTAAGCCATGTCTGCTTTTATTTTCACTTGTTTTTTTCTTTAATTGATATTTTTGTTTAAAGAAAGAGTCTGTTGTCGCTGTTGATTTGTTTTCACTTAAAGCTGCTGATGGTCAAACATAGCCTATTGCTGCTGCTTATTCTTCTCTCCTTATTTTATTGCTATAATTTCTATGGTAGTACTATTTCTAAGAATCTTATATTCAATGCTGTTGTAGGTTTATAATCCATCAACTGGCGAATCTATAGTAGATGTAGCATGCATGGGTGGAAGGGAAACAAATGATGCAATTTCCTCTGCTTTTGATGCATTTAAATGTACGAAGCTTCGCATTTTCGTGCTATAACCTATAATATCAAACCTATAATATCATGTATTCCGAACTAGAAGCAGAAATAGGAGAAGATTAAGATAGTCATATACTATCATAGATGACTTGATGTATATGTTTTTGCATAAGATACTTTGTGTCTATATATCAAATAGCTTGGGCAGGTACTGGTTTTTCTCCCCCCATTTATTTATAACATCTGGGCCTAATTTTGTTGTGTCTGAGATTGTTGTGTTGCACAATAGGAAGTTTAGTGTAAGAATTAGATAACCTCAGGTCGTTCTTTTGTTTTCTTTTCGTATGAGCTTGCAAACTTATCAAGAATAACATATCTTGCAATAAGTCAAAGTATTAATTTTTGTTAATTCAAATTAGAGTAGATATTAGACACAGTATGCTTCAAAAGATTTACAACTTTGAAAGTGAGTATAGCCAGAGTTTCAGTTTGTAACATTCACCTCTTTGTTTGTATTATTGCTTGTTAGAGTGACTAGCATAAACTGAGAAGTTATATATATTTCAATCAATCTTACATTCAATGGAACATATTACCCTAGTTTAATTGGTTTCAGCATGCTAATTGTACCCTTTCCCAATTTCTATTTGTTGATGGATTAAAGTTCCACCGGTTCTACAATTATGTTCCTACATATGCTTCGTTGTTACTTATAACAAATGATGAATTAACTACAAAAAACTGTTGTTGGTATCATTGGATTATTCATGATACTATTATAACTATGATTTTGTCGTTGTGTAGCATGGAGAAAAACCACTGCTGCTGAGCGAAGTAAACTTCTGAGGAAATGGTATAATTGTTTTCTACTCATTTTATAAACAACCTGCTTTGAGGACATATTTGACTTAGCTTCTGTCTTGTATTTGTTTTAAGCCTATGAGTGTCAGAAAATCACACAAAACATATAAAATAAGTAGGGAATTCTGTTTGCAAAAGACTGGGGCTATCCTCATTAAATAGTGGCGTCCTTACAAGATAATTTTTCGTTTTGGAAATGTTTCAGATATTTACTGCAAATTTACAGGATAGGAAATAATTTCATGAGACTAGGTCTATATAGAATAATACAGTTGTAACATATGATTAAACAATAATTACGATAGCCTAAAAGACACATGATAAATGTGAAAGTCTTAAGCATTTCCACATCCTGGATTATTACCTCAACATCCGCCCTCAAATTGATGCTAGTTGGTTAACTAGCAAGAATTTTCTGACAAGAAACTGATGCTATTGTCTAGTCATAGCCTTGATTAAGATATCAACCAGTTGAAGGGAAGTAAAAATGTGAAAAAGAGAGATAACTTGGTTGGCTAAGGCTTGTGTCTTATATGACGGTAGTTCACCTCTGTATGTTTGCTATGTTCATGAAATATAGGATTTGCCACAATTTGTATGAGTTCAACATTATCAATAATTAAAAGAAGTAGCGTGTCACGGTAAAAATATAATTTTTTCTTAATTTATTACTAGGTTTGATTTGCTAATTGCACACAAAGAAGAGTTAGCACAACTTATAACCTTGGAGCAAGGAAAGCCTCTTAAAGAGTCTCTTGGTGAGGTACAGGACGGTTGAATTTTGTTATTTTGTACTTGGTCAGTTATTGTTCCTTTTCTCTGCGTGTTTTTCCCCAAGTTGGATTTATGTTTATAAAGTTGTTGTTTGCAGATAAGTTACGGTGCTGCCTTTATTGAGTTTGCATCAGAGGAGGCAAAACGTATATATGGGGATATAATCCCTGCACCTCAATCTGATCGGAGGTTATTCGTTTTAAAGCAGGTAAGTTTCGAGGTTTATTTGGTGTCTTAAATTTCATATTTCATAGTATACAATTTTCTAGGGAAACTTTATAGTTATATTACATCAGTTCATTGCGTTATATCTGTTTGTGGGATTTAAATGGTGTAAATCCAAGTTCCACATAGAAAAGATATATGGTATTGTAAGAGTTTATAAAGAGAGGTGCCCCTCACCTTGCAAGCCGGTTTTGTAAGGATGAGACAGACCCAATATGAAAATCTAATGTGGTATCAAAGTTTATTGATCGGGCCATCGACCATTATACATTCACGCATCGATCCCAATAGTCGTGTATTGGGGAAAACACAAGTCTAACATAGAAAAGATATAAGGTCTGATAAGAGTTTTTAAAGAGAAGCCCCCCTCAAAGCATGTGGTTAAAAAGGTTAGTTCATCATGAATGCAAGATTTTCTTTGGCATTTTGAATGTAGTCTCACGTAATAGTAAATCACTGGAAATAGGGGATACCATGATTAGGAGAAGAGTTAGTTTTACGTGTCTACAAGAAACTAAGTGGGTAAGGAACTCAACAAATTGGGCTTTAAGTTTTGGTACATAAGTAAGGCAATGTATACAAATAGGATAACATTTATTGCGCCGTGAATAAAATTCACATACAATCATATTAAAGAAAGTGGTGAAATTATTTTATGAAAGCTGGTTTTATTTGAAGTTATCATAAAATTTCTTTTTTCATTTTTGTATTTCACAATTTAAAATTCACAAATTTGTAACTCAAATGATAAAATATTTTTGGCCAAATGCATACAGAGGTCCTTTAAGTTTTTCTTTTGTAATAGATACGTCCTTTAAGTTTTCTTCGGTAACACATATGTCCTTTAAGTTTCTAAAATATTGCACAGTTACCTTTCCAGTTACCCTCCGTTACTAAAACGTTGCCGTGGCTATTAACTTGGTGATTTGGTACTAAATGCTCTGTTTTAATAGTCCAGCAGTGTATACCAATGTTATACCTTCATCTTCTTCAATTAGAAATTAGAAACTATGGTTGAAGGAAATTTTGGGGATATAAAAAAATCTGGTGAACATTGGGCATTTTCGTGTTGATGCGTGGTCGACCTCGTATTAATTTCATGATTTAAGGTTTTTTTTGTTGATTTCCCTCTTCCTTGTATATTGTTTCCCTCTTCTCTGTATTGATGTGTGTTTCCCTTTTCCCAGTTTTTACTTGTTTTTAAATTCTTTATTCGATATGTGTCAACCATTGTATTAATGGAATATATTTTGTTTGTGGTCTCCATTTTGTCTGTGAACCCTATATTTGGGGACAACAAATGTAATCTATTCCATTAATACAGTGGTGGACCACATATATATTGAATAAAAAATATATAAACAAGAAAAAACTTTGAACAAATATACATGGAAGAGGGAAACACACATCAATTTAGGGAAGAGGGAAACAAATATACATGGAAGAGGGAAATAAACAAAAGCAAACTTTGAACCACGAAATGAATACGAGGTCGACCATGAATCAACATGAAAATGCCCAATCTTCACCAAATGTATGGTAGCCCAATCGCCAGAGAAAGAGGAAGACAAAAAAAAAACTGTAGGAGAAACCATGAGGAAAGACTTAGTGATCAATGTTTGGCTAAAGATATGATTTATGATGGAGAATTATAATGTTGTTTGGTGCATGTAGCCATCCCCACCCATTATGGTATGAGTTTTTATTTTGAGGTCACGTTTCAAGCAGAACCCAAGGAGGCATTTTCTTCAGAAAATGAAAAGTATATTCCTGTTTTATTAAAAGAAAATGGAAGGTTCTAGTGAACTGTAGCTATATATTTGGGTATCTTGAGTATTTGTCTTGATTTCCAATAATTTAGTCTGTGAATGCTGCAAGAAAGGATAATTCAGTTTTCCTTTATGTTGTTAGTTCTAGATGAATAATTTTCTATTAAGAAACACTCTGTTTCATAAATCCTGACATATAACTACACGATTCTTTTTTACCTCTTCTTGGGGTTTGCAGCCTGTTGGGGTAGTAGGTGCAATTACCCCTTGGAACTTTCCCCTTGCTATGATTACCCGTAAGGTATGTTTTGTTTCAGTTCTTCACTCTTCAAAATTTATCCATTTCACTTTATAATCTTTTAGGAGTAAGTGAATGACAATAGTTTCAAAATTGATGTTTTTTCTTACGTTAGGTTGGTCCAGCCCTTGCGTGTGGATGTACAGTGGTCATAAAGCCCTCTGAACTTACGCCTCTAACTGCTTTAGCTGCAGCTGAACTCTCTATTCAAGCTGGAATTCCTGCGGTAGTTCCTTAAACCTACTTTTATGATTGTAATAACAAGATGTCAATGCATATTTGTCATACTGGTTTCTATGAAGCACTAACACAAACACAACACTATGAAGCATTGACACAAACATAACACTGACAAGTAGACACCAGTAATACTTTTAAGCAAATGGAAGTGATTGAATATAAATACATGTGTCAGTGTCGTGTCGGTCACTGAAGTGTTGGTGCTACATTACTAATTTTCTGCTACAATGACTGTTAATTTTGCAATTATATTTATTGAAAATGGCTTTGTAAGCTTGAAAACAGTACATCAGGAGCTTACTTGTGATTATTATAAAAAATATTATGATATTTTGGCATCATGTCAAAACTACATTAGTTATTTGCTATTATTGTAGCTTCCTTGATTATGTCTTTTACTAACTTTAATACTATACTGTACTGTAACATTGTTGTCCCATTTCAAATACACAAGTTTTTGTAGAATATTTAACGTTCATGGAGGAGCATACACAACGTAAATCTGAAGCAGATCTGCAATAGAGAAATACTTAGTTGGTTTCCTTGGATTAGTTTATTCCATTATATTGCATAAATATTACAGAAACTTTAAGCCTGAAGTCTTTACCTACCTCTCATGTTGCTTACATTTTTCCATATCTTGTCTCTGCTTTTTTTTTCCTTACTCTATAAATGAAGTTTTTATTTTATTTTCTTTCCTGCCCATTTGTCTGATTTTAAATGTTGGTGATATTTATTATTTAATGATGTAGGGTGTTGTGAACGTGGTTATGGGAAATGCTCCCGATATTGGAGACGCTTTAATCGCAAGTCCACAGGTTCTATCGCCATATCATTTTACAAAGTAATAACCCTGTTGATATAACTGAACATCTAAGAAAAAGTTTTCACCTTCTTTAGGTACGGAAGATTACATTCACTGGCTCGACGGCTGTTGGAAAGAAATTGATGGCAGGTTCCGCTGAGACAGTTAAAAAAGTATGATTAGATGCTTAAATTGTAATTATAATTTGTAATTTGTTCTTCCTCATTATTTCTTTTGTAAACGTTCATAGTTACCATAGATTTCCTAAGCTGATTTTTTCTCAATGTAGATCTAGACATCATTATATTCATATGAATTTTTAGCTCTTATATATTCGTTTTTTTAAATTCTAGGTATCTCTGGAGCTTGGTGGCAATGCGCCTTGCATAGTTTTTGATGATGCTGACCTGGATGTTGCAGTGAAAGGAACAGTAAGTTACACTTGAATGGTTTAGAATGATTAACTTAAAATCATAGAAACACATCTGATTATTTATTAATGCAATGCTGGATAACGAATGACGGTAGTAGAGACATTTTTTTTCTTCTGGAAATGAGATGTCTACTTCCATATTTTTCTTCTGTAAGGACGAGGAAATTTCTGCTTTACAAACTCATAGCAGTTCCCATAGCAAACCTACCAGAATTCGAAGTTTGCATCAGTGTCACCACTAAATGGAACTTAAATTGTTCCAATCAGAAAAATTATGGTGTTCCTTTGACTAAATGGAACGTAAATTGCATAGAGATGAACCTGTGTACGTGGATAAATAGCAGAGCTCTAAATTCAAAATAGCAACTCCATCTTTCATGGAGAAAACTTGACAACATATATTACTGTCACCGCTACATATTGGTGTTAGCTTGTTTGCTGGGCTAGGGTGTTGCAATTTTAGGAGTGGATGTGCTGGTTCCGCACGTGCTAGTTTCAAATTCAATCGCAGCTGCTGGTTTTGTCAGGGCTAAACCTAGCTAAATATATTTCAAGTCACTATAAGTCTTATAATCCATTTTTTCTTCCCGAGCATATTTATTTTTTAAATTTTATTCTTGCTTTCTACTTCTTAGAATCAGATGGTCAATCGTCCCAATTCTTAAATACATAGCTTTTTACTAGTCAAATTTGTGTTGTGTTCTTTTAGACATTATGTATCATCTTCACTTGCATTGTTCTCTATGTAATTGTAAACTGCTGAAGTTTAAATATATGAATATTCATTTAGCTTCAAATTCTAATCTATCTTGCCTTGCTGAGATGATGAAGTTATTATTTGAGTAATCTTTTGGTAGCCTTTTGTTATTTCTCTTTTCTTTCCAATTTGTAGATATTTTCTCCTGAAAAGTCACATGATTGATGATTTGTTGTTTTATTAGTCAAATGTTTTGAAGTTCAATATAGAAGAATGTACGTGTAGATATGTGGTTTGGGCAATTCAGCATGGGATGTTAACAAATCAGTATGACGAATAAAGTGATAAAAGTTAAATTTGGGTTGATTGTTAAAATTGAAAGTTGGGGTGCATGTTGTGAATTTATTATTCCCTCGAGCCTTTTATTTTATTCAATTAGTAATAATGAATTCCAATGTGTGCAGCTTGCAGCAAAGTTTCGTAATAGCGGACAAACTTGTGTTTGTGCAAATAGAATTCTTGTGCAAGAAGGTTAGATGAAAATGATATCAAACTATCAATTTTACTATTGTAGTGCCTTTTCTGATTTGCCATCCTCTAACCCTGTTTGACTGTAATGTGTTAATGATTCCCCAATTTATTAATACTCACTGGAGACTTAAAATTTTGTTATTTTCCGAACTTTTTGCACCAAGTTTCTTCTCCTAACTGGTGTAAGATGTTGGAATGTGTCACAACACATACTAGCTGGTTCGTATAATATGCCATATAAGCTAACATTAAGAAATATTTTCAGGATTATTGAATGGCATTTTTGTAGCATGTATTACCGCATTTTAATGGTTGTGATTTAAGCAAGTGTTTGCTTATTTAATTGTCACTTAATTATGACATGGAATTCATTATTGTTTTGAAAAAAATAAAAACATAAAAAATGCAAACAAGAGAACATAAGTTAAAGATTAAAGGGAAACTGAACCAACACTCATATAAGAAATTTTCTTTATTAGTAGTGTTAATGTAGTCCTATTGATTATTTGGCTTCTTTCTCACACTAATTTAATGTCCATTTAGATACATTATTTGTTTCGTTGTGTCTATATCTCTCCAAATGGAGCCTTCCATTTATTTTGAGAAATGGAGAGGATCCTAACTCATTTACGACATTTGCATTTTTTAAATTTAACCAATTTTTGTGAAGGTATATATGACAAATTTGCAAATGCGTTGCTTGATGCTGTTCAGAGTATGAAAGTTGGAGATGGTTTTGGTGAAGGTGTGGCTCAGGTAGGTATCTTTTTAAATTTGATAATAAGTTTTTATTTTTCACAAAGGAAATTGCCTGCATTACATTTCCATTTTTCCCACTCAGTGGGTGCTACAGTGGACCACCTTTATAAGTGGTTCACTGTGGATCAATGTTTAAAATTATCAGGAACTATAACGACTATTGTCAAAACCCATTAAAAGTAAAAAATTACGAAAAATAATAACATCATTGATGTTAATTCAATATTATTTTTTGGACCAATTGATGTACTGTATATACCATTGATGATTAATAAAGATTAAAGGCATATATACTGACCTAGCAATTCATAATTTATATAAGATAATTGCTTTCCAATATTCCTTGAGCAATCTGTTTTCATTGTCTCTATTCATTGTCTCTATTCATTTTAATGAAGCGAAAGCATTATGAGACCATCTTGTAACTCAATTTTATATTCATCTCTTATCAGGGCCCTCTGATCAATGAAGCTGCTGTAAAAAAGGTTTGTGTTCTTAGTATTTGATTTTCTATATGCACCGTTGCTGGGTGTGTTCTCCAACACATGGGAACTTCTATGACTCTTGGTTTGCTTTGTGGTTTTTCTTACAGGTTGACTCCTTGATTCATGATGCTACATCAAAGGTTTGTCATTTTTGTTATTCTACCAGTCTGACTCCCAAATCTTTCTTTGTTCTTCTATACCTGGAATGTATACTTGAAACTTGAGCCCAAAAACATAAATTTAAATGAGTTTTTAGTTTGCTCAAATGTACATATACCATTAATCTTGTCTTTAAAAAATATAGCAAAATGGATAAGCATTAAGCAAGTCAAATAACAAAAGGTAATAGTTCTGATGAACCAATTGCTTTTATTTGAAGGGGGCAAAAGTAATTCTTGGGGGTAAAAGACATAGCCTTGGATCAACTTTTTATGAACCAACAGTCATCACTGATGTCGACAACGACATGCTTATATCAAGGTAAGAAGAATTACAGGTTGATAATAGATTTGCACAAACTTGTGGACATTGTTTCCTGTGTTTTCTTTATTTTAATTGTACTAATTGGAAAAGTTGGTCACAACATTACAATTGGGGCCATCGGCAATCAGATTATTAGAGTAGTCTACTGGTAGTGGGGCTAGTCAAATCCATATTATGAATTGTTGATGATTTTCTATGAATAATCATGTTAAAAAATTAGAGAGAAATGGAAAAAGGTTTTGCAGGATGAAAAGAATATGTGTCATGTCAATTGCTCCCGGCTAGACACTTAAGAAATATTAATACCATGTTCTGTTACTATAATTCTTGCATTCTTCACTCCCTAATTGATCACTATTGATTTTTGGGGAAGCACTTCCATGACTATTTTATAAATCATAATATAAGGTTGACTCAGTGGTTGGAGTGAGGAAGTTAAGGATAAGGAGTGGAGTAATAAGGAGGGAGAGGATTGGATACTTTCCCCCAACATAATGCTTACTAGTTACTATACAAACATTAGCCATTAAAAAACAAATCTTTGTCAATAATTTGTGGTTTGACACTAAGAAGTTAATTTTTTTTTTCATTTTTACTGTGTTTGATGATAATAAACTGGTTATAAGGATTAGAGAGAGAGTTGGGATAACAACTATAGTAGAAAAGATGGTAGAAACTAGACTTAAGGTGGTTTGGGCATGTAGAGAGACGAAGACCTGTGGATTCTGTAGTTAGGAGAGTCGATCCGATGGAGGGGAGTCATATCATTAGCGGTAGGGATAGACTTAGAAAAACTATTAGAGAAAGTATCAGGGAGGATCTAGAGATAAATGTGTTGGAGGAAAACATGTTTTTTTTTATAGAACACTATGGCGCCGTTCGATTCATGTAGCCAACCACACTTAGTGGGATAAGACTTGGTTGTTATTGTTTTGTTGTTGATATACTCGTAATGCAAGCTTATGCTCTTAAAACTAGTAGTGTTCACCTGAGTATATGAGATTTAAAACCAGTATAGCATTTCTATTTGCAGTTCTATGATACAAAATGACTATAATACAGTTACTGAAATTTTAATTTGTCTTTTTTGTTTTCACCTTGCATTGAAATAAATCAAATAATCAGATGGAAATTTATTGTTAGTTTTTTGCGGACTTTGTTTCTGTTGATTCACCTATTTGTCGTACTCTAGACAGGAAGCATTTGGACCTGTCGCACCCCTTTTGAGATTCAAAACTGAAGAGGATGCTATCAGAATTGCTAATGACACCGATGCAGGTAGTTCTTGCAGCTCTCTAATTTGGTTATAGGTGTAGCCTTGATAAAATTTATTGAATCTTACTAATTTCGCAATATCTGACCACCCTTGGTTTAATGTTTTTCACCTTTTTATAACCATGTAACAATACCACGAAGGCTTGGGTTCATACGTATTTACAAACAGTATCCAACGATCATGGCGTGTGGCCGAGGCTCTTGAGTATGGACTTGTAGGTGTTAACGAAGGAGTAATTTCAACAGAGGTGAGTCCAATTCTTTATTAAATGTGATTAAGCAGAAATGGGATATTTGTTGGTGGATTTATCTATGTGTGTGATGATGTAGGTGGCTCCATTTGGTGGAGTTAAACAGTCTGGCCTCGGAAGAGAAGGTTCCAAATACGGGATGGATGAATATTTGGAGGTAAGAGCAATTTTAAAGTGTCCATTTTATTGCTTCCTTCATTATTTTATGAAACAAAATTTGGTTTTTTTCTAATCTACCCCTTCATGATTTGGGGGTTTTACCCCTGAACCACTCAAAAATGTTTTAACCGATATAAATTTTTATAAAATACACCGTTGGATTGAAAATTTATATCATATAGATCATTTGTGTAAAATCTCAGACAAATCTAAAATCATTTCATATGTTATTGAGACACATAAAAATTAACGGCGTTTAAAAAAATCGCACAAACCGTTAACTAATTTTTTAATCCAGTGCCTTAACTAATGGATATTGATTAGCCATAATGCTCTTCATGGTTCAAAACTATTGAAGCTCTACATTGAATAAATGCACGATCAATTTGTAATTTGTTTTTATTGAAATTAATCCTTATCAATTTTACAGATCAAGTATGTCTGCTTGGGAAACATGAACAAAGATTGAAGTATTGGACTTCAGAACTGGGAGGGCTTACCTTGTATTTATCAATCGAAGAAGAATTATACATACAGGGATGAAGGCAGAGTTGCATCACAACATGGACCAACTAAATAAATCGAGTGAAGTAGCATTTTAGTCTTCAAAGACGAAGACTCGGGTAATTTAGTTTTTCAAATTTGTAAAATAACAATGTAGTCCTTTCATTTTAAGAAGGTTAAATTATGATTTTGGTCCTTGTAAATACGGTTCATTCGAATTTTGGTCCTTGCAAAAATAAAATTTTGGTCTATAGTATACACTTGTAAAATTACAAAATTTTTAAAAAAGTCCATGAGTTGGATTTTATAAAAAGAAGGGTAAAATTACCAAAACACTAGTAAATTCCCAAAGACATAAAAATTCTACTCCTAATCTAAAGCAATACATCCAAAACTCAAACAGAACATACACATGCGGTTGTGTGACCAATGTAGGATCTCATGCGATATTAAACAGTTAAATTTAAATGTGATTATATGAAATATGCAATGATACCATGTCCTTTTGAAAAATAAAATAGTAGATGGATGATACATTTGTTGTGCCAACTGGCCATGATGAGTTTAGGTGGACTATTATTGACCATGAGTATCTTTTTGGTTTGATCATTATGCAAGACATGTTTGTGACCTGTTTCCTAGACTTCTTCCTTAGTTTCTGCCTTTAATTTGTTTGTTTGTTTGTTTTTCATTTTCTTTTTATTTTTTGTCTTGTTGAAATTGTTTTTGTTTGTAGGTAAAGTGGTAAAAACTAAAAACCACCGAAGTTCATACACAATTACGAGATTTAGTTTTGAATTCGAGTAAATGTATGTTAACCTATCAATATTGACGTAGTTAGTTGAATTTAGACGACTTATAATTTTTTTTCATTATGTATTAAAAAATAAAATGGCGCGAAATGGCGCGTACTTGCATCATGTGTGATGGTTATTTAATTAACTTTAAATCATGGATATAGTCATATACATGTGCGTGAAACTCCTATGATATTGGAATTTTATGCTTTCCTTTTTTTTAGGTTCGATATGTGCTGCTGTTTTCTTTGTTAAATTAATGCATGTCTTTTTCTTTTCATAACAAAGAAAGATATATGTCTTTTCTTTTTGTAAAGCAAGAAAAATATATGTCTTTTGAATAAGAGTAAGTTATACTTCACTTGTTTTGAAGCTTTGAGCTACATTCTACTATTAATTATGCCCCGTTTGAGAGATTGCGAAGGAAATGAGATTTTTTTTGTTTGAATCGGATATGTTTTGCGTGCAACTGTAGTGACTAATCCTTCGAGCCGGATAGGAAGTGAGGGCTCTAGAAGAAGAGAAAGAGAGAAAATTAAATATCAATCTCTCTTTTATTTAGCGGGTGATTTTGTAGATAATAATAAAATAATATATATGATCAATATGTTTTTACTTTTTTAAATTATTATAAGAATATGAAAAGAATTTTAATTTTTTTGTCCAAGTCTCAAATTACTTTATTATTATTATTATTATTTATTTTTTTTTTTACAAAGATTTTTTTATAATTAATTATTTGATTATTTTGCTAACCCAAAAAAATCCTATTATGTAATTAAAAAACTCTCGAACTATGCATTTTTTTTACGTACCTATAATATTGTTAAAGAGTTTCACATTAATTGAGAGATGACTTGAAAATATATTTATAAGTGGTGATAATCTTCATCTTACAACCTTGTTTTATATGAATAAATTATATCTGGCCTCTAATTTTAAGATAATATCATAGTCTCCTTTAAGATTTGTTAAATCATTTGCACCGATTATGAGAAAATGTACTAAAAAGTCCTACATTAATTAAAAAATGACCTAAAAATAGTTTATAAGTTAGAATAATTCTTACTTTACAAATCAATTTTATTGAGATGAATTGTTACTATTTGGTAGTTTATACTTTATAGTACTTGGCACATTCAATTGATAATACAATAACTCATGCTTTGTTTTGCTTGGTCAAAAATTGGCAGCTAGATATACAAATTTTATTTAAGAAACAACGTGAGTTATCCATAATATAAATAACAAACAACAACCACATAAATAATTGAATAAGACGTGTTCATTTCACACATGTCTTTATTTAAGTTTAGGATTGGTGGGACAAGTTTCCCTTTGTCAACTAGATGTTTCGTATATGTGAAAACAAACTTTGATCTACACGAAAATCAACATTAAACATTAAAGAAAGATGCTCGTTTATCTCATTCATATATGTATATATATCAAGTTGATTATGGAGTTGTTCTGGTATATCTCATAAATTCTACATTGTTTAAAATTCGAGACTAAGAGTAATTTGCATATAACATTCACACATCTCAATCTAACGAGACACCTTTACAAAGAACAAATCTATGAAGGCTTAAAACAAGCTCAAAGTGGATAATATCTCGAAACGTAAGTGGTGCACTTAAGAATCAAACTCCAAAACAGAAATCGAAACAGAAATCAAGACGTAAATAATTTAATTAGCTAAGTGCTAATGATATTTTGTTTATTAAAATAAAGTTAAGTAATGATTGATGATTACAATAACTTGTGATGTTGATTGATGATCACAATTTTCTTTGGAAACTTCTCTCATGGGTTACCTACCTCGTGACTCAGTCTCATTTGAGTAGGGATATAATTGGGTCGGAAACAAAAGAGACATTTTTTCATTTCCTTCTACATACCTAAATAGTGTACTCCATGCAATAGTTAAATATATTTTCTTTTTTTACAAATTTTTATACTTTTTAAGTTTTGACTACACAAATTAAAGTGTAATTTTATTATATTTAATTTTCTTAACTAATGCGTTAGTTAACGTTTTTCTTATTTAAAATGTTTTCCATCTTCATTCTTTATTTTGGATTATTTTTAATTTCATCTTCATCTTTGTGGATCTCCATTGTTTCTAGACAACCCATGAACATTAAAAGAAAATAATCAAATTATTATTTTTAATCAAACTATTTGTAAGAAAATAATTAAATTTAATAATAAAACAAATAAAAGATGAAGATATTATTCTGAATTTTGTGACAGCAATAGACATCACATATAAACAAAATTTATCATATATTTTCTAAAAAAATTAATAAATATAATATATAAATTAATTGAATAAACACAAATATATTGTTAAACGAGTCTGTTTGACTTTTCTTATTTTAAAAATGATTTTTGAAAACACATTTTAAAAATATATTTTAAAAATTAAAAAGGTCCAAAAATTTATGCAAGATAGAGAATAAAATCTCGTCTCCATTCTCAACTTTTTCTCGTGGAAAGTGTCATCCCTAGGAAATCCCCACTAATAGATACTACCTCCGTACCAAAATATATGTCGTTTTGACCAAATCACACAGATTAAGAAATGTAATCATTGTTGTATGGAAAAAGTAAATTATGGGTTAGTTTACAATATTATCCCTCATAAATGGTATGTGAGAGATAAATTATAGAATTGAAAAAAAAAGAGAAATAATTAATTAAGGGTATAAGAGGAAAAAGAACATTAAATGCTTCATTGGTAATGTAAAACGACATATATTGTGGTACAAATTTTTTTCTCAAAACGACATATATTTTGGTACGGAGGGAGTACAATTGATATCCCTAGTTTTGAATGAGGGGCTAACATTCATTTGTATGTGTCTAGGTCTTTTATAGGTGGAGGATAACTTATTGTACATATGTGGGTTTAAGCAAGTAGTTTGGTATGAGATCTTCAAATAGATTGGAGCAGTAATAATAATTTTTCCTATTAATCAATCATCTTATTCTCTTCGAAAGCTTTATGGGCGCTTGCTATAACAAAAAATATCGTAAAGTGTCTTACTCTTATTTTGCACGCAATTGTATGGAAATTTAGGAGGCTAAAGGAATCAGTGGCGGAGAAGATAGTCGAAACTATGAAATAAGAGAAAATAATAAATATTATCTTTAGGGTAATGGTTATTAAGAAAGCAAATGTAATAAAAAAAACTCTTAGAATTTATACATTCTTCTTTTTTAAAACAATAAAACAATATTTTCAATATAAATATTGTCTTTTTGGTAACCTTAATTAGTGTCCTAAAGATATTAGTTAACAAAACTCTAAAATAAAATCTTGAAAATGGTTTCTTGCAAGAAAGAAAAGGGGACTTGAATTTTTTGAGAATATATGATTCATAATCCATCGGTTGAGTTCCCTTTATACTTTTTTTTTCTTCTGATTATGTGAGTTTTGTAGTCTTTAATTTGTATTTCATTAACTCTTCTTCTAAAAAAAATTAGTTTTTTCTGTTAAAAAAATATCCTATTATAAAACTATTAATTTGATAATTACAGAAAAGTTATTTAAAATAAAAAACTAAATTTTTTTATTATAACTTGAAAAGAGTTGTTATCCGAGATGATCAAGGGTAATTTGTGCTGACTAAGTCAGCTTGGTTCTTGCCTATTCTTGAGGTGGACACGAGTGAAGTTTTAGATCTTCTTACTGCTCTTAATTGGGCAAAGAAACTACGGTTACATAACACAAATTTTGAACTCGATTCGAAACGGGTGGTTGATAATCTCTATAGCAAGAATACAAGCGTCTCAAATTTTGGAGCGCTATTATTAATGATTGCAGGCACATTTTATCTACAACTCTTGTGAAGTCTCATGTTAAATTCGTTAGGGGACAAGCGAATGAAGAGCTCACAACATTGCTAAGATGACACCATTGTTAGCTAGTTTCTATATTTTTAATGACATTTCAACATATATTCAGTTGACTATTTTGAATGAAATGCAATAAGCATCGCATCATAATTTTTTTTTTAAAAAGAATGATATATTTTTTAAACTATATTTAATTATGTTACAAGGCTAATTTTGTTATTTTTTACAAGTAGCATACATGTCCGTACCTTTGCGTAGGGGTGTAATTGAACTGGTTTGGATCGATTTTTGGTGAATCTAATTTCCGAACCAATGAACTCTTGATCGGTTTATTTTGGTTCGGTTTTTGATGTTTTTCAAAAATGAAACTGAACCAAACTAATCGGTTTGGTTCATATTTTTTAATCGGTTTGCTGCCCTTTTTTTTTTTCCGATATATTCTCTATTATTTATTTTCCGATGTACTACCTGCTCTTTTTTTTTTCAATCACACGTAACACTTGATATAATCAGTTATCACTATAGATAAAAAGAAAAGTCAATAAAATGGTTTTCGAACACCTGTTTCAACTTAAATAAAGCTGGAAAAAAATCCATAAATTTTCAAATACAAAATATGATCCATAGGTGGAATTCACCATTAAAAACAAAATACAACAATATATAAAATTAAGTTCATAAGTTCAGCATTTTATCTTTAGTATAAAACATGAGACCAATTTTGTAAATTCTTTAGCCGGCCCTAGTTTTTTCTTTCTTTGAGTTGTTCTTCTCCATCCTTTGTTTTTAGGGTTGGTTTTAGGTCATGTTTGGCCGAAAATCATCCACTATTTTAAATTTAAATAAGTGATTTTCACATATATTGAATTTTTAATTGTTCTTTTGTAGTGATTTCGTCTTCTGAATGCTGCCATCTATTGTTCTTCGTCTTGGTACGACGTTTTTTATTTCCCGTCTTGTTGCGGTGTTCGTTTAGTTCATATTGAAAAATCGACTTCAATCAATTGTAAATTCAATCAATGATTTTGGCGTCAACATTGCAAATTCATAAGTATTGATATTCCGGTGACTTTAATTTTATTATATTATTTGTAGCCATTTTGCCGTTCTACTCTATTAACTTGGATGTTGTGAGTTTGTTCGCAGATTCGATCTTTTCGTTTTTAGCGATGTTGAATTTGTATTTGCATATGATGTACTCTATCAATTATTGAAACAAATGAATATTACTTTTGTTAGACAAAAAAAAAGTTCATAAGTTCAACATCAAATAACAAAGTACAACTAAAAAAAATCAATTATTTTCCCATTCACCATAACTAATCAAATAGAAAATTAAGACATGATATAAAAGTTTCCTAGTCATCAAACTCACCCTAATTCAAGTATATCATAGTACTCCACATATTAAATTCAATTTGCCTTTAAAAAAGCCAAAAATATTAAATTCTCTCCAAATAATCTAATAAACTTTGCAAGGACTTTGCTTATTCAATACCAAAGAAAGAAATATACAAAAACATCATCAACAAATTTAACACGCCAAGATGTTTGTGAATGGAATATGCTTCTTGCAATAGCTGTTTTTCTCTATATATAAGGACCAACAAGTCACACACTTACCCCACAAAGCATTCAATCTCTTCTTGTCTAAAGAAAACTCAATAATGGGAAACCAATCATCTTCTTCTAACAAAGCTCTCCCCATTGACACCACATTCAAGCTTCCATCTAACATACCAACTTGGCCACAAGGTAAGTCATCTCTTTCTCCCTTTTTGATATTATCACTATATATTAGAACAAATAAGTCAGTGACAAAAAATTGTCGACAAAAAAAAATTAAAATATGTCGCTTATTCTTTTGTCACTGACTGAATTTGTTCTAACGGTGATAATTGTGTCATTCTAATATATTTTTCTTAGTGTTAACTTTGAATATGTGTATATATAGGTGGTGGATTTGGTAGTGGAATCATTGATCTAGGTGAACTAAAAGTGTCACAAATCTCAACATTCAACAAAATTTGGACAACCTTAGAAGGTGGACAAGATGACTTAGGAGCAACTTTCTTTGAGCCAACAGGAATTCCTCAAGGGTTCTTCACATTAGGCCACTATAGTCAACCTAACAACAAACCTCTCTTTGGTTGGGTTCTAGTAGCTAAAGATGAGTCCAATGGAGCTTTAAAGAACCCAATTGATTACACACTTGTTTGGAGTAGCAAGTCACAAAAAATCAAACAAGATAAAGATGGTTACATTTGGTTACCAATTGCACCAAATGGTTATAGCCCTTTAGGCCATATTGTCACAACCACTCCTGAAAAACCTTCACTTGATAGAATCCAATGTGTTAGATCAGATCTCACTGACCAATGTGAGATTAATTCATGGATTTGGGGAAAAGATAAAAAAATTGATGAAAAAGATTTCAATGTTCATTATGTGAGACCAATCAATAGAGGTATTCAAGCTCCTAGTGTTCTTGTTGGAACATTTTTAGCACATATTGGTGAAATTACTAATAGCCCTTTACCTATTTCTTGTTTGAAAAATTCAAATTTTTTGAATTTTTCATCAATGCCTAATTTACCCCAAATTAAGGCACTAGCACAAGCTTATTCACCATTCATGTACTTGCATCCTAAGGAAAAGTTTCAACCTTGTTCAATTAAATGGTATTTCACAAATGGAGCATTGCTTTATAAAAAGGATGATGAATCAAATCCAATTGCAATTGACCCAATAGGTTCAAATCTTCCACAAGGTGGAAACAATGATGGTGCTTATTGGTTAGATCTTCCAAAAGATAAAGCTAATAGAGAAAGAGTCAAAAAAGGTGATTTCAAAAATTTTCAAGCTTATATTCATGTAAAACCAATGTTTGGTGGCACATTCACTGATTTAGCCATGTGGGTTTTTTACCCTTTTAATGGGCCAGGAACATTAAAAGTTGGGCTTATAGATAACATTTCACTTGGTAAAATAGGAGAACATATTGGTGATTGGGAACATGTAACTTTAAGAGTAAGTAATTTTAATGGAGAGTTAAAAAGGGTTTATTTTTCACAACATAGTAAAGGTCAATGGGTTGATTCTTCAGAAGTTGAGTTTCAAAGTGGAAATAAGCCAGTGGCTTATTCATCATTAAATGGTCATGCTATTTATTCAAAAGAAGGACTTGTTCTTCAAGGTGTTAGTGAAATTGGAATAAAGAATGAAACTAAGAAAAGTGATTTGGTTGTTGATTTTGGAGTTGATTTTGAAATTGTTTCTGGAGAGTATTTAGGGAATGAAATTGTTGAGCCAGGTTGGTTGAATTATTTTAGGGAATGGGGTCCTAAAATTACTTATGATTTGGGGGAGGAATTAAGTAAGTTGGATAAGGTGGTTCCTGGTTTGAAATTGCCAAATGAGTTGTTGGGTGAGGAAGGGCCCACTGGGCCAAAGCAGAAGAGAAATTGGGTTGGTGATGAAATTTGAAAAAAATAGACATGTGTGATGTATGATTTTAAATTGCAATTACAGTTGTATTATATTATATTGTCATTAAAAGTTGTTTATAAATATCTATAAATTATATTTTAACTGATAAAAAATTTTAAAATTTTAAGTCGGACATCTATGATTAAACTTTCAATTCTCTATTTTATATATAAACTTTTAATAAATTATTATTTCGTACAAAAAATTTAGGTTCTGAAATGGTTGCACAGAGGTCTCGGCTCTCACTTTGGTGGGGACAAATTTTTAATTTATTTTCGGATGAGATGAAGGGGACAAAAATTTAAGATCATGGTGTGGCAAGTGGCATTATTGAGACTAAGCAATTAAAAAAATACTTTAGGTTGTTGTATGTATTTAATATTATATATTATATATATTATATTATTTTGTGATATATACAGTTCATTGATAGAGGATTAGGGATAAGAGATTTTACTATTGGACAAGTGGTCTTTAAAGCCGCTAAAATTAAAGTGATAAAGTATATTCTGATAATTAACATATTTTTATACTATTTATTTTTGATATTTTTGACTTCATCGCATCAAAAGTTGTTAATCTTTTAAATAGAGATTAAAAATTATGCATAACAATATTGTGTCATCTAAATCTGTAAATATGATCTTTAAGTGAATTGATTTTACAATTTAAAAAGAGTAGCAGCGCAACTTGTTGATTGTTTACCTTCCGTCCATATGTATTTATCTTATATATATATATATGTATATATATATATATATATATATATATATATATATATATATATATATAAGGTGACGGATCCAGGAATTTTGAATAGTAAGGACACTATATATATAAATTTACAGTATTAAATAAATAATATAGTACATTTCATTTTATTTTTAAAATAAGTTAATATTATTATTTTATTATAAAAATTAAGTATAACTGATATATACAAAAGACACACAGACACAACACAAGCTACGACATGCTAATATAGGAAATAGAAAAGAAACAAAGGTCCATGAAAATACAAAATAAAGAGACTAACACAAATATACCCAATAATATTTCAAATCAAAACTGAAGTAGAGAAATATTATCGGTTTGTGTTTACTTTCTTTGTTTTGAGAATAATTTTTTTTCATTTTTTGAAAATGATAACCTCATAATTAAGAAAACTTAATATTACTTCAGTCCATAATAAATGTAATTGAAAATTAAAATGAAGTCTTATAAAAAAGCACAAAGAATTTTCTCAAAAGAGTCTTATAATTAAGAACAAAGTTAATATAGTAAAACTGTATTTGAACTTGTGTAGTGAATGTTTATAAAATATAAAAATTGTTATTTTCAATTCAAAATTTAATTCTTTCGGATGTTTAAATAGTGCATGAAGTGCATTAATTAGCACGACCTTTTTTTTATGTTTGAAAGTGAAAAAAATTGTAGGATCATTTTTTCACTTAAAATATAGCGTGGGCTTAAATAGAAAGATTGTGTAATATGTGGGAGCTAAATTAACAAAATATCATTTTATATCATACATTACATATAATAAAAAAAAGAATTAGAAATTTTAGTGCAGGCAATAGCCCACACATGCACATACATATGTGCATTCGTCCCTAATATATATATATATATATATATATATATATATATATATATATATATCAAAAATACAAAAAAGAAAATAAAAATAAAATTGAAATTTTCTGATTGCTATTGAAACAAGTTGCATTTTTTTCTATTTATATGACAGCTTGTTCTTGTTCTTGTTAACGTTAACAAACATGTGATTCTTTTCCTCCAAAACTATAGGTACAAGTGCACTATTTTATTTATTTTATTGAATCAATTAATAATCAATACATTAGTTTGTAATTTTGTGCATCGTATTCGTTCAATAATTTCAGTGGAAAACTTTTGTGTCGTCTGTCGGTAAAGTTTAGAGAAAAAATATGAAAAGAAAAATAAAAGGACTTGTGTTTTGGGGTCCATATATTGTTGTTTGTTGGCTTAGTTCCTTAATAAAAAATTGATAGACGTATCACTTCTAATTAATATTTTGACGTATAACTTTATAAAAAATAGGGTGAAGATTCAAAATGGTCTATTATTTTTGGATTCAAAATGCTGGATTTAAATTAGTATTTTACGGTAAAAAAATGTTGTAATAAAATAAATTTGAATTAATATTTTGTTCATCATGACTTCGATGATATAACAAAACAATAAATAATTTATCGATGAGAAACATCAAAAATTTATTTATTGTTTTTTGATGAGAAACATTAAAAAACAAGAAAATTATCGATATCGGAAAAAAATTATCGAAAATTTTCCGATTTTGAGAAAAAAGTTCACGGAATTTTTTTTCGATATCAGGAAAAAAAGTTATCGAAAATTTTCCGATGTCGAGAAAAAAGTTCACGGAATTTGGTTTCGATATCGAGAAAAAAAGTTGTCGAAATTTTTTCCGATCTCGAGAAAAAAATTCGCAGAAATTTTTTCGATATTGGGAAAAACAATTATTGAAAATTTCCCGATTTAGAGAAAAAAGGTCACGGAATTTTTTTTTGTTATCGAGAAAAAAAGTTGTCAAATTTTTTTGAGATTTTGAGAAAAAAGTTAGCGGAATTTATTTGGATTGGGCCCTATCTAAGCCCCATGAAAGGGCCAAAAATAAAAAAATAAAAAACAGAGTTGGACTCAACTTAACCCTCCAAAACCCCCCAATTTGGGGGAACTCTATGAAATTGAATAAATTAACCTCCTTGAAACCCCGCAAAACCTTTCCCTATTTTCTTAAAACTCTCAAATAAGGGATTAGCTCTCCACAAACCTCTCCTTCCCCTCCCTTCCCCTCCAAAACCCATCTTCCAAATAAAACCGAAGTAAAATTAAAATCAACAATTTGTTCATCATCTCGGCAACAACTAAAGACTTCAAAAGAAGAATGTGATTGTCTAGTTCAACTAGGTGTGTTCATATCACCATCCCTTAGACATCACAAATGGTCAAGTAAAATCAAAGTCAACATCTCACTCTATCATCATCAATTAGATGCCTATTGAAGACTTTATTAATTATGTGGACCAATGTCTATTCATTTGATAAATAGTATTCATCTTCAAAGAATAATGTGTGTAGTCTTATTGTTTTAAAAAAAAAATTAGACTAGATCAGTTGGTTAAACCAATTGAACCAAAAACCATGCATCGATGAATCTGGTTCGGATAGGCAACAAAAACTACTGGTCATTAAAATCGCTAAATAAACCACTGAGATCGAATTAAACAAATAAAAACAAAGAATTAATGTTGTCATTTCGTGTGACTATATCACAAGGCCATTGTTCTTTAGAGATGCTGCCTTCTAATTAACTTTCTTTGCTGGTTACTTATTTAGGGTTTTTATTTATTTATTTTGGCCTAGTGAAAGTGTGGGCCTTATGGGGCTTTTTTATTTTGATTGTTATTATTGTGTTTAGGAAAGAAAATTTTTAGTGAACTTATTTTTTTTTTTATATTATTAGATGTAAATTATGCTTTATATTATTTATTTATTCATTTATTTATGATCTGGTTAAACTTCGGTTGAACAGGTTAAATCATGACCTAGAGTCTTTCCCGGTTCAATTTTCGATCTGATTTTTATAACATTAATTCAAACACAAGAGTATCTCCAAACAACGGTAAAAAATGTCAGTTCAGTACATACAAACTTTGAATAATTGAATTTGAATTGTGTGAAGGCTTAACATCCGTACTCAACCACAAGAGACAAACCTCTCAACGATTATATTGCAACAACACTTTTGCTCTCAAGATAAAATAGCGAAACCACTCAGATCAGTGAATAGACGACATGTGAACACATACATGAATGTATATGTGAAAGAGTGCCACCAAAGTGTTTATGGTATATCTTATCTGGTGTGTTGAATACATCAATCAACGCATCTAATGATGTTTGCATATATGACTAAAAAACACCAAGAAAAGAAGAAATGATCAGACGTATGAGCTATAGTGTGACAAAAAGAGCACACAATAATGTTTTATAAGATTATTGTAAGCATTAACCTTTTGATATAAAGAAAATGTTCAAAATCCCTAGAGAAAATCATAAAAATCCTAGAACGCTTATATATTCATCCTCTCAAATTGAGAATTATTAGATCATATTGTACATCAATCAATTTGTCTTGAATACACTTCAATAGATATAGAATTTAAATCGTATATACTCTTTGATATTAAGAATCCTAATACAATAATTTTGTATCACATAAATATAAAGTCAAACTTGTCATCATTGTTAATAAATAATATAGTTGAAGAAGAAAAATAAGCACAATTACATCACAAAAATATAACGTGAAAATTTTAAAATTGAAAAAAAAACCACAACAATTGTCTAAACCAACAACCAGAGAATCATTACTATGTAAAAATTTTGACAACACATAAAATTATCTATCTCACTTTCATCTCAATACGACCACACTCTCACAAAATAAATATTTAAATTACTAAGCCACAGATAAAAGCTTAATGTATCTAAAAAAAAAAACCTAAGCCTATATAGCATTGGTCTTTTGCTTCACCACACTAAACAAGTGGAGCTTCTCTAATACCTAATTTTTAACCTCTTTCTTTATTTAAGAGCTGAGCAATAGGACTTGACAATCAAGCCCAACATAATCATGATTGTCTTTGTTCTTCCAACTCCATCCTCATCATCTCTATCATTGTCATCGTAGTTCTTTCTCAATTCTCAAGGGAGTTAATTAATTAGCGGTGGCCCTTAGTGTTAGGAACGAGCCTAGTTGTATAGTTTTGGAGGTGGTAAAATTGTTTTAATGCAAAAATTTCAATTCCAAGTCCAAACTAGAAGTGTATGCAATGATGAGAACAAGTGGTCGAGAACATGGAGAAGGCAACATATACAAATAGAGATGGAGAACAAGAATTGTCTATAAAGAAGAAATTTTTAATAATTATTGACATTAAATAACTGTCATTTTATAATTGCTTCTGTCCAAATTTGAACTCGATTTGTTATGCATATGTTTAGATTGAATGAAATGAAATGAAATAGAAAGAGATGAAATAGTTTAATGTTTGTTGTTTGGATTTAAAAAATAACAATGCAATGAAATATGATGGAATGAATTTCATCACACACCACAATTTTTTTTCAATTTTGTTCCCCTTTAATTATGGAGGTAATAGATGAAAAAATTCCAAACAATAAAACAGACCATTTATATATATTTCCCGTTCATTCCATTATACTTTATTCTGCTCAACTCTATTTCGTTATAGTTTATCAATTCAAACAGAACATAGGATTAAGGTATGAAATTTTTATTACTGATCTAACACCTAAAATCTGATTTTTAAAAATTTTAAAACGTAATAAAATCGCACAACACACACAAGATATAAGAAATTAGTTAAAGGAGATGTGACGGAGTGCTATACAATTAAATAATCAAATAATCACACCAAATCATTTAAAGTCAAAAAATTAGTATGGTAAATTTAACTCAGCTGATCGGATATCATATTATATATGATGATGTTTAATTAGGTTCGAATATAGCGCACCTCACTCTTTTTTACTCCCTCCGTCCCAAAATTATTGTCCTTTTAGAGTTATGCACGTAGATTAAGAAACAACAAAGATTGATATGTTAAGTCTTTTTTACCCTTACTTTATTAAGAAAGAGAAAATATATTTAATTAATGCTTTAACTTTTGTAAGGGTATAAATGGTGAACTAACTTTAATTTTATATTGGTTTCCGAAAAGGATAATAGTTTTGAGACAAAACTAAAAGGCTAAAAGGACAATAATTTTGGGACGGAGGAAGTAATTAGTATTAATAATAACCATTTTATAATTGTCTTTTTTAGAACAACTCCACATGTCCGCTAGCATCTCAATCCCCAAATACTAGTATTATCATTATTGTTCATTTGTTGGAGTTTGCAACATGGATTGTATAGGTTCATGTTGAATCAACGTTCGTGCCGAAAATTTCTCTTTTGCCCCTTATGTTTCTCTATTCTCCCCTAAAACCTCAAATTACTCTTCAATTCGGGACGTAGATGCACCATTTCGGCCATTTCAGGTTCTAGATCCCGAGATGCTTTTCGGGATTTAGATCCCGAGATGCTTTTCGGGATCTAGATCCCGAAATACCAAAATGGTGCCTATACCCACCTAAAGTTTGTGTGAAGTTTTGGGGGTACATGCACCATCCCGAAATGCATTTTGGGATCTAGAACCCGAAATGGTGCATGTACCCCCCAAAACTCCGCACAAACTTCGAGTTCTACATCCCGAAATGTATTTGGGGATCTACGTCCCAAATTTTGTTGAAATACCCTCTAAGGACAAAAAAGGTAGTTAGGGGAAAAAAAGTATATTGGGGAGGTAATTGAGAAATTTTCCTTCGTGCCAGTTCCTCAAGTGACACAATTATACCTTTTGTTTACATTAACTATTACATTCCATTCTTTCAAAAAACATAACTGTAAGAAATATGATTGTTGAATAAAATACTGGAGAAATATATACGATTGATTTTTGAGTTTAATTGTTATGGTTTAGGGAGGCCGATGTTGGGGGTAAAATTGAAAGAAACTTCCAGGCTTCAAATATAAGCATGACTTTGTGAGAGATGTCATTTATGATTTATTTAGACGGGCAAGAGTATCTGTAAAAAAAAGAGACGCATGTGAACTTCTTAACTGACCCTCAAGAAGAAAGATCGACGCTTAGGCCAACAAATATTTTGGTGTATGGATGTGTTGGAGGAAAGCATGCGTGCGTAGACTTGATTGGGGTTTCTCCACTTGTGGGATTGAGGACTCACGATTTCATTGTGGGACAAGCGGCCCTCAAAGCTACTTCAAGCAAAGTTGCTAAACATGAAAAAACATGTACGGATAATCAACATGCTTTTATACCATTTGCATTTGACACTTTTGATTTTCTAGCACTAGAGGATGTGGATCTTTTAAATAGAGTTCAAAAGGTCATACATAACAACATTGCTTTTCCTAGGTCTATGGATGTAGTTTTTAAAAGAATGAGTTTTGCAATCCAAAAAAGGGTAGCGGCGCAGCATGTTGCCCGATTACCTTCTATTCATATGTAGCCCCACTTAACTGGAAAATGTTGCCCTTTGGTTTTTCTTTAAAAAAAATTGTTATTGTATTGATGGTGTAATTTTTTTTACACCTGTATTCAATTAAGTCACACCATAATGCCATTTTTATAAAAAAGTTTTGAAATTCTCTTTACAAACATCTACAAGGTATGATTTAATTGAAAACATGTGTAAAAAAAAAAAAATTATCCTCTCAATGTATATAAACTAAACTCTTAATCTTTTTAATAATAAATTTACTATAAACTTTTAATTAAAAAATACTTAAATTAATATTTTATATATTACAACAAAATTAAATATGAATAAAATAATAATATGTAAGATAAACTTGTAGATCCTAATACAAATTCTTCAAATTTCACTATTGAAACAAAAAAATTATCAAAGTAGTTTATAGGATGTGGCACTGCAAGACCCCCTTAAAAAACTCAAAATAAAGATGCTCTAAGAATTTGAATTTGACACCTTGAATTACAATGATAAACTACTCTAACCATGTACACTTCAAATAATCTAGCACCTCACTTATATTTACTTAAAAGTAGAATTTTTTGCTATTAAATTACTTGACAGAAAAACTCAAAAAACTAACAAATTAAACAAAACACTTCATATGAATAAATTTCATAATCTAAATTTGTATTTTACAAATTCTTCAATCTAATAGAGTTTTTATTGTCGAAATATTCAAAATTCAATTTTTTGAATTCAAATTCTCAGATTTAACTTACCATAAAGGGTTAAAGAGTGTGAGTACTCTCACTTTCTTTATTTTTCTCAATCTTCCCTTTGCTAATTGTTCTAATTTTTATTTAATTTTTGTCTTTGTATTCTTCCATTTTTTTCCCATCGTTCGTGGCTTATGTGTTTAGCTTTATTTGGTTTCCTATTTTCAACATGACAGTACTTTTTTATTTTGAACAAACATTTGTTCATCATATTGTTTTCATAATTTCTTTCAGTTTTTACTATCAGGTTAACATGATTTAAAAACAATTCTAGTATCAAGTGATTTCTGTCCTTCCTGAATGTTGTTTTAGAGATTGAATTGGGGTTATCTTTATTACTTTTGCTATTAAATTAATGTCATATTACTTCTCATTTAATTCAATAGTACTCCCTCCATTCTTTTTTAACTATCGTTTGAGATACATGTGCACTATTTATATAATTTATTTTGACTATATATTTCTCTTAATATATAATATCAGATATTAATAAATAAGATATTGTTCAACTTCTTTCGATGAATATTTTTTAAATATCAATTTTTTTTACGACACAAAATTAAAGATATTAGTCAAACTTATGTATTGGTATATGTACAGTAGTCAATTCTAATATTTAAAAAGAAACAGAGAGAGTAACATTTATTAATGCAATATAAATTAGGTGAATTTTTCGGTATAGTGAAAAACTCTGTTTCATTTGTGCACCATGAATTTATAAATTGAATCTTGACAAAGAAATTTTTTTTTTTTTGTAAATTTACCTTCCCAAAATATACAATTTTTGTGACAAAGATTCCTGTATTTTACATATAAGTGTGTTCAAAGATGCCAATTAATGTGACAACCAAAAAGACAAAACGTGATTATATATATCACAATTATTATTATTATTGTTGTTGTAAAAAATTATTATTTAAATTAATATGAGAAAAAAAATGATATTTTGCAGAAAACACGATCATGTTAGGGGCACTTGCTTCAAAACTATAATAATAATAATAATACCATTATTATAAAAAATAATAATAGTAATAATACCAGTTGCTCTTGACCATAAAAAAACTAACACCCACTTGCTTTCTTGTAAAAATTTATATAAAAGAGCAGTTTCAGATTATATTATTTAGCTGGTTGCTCCTTGTGGAAATACAAAATAATAGACTTTAATTTTTTTATGTGAGAAATAATAAACTATTTTGGCATAAGGAATAAACATTGGTACATATGTTGATAAGTAAATATTCACTATATATTGATAAAACAAAATATTCCAGTTTTGAGTATGATAATAGTGATTTATGTTTTTTTGGATTGTACTGAGATTTTGGTAAGTTTAGGTAGAGATCTCTTGGATTGATGAAGGGGCAAATGGTTGTGTTGTGTATTGTTTAGGACAAGTTGATGTGTGGTTGTAACACTATTTTTTTCGTATCTTTGGCAGATCGTTTGTGTTTAAACTATTGTTTAGACAGTATTAAGTTATAAAAAAAAATTGTTTACTTACATGAAGCAATTATTTGGAAGACGCTTGAATAAAAAATATTTAAATAGTCTAGAAGTCCTAACTCAATTGGTAGAAATTAAAAAATGTCAAAATTCATTTTTTTAAGAAGTTAAATTAGCTCACCTAATTGACACTGGAGAGAATCGAACTTGAGCTAATTTAACTCAAGTCTCAAGTTCTTATCATAAAATAAATATGAAGTTTTCACTGCAATTTAATGATGATTAATATTCGTCGAGAACTTAAGAGATACACGAAATTGGTTTTTGTCTTGGAGTCAAGAATCGAACTTCTAATTACCCGTTTAAATTATAGGGCAAAACTCCCTTCCCGCTAATCAAAAGTCCTTCATGTTGATCAGTTAAATATTATTTACTATCCTATATCAATTTTTCATTTGTACATCAAAATAAATTCCTCCTACTAAAAATTGATCCATGTACATTCCCCTACCCAACTCATATGTGGCGCAATTCTTATCGCTTGAGTTATTCTATATAGAATCTATCCTATATCTATTCAGTGACATATATACAATTAATCAATTTAGAATTATTTATGAAATTTAAAGGTTATATAAGACCGTACGTACCACTTGAAATTTTAACTCTAACTATTATTGATTCTCTACTGCCTAACTCAGTTCACAACACAACATCATGTCTATTCCACACTTTAGCACTCCACTCTTCAACACTTTTTCAACTTCAGGTAGAGTTCTCTCTTATATATGTTTTACTCCTTTTCTTTGTCTTCAAATATTACTATGCTTTCTGCTATAGAGGCATGCTATTTTAATTTTTAGAGGGAAATATTAGTCTTTTTCTTTTGAATAAATATTAGTCTTTTCTTCTTTATTTTAATTTTAATAAAACTCTTTTTAATGTTAAGTGTTTGGTGAAGTTGGTATATGCAATAATAGCTACAGGGCTTCCACACTATTCTCAGAGGCGAAATGATATTTTGATTTCAATTTTTTATGCTAATTGTAGTGCTATTTTAATATTTTTATGTGTATTTTTAAAACGGGATAAGTTGTAGAAGATATTTTTATGTGTATTTTTAAATGGGTAGCAGATATAATAACTTGTCAGAGTTAGGGTTTAAGAGAGTAGAAGAAAATAATAAACTAATTTAATTTTTAATTCTGCATAAATAATTTTGAAAAGGGTTCAGTATGATTATAGTTGTTGGTTTACGAGGGGCAGTTTGGGGTGAGGTGGACATTAGATATTAGGTTTATAAATCTTCTTAGTTATAAATTGTTAAACCTTCATTTTTCTAACTAATGTGAGGTTTAATTCACCTCACACTTGTCACAATATTCTCCCCTAAAGCATGAGTCATTTAGTTCATGCTCCCCATTAAAGTTTTGGATAAATGTGTGGTGCCGAACTTATTTAGTTCATGTTCTAGACTCAATGTGGATTATCCCAAGATTGCCCCCTCATGTCCCAATAGTGGTACTAGAGTCGATGGTTGTTGGATTGAACTCTTTTTATTGAAAGTCTTTCTGACAAAGACGGTTAAACAGCGGGTCTCGTTGATTGCAATGGCACACCGGCGTACAAATACAAGTGTATATGGTTGAAAAAATTTACGTTTGAAGGGGAGATTATTTGACAAGTGTGAAGTAAGTTAAATTCCACGTTTCTTAAAAAAAGTAGAGAAAAATCATTGAAGAATCATTGAAATATAAGAGAAAAATCATTGAAGAATGTTAGGGTCACACCCTCTAACACTCTCTTTTAACACACTCCAATAATAACCCGCCACATCTTTCACTACTTTGTATTGTTTTACCTATTACCGGTTACATTTGTATTGTTCGTGCAAAAAAATTGACTTGAACTTTTTCCTATTCAACATTCCATCAGGTTCACTTCATGTTTCTCCAAGTTCTCCTCTGTCAAATAAAAATTACTCTCATGTTTTATAATCCAAATCTCAAAATCAATTTTGCATCTCCTTCTTACTCCATTTTTACATCTCAATCTCAATGTTTTACAATACAAATCCCAAAATCGCAAAAAAAAAAAACCATTTCAATCCCTTCTAGAACAAATAATTAACTGAATAATAAGAAATGGCCATTGAATCTCGTGACAGAGAAGTTTGAGACATATAGCAGAGCTTAGTCTACGTTATGATGGCCTTCTGCGGTCATGCCGTCGTTAGTATGATAGGCAGTCTATGTAGCACATTCCGAAGATTAGGTGTGTTCTAGTGTCGGACACGCGCGGTGTTGACATGACACTGACACTTACGAAGTTACAATTACATTGAATTATATCATTTTTCCGGTGTCTGATGCCCATGTTTGTGTCTGTGTCTGTGCTTCATAGGTTCCGGTCCACACATTCATCTTTGCCACATGTTTGGAGAAATAGTCGCGTTTAGAGTTTTCAAATAAAATTAATGAAGGCCACATGGTGAAATTTTGAGCTCTAGATTTATCACATGGACTAGAATTCTCAAAAGGCAAAGTACACTGGCCAAGCAAAAATCAGAGGATCCACTTTGAATTAGTTGAATATTGTTTAAGGTTTAGTTATAACTTACAACAAGTTAGTTATGATTAGTTGGAAATTGGTTATCATTGGTTAGTTTAGTTATGATCATTTTATAAATTGTAAAATGCAGTCATTTTAATCAAGTTTTTTCACTCATTTTGCCAACAAATTTTCATGTGATATTTACTTATCGATAAGAAATCATATATCCAACACATATGTTTGACATGGAATTGTATTGCTTTCAATTTCTATTTCAATATATGTTTGATTGTTCTATGTGCATATGAAACACTTCATATCTCTTTTTATGGAAGGTTAATTAATGCGATAGTTTTTTCTTCATAACAGATTCATCTATGCTCATGTCAGCTCTAAAGACGAAGAATAACAACATTACAGCTTTGGTATGAGTATGACTTGCATCTTTTGAGCTTTTTCCTTAAATAAATATATTTTTTTCTTAGGACTAGTAAGGAAATAATAAAATGAGTTTTATTGCATGCAGTGTTTTGAAGACACTAAAGAAAAAATCAAGAACATGTTCAACAAGGTTGAACTTTCAATTTCTTCATATGATACAGCTTTTGTGGCAATGGTTCCTTCTTCAACGTTGCCTCACGCCCCCTTTTTCCCTCAGTGCTTGAATTGGTTATTGGATAATCAACTCGTAGATGGGTCTTGGGGTCTTCCCGATCGCCATCCATTGTTGATGAATGATTCTCTTCTATCCACCTTAGCATGTATTCTTGCATTAAAGCAATGGGGTATTGCTGAAGATAAGATGAATAAGGGTACTTACTGTTCTCCAAGCCATCATATTTTCCTTTTATAGAAGCTACCATATATATCAAACTAACACGTTAACTTTGTCTGTCTGAGACTCGTAAGGTGAGGGTGAGGGGGTGTCACTCTTTATTAACTGATTTCAAGTCTACTCCTATGGATTGATAGGCTCTGATACCAAATTAGTTTTTAATATTGGGACTATTTCTTTTTTACAAAACTGACTTGTAAAGTGAGCGGTACCACTAGTTGTAAACTCAGTTTAGGTCTTATTTTCATCCTATGTGGGACTTGAACTTTTCGCAGTAGTTACATTTGAAATTCACTATATTATGGTTTAGATGAGTTTTCTTGATATTTTTGCAGGACTTCAATTTATTGTGTCAAACTTTACTTCAATCAATGATGACAAGCAACACCGTTCCATAGGATTTGATATACTTTTTCCTTCTTTGATTGAATATGCACAAACTTTGGGCATTAATTTTTCAATTGGGGGTACAAGTGTGGAAGCAATTATCCAGAAGAGAGAGAAAGAGCTCCAAAAGTAGTATTTTCGATTCCTCTTGTATATATTTCAAGATTTTTCTCCTTTTAAAAGTAGAGTGATTTTTTTTTTCATTTTGCCTAAATTTGTCAAACTGGTTCTCCTTAAGTGATTAATGAACTTGAGGATAGATCAAATTAATTGAGAGTACTCGAGTTCAAACCCTTAGCTCGAACAGTTTTTTGATAGAGTTTACATACCTTTCTGATGATTAAAAACAAAAAACATCTCCAAACTAACTTCTATCTGAGGTGCATTTGTCTTAATATATAGAGGCTTTGAAAGTAATTCAGAGGGGTGGAAAGCATATCTAGCGTATGTATCAGAGGGAATGTTGAACTCATTGGACTTGAATACAATCATGAAGTATCAGAGAAAGAATGGATCTTTATTTAATTCACCTGCTACAACAGCCGCTGCTTTTCACCACTTCAAGAATGTCGACTGTCTTAGTTATATCCAATCAGTACTACAAAAGTTCGGTAATGGAGGTACGTTTTTAAACTTATGTTTCTCCAAATTTATTTCAGATACAACCTTTTGTACATTAAATTCATTTAACTTTTTTTTTAAAATTCCAGTTCCGACTGTTTATCCTGTGGATATATATGCCCGTCTCTATATGATTGATAGTCTTGAAAGATTGGGGATTGATCGTCTTTTCAAAGAGGAAATTCGAAGTGTACTAGATGAAACATACAGGTAATAATAGATTTCAGACACAACCATTTGTGCATGCATAGAAACTTTTCATTTTCCATCAATATGGTTTCTCTTCACACATTTAACTATTGAAAAAATAGATATTGGCTACAAGGAGAAGAAGATATATTTTTAGACCCCACAACATGTGCAATGGCATTTCGAATGTTGCGTTTCAATGGTTATGATGTATCTTCAGGTTGGAACATTAAGTGCATGTTTAGAATTTATGTTATTTAGAAGTAAAAAAAAGAGCAAACAAACTGATTTGTATGTTGTGTTTGCAGATCCATTTTATCAATATTCAGAAGATAAATTTTCCAATTCCTTGAAAGGGTATTGGAAGGATGTTAGCGCTGTTTTAGAGCTATATAAGGCTTCACAAGTGATTATACACCCTGATGAATCAATTTTGTTTAATCAAAGATCTTGGACAAGTAATCTTCTTAATCAGGACTCCTCGCCTAACCAAATGTACACTGATAAACTTCGAATTTATGTTGATAACGAGGTAGTTTATTGTATAAATATTTCATTCACTTTAACTACATATATTATACAATCAATGTTGGCAAATGGCTGCCATGGTGCCACCATAGCATGGTGGATTTTTTGACAACAACCATAGACAATTTGTAAATGGATGTCTGTCGTGGCAGAACCATACTGCCATAGACCATAATGTATACAATAATACTATGTAACCTGAAAACTGTACTGTTTTTGTGACTATAGGTCAATGATGTTCTAAATTTTCCACAACATAAAAATTTGGAGCGTATATTAAATAGGAGATCAGTGGAGCATTACAATGTAGATGAAACAAGGATTTTCAAAACATCATACAGGTGAGCTTTTTTCCATTCTACTTTTTTTTTTATGGTCAAATTTTTGATTGTTTGTAATTGTATGACACAGATCTTGCAACTTTGCAAACCAAGAAATTCTGAAGCTAGCAGTCAAAGACTTCAATCTAATCCAATCAATACAAAATGAAGAGTTGAAAGAACTTGAAAGGTATATCTTTCTTTTGATTCTTTCTGAATTTCACAATTTATGTATGTCTTGCTTGAAATTCATATAGAAAAATAATTATCATCTCTCTAATGCACCATAACCAAAGTTACCAAACAACTTTAGCTTTATTTCAAAAGGATCACACATTTTCTCGAGCTGGGTATAACAGTTATCTATCAAATGCAGGTGGGTTGTTGAACACAGACTAGACAAACTGAAATTTGCAAGGCAGAGAACAGCATATTGTTACTTCGCCATTGCAGCTTCTCTTTTTGCTCCTGAATATTCTGATTCTCGCTTATCTTGTGCGAAAGTTTCAATTTTCATAACAGTTATTGATGATTTCTTTGATGTTGGGAGTTCTGAAGAAGAACAAATGGACCTTATTCAAATTTTTGAGAAGTATATTTCTACTCTTAGTTAAAGTTGTTTTTCCATCTCTTGATTTACATTTGAATTATATATCAAATTTTTAGCATAAATAGTAAGATTTTGGAAATGGAACTGCAGGTGGGATGTAGATGTCGACACTGTTTGTTGTTCTGAAGCAGTTAAGATAATATTTTGTGCATTGCGTAACACAATTTGTGATATTGTAGAGAAATCTATCAGGCAACAAGGACACAATGTGAAAGACCATATTATAAAGATTGTGAGATGTTTCTTCCTCTTCCTGCTTTCATTTTTCTACTTATAAATATTGTTAGATGTTTCCATTTAAGGATTTTTTTTTAATGGTTTGACAATGTTTTCTTTGCAGTGGATAGATTTTATGCAAGCTATGTTTACAGAAGCTGAGTGGTCAAGAACCAAGGCCACCCCAACATTTGATGATTATATGGAAATGGCATATTTATCATTTGGCTTTGGACCAATTATTCTTTCAACACTCTATCTTGTAGGACCTGAGCTTTCAGTTGATGTTGCTGAAAGTCAAGAAATGCATGATCTCCTAAAGACCACGAGCATTTGTGGGCGCCTTCTCAATGATATTCAAACTTTTAAGGTACATAGTCCATTCCATGAGGTGTTCGCTCAGTAATAATAGTTTAACTTTATAACCACTTCTAGGGACGAAATTCAAATCCCCTCTAGACTGTTGTAAAATGATCATTGGTAAAACTTAAAATAACAATAACTACACATTAAAAGAAGCTATTCCTGCATCGTGGTTCTATGGTTTGTTTTGAGTATTTTGTGGTGACTAATATTTTTGTCTTTACTATTCTGTAGAGAGAATCCGAGCAAGGGAAACTGAATGCAGTATGTTTGCTTGTGATTCATAGTAACGAAGTTGTTACTATCGAAAACGCCATTGATAAATTAAAGGGTGTTATTGAGGAAAACAGAAGGAAACTACAAAAATTAGTTTTTCAGGAAAAAGGAAGCTTAGTTCCAAGAGATTGCAAGGATATGTATTGGAGAATGATGAAAGCGTCGTATTTATTTTACAATAAGAGTGATAGATTTTCACTAAATGAGTTGTTCTCTACTATTAATGCAGTAATGAAGGATCCAATCATTCTTAATGATTTGATGGGAGATTCTGAGCATCACCCTCATCAATTGGTAAAAGATATTATAAGCTAGAGCTGCAATTGCTTTAGTTAGAGAAGAAAAATAAGGATGACTCTTCTTTTGTGTATTTGGTTTTAGATTATGATTTTGAATAGTTCTTTTTTATACTATGAATTTTAAAGAGGAAGTCAAGACTTGTGCCAATAAGGTCGACTCTTTTAGAATAAGCATACATGGTCTGAAATGGTGAGAAGTTTTTAAACATGGGTTTTGTTTATGCGATCCCATATGCTTTTAAGTCGTGCTATTCATCGCGAAACATCGCTCGCGAATATCACAAATTGCTTTGTAATATATTCATTAATAGTGGATGTTGTTTCTATAAGATTGTCATTTAAGAAAGAGTGTTTGTTTATGCCGTTAAAAATCATAATATTTATTGTAAAGTCTAGTAAACAATGTAAAATATGGATATGTTGGTAAAAAAATAATTAATATGGTTAAAATTCAAAGAAAAACGTATAAAAAGCGACAATATCGTATCATAAACCGTTAATATTGATAAATTTCAATAATGTATCATATAATTTTCAATTTCTTTCAAATTTTACATGGATGATTTATATGATATACATTTTCAATCTAACAGTAGATTTTGTAAAATTCATATTCGTTATAAACTTTAATCATTTGAATCCTTAACATGTACATTATTTTCTTAAGTTGTTAGGTGATTAAAGAGCTCAGAAGATGATTTTTTTTCTTTCTCAGTATCGATTGCTATAAGGTTGTTAACGATGAAGTTGTCGATGATCTTCACGTTGATATTGATGGTGAATACATATTGTGACATGTTTCATAGAAAAATAGTACACGTGTACTATTATAATTAATGCTTTTGACGTTACGTTTTTTAAATTAATATTTATAACGTTTCGATTTCTACAAATAACGTTTCGATTTAATATTTAATATTTAAATTAAATCAAATAAACGTTACAGTATTAATTTTATGTGTCATAAAAATATTTGTTAGTTACGTTAAAATCATAAATATTTGAATAAAACGGTCAATATTGAATTAAAATTATAATAAATTTAATTTAATTTTGTGTTTCTAAAACTCACTATAAATATATAATAGATTTCCACAACAACTTTACAATTTCATTTCATATCTAACTATATTTGTGTGTTTATCATTTGTGTTTCTCATTTGCATAAGTCAATACAATATGGCTCCCAAAATTAATCAACCATCTGAAATCAACGCAAAGAGAGAGAGAGAGTTTGGATGTTGTTGTTCGTGTAATACAGTTGTAGTTTGTTCGAGATTCGGTTGGCAACAACCAAACATTTTCATTAGACATGTTACTAATGAATTCAAAGGCAAGAATGATTGTAAGTGAAATTTACAATATTATTATTTTTGACAATATAAACTTTTATTCTTATAATCAATTAATATTATTGTTTTATCATGTATTATGGTAAACAAAATTCATTGTATTAGACAGAGAAACCACTACAAGAATTTTTCGCATTACATACCAACATTTGCGAGGAAACTGCTGTCGTCGCTAATGACTTACATTTGCGAGGAAATTTCCTCGCAAATGTAGTGGGGCCCGTTGAAGAAAAACACGTTGACTCGTTTCTGAAGTAAAAATACATTTGCGACGAAATTAATATAATTTTCCTCGCAAATGTACTAGTGGGACCCAGCAAATGGCGAGAATCTTTGAACCGTTGGCACGTGTTCGCACGCGTCCGACACGAACTGAAACAACTACATTTGTGAGGAAATTTCCTCGCAAATGTCTAGGGCCCACCTCGAAAAATCCGAACGTTGTAACGGCTAGCTGTATATACGCTCCCCCTCTCCCATTCTTCATTCTTAATTCATTCATTCATAATTCTTACTTCACAAAATTTTCTTCTCTTCAAATTTTTTTATATAATTTCATCTAAATTATATTTATCTACTTCTATTTTATCATCTTATTATTTATCAAGGTTAGTTTCTTAAATTATGTTAATATTTTTTTTATTATCTAAATCTTTGTTATTTTATATTTTTTAACACATTTTTGATTTTGTTATTTAATTAGGTTGTTGTTGTTGTTGGATTGTTGTTGCAATATTTTGGTTCGGAGCTCTTTTTCATCCCATCTATTATCATATTATTCGAGGATAGTAGTTTAACTTGGTTAATTTATTTTTAATTATTGATTAATAATTTATATTAGTATTATTACTTATTATTACTATAAATTAATAAATTTATAAATATTATTTTTGAAAGCAACACACCCACTGTGTTTCAAAATTGCAACAAACCCCATCCCTTAAAAAAAAATTGTCACGTCCCTCCCCCCCACCCTTATTACTACTATATATGTTTCCAAATTGAAACCCCCATCCCCTTAAAAGAAATTAGTACGCCCCCACCCATAAGTAATTAATTAAAATTGATTTTATTATTACTTTTTATTTTAATTAAATATTTTATTTAGGTAGTTAATTAATTAGTTTTGTATAGTTTAATATATAATAATGCATGTTAGTCTTTTAAAAATAATCGTTAAATAATGTTAATTAATAATGTTAATTAATTTGATCTTTTTTAGGGAGATTGTTTGTTGTGCGTTGATTTGTTGGATCGGTTCTTCCTTCTTATAAATTCATCGGCATAATTATTTGAGGTAAGTATATATCTTAGTTATTTTAAATAGTTATTAGTTAATTAAATATGTTATTAATTTATGTGTTAGTTTGTTTTGATTAAAAAAATATTAGTGGTTAAAAATAATGTTAATTTTTAATTAAATGTATTGTAGTTTAAATTTAATATATATCGTAAATTTGACTAAAAACATTATTTAGTAAAAATATATAAACATTATTAGTAACAAAACTAGCTAGTTAGTAAAAATAATATTGTAGAAAAAATTAGTTAGAAAAAATTATAAGCTTGTATTAATTATTAATATTATTAGTATTATATTATTTATTAATTTAAAATAAGAAATTATCAAAAATAAAATAAAACAAACAAACACAGTGGTGCCACACCACCCACTGTATGTGTTATATGTTTCCCCCACCCATTACTTTTAAAAAAATATGTACGCCCCTCCCTCCATAATTATTTAATTATAATTTATTTTATTATTACTCTTTATTATCATATATTGTAACTATTTATCTTTAATTAGTAATGAATTAAAAATATATCCAATATAATTAAAACTTTTTATTATCATATTGCAACTATTTATCTTTAATTAGTAATGAATTTTAAATCCAATTGGAATTTTTGTTATCTGGGCTAGCTACTATTTATTGTTGTATTGGATTGGTTAATTTTAATTAAATTGTTTTACTCGTTTATTTAATCTTGTTTAATTTTATTTAAATTGCAGGGATGGCCGATCAAAATAATCAGGACAATGGTCAGAAAAGGGGAAAGAAGCCGGCAAAATTTGTAAAAAGGATCATTAGAAGTATGATACCGAAAGTTCTGACGGCTCGTCAGGCTGGAGGAGTTTCAATTGGAGAACCCACTTCTGCGGCACCTACTCCACCTACAGCCGCCCCACGGAGGAACTCAGTTGATATTCCTAGATCTTCTCTTCCAGCACACTCCTCCACTGTTGATGTGCTCTCTAGACCGACTCCACGAAGGTCTTCGGTTGATGTTTCGAGGTCTTCCTATCCAACACCCTCACCGGCTTATAGACCTGATATTAGCTTCTTGAATGATATTCCTGAGGTTGGCTTATCGAATATGCCTTTCCTTAATACTGGTGTAACCAATGACAATGATGATGATTTATTGGGTTTTATGCAATATACACCTAATGAAGCTTTCATCAGTCAACAACAACAACAACAACAACAACAACAACGACAACCACATCAAGATGGTTCATTGTCGTCACAACAACAAGGACGACAACCACATGAGGATGGTTCATCGTCATCACAACAATAAGGACGACAACCACATCAGGATGGTTCGTCGTCACAACCACATCAGGATGTTTTTTTAATATATTGAATTATATATTATATATTTAAATACTAATCAACATTTTTTTGGAATATTAGGAAAGTACTCTGGAGCGAGAACCTTATGTTAATGAAGTCTACAGACAGACTCACTTCAGCACCAGAGACAATTCTTGGGTTCATCCTACAAGTGAACAACTTTGGGTAAATTTATAATTTGATATATATTTTATAATTATTTTCAAACATTTTTATTCATTCGCTAATTTTTTTTATGTATATATATATGTATATATATATATACAGGAAGAGAATGGTAAAGTTGCTGCAATGTATTTGTCTCAACATCCCGAGTATGCCTCCTACGCTGAAATACCTTATGGAATTAAATTTGAGATATGGAAAGAGGCAACCACAAATGTCGGACTTCGAGGAAGAGAAAATCGGTTGCCTGGTCTAGGGACGATGACACGTAACTTTCATCGAGGAACCAACCTAACTTATGTTCCTGGTCCTGACGATTGCCCTGAGCCAAGGATGTCTGCGGCTGAAATGTGGCAAAGATTTAAGGAGGAGATGCAGAAAAGGGATGAAGAGGGTGCTCAAGAGACTCAAAGATTGCAGCAACAGATTCAAGATGAAAGAGCCGAAAGGGTAAAATGGCAAGAAGATTTGATGCAACGACTATACAACGATCCTAAGTTTCAAAGAGCATCGACGTCACATGGGGGTCCAACATTTGAGCAGGAGGATTTGGGTGACAGTGATGATCCGGAGGAAGAATATTATGAAGAGGAATATGAATCAGATCCCGAGGAATTTTAAATAATGATATTTTATATTATGTAATATTATTTATTTTTATGGATCGATAGTAATTATTTATTTTTATGCAACAAAAATATTTATTTTTATCATTTTAACTTTAATTCAAAATTTAACTTCAGTTTTAACGTAACATTGTAAAAAAAATTGAATTACGATAATTTAACTTTGATTACGATAATTTTCTGCCAAAAAAACTAAATTTATGTATATATATTGACGCAAAAATTAAAATGAAGTAAAAAATGAAATTTGATTTTTCGATAAAAATGAAATTCGAATTTTTGATAAAAATTTATTAAGAGAAAAATTGAAATTCAAAGTTTCTATAAAAAATAAAAATTTATATTGCGGGAAAAAGTGAAATTCGAATATTCGATAAAATTTATTGCGGGAAAAAATGAAATTTGAATATTTGGTAAAATTTATTGCGGGAAAAATTGAAATTCGAATTTTCGATTTAAAATTTAATTTTGTTTCAAAAATAATTTTTAAAATTCAAAAAGACATTTGCGAGGAAATTTCCTCGCAAATGTATTGGGTCACAACGCGTCATATATGTATCAGAAAACATTTGCGAGGAAATTTCCTCGCAAATGTATTGGGCCCAACACGTCAGTCACTATAAAACATTTGTGAGGAAATTTCCTCGCAAATGTTATTATATTATTTATTCATCCAACAACTTATCAATCCTACCGTTTGGCCGGACTTATTTTCTACTTTTTTTCTTCTCCTTAAAAATAGTAAAGTAGGAAAAAAATGTGTTTGATTCTACTTTTTTTTATTTTTTAATTCTTTAGTTTATTTCTCTAATACTTTTAAACAGAAATATGGCTAAATTCAATTTTATACTTCTCTATTTCGTTTAAGCTAAATAGAAAAGTAGAAAATAAGCCGGGCCAAACGGGCCACACTATCTACTCTCCAATACTCATATTCTCTAACACTTCTCTCTAACACTTTTCTTCTTCTCTTCAATATCTTCAACCATTTTTCTTCAACCATTTTTCTTCTTTCTCTTCAATCTCTTCAACCATTTTTCTTCTTTCTTTTCAAACTCTTCAACTATTTTTCTTTTTTCTTTCAATTTCTTAAACATTTTTCTTCTTTCTTTTCAAACTCTTCAACTATTTTTTTTCTTTCTTTCAATTTCTTAAAAAATTTTCTTCTTTCACTTAAACTCTTCAACCATTTTTCTTTTCTCTCTTCCATTTCTTCAACACTTTCATTCTTCTCTTCAACCATTTTTCTTCTTTCTCTTCAATTTCTTCAACCACTTTTCTTCTTTCTCTTCAACTTCTTCAATTCTTTTTCTTTTTTCTCTTCAATTTCTTCAACACTTTTTCTTTATTTTTTATAATTTTAAAATAAAATCTTTTCTTTAAAACACTTTCAACAACATCATATCTCTGTTTACACTGATTTTTGGTAAACAACCGCTAGTTTGCAATGCTTGAGAGACCAACTAGAGAATTTCAGGACATGTTTGTGCATTTATTGTTCAAGTTTGAAAATAGCAATGTTCATTAATGTAAATGAACATGTTTAATTGAAAAAGTAAAGTAAAGAAAAGAAAATGTAACTTGAATGACAAGAAATGTAAAAATACTCAAAGTGAGTACGTATGAACAAGAAAAGTAAATATTTCAATGAATTAAAAGACAAAGAATGTAAATGAAAGCATGTAAATTGCATGAAATGTAAATTGCATGAAATGTAAATTGCATTGAATCTAAAAGAGTTTGATCACAAGATCATACATTATTGCCTTGTTTACTCGTTTCTCTCGAACGCTGGATACTTTGAGTTTGTAAGGTTTGCTAGTATGAGAAATTTGTGATCCGATTTACAACAAATGAACTAGTATTTATAGATAAGATCTAAGGCTATCTATTAACGACTAAATAACAACCATTTGACAAGTGTCTTGCCACACAATCTTCATTCCTGAATGCCAATAGTTGTCAAACTTGAATGAAACGTTGCAATGGTTTGAAATTTGAATCTTCAGAAATGTTGAAAATATACTAAGTCTTGAAGCAGTCTTTGAGTTCGAGTGATCCTTGAATGCCATTCGAACTATTTGATTAATTCGAACCAAATCTTGTTTAGCTCCTTAGACCTGTAAATATTTTCCATCTTTTGAGATTTTAGAATGTTCTCAAACTAAGATATTGTTTAAATATATTGTTTAAATATATTACTTTTAACCTTTATTGTGCCATTGATTGGAAACATTAATTTCCATAATTAAAAGGTTTAGTAATTATATTCAAAGAATAATTAGGGCATATTTTGACTTAACCAAAATATAAGCTAACAAATTGCCCCCAAAAAATGCCAATTTCGAATCGAATTCGAATGAAAGAAGAAATTTGGCGTTTTTTCTTTTAGTATTCCACATTAATTGCACGTGACAATAATCATGAATATAACCGTCAGCGTAGTTTCCCACTTCTGACACGATTTCGCTTTCACAGAGATTGTGGCACACGTGGCAACTGCGGAAGTTGAAAGAAATTTCTATTTCTTTTTGATTTAGTTAATTCGGCTGAAAGGAAAGCTTATAAATAATATTAGGTCACCATTTAACCACTTTTCTGCAAATTTGCATTAGCTCACTGTCTTCTTCTTCGTCTACCCAAAAACTTTCCACCTTCGTTCGCAAATCGTTCTCCTCCATTGTTGAAACCGTTTGTTTGTTTTTAACACTGACTAGTGTTTAATTTGACTAAACAAACCTTAGATCTGTCAGATTCAACAGATTTAAGAACGAACCATTCCAAAATCAAATCCCTTAGATAACTTTCAACTGTTCATCTTCAAACCATTTCAATGGCTGATCAACAAGAACCAGTTCCTTTCGCCGGCAAATGGGATCAAACAATTCTGAAAGCCCACAATATTGAAGTGGTTCCTGAACTAACTGGCACAGTAGAAGAGCAACAACGCTGGGAAGATGAACTCGTCATCCCTTTTTTCTGTTGGTTGTGATGTCTTCGCATTTGGAGGCCCTTTTCCAGATGAAGCAACTCAACTATCTCGAGTGAGTGAGTTTTTCCCAATTAAAAAGACTTGTGAACCTAAACTTTTTCTCACCGACCCATTCAACTTCACTTTCATTCGAAAGCCTCATAATATGTGGAGATCTGCACCACATTGTGAGAATCCAACATATACCAAGTGGTTGGATCGAGTCGAGAAAGAGTGGGGAGCAGTCTGGAGAAACTTGGGCATTTTCGACATAATTCAAATCTCCAGATATGGCCCTTCTTATAACCAAGAAATGCTCACAGCCGCACTGATGTTCTATGAAAGAAGCACTCACACATTCCAATTCCCTTGTGGAATGATGACTCCCACTTTGCTGGATGTGGCTTCGATCACTGGCTTAAGGCCAACGGGGGAGACATTCGACCCCTCAAAGTCTAGCAAGAACACCTACTTCACCCTAAAAGAAAAAACTTTTTACAAGTTTATTCAACAGCATCATGGTGAAGGTGAAGTCTCAGATGAAGAGCATGTGGCTTTCCTTACCCTATGGCTAGCACACTTCGTCTTCTGCTCGAGGTCTTTACAGGTGGCTCAAATGTACATTCCCTTAGCAATCCAAATACATGAAGGTAACGTTATTGCACTTGGGCGCTTATTGCTAGGTGTACTATATGAATCTATGGGAGAGTTTTGTGACAACTTGAAGAAAACACAAAATGGAGCCCCCTTTCCAGTATCAGGACCTTTATGGTTACTCCAACTATGGCTCAACGCCACGTTTACTCGAGAGATGGAACTGGTGGTTCCTCCTCAATTTCAAGCCATAGTGGATCAACGCTCAATTGAGGGCGTTAAGTTAGCTGTGTTAACCTCTAATTCGAGTGCAACTGATCCCTAAGAAGTCTTCATCAGGTATATGAAGATTTTCCTACACTTCTCCCATTTTCAACCACGTCACGCTCCATTTGTGACAAGATTGGTAGGACCTGCCTGGCTGCAAGATGAGTTCCCTGCCTCGAATCCGGACAATGCTGATGAGGTCAATGAACTATGGCAAAACTATCTGCACCCTACCATTCTTTCTTGCAGGATTGGTAGCAACTCGAAGCACCATGTGCTGGTGGGCTATCAACCAAACTATGTTTCAAGGCAGTTTGGGTTATCACAAACCTCCCTCAAATGTCTATTCAAAAGAGAAAAGAACTTGGTGGATGGTTCAGAGGTTTCAAAGGATATGTTTGCCAAATACTTGAAGGCTGCTGCCAATTTTGGCTATAATGTGAATCCAATCGAGTTCAACTTTTGTTTCTATTGTACTGAAAAGTACTATAATTGGTGGAAACAACATTATACTTCGCACTTGGCTGATAACATAACCTCTACCATTGCAAGACTCAACAGTGGTTTCTTCCAAGAACAGCTCGAGGACTTGAAAGCCACTCTTAAAAACAAAGGTAAATATTATGACAATAGTCCTTTATTCTTTCTTTTACTCGAAAATAACTGCTAAACTTACCCTCTTCCAATACTTAGGAAAAAGCATAGAGGATGAATCCAACAAGCCAACCGCTCGAGCAAAACCAACAAATGTTAGAGGCATTCATCTAAGAGATGATGAAGACAAAAGAAGAGATGAAGAAAGAACCAAAACAAAAAATGACAAGGTATATTCCTATATCAAAAATTCTTTTTTTTTTTTGTTTCGAATCATTCCGTTGAACCTCTTTTTATATGCCTCTCTTTGACATTTTATTAGATCACAAGAGAAAAACACACTTTTGTTAAACTCTCAAGAGAACCTCAGCTCTCACACATTGTGGTCTTAGAGGATGAAGAAGTTAGTCATTCAAATGCTTATTATAAACATTTTAACTAACTTTTTACATATGTTGTTTTCTCATACCTTTGTTCTTTGTAGGAAACTGAACCGGAAAGACCCTTGAAGAGGAAGCACCAATCAACCACTACCACTGAAAGTAGTAAGCAAAAGAATGCGCCCTCTGACATGGATCCAACTATCCCTAGATCCAAAAAACATAAAAAGAACAAGGAGAAAAAGAATAATAGCTCTTCGACTGTGGAAGCAGCTATGGAAGATGAAACCGCTCTGGAAGGAGAAAAAACTCAACACCTTGAACCAACGACTCAGAGTGAGGGCCTAAAGAAGAAGAGACATAGGAAACCCAAGGAAAGCAAATCTTCTAGGTCCTCAAAATCAAATCCAGCTGTTAGGAGGCCTGGACCTAATGATGATGCAGATGTTGGGAGGACTTCTCCTATTCGAGCAAAACCAACTTTGGACACAAACGTGACTGAGGTACATACTTTTCTTTTTATTAGCTTGAATCCTTCACTCAAATGAATCCTGTATCTAAACAATATCGTTTTTAACAGGAAATCCCTGCACAGGAGGGTCATGACACTAATCCCCTTCTAGGAACGGTTGGGGAAGATCTTGGAAACACTCAGGTATGTTTTTAACTTATTGTCGCATTCGAATAGAACTGCAGACTTAGCCAATTTCCTGACTTGATGTGTTAACATGCCAGGCTGAAAACTTGCCCAAAGACCACCCCCAACAGGACCAGCATGTAAGTCCTACTCCAATGGAGAAATTTGTATGGGCAAAATATGGCAAAGTAAATTTACTTAGCCTAATTTACTTTTTCATATAAATATAGTCTCAAACTATATTTTATTTGTTAGCAATTTTAACCTTTTGTTTCAACTTGTTCATTTCAGGCTAAATCATCCTCGCCTCGAGCAACCACTCAAACTGAAGCTGATTCCATTTTTGGGGATGCACATCAACCTGCTAATACTTGGGGATGGAAGAACCTGGAACATGTGGGTGGCTCGAACGTGCTAAGCCCAACAAAACTACCAACTCCTGACCCAAGTACAGCTTCGAGTGATTCTGTTGAAGAGGAGGAAGAAGAGTCCATTGAAGAGGGTAAAGATATTGACGAGGATGAAGATGATAGCATCATCAAGGAAGCAAAAGCTGGTGGCCCAGAAATATTATCAGTCTCTTCGACTTCGAGGCTCTCAACTAGCGCTGGCGTCCCAGAAGTGGAGTTTACTAACATGCACAAGACCAACCCAGCTGCTGCCTTGGACCTTCTGATCCAATCCTCAAAATCCTGCTCTTCAAGTGACAAAACTGATAGTTCTACTTATCCCTCCAACGCTACTGCAAAGGCCAATGTTAAACAGGATTCCTTGTTAACTAAGCTCAAAGTTGAATATGGCTTGCAGAATGTATTGGCAGACCTCGAAGATAATCCTTCAAATGCTTTCAGCCACTTAGCGTTTCTACGCTTATTTCATAACCCTCATACTGATCCTTTGACTCTTTGCAAAGTTATGCAAATAGAGAACATGATCGATCAGTATGCAAAGGTGGTGCAAAGGGAAAAAGGTAACTTGGCCAAATTGAATAGCCAAAAGCATGCTCATGCTGCTTTATTAGCCAAGGCTAAAAAGGCACACCGCGAGGTTGCTAGGATTCGGAAGGAAGCTGCTGAAGTTCAAACCCCAAGGCTCCTTAGTTGTAGAAATAACATTGCTGCTTGGGAGGCTAATGTAGCTGAACTTCAACGCCAAATCGAGGAATCTCAGGCCAAAATTGCTGCAGAAAGATCTGCCCAAGCGGCTATAGAAGAGGAAATTTCTCAATCCTTTCAAGCTGATATTGATGCCAAAGGGAGAGATGGGATTCGAGCCTTTGACGATTCTGCAGTCATTGCTGCTGAAGTACAAGAGCTCGAAGACGCCCAACAAGTGATTGAGAATGAGAAAATTTCTATTAAAGCCTTGTATCGAGAAGTAGCCATCACCTTGTAATATTTTACATTTTACTACTCATTCGAAACAGATGTTATTTGTTCTACTTTGGTTTGTATTTTGACAATGCCCTTCTGTGGCAAAATTTATTTTTTATTTGCCATATCTCTATTCGTTCTAAGTTTTATTCTGCACTTATGTTTAATTTGAGCAAAGCTGGTTTATATTTTTTCAAATATTTACCATTTATTCCCAACACATGTTTTTCAGGACTTAACTCCTCGATTTCATAAGCACCATTTGAAAAAACTTGAACAATTTTAAATGGGCCTTCCCAATGAGGTGACCATTTGCCTAAAACTCTATCTTTTTTATCCATAGGCAGGATAACTTTCCAAACTAAATCTCCCAAGTTAAAAGCTTTTGACTTAACCTTTTTATTATAGGCTTTGGCAACTCTATCTTTTTGTCTAGTCATATATTCTAAAGCTTGTAACCTTTCTTCATCCAAATCAACTAACTCATCTAACATCATTTCCCAATATTGGTCATGTGGTATTTCCATCTGTCTTTGTATTCGAAATGATTGCATATTGATTTCAACAGGTAAAACTGCATCATGACCATATGTTAATCGAAATGGTGTAGTATTAGTTGATTCTCTAGGAGAATTTCTACATGCCCATAAAACTTGATCCAAAGTTTTATGCCAATTTCTTGGCCTTTGAGCAATGTGTTTTTTAATCAAATTAATGATAATCTTGTTTGCTGCCTCAACTTGACCATTTGCTTGAGCATAATATGGTGTTGAAGTAACCAATTTGAATCCAGTTTCACTAGCAAACTCTTGCATTTTCCTTCCAGTGAAAACTGAACCTTGATCAGTGGTAATTGTCTCTGGAATGCCATATCTATAAATAATATAATTTTGGATGAAATTAATTACTGCCTCTTGATCTACATTAGGCAAGGGTATTGCTTCAATCCACTTTGTAAAATAATCTATACCAACTAAAATATAATGTTGGTTTTTTGATGAAGCAGGTTTAATTTCACCAATTAAATCCAAAGCCCATCCTCGAAATGGCCATGGCTTGATTATAGAATGTAGTTCACTTGCAGGGACATGTTGAATTCCTGCATGTATTTGGCATTCTTGACAACCTTTAGCAAATTCTATGCAATTTTTCAGCATAGAAGGCCAATATAGACCTTGTCTAAACAATAACCACTTCATTTTGTGGCCTGCTTGGTGAGCACCACAAACTCCACTATGTACATCAGAAATTGAAATGAAGGCTTCAGATTCACTAAGACATTTTAGCAACACACCTTCAGTTGTCTTTTTAAACAACTCATTTCCAATGATTACATGACTCAAAGCCCTATATTTAATTTTTCTATCAACTTGACCTACAGGGTTTTGTAAATATTCTACTATTGGTTTTCTCCAATCACCATCTACCAAGTTATCAATGGTAAAAATGTCAGCACTTTCATATTCTTCTACATTCGAGTAGCCATCAAGAATTGGTGGTGAAGTTGCCCCCACATATTTTGCCATTGATAATTCTGAAGCCAATGGTTCATGGAAAACCAATTTTTCTTTAATCTCTATCAACTTATTCAAGTTCTCTGGAGTAACTTTGTAACTAGAGGCTATTTGAGCCAAATCATTGGCTTCTTGATTTTGTAGTCTAGGAATATGTTCAAATTCCACAGACTCGAATCGATCCAGCAAGGTACTTGCAATCACAAAATACTTAGCCAAATGTTCTTTAATACATTTGTACTCTTTTGTTAATTGCTTAATTACCAATTCTGAATCACCTCGAATGATAATGTTTTTTGCCCCCAAGTCTATTAACAGTGCAAGACCTGCTATTAAGGCTTCATATTCTGCCTCATTATTGGAACAAAACCCATTTATTTTGTATTTAAACTTAGTTGGAATTTGTATTGGAGATATTATTAAAATCCCAATTCCAGTCCCATGTTTATGTTTGGAACCATCGAAATACAAAATCCATGGTTGTGTTTCCACATAACTTAGTGGCATTTCAATCACTGAATGATCAACAAGAAAATCTGCCACTATTTGACCTTTTTTATCTCTTAAAGGTTTATATGTTAGTGAGTATTCTGTTAAAGGTAGAGCCCATTTACCAATTCTACTATGTAAAATAGGTTTCAGAAGCATATGTTTAATAACATCAAAATGAGAATAGACATAAACTTCAATAGGCTTTATATAATGCTTAAGTTTGATACAAGAGAAATATAAACATAAACATAGTTTTTCTATAGCACTATATCTAGTTTCAGCATCATTTAATACTCTACTTAAATAATATATAGCTTTTTCAACACCATTTTCATCTTCTTGGGCAAGCATGCTACCAATAGTTGAATCAGATGCTGAAATGTATAACTTCATTGCTTTGTTTCGAATAGGAGGCATTAGCGTTGGTGGATGAGCCAAATAAGCTTTGATATCTTCTGTAGTACCCAGCGCAAAAAATATACAGATATGCAATGATGAAATGCAATGCACAAATGTAAACAATGAAGCCGCCACCATATTTTATTTATCGCATGAGGGGAAAGGAAAATAATGATTAAACCTTAAGGATCGGGTTCGGGAGTTGGTTACATGAGGGGAAGACGTTAACACCCCCTCATATCCGTTGTACTCAACGGGAACCATTAGAGGAATTTTGGTTTGCATAAACAGAGATAACCGTACAAAAAGAAATAAATTACCGCATATTGAACAGAAAGGAAAAAAAGAGTTTTTTATTATTTGGCTTGACGAGAGATGCTCTCGCTCCTACGTATCCCCCAAGTACAATGAGGAAGTCAAAGCTCACGTAGTTCTTCCTGAAAAAGGCTTTGTTTGTTGGTTGTTTTTAGAGAACAATGCTTAGGTCGCATTCCACTGATACAACAGTATGCTTGTGTGCTCGCTTCGGAGGCTTAAGCGTTTGTCTGTAGCAGGGGAATGGATAAAGCGCCATCCGTTTAGAAAAACAGATAAAAAGAGTTTACTGCACAAGAGCAAATAAAAAAGACTTAACTGCGCAAGGGCAGGCAAAAAGAGTTGAGTTGGTTGAGTGTCTTTTATGATTTTAGAAATTGTTTTGAGAATGAGAATGATCCTAAATCACGAGTCGTCAGTCAGGGACCGGATCATCCGAGCAGAAACGAGTCGTACGACAGGCTCCCTCCTTTTCATTCAATTTATTAAATTGAACATTTTTTAATTAAAGTGAAACGAGCTGAAGGCGAGTCGTAAGTCAGGCTCCTTCCCATTTCATTTAATTAAAAACAGTTCCGTTTTAAATGGCATACGAATAATTCGAAGCCAGAGTCGTACGACAGAGACTGATTTATTCATATTCCATATTCAATGACAAGTTCACAACAGATTTTTCAGATCAGAAAAGAAAAGAAAAGAAAAAAAGGTAGAAGATGCGAAGAATGCAAATGCATGATATATGATAATGACAGTGTAATAATGCAACAATTAAATAATACTCGAAATAAATATGCGGACACAAATAAATGAGTAATCAGATAATCAGGCATAAATTGAAACTGACAAACAGAGAAGCAAATTAACGGACATTTTAGCAAGCAAGCGTAAGATAAGCTCAAAACGAGTCGTACGTCACGCTCTCGCTTATCTTACGTGTTAAACATCAAGTCATCTTTTGAATGAAATAAAAAATAAATTCAAAGCGCGAGTCGTAAGACAGGGCCCAATTTACCTTTATTTCACTCAAAAGTTAAATCTAACAAACAGCTGAGATATAATTTAATTATGACATTATAAGTCGAACATTAAAGAAGTGATTTGTTTTAAACTATTTTAGTGATCGGTCGACGTAACGGAAAGAAATGTCATTTAAACGATTTTAATTAAAATAAAGTAAACAGAGACAAGTCGTAAGTCAAACCCTTTTTACTCTACGTTAATTAAATCATTTAAAATATTCGAGACAAAAATAAATTAAGGACACGAGTCGTACGTCAAGGTCCAATTTATTTTTATCCCAAATATAAGTTTTTATTAGTTGAATAAAAAGTGAAAATAAATTAAGCACTTATCAAATTAAATTGTCACAACAAAATTAATTAAAAATGCAGTGGTGTATGCAGTAAACAAGGGTGTGTGCAGAAAATGAATTCAGAAAAAAGATAGGCCCAAGGCCCAGAATCTAACCAGTCCAAACCAGCAAGCAAAAACCGGTCCGGTCCAGAAATAAACCAGCTCGCGCCGGTTCGAGCGGTTCACTAAAACTGAACCGGATGGGGGCCACTAAGATCTCGCCACGTGGCGAGGAGCTTTCTTCTTCTTCTTCCTCAAACGCACGCCGGAACCACCATGAACATAAATTCCATCAAATACACTAATCTCAAACGGTCACCGAATCTCACAAACGAATAGTCGATTTGATAGTACTCTCCGCGTAGATCACGAATATATCATTAGTTTTTACAATCGGTGTTCGTACAAGGAGAAAAAGACCACGCAAGTTTGAACTCAAAATTTCAAAAATGATTTTCACATGGAAAAAATTAAAAACAATAATCGAAACTAGTTTATAGATGTTCCAGAAGCATGAAATGATCGTTTTATACCTTCGATTGTGAGCGAAATGACCGATTCGGAGTTTATGGTTTTTCCGTGACTTTGGAGCTCCGATGCGCTGCTTTCCGTTCGTTTTTTGATCAATCAGAGCTTGGATTTGAGTTCAGGAGGGTCCAAACTATAAGAAATGAGTATTTGATTGTTGATTTTGGGTGGTTTTAGAGTAGTTGAATTTTCCGGCGAGGGGTGGCTCGGATCCGGCGGTTTCCGGCGTGTTTGGCGGCGTTTTTGGTGAAATTAATGATGGATTATTGATGAGAAGATGATTAGGAAGCTAATGGTGTTTTCGGATTTTGATTTGGATGAGTTTTGAAAAATGGGTGGTGATTTTCCGGCGACCGGAGGTGGTTTTCCGGCGGTGGTCGCCGGAAAAGTGTTGGTGGAGGAAGGAGGAAGGATTTTCTGATTTTTTTTGGGAATTGTTTAAAGAATGATTGTTAATGATTGAGTGATGTGAGGTGTGTATTTATAGAGGTAGATTAGGTGAGTGTTATTTGTGTAATAAAATGATTATGAGGTGGAGATGATGATGTGTCGCAATGTGATTAGTCAAAAGCAAAGAATTTTTATAAAATGATAAAAAAATGTCAAAATCAATAAGAAAAAAATGAATAAAAATGTAGAAAAATATAAAAATAAAATATAAACTTAAATAAAGATGATAAAACTATTTTTGATTATTTTTGCTATTCTTCGTATAAAAAGATAAATTGCGACAAATTAAAAGAATTAAAGGAAAATGAATAAATTGTAAAACAAAATTATCGAAGAAACTGTTTTTTTTAGTATTTCTCATAAAAAATAAGAAATAATTTTTAAATAAAATATTTATTTTAAAAAGCACAAAATTAGGGTATTACATCTTCAAACACCTTTTGTTGATCTTGCCCCCAACGAAATTGATCACCTTTTTGCTTTCTAAGTAGTGGAGAGAAAGGATGAGCTTTTCCACTTAGATTCGAAATGAACCTTCTCAAAAAGTTGATCTTTCCCAATAGGGATTAAAGTTGTTTCTTTGTTCTTGGAGGCTGAGTTTCCATAATAGCCTTCGTTTTGTTTTGATTTATCTCTATGCCTTTTTTATGCACCACAAAACCAAGGAAATCCCCTGCATGTACACCAAAAGCACATTTTAGTGGATTCATTTTTAATCCACATTTTCTCATTCTCTCGAATGATTTTCTAAGATGATTCAAATGATCATCACTAGATGAGGATTTCACAACAATATCATCAATGTAAACTTGCATAAAGGCATCAATGAAATCATGAAAAATAAGATTCATTGCTCTTTGGTATGTGGCTCCAGCATTTTTTAGACCAAATGGCATAACAACCCATTCATAAGTCCGTAATGCGCCAGGGCATCGAAATGCTGTTTTAGCCACATCCTCTTCAGCAATGAAAATTTGATTGTAGCCAGAATAGTCATCTAACATACTCAAGTATTCGAAACCTGCTGCTGAGTCAACTAACATTTTTGCTACTGGCATTGGATATTCATCCTTAGGTGTTGCATTATTTAAGTCTCTAAAATCTATGCATACCCTAAGGCTACCATTTTTCTTAATAACAAGCACAATATTTGCTAACCATTCAACATACCTGGCAGTTCGAATGAATTTGCTTTTTAGTAGTCTTTCAATCTCACTTTTGATCTTTGAGAGGATCTCAGGGTTGAATCTCCTTGGTAATTGTTTGATAGGCTTCTTTCCTGGCTTGAGTGGCAGTCTATGTTCCACCAATTCTCTACTCAATCCTGGCATTTCATCTTCAAATTCTTTGAGTAGATTAACTAGTTTCTTCTTCAACTCGAAATCAATATTGGCACTAATATATGTTGGCCTTTTTATAGGGCCATCTCCAATATCAATTTCTTGCAAAGGATCTTGTGCTTGCATTTTAGGATTCGAACTGGATGGGTCTTTTTCAAAACCTAAGGGCTCGTCATCATAAATGCAATCCAACCTTTGCTCATTTGGCAATAAGTTGCCATTATTTTCATCTATGGTTTCTTCAACCATATTTTGTTCGAATGCAGCCTCTAAGGCCGTTTCGATTTTTTTCTCGGCAATATATGCCGTTATCTTGGCCCAAGCAGAGGGCTCAGATATTGCTCGATTCTGCATCATCATATATCCCATCCAGAGGGTGGGATCACTCCATCTTCAGGAGGAAATTCTTCAATCACTTCCCTTTCCCAACAGAAACCATGTGTTGGATGGAGTTTGACAGAATGGTACACATTATTGGTGGCTCCTCGAAAGCCACTGTCTCTGTCTCCACAAGGAGAAATTGAGGCTAAGTTTCTATCAAAGGTCTGCTTTGTAATGTGATCCACCTCACACCTATAGGAACTTTGGTCAGCCTCAATGTTTTCCACAATCTTGTCTTCCCTCCAAAGTATTAACCTTTGGTGAAGGGTGGAGGGTACTACACCCACTCCATGAATCCATTCCCTTCCTAGAAGCAAGTTGAAACTAGCCTTTGATGGCAAGTTGAAACTATGAATAAAGTTGGCTGATCGACGATTTGTGTATCAATAAATTTAATTGACCGCAAGTGCACAGTCTCGTCGTGTAGTTTTAAAAGATATAGAATCCGCAGGGACCAATAGTTGAACTACCGTAATCCGTTGTCACGGTGTAAATCTAAGGCTATCAGATAGGGGTTTGTTTAGAATTTTAGAATTTAAAATTAAAGAAATTTGATTAAAGAAATTAATTAATTAATAAAGGCGGATATCGGTATGTAACTTAATTAACCATCGAGGATTTATTAAATCAATAGCGCGCGAAAAAGGGTTTATTTTTCAGAAGAACTTTCTCAATTTAAAGGTCTAAACCTCACACTCTCGTTTTGTTGATAAAAACCATACTTTCTAAGCCAGGAATTTTACTGTCACTTTTCTACCACCTTGGCTTCGAAAGTATATTTTGAAAATCAATGAGTTCTAATTAATCCTAACGTGTCTCTCGCTCGTTCAAAGATTAATATCAAATTCCTACTATCTAGTTAAAACCTCAAACTCTCGCTCTATTGATTTTAACCTTAGTTGCTTTCTTTTACTCTCGTTCAAAAGCTTTGTATTAAATTAGGAATTTGAATCAGAAAAATAGTTTAATAAATGCGCGCGCTAAATCATTATTAAATCCCCTTCGGAGAATTAGTTTACATACCGATATCTAGGAAATTTAGCTAGACATGATTAAGAAATTAAACAAAGAAGAACAGAAAATTAAATTAAACATAAATAAATAATTAAATAAAAACATTAAATAAAAACCTGCAATAAAAGGCTGAATAAACTTGATATAAATAATCGGTACAAAATTCTTGACAGGAAATTGAAAACGGATCTGAAATCGGATTTCCGGTGTGGAAATACCGACACAGTTTACAAAGCGGGAAATATAAACTGACTGAAAAAAAAAGGAAATAAGGCGTAGAAAAATCTGAGAAATGAGCTTGCTATTTATAGGAGGGGATTGGCTAGTACGATCCACAAAAGGAGGGAGGATAAGCTTCATTTTTGATCTCATCTGATTGCCATCCGATTAGGAACAGAAAACGGATCAGACGTGCACTTCTTCCCCACGTCACGCAAATTCAGTTGCTATGGGCTTTCTCACTGGGTGGCGCTCGCCACCCATTCTGTGGCGCTCGCCACTGGGTCAATTGGTGGCGCTCGCCACCCCCACTGTGGCGCTCGCCACTGTGCAAAAATGGGCCAATGCCCGTTTTTGCTATGCTCCTTCGTGGGCTGCGCGAATTTGGGCTTTGCACCCCCTTTTTGCCCCGTTTTTGACACTTTTTGCTCAATTCTCTTCTCCGGCCTATTTTATTTAACAAAAGTAAAAACAAATCAAATAACGACATAAAAACACATAAAAGAAATAATTACGTATGAAAATGCACCTAAAGTTCACTTAAATTAAGCTAAAAATACGATATGATTTCGTGTCATCAAATTCCCCCACACTTGAACCATTGCTTGTCCTCAAGCATAAAAGAGTAGTGAATCGCAAAGCATAAGTAAAAACACATGACACGATCATCTTACTCGTACGTGGTTGCCGGCTAAGTCATGAAAATCAGGTAACAGTGCAAATAACAAGAATATCGTAATGACACGAGAGATTCCCGTTATGTGAAGACAGACCTGAAGCATTTCCTCTTGACTCTACCTCTCACCTAAGTTTTCTTCCCCCTTTTCATTCTAGCGCAATCACATTAAGCCCGTTATCTTGTACACGCCCATGGTAGGAAACTTGTTAGTGATTATGATCATCATATAGCGAGGGGTGCTGATAACATAAGTTTGGTAACCCCTATTTGCTTTACCCATTTCGCAGTTGTTGGGGATCGGATCGTAACCCGCCCTACCAAGTTCAGAATCAGACACCTCTGAACCAACTACTAATGAGTTTTTATACTATGGTATTTTTTTCCTTCCTCATGTTTCAACATTTGCTGAATTTTCATCAATTATTTCAAGGAATCAACCAATAGTATTTATAACATTTATAATCAAGATCATTCACTTATATTCTTCGGTTTCCCACTTAGTTTGTGCCTTGAGATGGTGCCGACTGCTAGATAAACTACTAAGGGTTCATTAAAACTCAAGTTCAAAGCTTTGTCAAAATTAGTACTCAAATCAGTTTTACACACTTCAGGGAATCTAAGGTGTTAAAACGGTATTGATTTTATCTAACCGTTGCCTAAATTCCACAACATAGCCTAGATAGTGCAAACAGCCTATATACTTTCAAACAACCAATATCAAGCATTAGAACCCAATACTTTTGCTTTTCACAAGAAAATTTTGGTATGGCTCAAGAAATGGGAAAATCAGACAATAACAAGACCAACACGCAAAATCAACTCAATCTAAGTGAACTAACCTAAGGTTTTATTATGCATGCAAAACTAAATGAATGAAAAATAAAGGGAAAGCGATAAAGCTTCCTCCCCCACACTTAAATCGAGCATTGTCCCCAATGCAATGAATAAAGGTGAGCTTGGAAGGGTACAACCTGAGTAGCGAAGCTTTCACAACTTGTAAAGTCGTCGAGCGTGCTATCTCTTTATTACCTGCAAAATAAAATGAACTAAAAAAAGGAAAAACATTAAATTCAAAATCAGCGGGTTGCCTCCCACCAAGCGCTTTGTTTAGAGTCGGTTAGCTCGACTTCAAAGACGGTGACTTAGTTCACGTAACAGCGGACAGGGCGGATAGGTTGAAATTTGTAAGTGTGGTGTCACTATCCTTAAGGTTGTAATGTTTCAACCGCTGCCCATTAACTGTGAATGTATCACCAGAGTCACTCTTTATCTCAATCGCCCCATGAGGATATGTCTTAGAAATTGTAAAGGGGCCTGACCACTTTGATCGCAGTTTTCCAGGAAAAAGTTTAAGTCTTGAATTAAAAAGTAGTACTAATTGTCCTACCTTAAACTCTCTCCTAGATAGACGCTTATCATGCCATTTCTTTGTTCTTTCTTTATAGATTCTGGCATTCTCATAGGCGTCCAACCTAAGCTCTTCAAACTCATGGATATTCAGGGTCCTTTTCATACCGGCGGTGGTGTAATCAAAATTGAGGGCTTTGATAGCCCAATAAGCTTTGTGTTCCAGTTCCACCGGTAGGTGGCATGATTTGCCATAAACAAGCTTGAAGGGCGTGGTCCCAATTGGGGTCTTATAGGCTGTCCTATATGCCCACAGTGCCTCATTCAGTTTTAAGGACCAATCCTTCCTAGAGGTTACAACCGTTTTTTCAAGGATTTGCTTGATCTCCCTATTGGAGACCTCCACTTGCCCGCTTGTTTGCGGGTGGTAGGGAGTTGCTATACGGTGTCGGACCCCATATTTTGATAACAGTCTTTCGAAAATCCTAGAGATAAAATGGGAGCCACCATCGCTGATGACAAGTCTCGGCACACCGAACCTAGGGAAGATCTGGTTTTTGAACAGTCGAATTACTACTTTGGCGTCATTAGTTGGAGAGGCAACAGCCTCAATCCATTTGGACACGTAATCGACAACCACAAGTATGTATTTGTTCCCAAAAGAAGTTGGGAATGGTCCCATGAAATCTATCCCCCAAACATCAAATACTTCCACTTCAAGGATGCCATGTTGAGGCATCTCATCGCGCCTAGAGATACCACCAGCGCGTTGGCACTGATCACAACTCCTTATGGCAGCGTGAACATCTTTCCAAAGAGTAGGCCAAAAGAGGCCTGCTTGTAAGATCTTAGCACAGGTTTTGGAAGTACTTGCATGTCCTCCATAGGGCGCAGAATGACAATAAGTGATAATGCTTTGCGCCTCATCTTCGGGGACACATCGACGGAAGATTCCATCGGCCCCTCTCTTGAAAAGAAGAGGGTCATCCCAATAGTAATGTTTTAGGTCACTGAAGAACTTCTTCTTTTGCTGATAAGTTAAGTCAGGAGGAAGGACTCTTGCTGCTAAGTAATTAACAATATCAGCATACCATGGCAAAGAGTCTCTTGAGAAGACAGAGTTGACGACTTCGATGTCGTCTTGAAACAAAGGGCACTCGGAGGCGACACTCTCCATAAGGGCTACGAGCCTCTCATACGGGAAGTCATCATTTATGGGTACCGTTTCGGGCACCATTCCCTCCATTCTTGACAAAGGGTCAGCGACTGTGTTGTCGATTCCTTTCTTGTCTTGGATCTCTAAATCGAATTCTTGAAGGAGCAAGATCCATCTTAGGAGCCTTGGTTTGGCGTCCTTTTTGTTCACTAGGTACCTAATTGCGGCATGATCTGTATAGACAATGATTTTGGCCCCTATTAGATAGGAACGAAATTTGTCAACCGCGAACACAACAGCCAGGAGTTCTTTTTCTGTGGTGGCGTAGTTCATTTGCGCAGGGTCTAAGGTCCTACTAGCATAGTAGATGGCATGAAGCTTCTTATCCTTCCTTTGACCTAGAACTGCGCCTATAGCATAGTCACTAGCGTCACACATGATCTCAAATGGTAGATTCCAATCAGGTGGCTGCATGATGGGGGCAGAAATGAGAGCTGCCTTTAATTGCTTGAATGCCGTTAGGCACTCCTTATCAAAAATGAACTCGGAATCTTTCATTAGCAGCCCGGTTAACGGCTTTGTGATTTTGGAGAAGTCTTTAATGAATCGCCGATAGAAACCGGCGTGTCCTAAAAAGCTTCGGACTTCTCTCACAGATTTGGGAGGCGGTAGATTCTCTATAACTTGAATTTTTGCTCTATCTACCTCAATCCCTTTGTTGGACACTATATGTCCAAGAACAATTCCTTGACGAACCATGAAATGGCACTTTTCCCAATTAAGCACAAGATTGACTTTTTCACATCTTTCTAGTACCTTCTCAAGGTTTGTCAAGCATCCTTCAAAACTTTGCCCGCATACGGAGAAATCATCCATGAAGACCTCCATAATGTCATTGATGTAATCGGCGAAGATTGCTTGCATACATCTTTGGAAAGTAGCGGGGGCATTACACAATCCAAATGGCATTCGCCTATATGCAAATGTACCAAAAGGACAAGTGAAGGTCGTTTTCTCTTGGTCATCGGGATGAATGGGAATCTGGAAGAATCCCGAATAACCATCTAGATAGCAGAAGTAGGAATGATTAGCCAGACGCTCAAGCATTTGATCAATGAAGGGCAAAGGGAAATGATCCTTGCGTGTGGCTTTGTTGAGTTTCCTATAGTCAATGCACATTCTACTACCCGTTACGACTCTTTGTGCTACAGACTCTCCTTTCTCATTAGTAACTACAGTCACTCCACCTTTCTTAGGCACGACATGAACGGGACTGACCCATTTACTGTCGGAGATCGGGTATATTATTCCTGCATCCAGAAGTTTTTCAACTTCCTTTTTAACTACTTCAGTGAGAATGGGATTTATCCTTCTTTGCGGTTCTCGAGAGGTTTTGCAATCTGCCTCGAGGTAGATGCGGTGCATGCAAAGAGAAGGACTTATCCCTTTAAGATCAGATATGCTATATCCTAAAGCAGCTGGGAATTTTCTTAGGACTTTCAGCAATTCTTTGGTTTCTGATTGTCCTAAATCGGCGCACACAATCACTGGGCGCTTAAGCTCTCGATCAAGGAATTCATACCTTAGACTCTCTGGTAGAGGTTTTAGTTCGAGAGAAGATTGATCAGGAGACGGTGTCGGGTTTGGTGTAATCTCAAAGCATTCGCCGAGCTCGTCATCCTGAACTTCGAGTGTAGGAGTTGGAGAAGATGTGAGAATTTCAGTGTAAATGGTTTGATCATTCTCCATTTCCTTTCTGCATTCGTCAATGACGTCAAGCAGATAGCAAGTATCATCTATAGCAGGCGCGCTTAGGAATTGAGTCAAAATGAATTCAACTTTTTCATCTCCCACTTCAAAGGTGAGCTTTCCCTTTTTGACATCAATTATCGCACCGGCTGTAGCGAGGAATGGCCTTCCTAAAATGATAGGTGTGTTAGAGTCTTCCTTAATATCCATGACTATGAAGTCGGTTGGAATAAAGAACTGACCTACACGCACTGACACATTTTCTAAGACTCCTATAGGCATCTTGACCGAACGGTCGGCAAACTGAATGGACATTCTGGTGGGTCTTAGCTCGCCTAGCTTGAGTCTCTCACATATGGTCATGGGCATCAAACTGATGCTAGCACCTAAATCACATAGGGCTTTGTCAATAACAAACTTCCCAATGACGCAGGGTATGGAGAAACTTCCTGGATCCTTGAGTTTAGGAGGCATATTGTTTTGAAGGATAGCACTACACTCGGCAGTGAGTGTAACAGTTTCGTTATCCTCAATCCTCTTTTTGTTGGTCAGGATCTCCTTGAGAAACTTAGCATATGCGGGCATTTGTGTGATAGCTTCAGTGAATGGGATGGTGATATTCAACTGCTTGAGAAGCTCCACAAATTTCTTGAATTGCCCCATGCTTTTGGTCTTTTCCAACCTTTGAGGATAAGGAATGGGTGGTTTGTAAGGTGGCGGAGGCACATAGGGTGTTTCTTTTTCTTTTGCCTCGACGCCATTTCCTTCTTTCTCTTTGGGTTCACTTTCTTTCTCAGCTGGTTCATCTGGCTTTTGCTGCATGGCAGGCCTCTCAATCCTAGGGTCAACTGGTTCATCATACTGTGTTCCACTTCGCAGTGTCACAGCGTTTACATGGGCTTTAGGATTGGACTGAGGTTGGCCAGGAAATGTTCCTGCAGGAGCAGACATGGATGATTGCTGTTGAGCCAACTGTGCAACTTGAGTTTCTAGTATCTTATGATGGGTGGTCAAAACATCAACTTTACTGTTCAATTGCTCGAACATCTTGGCGAAATGCAGGTTTTGATTCTTCATCCCCTCGTTAGTTTGCATTTGGGACGCCATGAAGGTTTCAAACATGGCGTCAAGGCTAGACTTCCCAGAGTTTTCTTGATTTAGCACGGGAGCTTTCTGAAAACCTGGTGGACCAGAGGATTGGCTTTGTCTAGGTGGATACAATGCATTGTTGTTCTTGTATGAGAGATAGGGACTGTTCTTCCAAGCTGAGTTGTAGTTGTTGGAATATGGGCCTCCTTGGGCGTAGTTCACTTGATCGGAAGGAGTTCCGGCCAAGAGTTGGCATTCAGCTGTAGCATGCCCTGGGGCGCCACATATCTCACAACTAGAGACGGTTGCTGCTACGGTAGCAGCAGGAGCATTGAGTAAGCTGTCTAATTTCAGAGTGAGTGCATCAACCTTGGCACTGACGTGGTCAAGGCCGCTTATCTCATGCATTCCTCCTCTCGATAGAGGTTTTTCTGCGGAGGTTCTTTCGCCTCCCCATTAGTAGTGATTCTGAGCCATGCTCTCGATGAGCTGATAGGCATCAGTGTAGGGCTTGTCCATGAGGGCGCCACCTGCGGCAGCGTCTATGGTCATCCTTGTATTGTACAGGAGACCGTTGTAGAAGGTGTGGATAATTAGCCACTCCTCCAAACCATGATGTGGACAGAGCCTCAACATGTCCTTAAATCTCTCCCATGCTTCATAAAGAGATTCGTTGTCTTTCTGCTTAAATCCATTGATTTGTGCTCTTAGCATAGCAGTCTTACTAGGTGGGAAATACCTAGCCAGAAAGACTTTCTTCAATCCTTCCCATGTAGTGACGGAGTTGGAAGGTAGGGACTGGAGCCAAGCACGGGCTCGATCTCTTAGAGAGAAGGGGAAGAGACGAAGCCTTATCGCTTCGGGACTTACGCCATTAGCCTTTACTGTATCGGCGTATTGTAAGAAGACAGAGAGGTGGAGATTAGGGTCTTCTGAGGGACCACCCGAGAACTGACTTTGCTGAACTGCTGAGAGTAGGGAAGGTTTAAGCTCAAAATTGTTGGCCTCTATCGCAGGGGCAACAATGCTGTTATGTGGTTCAGCATCTGTAGGGGTAGCATAGTACTTCAGATGGCGGTTTTGAGGACCTATTTCCATTTCTAATTCCTCTTCGGATTGTTCCGAGTCTTCGTCTGTTTCGGGAAAGATGATTTGACTTTGGGGCACTATGTATCTTTCCCGGAACTGTTCAATTCGGCGTCTTACACTTAGTAGACGCTCTGGATTGTCGACTGGAGTTTCTAATTCTTCGCTATTAGAGCGGGTACTTGGCATACAATCGACAAGCCAAAAGGGTAATTTTTTAGATTTTTTTTCTTTTTAATTTTTTTTTCTCGATTTTTTTGAATTTTTGACAGAAAAATAAAGGTTGCCTTAGTCTCTACGTTGTAACGACGGAGTTACAATATCGACTAAATTGGTCCCCGGCAACGGCGCCAAAAACTTGATCGACGATTTGTGTATCAATAAATTTAATTGACCGCAAGTGCACAGTCTCGTCGTGTAGTTTTAAAAGATATCGAATCCGCAGGGACCAATAGTTGAACTACCGTAATCCGTTGTCACGGTGTAAATCTAAGGCTATCAGATAGGGGTTTGTTTAGAATTTTAGAATTTAAAATTAAAGAAATTTGATTAAAGAAATTAATTAATTAATAAAGGCGGATATCGGTATGTAACTTAATTAACCATCGGGGATTTATTAAATCAATAGCGCGCGAAAAAGGGTTTATTTTTCAGAAGAACTTTCTCAATTTAAAGGTCTAAACCTCACACTCTCGTTTTGTTGATAAAAACCATACTTTCTAAGCCAGGAGTTTTACTGTCACTTTTCTACCACCTTGGCTTCGAAAGTATATTTTGAAAATCAATGAGTTCTAATTAATCCTAACGTGGCTCTCGCTCGTTCAAAGATTAATATCAAATTCCTACTATCTAGTTAAAACCTCAAACTCTCGCTCTATTGATTTTAACCTTAGTTGCTTTCTTTTACTCTCGTTCAAAAGCTTTGTATTAAATTAGGAATTTGAATCAGAAAAATAGTTTAATAAATGCGCGCGCTAAATCATTATTAAATCCCCTTCGGAGAATTAGTTTACATACCGATATCTAGGAAATTTAGCTAGACATGATTAAGAAATTAAACAAAGAAGAACAGAAAATTAAATTAAACATAAATAAATAATTAAATAAAAAAATTAAATAAAAACCTGGAATAAAAGGCTGAATAAACTTGATATAAATAATCGGTACAGAATTCTTGACAGGAAATTGAAAACGGATCTGAAATCGGATTCCCGGTGTGGAAATACCGACACAGTTTACAAAGCGGGAAATATAAACTGACTGAAAAAAAAAGGAAATAAGGCGTAGAAAAATCTGAGAAATGAGCTTGCTATTTATAGGAGGGGATTGGCTAGTACGATCCACAAAAGGAGGGAGGATAAGCTTCATTTTTGATCTCATCTGATTGCCATCCGATTAGGAACAGAAAACGGATCAGACGTGCACTTCTTCCCCACGTCACGCAAATTCAGTTGCTATGGGTTTTCTCACTGGGTGGCGCTCGCCACCCATTCTGTGGCGCTCGCCACTGGGTCAATTGGTGGCGCTCGCCACCCCCACTGTGGCGCTCGCCACTGTGCAAAAATGGGCCAATGCCCGTTTTTGCTATGCTCCTTCGTGGGCTGCGCGAATTTGGGCTTTGCACCCCCTTTTTGCTCCGTTTTTGACACTTTTTGCTCAATTCTCTTCTCCGGCCTATTTTATTTAACAAAAGTAAAAACAAATCAAATAACGACATAAAAACACATAAAAGAAATAATTACGTATGAAAATGCACCTAAAGTTCACTTAAATTAAGCTAAAAATACGATATGATTTCGTGTCATCATTGGCCTAATAGTACTGCCCACAGCAACATCCATTTGAATGGCACCAAGTGATTTGCCACTTTTTCCCTCATAGTTAGAGAGAACTATATTGTGAGAATGCATATCAGTATCATACATTCCCAACTTCCTTAACATGAAATGGGGCATTAAGTTAACTGCAGCACCCCCATCCACAAGGACTTTATTTACACCCACACCACCAACTTTAGCCTTAATGTATAAAGGCTTTAGGTGGTTCTTCATACCTTCATGAGGCCACTCGAATGTAGCCTTCTGTTACTCAATACACCCATTATTCATAACATAGTAGCATACAAGGGTGTAATCATCTAGCTCAGGCTCTTCAAACTCTTCATCAGGGTCTGAAGTGGACCTTTGATCATATTCACGTGGTAGAATAAACACCACATTGACCAACACATCGAAGTCTGTATCAGAGTCAGATTCGAGTAGGTCTTCATCTGAAATATCATCCTCCATGTTGTCCTCTGGGAATGATAGTCTTTCTTTGGATGGCCTCTTTGAAGAGGACACCTCCTCAATTACCAAGGCTTTTTCAGCCTTTTTAGGAACAAACTCCTTCTTATTCCTTGCATCACTGTGGTTTCCTTCAGTATATGCAACCTTGGTATTGCCCCCAGCATGGGCAACTTTGTTAGTGCCCCCAACATGGGCACTTGAATTGGAATTGCCCCCAGCATGGGCATTCGAATGAGATTTGCCCCCAGCATGGGCATTCGTCCTTTCTAACTTCTTAAGGCGTTGATACCTACGTCACTGGGTTCGAGTCGTAGGATTTTTTCCCTTGTAGTTATTGTTATAAGAGTACTTCCTATTTTCAGCATTGTTGCTCGAAGCAACTTGACTCGAACCACCTAAGTCCATCCTTCTCTTTTGATAGACCTGGTGTTGGCCTGATGACCATTGGTTGACAGGAATTCTATTTGAAGGCACATATGTTTTCCTCCTTCCCAGCCTGTCATGGATAGTAGGGCCTTGATTTGTGGCCTTACCCTTGTTTGGCCTTTCAGTAGACCACTTGTTCTTGTTATCCACATATGACATAACATTTTTGAGGCCTGCAGTAGCCTCCTTGTCACATACAGCACTACAACGAGGAAACATCATCACTTCTTTGTTGCTTAGCTTGCATCTATTCAGAAAATCAATGAGTTTCTCTTCAGCTCGAGGATACACCACTTTGATTTTCTCAGCATATTCTCCCTCAGTAACAGCTCGAACTGGGGAGGCTTCCATAGCATCTATCATTAAGCACTCGAATGGCTCCACATAGGAAGTCTCAGCCACTTAGAGAGGGTCAGTATCTACCTTCATGGGCTGCTTAGCTTTTTCATCGAACTTCAATCTCCCCTCATCCAATGCTTTTTGCACTAAGTCCCTGAAAACAACACAATGAGAAGTTTTATGACCCAAAAAGTTATGAAATTTGCAATAACCTCTTTTCTTTCTTTGTTCTAAAGCATGAACTTTTAATCCTTTTTGAACAATTATTTGGCCATCAGTGACTAATAAATAAAAAATTTCATCACATTTGGTGACATCAAATGTGTAGGTTTTAGCAACATACTTCTCATTTTTGGGTTCACTAGGATTTTTTCCATTCGAGGGTTTTAATAATTTACAAGTATAAGGCGGTCCTGGTTTTAATTCAGCCAAGTCTATTTCATTTGGATCAACCTCACCAGTCTCTAACTCATACTCATCTTCACTCTCATAGTTCCCAACATAAGCTATTTTCTCTTTCTTATGGAACTTAGTATTTCTGGCTTTTTCATTTCTAAGTCTTTCAACTTGTCTAACCCTATCAGCCAATTGAGCCATATCCCTGAGATGTTGTGTATCTAATTTCTTTCGAATCGAGTAGTCTAGACCACCAGCAGCCATTTCTACCAATTCATGTTCAGGAACCTGAGTGAAACATCTAGCTTTAAGAAGCCTAAACCTATTGAGATAGTCATCAATAGATTCTGGTGTTTTACGCCTAACACTTGCTAATTCTTTGAGGCTTATTTTTGTTTGACCCATGTAGAATTGCTCATGAAAAAGCTTTTCGAGTTGGGTCCAAGTAAATACAGAGTGTGGGGGTAAAGTTGTGAACCAAGTGAAAGCATTTTTTTGTTAGAGAATTGGGGAAGTACTTCATCCTCAAATTCTCATTATTTGCTATGTCCCCAGCCTCAGTCAAATACCTAGCAATGTGCTCGACTGTAGACTCTGTTGTATCACCAGCAAACTTGGTAAATTTTGGGGTTTTCCAACCCCTTGGAATTTCTGTTTGCAAAACAAATTCAGATAGTGGTGATACAAAATTGGGTCTACGTAAAACTACATTTAGACCATTTTGGGCAAGGATGGTTTCTACCAAATTGGCTAAGTTATTTTGCCCAAAATCATTATGTTGAACGTTTCTCAAAACCTCATCAGCATTTTGGTTTCGATGAACAAGCACCACTTCAGGTTCAACATTTCTTTGTACAGGTTGGTTAACAACTTGTGGTTCTTGTTGCTGGCCTCGAGCCTCTTCGATTCGATTATCAGCAACTTGTCCAGGCCTTGGTCTAGGGGCCTGCAATGGTTGAAGTGGCCTGCACTTGTGCCCCTCCAAAGAAATCAGCAATTCTACCCATTTGGGTAGCCAGAGTTTGGTAAGTCTGATTTGTATCTCGAATTAATGGGTTGATTATTGTACCCATTTGTTCAGTGAGTAAATTCACCATATCATAATTACTCTCATCCATTTGTTGCCTCATAGATAAAAGTGAATCTGTAGTGAAGGCTGGTTGGTTCACTCGAACTCTAGCATTATTAGAATTTTGCCCTTGTGGAAAGGGAGACCTCACTGTTATCCTATCAGAGTGTAATGCAGGGTGTGAATACACGTTCTGCATCATGGCTGTAGGCATTCCATATGGATAAGATCTTTGGGACTGATACAAACCCCCTGATTGACTTCGAAAGTCGAATGAAGATCCTGAGAATGGGGGTGGAACCCCACCAATAGTTTGTAAAGGCATGCTCGTTGTGTTTTCAGCCATTGTGGTTGCAGCATTAGATGTTAATGAGGGCATAGAAGAAGACACAGGAATTGCCTGTGTTGCCCCCACAGATGTTGCATCTGTGGCTGATGTTGTCAGGGTGCTCGAAGCGTCTACATGCCCCAATAATGGGTTAACATCATCAGGATCCTGATTGTTTTGGTTATTGACATTATTATTGTCATTACTATTGTTGTTGTTGTTGCTTGTACTAGCGTTAGTGCCTCTAGGTCTCACCATCTCTGGTTTTATCCTACCACTTCTCAATTGCATGCACTAAACAATGTAAATTTTTGAAAACAACACACACAACTTTCCAAAACAACAAAGAAGAAAATTTTCAGAAAATTTTTAAGAAAACTTTGAGAATAAAAACGCACAAAACCAGTTCCACTGGGCGTGCCAATTTGTTTACACTGATTTTTGGTAAACAACCGCTAGTTTGCAATGCTTGAGAGACCAACTAGAGAATCTCGGGACATGTTTGTGCATTTATTGTTCAAGTTTGAAAATAGAAATGTTCATTAATGTAAATGAACAAGTTTAATTGAAAAAGTAATGTAAAGAAAAGAAAATGTAACTTGAATGACCAGAAATGTAAAAATACTCAAAGTGAGTACGTATGAACAAGAAAAGTAAATATTTCAATGAATTAAAAGGCAAAGAATGTAAATGAAAGCATGTAAATTGCATGAAATGTAAATTGCATTGAATCTAAAAGAGTTTGATCACAAGATCATACATTATTGCCTTGTTTACTCGTTTCTCTCGAACGCTGGATACTTTGAGTTTGTAAGGTTTGCTAGTATGAGAAATTTGTGATCCGATTTACAACAAATGAACTAGTATTTATAGATAAGATCTAAGGCTATCTAATAACGACTAAATAACAACCATTTGACAAGTGTCTTGCCACACAATCTTCATTCCTGAATGCCAATAGTTGTCAAACTTCAATGAAACGTTGCAATGGTTTGAAATTTGAATCTTTAGAAATGTTGAAAATATACTAAGTCTTGAAGCAGTCTTCGAGTTCGAGTGATCCTTGAATGCCATTCGAACTATTTGATTAATTCGAACCAAATCTTGTTTAGCTCCTTAGACCTGTAAATATTTTCCATCTTTTGAGATTTTAGAATGTTCTCAAACTAAGATATTGTTTAAATATATTGTTTAAATATACTACTTTTAACCTTTATTGCGCCATTGATTGGAAACATTAATTTCCATAATTAAAAGGTTTAGTAATTATATTGAAAGAATAATTAGGGCATATTTTGACTTAACCAAAATATGAGCTAACAATCTCCCACAAATTTTATATACCAGCAATAAATTTTCGTTTTTACCCGCAATAAATTTTTAACGAAAATTCGAATTTCATTTTTTCCCGCAAATTTTTTTTGCAATTAATATTGATTAAATTTTATTTATTATTTTTAAAATTAATATTGATTAAGTTTTAATTTTATTTTAATTATTATTTTTAAAAATTATAATTATTTTAATTATAATTAAATTTGTGACTGATTTGTTGTGCTTTTTAAAAAAAATTAATTTAATATGTTTGCGAGGAAATTTCCTCGCAAATGTATGTGCAGACATGTCACATCAATGTCCCCCACGTGAATGCGCGTGAATGTCAGTTTTTACATTAGCGAGGAAATTTCCTCGCAAATGTCCTATAAAATGACCTGATACCGTTTGCGAGGAGATTTCCTCCCAAATGTCATCACAACAGACTTTGATTTAGGCACGACTGGTTTCCTCCCAAATGTCCTCGCAAATGTACATTAGCGACGAAAATTGCTCCATTTGCGAGGAAAAATTTCCTCACAAATGTAGCCTTTTCTTGTAGTGAACATGATTCATCGTACATTGCGCGCACATTTTAATTTATAAGTTTCAAAAAGAACTTATAGAAGGTAAAGTCTACTCAATTACTAATTTTAGAGTAGCTGATAACGGTGGTTAATATAAGACTACTAGGCATCAATATAAACCTAACTTTCAGTTTCACACAAAGGTTAAAATTTATGATTAAAAAAAATTCATTCTAATATTTATAAGATTGAAGCTCATCTTCTTGTGTTTGTTCATGATTACGATATAGATTATCTTTATGGTAAGAAAATTATATATTTTATGTATACTTTTATATTTATAATTAAACATTGTCATCATAGATGTTATGGGAATTAATATAATTTAATATATTTTAAATTAATATTTATAATTATTTTATTATAATTTAATAAAATAAAATTAATATATTTTATAGATGTTATGGGAATGCTGACCGGAGTTGGTATTTAAAAATAATACGAGCGAAATAGTTTGAAAACTAAAATGATTGCAATTCAGTTGGAATATGATGGATTAGTAAATCGTGCAATTTCACATTTTCTAATCTATATAATAATATTTTAATACTTACAAATAAATTAATCATGTGTATTACTTACACAAATTCAAATTGAAAGTTACCCTTTTCGGTAAATATGGACAAATTGAATGTCTTCGTTGCGGCTGTCAAGATTGAAAATACATCTACAATATATATATTTGTGACATGTTTCATAGAAAAATATTACACGTGTACTATTATAATTAATGTTTTTGACGTTACGTTTTTTAAATTAATATTTATAACGTTTCGATTTCTGCAAATAACGTTTCGATTTTTTATCGACGATTTGTGTATCAAAAATATTTTATAACTACAAGTGCACAATTTCGTCCTTGAGTTTTAAAAGATATCGAACCACAGAGACCAATAGTCGACCTACCGTATTTCTGTCGTTACGGTATAAATCTAAGTCTAAAGAATATTTTAGAGATTTAGGAATATTTAGAATTAAAGGATTTTAAAAGAAGAATTATGTTGCTTAAAGACCGGATATCGGTATGTAACTAATTAACCATCGGGGATTTGGTAAATCAATAGCGCGCGAAAAAGGATTTATTTTTCTGAAGGACTTTCTCGATTTAAAGGTTTAAACCTCACACTCTCGTTTTATTGATAAAAACCATACTTCCTAGACTAGGAGTTTTAGTGTCATTGTTCTACCACCTTAGTTTTGAAAGTATATTTTGAAAACCAATTAGTCCTAATTAATTTTAACGTGGCTTCCGCTCGTTCAAAAATCAATATCAAATTCCTACTATCTAGTTAAAACCTCAAACTCTCGCTCTATTGATTTTAACCTTAGTTGCTTTATTTTACTTTCGTTCAAAAGCTTAGAATTAAATTAGGAATTCGAATCAGAAAAATAGTTTAATACGCGCGCTAAATCATTACTAAATCCCCTTCGGAGAATTAAATTACATATCGATATCAACTAATTTAGCTAGACATGGTAAAAGAAATAAACAAATAAAAACAGTAAATTAAATTGGACATAATAAATAAATAATTAAATAAACGCATAAAAACCTGGAAACAGAAATTCTGGAAAAACTGGAATTAAACTTGCTGGAAATATTCGGAATAAAATTCTTGACAGGAATATGTAATTAAAATTCGTAACGGATTTCCCACTAGTGTAAAAAAGGGTTTTAACACCCATTTTTTTGAGATATTACACCGTTTTAGATTCGGTGTAAATTCAACCGATGAGATATGTATGAAGAATTTACACCGATAAAAAAAAGGTGTTAAAAAATATATATTACACCATTTTTTATTTATATCGGGTGTAAAATGTTCATTGTTTACATTGAATTACAACTATTTTACACCAGTTTTTAATTATATTAGGTGTAAATTATTTGTTATTTAGACTATTTTTAATAAATTTACACCTTATTGTATATATGAATAATGGGTGTAAAATACTAGTATTTCACGCTAAAATTTAGAGCTTCAAAACAGTTTTTCCCAAAATAGTGGTGTGAAATATTAAAAAAAATATATTATCTATTACATTAATCAAACAAAACTATTATCAAAATAAACAAAAATACGCCAAATTATTCAATTACATGTAACCTTGGAAAAACTATTATTATATCTTATACAAATTGAAAACATCAAAATTCCAAATAATTCTTCATATAATCTTCCTAATCTCTAAATGGAACTAGACATGGCTCATAGACCTAAAAATTTAGATAAATAAACAAGAAAGATCCTAAGGAGAAGATGATGGGTTCTTGTCGATCAGTGCGGTTGCCGATTATGTTGTTGTCCTAGTGCTTCGGAAGATGGAGAAGATGATTGGGAGAGACTTACACCTAATAAATCACAAGCCATCAAAAAACTTATAATACATGAATCCTATGTAGTTAATCTCGGATAGCGGCGCGTAACACATATAAGAGAAATAACGCATATAAGAGAAAACCTAAGGTTCAACGTAGAAGAACCTTTCTTATTGTAGATACATGGATGAAGAGATAAAAATAAAGATTAAGGAAGAAGTTCACCAATATATTAGAGCAACAAACGAGAAGAGATAAGAGGTGACGTTAGTGGATGAGAGCGGACGGAGAAAAACGGCAACCCCGATGGGGTGATTGGTGAGGTAGAGGGTGACGGTGGTGGGAGAGAAGGGTTTAAGTAAGATATATAGAAAAAGTTGATAGAGAGAAAGTGTTTTTAAAGTTTAGAATTTGTTTCCTTTTTTCTATTTATAAAGATTTATTAGTCAAAAAAAAAAGATTTGTTTGTTTATGTTCACAATATTTAAAAAGTGACATACCAAAAGAAGGTACAATATAAAAGTTTGTTTCGATTTTTAAAGAATAATGTGCAATAAGCCAAATTTTTCTCACCTTTTTTATATAACAAGTGTATTATAATTTTAAGTGACTAGTCTTTCACTTTTACACCTATTTTCTTTAAACATAGTGTCTAAAATACAATTTTTCTCACCTCTTTTATATAACAAGTGTATTATAAATTTGAGGTGATTAAGTCTTTCACTATAACACCTATTTTCTTTAAACATAGTGTCTAAAGTATAGTTTTTCTCACCTTTTTTTATATAACAAGTGTATTATAAATTTTAGATGACCAATCTTTCATTATTACACCTATTTTCTTTAAACATGGTGTCTAATGTTACAACATAACTCTATTACACCCGTTTTTAATTAAAGAGGTATAAAATATCTAATTATATTCTTACTTTTGTACTAGTGTCCGGTGTTGAAATACCGTTATAGTTTATTAAACAGAAGATATAAACTGACTGAAAAATAAGGGAAAAGGCGGAGAGAGGTTCAGGTTTTTGGGTCTTCTATTTATAGAAATTTTTTGCCTTCGTACAATCCTAAATTATATGAAAGGATACGTTTGTTTGAGATGATCCAATTGCCGTACGATAAGAAAACAAAAACTGATCAAACGCTTGCCAACTCCCCACGTTTCGCAAAAAGCAGTTTTGCTGGATTTGTATTCTGTGGCGGGCGCCACAAAACTGGTGGCGGGCGCCACCAGGCTCCTTTCTGCTAGGCTCACTTGGGCTGCGTGATTTTATGCATTGCACCTCCCTTTTTGCTACTTTTTTGACACTTTTTGCTCAATTCTCTTCTCCGACCTAATTTATTCAACAATACTGAAAAGGAAATAAATACCAACATAAAAAGAGACAAATGAAATAAAAACATATGAAAATGCAACTAAAGTTCATGTAAATTAAACTAAAATTACTATATGATTTCGTGTCGTCAATTTTATATTTATGTTTTATTATTATTCTGTCAGTTACGAAAGAAATAAATTAAATCAAATAAACGTTACAGTATTAATTTTATGTGTCATAAAAATATTTGTCAGTTATGTTAAAATCATAAATATTTGAATAAAACAGTCAATATTGAATTACATTTATAATAAATTTAATTTAATTTTCTGCATTCAATTAAATCACACCATAATATCATTTTTATAAATAAGTTCTTAAATTCTCTTTACAAACATTTACAAGATATGATTTCATTGAAAACATGTGTAAAGAAATATTACCCTGTCAATATATATAAACTAAATTCTTAATCTTTTTAATAATAAATTTGCTATAAATTATTAATTAAAAATACTTAAATTAATATTTTATATTACAATAAAATTAAATATAAATAAAATAATAATATGTGAAATAAACTTGTGGATTCTAATACGAGTTCTTCAAATTTTATTATTAAAGCAAAAAAATATCAAAATAGTTCATAGGATATGGCACTGTAGGATCCACTCAAAGAACTCAAAATGAAAATGGTCTAAGAATTTGAACTTCACACCTTGAATTACAATGATAAACTCTAACCATATTACTTCAATTGATCTAGCACCTCACTTATATTTACTTAAAAGTGGAATTTTTTTCCATTAAATTACTTTACTTGACAAAAAAATTAACAAATTAAACAAAACACTTCATATGAATAAATTTCATAATCTAAATTTGTATTTCACAAATTCTTCAATCTAATAGAGTTTTTATTGTCAAAATATTTAAAATTTCAATTTTTTGAATTCAAATTCTCAAATTTAACTTATCATGAAGGGTTAAAGAGTGTGGTACTCTCACTTTCTTTATTTTTCTCAATCTTCCCTTTGCTAATTGTTATGTTTTCATTTTTATTTTCGTCTTTGTAGTCTTCCATTTTTTTTTTCATCGTTCGTGGCTTATGTATTTAGCTTTATTTGGTTTCCTATTTTCAACATTACTTTTCTTTTTGAACAAACATTTGTTCAACATGACTTTGTCTAATATATGCACTAATGAGATTAGTCTTTCATTGTATGGTTTTCATAATTTTTTTTGAAAGTTTTTACTATCAGTTTAACATGATTTGACGACAGTTCTAGTATTAAGTAATTTATGTCCCTCCTGAATGTTGTTTTAGGGATTAAACCGTGATCATCTTTTCATTTTCCTTTTGCTATTAAACTATGTCATATTACTTCTCATTTAATTCAATAGTACTCTGTCCATTCATTTTTAACTGTCGTTTGAGATACATGTGCACTATTTATAAAATTTACATTGACTATATATATCTCTTAATATATAATATCATATATTTGTAAATAAGATGTTGTTCAATTTGTTTCGATGAATATTTTTTTAATAATTTTTTACGACACAATTAAAGATATTAGTCAAACATATGCATTGGTATATGTGCAGTTGTCAATTCTGACAGTTAAAAGGAACGGCGGGAGTAACATTTATTGATATAATATAAATTAGGTAAATTCTTAGGTATAGTGAAAAACTCTGTCTCATTTGTGCATCATTGTAGTACCCCAATTTTGGACCTACAATCCAATTTTGCATTTTTTGCATAAAAATATACAAAAATATTTTATTCCTTTTTCATGCATTTTTCATTCATTTTTCATATTTTTATCATTTTTCTTAAATTTCCTTTTATTGCTAAATATTTCATTTTTATTTCACTTTATTTTAAATAGTTCGCATTATAGCGTAAAAGTCCAAAAATATCAAAAAATAGTTTTTTTCTTAATTTACGCACACTTTATATTTAATTTCTACATACTTCAAAATATCAAAAAGATTTACATTTTATTTCATCTTTTTTTATTTTCACTTTTTTTATCTCAAAGTTTACCAAAAATAGTAAAAATCATACCCTTTCATCTCACCATCTCTATTTTTATTTCATTTTCATTTACCATTTATTTTATTTTATCCTTTTCCACAATATTACAAAAATACTATTTAACCTAATTTTCTCCTATAAATACAAACCTCACATCACTGAATCATTAACAATGAATCCTTCACAATTCCCAAGAAAAATCAGAGAATAATCACAAAAGATCAGATATCAGATTCCGGCGGAGGAATCTACTTCCGGTCGCCGAAAAACCACCACAACCACCACACCCATTTTTCAAAACTCTTCCAAATCAAAATCCAATTTCACTATTAGCTTCCTCATCACCTCCTCGACGCAAATTCATCGTTAGTTTCGTCCAAAACTACCCACAAACAGCCGGAAAACACGAATCCGTTACCACCCTTCGCCGAAAAACTCGAAACCTCAAATCTTCACAAAAACCACAATCCAAACATGCCAAAAGCTTCTAAACAGTTTCCTGAACACAAATCCATCATCATAAACACCAAAATCTGTCCAGAAATGTGTAGATCAGAACCGAAAAATGTCAAGAAACTTGAATTCTTGTTTCCATCGATTTAAACACCAAACAGGGACGATTCGAACTGATTTTGCTTCCTAGAACACTTACAAACCTATTCCACTTTCCATTTTCGCTTGATTTCGTGTATGAAGGTGATTTCGTGTCACCGAAATTAAGATAGTTAATTTATTAATTGATATTTTACCTTGAGTTAGATAATTTGTTTTAGAGTTAGTTTCTATCTTTTTATTATTTATTATTTTAGTAACAATAATTAGTTATGCTTTTCCTATTTTTATGCAATGATTGGTAGAAGTTTGTTACCAGCTTGCTTATATATATTCATCTAAGTTAATGAAATAAATCATCGTCAAATTCATAACAAAACTCTTATCTAAACTCTTAATCAATATTCTAATTGCATAATCTCAATTGTGCATAAGTTCTCAAGTGTATCAGATTCTATTCTAATTCATTAGAATCTCTACGTGAGACTTTGGGTTTTACCGGTTCGTCCCTAGAATCCACTTTTCCCGTCTCAATTGGTATCGTGAGCCTTCGATTCACAAGCCTAGTAGATCGAAAGCACAATGGCAACAAACGAACCCACCATCGGAGAACTCAACAAGAAGGTTGACGAACGTCACGCAGAAGTTAACGCTCGCTTGGATCAATTAAGTGTGGGTATAGATGAGATTCGTAGACTCATCCTTGGTAAACATAATGACGAGGAAAGTTCCTCCCGCCATAACAAGTCCTTTAATGGTAATCGCAATGATGGTTCCTCACAATACTATGCGACGCGCATATCAAAGATTGATTTTCCTAAGTTTGATGGAAAAAGGATGAAAGAATGGCTCTATAAGTGCGATCAATTTTTTGCATTAGATGCTACACCAGACGATTCAAGGGTTCGTTTAGCATCAATTCATCTAGAAGGTAATGCACTCCAATGGCATGTCAACTATATGAAGTCTAAATACAACACCTACCCATCTTGGACTGAGTATGTTGTTGATGTAACACAACGATTCGGAGAGGTCTTCGAAGATCCATTGGCTGAGCTGATTAATGTCAAGCAAACAGGTAGTGTTCAAGACTACATCAATGCATTTGAGCTGGCTTCAACACAGGTTAATCTCTTCCCTGAGCAATCTCTCAGTATATTCTTGGCTGGGTTAGAAAATACAACACAAATGCATGTCCGGATGTTTCACCCAACTAGTGTAAGTCATGCAGGTAGGTTAGCTAAATTTCATGAAGCATCAAAACTATCTTCACATTCCCAAAAGTTTCAAAACAAAAGCAATTCATTGACACATAACGAAACACCAACAACTCCACATAAACCATTACTTTCTACACCTGTCTTAAACACAAATCCGCAACTAAACACTACCCACATCACCACATCTTTAAATCAACAGCCTATTCGAAAATATTCTCCTGCCGAGATGTCTGACAGAAAAGCAAAAGGCCTTTGTATGTATTGTGATGAAACATATACCCCTGGCCATGAATTTAAACACAAAAGAACACAACTCATGATCATGGAATTGGGTGATGATGAATCTAAACCTGAAGTTAATGAAGAAACTAGTATTGATACTTCCGTTGGAATTGAATCTCAAGGTGAAAAGATAGAATTATCTATGCATGCACTCACTGGATTACCTTCTTATCACACAATGAAAGTATGTGGATCTCACAATCGAAAGTCACTTCAAATTTTATTAGACAGTGGTAGTACACATAACTTCTTAGATTTAGAAGTAGCCAAGAGATTGGGATGCAAACTTGAACCTGTTACACCTATGACTGTCATTGCAGGAGGTGGAAATAAAATACAAGCACCTTTTATTTGTAAGAAATTTTCATGTCAACTCCAACAAACAACGTTTCTAGTTGATGTGGTTGTTCTACCATTTGGTAATTATGATCTAATATTGGGAATACCTTTTCTCAAACCATTAAGCCCTATCTTGTGGGATTTCAACACTCTTCAAATGGAATTTAAGTTCAATGGAAAAAGATTTGTGCTTAGGGGAGCTAAACCAAGTAGCATCAAAGTTCTCAACAACAAATCTTCTAATTTTCCCACTTGAGGACAAGTGTGTGGTCGAGGAAGGGGTATTGTCACCGAAATTAAGATAGTTAATTTATTAATTGATATTTTACCTTGAGTTAGATTGTTTGTTTTAGAGTTAGTTTCTATCTTTTTATTATTTATTATTTTAGTAACAATAATTAGTTATGCTTTTCCTATTTTTATGCAATGATTGGTAGAAGTTTGTTACCAGCTTGCTTATATATATTCATCTAAGTTAATGAAATAAATCATCATCAAATTCATAACAAAACTCTTATCTAAACTCTTATTCAATATTCTAATTGCATAATCTCAATTGTGCATAAGTTCTCAAGTGTATCGGATTCTATTCTAATTCATTAGAATCTCTACGTGAGACTTTGGGTTTTACCGGTTCGTCCCTAGAATCCACTTTTCCCGTCTCATTTCGCGTTTCCTCTCTCCGTCAGATTTGGGTTTGTTTGCAACGATATAAGCATTGTTTGAAGAAAATAAAGCCAGATTCGTAATCTACACGCGTGAGATTCGGTGATCGGACGATTTTCCGGTGAATACACGCGAAGCTCCGGCAATGGCTTTTTTATTCACGCGTTCTGTAAGTGTTGAGAGGTTGAAGAAGAAGAAAGTCTCCCTTGCCACGTGTCTTCCTGCCATTGGACCAGGTTTTTTACTCGCGCACCCCCCTTTTTTCTTTACGAGCTCCCCACCGGTTTGGTTTTGTATGAAGCGGGTTTAGAACCGGGTCACTGGTTCGGGTTTGGATCCGGTTTGGGCTGATTGAAATGAATTGGGCTTTGTTCTTTTATTTACTGGACTTGTTTTCTATCTGCACCTCCGCGCGCGCTGTTTACACCCTTCCTGGACTGATTTGTGAATTGGGCCTCTTGCTTATTTTCTGCACCCACGCGAGCTGCTTCCTGCACCCCCTTTGGCTGGTTCATGAAACTGGGCTTTGGGCCTTCATTGTGGCTGTTCTGTTCTATTTTTTTCTTCACCTCCCATTTCAGGTTTGCACCCCCTTTGCTCACTTAATTCATTTAACATGCATTTTTTTTATCATATTTTTTTAGCTTATTTGAATAAGTAATTATTTGGGACAATAGCTTAATTAAGCTTATTGAGTCCAAATCTTACACTAATATTTTAGCTTATTTCTAAGTTCTCATTGATGTGTGCTTTGCATAAGTTTGATTATCATTTATTTGATCTTTTCATATTATGTGTTTCATGTCCGCATTTTACATCATATTGCATCACATTTATATGCTATATTTTTCTACCTTGCATTACATCACATTTTGCATATTACATGATATTCAACACTTTTTTTTACATCACACTACAATTTCACAATACATGTTTCACTACACATTTTTACATGCATACATGCATTTGCATTTAGGATAGGAAAATGCACCATTTAAAATGCATGTTAGAGACAATATTTTACTTTATAAAATCATTGAGCTCTAGCACTAGCATTAATAGTTAAGGACCATTTTTTGCCTAAATTCATTTTTTGTCATATTTGTTATTTGTTTATTTTTTCTCGCTAGTTAAAAAATGTACGATGATATTTTATATGTCTTTGTTCTCTTTGCATTTTTTCATCCTTTGTCACATTCACATTAAATTTAACATTGCATTCACACACACACACTTCACATCAATATTTGACATTTTTTTTTCTTTTCTTCGTAAGTGCATTTCATACTCATGTTTATTTCTCCGCTTGCATTTTATTTCCTTTTATCATTTTTTTTATTTGATTCGATATGTTCTAATAATTATTCAATTTGGTTGTAGTAGCGTAGGACTTTATCACTTTTGACACATCACACACAACGCTAAAAAACCAAGAAAAAAATTAACTTTCATTTCTGAAGAGGCGCGTTAGTAATTTTCTTTAAAAAAATAGAAAACAAACAAAAAACATCTCTCTCAAATAAAAATCCTTTAGTCCATGAATCCAAATTACTCGCACGATTAGTTTAGGTAAAAACTTTAAATTTATTTTTATGTCATAACCTTCTTTTCTCAATCCAATCTCCACATGCACACACTTTTCTTTCTATACATCTTCTCCCTCCATGGAGTACAATGAGCGTTTAGGATGCTAATATCTTTTTAAACGGTTTTTGACACTTTCCCCTCTTTGAAAATAAAAGGTCAATGTTAGTGGTGGAAATCCCAAAATCCCCGCAACATTCATGAATTTATAAATTAAATCTTGACAAAAAAAACTGTTGTGAATTCCTTGTGAATAAAGTCACACCAATGTGATTTTGATGTGTGGAGCAAAGTGATTAAGCAACCACGTATCAAAGAATATAGAGACAATGAATATTAATCCAACAATATGAAGCAAGAGAAAAATAGAGAAAGCAGTAATAGACATAATCGTTTGTTTACCCAGTTCAGTCAAATTCCGACCTAATCTGGGGGAGAGAGCAACCCCTCTGTTCCACTATTTCCAAAGTATCACCGTTACAATGAAACTCCCAATAAGGGTTACAAGAATCAGAAACCTAATCCTACCCTAATCCCAAGTTTCTTCCCGTAACCTAGAAACTTAATATAGTGTTTCCAAGGTGAAGAATAAACAATTTAGAGAGTAATTGTTTCTTTCCTTCTTCACTTGTGATTTACCTTGTTCCTAAACTTCTATATTTATAGGGTAAAATATAAAATAAAATAGGAACAAATCTCATATAAAAACTGGAACAAATCTGGCCAAAAAAGCCCAAAAAACAACAAAATGAAATCTGGTCGCGCGCACGTTGCACGTCCCTTCCAACACGTTGTGCGTGCCTGGCAGAAACTTTTCCTGTTGGTGAGCATGTTGTGCGTGCCTGGGAGCACGTCAGGCGTGCTTGGCAGAATATGTTTTTCTTCCTTTCTCAATTTCAATGAGATTTCAAGGCAATTCTAACAATTCTCCACCTTGACTTTAAATCGATAGCGATGTCAATTTACACCAACCACCATGCTGCTCTCTCCATCTTGAACTTCTATTATTCAAGATCACAGGTCAAGTCCAAGTCACACTTGAACCTTGACCTAGGCACTTTCTTCCCGCAAGCATTGCTTCGTTTCCTTCATCCCTCAGAATGTATTCCTTCATGAAGTTCTTGTCTTCCACTACCATAGGGTGTTTAGGTAGCCTAACAAGATGCACCGCTTCCTCTTCAGCCCAGGAGTGACAAACCCGTGCTCCTGAAGATTTGCTTGCTCACAACTATCACCGGAATTTTAGATAGTTCAACAAGCCCAACCACCCTCTGATAGCTAGGAATACCTTCCGTCATCCAGAGTATTGCTTGGCACCAAACCAACCTTGGAATTTTAGGTTGATCCACCTCAAGCTGCAACATCAAACTCCCCTTGCTTCCAACTACCTCCCGCAGTCTAACAAGTTCTCTAGTTTGATCAAAGTTGCTTTCAATTGCCACCCTGAAGTTCCTCTCAAGGTCTTGCACTTCTTCAGCCACAATTGAAACGTTACCACCAAGGTCCCCATGGCCACACCCCTTTGGTTCAACAATTTCACTCTCCTTCATATTTCCAAGAGCTAATGTTGTTTCTCTCCCACTATTAGAAGACTCCACCTCAATCTGAGATTCCACCAAAGTAATTCCACCATGTACTCCACCTTGTAATTGGCAAAACCTCTATAATTCCTCTTAAACTTCCAACCCGAAATCCTCTAACTCTCCACCGTCATGAGAATCACAAGAGTTCATAGATTTACTCTCCTCCGGTTTCCAACTATACACCAAAAGTGCTTCCGCATTCTCATAACCCTCTTACAGAACATGCACAAAATTATTATTGCCCTTAAGTTTCGGACAATCCTTCCTAAAGTGACCTTTCCTATTACAATGATGACAATTCCACTTAATGCTTCCTTTTGACCTTGCCTTCCTACCTCTATCTCCACCAGAAATATTTAACGCATCTGCACCGTTTTCCACCTTCAAGTTTTTAGACTTAGTTAGTTCTTTCGTCTTCAAGGCCGATTGAACTTCCTTCAAGGTAACAGCGCTTTCTCTACCATAGAGCATGGTATCCTTGAAACTTTCATAGGAGTTAGGTAATGCACACAGTAAGTGCAAGACTTGATCTCCATCTTCTAATTTCACATCAAGATTTGCCAAATCATCAATAATTTTATTGAATTCATCCAGTTGCTCCGTTATGGATTTCGACTCCACCATTCGATAAAAGTAAAGCTTTTGTTCAGAAACTGCTAATGTGCCGTCGACTTGGTCATGTACATTGAATCAAGTTTGGCCCACATAGACGCCGCATTGGTCTCCTTAGCTACTTCTCTCAGCACGTTATCTCCAAGACACAAGACAATAGCACTAACCGCTTTCTTATTCAATTCAGATTTTTCATCAGTTGAAAGCTTCGTCGGCATTTGTGCTTCTCCCTTCAAGGCTTCATCACAATTGTTATGGACTAAGACCGCCTTCATCTTTACCTTCCACAACCCGAAGTCGTTTTTTCCGGTAAACTTCTCAACATCAAACTTCGAAACCATGGTACCTAATTCACGATTTTGTTCCTTGCCCCACGGTGGGCGCCAATTGTTGTGAATTCCTTGTGAATAAAGTCACACCAATAAGATTTTGATGTGTGGAGCAAAGTGATTAAGCAACCATGTATCAAAGAATATAGAGACAATGAATATTAATCCAACAATATGAAGCAAGAGAAAAATAGAGAAAGCAGTAATAGACACAATTGTTTGTTTACCCAGTTCAGTCAAATTCCGACCTAATCTGGGGGAGAGAGCAACCCCTCCGTTCCACTATTTCCAAAGTATCACCGTTACAATGAAACTCCCAATAAGGGTTACAAGAATCAGAAACCTAATTCTACCCTAATCCCAAGTTTCTTCCCGTAACCTAGAAACTTAATATAGTGTTTCCAAGGTGAAGAATAAACAATTTAGAGAGTAATTGTTTCTTTCCTTCTTCACTTGTGATTTACCTTGTTCCTAAACTTCTATATTTATAGGGTAAAATATAAAATAAAATAGGAACAAATCTCATATAAAAACTGGAACAAATCTGGCCAAAAAAGCCCAAAAAACAACAAAATAAAATCTGGTCGCGCGCACGTTGCACGTCCCTTCCAGCACGTTGTGCGTGCCTGGCAGAAACTTTTCCTGTTGGTGAGCATGTTGTGCGTGCCTGGGAGCACGTCAGGCGTGCTTGGCAGAATATGTTTTTCTTCCTTTCTCAATTTCAATGAGATTTCAAGGCAATTCTAACAATTCTCCACCTTGACTTTAAATCGATAGCGATGTCAATTTACACCAACCACCATGCTGCTCTCTCCATCTTGAACTTCTATTATTCAAGATCACAGGTCAAGTCCAAGTCACACTTGAACCTTGACCTAGGCACTTTCTTCCCGCAAGCATTGCTTCGTTTCCTTCATCCCTCAGAATGTATTCCTTCATGAAGTTCTTGTCTTCCACTACCATAGGGTGTTTAGGTAGCCTAACAAGATGCACCGCTTCCTCTTCAGCCCAGGAGTGACAAACCCGTGCTCCTGAAGATTTGCTTGCTCACAACTATCACCGGAATTTTAGATAGTTCAACAAGCCCAACCACCCTCTGATAGCTAGGAATACCTTCCGTCATCCAGAGTATTGCTTGACACCAAACCAACCTTGGAATTTTAGGTTGATCCACCTCAAGCTGCAACATCAAACTCCCCTTGCTTCCAACTACCTCCCGCAGTCTAACAAGTTCTCTAGTTTGATCAAAGTTGCTTTCAATTGCCACCCTGAAGTTCCTCTCAAGGTCTTGCACTTCTTCAGCCACAATTGAAACGTTACCACCAAGGTCCCCATGGCCACACCCCTTTGGTTCAACAATTTCACTCTCCTTCATATTTCCAAGAGCTAATGTTGTTTCTCTCCCACTATTAGAAGACTCCACCTCAATCTGAGATTCCACCAAAGTAATTCCACCATGTACTCCACCTTGTAATTGGCAAAACCTCTATAATTCCTCTTAAACTTCCAACCCGAAATCCTCTAACTCTCCACCGTCATGAGAATCACAAGAGTTCATAGATTTACTCTCCTCCGGTTTCCAACTATACACCAAAAGTGCTTCCGCATTCTCATAACCCTCTTACAGAACATGCACAAAATTATTATTGCCCTTAAGTTTCGGACAATCCTTCCTAAAGTGACCTTTCCTATTACAATGATGACAATTCCACTTAATGCTTCCTTTTGACCTTGCCTTCCTACCTCTATCTCCACCAGAAATATTTAACGCATCTGCACCGTTTTCCACCTTCAAGTTTTTAGACTTCGTTAGTTCTTTCGTCTTCAAGGCCGATTGAACTTCCTTCAAGGTAACAGCGCTTTCTCTACCATAGAGCATGGTATCCTTGAAACTTTCATAGGAGTTAGGTAATGCACACAGTAAGTGCAAGACTTGATCTCCATCTTCTAATTTCACATCAAGATTTGCCAAATCATCAATAATTTTATTGAATTCATCCAGTTGCTCCGTTATGGATTTCGACTCCACCATTCGATAAAAGAAAAGCTTTTGTTCAGAAACTGCTAATGTGCCGTCGACTTGGTCATGTACATTGAATCAAGTTTGGCCCACATAGACGCCGCATTGGTCTCCTTAGCTACTTCTCTCAGCACGTTGTCTCCAAGACACAAGACAATAGCACTAACCGCTTTCTTATTCAATTCAGATTTTTCATCAGTTGAAAGCTTCGTCGGCATTTGTGCTTCTCCCTTCAAGGCTTCATCACAATTGTTATGGACTAAGACCGCCTTCATCTTTACCTTCCACAACCCGAAGTCGTTTTTTCCGGTAAACTTCTCAACATCAAACTTCGAAACCATGGTACCTAATTCACGATTTTGTTCCTTGCCCCACGGTGGGCGCCAATTGTTGTGAATTCCTTGTGAATAAAGTCACACCAATAAGATTTTGATGTGTGGAGCAAAGTGATTAAGCAACCATGTATCAAAGAATATAGAGACAATGAATATTAATCCAACAATATGAAGCAAGAGAAAAATAGAGAAAGCAGTAATAGACACAATTGTTTGTTTACCCAGTTCAGTCAAATTCCGACCTAATCTGGGGGAGAGAGCAACCCCTCCGTTCCACTATTTCCAAAGTATCACCGTTACAATGAAACTCCCAATAAGGGTTACAAGAATCAGAAACCTAATTCTACCCTAATCCCAAGTTTCTTCCCGTAACCTAGAAACTTAATATAGTGTTTCCAAGGTGAAGAATAAACAATTTAGAGAGTAATTGTTTCTTTCCTTCTTCACTTGTGATTTACCTTGTTCCTAAACTTCTATATTTATAGGGTAAAATATAAAATAAAATAGGAACAAATCTCATATAAAAACTGGAACAAATCTGGCCAAAAAAGCCCAAAAAACAACAAAATAAAATCTGGTCGCGCGCACGTTGCACGTCCCTTCCAGCACGTTGTGCGTGCCTGGCAGAAACTTTTCCTGTTGGTGAGCATGTTGTGCGTGCCTGGGAGCACGTCAGGCGTGCTTGGCAGAATATGTTTTTCTTCCTTTCTCAATTTCAATGAGATTTCAAGGCAATTCTAACAATTCTCCACCTTGACTTTAAATCGATAGCGATGTCAATTTACACCAACCACCATGCTGCTCTCTCCATCTTGAACTTCTATTATTCAAGATCACAGGTCAAGTCCAAGTCACACTTGAACCTTGACCTAGGCACTTTCTTCCCGCAAGCATTGCTTCGTTTCCTTCATCCCTCAGAATGTATTCCTTCATGAAGTTCTTGTCTTCCACTACCATAGGGTGTTTAGGTAGCCTAACAAGATGCACCGCTTCCTCTTCAGCCCAGGAGTGACAAACCCGTGCTCCTGAAGATTTGCTTGCTCACAACTATCACCGGAATTTTAGATAGTTCAAAAAGCCCAACCACCCTCTGATAGCTAGGAATACCTTCCGTCATCCAGAGTATTGCTTGGCACCAAACCAACCTTGGAATTTTAGGTTGATCCACCTCAAGCTGCAACATCAAACTCCCCTTGCTTCCAACTACCTCCCGCAGTCTAACAAGTTCTCTAGTTTGATCAAAGTTGCTTTCAATTGCCACCCTGAAGTTCCTCTCAAGGTCTTGCACTTCTTCAGCCACAATTGAAACGTTACCACCAAGGTCCCCATGGCCACACCCCTTTGGTTCAACAATTTCACTCTCCTTCATATTTCCAAGAGCTAATGTTGTTTCTCTCCCACTATTAGAAGACTCCACCTCAATCTGAGATTCCACCAAAGTAATTCCACCATGTACTCCACCTTGTAATTGGCAAAACCTCTATAATTCCTCTTAAACTTCCAACCCGAAATCCTCTAACTCTCCACCGTCATGAGAATCACAAGAGTTCATAAATTTACTCTCCTCCGGTTTCCAACTATACACCAAAAGTGCTTCCGCATTCTCATAACCCTCTTACAGAACATGCACAAAATTATTATTGCCCTTAAGTTTCGGACAATCCTTCCTAAAGTGACCTTTCCTATTACAATGATGACAATTCCACTTAATGCTTCCTTTTGACCTTGCCTTCCTACCTCTATCTCCACCAGAAATATTTAACGCATCTGCACCGTTTTCCACCTTCAAGTTTTTAGACTTAGTTAGTTCTTTCGTCTTCAAGGCCGATTGAACTTCCTCCAAGGTAACAGCGCTTTCTCTACCATAGTGCATGGTATCCTTGAAACTTTCATAGGAGTTAGGTAATGCACACAGTAAGTGCAAGACTTGATCTCCATCTTCTAATTTCACATCAAGATTTGCCAAATCATCAATAATTTTATTGAATTCCGCCAGTTGCTCTGTTATGGATTTCGACTCCACCATTCGATAAAAGTAAAGCTTTTGTTTCAGAAACTGCTAATGTGCCGTCGACTTGGTCATGTACATTGAATCAAGTTTGGCCCACATAGACGCCGCATTGGTCTCTTTAGCTACTTCTCTCAGCACGTTGTCTCCAAGACACAAGACAATAGCACTAACCGCTTTCTTATTCAATTCAGATTTTTCATCAGTTGAAAGCTTCGTCGGCATTTGTGCTTCTCCCTTTAAGGCTTCATCACAATTGTTATGGACTAAGACCGCCTTCATCTTTACCTTCCACAACCCGAAGTCGTTTTTTCCGGTAAACTTCTCAACATCAAACTTCGAAACCATGGTACCTAATTCACGATTTTGTTCCTTGCCCCACGGTGGGCGCCAATTGTTGTGAATTCCTTGTGAATAAAGTCACACCAATAAGATTTTGATGTGTGGAGCAAAGTGATTAAGCAACCATGTATCAAAGAATATAGAGACAATGAATATTAATCCAACAATATGAAGCAAGAGAAAAATAGAGAAAGCAGTAATAGACACAATTGTTTGTTTACCCAGTTTAGTCAAATTCCGACCTAATCTGGGGGAGAGAGCAGCCCCTCCGTTCCACTATTTCCAAAGTATCACCGTTACAATGAAACTCCCAATAAGGGTTACAAGAATCGGAAACCTAATCCTACCCTAATCCCAAGTTTCTTCCCGTAACCTAGAAACTTAATATAGTGTTTCCAAGGTGAAGAATAAACAATTTAGAGAGTAATTGTTTCTTTCCTTCTTCACTTGTGATTTACCTTGTTCCTAAACTTCTATATTTATAGGCTAAAATATAAAATAAAATAGGAACAAATCTGGCCAAAAAAGCCCAAAAAACAACAAAATAAAATCTGGTCACGCGCACGTTGCACGTCCCTTCCAACACGTTGTGCGTGCCTGGCAGAATCTTTTCCTGCTGGTGAGCATGTTGTGCGTGCCTGGGAGCACGTCAGGCGTGCTTGGCAGAATATGTTTTTCTTCCTTTTTCCATTTCAATGAGATTTCAAGGCAATTCTAACAATTCTCCACCTTGACTTTAAATCGATGGCGATGTCAATTTACACCAACCACCATGCTGCTCTCTCCATCTTGAACTTCTATTATTCAAGAACACAGGTCAAGTCCAAGTCACACTTGAACCTTGACCTAGGCACTTTCTTCCCGCAAGCATTGCTTCGTTTCCTTCATCCCTCAGAATGTCTTCCTTCATGAAGTTCTTGTCTTCCACTACCATAGGGTGTTTAGGTAGCCTAACAAGATGCACCGCTTCCTCTTCAGCCCAGGAGTGACAAACCCGTGCTCCTGAAGATTTGCTTGCTCACAACTATCACCGAAATTTTAGATAGTTCAACAAGCCCAACCACCCTCTGATAGCTAGGAATACCTTCCGTCATCCAGAGTATTGCTTGGCACCAAACCAACCTTGGAATTTTAGGTTGATCCACCTCAAGCTGCAACATCAAACTCCCCTTGCTTCCAACTACCTCCCGCAGTCTAACAAGTTCTCTAGTTTGATCAAAGTTGCTTTCAATTGCCTCCCTGAAGTTCCTCTCAAGGTCTTGCACTTCTTCAGCCACAATTGAAACGTTACCACCAAGGTCCCCATGGCCACACCCCTTTGGTTCAACAATTTCACTCTCCTTCATATTTCCAAGAGCTAATGTTGTTTCTCTCCCACTATTAAAAGACTCCACCTCAATCTGAGATTCCACCAAAGTAATTCCACCATGTACTCCACCTTGTAATTGGCAAAACCTCTATAATTCCTCTTAAACTTCGAACCCGAAATCCTCTAACTCTCCACCGTCATGAGAATCACAAGAGTTCAGAGATTTACTCTCCTCCGGTTTCCAACTATACACCAAAAGTGCTTCCGCATTCTCATAACCCTCTTACAGAACATGCACAAAATTATTATTGCCCTTAAGTTTCGGACAATCCTTCCTAAAGTGACCTTTCCTATTACAATGATGACAATTCCACTTAATGCTTCCTTTTGACCTTGCCTTCCTACCTCTATCTCCACCAGAAATATTTAACGCATCTGCACCGTTTTCCACCTTCAAGTTTTTAGACTTAGTTAGTTCTTTCGTCTTCAAGGCCGATTGAACTTCCTCCAAGGTAACAGCGCTTTCTCTACCATAGAGCATGGTATCCTTGAAACTTTCATAGGAGTTAGGTAATGCACACAGTAAGTGCAAGACTTGATCTCCATCTTCTAATTTCACATCAAGATTTGCCAAATCATCAATAATTTTATTGAATTCCGCCAGTTGCTCCGTTATGGATTTCGACTCCACCATTCGATAAAAGTAAAGCTTTTGTTTCAGAAACTGCTAATGTGCCGTCGACTTGGTCATGTACATTGAATCAAGTTTGGCCCACATAGACGCCGCATAGGTCTCCTTAGCTACTTCTCTCAGCACGTTGTCTCCAAGACACAAGACAATAGCACTAACCGCTTTCTTATTCAATTCAGATTTTTCATCAGTTGAAAGCTTCGTCGGCATTTGTGCTTCTCCCTTCAAGGCTTCATCACAATTGTTATGGACTAAGACCGCCTTCATCTTTACCTTCCACAACCCAAAGTCGTTTTTTCCGGTAAACTTCTCAACATCAAACTTCGAAACCATGGTACCTAATTCACGATTTTGTTCCTTGCCCCACGGTGGGCGCCAATTGTTGTGAATTCCTTGTGAATAAAGTCACACCAATAAGATTTTGATGTGTGGAGCAAAGTGATTAAGCAACCATGTATCAAAGAATATAGAGACAATGAATATTAATACAACAATATGAAGCAAGAGAACAATAGAGAAAGCAGTAATAGACACAATTGTTTGTTTACCCAGTTTAGTCAAATTCCGACCTAATCTGGGGGAGAGAGCAACCGCTCCGTTCCACTATTTCCAAAGTATCACCGTTAAGATGAAACTCCCAATAGGGGTTACAAGAATCAGAAACCTAATCCTACCCTAATCCCAAGTTTCTTCCCGTAACCTAGAAACTTAATATAGTGTTTCCAAGGTGAAGAATAAACAATTTAGAGAGTAATTGTTTCTTTCCTTCTTCACTTGTGATTTACCTTGTTCCTAAACTTCTATATTTATAGGGTAAAATATAAAATAAAATAGGAACAAATCTCATATAAAAACTGGAACAAATCTGGCCAAAAAAGCCCAAAAAACAAAAAAATAAAATCTGGTCGCGCGCACGTTGCACGTCCCTTCCAGCACGTTGTGCGTGCCTGGCAGAAACTTTTCTTGCTAGTGAGCATGTTGTGCGTGCCTGGGAGCACGTCAGGCGTGCTTGGCAGAATATGTTTTTCTTCCTTTTTCCCTTTCAATGAGATTTCAAGGCAATTCTAACAATTCTCCACCTTGACTTTAAATCGATGGCGATGTCAATTTACACCAACCACCATGCTGCTCTCTCCATCTTGAACTTCTATTATTCAAGATCACAGGTCAAGTCCAAGTCACACTTGAACCTTGACCTAGGCACTTTCTTCCCGCAAGCATTGCTTCGTTTCCTTCATCCCTCAGAATGTCTTCCTTCATGAAGTTCTTGTCTTCCACTACCATAGGGTGTTTAGGTAGCCTAACAAGATGCACCGCTTCCTCTTCAGCCCAGGAGTGACAAACCCGTGCTCCTGAAGATTTGCTTGCTCACAACTATCACCGAAATTTTAGATAGTTCAACAAGCCCAACCACCCTCTAATAGCTAGGAATACCTTCCGTCATCCAGAGTATTGCTTGGCACCAAACCAACCTTGGAATTTTAGGTTGATCCACCTCAAGCTGCAACATCAAACTCCCCTTGCTTCCAACTACCTCCCGCAGTCTAACAAGTTCTCTAGTTTGATCAAAGTTGCTTTCAATTGCCTCCCTGAAGTTCCTCTCAAGGTCTTGCACTTCTTCAGCCACAATTGAAACGTTACCACCAAGGTCCCCATGGCCACACCCCTTTGGTTCAACAATTTCACTCTCCTTCATATTTCCAAGAGCTAATGTTGTTTCTCTCCCACTATTAAAAGACTCCACCTCAATCTGAGATTCCACCAAAGTAATTCCACCATGTACTCCACCTTGTAATTGGCAAAACCTCTATAATTCCTCTTAAACTTCGAACCCGAAATCCTCTAACTCTCCACCGTCATGAGAATCACAAGAGTTCAGAGATTTACTCTCCTCCGGTTTCCAACTATACACCAAAAGTGCTTCCGCATTCTCATAACCCTCTTACAGAACATGCACAAAATTATTATTGCCCTTAAGTTTCGGACAATCCTTCCTAAAGTGACCTTTCCTATTACAATGATGACAATTCCACTTAATGCTTCCTTTTGACCTTGCCTTCTTACCTCTATCTCCACTAGAAATATTTAACGCATCTGCACCGTTTTCCACCTTCAAGTTTTTAGACTTAGTTAGTTCTTTCGTCTTCAAGGCCGATTGAACTTCCTCCAAGGTAACAGCGCTTTCTCTACCATAGAGCATGGTATCCTTGAAACTTTCATAGGAGTTAGGTAATTCACACAGTAAGTGCAAGACTTGATCTCCATCTTCTAATTTCACATCAAGATTTGCCAAATCATCAATAATTTTATTGAATTCCGCCAGTTGCTCCGTTATGGATTTCGACTCCACCATTCGATAAAAGTAAAGCTTTTGTTTTAGAAACTGCTAATGTGCCGTCGACTTGGTCATGTACATTGAATCAAGTTTGGCCCACATAGACGCCGCATTGGTCTCCTTAGCTACTTCTCTCAGCACGTTGTCTCCAAGACACAAGACAATAGCACTAACCGCTTTCTTATTCAATTCAGATTTTTCATCAGTTGAAAGCTTCGTCGGCATTTGTGCTTCTCCCTTTAAGGCTTCATGACAATTGTTATGGACTAAGACCGCCTTCATCTTTACCTTCCACAACCCGAAGTCGTTTTTTCCGGTAAACTTGTCAACATCAAACTTCGAAACCATGGTACCTAATTCAAGATTTTGTTCCTTGCCCCACGGTGGGCGCCAATTGTTGTGAATTCCTTGTGAATAAAGTCACACCAATAAGATTTTGATGTGTGGAGCAAAGTGATTAAGCAACCATGTATCAAAGAATATAGAGACAATGAATATTAATCCAACAATATGAAGCAAGAGAAAAATAGAGAAAGCAGTAATAGACACAATTGTTTGTTTACCCAGTTCAGTCAAATTCCGACCTAATCTGGGGGAGAGAGCAGCCCCTCCGTTCCACTATTTCCAAAGTATCACCGTTACAATGAAACTCCCAATAAGGGTTACAAGAATCAGAAACCTAATCCTACCCTAATCCCAAGTTTCTTCCCGTAACCTAGAAACTTAATATAGTGTTTCCAAGGTGAAGAATAAACAATTTAGAGAGTAATTGTTTCTTTCCTTCTTCACTTGTGATTTACCTTGTTCCTAAACTTCTATATTTATAGGGTAAAATATAAAATAAAATAGGAACAAATCTCATATAAAAACTGGAACAAATCTGGCCAAAAAAGCCCAAAAAACAACAAAATAAAATCTAGTCGCGCGCACGTTGCACGTCCCTTCCAGCACGTTGTGCGTGCCTGGCAGAAACTTTTCCTGCTGGTGAGCATGTTGTGCGTGCCTGGGAGCACGTCAGGCGTGCTTGGCAGAATATGTTTTTCTTCCTTTTTCCATTTCAATGAGATTTCAAGGCAATTCTAACAATTCTCCACCTTGACTTTAAATCGATGGCGATGTCAATTTACACCAACCACCATGCTGCTCTCTCCATCTTGAACTTCTATTATTCAAGATCACAGGTCAAGTCCAAGTCACACTTGAACCTTGACCTAGGCACTTTCTTCCCGCAAGCATTGCTTCGTTTCCTTCATCCCTCAGAATGTCTTCCTTCATGAAGTTCTTGTCTTCCACTACCATAGGGTGTTTAGGTAGCCTAACAAGATGCACCGCTTCCTCTTCAGCCCAGGAGTGACAAACCCGTGCTCCTGAAGATTTGCTTGCTCACAACTATCACCGAATTTTTAGATAGTTCAACAAGCCCAACCACCCTCTGATAGCTAGGAATACCTTCCGTCATCTAGAGTATTGCTTGGCACCAAACCAACCTTGGAATTTTAGGTTAATCCACCTCAAGCTGCAACATCAAACTCCCCTTGCTTCCAACTACCTCCCGCAGTCTAACAAGTTCTCTAGTTTGATCAAAGTTGCTTTCAATTGCCTCCCTGAAGTTCCTCTCAAGGTCTTGCACTTCTTCAGCCACAATTGAAACGTTACCACCAAGGTCCCCATGGCCACACCCCTTTGGTTCAACAATTTCACTCTCCTTCATATTTCCAAGAGCTAATGTTGTTTCTCTCCCACTATTATAAGACTCCACCACAATCTGAGATTCCACCAAAGTAATTCCACCATGTACTCCACCTTGTAATTGGCAAAACCTCTATAATTCCTCTTAAACTTCGAACCCGAAATCCTCTAACTCTCCACCGTCATGAGAATCACAAGAGTTCAGTGATTTACTCTCCTCCGGTTTCCAACTATACACCAAAAGTGCTTCCGCATTCTCATAACCCTCTTACAGAACATGCACAAAATTATTATTGCCCTTAAGTTTCGGACAATCCTTCCTAAAGTGACCTTTCCTATTACAATGATGACAATTCCACTTAATGCTTCCTTTTGACCTTGCCTTCCTACCTCTATCTCCACCAGAAATATTTAACGCATCTGCACCGTTTTCCACCTTCAAGTTTTTAGACTTAGTTAGTTCTTTCGTCTTCAAGGCCGATTGAACTTCCTCCAAGGTAACAGCGCTTTCTCTACCATAGAGCATGGTATCCTTGAAACTTTCATAGGAGTTAGGTAATTCACACAGTAAGTGCAAGACTTGATCTCCATCTTCTAATTTCACATCAAGATTTGCCAAATCATCAATAATTTTATTGAATTCCGCCAGTTGCTCCGTTATGGATTTCGACTCCACCATTCGATAAAAGTAAAGCTTTTGTTTTAGAAACTGCTAATGTGCCGTCGACTTGGTCATGTACATTGAATCAAGTTTGGCCCACATAGACGCCGCATTGGTCTCCTTAGCTACTTCTCTCAGCACGTTGTCTCCAAGACACAAGACAATAGCACTAACCGCTTTCTTATTCAATTCAGATTTTTCATCAGTTGAAAGCTTCGTCGGCATTTGTGCTTCTCCCTTTAAGGCTTCATGACAATTGTTATGGACTAAGACCGCCTTCATCTTTACCTTCCACAACCCGAAGTCGTTTTTTCCGGTAAACTTGTCAACATCAAACTTCGAAACCATGGTACCTAATTCAAGATTTTGTTCCTTGCCCCACGGTGGGCGCCAATTGTTGTGAATTCCTTGTGAATAAAGTCACACCAATAAGATTTTGATGTGTGGAGCAAAGTGATTAAGCAACCATGTATCAAAGAATATAGAGACAATGAATATTAATCCAACAATATGAAGCAAGAGAAAAATAGAGAAAGCAGTAATAGACACAATTGTTTGTTTACCCAGTTCAGTCAAATTCCGACCTAATCTGGGGGAGAGAGCAGCCCCTCCGTTCCACTATTTCCAAAGTATCACCGTTACAATGAAACTCCCAATAAGGGTTACAAGAATCAGAAACCTAATCCTACCCTAATCCCAAGTTTCTTCCCGTAACCTAGAAACTTAATATAGTGTTTCCAAGGTGAAGAATAAACAATTTAGAGAGTAATTGTTTCTTTCCTTCTTCACTTGTGATTTACCTTGTTCCTAAACATCTATATTTATAGGGTAAAATATAAAATAAAATAGGAACAAATCTCATATAAAAACTGGAACAAATCTGGCCAAAAAAGCCCAAAAAACAACAAAATAAAATCTGGTCGCACGCACGTTGCACGTCCCTTCCAGCACGTTGTGCGTGCCTGGCAGAAACTTTTCCTGCTGGTGAGCATGTTGTGCGTGCCTGGGAGCACGTCAGGCGTGCTTGGCAGAATATGTTTTTCTTCCTTTTTCCATTTCAATGAGATTTCAAGGCAATTCTAACAATTCTCCACCTTGACTTTAAATCGATGGCGATGTCAATTTACACCAACCACCATGCTGCTCTCTCCATCTTGAACTTCTATTATTCAAGATCACAGGTCAAGTCCAAGTCACACTTGAACCTTGACCTAGGCACTTTCTTCCCGCAAGCATTGCTTCGTTTCCTTCATCCCTCAGAATGTCTTCCTTCATGAAGTTCTTGTCTTCCACTACCATAGGGTGTTTAGGTATCCTAACAAGATGCACCGCTTCCTCTTCAGCCCAGGAGTGACAAACCCGTGCTCCTGAAGATTTGCTTGCTCACAACTATCACCGAATTTTTAGATAGTTCAACAAGCCCAACCACCCTCTGATAGCTAGGAATACCTTCCGTCATCCAGAGTATTGCTTGGCACCAAACCAACCTTGGAATTTTAGGTTAATCCACCTCAAGCTGCAACATCAAACTCCCCTTGCTTCCAACTACCTCCCGCAGTCTAACAAGTTCTCTAGTTTGATCAAAGTTGCTTTCAATTGCCTCCCTGAAGTTCCTCTCAAGGTCTTGCACTTCTTCAGCCACAATTGAAACGTTACCACCAAGGTCCCCATGGCCACACCCCTTTGGTTCAACAATTTCACTCTCCTTCATATTTCCAAGAGCTAATGTTGTTTCTCTCCCACTATTATAAGACTCCACCACAATCTGAGATTCCACCAAAGTAATTCCACCATGTACTCCACCTTGTAATTGGCAAAACCTCTATAATTCCTCTTAAACTTCCAACCCGAAATCCTCTAACTCTCCACCGTCATGAGAATCACAAGAGTTCAGAGATTTACTCTCCTCCGGTTTCCAACTATACACCAAAAGTGCTTCCGCATTCTCATAACCCTCTTACAGAACATGCACAGAATTATTATTGCCCTTAAGTTTCGGACAATCCTTCCTAAAGTGACCTTTCCTATTACAATGATGACAATTCTACTTAATGCTTCCTTTTGACCTTGCCTTCCTACCTCTATCTCCACCAGAAATATTTAACGCATCTGCACCGTTTTCCACCTTCAAGTTTTTAGACTTAGTTAGTTCTTTCGTCTTCAAGGCCGATTGAACTTCCTCCAAGGTAACAGCGCTTTCTCTACCATAGAGCATGGTATCCTTGAACTTTTCATAGGAGTTAGGTAATGCACACAGTAAGTGCAAGACTTGATCTCCATCTTCTAATTTCACATCAAGATTTGCAAATCATCAATAATTTTATTGAATTCCGCCAGTTGCTCCGTTATGGATTTCGACTCCACCATTCGATAAAAGTAAAGCTTTTGTTTCAGAAACTGCTAATGTGCCGTCGACTTAGTCATGTACATTGAATCAAGTTTGGCCCACATAGACGCCGCATTGGTCTCCTTAGCTACTTCTCTCAGCACGTTGTGTCCAAGACACAAGACAATAGCACTAACCGCTTTCTTATTCAATTCAGATTTTTCATCAGTTGAAAGCTTCGTCGGCATTTGTGCTTCTCCCTTTAAGGCTTCATCACAATTGTTATGGACTAAGACCGCCTTCATCTTTACCTTCCACAACCCGAAGTCGTTTTTTCCGGTAAACTTGTCAACATCAAACTTCGAAACCATGGTACCTAATTCAAGATTTTGTTCCTTGCCCCACGGTGGGCGCCAATTGTTGTGAATTCCTTGTGAATAAAGTCACACCAATAAGATTTTGATGTGTGGAGCAAAGTGATTAAGCAACCATGTATCAAAGAATATAGAGACAATGAATATTAATCCAACAATATGAAGCAAGAGAAAAATAGAGAAAGCAGTAATAGACACAATTGTTTGTTTACCCAGTTCAGTCAAATTCCGACCTAATCTGGGGGAGAGAGCAGCCCCTCCGTTCCACTATTTCCAAAGTATCACCGTTACAATGAAACTCCCAATAAGGGTTACAAGAATCAGAAACCTAATCCTACCCTAATCCCAAGTTTCTTCCCGTAACCTAGAAACTTAATATAGTGTTTCCAAGGTGAAGAATAAACAATTTAGAGAGTAATTGTTTCTTTCCTTCTTCACTTGTGATTTACCTTGTTCCTAAACATCTATATTTATAGGGTAAAATATAAAATAAAATAGGAACAAATCTCATATAAAAACTGGAACAAATCTGGCCAAAAAAGCCCAAAAAACAACAAAATAAAATCTGGTCGCACGCACGTTGCACGTCCCTTCCAGCACGTTGTGCGTGCCTGGCAGAAGCTTTTCCTGCTGGTGAGCATGTTGTGCGTGCCTGGGAGCACGTCAGGCGTGCTTGGCAGAATATGTTTTTCTTCCTTTTTCCATTTCAATGAGATTTCAAGGCAATTCTAACAATTCTCCACCTTGACTTTAAATCGATGGCGATGTCAATTTACACCAACCACCATGCTGCTCTCTCCATCTTGAACTTCTATTATTCAAGATCACAGGTCAAGTCCAAGTCACACTTGAACCTTGACCTAGGCACTTTCTTCCCGCAAGCATTGCTTCGTTTCCTTCATCCCTCAGAATGTCTTCCTTCATGAAGTTCTTGTCTTCCACTACCATAGGGTGTTTAGGTAGCCTAACAAGATGCACCGCTTCCTCTTCAGCCCAGGAGTGACAAACCCGTGCTCCTGAAGATTTGCTTGCTCACAACTATCACCGAATTTTTAGATAGTTCAACAAGCCCAACCACCCTCTGATAGCTAGGAATACCTTCCGTCATCCAGAGTATTGCTTGGCACCAAACCAACCTTGGAATTTTAGGTTAATCCACCTCAAGCTGCAACATCAAACTCCCCTTGCTTCCAACTACCTCCCGCAGTCTAACAAGTTCTCTAGTTTGATCAAAGTTGCTTTCAATTGCCTCCCTGAAGTTCCTCTCAAGGTCTTGCACTTCTTCAGCCACAATTGAAACGTTACCACCAAGGTCCCCATGGCCACACCCCTTTGGTTCAACAATTTCACTCTCCTTCATATTTCCAAGAGCTAATGTTGTTTCTCTCCCACTATTATAAGACTCCACCACAATCTGAGATTCCACCAAAGTAATTCCACCATGTACTCCACCTTGTAATTGGCAAAACCTCTATAATTCCTGTTAAACTTCCAACCCGAAATCCTTTAACTCTCCACCGTCATGAGAATCACAAGAGTTCAGAGATTTACTCTCCTCCGGTTTCCAACTATACACCAAAAGTGCTTCCGCATTCTCATAACCCTCTTACAGAACATGCACAGAATTATTATTGCCCTTAAGTTTCGGACAATCCTTCCTAAAGTGACCTTTCCTATTACAATGATGACAATTCCACTTAATGCTTCCTTTTGACCTTGCCTTCCTACCTCTATCTCCACCAGAAATATTTAACGCATCTGCACCGTTTTCCACCTTCAAGTTTTTAGACTTAGTTAGTTCTTTCGTCTTCAAGGCCGATTGAACTTCCTCCAAGGTAACAGCGCTTTCTCTACCATAGAGCATGGTATCCTTGAAACTTTCATAGGAGTTAGGTAATGCACACAGTAAGTGCAAGACTTGATCTCCATCTTCTAATTTCACATCAAGATTTGCAAATCATCAATAATTTTATTGAATTCCGCCAGTTGCTCCGTTATGGATTTCGACTCCACCATTCGATAAAAGTAAAGCTTTTGTTTCAGAAACTGCTAATGTGCCGTCGACTTGGTCATGTACATTGAATCAAGTTTGGCCCACATAGATGCCGCATTGGTCTCCTTAGCTACTTCTCTCAGCACGTCGTCTCCAAGACACAAGACAATAGCACTAACCGCTTTCTTATTCAATTCAGATTTTTCATCAGTTGAAAGCTTCGTCGGCATTTGTGCTTCTCCCTTTAAGGCTTCAACACAATTGTTATGGACTAAGACCGCCTTCATCTTTACCTTCCACAACCCGAAGTCGTTTTTTCCGGTAAACTTGTCAACATCAAACTTCGAAACCATGGTACCTAATTCAAGATTTTGTTCCTTGCCCCACGGTGGGCGCCAATTGTTGTGAATTCCTTGTGAATAAAGTCACACCAATAAGATTTTAATGTGTGGAGCAAAGTGATTAAGCAACCATGTATCAAAGAATATAGAGACAATGAATATTAATCCAACAATATGAAGCAAGAGAAAAATAGAGAAAGCAGTAATAGACACAATTGTTTGTTTATCCAGTTTAGTCAAATTCCGACCTAATCTGGGGGAGAGAGCAGCCCCTCCGTTCCACTATTTCCAAAGTATCACCGTTACAATGAAACTCCCAATAAGGGTTACAAGAATCAGAAACCTAATCCTACCCTAATCTCAAGTTTCTTCTTGTAACCTAGAAACTTAATATAGTGTTTCCAAGGTGAAGAATAAACAATTTAGAGAGTAATTGTTTCTTTCCTTCTTCACTTGTGATTTACCTTGTTCCTAAACATCTATATTTATAGGGTAAAATATAAAATAAAATAGGAACAAATCACATATAAAAACTGGAACAAATCTGGCCAAAAAAACCCAAAAAACAACAAAATAAAATCTGGGAGCACGTCAGGCGTGCTTGGCAGAATATATTTTTCTTTCTTTTTTCATTCCAATGAGATTTCAAGGCAATTCTAACAAAAACAAATTTTTAAATTAACTTTTAAAAAATATACAATTTTTGTGACAAAGATTCCCTTATTTTACATATAAGTGTGTTCAAAGATTTTTTTGAAGCAACTAAATTTTTTTTATTATCACTCAATGAGCACAAGGAGTGCTACATCAAGGACTAAAGAGAGAACAATCAGTAGCATTACAAAGCAATCAAACCAACCCAATACACACCAAACCTCCTAAAACAAAACAAATAGAGAAGGAGATAATAGCTAGCCCCCCTCCATCCAATACAAGATAGAGGCTTGGTGTACCACCAACTAAAATCTACAATAAAATCTTTATGTTTACTCTTGAGCCACCACCAAACATGAATAACGATTTGATCTACTACTTGATCTGAATCAACTTGTTTAAGTTGGAAAAGACTCTCATTTCGACATTTCCAGATAGACCAAACCGTAGCCATCCAAACCATTTGAAAAATTTTACCCAGTTTGGACGGATATAATTGAAGACCTGTAAATTGAGATGCATGCGACAGAGCCTCCGAGTGTAGAATCGTCTGAATGCCCAACCAAGATAATATACCGCACCACACTCTTTGAGCAAATGCACACCTAAAGAACAAGTGAGATAGATTTTCCTCAGCCGGACATCCGAAACTGCAAAAATGAGAACCTGTGGGAATCACACCCCGACGGAGGAGATTATCTCTCGTCGGAATACGATTAAGAAGAAACCGCCACACAAAAACAGAAACCTTCAAAGGAACATCTTTATGCCAAGACAAAGTCTTGACCACCTCCGGAACAGCAACTCCATCAGTGCCACTAATCAGAGATAAATATGCCGTCTTAACAGAATAGGTGTCAGAATTCGATCCTTCCCAAAGCCACCTGTCAGAGACACCTGGCTGCAATAAAATGTTAAATAAAAGCTCACAGCACCCCTCCAGCAGCTCCTCCTCCCAGACAAACAGAGGTCTACGCCACACCCATCCACCCCCACCAACCCCCCATCCCCTCCGACACAACTCCCCCACCGAAATGTCATCCTCCAAAAAGAGCCCTGCCAGACGCGGAAAGCGCTGTCTCAACACAACCCCCGCCCCCAACCACGGGTCATCCCAAAAAGACGATGACTCCCCATCACCCACCCGTCGACATAAAGAGTCCGCAAACCAATTATGCTGACCACTAAAAGTACCTCGCCTAACCTCCACCACATTCTTCCACCAAGTCGATGCCCTACCACCTCCATCCTTGATTACCGCTCTATCAACACCATACCTATGCTCAAGGACTCGACGCCATAACCCACTTCCCTCCGTTTGCACCCTCCAACACCATTTACCTAACAAAGCAGTATTAAATTCCCTAATCCGCCGAACCCCCAAACCACCATGATGTCTCGCTAAGCATACCTTATCTCATAGAATCCAGTGAATCTTTCTAGCCTCCCCATCCCCCCCCCCCCCCCCCATAAAAAAGATTTAAATAGAGATTTAATAGAAGATACGATACCTGAGGGAGCTCTGAAAAAAGAAAGAAAATACACCGGAAGTGATGACAAGACAGCTTTAAGCAGAACCAAACGGCCTCCCATGGACAGTTTCGGCGTTTCCACACTGACAGACGAGCCTTTATTTTATCGACAACAGGTTTCCAAAAAGATATTCTCCTTGGATTTCCACCAACTGGCAGACCCAGATATATGAAAGGAATTGTTCCCACTCGGCAACTAAGAACACTCGCCGCCTCTTCCAACCAAGTCTCCGACACATTCACCCCTACCAACATGCTTTTATGATAATTCACTCGTAACCCAGACATCAGTTTAATAATCAAAAGGTTTGCCTTGATAGCACGGATATTCTCCCAACTCTTCTTTCCGATTAACAGAGTATCATCTACGAACTGAAGATGAGAGACACTCAGCAAATCCGTCCCCCCCACTTGATACGCAGAGAACAATCCCAACTGGACCGAAGTAGTCATCATAGCACTCAATCCTTCAGCCACTATAAGAAAGAGGAAGGGAGATAGGGGATCTCCTAGTCTGAGTCCCCTTTCAAATACAAACTCATCCGTAGGACACCCATTGACTATAACAGAAGCAGAAGCAGACTGAATACACTCTGAAATCCACCTACACCATTTCACTGGGAAGTGCATTTTAGCCATCACTGCTAACAAAAAGTCTCAATTAACCGAATCATATGCTTTTTCGAAATCTACCTTAAATAGAAGCAGCTCCTTCTTCAACTTTTTAGCCTCATCAACCACTTCATTAGCTATTAGAATGCCATCAAGAATTTGTCGGCCCTTAATGAAGGCTGACTGAAAATCTGAAATCACACTGCCTATCACATTACTCAATCTCTTTGCAAGAAGCTTCGCCAAGACCTTGTACACACTGTTAACAAGGGATATGGGTCTATAATCAGATAACCGAGTAGGAGCTGACACCTTAGGAATCAACACAATGAATGTGCAATTAAGACCTTTCACCAAACAACTGTTATTATGAAATTCTTCAAAAAAACGCACCAAATCATTTTTTAACTCTGGCAAAAAATCTTTAAGAAATACACAGAGAATACCATCTGGTCCGGGGCTTTTAAAGCTGTCACACTCCCAAACCGCTTGTTTTATTTCCTCTTCCGAAAAAGGAGCCACCAAGAGATTATCTTCCGTCACGTTCAAAGATTTAAAACCCAAGTCGCCTAACTCAGGCCTGGTACTACTGGTTGCTTTGAAATGAGATGAGAAATGATTGAAAATGGATTCTCTTATGGGCTGGACCCCTTCTATCTGCGCCTCACCAACATTTAGCATCACTATCAAATTCTTTCTTCTTGTGGAATTTGCTAAAGCATGGAAAAACCGGGAATTGGCGTCCCCTTCTTGGAGCCATTTAGTTTTAGACTGTTGCCATGAGATACTGCATTCTGTACGTGCCATGGAAAATAGGCTAACTGATAGGTGTCTTCTTTCCAGAACTTCCTGCTCAGACAGAACATTTTCTTCCCCCTTTAAGTCCAGCTCATCTAACCGTTTCTGAACATTAGATATGCGACTCGGCAAATTTTTTACATGCTGCTGGTGCCACTCTCTAAGTCCTGCCTTAACGAATTTCAACGTTGATTTCAAGACAAAACCAGCCCAACCCGTCACCGTACAAGACAGTAACTTATTTTTAACAAACAGGCGGTACCCTGGAAAGTCCGCCCAACATTTCAACATACGAAGTGGCCTAGGACCCCAATCTTTTTCCTCTTCCCGTAGAACCAACGGACAATGGTCTGAGAGACCCCTCGGAAGGGCTATCTGAATGCAATTAGGCCAAGTAACATGCCAACTCTCAGATAACAGAAACCTGTCCAGCTTGCTCATTGCCGAGCCATCGGAGCGACACCATGTAAAACGTCGCCCAAACAATGGTAAATCAATAAGCTCATTCGACGAAATGAATTCATTAAAGCGATTGGTATGCAAATCCGGTCCTCCTATCAATCGCCCTCTTCTTTCTCCCACTTCCCGCACCGCATTAAAGTCGCCACAAATACACCAGTGGCTCCCCCTATCAGCCTGGATTAGAGTGCCCAGCAAAACCCACAATTCTGCCTTGCCCCTCGCATCACACGGGGCATATACATTAACTATCACAAAAGGGATTCCAGATGCAACACAGATCCCTCTAACTATCAAAGCATTATTATAAGATGTAGAAGAGCACATAGACACCAGATTCGTGTCCCATATAGTCACAATACCACCTGACGCCCCTTGGGAGGGACGATACGAAAATTCCACCTCTTGCCGACCCCAAAGAGACAACACAACTTGCCTATCCATAACACCCAACTTCGTTTCTTGTAAACATACAATTTGCGGACTTGTTTCATTTAATAATTTCCGCACTTCTTTCCGCTTAAACGCTCCACCCAAACCTCTTACATTATAACTTAAAATCTTCATTTAAACCTTAATTTTGTATAAATCAAAACCTCAAACCAGCTCCTACTTACCAGCCCCTCCCGTCCCCTTCTGTAAAGTTTTGGCTTTTAAAACATTAACTAACCGTTCCTCAATACCAGATTTATTTCCTTGAAAATTCAATTTCAATTTCTCACCAAAAGCCACAACCTCTTGGGCAATTCCTTGCTCGTCCCCATTTATAATCAAAAGTGATTTCCAATCCTCATTTTTAGAGCCATTCACCGAGAGGGAAGAAGATGATGTATTACCTTGGTTCAAAATTGCGGTTGAAGAATCTGCCAGATGCCTCTGTTTCGTCCGTTCCATAGCTCTCCATCTTCTACCCCGCTCGTGCGCAGGCAATCGAGCTAGCGTTTTCAAAGAGATGCCCGACTGTCGTCGTTGTCGAACCGGTTTAACCATCGTCGCCGTATAGCTAGGCTTAAGACGATTTTCACCATGTCCAACTAACGTAGCATCGCGTACCCCCGTAATAGGTATGACCGCTCTGGGCGTGGAGGCCACCACCTCCACCTCTTGACACAGTTCTTGTAACGACATGAATTGGGTTATCTCCTCTGATGCACTGTTCTCAGCTTCCCTTCTTTTCCCTTCACTAGTTTTCTCGGACTCCACTGTAATAATGTTATTGGGCTTAGTTTTGCTACCCACCCCAATGTGAGAAGCACTTGCAGCCTCAGTTGCTAGCTGTACCCCTTCAATTTCATTATGCCCAGACAAAGGTTGAGCTAATCTAATAGGGACCATTTGGGCTGAAGTAGGTGAGAAACTGGGCCTATGATCCACATTGGGGTGTTTAAGTACCTGTGTGTCCTCCCTCCTCTTAGTTTGCACCTCCTCCCCCATCACTTGGCCTTCCATCATTCCACCCCCCTTCAGCGTGGGCCTAGGCCCAGATGACCCTCTTACCACTTCGTTCTCCCCCTCCTTGCTAGGATTACACCCCCCTGATGATTCAAAGCTACATACATCAACCTTCTCTAAGGAGGCTGCATTTTTCCTTTCTGCCTCATGTATAATCTGAAACTGCTCCCAATCCTCATTCAAATTTTTTGCTAGTTCGTTAATGTTATCATCACTACTTAGTACCTTGTAATCAATAGACAAATTAGAATTCGGATAATACGTCGATTCCGTCCGTGGAGTCTCCTCCACCCTTGTGTCATCATAAACACCTATTTCATAAGGATCGAACAACCTCCTCATCTATCTCCACATCTATCATGACATTAAGATCACTCTCTTTAGGACATGCTAAAAGAAACCGAGCAAAATCCCCACGCTTTCTAGTTTTGGTATCTTCATCTATGCTTACTAAGTTCCCCACAACAGATGCTAGCCGTTTGAAAAAATCCTCATGCCATGCATGTAATGGAATGTGCAAAACACGTACCCACACGTAACGAATATTGTTTGAAAGTTGAGAATTCCATACCGCAACGTTTTTCAGATATTGTTCAAAAAATGCCAATGCTCCCGCTATGATAATCTTAATGTCTTCTTCAGGTATACTTGTATACATAAACACCTTGTCTCCCCCCAAAGGTAACACGCGTACATTATCAAAGCCTGCAATATCACACTGTTGCTGAAGCTTATACACTGAGTTTGGCTCGATTAATGTTGCCACCAATCCCCTACTCGCCCAGTCCCTATCTTCCTTCTTAGATTGATAAGATATGCATCCCTTTTTACTTGCACCACTCTTCACCCCAGTTTCTATTACCACCTTCTGTTTACCCTTGGTTGCTTCCAAAAAAGTTTTGCCAACACCTCTGCCTGGATGGTTATCAAAACCCGGTTTCCCCTTAATATGCTTATCGCCTACTACCACTGATGGTGCCTTATTCCCTTGAATTTGTTTGTCTAGGTTAACCGTCTCCTCTTGGGACTGCTTAGCAAAAGTAATTCTGTTGTATCGAGCCAGGTTAACCCATAACTTATAAGTGCCTATCCAAATGCCATTTAACACCTTCAGAAGTTTTGTAGCATCTTGCACCTTGTCAAACCTAACGAAGCCAAATTGTTTGCCGCGTTCATTTCGCTTCTGTGCAACATAAAAATCTGCCATGCTACCCGCACTCTGAAATTCCTTCCTCAATTCCCCATATAGCACATCGTCTGGAAAGTTCGTGAAATAAAAGGAGTATGTTCCTTTGAAACCCTGTCGCTGAAAAATACTGTCGTTTGCCGTGGATCCATGAAACCTGTTCCTTGGAAAGCCGTGTCTGGAACCGCCGTTGCCGTCTTGTCGATACTCCGGTTGAGATGCTTTCCTCTTCCTTCTTCTCACCTCAGTCCATCCTCCGTTGCCCTCGTTTTCCCCTCTAGTGTTTCGCTCACCCAGATGTTCCCCACCCCCCCACCCCCCCGGTGTTTGCCTTACCACAGTCCTGAGAGGAATTCCGTTTGAATGGTGTTTCCCGGTAAGAGAAACGGTTGCCATTCGTGTGTGCCGGAAACCCTAGCAGACCTGTTCTCACCTCTCTCTCTCATTTTTCCAATTTCTTCAAGTGTGTTCAAAGATGCCAATTAATATTACAACCAAAAAGACAAAATCATGAAAGTACGTGACTATATGTTTCACAATTATTACTATTGATGTTGTAAAAAATTATTATTTAAATTAATATGAGAAAAAAATGATATTTTGCAGAAAACATGATCATGTTATAGGGGCACTTGCTTCAAAACTATAATAATTATAATACCATTATTATCAAAAAAATAAAATAATAATACCAGTTGCTCTTCACCATAAAAAAACTAACACCCACTTGCTTTCTTGTAAAAAAATATTCCACTTGCTTTGATTTCATTTTGTTTTAATTCTATTCTATCAATATACAAAACATATATTATATTCCAAATTAGAAGTTTGTAGGACTTTTGGTCTTATCTTAATTAACAATTATATGCCTTTGTTAGCTTTACGTAGACAATAGGATTTATAGTTGTTTAGTCATGTGAATTAGTTTCGATTGAATATTCACATTACATTGTTAATAAAAATATTACAAGATATAAATATTTGAAATTTGCTATTACAAACAATAAATACTTATTAATTCTAGACAAAATAAGAAATTATTTGATACTCCCTCCGTACTAAAATATAAATCACTTTAAAAAAAAAATTGTATCGAAATATAAATCATTTTACATTACCAATAAAGTATTTAATGCTATTTTTTTTATTATATCCTTAACTATTTATTACTCTTTTTTCTTTTACGTACTTATTCAATTTATCTTTTCCATACCATTAATGAAGGACAATTTTGTAATTATAATTTCTCTTTTCCATATAACAATGATTACATTTCTTAATTTCCGTAATTTAGTCAAAACGACTTATATTTTAGTACAGAGGTAGTACTAATTACACACGAAATATAGAGGGATTGAAGTTCAATATATAATGGTTGGGGTTAAAAAGTTTAATTTGTGACATTTATTCTTCGGTTGTGGGTTCTATTGAAAGTATTTGGCATGAAATTTTAAGTTTTTTTTTTTTTTTGACGGAAGCATGCAATTTTAAGTTGGTTAAGCATGTGTGCATTATATAGTAATTTATAAAAGAGCGATTTCAGATTATATTATTTAGCTGGTTGCTCCTTGTGGAAATAACAAAATAATAGACTTAATTTTTTTTCTGTGAGAAATAATAAACTATTTTGGCATAAGGAATAAACATTGGTACATATGTTGATAAGTAAAAATTCAGTATATATTGATAAAACAAAATATTCCAGTTTTGAGTATGATAATAGTGATTTATGTTTTTTTGGATTGTAATGAGATTTTGGTAAGTTTAGGTAGAGATCTCTTGGATTGATGAAGGGGCAAATGGTTGTGTTGTGTATTGTTTAGGACAAGTTGATGTGTCATGTGTGGTTGTAACACTATTTTTTTCGTATCTTTGGCAGATCGTTTGTGTTTAAACTATTGTTTAGACAGTATTAAGTTATAAAAAAAAAATTGTTTACTTACATGAAGCAATTATTTGGAAGACGCTTGAATAAAAAATATTTAAATAGTCCAGAAGTCCTAACTCAATTGGTAGAAATTAAAAAATGTCGAAATTCATTTTTTTAAGAAGTTAATAATACAATCAAACCAATCCAAGTGGATGAATGCCGAAATTCTTAGGTCGGACTCATTTCGTAACCAAAAAAATATATTTGAACATACACATAAGTATAAAAAAATAATTAAATAATATATATTATTTAAGTCTAGCATTGTAATTTTAAAGTGTTGAATTCAAATTTCGTTAGAGATTATTGTAATAGTAAATAAAAAATTAAATAAAGTGTAAACAAGTTGCATATTATATGTAGGGATTAGAGTTCGAACTCTGATACGTCCACTTATCTATTTCGTATTCTATAGCCACTAGACTAGCTATCAGACAAAAAAAATTAAGCTAAAATCAAAGTTGATATTATTGTATGTATATCACTATCTTATAGTTTTTTTCTTATCATAAAATAAATACGAAGTTTTCACTGCTATTTAATGATGATTAATATTCGTCGACAACTTAAGAGATACACGAAATTAGTTTTTGTCTAGGAGTCAAGAATCGAACTTTTAATTACCCGTTTAAATTAAAAGGCAAAACTCCCTTCGCGCTAATGAAAAGTCCTTCTTGTTGATCAATTAAATATTATTTACTATCCTATATCTATTTTTCTTTTGTACATCAAAATAATTCCTTCTGCTAGAAATTGATCCATGTACCTCTCCTTACCCAACTATTATCACTTGAGTTATCCTATAGGGTTATCTTATATCTATTCAGTGACATATATACAATTAATCATATGTGCCGCAATTCTTATCGCTTGAGTTATTCTATATAGAATCTATCCTATATCTATTCAGTGACATATATACAATTAATCAATTTAGAATTATTTATGAAATTTAAAGGTTATATAAAGACCGTACGTACCACTTGAAATTTTAACTCTAACTATTATTGATTCTCTACTGCCTAACTCAGTTCACAACACAACATCATGTCTATTCCACACTTTAGCACTCCACTCTTCAACACTTTTTCAACTTCAGGTAGAGTTCTCTCTTATATATGTTTTACTCCTTTTCTTTGTCTTCAAATATTACTATGTTTTCTCCTATAGAGGCATGCTATTTTAATTTTTAGAGGGAAATATTAGTCTTTTCTTTTTTTTTTGAATAAATATTAGTCTTTTCTTCTTTATTTTAATTTTAATAAAATTCTTTTTAATGTTAAGTGTTTGGTGAAGATGGTATATGCAATAATAGCTACAGGGCTACCACACTATTCTCAGAGGCGAAATGATATTTTGATGTCAATTTTTTATGCTAATTGTGGTGGTATTTTAATATTTTTATGTGTATTTTTAAAACGGGATAAGTTGTAGAAGATATTTTTATGTGTATTTTTAAATGAGTAGCAGATATAATAACTTGTTAGAGTTAGGGTTTAAGAAAGTAGAAGAAAATAATAAACTAATTTAATTTTTAATTCTGCATAAACAATTTTGAAAAGGGTTCAGTATGATTATAGTTGTCGGGTTCACGAGGGGGCAGTTTGGGGTGAGGTGGACATTATATATTGGGTTTATGAATCTTCTTAGTTATAAATTGTTAAACCTTCATTTTTTTAAGTAATGTCAGACTTAATTCACCTCACACTTGTCACAATATTCTCCCTTAAAGTGTATATGGTTAAATTCCACGTTTCTTAAAAAAAGTAGAGGTTAAAAATAAGTGTGAGATTATTAAACACTTTATTTTATAAGTAAATTTATGCCTTAAATAAGAGTGGAAATTCCCATATAAAAATGGAAAAGATATAAAATAAAGTTGGACAAAAAAACGAAAACCCAGTTCCAAACAAGCCCAACAAGATAAAATATTTTTAATAGAATATTGTGAAGTACTCCATCCGTCCTGAAATATAAAGAAAAAAAATTATTATTTTTTTATCTCAAAATATAAGAGAAAAATCATTGAGGAATGCTAGGATCACACCCTCTAACACTCTCTTTTAACACACTCCAATAATATTGAATTAAATCATTTTTTCAAATTTTTATCCAAGTCGGCGTCTGTGTCCGATGCCCATGTTTATGTTTGTGTCTGTGCTTCATAGGTTACGGTCTACACATTCATCTTTGCCACATGTTTGGAGAAATAGTCGCCTTTAGAGTTTTCAAATAAAATTAATGAAGGCCACATGGTGAAATTTTGAGCTCTAGATTTATCACATGGACTAGAATTCTAGGCAAAGTACACTGGCCATGCAAAAATCAGATGATCCACTCTGAATTAGTTAAATATTGTTTAAGGTTTAGTTATAACTTACAACAACTTAGTTATGATTAGTTGGAAATTGGTTATCATTGGTTAGTTTAGTTATGATCATTTTATAAATTGTAAAATGCAGTCATTTTAATCAAGTTTTATCACTCATTTTGCCAACAAATTTTTATGTGATATTTATTTATCGATAAGAAATCATATATCCAACACATATGTTTGACATGGAATTGTATTGCTTTCAATTTCTATTTCAATATATGTTTGATTGTTCTATGTGCATATGAAACACTGCATATCTCTTTTTATGGAAGGTTAATGTGTTAGTTTTTCCTTCATAACAGATTCATTTATGCTCACGTCAGCTCTAAAGACGAAGAATAACAACATTACAACTTTGGTATGACTTGCATCTTTTGAGCTTTTTCCTTAAATAGATATATTTTTTTCTTAGGACTAGTAAGGAAATAATAAAATGAGTTTTATTACATGCAGTGTTTTGAAGACACTAAAGAAAAAATCAAGAACATGTTCAACAAGGTTGAACTTTCAATTTCTTCATATGATACAGCTTTTGTGGCAATGGTTCCTTCTTCAATGTTGCCTCACGCCCCCTTTTTCCCTCAGTGCTTGAATTGGTTATTGGATAATCAACTCGTAGATGGGTCTTGGGGTCTTCCCGATCGCCATCCATTTTTGATGAATGATTCTCTCTTATCCACCTTAGCATGTATTCTTGCATTAAAGAAATGGGGTATTGGTGAAGATAAGATGAATAAGGGTACTTACTGTTCTCCAAACCATCATATTTTCTTTTTATAGAAGCTACCAGATATATCAAACTAACACGTTAAACTTTGTCTGTCTCACTCGTAAGGTGAGGGTGAGGGGGTGTCACTCTTTATTAACAGATTTCAAGTCTACTCCTATGGATTGATAGGCTCTGATACCAAATTAGTTTTTAATATTGGGGCTATTTCTTTTTAACAAAACTGACTATTTCTTTTTTCAAAACTGACTAGTTTTTAATATTGGGGCTATTTCTTTTTTACAAAACTAACTATTTCTTTTTTCAAAACTGACTAGTTTTTAATATTGGGGCTATTTCTTTTTTCAAGTCTACTCGTAAGTTTAGGTCTTATTTTCATCCTATGTGGGACTTGACCTTTTCGCAGTAGTTACATTTGAAATTCTCTATATTATGGTTTAGATGAGTTTTCTTGATATTTTTGCAGGACTTCAATTTATTGAGTCAAACTTTACTTCAATCAATGATGACAAGCAACACCGTCCCATAGGATTTGACATACTTTTTCCTTCTTTGATTGAATATGCACAAACTTTGGGCATTAATTTTTCAATTGGGGGTACAAGTGTGGAAGCAATGATCCATAAGAGAGACAAAGAGCTCCAAAGGTAGAGTGATTTTATTTTTTTTCATTTTGCCTAAATTTGTCAAAGTGGTTCTCCTCAAGTAATTAATGAACTTTAGTTAAGGTCAAATTAATTGAGAGTACTCGAGTTCTAACTTCTATCTGTGGTGCATTTGTCTTAATATATAGAGGCTTTGAAAGTAATTCAGAGGGGTGGAAAGCATATCTAGCGTATGTATAAGAGGGAATGTTGAGTTCATTGGACTTGAATACAATCATGAAGTATCAAAGAAAGAATGGATCTTTATTTAATTCACCTGCTACAACAGCCGCTGCTTTTCACCACTTCAAGAATGTCGACTGTCTTAGTTACATCCAATCAGTACTACAAAAGTTCGGTAATGCAGGTACGTTTTTAAACTTATGTTTCTCCAAATTTATTTCAGATACAACCTTTTGTACATTAAATTCATTTAACTTTTTTTAAAATTCCAGTTCCGACTGTTTATCCTGTGGATATATATACTCGTCTCTATATGATTGATAGTCTTGAAAGATTGGGGATTGATCGTCTTTTCAAAGAGGAAATTCGAAGTGTACTTGATGAAACATACAGGTAATAATAGATTTCAGACACAAACATTTGTGCATGCATAAAAACTTTTCATTTTCCATCAATTTGGTTTCTCTTTACACATTTAATTATTGAAAAAACAGATATTGGCTACAAGGAGAAGAAGATATATTTTTAGACCCTACAACATGTGCAATGGCATTTCGAATGTTGCGTTTCAATGGTTATGATGTATCTTCAGGTTGGAACATTTAAGTGCATGTTTAGAATTTCTGTTATTTAGAATGAAAGAAAAGAGCAAACAAACTGATTTGTATGTTGTGTTTGCAGATCCATTTTATCAATATTCAGAAGATAAATTTTCCAATTCCTTGAAAGGGTATTTGAAGGATGCTAGTGCTGTTTTAGAGCTATATAAGGCTTCGCAAGTCATTATACATCCTGATGAATCAATTTTGTTCGATCAGAGATCTTGGACAAGTAATCTTCTGAAGCATGATTCTTCCCCTAACCAACTATACACTGATAAACTTCGAATTTATGTTGATAATGAGGTAGTTTATTGTCTCAATATTTCATTCACTTTAACTAAATATATTGTACAATCAGTGTTGGTAAATGGCGGCCATGGTGCCACAATGTATACAATAATACTATTTATCCTGAAAGTTGTAATGTTTTTGTACTATAGGTCAATGGTGTTCTAAATTTTCCACAACATAAAAATTTGGAGCGTATATTAAACAAAAGATCAGTGGAGCATTACAATGTAGATGAAACAAGGATTTTAAAAACATCATACAGGTGTGCTTTTTTTATTCCTCCTTTTTTTTTTATGGTCAAATTTTTTATTGTTTGTAATTTTATGGCATAGATCTTGCAACTTTACAAACCAAGAAATTCTGAAGCTAGCAGTCGAAGACTTCAATCTAATCCAATCAATACAAAATGAAGAGTTGAAAGAACTTGAAAGGTATATATTCTTTTGATTCCTTTTAAAATCCACAACCTATGTATGTCTTGCTTGAAATTCATATAGAAGAATAATTATCATCTCTCTAATGCAAACCATAACCGCAATTACCAAACAACTTTAGCTTTATTTCTAAAGCTCTTATTTTCTAGATAATGTCATTCACTCATGCTAAATTTTCAAAAGGATCATGCACTTCCTTGAGTTGGATATAACAGTTATTTATCAAATGCAGGTGGGTTGTTGAACACAGACTAGACAAACTGGAATTTGCAAGGCAGAGAGCAACATATTGTTACTTCTCCATTGCAGCTTCTCTTTTTGACCCCAAATATTCTGATTCTCGCTTATCTTGGGCAAAAAATTCAATTTTCATAACAGTCATTGATGATTTCTTTGATGTCGGGAGTTCTGAAGAAGAACAAGTGGACCTTATTCAAATTTTTGAGAAGTATATTTCTACTTAGTTAAAGTTGTTTTGCCATCTCTTGATTTACATTTGAATTCCATCTCAAATTTTCAGCATAAATAGTAACATTGTGGAAATGGAACTGCAGGTGGGATGTAGATGTCGACACTGTTTGTTGTTCTGAAGCAGTTAAGATAATATTTTGTGCATTGCGTAGCACAATTTGTGATATTGGAGAGAAATCTGTCTATAGACAAGGACGCAATGTGAAAGACCATCTTATCAAGATTGTGAGATGTTTTTTCATCTTTCTGCTTTCATTTGTCTACTTATCAAGATTGTGAGATGTTCCCATTTAAGGATTTTTTTAATGGTTTGACATTGTTTTCTTTGCAGTGGATAGATTTGATGCAAGCTATGTTTAGAGAAGCTGAGTGGTCAAGAACCAAGGCCACCCCAACATTTGATGATTGTATGGAAATTGCATGTCCATCATTTGGCTTTGAACCAATTATTCTTTCAACACTCTATCTTTTAGGACCTGAGCTTTCAGTTGATGTTGCTGAAAGTCAAGAAATGCATGATCTCCTAAAGACCACGAGCATTTGCGGGCGCCTTCTCAATGATATTCAAACTTTTAAGGTATATAGTCCATTCCATGAGGTGTTTGCTCAGTAGTAATAGTTTGACCTTATAACCTCTTCTACGGACGAAATTCAAATCCTCTCTAGATTGTTGTAAAATAATCATTACTTAAACTTTAAATAACAATAATTACACATTAAAAGAAACTATTCCTACACTGTGATTCTATGGTTTGTTTTGAGTATTTTGTGGTGACTAATATTTTTGTCTCTACTATTCTGTAGAGAGAATCCGAGCAAGGGAAACTGAATGCAGTATGTTTGCTTGTGATTCACGGTAACGGAGTTGTTACTATCGAAAATGCCATTGATAAATTAAAGGGTGTTATTGAGGTAAACAGAAGGAAACTACAAAAATTAGTTTTTCAGGAAAAAGGAAGCTTAGTTCCAAGAGATTGCAAGGATTTGTATTGGAGAATGATGAAAGCGTCGTACCTATTTTACAATAAGAGTGATAGATTTTCATTATATGAGATGTACTCTACTGTTAATGCAGTAATGAAAGATCCAATCATTCTTAATGATTTGATGGGAGATTCTAAGCATCTCCCTCATCAATTGGTAAAAGATATGATAAGGTAGAGCTGCAATTGCTTTTGTTGGAGGAAGAAAATAGGGATGGCTCTTCTTTTGTGTGTTTGGTTTTAGAACTTGATTTTGATGAGTTCTTTTTTATAATATGAATTTTAAAGAGGAAGTCAAGACTTGTGCCAATAAGGTCGACTCTTATAGAATAAGCATACGTGGTCTGAAATGGTGAGAAGTTTTGAAACATGGGTTTTGTTTATGCGATCCCATATGCTTTTAAAGTCGTGCTAGCGCTATTCATTGCGAAACATCGCTCGCCAATATCACAAATTGCTTTGTAATATATTCATTAATTAATTAATAGTGGATGTTGTTTTTATAAGTTTGTCATTTAAGAAAGAGTGTTTGTTTATGCCGTTAAAAATCATAATATTTAATATAAAGTCTAGTAAACAATGTAAAATAATTATGGATATGTTGGTAAAAAAATAATTAATATGGTTAAAATTCAAAGAAAAACGTATAAAAAGCGACAATATTGTATCATAAACCGTTAATATTGATAAATTTCAAAAATGTATCTGTAGTACCCCAATTTTGTCCCGACCTTTTTTTTTTTTATCATAGTCAAATTTAAATTCATGTTAATTTTAGAATAGTAAAAACTTTATTTTTAATTTCAAGTATTTTAAACTAATTTTTATACATTTTATCAACTTTTGTTAATCTTCGAAAAAAAATCGCAAAAAAATAAAAAAATAAGAATTGAAATTTGCATCAGCTTAAAACCCATTTATCTAACCTTTTAGTCTTAACTCTTGAAATCATCTTTTTAATTAACAATTAATAGTTTTTTTTTTTATTTCATTATAATTATAATTAATTAGTACAATTAACAAAAAAAATTCTTTTTTTGAAAGAAGGACAACAACAACAAAAGCTTGCTGCCGTTTTATTTCATTTGTTTTTCTTTTTTAATTATAACTTTTCTTTTATTTTAGTTTTTGGTCAAACTTTTCTTTTATTTTATATTTATTATAACTTTCTCTTTAACAAAACAAAAAGAAAAAATCACAAAGTCAAACAATGCAACAGCAATACAGCAGAACATAGATGCAGCTCTTTCTCTATTGTTCTTCTCAATACAATTTTTGTTCAGCTTCACCAAGTTCACAAGTAAACCAAAAGTAGATGTCCAATTCAATCTTTTCTTTTGTAACAACAGTAACAAAAGTTGCCCTTCCCTTCCCTTCCACGTTTTGAACTTTTTTTTTATGTCCAATCTTTTACCAAATTAAGCCAAAGTATGCTCTAAATTCACACTTCAACAAAAGCACAAATCACTTCATTCCTCTTCTATATGTGCAATACTAATTTCTTTGCTAAAACAACAACAAATCCAATTCACCCTTTTACACAATAAACATTAAAATAGATCAAATTTCTCTATAAATTGAACCAAAAAATCAGAAAAAACGGGTTAGAGATAAAAAAAAAACTTAGAGAGAATACAGAACTAAGAATTAGAGAAGAATAGAAAAAATTATAACAAAGTATTACCTTCATCATTCATTCTTCACATCCAATTCACACTAGTTTTTCTGAATCACTCTAACCACCACTATATTAACAAATATACTTCCATATTCAATCACTAACCATAGTCAAAAATACCAAAAAAACTGTAACCACAAAAATCAAACAAAACAGATCTGAAAAAAGAGTAGAAACAGAACAGAGGAAGAAAGAGGATCCATCACCACTCCCTCCGTCTCCGGCCGCGCATTACCGCCGGCGTTCACTCTCTCCGGCCGCCCCTCTCTCTCCCTCTCTCGGTAAATCTCTTTCTCTCTTCTTACGCGTTTTCTTTCTTCCTTCGTTTTCTTCTGTTGTTACGTTCTGTTTGTTTACAGAGAAGGGATAGGTTTTGGATAGACACCCGATGCTTCTCCCGAATATGGAACGCGAGATCCCCATCTCGATCACGTTCAAAATATTCGTCGTTCGGTTGAATTTTTAATAAAACGAAAAAATATCTTTAAAAAAAAATCTTAAATAAATGTTAAAATTTTAATTGACCGAAAAAGAGAAAAATTGGGTAGACACCCGACGCTTCTCCCGAATATGGAACGCGAGATCCCCATCTCGATCACGTTCAAAATATTCGTCGTTCAATTAAATTTTTAATAAAACAAAAATATTAAATAAAAAAAACAAAAAAAATTCAAGTGAGTGAAAAAGGAAAAATAGGGTAGACACTCGACGCATCCCCGAATATTCGAAAACGAGGTAGACACCTCGCTTTTGTCGAATATTCGTCCTCCGTCTAAAATTGATCTCAATTCACCAAACTATATTTTTCCTCACGCCCATGCGCGTTTAGTTTTTCGAAACGGATACCACCGCCCAAGTGCGAGTCCGTCATTTTTTTTTAAGCAAACTTTTTCGCCCAAGCGCGACCTAATCATTTCCATAATTAAAATCAACCAACACATAGATATTTTCTACTAAGAACTACGTAGCTTTAATTAAAATCAACCAACACATAAATATTTCCATAATTAAAGTTTTGAATAAATGTGTGGTGCCGAACTTATTTAGTTCATGTTCTAGACTCAATGTGGATTATCCCAAGATTGCCCCCTCGTGTCCCAACAGTGGTATCAGAGTCGATGGTGGTTGGATTGAACTTCTTTTACTGAAAATCTTTCTGACAAAGATGGTTAAACAACGGGTCTCATTGATTGCAATGGCACACCAACGTACAAATACAAGTGTATATGGTTGAAAAAATTTACGTTTGAAGGGGAGATTATTTGACAAGTGTGACTCTTAAAAAAAGTAGAGAAAAATCATTGAAGAATCATTGTAATATAAGAGAAAAATCATTGAAGAATATTAGGGTCACACCCTCTAACACTCTCTTTTAACACACTCCAATAATAACCCGCCACATCTTTCACTACTTTGTACTATTGTTTTACCTGTTACCGGTTACATTTGTATTCTTCGTGCAAAAAAATTGACTTGAATTGTTCATCTTCCTATATATTCAACATTCATCAGGTTCACTTCATGTTTCTCCAAGTTCTCCTCTGTCAAATAAAAATTATTGCTTTGAACAATTTTTTTTTCCTTCCACTTTCATGTTTTATAATCTCCTTCCAATCAATTTTGCATCTCCTTCTTACTCCATTTTTATATCTCAATCTCAATGTTTTACAATACAAATCCCAAAATCGCAAAAAAAAAAAAAACCATTTCAATCCCTTCTAGAACAAATAATTAACTGATAATAAGAAATGGCCATTGAATCTCGTGACAGAGAAGATTGAGACATATAGCAGAGCTTAGTCTACGTTATGATGGCCTTCTGCGGTCATGCCGTCGTTAGTATGATTGGCAGTCTATGTAGCACATTCTGAGGATTAGGTGTGTTCCAATGTCGGACACCTGCGGTGTTGACATGACACCGACACTTACGAAGTTACAATTACATTGAATTATATCATTTTTCCAAATTTTTATCCATGTCGGCGTCTGTGTCCGATGCCCATGTTTGTGTCTGTGTCTGTGCTTCATAGGTTACGGTCCACACATTCATCTTTGCCACATGTTTGGAGAAATAGTTGCGTTTAGAGTTTTCAAATAAAATTAATGAGGGCCACATGGAAAAATTTTGAGCTCTAGATTTATCACATGGACTAGAATTCTCAAAAGGCAAAGTACACTAGCCACACAAAAATCAGAGGATCCACTCTGAATTAGTTGAATATTGTTTAAGGTTTAGTTATAACTTACAACAAGTTAGTTTAGTTATGATCACTTTATAAATTGTAAAATGCAGTCATTTTAATCAAGTTTTTTCACTCATTTTGCCAACAAATTTTCATGTGATATTTATTTATCGATAAGAAATCATATATCCAACACATATATGTTTGATATGGCATTGTATTGCTTTCAATTTCTATTTCAATATATGTTTGATTGTTTCATGTGCATATGAAACACTGCATAATGCATATATCTTTTTATGGAAGATTAATGTGATAGTTTTTCCTTCATAACAGATTCATCTATGCTCACGTCAGCTCTAAAGACGAAGAATAACAACATTACAGCTTTGGGATGACTTGCATCTTTTGAGCTTTTAAAGTTTTTCCTTAAATAGATATTTTTTTATTCTCAAGACTAGTTAGGAAATAAAATGAGTTTTATTGCTTGTAGTGTTTTGAAGAAACTAAAGAAAAAATCAAGAACATGTTCAACCAGGTTGAACTTTCAATTTCTTCATATGATACAGCTTTTGTGGCAATGGTTCCTTCTTCAACTTCGCCTCACACCCCCTTTTTCCCTCAGTGCTTGAATTGGTTATTGGATAATCAACTTGTAGATGGGTCTTGGGGTCTTCCCGACCGCCATCCATTATTGATGAATGATTCTCTCCTATCCACCTTAGCATGTATTCTTGCATTAAAGCAATGGGGTATTGGTGAAGATAAGATGAATAAGGGTACTTACTGTTCTCCCTGCCCTCATATTTTCCTCTTATAGAAGCTACCATATATATCAAACTAACACGTTAACTTTGTCTATCCACCTTGTAAGGTGAGGGTGAGGGGGTGTCACTCTTTATTAACTGATTTCAAGTCATATCCTATGGATCAATAGACACTGATACCAAATTAGTTTTTTATATTGGGGCTATTTCTTTTTTACAAAACTGACTTGTAAAGTGAGAGGTACCACTCATTGTTAGCAAAATCGCGAGTAAAATCGTAAAATCCATGGATTTTGGGATTTTGCTCACTCAAAAGGATTAAAATCCTGAGTAGAATCCTAAATTATGCAAAATCCTAGTAAAATTGCACAGAATCGCAAAATCCCAGTAAAATCTGCGATTTTGAAGGGATTTTACCGATTTTGGCTTGTTTTATTTTATGATGTTTAACTGGGTCAAAATTGACCCGTTTAATGTTTTGACCCGGTTTAAAAGGTTTTGACCAAGTAGATGACACTTTACTAGTGATTTGTATTAGGATATAGGCTTAAGTATTTTTTTTAATAAGTAGATTGCGTTTTACTAGTGATTTGCATTAGCATATAGGTTATAAATATTTTGTTATCCAAGTAGATGGCGCTTTACTAATGATTTGCATTAGCATATGGGCTTTAAGTATATAGTGTTTTAGTGATTTATCATCTAGGATTTTATTATTTTGAGTACATGATATGCACTATTATTATATATATTTAATATTATATATTTATATGAGTAAAAACCATCGATTTTAGTTGCGATTTTCGATTTTGCAATCTTGCTTTCCCTTTTCGATTCAACAAAATTAATTGAGTAGAATCCATTGATTTTGATTGCGATTTACGATTTTGCGATCTTAGTTTCCTCTTTCGATTTAAAGCAAAATCGCGATTCTAACAACCTTGGTACCACTAGTTGTAAACTCAGTTTAGGTCTTATTTTAATCCTATGTGGGACTTGAACTTTTCATAGTAGTTAAATTTGAAATTCTCTATATTATGGTTTAGATGAGTTTTCTTGATATTTTTGCAGGACTTCAATTTATTGAGTCAAACTTTACTTCAATCAATGATGACAAGCAACACCGTCCCATAGGATTTGACATACTTTTTCCTTCTTTGATTGAATATGCACAAACTTTGGGCATTAATTTTTCAATTGGGGGAACAAGTGTGGAAGCAATGATCCAGAAGAGAGACAAAGAGCTCCAAAGGTAGTATTTTTGATTCCTCTTGTATATATTTTAAGATTTTTCTCCTTTTAAAAGTAGAGAGATTTTTTTTTTTCATTTTGTCAAAATTTGTCAAACTGGTTCTCATTAAGTGATTAATGAACTTTACTTAAGGTCAAATTAATTGAGAGTACTCGAGTTCAAACCCTTGGCTCGAACAGTTCTTTGATAGAGTTTACATACCATTCTGATTATTAAAATCAAAAAACACCTATAAACTAACTTATATTTGTGGTGCATTTGTCTTAATATTAGAGGCTTTGAAAGTAATTCAGAGGGGTGGAAAGCATATCTAGCGTATGTATCAGAGGGAATGTTGAACTCATTGGACATGAATACAATCATGAAGTATCAAAGAAAGAATGGATCTTTATTTAATTCACCTGCTACAACAGCCGCTGCTTTTCACCACTTCAAGAATGTCGATTGTCTTAGTTACATCCAATCAGTACTACAAAAGTTCGGTAATGCAGGTACATTTTTAAACTTATATTTCTCCAAATTTATTTCAGATACAATCTTTTGTACATTAAATTCATTTGACCTTTTTTTAAAATTCCAGTTCCGACTGTTTATCCTGTGGATATATATGCCCGTCTCTATATGATTGATAGTCTTGAAAGATTGCGTTTCAATGGTTATGATGTATCTTCAGGTTGGAAAATTTAAATGCATGTTTAGAGTTTCTGTTATTTAGAAGTAAAAGAAAAGAGCAAGCAAACAAATTTGTACGTTGTGTTTGCAGATCCATTTTATCAATATTCAGAAGATAAATTTTCCAATTCCGTGAAAGGGTATTTGAAGGATGTTGGCGCTGTTTTAGAGCTATATAAGGCTTCACAAGTGATTATACACCCTGATGAATCAATTTTGTTTAATCAAAGATCTTAGACAAGTAATCTTCTTAAGCAGGATTCCTCGCCTAACCAAATGTCACTACAACATTTTAGACCTACGGGAACCCCTAAAATTCGCTAGCTGAAAAAACCGTTCTGGAAGAGGGTTATTGAGAACGGTTTTCGAATTGTGTTGTGTTAGAGTATAAAAATTTTACAAATTTTTTACAACGGCTCATAACCGTTCTCGTATAGTAAACGAGAACGGTTTTGTATTTATCTTTTATGAAAACGCTTGAAAACCGTTCTAGTATAAATTTTTAATATTTTTATAAAAATTAATAAAACCGTTCTCTTACTATAGCTAAACAAAAATTGAAAAACCGTTCCTGTATTGTGTTAAATGAGCGCGAATTATAATTTTGAGGGAAAATTTCATACTCTTTAAAAAAATTTATTAATTTGTTTAAGTGATAAGCTTCACTCCCAAAAACATAAAAGCTAAAAAAAAACCCCAAAAGCTTCATCATCAGTACTGGCACTTAACACAAAAAGAAAAGAACAATCTCCCTCACGTACGGAAAGAAAGAAATCAGTTCTCCCTCACAATCCAATCGCTCTTCCCGTCGCCGTTTCGTTCGCAGAAGAAGCTGTTAATCTCTTCTCCGATTTCGTTCGCTCGCACAAGCTGTTAATCTCTTCTCCCTCGACCGCTGTTTCTCATAATCGCTGTTTCGTTTCGCTCGCTGCTCTTCACCGTTCACCATTGTTTCGTGATTTCGTTCGCAGAAGCTGTTTCGTTCGCAGAAGCTAATCGCTGGTTCGTCACCTTCACTATTTCGTCAAGAACCCTTCACCAATAGTTGTTCAATCTCTCGTCTTCGTTGCCGTTTCAGCTTCAGCGTGAAAACCCTTTGAAGGTAATCTATCATCTCTGCTTATGAAGTTTATGAATTCATCTCTTTATAACTAGGATCTTGAAGTTTATCTCTGCTTATAGAAATAGCTTAAACGAACATAAGTAATTTAAACGAACAATAGTAATTTTCTCTTTATAACTAGGATCTTTATTCTTTGTTTCATTTTCTCTATATATATAATTATCTCCATATGGAGCAAGCCTTTTATTAAGTACAGTTTTCTGAGGAATATGATCTAATTCTGCTTTAAAGGACAAAGGTTCAGAAGTATAAAATCAACAAGTTAAAGCCCATTGAAGATCCAGAATTGCAATTTAATATCATCCTATTCTAGTTCCTTTTAAACCTTTTAAATGCACCTGAGTCAAATGGTATATCAGTATTACAGATAGGCAGAGCCACTCGTGCTTGATATTACAGATTCATAATTTCAAGTTGTAAACAGTGCATACTAAGTTAACCCGACTCAAGATAGAATATGACAAAACAGACACATCTTGAAGGAATTTTAGCATACTAAGTTGGGTATATACATCGAATTATAGTTTAAAGGTAGATAAACTTCAATCCAATTTCTATCGAATTAGAGTTGGATTTATACTAAGTTGCGATGGAGAAGCAAGGTGAAAGTTTAGGAAAAGAAGCAACCTATTCGTGGACATCTGGTAGGGAATCCACTTTGGAATCAATATTGAGGCTATTGAGCAATTCTTCTAAATTAGAGGATTGGGACTCCAAGTCCAAGTGCACATCCTTATCAGCTACCTTTTCATACTTGATTGGGAAGAGAAGGTGTGGAAGAGGGAAAATGATACCAAATCTATGATTAAGATATAAGAACTTTGGCTTAAGGTTCCCAGTACATACACTAGCTTGTCACACACAAAAAACATTGGTAAATTTCAACACTGCTGCTTATTTTCAACGTTTTAATGGTGTCCCGTCCGTCACCTTTAACTGAACCCACTCGTAACCAAGTGAATCGCCCCATCAAGAAAAAATGCCTGATAGTCTTCCATCAAAACCTTATTCCATGTGTAATTTACCCCAAATCCAAAATTAGCAATTTATTTCAAAATCCATTTGCAACAACCCAAACCCTTTTCAAATAGGTGGGGTTGGCGACATAAATTGACTGATGCCATAAAGCCCTGCCATATATCAAGTCCAAAGATAAACTATTTATCTCTAAATCTCTAGGTTTTCTTGAATTCCCTCTATCTTCATTAAAAGAAAATTTGTAATAAAAAATAAAAAACATTTAAATTGAAAAAGGTAACTTTCTTGTTAGCTTGAAAAATTTATATAAAGTTTACACACCAGCCTTTTCAAAATTAATATGCAGATTAACTATACTTGCTCTCATATAGTATGTGTATGGTTGACAGATTAATTGTTTTTTTTGGCATAGACTCTTCACATATAGACCCATAACAATGATTGTGAGTGTGTGAATTCAAAAGCATATTTGACCTTTCTAAGAACTTGAATAACAAATATCGTTTAATGTGTTTACCTCTTTGTGAAAAGTAAATTTAGATTTTACTATTTGTAAGAGAACATGTAATTACAATTACATTAATGATATGTTTGGTTATTTTGAAACTAAATTAAATTTTGTCTTTTAATCTAAATTTCATTAAAATTAAATTTGTAATAAAAAATAAAAAACATTTAAATTGAAAAAGGTAACTTTCTTGTTAGCTTGAAAAGTTTATATAAAGTTTACACACCAGCCTTTTCATGGTGTCTGGTGACATAACTAGTATTGTTGACTAATTTGATTAGACCTGCATATCAATATGAAACTTAGAATCGCGACTGTGTGAGAGCAAATGGAAGAATACAAAAGCAAGTAGTTGCGCTACAAGGATAATATCCGATGATGATATGGTTCCTTCTAGAATGGAAGAGTAGTATTTTTTGTGAAAATTATTTGGACTTAACCTGTATAAAATAGTTGGCTATCATTGCTTTAATGATCGTCTACTCGTTCTTGCTATCATTCGTTCTTGATATTGCATCCATCGTCTGCAGGTCTGTGAAGAATTTTTTTATTAGAATATATTCCTCTAATAGCTGTTTGGTGTGTAAAATTGTATTACTTAGCCGACGAGTTTAGCAGGTACTTGTTAATTATCATGACATAATATTTAACACATGTTTCACCTTCAAAAAGCTTAAGCAAGTTGGTACAAAAATTGTAAACTCCTACCTGAATTGTGCAATCATTGTTATTTCCCTTTTTTCTATCTGTTTTCAGTTTTTGGACATTTGTTATTGTCATTTACAATTTGTAATGATTGCAAAGAGAAATACAAATGATTCACGTATTCCTCTTGCTTGTGTGTTCAAAAATTTTGTTCAGGCAATTATAGAACACTAGCCAGAATTGGTTAATAAAACTTTTACACACTTCTTAGAAAATGTACTGTTTTTAACACTTTATTTTATAAAACATGCAACATTCTTAGAAAATGTACTGTTTTTATCATTTGTTATTGTTGCATCGTGTTTCCTGCGCAGTGCAGAGACTGTGGAATATCTGTGCTCTATTTTTAACCTGTGTTCATTGACAAGCTCAGATATTATACAGTCTTGTGGTTCCTTCGGTGTGTGTGTGTGTAATTTTTTAAATGTGTGCATGCAGCCTAACCCCATGAGGCATCTTGTGAATATATTTATCCATAACAGTGGCACTATGGCAGCCATCAATCAGTGCATGCAGCCTAACCCCATGAGGCATCTTGTGCTCGGATACCGGTTCTAGCAAAATACTTGCAAATTCACAAAAAAAAAGCTAGTCTTAGTATTAGTAGTTAATTTACTATTAGCATCTATAAGTAGTTAATTTATGTAGTAATGAATAAATGAAATGTGTTGAATTTGTTTGATGGAATATTTCATTTGTGTCTTTAAATATAAGAAACAAATTTGACAGTTGGAGTTACTAGACCAACTGCATCTGTTATAACAAAGTTCCAGCTACATGACTTGAGTAATGAGAAAGAATGCACATTTTGATAAATTATCTTATACTAAAGTAATAGTAGTATATATAGTATAACTGATGCATGTTTCTTTGAGAATAATGCACCCTTTTTTATTATAAAGACAGAGTATATTATACTTGGTACAAAAAGGCCATTTTGGGATTTGTGTGAAGGGGATATATATAAATATATAAAGGAATAAGTTTTTATATATGTCACATAAAGTCTAGATATGTTATATTAGCAATAGTTGTACTTTTCAATGGTCTGTTGTCTTGTTCAGATTGGGTTCATTAAGTTAATGCAAAAATTAGATGCAAATCTAGCTAGTTATATATAGCTAGTTATATATAATTTCTATCTTATTTATCTTCCTGCACAGTATCTGTCCGTTTTCATTTGAACTAGGAATAAACCACAATTTTTGCACAGAAGGAGACTCAAATTGAACAAAGAAACCATCATTTTGTGCATGTTTCCATTTCCTTGATCCTTGCCCTTTCCAAACCTGCAAACACAGAGTGTCATCCATGAGATACACACTGATTAAGACTTTGCAGTTCTAACTAAATGGGCAGATAAGCAGTCCATCTGAACCACAATTTTTGATGAGTTTCTTCTTTTATGAAATGTTATAAGCGCTTAATTAGTGAATAAGGAGATTCTACAAGTTTTAGTTCTCTCTAATTTAATTTAATTTAATTTTGTTAGGAATTGTAATAATTGTCCAACTTTGGAGAATTGATTTGACAACATTTGCTGCTATTCACGAAGGTGTGTGCGATTATGAAAGGTACATTTTCTGATTTGCTTCTTGATTTTAGTGTCTTTTTAAATTACAATTGTTGTCATGGGGGTTGTGTGGTTCTATTTCATGGGTCTTTATTGTAGTTTTTGTACTGTTTTTGTAGTTGGGTGCAGTTTGGCACTTCTTGTGCTCTGTAGTTTTGCAATTCTTCTTAATATAATTATATAAACTTTGCTGATTCAAAAAAAAATTGGGTCGTTTGATTTGTATCCAATGGTTTGAGTGAACTTACTGCATTGGCTCTGTTTATTAAGTTCACTATGTTGACTATATTTTAGATCAGTTACGTTATATGCTACGTAGTAAGCAATCAGTTATAGTTAATTAGCTAGTACTACTTATAATGAAGTAGGATTTACTAATCTCATTGATTGAATTTTAATTTTAATTATATTATATTACTCTTATTTTGCAGATGATGAGTAATTATGGTATTGATGAAGAAATGCAGGATTTTGAAGATGAAGACATGTGATGTTTAAGTTTTTATAATAGGATATATAGGATATATTTTGAAGATGTTAGTTTGATTCTCATTAAGATAAATTAAAGATGTTATGGTCGGTATCATTTTGATGATGTTAATTTGATTGTGAATTATTGAAATTAGGATATACATTAAAAGATCCAACAACTTTATGTTGATCAATATTAATGTTATTTTGATATATGAATGAATTATAATTAATTTATTTAAATGTTGTAATTTTTTAATTTAGGATCATATTATGCTTGCTAATAATAATAATTATTATTTATTTATAAATTTTTTTAAGCTATTAATTTCTGGTTCTGTTAAAAAAAAAACTTCAGATTTTGCAACGGTTGTAAAATGTTGCTGCATCTACGAAACCGTTGCCGTAGCCACTAAAGAGGTTATAACAAAGGGTATACAAGAACGGTTTTCAGTTGGAGAACGGAGAGAAACCGTTCTATAAACTAAATCAATAAGAACGGTTTCCAGTTGGAGAACGGAAAGAAACCGTTCTAAAAACTAAATCAATAAGAACGGTTTTCAGTTGGAGAACGGAGAGAAACCGTTCTATAAACTAAATCAATAAGAACGGTTTTCCGTTGGAGAACAGAGAAAAACCGTTTTCATATCCTATTGTAAACCGTTCTATAAACTAAACCAATAAGAACGGTTTTTATCTTAAAACGAATAAAAACCGTTTTGGTTGGGTACAACAAAAACCGTTCTCTTATCTACTCAACAAGAACGGTTATATGTTAGGCGTTGCCTTAGAGTTCAAAACCGTTCTGCAAGGCTAAGACAACGCCTCAGTATAAGACAGTTTTAAAACCGTTCTGGTAGCCTATAAGAACGGTTTTTTCATATTTGACAACGGTTTTCAGGCGTTGTTGTAGGACGAAAATGTTGTAGTGTGTACACTGATAAGCTTCGAATTTATGTTGATAACGAGGTAGTTTATTGTCTCAATATTTCATTAACTTTAACTACATATATTATACAATCAGTGTTCTTAAATGGCGGCCATGGTGCCACCATAGCATGGTGGATTTTTTGACAACAACCATAGACAATTTGTAAATGGATGTCTGTTGTGGCGGAACCATACTGCCATAGACTACAATGTATACAATAATACTATCTGACCTGAAAACTGTGAGGTTTTTGCACCATAGGTCAATGAAGTTCTAAATTTTCCACAACACAAAAATTTGGAGCGTATATTAAACAAGAGATCAGTGGAGCATTACAATGTAGATGAAACAAGGATTTTAAAAACATCATACAGGTGTGCTTTTTTTATTCCCCTTTTTTTTTGTGGCCAATTATTTTATTGTTTGAAATTGTATGGCACAGATCTTGCAACTTTGCACACCAAGAAACTCTGAAGCTAGCAGTCGAAGATTTCAATCTAATCCAATCAATACAAAATGAAGAGTTGAAAGAACTTGAAAGGTATATATTCTTTTGATTCCTTGTAAAATCCACAACTTATGTATGTCTTGCTTGAAATAAATATACAAAAATAATTAGAATTAAACATCATTTTAGTCCCTATATGTACGCGAAATTTTGGTTTTAGTCCCTGTATCGATTTTTGTTCTAAATAAGCACCTGAATCAACCAAATTTTTTGATTTTAGTCCCTAAAGCAAAAAATCACAGGAAAATTCGTAGGAAAATCTGCAGAGAACTTGCGAATTTTTCTAAGGTTTTAATTTAGGGACCAAAAGCAAAAAGTTTGGTTGATTCCAGGACTTATTTAAAACAAAAATTGATACAGGGACTAAAACCAAAATTTCGCGTACTTAAAGAGACTAAAATGATAATTAAGTCAAATAATTATCATATCTCTAATGCAAACAATAACCTCAATTACCAAACAACTTTAGCTTTATTTCTAAAGCTCATATTTTCTAGATAATGTCATTGACTCATGCTATATTTTCAAAAGGATCATGCATTTCATTGAGCTGGATATAACCGTTATCTATCAAATATAGGTGGGTTGTTGAACACAGACTAGACAAACTAGAATTTGCAAGGCAGAGAGCAGCATATTGTTACTTCTCCATTTCAGCTTCTCTTTATGACCCCGAATATTTTGATTCTCGCTTATCTTGGGCGAAAATTTCAATTTTCATGACAGTTATTGATGATTTCTTTGATGTCGGGAGTTCTGAAGAAGTACAAGTGGACCTTATTCAAATTTTTGAGAAGTATATTTCTACTCTTAGTTAAAGTTGTTTTGCCATTTCTTGATTTACATTTGAATTCTATCTCAAATTTTTAACATAAATAGTTAAAATTGTGGAAATGGAACTACAGGTGGGATGTAGACGTCCACACAATTTGTTGTTCTGAAGCAGTTAAGATAATATTTTGTGCATTGCGTAGCACAATTTATGATATTGGAGAGAAATCAGTTAAAAGACAAGGACGCAATGTGAAAGACCATCTTATCAAGATTGTGAGATGTTTCTTCATCTTTTTGCTTTCATTTTTCTATTTATCAAGATTATGAGATGTTCCTATTTAAGAATTTTTTTAATGGTTTGCATTGTTTTCTTTGCAGTGTATAGATTTGATGCAAGCTATGTTTATAGAAGCTGAGTGGTCAAGAACCAAGGCCACCCCAACATTTGATGATTATATGGAAATTGCATGTCCATCATTTGCCTATGGACCAATTATTTTTTCAACACTCTATCTTTTAGGACCTAAGCTTTCAGTTGATGTTGCTGAAAGTCAAGAAATGCATGATCTCCTAAAGACCACGAGCATTTGTGGGCGCCTTCTCAATGATATTCAAACTTTTAAGGTATATAGTCCATTCCATGAGGTGTTCGCTCAGTAGTAATCGTTTGACCTTATAACCTCTTCTGGGGACGGAATTCAAATCCCCTCTAGACTGTTGTAAAATGATCATTAGTAAAACTTTAAATAAAAATAATTACACATTAAAAGAAGCTATTCTTGCACCATGATTCTATGGTTTGTTTTGAGTATTTTGTGGTGCCTAATATTTTTGTCTCTACTACTCTGTAGAGAGAATCTGAGCAAGGGAAACTGAATGCAGTATGTTTGCTTGTGATTCACGGTAACGGAGTAGTTACTATCGAAAATGCCATTGATAAATTAAAGGATGTTATTGAGGAAAACAGAACGAAACTACAAAAATTAGTTTTTCAGGAAAAAGGAAGCTTAGTTCCAAGAGATTGCAAGGATTTATATTGGAGAATGATGACAGGGACGTACATGTTTTACAATAAGAGTGATAGATATTCATTAAATGAGTTTTACTCTACTGTTAATGCAGTAATGAAGGATCCATTCATTCTTAATGATTTGATGGGAGATTCTAAGCATCACCCTCATCAATTGGTAAAAGATATTATAAGCTAGAGCTGCAATTGCTTTTGTTACAGAAGAAAAATAAGGATGACTCTTCTTTTGTGTATTTGGTTTTAGATTTTGATTTTGAATAGTTCTTTTTTATACTATGAATTTTAAAGAGGAAGTCAAGACTTGTGCCAATAAGGTCGACTCTTTTAGAATAAGCATACATGGTCTGAAATGGTGAGAAGTTTTTCAACATGGGTTTTGTTTATGCGATCCCATATGCTTTTAAGTCGTGCTATTCATCGCGAAACATCGCTCGCGAATATCACAAATTGCTTTGTAATATATTCATTAATAGTGGATGTTGTTTCTATAAGTTTGTCATTTAAGAAAGAGTGTTTGTTTATGCCGTTAAAAATCATAATATTTATTGTAAAGTCTAGTAAACAATGTAAAATATGGATATGTTGGTAAAAAAATAATTAATATGGTTAAAATTCAAAGAAAAGCGTATAAAAAGCGACAATATCGTATCATAAACCGTTAATATTGATAAATTTCAATAATGTATCATATAATTTTCAATTTCTTTCAAATTTTACATGGATGATTTATATGATATAAAATTTCAATCTAACAGTAGATTTTGTAAAATTCATATTCGTTATAAACTTTAATCATTTGAATCCTTAACGTGTACATTATTTCCTTAAGTTGTTAGGTGATTAAAGAGCTCAGAAGATGATTTTTTTTTCTTTCTCAGTATCGATTGCTATAAGATTGTTATCGATGAAGTTGTCGATGATCTTCACGTTGATATTGATGGTGAATATATATATTTGTGACATGTTTCATAGAAAAATAGTACACGTGTATTATTATAATTAATGCTTTTGACGTTATGTTTTTTAAATTAATATTTATAACGTTTCGATTTCTGCAAATAACGTTTCGATTTTTGATCGATGATTTGTGTATCAAAAATATTTTATAACTGCAAGTGTACAATTTCGTCGTTGAGTTTTAAAAGATATCGAACCACAGAGACCAATAGTCGACCTACCGTATTTCTGTCGTTACGCTATAAATCTAAGGCTAAAGAATATTTTAGAGATTTAGGAATATTTAGAATTAAAGGATTTTAAAAGAAGAATTAAGTTAATTAAAGACCGGATATCGGTATATAACTAATTAACCATCGGGGATTTGGTAAATCAATAGCGCGCGAAAAATGATTTATTTTTCAGAAGAACTTTCTCGATTTAAAGGTCTAAACCTCACACTCTCGTTTTATTGATAAAAACCATACTTCCTAGACTAGGATTTTTACTGTCACTATTCTACCACCTTAGTTTTGAAAGTATATTTTGAAAACCAATAAGTCCTAATTAATTCTAACGTGGCTTCCGCTCGTTCAAAAATCAATATCAAATTCCTACTATCTAATTAAAACCTCAAACTCTCGCTCTATTGATTTTAACCTTAGTTGCTTTATTTTACTTTCGTTCAAAAGCTTAGAATTAAATTAGGAATTCGAATCAGAAAAATAGTTTAATACACGCGCTAAATCATTACTAAATCCCCTTCGGAGAATTAAATTACATATCGATATCAAATAATTTAGCTAGACATGGTAAAAGAAATAAACAAATAAAAACAGTAAATTAAATTGGACATAATAAATAAATAATTAAATAAACGCATAAAAACCTGGAAACAGAAATTCTGGAAAAACTGGAATTAAACTTGCTGGAAATATTCGGAATAAAATTCTTGACAGGAATATGTAATTAAAATTCGTAACGAATTTCCGGTGTTGAAATACCGTTATAGTTTATTAAACAGAAGATATAAACTGACTGAAAAATAAAGGAAAAGGCGGAGAGAGGTTCTGGTTTTTGGGTCTTCTATTTATAGAAGATTTTTTCCTTCATACAATCCTATATTATAGGAAAGGATAAGTTTGTTTGAGTTGATCCAATTGCCGTACAATAAGAAAACAAAAACTGATCAAACGCTTGTCAACTCCCCACGTTTCGCAAAAAGCAGTTTTGCTGGATTTGCATTCTGTGGCGGGCGCCACCAGTAGGGGTGGGAATAGGCCAGGCCGGTCTACAGGGGCCTATGGCCTAGCCTATATAGGCTCAGGCTAGGCTATGCCGTTTTCTTAAATAGGTCAGGCCAAGGCTTTTTTATAAGCCTATTTAACTAAATAGGCCAAGCTACAGGCCATTGAAAAAGCCTATAAAGCCGACTAGGCCGGCCTATTTAGATAAATATTTGTAATATTTTTATTATTCTTATTATTGAATATTAAATATTTAATTGTGAACTAAATTTTAATTCCACAAATTTTATAATGAACTAATTTTTTGCATATATAAATATATTACTATAAATTAGAATTGAAGTATGATAATTATATAGTTAAATTCTCTAAAGTATTATGTGAAATATCAAAAGGAATTTTAATCTCATTGGTGAATTAGTTGATTAGTCTATTTAAATATAAAAATGATAACTTATTTAAAAAAATTCATACGAAATAGCCTTTTAAACAGGCTAATGGGTCAGGCTAGGCTTTCTAAAGGCCAGGCCGCAGGCCTAAAAATCAAGCCTATAACAGGCTACAGGCCAGGCTTTGGCCTTTAAATTTTTGATAGGCCAGGCTCAGGCTAGGCAAAGCCAAGCTCGGCCTAGCCTATTTCCACCCCTAGGCCCACCAGGCTCCTTTCTGCTGGGCCCAATTGGGCTGCGTGATTTTATGCATTGCACCTCCCTTTTTGCTCCTTTTTTGACACTTTTTGCTCAATTCTCTTCTCCGACCTAATTTATTCAACAATACTGAAAAGGAAACAAATACCAACATAAAAAGAGACAAATGAAATAAAAATATATGAAAATGCAATTAAAGTTCATGTAAATTAAGCTAAAAATACTATATGATTTCGTGTCATCAATTTTATATTTATGTTTTATTATTATTCTGTCAGTTACAAAAGAATTAAATTAAACCAAATAAACGTTACAGTATTAATTTTATTTGTCATAAAAATATTTTTAGTTACGTTAAAATCATAAATATTTGAATAAAACGGTCAATATTGAATTACATTTATAATAAATTTATTTTAATTTTCTGCATTCAATTAAATCACACCATAATATCATTTTTATAAATAAGTTCTTAAATTCTCTTTACAAACATTTACAAGATATGATTTGACTGAAAACATGTGTAAAGAAATATTACCCTGTCAATATATGTAAACTAAATTCTTAATCTTTTAATAATAAATTTGCTATAAATTATTAATTAAAAATACTTAAATTAATATTTTATATTACAATAAAATTATATATAAATAAAACAATAATATATGAGATAAACTTGTGGATTCTAATACGAGTTCTTCAAATTTTACTATTCAAGCAAAAAAATATCAAAGTAGTTCATAGGATATTGCACTGTAGGATCCACTCAAAGAACTCAAAATGAAGATGCTCTAAGAATTTGAACTTCACACCTTGAATTACAATGATAACCTCTAACCATAGCACTTCAATTGATCTAGCACCTCACTTATATTTACTTAAAAGTGTAATTGTTTTCCATTAAATTACTTTACTTGACAAAAAAATTCAAAAAATCAACAAATTAAACAAAGGGAAATTTTATGGTACAATGGTGAAATCATCATGTACTAATTAATACATTAAATATATTAACTAATGATCATTTGACATGTGGCATAACATTTATTAATTTAGTCAACCATTAAACTGATTTGGACAAAATATAGATTTTGATTGGTTAAAATTTCAAAAGTACCAATATAATGTATTTTCCCACATGTACCGTAGCATCCCCCTTAAACAAAACACTTCATATGAATAAATTTCATAATCTAAATTGGTAATTCACAAATTCTTCAATCTAATAGAGTTTTTATTGTCAAAATATTCAAAATTTCAATTTTTTGAATTCAAATTCTCAAATTTAACTTATCATGAAGGGTTAAATAGTGTGGTACTCTCACTTTCTTTATTTTTCTCAATCTTCCCTTTGCTAATTGTTATGTTTTCATATTTATTTTTGTCTTTGTAGTCTTCCATTTTTTTTTTCATCGTTCGTGGCTTATGTATTTAGCTTTATTTGGTTTCCTATTTTCAACATGACAGTACTTTTCTTTTTGAACAAACATTTGTTCAACATGAGTTTGTCTAATATATGCACTAATGAGATTAGTCTTTCATTGTATGGTTTTCATAATTTTTTTTTATAGTTTTTACTATCAGTTTAACGTGATTTGAAGATAGTTCTAGTATTAAGTGATTTATGTCCCTCCTGAATTCAATAGTACTCTCATTAAAGAACCGTGGTCATCTTTTCCTTTTCCTTTTGCTATTAAACTATGTCATATTACTTCTCATTTAATTCAATAGTACTCTGTCCATTCATTTTTAACTGTCGTTTGAGATACGTGTGCACTATTTATATAATTTACTTTGACTATATATATCTCTTAATATATAATATCATATATTAGTAAATAAGATGTTGTTCAATTTGTTTCAAAGAATATTTTTTAAATATAATTTTTTTTAATAATTTTTTACGACACAATTAAAGATATTAGTCAAACATATGCATTGGTATATGTGCAGTTGTCAATTCTGACAGTTAAAAGGAACGGCGGGAGTAACATTTATTGATATAATATAAATTAGGTAAATTCTTAGGTATAGTGAAAAACTCTGTCTCATTTGTGCATCATGAATTTATAAATTAAATCTTGACAAAAAAAACAAATTTATAAATTAACCTTTCAAAAATATACAATTTTTGTGACAAAGATTCCCTTATTTTACATATAAGTGTGTTCAAAGATGCCAATTAATATTACAACCAAAAAGACAAAATCATGAAAGTACGTGACTATATGTTTCACAATTATTACTATTGATGTTGTAAAAAATTATTATTTAAATTAATATGAGAAAAAAATGATATTTTGCAGAAAACATGATCATGTTATAGGGGCACTTGCTTCAAAACTATAATAATTATAATACCATTATTATCAAAAAAATAAAATAATAATACCAGTTGCTCTTCACCATAAAAAAACTAACACCCACTTGCTTTCTTGTAAAAAAATATTCCACTTGCTTTGATTTCATTTTGTTTTAATTCTATTCTATCAATATACAAAACATATATTATATTCCAAATTAGAAGTTTGTAGGACTTTTGGTCTTATCTTAATTAACAATTATAAGCCTTTGTTTGCTTTACGTAGACAATAGGATTTATAGTTGTTTAGTCATGTGAATTAGTTTCGATTGAATCTTCACATTACATTGTTAATAAAAATATTACAAGATATAAATATTTGAAATTTGCCTTTACAAACAATAAATACTTATTAACTCTAGACAAAATAAGAAACTATTTGATACTTCCTCCGTATCAAAATATAAATCACTTTGAAAAAAAAAATTGTATCAAAATATAAATCATTTTACATTACCAATAAAGTATTTAATCCTATTTTTCTTATTATATCCTTAACTATTTATTACTCTTTTTTCTTTTACGTACTTATTCAATTTATACTTTCCATACCATTAATGAAGGACAATTTTGTAATTATAATTTCTCTTTTTTATACAACAATGATTACATTTTTTAATTTGCATAATTTAATCAAAACGACTTATATTTTAGTAGGGATGATACTAATTACACACGAAATATAGAGGGATTAAAGTTCAATATATAACGGTTGTGGGTTCTATTGAAAGTATTTGGCATGAAATTTTAAGTTTTTTTTTTTCTTGACGGAAGCATGCAATTTTAAGTTGGTTAAGCATGTTGTGTGCATTATATATAGTAATTTATAAAAAGAGCAGTTTCAGATTATATTATTTAGCTGGTTGCTCCTTGTGGAAATAACAAAATAATAGACTTTAATTTTTTATGTGAGAAATAATAAACTATTTTGGCATAAGGAATAAACATTGGTACATATGTTGATAAGTAAAAATTCACTATATTATATAGATAAAACAAAATATTCCAGTTTTGAGTGTGATAATAATGATTTATGTTTTCTTTGGATTGTAATGAGATTTTGGTAAGTTTAGGTAGAGATCTCTTGGACTGCTGAAGGAGCAAATGGTTGTGTTGTGTATTGTTTAGGACAAGTTGATGTGTTGTTGTAACACTATTTTTTTCGTATCTTTGGCAAATCGTTTGTGTTTAAACTATTGTTTAGACAGTATTAAGTTATAAAAAAAATTGTTTACTTACATGAATAAAAAGTATAAATAATGTAGAAGTCCAAACTTAACTGATAGAAAATGTTTAAATTCATTTTTTTTAAAAAGTTAAATTAACCCACTAAAATTCACATTGGAGAGAATCAAACCTGAGACTTGAAGGAAGAGCACACTCCCAAGTCCAAGTCAATAATACCATCAAGTCAATCCAAGCGGGTTAATACCAATATTCTTAGGTTGGACTCATTTCGTCTATGTACCAGAAAAAAGTATTTGAACTTACACATAAATATAAAAAAAATTAAATAATATATATTATTTAAATAAATAAAGTGTAAGCTCAGTGGTAAAAGTCTAACATTGTAATATTAAAGTGCTGAATTCAAATTTCGTGAGAGATTGTTGTGATAAGGTTATTTATTAATTTTGTCTCCGTAAGCATGGACTATCAACGTTGCATATTATATGTAAGGATCAGAATTTAAACTCTGATACGTCCACTTATCTTTTTTTTTTTTTGAACAGCCCACTTATCTATATCGATTCTATAGCCACTAGACTACCAGATAAAAAAATTAAGCTTAATTTTTATATAAAATCAAAGTTGATATTATTGTATGAATGTATATCACTATCTTATAGTTTTTTTCATACCATAAAATAAATACGAAGTTTTCACTGCTATTTAATGATGATTAATATTCGTTGAGAAATTAAGAGATACACAAAATTGGTTTTTGTCCAGAAGTCAAGAATCAAACTTTGATTACCCGTTTAAATTAAAGGGCAAAATTCCCTTCCCGATGATTAAAATTCATTCCCGTTGACCAATTAAATATTATTTACTATCCTATATCTATTTTTTTTGTACATCTGATAAATAAATTACTCCCGCCAAAAATTGATCCATGTACCTCCTCCTGTCTAATTTATATCTCACTCAACTCTTACCACTTGAGCTATCTTATAGAATCTATCCTATATCTATTCAGTGACATATATACAATTAATCAATTTAGATTATTTTTGAAGTTTCAAGGTTATATAAAGACCGTACGTACCACTTGAAATTTTAACTCTAACTATTGATTCTCTACTGCCTAACTCTGTTCACAACACAACATCATGTCTATTCCACACTTTAGCACTCCACTCTTCAACACTTTTTCAACTTCAGGTAGAGTTCTCTCTTATATATGTTTTACTCCTTTTCTTTGTCTTTAAATATTACTATTTATTTGTGGCTATTTGCAAACTTTACTATGCTTTGTGCTATAGAGGCATGCTATTTTAATTTTTAGAGGGAAATATTAGTCATTTCTTTTTTTATGAATCAATATTAGTCTTTTCTTCTTTATTTTAATTTTAATAAATTTCTTTTTAATGTTAAGTGTTTGGTGAAGTTGGTATATGCAATAATTGCTACAGGGCTACCACACTATTCTCAGAGTCGAAATGATATTTTGATTTCAAATTTTTAATGCTAATTGTGGTGCTATTTTAATATTTTTATGTGTATTTTTAAAACGGGATAAGTTGTAGAAGATATTTTTATGTGTATTTTTAAATGGGTAGCAGATATAATAACTTGTCAGAGTTAGGGTTTAAGAGAGTAGAAGAAAATAATAAACTAATTTAATTTTTAATTCTGCATAAATAATTTTGAAAAGGGTTCAGTATGATTATAGTTGTTGGTTTACGAGGGGCAGTTTGGGGTGAGGTGGACATTAGATATTAGGTTTATAAATCTTCTTAGTTATAAATTGTTAAACCTTCATTTTTCTAACTAATGTGAGACTTAATTCATCTCACACTTATCACAATATTCTCCCCTAAAGCATGAGTCATTTAGTTCATGCTCCCCATTAAAGTTTTGAATGGTGCCGAACTTATTTAGTTTATGTTCTAGACTCAATGTGGATTATCCTAAGATTGCCCCCTCGTGTCCCAATAGTGGTACTAGAGTCGATGGTTGTTGGATTGAACTCTTTTTATTAAAAGTCTTTCTGACAAAGACGGTTAAACAGCGGGTCTCGTTGATTGCAATGGCACACCGGCGTACAAATACAAGTGTATATAGTTGAAAAAACTTACGTTTGATTGAAGGGGAGATTATTTGACAATTGTGAGGTAAGTTAAATTCCCTATTTCTTAAAAAAAGTAGAGGTAAGTTAAATTCCCCATTTCATAAATAAAATATTTTTAATAGAAAATTGTGAAATACACCATCCGTCCTGTCCTAAAATATAAGGGAAACAAATTAATTTTTTTTTCTTCAAAATATAAGAGAAAAATCATTAAGGAATATTATGGTCATACCCTCTAACCCCAATAATAACCCGCCAAATCTTCACTACTCTGTATTGTTTTACCTGTTATCAGTTACATTTGTATTGTTCGTGCAAAAAAATTGACTTGAACTGTTCATCTTCCTATTCAACATTCCATCAAGTTCACTTCATGTTTCTCCAAGTTCTCCTCTGTCAAATAAAAATTACTGTTTTGAACAATTTTTTTTTCTCCTTCCACTTTCATTCATGTTTTATAATCCAAATCTCAAAATCAATTTTGCTTCTCCTTCTTACTCCATTTTTACATCTCAATCTCAATGTTTTACAATACAAATCCTAAAATCGTAAAAAAAAAAAAAAACATTTCAATCCCTTCTAGAACAAAGATAATTAACTGAATAATAAGAAATGGCCATTGAATCTCGTGACAGAGACGGTGGCGGCTGACGGTGAAACACAGTGATTGCGTCCGTCATCAACAAGGATGTGGAGGATGTCTTCAATGCAATGGTTGCGCCACCGTTCAACGCATAGTAGATTATATGAAAATAACTTAACTTTATTTTATCTTTTGCTATAAAAATAGCTTATGCCCCTATCATGATGATATATGCTTATGCTATAAGAAGCTGCAAATAAGTAGTTTATATCCAATATCAGCTTAATAGCAGAGCTTAGTCTACGTTATGATGGCCTTCTGCGGTCATGCCGCTGTTAGTATGATTGGCAGTCTATGTAGCACATTCCGAGGATTATGTGTGTTCCAGTGTCGGACACTTACGAAGTTACAATTACATTGAATTATATCATTTTTCCAAATTTTTATCCATGTCGGCGTTTGTGTCTGATGCCCATGTTTATGTTTGTGTCTGTGCTTCATAGGTTACGGTCTACACATTCATCTTTGCCACATGTTTGGAGAAATAGTCGCGTCTAGAGTTTTCAAATAAAATTAATGAAGGCCACATGGTGAAATTTTGAGCTCTAGATTTATCACATGGACTAGAATTCGCAAAAGGCAAAGTACACTGGCCATGCAAAAATCAGAGGATCCACTCTGAATTAGTTGAATATTGTTTAAGGTTTAGTTATACCTTACAACAAGTTAGTTATGATTAGTTGGAAATTGGTTATCATTGGTTAGTTTAGTTATGATCACTTTATAAATTGTAAAATGCAGTCATTTTAATCACTCATTTTGCCAACAAATTTTCATGTGATATTTACGTATCGATAAGAAATCATATATCCAACACATATGTTTGACATGGAATTGTATTGCTTTCAATTTCTATTTCAATATATGTTTGATTGTTCTACTTCTATGTGCATATGAAACACTGCATATCTCTTTTTATGGAAGGTTAATTTGATAGTTTTTCCTTCATAACAGATTCATCTATGCTCACGTCAGCTCTAAAGACGAAGAATAACAACATTACAGCTTTGGTATGACTTGCATCTTCTGAGCTTTTAAAGTTTTTCCTTAAATAGATATATTTTTATTCTCAGGACTAGTTAGGAAATAAAATGAGTTTTATTGCTTGCAGTGTTTTGAAGACACTAAAGAAAAAATCAAGAACATGTTCAACAAGGTTGAACTTTCAATTTCTTCATATGATACAGCTTTTGTGGCAATGATTCCTTCTTCAACGTCGCCTCACACCCCATTTTTCCCTCAGTGCTTGAATTGGTTACTGGATAATCAACTCGTAGATGGGTCTTGGGGTCTTCCCAATCGCCATCCATTGTTGATGAATGATTCTCTCTTATCCACCTTAGCATGTATCCTTGCATTAAAGCAATGGGGTATTAGTGAAGATAAGATGAATAAGGGTACTTACTGTTTTCCCAGCCATCTTATTTTTCTTTTATAGAAACTACCAGATATACGCAAACTAACACGTATGTATGTCTGGCTTGTAAGATGAGGGTGAGAGCCTGAGATCGGTGTCACTCTTTATAAACTGATTTCAAGTCTTATCCTTATCCTATGGATCAATAGACTCTGATACCAAATTAGTCTTTTTATATTTTGAACTCATATTTACATTGGCTTGTAAGACGAAGGATACCACTATGTGGAACTCATTTTTAGGTCTTATCTCCAACGTATGTGGGACTCGACCGATTCTCAGTAGTTACTTATGAAATTCTCTTTATATTACGTTTTAGATGAGTTTTCTTGATATTTTTGCAGGACTTCAATATATTGAGTCAAACTTTACTTCAATCAATGATGATAAGCAACACCGTCCCATAGGATTTGATATACTTTTTCCTTCTTTGATTGAATATGCACAAACTTTGGGCATTAATATGGCATTTGGAGGTACAAGTGTGGAAGCAATGATCCAGAAGCGAGACAGAGAGCTCCAAAGGTAGTATTTTCGTTTCCTCTTGTATATATTTCAAGATTTTTCTCCTTTTAAAAGTAGAGTGATTTTTTTTTCCGATGTGCCTAAATTTGTCAAACTAGTTCTCCTCAAGTGGTTAATGAACTTTAGTTAAGGTCAAATTGATTGGTAGTACTCGAATTCAAACTCTCGGCTGGAACAATTCTTTGCTAGAGTTTACATGCCTCTCTGCTGAACTATAAGGTTAAAAACAAAAAACTCGTCCAAGCTGACTTCTATCTGGTGCATTTGTCTTAATATATAGTGGTTTTGAAAGCAATTCAGAGGGCTGGAAAGCATATCTAGCGTATGTATCAGAAGGAATGTTGAAGTCATTGGACTCGAATACAATCATGAAGTATCAAAGAAAGAATGGATCTTTATTTAATTCACCTGCTACAACAGCAGCTGCTTTTTACCACTTACAAAATGCCGATTGTCTTAGTTACCTCCAATCAGTATTACAAAAGTTTGGTAATGCAGGTACATTTTCAGAATTATGTTTCACAAAATTTGTTTTAGTTATAAACCTTTGTCCATTAATTTAGTTTAACTTTCTTATTTTTTCTTTTGAAAATATTCAGTTCCAACAGTTTATCCTCAGGATATATGCGCCCGTCTCTATATGATTGATAGTCTTGAACAATTAGGGATTAACCGTTATTTCAAAGAGGAAATTCAAAGTGTATTGGATGAAACATACAGGTTATATGACAATCGAGACATTCAAACATTTGTGCATACATAGAAACTTTTTATTTTCATCATTGAATCTATTCGCATATTTAATTCATGGAAACAAAACAACAGATATTGGCGACAAGGAGAGGAAGATATATTTTTAGACCCCACAACTTGTGCAATGGCGTTTCGAATTTTGCGTCTCAATGGCTATGATGTATCTTCAGGTTGGACAATTTGTAACATTTGAGAATTTGTGTTTTAGACAAAAAAGCTGATTTGTATGTTGCGTTTGCAGATCCATTTTATCAATATTCAGAAGATAAATTTCCCGACTCCTTGAAAGGATATTTGAAGGATGTTAGTGCTGTTATAGAGCTATATAGGGCTTCACAAGTCATTATACATCCCGATGAATCAGTTTTGATCAAACAAAGTTCTTGGACAACAGATCTTTTGAAGCAAGATTCTTCACCTCATGAATTATATGCTGATAAACTTCGTATTTATGTTGATTATGAGGTAGTTTTCAAAATAGATTCCATTTTTTCAAAATTTGAAGCCTTCATGCATTTAGTACATCTAGGGTTGTTGGATCAAGATTGGACGGTCCATATTTTATGAGCTTAAAATATGGACTTCCCGACCTTGTTCCAAGGATCATAGATGTCAACTGCGTGAATGTGTCAAAGTTTTGACTATAGGCAATCCCAGTCCGTAGTTTATTGTTTCGTTCTTTCATTTAATTTAACTACATATATATACAACATTACAATGTTTTTGCAACATAGGTCAATAATGTTCTTAAATTTCCACAACATAAAGATTTGGATCGTATGTTAAACAAGAGATCATTGGAGCATTACAATGTAGACGAAACAAGGATTTTAAAAACATCATACAGGTGTGCCTTTAATTCTTCATTCCCCTTTTTTTGTGATCAAATTATTGATTGTTTGTATTGCACAGATCTTGGAATCTTGCAAACCAAGAAATTCTGAAGCTAGCAGTTGAAGATTACAAGCTCTGCCAATCAATACACAATGAAGAGTTGAAACAACTTGAAAGGTATATCTTTCTTTATAAAATTCACAACCTACGTGGCTACGTGTTTCTCGCTAGATATTATTAGAAAAATCATTATCGTCTTTGTAACTCAAACCATAATCAAAATTATCAAACAAATTTAACTTTATTTCTATAGCTCTTATTTTTTGCTTCAAAGGGAAAGTAATTTTTAGTCTCAAAATAATGTCATTGAGTCATGCTAAATTTTCTTCAAAAGGATCTTACTGTTGCATTTCACCGAGCTAGATATAATTGTTCTCTGTCATATATGCAGGTGGAATGTTGAAAGCAAACTAGACAAACTAAAGTTTGCAAGGCAAAGAGTGGTATATTGTTACTTCTCCAGTGCAGCTACTCTTTTTTCGGCCGAACTTTCTGATGCTCGCATATCTTGGTCGAAAAATGCAGAGCTTACACTAGTTGTTGATGATTTCTTTGATGTTGCGAGCTCAAAAGAAGAGCAATTGAACCTGATTCAACTAGTTGAAAAGTATATTCCTATTCTTAGTTAAAGTTGTGCCGTCTCAAATTTTGTCAAAATTTTCTGCACAAATGGTAATGTTGTGGAAATGGAACTGCAGGTGGAATGTAGATATCAATACTGTTTTTTGTTCTGAGGCTGTTGAGATAATATTTTATGCAATTTATAACACAATTTGTGAGATTGGGGAGAAATCTATCAAACGGCAAGGGCGCAATATAAAAGACAAAGTTATCAAGATTGTGAGATGTTTCTTCTTTAGTTTTGCATTCTCTTATAACATAAACTCTTAATTAAGCTGTTTAATCACACAAAGCCTTATTTCAATGACATAAAAATATACATTGTATCATAAAGGCATAATGGAGTTTTCCTATTTAATATTATTCTTAATGGATTGCCTATGATTGCTTTGTAGTGGTTAAATTATTTGCAATCAGTGTTTACTGAAGCTGAGTGGAAGAGAAGCAAGGCCATCCCAACCATCGATGATTATATGCAAAATGGATGTGTATCATATGCCTTAGGACCAATTATTCTTCCAGCACTCTATCTTGTTGGACCTAAGCTTTCAAATGATGTTGCTGAAAATCATGAAATTGATCATCTCCTAAAGACTGTGAGCATTTGTGGGCGTCTTCTCAACGACATTCAAACTTTAAAGGTATATAGTCCATTCCATTAGGTGTTGGCTCAGTGATAATAGTTTGATATTATAACCTCCTTAAGGGACGAGTTCAAATCCCCTTAGGACACGGTTATAAAATGATCATTAGTAAAACTTAAGTTAACAATAATTACAAATTTCCAAATTTTTATATTAAAAGATGTCTATTCCTGCTCCGTGATTCTGACTTTTGTTTCGAGTCTTTCTTGGTGGTTAATATTTTTGTCTCTACTGTTATGTAGAGAGAATCCGAGCAAGAGAAACTGAATGCAGTGAGTTTGCACATGATTCATTATAATGAAGTTGTTACTGTTGAAGACGCCGTTGATAAAATAAAGGATGTCATTGAGGAAAACAAAAGGGAGCTCTTAAGATTAGTTTTGCAGGAAAAAGGAAGCTTAGTTCCAAGAGATTGCAAAGATTTGTTTTGGAAAATGATGAAAATATCGTTCCTATTTTACGATAAGAATGATGGACTTACATCAAATGAGATGCACTCTAATGTTAATGCAGTGATGAAAAATCCAATAATTCTTAATAAATTGTTGGTAGATTCTAATGTAATACCTTTTGTGAAAAGCACTAGTTGTGGAACCAAACGTTAGATAGTTGGTTTAGTAGTGATTGACGCCGGACATGGCAGGAAGGACCACAGTTCAATCTCGCGCAACTGCATTTAGGAGGTGACTGAGACTATTTGAAGCCAGAATTAATCCTCGAACCAGATTACTCTGGTGAAAATAAAAGCACTAGTTGTGGATGCCTTAAGTTAAATTGCTTATGGCTGTGAAATAAAATAAGAGAAATGTTAATTAGTGCACTGCATACACTATTTAAGATAATTAAATTGAAAACTTTTGTCTTTAATGTATTTGCTTTCGGAGTAGAAATTGGCCCATTGTTTAAGATTTTGACTAGGCGTGAGAATAGGCCAGGCCGGCCTACAGGGGCCTATGGCCTAGCCTATATAGGCTCGGGCCAGGCCAGGCCAGGCCGTTTTGTTAAATAGGCCAGGCCAAGGATTTTTTATAAGCCTATTTAACTAAATAGGTCAGGCTACAGGCCATTGAAAAAACCTATAAAGCCTACTGGGCCGGCCTATTAGATAAATATTTGTAATATTTTTATTATTCTTATTATTGAATATTAATTATTTAATTGTGAACTAAATTTTAATTCCACAAATTTTACAATGAACTAATTTTTTGCATATATAAATATATTACTATAAATTAGAATTGAAATAAGATAATTATATAGTTAAATTCTCTAAAGTATTATGTGAAATATCAAAAGGAATTTTAATCTCATTGGTGAATTAGTTGATTAGTCTATTTAAATATAAAAATGATTACTTATTTAAAAAAATTCATACGAAATAGGCTTTTAAACAGGCTAACGGGTCAGGCCAGCCTTTCTGAAGGCCAGGCCGCAGGCCTAAAAATCAAGCCTATAACAGGCTACAGGTCAGGCTTAGGCCTTTAAATTTTTGATAGGCCAGGCTCAGGCTTGGCAAAGCCTAACTCGGCCTAGCCTATTTCCACCCCTAATTTTGAGAAAATTGATTATGAAGAACTCTCTCTAGTACAATAGAATTTTTAGTTTTTCTTATTTATATAAGGAACATAAAATATGTACATATATATAACCTGGTTTAAAATAAAAATATGGTTTGATATGGTGTGATTTTATTCCTAACTAGATTTATGAGCCCGTGCCAAGCACGGGAAAAAATGCATTCATAGATTTATTATATTTTATATAATACAATTTAAAATATTTTAATTTATATAAATAAGTTACAATAGTAATGTACCAAAATGCACATTAAAATTCTAATGGATATTGCTCATTGATTTATGACAATACAAATATTTGCAATAAAATAAATTTAATTATGTAAAAATAAATCATTAACTAAACGGTCTTATATGATAAAAATGATCATAAATTATAAAATATATTCATTTGAAAAAAAATCCAATGCTATAGAGAGAGAGAGAGAGAGGGTGTTTCAAATGAGAGTGATTTTAAAATGAGAGGGTGAGAGGGTTAAATCTCAGCCATTAAATTAAATGAATGGGTTAGATTAAATCTTATTTTTAAGTGAATCACGTGACCTTTTTGCTTATCATTCACTTGCTCAACGTTTCTTCTTCTTCATCTGCAGTCTCTTTCCTAATTCTGCTGCAACACTAAACAACTTGTCTCTCTAGTTTGCTCATCTTTACAATTCTGCTCCATGTATTCTTTGCCGTAATTATTCTACTTTTCACTTTTCTTCCATTTTGCTTCTTCTTCCAATTTTTTTTCAAATAATTGTTGTGCCCTCTCAGACATCCATGAAATCATTATGTTAAACAAACATTGAAATAGTTAAAAACTAATTTATAAATTGATGAACCAAAATTGTTCACCAAAAAAAACAATTGATGAACCAAAATCAAACTAAGCTATTAGATACAATTTAGGTATTGAATCAGATCTGATTTTCATGTTACAACCTTGTTGATATAGGATCTCGTAATTGATGTATCAAGTTAATTTATTGAATAAGAACCATAACAAGATTTGAAGGTGAGATAGATTAATCAAGATAGGTTGAAGGAATTGCCATCTTCGGTATCAAGATGGGTTGGAGAATCGCCGACATCGCTGTTGGGTCGGACTGGGTTGGAGAATTTCCGATGGAGAATAACAACCGAAACATCGATGGTTTTTCAATGATAAAGTCAGAATTAGATGTTGAGTGAACTGTGAAGGAAGAAAGATGAAGATGGAAGGATACTTAGGTTTCAGGGAAGAGAGATGAAATGAGAAGCAAAGAGGTCATGTGATTCACTTAAAAATAAGAGTTAATCTAAACCACTCATTTAATTTAATGGTTGAGATTTAACCCTCTCACCCTCTCATTTTAAAATCACTCTCATTTGAAACACCCCCTATATATATATATATATTGCTAATCTTGACCCATGTTGGTCAAAATTAGCAACTATGACCATATGAATTTCTCCAAATCCCCCACACCCCCTGCGCGCTCCGCCCACTTTTTTCATGGGTCATAGTTGTTAACTTACATGGTCAATGTTAGCAACCCCATATGTGGGGACTTTGTGGCTTTTTACAGAAAGATTATAACTAATTATAAAGTGGATAAAACTATAATTTGTACTAAGGACACATGTTAAGAAATCCACCATAGAAATATATATGTCTAAAAATGCTTGCATTCAACTTTATTTATGTCAAAATATATTTTTCCCGTGTAATTTTTTTTATTTTTAAATTCCTTAATATCTCTTACATATATGTTATCAAGACCCTATAAAATATATTTAATTATAAAAAAAAACCTTATAATGATAACATATTTTCTAAAGAATGCAAGATTTAATACATCAATTTAGTGCTCATGTCATACCATCAAAAATACTTATGTTCGTGGATGTATCTGGGGGTTTCAAAACGACATGGTAGTTGACTTTTGCTAGCCACGTTAGCAAAAAGTCAAAATAGCGGGGTAATTCAAAATAATTAATTTTATAGGGGTCAGGGAATCTAAAAAAACAAAATTATAGGAGAGAATTGCATAACTTACCTACTACAGGGGGTAAACATCTATTAACCCGGTTAAAAATACTAATAAATAACCATAACTTTTCACCTTCACCTAATTTTAACACGTTTATTTTTAGATTTTATAAATTAAATTATATAAAAATATTCCTACAAATCTAAATTTTTTATCAAACACATTGTTAGAAAACGTGCATATATATATAATTAATTTGATGAACTCTTTATTTTTAATTTTATTTTCTAGTTTTTTTTTTGGGTTACTCTATTTTTAAATAAATTTATATTTAGCTCAAAAAATATAAGCAAGAATATGCCTAAATTTATTAATTAAAAATAGATAATGTAAATTATAAATATATGTTTGTAATATACATTCAAAAAGAATATATACAAAGTTAGAAACATACAAGGTTGAGAAAAATGTCCCTTCAACCGCAACATTTAATCCTCCATCCCTACAAACAAATCAATATTCTCATTTTACCCCTTTACAATTTCACTTCACTGGAATATTTACTCAAAATTACAAACCGGAAAATTTCAAAAATGAATTCCAAAACTTTACAAACCGAAGCAGTTAAATACAGTGATCCGGTAAAAGTGTTCCGATAAAAAACTATAAACCGGAACAATTGAATAGAATGTTCCGGTGAAGTGTTCATCTAATTAAAACTTGAAAACACTTGAATTTTGAAGTTCAGCGTTGTTCATTTTTCTGGTTGAATGCCCACGACTTTGGGTTGCAATTGCATACTTGCACATTTGATGGATTTTATCATTTAATTAAATTATGACCCAAATCCTCTGATTTATGTACTTTCTTTTGCATTTTACGCTACTTCTCAAATCTCATGTTCATAAGAGTCAATTTGCAGCAGGTTTTAGGGATGGTACTATAGGATTTTATGATGTTAGTACACCTGAAATGTAAGCACCTCAATAGAATTTCCTAGTTATCCTTAGTTAGTTGAATTTTTCACAGGGAGTTATGGTCTCTACTCTGAGGAACCTTGTAAGATCAAGAAGAACAATCATTTGAAAAGCTTCTCCCAGAGGACCGTCACAATTCGACAGGTACTCATATTCAGAGGAAGCTTGAAGCTGTTAAAACTATGGCCTAGTATATTCAACTGTTCTGAAATTTCAAGTGTTCTAAAACTTCAATTATATGAAACTTTACCGGAACACTTATTGAACAGTTCCGTTACGTAATATTTTGTACCGGAACACTTTAGTTAAGTAGGGGTGAAGTGGAATACTAAAAAGGGTAAAATGAGAATATTGATTTATTTGTAGGGGTGAAAGATTAAATGTTGGGGTGGGAGGGACATTTTTCCAAAGTTGAATATTTGGCCCATGCGAAATAATTTTATTTTTAGAAGTATTAATGTAATGTTGATTCTTTGTTCAACCACATTTGGTTTGTAGGCCGATCAAGTCTTTTGGCATTAATGTAATATTTTCAGATTAGTTTTTTTTTGAACACGCCAAAATGAGATTATATATATAACAACATGGTCGACCCCCAGCACAAGGTGTGCTAGAAACAGATCAACAAGAGTACATCAAAAATCAAAACCAAACCATCAAGGTCAATACAAAATCAAATAGCCAAACACAACAAAGGGTTCACCCACCAACAATGTAGATTAACCCCCGGCCCTGGATACCGAGTCCTCAACCACCAAAATGCATGCCGCTTGATCAGGTCCAACAAGAGAGAAGTCGGTCGTGCGGAATGTTTGAATAGGCGCTGATTGCGCTCTGTCCAAATAATCCAAACGCTAACCAACCAAATGAGCTGCATGAAAGATCTCCGATCTCGACTGCCTCCTGCAGCATAAGTGAACTGAAGAAAGTGAGCAGAAAGGGTCGAAGGATCAACCATATCAAAACCAATCCAAGACCTGACCAGCGTCCACACGGAACCAAACAATCCACAAGAGAAGAATAGATGATAAGCTGTCTCAAGGATGCCGCACCCAGAAACACAATGCTGATCCGCCTGTGAAAGAATGCCACGTCTACCCAAGTTAGTCTTCGTCGGTAGCCTGTCGCGCAGAAGTCTCCAAGCAAGAATAGACACCTTCACGGGGATCTGTCGATGCCAAATAAGATCTGTTGCGTCGTCTAAAGGAACGGCCTCCTGAGTAGTCAATAGCTTATAAGCGCCGCTAACAGTATATCTGCTCTCTGGATCAAACCGCCAACGCCAAACGTCTGCCACCTGATCCTGCATCTGGACATCGTGAAGTAAGATCTGACACTCCCCCAACATCTCCTCCTCCCACACCCATAACTGTCGCCTCCACTCCCAAACCCTCCCCCTGCCTCCCACCCTAACTCAAACATGTCAGCCACCGTGTGCTGCTTGGTCACTGCCAAATCGAACAGACGACCAAACCGCACCCGCAAAGGTACTCCACCCACCCAAGGATCCGACCAGAAGGAAGTGTCCCTCCCATGCCCTACTCTTCGGTCCACTCCCTCTGCAAACCAGCCACCCCTAAACCCTGCATCCCCATCTCTAATCTTCACTATCTCCCGCCACCATGCTGACCCTCTCTGCCCCCCCTCACGCAGATGTCCTCCCTCCAAACCATACCTAGCCAACAGCACCCTAAACCATAAACCCCCCCGATCAACCAGCATCCGCCAACACCACTTCCCAAGAAGAGCAGTGTTGAACTCCCGTAACCGCCTGACCCCCAAACCCCCTATACTCCCTACTCCTACAAATGGATGTCCAACTAATCCAAGCCACCTTCCTATGATCCTCACCCCCTCCCCAAAAAAAAAAAGTAAAATAGAGTCAAGAGAAGAAATGATACCTGTGGGAGCTTTGAAGGAAAGAGCATAGACAGGAAGAGAGGACAGAACGGATTTGAGCCGTATCAGTCGACCACCAAAAGACAAAAAACGACTCTTCCAACCAGATAATCTCTTTTTAACACGCAACAGCACCGGATCCCAGAAGCGTAATCGTCTCGGATCCCCCCCGATAGGAAGACCTAGACAAACAAACGGAATCTTACCCACTTTACATCTCAGAGCACTCGCTGCCTCAACTAACCAATAATCGGGAATATTGACCCCAACCAACATACTCTTATGAAAATTGACCTTCAATCCTGACATAACCTCGAACAACATAAGAACAGCCCGTAACGCTCGCACGTTGGCCCAACTCTTGGCCCCTAGAAGAAGAGTGTCATCAGCGAACTAAAGATGCGACACCGTAAGGGCACTCTGCCTACCCACGTTATACCCAATGAACGTGCAACCCTTCTGCTGCTAGTAAAAAAAGAAACGGTGACAACGGATCCCCTTGTCGTAAGCCCCTCTCTAGTGGAAACTCCTCCGTTGGGCTACCATTGACCAACACAGACGCTGTGGCCGTTCCAACACATTCATTAATCCATTTCCGCCAGAGAGTCGGAAAAGCCATCCGGCCCATCACAGCATCCAAATATCCCCAGTCCACTGAGTCATAGGCCTTCTCAAAATCCACTTTAAACAACATCAGATCCTTGCGATTTCTTCGAGCCTCATCCACAACCTCGTTAGCTATAAGATTCCCATCCAGTATCTGTCTATCCTTAACGAAAGCAGTTTGAGACTCGGAGACAACACTCCCAATAACCAAACGCAACCGATTGGCTAAAACTTTAGCTAAGACCTTATACAGACTACCAACCAGAGCTATAGGCCGAAACTCATTAAGACTTTGTGGGCTATCCACTTTAGGGATCAGAGCGATAAAGGTAGAATTCAAGCCTTTAGTCAACCACCCATTCCGATGAAACTCGGACACAAACCGCATGATATCTCCCTGCATCTCCCCCTAGAAGTCCTTTATAAAACCAAAATTGACCCCATCAAGACATGGGCTTTTATAACTATCACAGTCCCATATCGCTGCTTTAACCTCCTCGATCGAAAACGATTTAATCAAACCATTACCCTCTACCCATCCCAAACGCTTAAACTGAAGATTTTCCACCCCAGTCTCTCCACGTTACCCGCTTTGAAATGGGAGGAAAAATGATAAAACACCGCTTGCTTAATAGGGGCTACGGTATCCAACTGAACCCCGTCAACTAAAATAGACTTGACCGCGTTCTCCCGCCTACGATTAGCCAAAAGAGAGTGAAAATACTTCGTGTTAGCATCCCCCTCTTTGAGCCACAGGGCCCTGGATTGCTGTCAAGAAATACTAGCATTCAGACGGGATAAGGCGTGGACATCAGAGGTGATCCCATGTAACTCCGCAATCTCCGTAGCAGAGAGAATGGACTCCTCTCCTTTGTTATCCAACTCTGCCATCCGAGTTTTCAAAACCTCTATCCTACTAGGCAAATTTTGACTGTGTGACAAATGCCATTCCTTTAGAGCCTGTTTGATTAATTTAAACTTGGTCTTAAGAACAAAGCCTCCCCACCCCTCCACCTGAATAGCTCCCCATCGGTCTCTCACAAAATCCCGGTAGCCAGGGATGTCAGCCCAGCACTTCAGCATCCGCGACGGCCTCGGCCTCCAGTCCTCCTCGCTAGCCGTCAAGATAATAGGGCAAAGGTCCGATAGTCCCCTTAGATGAGCTGACTGTAAACAATTTGGCCATATTAAACACCATTCCTCTGAAAGCAAAAATCTATCAAGCCTACTCATCAACGTCCCATCCCCTCTGTACCAAGTAAATTTTTGACCACTCAAAGGGAGATCGACCAAATAGTTATCCTCAATAAACGAATTAAAATACGCAATATCCCCCAAGAGGGAACTAGGACGCGTCGACCTACGTTCTGCTAGATGCCTAATAGCATCAAAATCGCCACAAACGCAGACAGGTTTACCCACTTCCTGTTGTAGCCGGGCAGACAACGCACCCCACAACGCTTGCCTCGCCCCTGAATCACACGGTGCATAAACATTAACCACCATAAAATCCTCCTCCAACCTCTTAAAACGTCCCTGGCACAACAAGGCATGTGATTGACTCCCTATCGTCCACATCTCAACTTCATCTACATCCCAAATAGTCAGTAAACCCCCTGAAGCCCCAACCGAAGGGCGAAACGAGAACGCATGTGGGGATGAACCCCATAAACTAGCCACCAACGCTCCATCGCAGTCCTGCAATTTAGTTTCCTGAAGGCAAACAATAAAAGGCCTATTCTCCCCTATAAGTTTTCGAACCTCCTTTCTCTTTTTCAACCCCCCCAACCCCCTAATGTTCCAAGAAATGATCTTCATTTACCACCCTCTCTCGTGTTACCAACTCCCTCCTTTGCCTGACTAGTTACCTGAATCTTACTATGTCCAATCCTGGAGAGAACATTGAACATATTCCCACTAGAACCCTTAACAGCAATACCTAAAGCATGCCCAAACCCCACCATATCATTCGCAGCCGCCTGATCATTCCCTTGCATCGTTACCCAGTTCTGCCAGTCGTTATTAACTGATACTGACGAAGAGGCCCTAGCTGAAGAGACCTGATCCGCAACAGGATTTCCTTGTACCTCCCCGTTTGGATAACAGCTTTTACGTTCCTGCTGGCGTAGAACACCTAAAACCTCTCTACGATCCTGACTAGGCAATCTCGCAACCTTTTTGAGACGCACTGCCTGCTTGACCTGCCTATTGCCCTCTTCCCCCTTGCCTGATGGAATAGGATTACATCCCTCAAGGTTATGCTCGCGAAGCCATTCCAAACTCCAGGGTCTGGTCATCGCGGTACGTGTTGCAGAAGGCGGGCAGGACTTTGTTCTCTGCCTATTCGAAGCTACATCAGACATAGCTTTTGACTGACCATCAGACCGACCCGTCTTTTCCTCCTCTACCACTGGTGCAACCGCCCTTGGGGTTTGAACAGTCTTGACATTAACATCCTCCCCATTCCCCACAATCCGCACTGACGAAGATTTAGAAACAGAATGATCTTGCGTGCGAGCATGAACACTCTGCTTACCTGTTATATCCTCTTTGCTTAATCCCTCCATCACCTTTTCAACCACCGCATCATCGTCCTGATGTCCCCCCTCAAAAGCATGTGAGAAGTCATCCTCTGATGCATTTTCCTCCGATTCGCTTTCCTCCCCAAACAAGCATGCATCGTCCCCTAACGCAAAACCCCATTCCTCAATAATTTGAATCTCAACAACCTTCCCATCAACTAGTAAGCTTTCCTTTACCTTCAACACCTCTAAAGCCGAGGTTGCAATAAGAATTCTAGCAAAGTCCAATCTGTCTTTATCCAGAGTACAATTGTCGGCTCAGATATACCTCCCACAATCGAAGACACAGAGTTGAAAAAACTCTTCAGTCCACGCATGTAGAGGAATTTCATAAAGCCTCACCCATGCCCCCCTCTGAACAGACACCATCTCACTCTCCCATTTCACCCAATTCGAGAAGAATAGATCGAAAAAATCCTTTGCCCCATCAAGAAGTGCCATCACATCACTGGATGTCGAACTTTGTATGAAAACTCGGTCTGCCCCTAAAGGCGTCACAACCAGGTCCTCAAAACACCCATCCAAAATGCGATTTTGTACCAAAGGTATCACTTCACCATTACTCACAGTGCCCACCACTCCCCCGGATGCCCATTGGGCTGTCTCCTCTTTCGTCCTATATTTTCGCATGAACATTCCTTTTCCTGTAGCCTCTCTGCCATCTCGACCCTCCTGCTCACCCTTTTTCTTCCCTAGCTGAATATCAACCTCCCCCACCCGCACAGACATACCAGGGTGTTCTGTGCGAGGAGGAGCAGGCTTAATACTCCTCTCCTTAACAGCTACTAAGCTATTATCTACCTTAGGGGGTTCCACCAATTTCGCCTTATGCTCAATGACCTCCTTAGACTTGTCACGACTAAATCTAGCTAACCTAGCCCTAATACGATAGTGACCGAACCAGACGTCATTCAGAGCCTTAATCATACTGTCTATATTCTTGACCTTAGAATTACGAACAAATCCATATGGTTGCCCGTTTGCGTTCAAATTGTTAGCAACATACACATCCTCCAATATACCGCAAACTTCAAAACCTTTTCTTAAATAAAAACTAGACAGTAACAGCGGGAAATTGGTGAAATAAAAAGACACATACCTATTAGCTTCTCTCCCATTAACACCCCCCACCTTTTGTTGCACCATCGACCCATTCAATTCCTTTGCCGAACCACTAGCACGTGATCGTGGTTTACTGTGTTGATTCAAGGCTTCATGTTGCATCACCGCTTGCTGATCAGCGAGCACACATGCCTTCCCGTCGTGTTGTTCTCCACGCATCAGTTGCAACCGCGAGAATACATCAGGTCTGTAATCATCACGTCGCCGAAGCTGTGTAGGCGAGGTCTCTCCTCGGAATCGCACATCAGTACAGGCTCGCAATACCCCATCACCATGTTTCCTCGGCAAACAGTCGTACTCACCAAAGTATTGTAGGGGTCTTCTGTTTCGTGAAGAGTCCGAACTCGAAAACGAACGGTACCGCCGATGATGATTGTTGAACCGAGAGTGAACCGGAGAATAGCCATGCTTGTTCTGTTGCTCATGATACTGCTCTTGTTTCCGTCCTCTATCTTCCTGTCGCAACGCTGTCCTCCGTCGACGGCTCACCACCGTCCACTCCTCCCCAATCCGCCCCATCTGTGGCACCCTGCCGGCAACCCGCACCCCCCATATTCTCTCTCCGCCGGCGTAAATGACTGGCGCGGCCGCCTTTGGGAAACCCTAGAGGCGTCGCCTCTCTCTCTCACTCTCCCTCTCATTCACTTAATAGGATATTGTATCTAATATGCAGACATATTTTCAGATTAGTGTTGTAATCATTTAGCTTGTTTATAAAGCACCGTGTAAATTTTTCTTTGGATTATATTGTAAGGATTTGATATCTCTTGTTCTTCTTACAATCCCAATTTTTCTTATATAAAAAAACATACAAAATTCGAAATTAGATAAACTATAGAGAAATTGTTACATTATAATCTCTTATACAGTTTATTTATCATAAATAAATTTAACATTTACATCTTTCATTTTTTTTTTGATTAATCAAGATTAAAATGGCAAAAGCTATATTGTTTAAAATTATATACGTATTGCTTATATACACACGTATGAAAATTAAAAGGTATCAAATCTTTCCTTAATCACAATTGAATGTAATTGTGAATTTTTTGGACCATGATTTAATAGTTTTAATGAGTTTTTTTTGCTATAGGTTTAATTGGTTTATATTTTATTTTTAGAAAAATATTATTTCTAAGTTATTAGTAATTATTGAAATTTATTGCAATTTAATCACAATCATAATTACTCATGCCATTAATGATTAAAATGTTTTCAATTAGGCACCGATTTTTTTTTTTTTGACTCAAAATAACAATATTCATTTATTTCAATAATTGATAGAGTACATCAGATGCAAATACAAATTCAACATAACTAAGAACAAAAAGGATAAATTTGTGAACAAACTCACAATATCCAAATTAATAGCATATAACGGCAAAATGCCTACACATAATATGATAAAATTAAAGTCACCAGAATGTCCATGCTTCCGGATCTGCAACGTTGACGCCCAAATCATTGATTGAATCTGCAGTTGATTGAGGTTGATCTTTCAATTTGAACTAAACGAACACCGTAACAAGACGGGAAATCAAACAACGCCGCACCAAGACGACGAAAAACCAAACGCCGCACTAAGACGACGAGCAACAAAACGCCGCACAAAGACGACGAAATCACAACAAAAAACAATTAAAAATTCACTCTATGTGAAAAATCACTCATTTATATTGAAAAGAGAAAACAAAAAGAGGAAGATGGGTGATTTTAGGTCAAAAATGACCTAAAACCACCCCCAAATAGCAAGGCAAAGAAGAAGACTCAAATGAAAAAAATAGGGCCGGCGTTTAGTAATATTAAGAAACAAGATATTAGGCACCGAAATTATATCAATAAAAAAAATGAAATTCAAAGAATTTCTTAAACTAAAAAATGGAAAATTAAATACGAAATTCAATTATTTTTGATAAATATAAATGTATAATATGAAATTATTATAGTATTTTATTAATTAGTGGATTGATCATAAAAAATAAGTTGATTGATCATAAAATTTGTTTAAATTCCAAATCATTAACAATTAACAATAGTTACAAATATTTTTACTCCCAAATCAATTTAATATACATATTTGAATAATTGTACATTATAAAAGTTCACCTTAGATGCACCTTATACAATTTTGATATAAAATTAAAATATTCAACTAAAATATATAGACGGAAAGCCTAAACCCCTAAATTCTAACATATAATTAGACATAAAATAAATTACAAATTATTTAAATTAAAAATACAACTTAAAAAAAACGTGGCAAAAATGACATCTCATTAGAATCATCCCCTATACTAATTTTTTTGACCCAAAAAAATTCATTATACGAAGAATTAAATTGTTGCCGAAAAACTAATTAGAAAATCTGTTTATAGTCATCTTCTTTCTATCTCCACTTAATCATAGATCTTCACTTGTGTTATGTGTGTCAAATTTTGATTTCTAAATTTGCACATCCTGATAATAGATCAAACAACAAACAAAATAAAATAAAAAAATAAGAAGAAGAAGAAGGAGAAAGAATCAATAACGAAAAAAATAGAAATTGTGCAAGAACATCATATAAATTGATAAAAGCAAGATTAATAGAAAAGAAATTCACATCTCTATCTAAAGATAAAAATAACAAAAATAAAGTAGTATTAGAACTCTTTGATGTTAATGATCGATAATTACATAATATAGTCAACTCCAATCACAAAAAACAATGAGTTACCTTACCTGATCCACACAGTCGTACCTAAATCACTAAGGCAATGAAAACAATATCACTATAAGCTCAAAAAAAAAAATCAAAATACTAATCTTTGTTAATGACCAATAATTTCTGAACAAAATACAAATTACATGTAAATACATATGTATATAAAGAAGGAAAAAGCAATAAGAATAAAAATGGTCGGAAAAACAACAAACCTTTAAAAAAGATTTCGGTGGAAGTTTTAAGTGAGCCTGCGTAAAAATTTGATGAATATACCAAATGTGAAACAAAATAAGGAGAGAAAGTGATATAATTAAAATTTAAATTGAAATTAAAAAATATGAATGAAAGTAAAAGAACAAAGGAAGAAGAACTTGAACAATAGGCATATATAGGGAAGAAACTTATAGCCGCAAATTGATAGACTACTATAATTAGGGCAACCAATCATCATAATACAGCTGATATAAAATTGGTATGAGTAAAGACTGTGAGAATTATATTGAAAGAAGGAAGAATTAATATGATACTAATTGTTGTAAGAAAAAATATGATGCTAATTGTGACAAATACATTACTGCATGCTAATTGTGAGCAAGATATTTAAAAGAATTTGACTAATAAAATCATGGCCAATTATTATTATTATAGATCAAAATTGAATATGCAATACCGATTAGGAAAAAACAAATATGGCATACGATTTGTCATTATGCTTTTTTTGTATATGATTTAGCCAAAAATCAATTAATATTCATATTATTCATATATGTTTTATAAAATAGATTATTATTTGTCAAAATAAATAGATTATTAAAAAAACATATTTTTTGTTAAATTTCCTTTTTTTGTTTTTGTTTTTGACAAAAATTGCCTTTTTTTGTTAAATCGTATTTTTAAATATATTTTTAAAATATATGGTATCATTTTTTTTGTTAAATAGTTTTTCTTGGAAGAAAACAAAAACAATCGTATGATATAATTGATAGAGGGTACCTATAAAAGGGAGATTTAAAAGAGAAGAATTTGAGTTTTATGAGATTTGTAAGAAAGGCAGATTTGTTAAAAAAAAATTTTGTAAATTTACCAAGAAAGGCAGATTTTGTAAAAAATCAAAAATCATTTTTTAATGATATATTCTTGTAACATTAAAAAAAAATCATTGTTAATAAAAATTTGTATTTTTTTTTAACCAAAAAATCAAAATCTTTATTAAAGATAACCATCAATTAAGCAAAAACATTAAATGAGAATGCCACTTTTTTTTTCTTTTTGAGATCGGAATGCCACTTTTTTTTTAATCAAAACATGTGAATGTCATTAAATAGGTGCAATTTTGATTTTTTTTATAAACAAAAGCATTAATTGGTAAAATGATATGGGAGGAGAATGCATGTGGGAATGTCATGTGTACAATTTCTTTTGAAAAAAGAGTCCTAAATAATAATAGTATAGATAAATTTCATCAAGGAAAATTTTAACTGCATGAATTTGATCTTCTTAACTTTTGTTTTAAACATGGTTTTGTTATATTTTGTCGTATGTACAAATAAAGTATATAATGTGCATGGTGCAAAAATTATTGATTACATTATAAGGAATACAAGTTTTGCATAAATTACAGTTGAATTGAAAGTTTATATCACATAAATTATTTATACAAAATTAAAAAAAATTGAAAATTATTTTGGTAGATCACTCCACAAAGTGTCCGTTTGATCAATTAATTGTTGTTAACAATCCTTTGTAGTTTACCGGCTAGAATTCCACACCTTGTAAAATGAATAAATAAACGTACCAGAGCTCGAATCTTAGTATCTGCATATATATCTCATTTGGCTTCATAAATTTATAAATTTACTGAAGGAAATTATGTAGAATAGCCAATGGATCATAGACACAAATTATAGCATATCTACATCAATTATAGAGATCAAGGAATAAAGTTGTGTACCTTTCACCCTTAAGGATTGAATGAGAAGGAAGAGAAGAAGTTAGAGATGAGAGAGAATACTTCTACCTCTTACTGGTTAGCAGTTATCTTATTTCTATGTATCTAACTTAATTGGATGGTTAGATTATTAATACTCACCAGTGGAGGCAGGGACCTCTCATTGGGTTAAAGAATAAGAATGGACCAACCCATCACGGCCCATTCACAATAGAACCCAATATAAATAACAAGAATAATAACTTTAATATTTGATACTATTTATTTCATATATATTATATTAATTAATTAAAGTAAATCCAAAATATTTAACAATCTCCCACTTGGATTACTTTAATCCATTAATAAAATATAATATGAGAATATTATTAGAAATATATCAAATATCTACAATAGTACTTGTCATCAAAAGTATAAGAAACATAAGATTTAATCGGTGCAGAAAATGAATCCGATAGGGCAAACAAGATCATACACGATAAATCTTAAATTTCACATTGGATAATAAATATGAATTAACATTATAAAATCAAGAATTTGTAATCCAATATAATGGTCCAAGCATCTGAAATGCTATAACAAGCTCCCACTAACCCAAAATATCAAAAGACTTAATCAAATCAATGTGAGATATAATACTCATATATATAAGTCTGTGGTTAATGGCTCTGCCAATGAGTTTGTAATTTTATTAAAGTCATGCATAAAAGTAATTACTTATAGGGATAGCCTATTAAAGAGAATAATTACTTTTAGTCAAAATCAATATTTGTTCTACAATGTTTGACATTCTATTAATCCAAGTTTTAATTTAGGAAAAATGTGATTATGAAAATCCATAAAGAATTAGGAGACTAAAGAATCTCCAATTGAATTAACATAAACACTTAGTTTTAAAGAAAAAAATATATGGATTAATGTGGCCACAAGAATGTCAATAATGAACAAAATTATGATTATGCAATTCATAAGTACCTTAAGAACACAATATCATACTCGATAGGAGTATTGATATTATACATTAATGTACTTATTATTTATGACCTTATAAGTGTGTAATGTTGGTAAAAGAGAAGCACAATATTTTTGCATGCGATTATTGTGCATTTTCCAACAAAATTGATTTAGGCATCTAATTATGATGCTTACTGAGATTAGAGAATTTTTATATATATCTCAATATAACAGAGTGAGACAGAAATTATAAAGTCTTTTTGGCTATGTCATATCTTATAGTGTGCACAAGAATATATGACAATGATAGAATATAGTGTACACATTCTCATTTATCTCACATATATATAATTAAATTCAAACACACACTTGATACATAATTAGGTTACGTGCATCAGAAATAAAAGAGACTTCAATTTTACCATTATTGAGGATATAACGAAATAGTCATAAACTTTTCAAAATAACAAAATACTATTTTATCCTCAAGTCTCTATAATAACCAAGATACACATAATGATGATTATATATGAAAGATTTATCATCATATGAGTGAAATTAAGTCTCTAGTATTATAAAATAGAATATGAGACTATATATATATATATATATATGGTTTAATAATTCACTTAGTAAACTCAAATGCTACAATTATAGACACACACATTTGAGAAATAGTTAGATTATAAGCAGCAGAAATACACGAGACTTACATTTAATATTATTATTGAGGATATTATAAGAGAAAATAGTCATTAGCTTCCACAAGTGTTGAAAAATATCAATAATATAAAATATGTCAAATATAGTGAAAATGACAGAATTGAATATCTCAAATGTAACATTTATCATTATTCAGAATAATGATATAAAATAAATAAATATTTTCTTAATAGAATTGTTAAGGATTTTTAGGATTTTGACATATTGCTTTTATAAAATAATTTGGAAGTATTGACAAAAGACTATAATTAATATCCTCAATATAAGTCTCTACGATATTTTTATGTCTAGAATTAGAAAACAAATATATTTATTTGTTTCTTAGCTATAGTTAATTGGCATGTAGAATTTTCCTCACTTGGTAGAGAATGATAATTAAGTTGGTGAGATATTTTTCTCACACAAAGGATTATTATGCTAAGTAATGTCATACCGATAGGGTATGTCCATCACGTTACACAATACGTAGTAAGGATTCTCCCACTTGATAGAGAATAATAGTTGAATTAAGAGTTTGAAAATATTTTAAATAAATATTCAACTATTTCTCTATCACAGAATGATCATGTTGAGTAACGTCACACCGATAGGGTATGTCCGACACTTTCACACAATACAAGGAGATTAGCAATCCAAATTTTACACAATATATATATATATATATATATATATATATATATATATATATATATATATATAATTTTTTTTTAAATAATATAAAATTAGTATAATATTGGATTGCAAAATTAAGATAGTAGATACATGCCTTTTATTATATTTAATAAAATATCTTACTTATTGTAATAAATAAGAACTATAGCATCTCAATGTACTATTCATATCACAAAATTTTAATAGTGATAGGGTACTTGAAAAAATAATAAGTATATAATTAAAGTACATTGAGTAATAACTAAATTATATTAACAACAATATACTGATAGGGTATGATTATTATCAATATAATTTTAAGAATACTTTGCACAATTGTATCCACGATAGGTGAGATTACAATTATACAAATCAATAATGTTTGTTTATGCTTAAAAGAATATGATAAAATAATATCATGCATAAACAATGTTTTTAATTTACTCAATTATAAGTCATATTCAAATAATAGAAAGATGTGCATGTTAATATTTTAAATTAGCACATCATAAATATGACTTTAGAATTTATATATGAAATAATATAATAACAAAAGTTATTATTTAAAATAAAAGTGTATAATAGTTTTGTGTTTTATCCGGAATAGAACTCTTAGAATAAGGTTTTAAATACTCCCACTATAACTTAGAATATAAATACAAAATGGAGTATAGTTGTAATAATATATGTAATCGTTATAGAGTTCTATATATTTAGAATATTATGGAGAAACGGATTCCACTTTTATATACATATAATTGCACAATAAAATAGAAGAAGAAATAAGTTTCTTCATATATGCAATAACGAGTAATAAGTTACAAGAGGTTGAAATTTTGATTAAATTGCGACTAACCTCATAGAATGTGACATTCATCCTTGTTCTTAGAGTCGTTGGCTTTTGATGACTTAGCGAGAATACCATTCGATAACATCGTCTCAGAATATTCATCATTAAAGAATAAGCCAAAAAATATATGTGAGACTCTAATTGTAAATCAATATGATTTATATAAATATTTGATTGCAAGGATAATAGTTTTAAAATTGATATTGAATACACAATTATCCAGAATAAAACTCTCAAAATAATTTGATTTAAAATATTCCCAAAATAGTTTTAATTTTTATTTTAAATGGAGTTTATGAATGAGAAATCTATGAAAGATTAGAGAGTTCTAAAAGTCAAAATATTCTGGATAATAGATTCATTATATATAATTGAAGATCTTGCATTTTCACAAAAGGAGTATATAACATTTAGAATTTCTCCTTATATGCAATTATATAATATAAGTCACAAGATTTTAAAAGTAATAATTAAAATTACACTAACCTCGAAGAGTGTGACTTTCATCCTTGTATCTAGAGTTATTGAACTTTAGTAAAATTCATGAGGTCTTTTACAACATTATCTCAAACAGTATAAAAAGCAAACCGTTATATCAAGATATAAGACTCTAATAATAGATCAACACATTTCACAAGGATGATATTTTATAATATGCCTTAAAGAATTGCTCAAAAGAATAATTTTGATAATTGAGCATGTAAATAAAAAGAAGGCAACTTGAAATAATTTTAAATTCATCAAGAATACAATATTTGGTGTCAATATCAATAAAAATTTGAGTCTAAAATAATTTCAAAAGTAACACTTTATTTAAAATAATTCACATTGATGTTACTACTATAAAAGATTTTCTACGAAATAGTTTAGACTCAAATCTAGAGAATATATTATATATAAAAGAGTACAATTCTCAAATTTTATTAACACTAAATATTTACATTATAAAGAGAATGAAATTTTAGTCCCAGAAATCAAGAATATGATATTAAAATCAAACAAATAGTCTTGAATTGAAATATAGAAATTATTGGTATAAATCTTATCATAATTTTATTCAAAAATCAGTTCCTCAATATGACACATAAATAGAGAATTAAAAAATATCAAAGTGTCACTAAAAGAATAAGGAACATATAAATAAATATTGGACACTAATTTTGAGAATATGATCCTTAATTAAATTACAATTTATTCTCAAAACAAATTAATACAGTATAAAATATTTTTACGTGTCCAAACAAATATGGTAAAAAGACCCCACTAATAAGTGATTGGGCAAAAACGTGGGTATGGAACGGTTTTACCGAAACCTCCTCAATTTTTTTATTTTTTTTTCATAAATGATTAACACTTGATTAATCAAAAATTAAGGTTCTAGCATGAAACATGTCGATGAATTGAAAAACAAGCACCTTGGGAGACGAATTCTAAATTGAAGACAGTATGATGCTTGTATATCAACTGGTTAAATTTTCCAAATCGCCTTGTTCAAAATTGTAGAATTATATCCCACTAATTTTCTAAGTAGCCAACACAATCAGGATTCATATGGCGACTAAATCTCACAATTAAAGAAAACGATTTTCTATCAAATAAAGGTTTCAATCGCACCAATATATTCACGTTTCAAACATGTAAGGGTTCGTGAACTTTAGATTAACAATAGCTATAAAATGTATCTATTCAGGCTTTGATACCAATTGAAGGAAATTATGTAGAATAGCCAATGGATCATAGACACAAATTATAGCATATCTACATCAATTATAGAGATCAAGGAATAAAGTTGTGTACCTTTCACCCTTAAGGATTGAATGAGAAGGAAGAGAAGAAGTTAGAGATGAGAGAGAATACTTCTACCTCTTACTGGTGAGCAGTTATCTTATTTCTATGTATCTAACTTAATGGAATGATTAGATTATTAATACTCACCAGTGGAGGCAGGTACCTCTCATTGGGTTAAAGAATAAGAATGAACCAACCCATCACGGCCCATTCACAATAGAACCCATTATAAATAACAAGAATAATAACTTTAATATTTGATACTATTTATTTTATATATATTATATTAATTAATTAAAGTAAATCCAAAATATTTAACATTTACCTCCCAAAATAAACAAGTTTTTTACAAAGATTCTCTAATTTTACATATCCGTGTGTTCAAAGATGCCAATTAGTATGACAACCAAAAAGACAAACTCATATAGTACGTGACAATATCCCGATTACTTACTATTATTAATGTTGTAAAAAGATATTATTTTTTCGGAAGTCCTAATTCAACTAATAAAAATTGTCGAAATTTAATAAGTCAGACGTTTATAATCGAGTTCATTCTTCGGTCTCTTCATTTGTTGTGCGTGAATTTATTATAGTTTTGCCATAACAAAAAAATATATAATTATTTTTTTGACGCAAAAAAAATATTATTATTTAAGTTAACATAAGAAAAACAAAAGAAAAATGATATTTTGCACAAAACACGATCTAATACTATGACCATAAAAAAACTAGTAAAAAATGATATATGTTAGCATAAAAAAAAATGATATTTTGCACAAAACACGATCTGATATGTTAGCGCCACTTGCTTCAAAAACTAGTAATCTAATACGACTTGCTCTTGACCATAAAAAAAACTAACACCCACTTGTTTTCTTGTAAAAAAATTCCACTTGCTTTGATTTAATTTTGTTTTCATTCTATCCTATCAATATACAATAACATATACTCCCTCCTTCCCTACTAAAATATATTTACTACAAAAGTCTAGTCCCAAAATATAAGCCCCTTTACAATTTTTGTATTTCAATGCAACTTAGTAGTAATAATTAGGGGTATGTGTACGCAAAAAAGTAATAAATGTACCTAGTAAATTGTAAATGGGCTTATATTTTGGGACTAGACTTTTGTAGTAAAAGTGCTTATATAATGGGACGGAGGGAGAAAGTCATTTTGAAAAAAATGAAACATTTAATGTTATTTTTCTTATTATACCTTTAACTATTTATTACTTCTTTTTTTTAATTTCTTAAATTTATCTTTTACATACCATTATTAATGAAAGACAAATTTTTTAAACTAATTCATAATTTATTATTTCCATACAACATTAATTACATTTTTAATTTGTGTAATATAATCAAAACCATTTATATTTTAGTACGGAAGTTGTACTTTTTATTACGTACCTAGACAAAATAACAAATTGTCGGAAACTCATGCACAAAGTAGAAGGGTTCAACAATTGTAGGGGTCCGAAAATTTGTGACATTTATTCTTTGGAAGCATTTGGCATGAAATATTAAGTTGGTTAAGCATGTTGTGTACATTATTAAAAGAGCAGTTTCAAATTATTTAGCTGGTTTGTCCTTGTGAAAATAACGAAATAATAGACTTTTCTTTATGTGAGAAATAATAAACTATATATTTAAGCATAAGGAATAAACATTGGTACATTTGTTTATAAGTGAAAATTCATTATTATTGATCATAACAAAATTATATTCCAGGTTTTGTTATGATTTTGGATTGTAATGAGTTTTTGGATCTACTGTATGTATTAAGTTTAGGTCGAAATCTCTTGGTTTGATGAAGGGGCAAATGTTTGTGATTTTTTTTCGACGAGTGTGAATTTTGTTTTGAGGTTACCAAACGTTAGTTGGTCTAATGATGATCGATATTGGATTTCGTACGGATGGCTGCAGTTCAATTTCCACAATTACATTTGAGAGAAGATGGAAACCACTTGATGTCAAAACTCGTCATAAATTTTAGACAACTATGACCCCCTTCCCCTAAGAATTAGAGATGAAAGTAAAAAAATAAAGAGATTGAAGGTCAAATATTGATACCTCCACTTATCTATCTTACAAGATAAAATTCCATCCTAATGGTTATAAAAAAAAAAAAAAGAAAAAAAAAAAGCTTTTTATAAATTGAAGTTGTTCTTGTGTATCTATCACTTTTCTATAACTTTTTAAGCAAAATTACATAATTGGTCTTTTATCTTTTTCATTTGTAATAAATTGGTCCTTTATCTTTCATTTGTATCAAATTGATCATTTATTTTTTTCATTTGTAACAAATTGGTCCTTTATCATTTTTTTTTGTAACAAATTGATCCTTTATCTTTTTCATTTGTAACAAATTGGTCTTTTATCTTTACTAAGATTTGCACCGTTAGTCAATATTTCACAAAAAAAAAGATAAAAGAACAATTTATTACAAAAAAAAAGATAAAGGACCAATTTATTACAAATATATAAAAGATAAATGACCAATTGTACTCCCTCCGTCCCATTATATAAGCACCTTTACTACAAAAGTCTAGTCCAAAAATATAAGTCTCTTTACAATTTTTGTATTCCAATACAACTTAGTAGTAATAATTAGGGGTATGTGTAAGCAAAAGAGTAATAAATATACCTAGTAAATTGTAAAGGGGCTTATATTTTGGGATTAGACTTTTGTAATAAAAGTGCTTATATAATGAGACGGAGGGAGTATAATTTTGCCTAAAAAGTTATAGAAAAGTGATACACACACGAGAACAACTTCAATTTATAAAAAGCTTTTTGTTTGATTTATTATAATACTTTGTTTGATATTTTGCAGAAAACATGGTCATATAATATAAGCGCCAGTTGCTTCATTAAATATAATAGCGCCGCCGCCACTTGCTTCAATTTTTTTTTTTTTATTTGACAAAAGCTTCAAAAAATATAACTAACGAGTAACGCCAATTGCTTTAATTTGATTTAGATTGTTTTTGGTAGAAATTAGAATATCTATCTACTGAACGTAATAATTAAGGGGGATGCTACGGTACTTGTGAAAAAATGCATTGTACCAATACTTTTGAAATTTTAACCAATCAAAATCTATATTTTATCCAAGTCAGTTTCATGGTTGACTAAATTAATAAATGTCATGTCACATGTCAAATGATCATTGGTTAATATATTTAATGTATTGGTACATGATGATTTCACCATTGTACCATAGAATTCTCCAATAATTAATCTTTTGTTAGATTAAAAACACTTTAAAATGTTAGACAACTGATCTAAAAACTTAAAATTTCTCCATATCTAAAATAAGGATGAAATCCTTGATCTTTGTTAATTATAGTGGATGAGGCTCGGAAAAATAAGAAGGAATTGATGTTGTTCAAAGTGGACTTCAAGAAAGCTTATGACTAGGTGGATTGGGGTTACTTGGAGGGTGTGATGTGTCGGATGTCTTTTCCGACTTTATGGAGGAAGTGGATAAAGGAATGTGTATGCACGGCTACGGCGTCTGTGTTAGTCAATGGTAGCCCAATAGAGGAGTTCCCTTTGGAGAGGGGCCTGCGCCAAGGGGATCCTCTCTCTCCTTTCCTCTTTCTATTGGCTGCGGAGGGCCTGCATGTTTTAATGACGTCAATGACAGAGCAAAATTTGTTTACGGGGTATAAGGTGGGTCTGCAGGGTATTACAAAGGTGACGCATCTTCAGTTTGCTGATGATACCCTACTTCTAGGGGTTAAGAGTTGGGCTAATGTGAGAATGTTGCGGGCTGTTCTTGTACTGTTTGAGATCATGTCGGGATTAAAGGTAAATTTTCACAAAAGTATGCTCGTTGGGGTCAACATTCCTGATTATTGGTTAGCTGAGGCGGCGAGTGCTCTGAGCTGTAGAGTAAGTGATTCTAGACGATTAGGTTTTTGGGAACCGGTGCTGATGCGTGTTAAACAGAGGTTGTCTGGTTGGAAGAGTCGTTTCTTGTCTTTTGGTGGTCGCTTGGTGTTGCTCAAATCTGTTTTGACCTCTCTTCCTGTCTATGCTCTATCCTTCTTCAAAGCTCCCTCAGGTATCATTTCTTCCCTTGAATCTATTTTACTTAATTTCTTTTGGGGTGGGAGTGAGTTTTCTAGGAAAGTTTCTTGGATTAGTTGGTCATCTATTTGTATGCGTAGGGAGTATGGAGGTTTGGGGGTTAGACGGTTGCGGGAGTTCAACACTGCTCTTTTAGGCAAGTGGTGTTGGAGGATGTTGGTGGATAGGGGGGGTTTGTGGTTTAGGGTGTTGTCGGCTAGATATGGTTTTGAGGATGGTCGGTTGTGTGTGGGGGGGAGGAGAGGATCAACATGGTGGAGGGAGGTAGCGAAGATTAGGGATGGGCACGATGGTGTTGATGGAGGTTGGTTTGCAGAGGGTGTAGTTAGGCGAGTGGGGCATGGGAGTGATACTTCCTTTTGGTCGGATCCTTGGTTGGGTGGAGTGCCGTTGCGTGTGAGGTTTGGTCGTCTGTTTGATTTGACAGTGACCAAACAGTTCACTGTGGCGGAGATGTTTGAGTTAGGGTGGGAGGTAGGAGGTCGAGCGTGGGAGTGGCGGAGACAGTTATGGGTGTGGGAGGAGGAGATGTTGGGGGAGTGTCAGGCTTTACTTCATGATTTTTAGTTACAGGAGCAGGTGGCAGATGTTTGGCAGTGGCGCTTTGATCCAGAGAGTGTGTATACAGTCAGTGGAGCATATCAGTTATTGAATTCTTCAGAGGCGGCTTCTCATGATGATACTGTTGATCTTATATTTTAGCTTGGAGACTTTTGCGTGACAGGTTACCGACGAAGACTAATTTGTTTGGTCGGGGCATTCTTTCATCGGAGCTTCAGCTTTGCGTCTCTGGTTGTGGTGGTGTTGAGTCGGCTTACCATTTGTTCTTCACTTGCAGTTTTTTTGGTTCCTTATGGTCGCTAGTCAGATCTTGGATTAGTTTCGATATGGTAGACCCTCCGACTTCATCTGCTCATTTCCTCCAGTTTACTTATGCAGTGGGTGGTAGTCGAGCGAGGAGATCTTTTATGCAGCTCATTTGGCTGGTGTGTGTTTGGATTATTTGGACATAGCGCAATCAGCGCCTCTTCAAAAACTCGGCACAATCTGTTTCTCATCTTTTGGACTTGATCAAGCGGCGTTCTTTTTGGTGGCTGAAGACTCAATATCCTGGGATAGGGGTTAACTTACATAGTTGGTGGGTGAACCCTTTGTTATGTTTGGGCATTTGATTATTGTAGTTTGCTGATACTTTGTGATTTGTTGTAGACTTTGTCGCCCTGTTTTAGCACACCTTGTGCTAGAGGTCGATCTCTTTTTTATATAATATCTCATTTTGGCTTGTTCAAAAGAATTATATTGTTTTCTATCAACAATACAATAACATAGACTATCTTTTTTTGACATAAACATTGACTATCTTTGTTTCTTTTTATAAAATATAATTTATTTTTAAATTTATTAAATAATTGTTGTATTTAATTTATATTATAAATCAAATATGTCAATTATTAAATTAATTTTAATCCAAGGGGTGTGGTAGGTTATGTTGAGCGGTTGGGGTTCATCCTCCCTTAACAAAGGGTCGATGGTTCGATTTTCACCTTAAATATGAAGTAGCTTTAAATCATTGGGCCAACTATCCCACCCATTGAGGTGCCTCCTAGCGAGAGATTAGTCACTGCGTTCGGCGGTGGATAATCCGGTCTCGACAAAAAAAAAAAAAATACATTTTTTTAATAAAAATGATTAAAGATAATAATAAATTCTGAATATCAAGGATCTCGTGAGTTTTAGTAGTAATGAATTTTGGAATTTTAATATTATTCAGTTTTGGTTTGTAATGAGTTTTATGTGTTATCTATTGTTAAGTTTAGGTGGAGGTGCTTTGGTTCAATGAGGGGGCAAGTAACTTTTTATTTTATTTATTTTTTAGTGGTCATTTTTTGTTTGAGAATTTCTAGTACATTTAGAGTGGATTCTTTTGTGTCAACCAAAATTTTCTAATACATAGCTAACCATTGCTTAAAAAGCTCAAATTTCTAGAGAAATTTATTGTTAAAAATAATTTTCCTTAGTTTAGTAGTTCTTTTTTTTGACAAACCTTAGTTTAGTAGTTTTTTTTTTGACAGAGAACCTTAGTTTTGTAGTTGTGTTGTTGTAACTTTGTTATTTTGGGTATTTTTTTTTGTCGAGACCGGGGTATCCACCGTCGAACGCAGTGACTATTCCCTCGCTAGATTGGAGGCACCTCGATGGGTGAGATAGCTGGCTCAAGAATTTAAATTAAAGCTGCTCCATACTCAAGGTGAGGATCGATCCCTCAACATTTGTTTAAGGGAGGATGAACCCCAACCGCGCAACCACACTCCTTGGGTTTTTATTTTGGGTATCTTTCACACATCTTATTCTTAAATAATGATTTAATTAATGTTAAGTTGACTTATTAAAAAAGATTGTAAAATTTCTTTTTTTGGTAAAGAAAATAATTGTAAACTTAATCAATGAAAGTTCATTAGTTTTGTTTATATAAAATAAAAGTTGGTACAGAGATTTCAATGACATATATATATATATATATACTAACTTAATGATTCCTTAGTGTCCACCTCAGTCTTGAACACACAACATCATGTCTCTTCCACACTTTAGCACTCATCTTCGTAGCACTTTTCAAATTTCAGGTGAAGTTCTCTCTTCTGTTCTTTGTTGTGTTTCGTTTCTTTTACATTTTTGACCTCCTTTCTTGCTGTCTGTATTTTGTGGCAATTTGCAAACCTTGCTATGTTTTGTGCTCAGGGCCATGTTATTTTAACATTTATAGTAATTAACAATATATTAAAACTACTATGAAAATGTTTAGTTTCAATATTATAGGAGTTAAAATTGATTATGAATATGTAGAATCGATTATGACATGTTATTTTACTCTGATGTTGAATTGACTTTAGAATTGATTTTATTTGAAACTAAAAATTATAATTTCAAACTTTAGAATTGATTTTGGATTTCTACTGAAATTTAATTTTGGATTTACTGAAATTTAATGTACAATTGAATAAATCCAAATATAAATCACTTTACTTTCAACTCAATTTTAGTTAGAATTAGTTTTATAGAATCAATTTAGTTAAAATCAATTTTTCTTACTGGAAAACCAAAATATGAACCATAAAGATGATTTTTATAAGGAAAAAAGTTACTGTAAAAAAAAAAATAATAAGGAAAAAGGTTAACATTTGCCACATATGTTAAGGAATCAAATAGAGAATCTTTTTCTTGAAATGTGTAATCGACTTAAATATTTTCTTTTTTTGGCTTACAAATATTAAATTTTTTATAGTATTATTTAATGATATATTTCTTTATTTGTATAAGTTAGTTATAGATGTCATTTGTATCTGATAACGGATTATTTGTGAGAAACTGAGAATTATCTGAACGGGGATTCGAAGTCGCGAATTTTTTTTCGTGAAGATGGGGTAGGGGGAAAAACTCCCCCTATGAATAATTTGGAGCGGGGAACGAGGAAGGTCCATCCGCCACCGCGGATTCCCCGACCCGACCATATTATTTAAATTTGAATTGATTTGCAAAATTTTTATTTTTTTAATTAGGGGTGAATTAAATACGAATTCTTGAAGTGTTTGCGCTTAAAATTTCATATTTAATTTATTATTTGTTAAAAAAAATATGAATTTTTGTGGGAGTGATTATTATAAACATAAATACAAAACTTCACTAAAAAATTTAAATAGTACACATAGTTGATTGAAAAGGAAAAAAAAAATCACTTTAACAGTACACAAAAACAATATTATTCCAAACAATGAAAAAAAAAAATTTGAAGAAGTAAACATAATGCAATTTCTTAAACTAGCAAATCAATTTCTTAACCATTGAACAAAATGTCTTTCCACCATAACAAATCCCAAACGATTATTTCTAAGCCATCAAATTCTTTAAGACGTCCCCGTACCTATGTCAAATTCTGCAAGTGATACGATTGATCATCGTAGATCAATGTTTAACATAATCAGAAAAATGAAATTTTTTTAGAGAATTTATGAAAATAGCTTATAATTTATATAAAAATAATTTAACTTTGATTTATCTTTTGCATAGGAATAGTTCATATCATGTGCCTTATCATAACACTAGCTTGTGCTATAAGCTATAAATAAGTTGCGTATTCAAACATGGATAAATAGATGAGCTTGGCATGCCGATTTCACACCACAGTGTCGATCGGCATTGTGGTGGTGTGTGTGACATTCCACCCACATAAGTTAAGAGGATCCAGATCCTAATTAATTGAATATTGTTTAAGGTGTAGTTATAAGTTATAACTTACAAGTTAGTTATGATTAGTTGTATATGTGCATAAGAAACACTGCATATCTCTTTATATGAAGGTTAATTTGATAGTTTTTCTTTCGTAACAGATTCTTCTATGCTTACATCAGCTCTAACCAAAAAGAATAACAACATTACTACATTGGTATGACATGCATCTTTTGAGGGTTTTTTTCTAAGGACTAGCAGGGAAATAAAATATACATGACGTTTGTTGCTTGCAGTGTTTTGAAGACACTAAAGAAAGAATCAAGAACATGTTCAACAAGGTTGAACTTTCAATTTCTTCATATGATACAGCTTTTGTGGCAATGATTCCTTCTTCAATGTCGCCGTGTGCTCCCTTTTTTCCTCAGTGTTTGAATTGGTTGCTAGATAATCAACTCAGGGATGGCTCTTGGGGTCTTCCCGATCGCCATCCATTGTTGATGAATGATGCCCTCTTGTCTACTTTAGCATGTATCCTTGCATTGAAGCAATGGGGTATTGGAGAAGATAAGATGAATAAAGGTACTCTACTCTTCTCTTCACCACTATCTTATTAATTTAGTGTAAAGTGAGTGGTGCCGCTATTTATACATTGATTTCAAGTGATCTTTTTTTTGACAGATGATTTCAAGTGATCTTATCGTTGTCCTATGGATCGATAAACTCTGATTTCATTATTAGTTTTTTATATTGAGGCTAAGTCATCCTTACAAAACCGACTTGTAAGATGAATAGTTGTCACCCTTTAAAAACTCATTTTAGGTCTTATCTTCATCCTATGTGGTATTTGACCTTTTCTGAGTATTTTCATATTATGGTTTCGATGAGTTTTCATTACTTTTGAAATTATTTTCATATTAAATATGGTTTAGATGAGTTTTCATGATATTTTTGCAGGACTTCAATTTATTGAATCAAACTTTACTTCAATCAATGATGACAAGCAACACCATCCCATAGGATTTGATATACTTTTTCCTTCGTTGATCGAATATGCGCAAACTTTGGGCATTAATATTGCAATTGGAGCTACAAACATGGAAGCAATGATCCACAAGAGAGACAGAGAACTCCAAAGGTATTCTTTTTGCTTTGTCTTGTATATGTTTCAATATTTTCCTCCTTTTAAAAGTAGACTAAATTTATTTATTTTTTCGTTTTGCCTTAATTCTTCAAACTGGTTGACCTCAAGTGATTAATGAACTTCATTTAAAGTCAAATTGAATGTGAGTACTCGAGTTCAAACCCTTGACTAGAACAATTCATAGATAGAGTTTATATACCTTTCAGCCAAACTCTGGATTACACGCCCCTTTCCCTTTGAATCAGAGGGTTAAATATTTTTCCTCTTCAAACTAACTTTTATTTGGTGTACTTGTCTTAATATATAGAGGCTTTGAAAGTAATTCTGACGGGTGGAAAGCATATCTAGCATATGTTTCAGAAGGAGTGTTGAATTCAATCGACTTGAATACAATCATGAAGTATCAAAGAAAGAATGGATCTTTATTTAATTCACCTGCTACAACTGCCGCTGTTTTTCAGCAGTTAAACAACGGCGACTGTCTTAGTTATCTCCAATCAGTATTACAAAAGTTTGGTAATGCAGGTACATTTTCAGAATTATGTTTCTCCAAATTTGCTTTAGTTATAAACCTTTGAGCATTAATTTAACTTTCTTATTTTTTTTCTTCTGAAACTATTCAGTTCCAACAGTTTATCCTCAGGATATATACACCCGTCTCTATATGATTGATAGTCTTGAACGATTGGGGATTAATTGTTATTTCAAAGAGGAAATTCAAAGTGTATTGGATGAAACATACAGGTTATATGCAAATTGAGACATTCAAACATTTGTGCATACTAAGAAACTTTTCATCTTCATTATTGGATTTATTCACACATTTAATTTGTGGAAACAAAACAACAGATATTGGCGACTAGGAGAGGAAGATATATTTTTAGACCCAACAACCTGTGCAATGGCGTTTCGAATGTTGCGTCTCAACGGCTATGATGTATCTTCGGGTTGGACAATTGTAACATTTGAGAATTTGTGTTTTAGACAAAAAAAAGCTGATTTTTTTGTTGTGTTTGCAGATGCATTTTATCAATATTCAGAAGATAAATTTCCGAATTCTTTGAAAGGATATTTAAAGGATGTTAGTGCTGTTATAGAGCTATATAAGGCGTCACAAGTCATTATACATCCTGATGAATTAGTTTTGATCAAACAAAGTTCTTGGACAAGAAATCTTTTGAAGCAAGATTCTTCGCCTTATGAATTATATGCGGATAAACTTCGTATTTATGTTGATAATGAGGTAGTTTTTCAAAACAGATTCCCTTTTTCAAAAAATTTGACGCCTTCACGCATTCAGTACATCTACGATTGTTGGATCGATATGGGACGGTCCATATGTTTATGAGCTTGAAATATGGACTGTCCGACCTTGATCCAATGACCATAGATGTGTCAATTGTGTGAATGTGTCAAACTTTTGAAACTTTTCAAAATTTGTCGCCTTCACGCATTTGATCCAAGGACCATAGATGTGTCAAACTTTTGACTATAGACAATCCCAGTCCATAGTTTATTGTCTTGTTTTTCCATTCTATTTATTTACCTATTACAATATTAAAATATTTTTGCAATATAGGTCAATAATGTTCTTAAATTTCCACAACATAAAGATTTGGAGCGTATGTTAAACAAGAGATCAATGGAGCATTACAATGTAGACGAAACAAGGATTTTAAAAACATCATACAGGTGTGCCTTTAATTTTTCATTCCTCTCTTTTTGTGATCAAATTATTGATTGTTTGTATTGCACAGATCTTGGAATTTTTTAAACCAAGAAATTCTGAAGCTAGCAGTAGAAGACTACAATCTCTGCCAATTAATACAAAATGAAGAGTTGAAACAACTTGAAAGGTATATCTTTTTTTATAAAATTCACATCCTACGCTATGTATGTCTAGCTAGATATTCATATAGAAAAATCATTACCTCTTTGTAATTTAAACCGTAACCAAAATTATCAAACAACTTTAACTTTATTTCTATAGTAAAGTAGCTTCTAGTGTCAAAATAATGTCATTGAGTCATGCTAAATTTTCTGCAAATGGATCATGCATTCCGCCGAGCTAGGTATAACTCTTCTTTGTCAAATATGCAGGTGGAATGTTGAAAGCAAATTAGACAAAATAAAATTTGCAAGGCAGAAAGTGGCATATTGTTACTTCTCTAGTGCAGCTACTCTTTTTTCCCCCGAACTTTCTGATGCTCGTATATCTTGGGCGAAGAATGCGGTGCTCGCAACAGTTGTTGATGATTTCTTTGATGTTGGGAGCTCTGAACAAGAGCAATTGAACCTGATTCAACTAGTTGAAAAGTATATTCCTATTCTTAGTTAAAGTTGTGCCATCAAGAATTGTGTCACACTTTTCTGCACAAATGGTAATGTTGTGGAAATGGAACTGCAGGTGGGATGTAGATGACAATACTTTTTTTTGTTCTGAGGCGGTTGAGATAATATTTTCTGCAATTCATAGCACAATTTGTGAGATTGGAGAGAAATCTATCAAGCGACAAGGGCGCAATATAAAAGACAAAGTTATCAAGATTGTGAGATGTTTCTTCATCTTTCTGTTTGAATAATTGACTTATTTATGCTTATCTACTGACATAAACACGTGAGAGATTGTTTGAGATAGCTTATGGAAACATTTTATGACATATCCATAAGCTATTTTCAACTTATTTCTATAAGCTCTCCATATTCAGTTATGATCACAACTTATAGTTTATATGAAAATAATTAGATTTTGTTTTATCAAACAAGGCTTTACTATTTGTCAAAAAAAAAACCTTACTAATGGATTGCCTATGATTGCTTTGTAGTGGTTAGATTTGATGCAGTCTATGTTTACTGAAGCTGAGTGGTCGAGAATCAAGGCCATCCCAACCATTGATGATTATATGCAAAATGGATGTGTATCATATGCCTTAGGACCAATTATTCTTCCAGCACTCTATCTTGTTGGACCTAAGCTTTCAGACAATTTTGCCGAAAATCAGGAAATTCATTATCTCTTAAAGACCGTGAGCATTTGCGGACGTCTTCTCAATGACATTCAAACTTTTAAGGTATATAGTCCATTCCATGATGAGATGTTGGCTCAGTGATAACAGTTTGATATTATAACCTCGTTAAGGGACGAAGTTCAAATCCCCTTTGGACGTTTCTAAAATGATCATTTGTAAATCTTAAGTTAACAATAATTACAAATTTTCCAAAAAAATTTATTAAAAGAAGTCGTAGTCTATTGCTGCTCCGTGATTCTATGTTTTGTTTCGACTTTTGAGCCTTTCTTGGTGACTAATATTTTTGTATCGACCGTTATGTAGAGAGAATCCGAGCAAGGGAAACTAAATGCAGTGAGTTTGCATATGATTCACTGTAATGCAGTTGTTACTGTCGAAGACGCCATTGATAAAATAAAGGGTGTTATTGAGGAGAACAAAAGGGAGCTCCTAAGATTAGTTTTGCAGGAAAAAGGAAGCTTAGTTCCAAGAGATTGCAAAGATTTGTTTTGGAACATGTTGAAATTGTCTTACCTATTTTACGATAAGAATGATGAACATACATCAAATGAGATGCACTCTACTGTTAATGCAGTTATGAAAGATCCAATAATTCTTAATGAATTGTTGGTAGAATCTAATGCAACATCCTTTGTCAAAAGCACTAGTTGTGGAACAAAATGATAGTTGGTTCAGTGGTATTTGGTGATAGGTTTGGTAGAGATGACTACAATTCAATCTTTTGCAAGTATGTTTGGAAGGGGCTAAAACTACTTAATGTCAGAACTGATACCAGAACTAGATTAAACTAATGGTAAAAAAAAAATACTATTTGTAAATGCTTAAGTTAAATTGCTTATGGCAGTAAAATAAAATAAGACAAATATTAATTAGTGCACTCCATGCGCTATTAATAGTGAATTTATTTTAAGAGTTTATATTTTATTTAGTGAGTATATATCTTTTAATTTAAGATATTATCTTTTATTATGAGTCATATTTCATCATGGTTAGAGTAAGGGAACCAACCCTAGAGGTCTCAGAAAAGGATCCAACCTCACATTCTCATTATCATTTTATTTCCTTTTATTTACTGTATGTAAAATAAAATATACCAACCATTGTTAGCAAAATCGCGAGTAAAATCGTAAAATTCATGGATTTTGCGATTTTGCTCACTCAAAAGGATTAAAATCCTGAGTAGAATCCTAAATTATGCAAAATCCTAGTAAAATCGCACAGAATCGCAAAATTCTTGTAAAATCTACGATTTTGAAGGGATTTTACCGATTTTGGCTTGTTTTTTTGGATGATGTTTAATTGGGTCAAAATTGACCCGTTTAATATTTTGACCCGGTTTAAAAGGTTTTGATCAAGTAGATGGTGCTTTACTAGTGATTTTTATTAGGATATAGGCATTAAGTATTTTTTTACCAAGTAGATGGCGCTTTACTAGAGATTTGCATTAGCATATAGACTATAAATATTTTGTTATCCAAGTAGATGGCGCTTTAGTGATTTGTATTAGCATATAGGCTTTAAGTATATAGTGTTTTAGTGATTTATCATCTAGGATTTCATTATTTTGAGTACATGATATGCACTATTATAATATATATTTAATATTTTTTGAAGAAGCTAAACTAACCCACCTAAATTGTCATTAGAGAGAATCGAACCTGAGACCTCGAGGAGGAGCATACTCCTAGGTCCCAAGCCAATACCACCAGGCCAACCCAAGTGGGTAATATATATTTAATATTATATATTTATTTGAGTAAAATCCATCGATTTTAGTTGCGATTTTCAATTTTGCTATCTTGCTTTCCCTTTTCGATTCAACAAAATTAATTGAGTAGAATCCATCGATTTTGATTGCGACTTACGATTTTGCGATCTTACTATCCTCTTTCGATTTAAAGCAAAATCGCGATTCTGAAAACCTTGATACCAACTATATTCCTTTTTCTCTTTCATTTTGCTGTTAGGATTTTATGGATTTGTTAAGAAGTCTCACATCGGTTGAGAGATAACTTGAATATGTGTTTATGAAGGAGGTGATTTTACATCTTAAACTGCTTGTAAGAATTGGTTTGTACGAGGATTTAGATATCAAATAAAAAAATCATTGTTGTTTGCGAATTCAAATTTTTCATACCTATCATTAGTTAGGACCCTAAATTGTAGGTTCGTCCCTTATCAAAATCTAAAAAATAACCCTAAATAAAAGAATTACTCCCTCCGTCTCAAAATATAAGAGAAAAAACAAAAATTACACTTATTAAAAACAAGTAAAATATAATGATGGGAATATGTTTTTTTGAAAAAAGTTTTATGAAAATATGTAAAAACAATTTTTATTGGTTGTTGGTTATAGAAAAAGTAAGAGAAAGAGTAAACTTTTCTTGAAAAAATAAATGTTTGGACTTTTTCTCTTACATTTTGGTTCAAACAAATTGAATTTTTTCTCTTACATTTTGAGACGGAGGGAGTATGTCTTAGTCTAAACACCTTCAAAACAATTAACAGACTCAAATTCATAACCTCTCAATTTATAAATTTATCTTTATATCATTGTTGGGGTGGCAAAACGGGCCGAATCTGCCGGGCTTGCCCATTTAACCCGCTATTTTAGGCAGGTTGGACAAAGGTATTCGAACCGACATCTTAAGTTGGCCCACCACATTTAGCCCGTTTAAAAAATGTGTTTGTTGCGGGGCGGGGTGGGTGCCTGCGGGTTTTAATATTATTTTTTCACATATTTTTTTATTATTTTACATGGAAATTAGATTGTGAAAGGACTATTTTTTCCTTTATTTATAAAAAAGTTCACCTCATATATATATATGGGTTTATATGGGTTTGTTAACTTCTTCCCACACATGAGAGAAAAGAAAATCACATATTTTACTCACGCGCACCCCATCCCACACCCAGGTTTTCTTTTTTTTGAAACTTTTTTTAAAATACAAGGGTAGATTAGTAAGTTAATTAGCACAACCCTTTCTGTTTCAACACTCTTATCTGACGTTGATCCCCAACCACAACACTTCCGCCGTTTAGTTTCGATGACGACAATGACCAGATTAGCCATGTACCTGTTACCGTCAACCTAAACAAACTCGTCCAAGCTCTGTTTTCCTTGTCAACTCGTTGACTAATTACAGAGATGTGTAAATGAGGAATTACTAGTGTTTTCCCCATGTTCATAACCTGTTACTGCTTTTATTGTTTTCAATTGCTTGACCTTTTAGGAACCTAATTGAAATTAGTAAAGTAACTATGCAAGTTAAGAACTCAAGCAAACGGAAGAAGATGGAATGCAGAGCAAATGGAAGAAGATGGAACGACTGAACGGAAAACGGTGATTGACCCACATGGTCGTAGTTAGCAGCCTCATATATAACTGATTTTGGAACTGCTTAACCTTAGAAGAATATTCACTAGAAACATTGAAATAATATTAAATGGTCACTATAAATTACATAAAATTACATACATATGATTACAAGGTACATTGAAATTATTAAAGCATGAAACATCTTGAAAACAGAAAGTGTAATGATGTACTGAAATAAAAATAGCATAACATTATTTAACTGTAAACAACAAGTAGTAAAACTTATGCAGAACATGATTCTTTATATTACAAGCAATTGATTAGAAGTGGTGGGAATCAAGTAAAGATCATTTTTTTTGGACATAGTAACTCCAAACTCTTCTCTTAACTCTAATTCCTCCTCATTTTTTATTCCATTGGGAAGCATCCAATCAAAATGATACAATAAATGTGCGAGAACCTGTTCAACATTTGCCATACCATAATTCATACCGGGACAAATTCTCCTTCCAGCACCGAATGGAATGTACTCAAAATTTGTTCCATTAAAGTCAATAGAGCTATCGATAAACCTTTCAGGGTAAAACTTATCTGGATCAGTCCAATATTTCGGATCCCTTCCAATGGCCCAAGCATTTACAACGACTCTACTTTTGGCAGGTATGTGATAGCCATTAATCTCACAAGCTTGTCCACATTCCCTTGGAACAAGGAGAGGAACAGAAGGGTGTATTCTTAGTGACTCTTTGATTACTGCTTTTAAATATTTGAACTCATCAATTGTCGCTTCATCGATCCTTCCTCTCCTATCGAATCCCTCTCTCACTTCAGCTTGTGCTTTCTTTAAAATTCTTTGATCTTTTATCATCTCACACATTGTCCATATCATGGTAGTTGCTGCAGTTTCACTTCCAGCACTGAAGACATCCTGAAATTTAGAAATTTGTCATTTAACTTACTTCAAACTTCAAAGACATATAGTATATATATATATATATATATATATATATATCAAAAAACTTAAACAACTATACAAATAATCTCCAACTTATGATGTCAAACTAATTAAGGTCAAAATTTCATGTATGGAAAACATAAGTATAACTACAGTAGTTAATCCTAGATAGAATGGCGTAGAGGCATATTAACTACTATAAGTAAAACACATGAATATGATACTAAAAGGGATTTTTCTTTGTTAAACTAAGATATCTCATGTGTGAACTACAAAGACTAAATAACAGATATCTCCGAACATATATAAATTTTTCCAAACACAAAAACTAGGGATCTGACTCTTGAACAAATTGTTAAGGGAGTCAAGCATCTACCCATATATTGTAAAATGTTTTTTTTTTCGCGGGGTAGGGGGATTCGTTGACATAATAATAGTATAACAAGATTAATTCAATTTGTACAGAAACATTAATTGCATACCAGAATTATAGCCTTGATATTATCAGTAGTTAAATGAAAATTCATGTCACTACCACTGTCCTCAAATTTTAAGAGACAATCAATCAGATCTTCCTCTATTTCAGCCACATCTTCTTTAGCTCTTTTAGACCTTATCTCTTTATGATCATTGATGATATGCTCCAGTATCCTGTCTAATTTTTGGCTCAATTTCTCAAGCTTAGGCCTCATTCCAGAGAGATTTTGAATCCATTTAGCTGAAGGATAAAAGTCACCAACGTAGAATCCTCCGGAAAGTTTTAGACATTCTCTTATAACCGATATGAATTCTTCTTGTTCGAAATATTTCTTACCAAATGCAGCCTTTGAAGTGAATGTATACATCATTGAATTAAGTGCTTGAGTAAGATTGAATTCTGATCCTTCATTTGAAGCAATCTTTTTTAACAGAGAACTAATCTCATTCTGTCTTACTGGCCAAAGAGATTTGACCCTTTTTGAGCTCAAAAGCTCCATAGAACAAATCTTTCTAAGCTGTCTCCAATAATCACCATAAGGTGAAAAAGCTATATCTGTTGAATTATAGCATGCTATCTCTGAGACTAGAAGATTAGGCCTTGATGCAAAGTTAATATCATGGGTTTTCAGAACCTCTCTAGCAACTTCTGGTGAGGATACAACAACAAAGAAGATCTCACCAAGTTGTAGATGCATCAAAGGTCCATATATTTTGGATAAATCTCTTAATTTTCTAGGTGGGTTTGTTGTAACAAGATTGAGAATATTTCCTATAATGGGTAGCTTCCATGGCCCTGGAGGTATTTTTTTAGTACCTGAATCATTATTTTTGTATTGATTCCTAATTTTTAGTGCAATGATCATGAACACCAAAATTGTCAAAAAAAGGGTGAACAAGTTTAGAATCTGAAGAGCCATGGAGAATGAAAAATACTATGAGATGGACTCGCACCAGAATATGGTACTAGATAGAGATTGTGTGAGTCTATGATTTTACTAGTTTGTAAATTATAAGGTGTGTTTGATGGGTTAAAAATATTAAACATGATTTTAAAACTATTTTTGGAATAAGACAATTTGAAGGCAAGTGACAAGACAAAATTTAAAATTTTTGTTCGTCACTAAATCACAATACAACTTTTTCTCTAAATCACAATATAATTTTTTCTCTCAAGTACAAATTATCTAAAATATCAAAATAATATTTTGTCTATCAAATATATGGTACAAAACAACAAATTATTCAAATTATTAACCCAAGGGGTGTGGTTGAGCGGTTGGGGCTCATCCTCCCTTAACCAAGGGTCGAGGGTTCGATCCTCACCTTGGGTATGGAGCACCCATCGAGGTGCCTCCAATCTAGCGAGTGAAGAGTCACTGCGTTCGGCGGTGGATACCCCGGTCTCGACAAAAACAAAACAACAAATTATTCAATACATTCAAAGTTTGTTATGTGTTGTTTTGTCTTGTATTGTTATGATCAGTTTTTATATTTTGTAGATCAAACATACTGTTTTAATATATATATATATATATATATATATATATATATATATATATATATAGATAGATAGATAGATAGAGAGAGAGAGACAGTGTGTGTTTGGGTATCATCCATAGAAAAAAAGATGGTAAAACTAATGCTTAGGAGGTTTGTGCTCGTAGAGAGAAGAATCGTAGATTAACTATTAATAAAGATCTAAAAAATTAATGAGTTGAATCGAAATATAGTAGTATATGATATAATTATTACCTCATTCTGAGATTGAATATATGATCTAAAAATTAATTTTTACTTATAAAAATATACAATTTGATTATGATATAAGTTTTATTAAAAATTATTTTAATATTAATTAAATTTAAATGTTTATGTTTTTATAATAAATTTAAACGTATATTTGTTAACTTATTTTTAAATGTGTATAAAATATTTTAAAAAAAAATTTGGTGTCCAACTTACATTGTTGGATACCGTACCCTTAGAGAAAATTTAGGGACTTGAGTATCTACCATTTGTCTCACATATAATTGACGTTGTAGTTCTTTGTATTAATTTTAGTGATAATATAAAAATCATCATATTTTGATTAGTTAAAATTTATTGTGCAATAATCTCTATGAATGAAATTTAGTTGGAAAGAATCGAGACGTCGCAATAAGAGTTTAAAATCAGGATACCCTGCCTAATTATTTTAAGAGGTGAATTTTTTACCACTAAACTACTTAGCGGGAAAGAAAAATAAAATTCGTGCACAATATTTAATTTCCAAAATTAAATTTTTTTACCCTTTCCATTTATTTTAATATTTAAACTATATAAAATGAATATTATGTTATCTAAAATCTATATATATTTTTGCATCGATAATTCAACCGATAAAAAATTTCCACAGCGATATTTTCAATAACAGAGAAAGAGGAAAAACTTTATTGATTAAAGTGATTTTAACTCAATTACTTTATTTTAACTCCCTAAGTTTCAAAATTGCTCGAATTTGGTCACCTAAATTTCAATTATTCAATTTTGACCTTCAAATTTACCACGTTTTGCATTTCATAGCCCCATTGACTTTTTAAAAATAAAAATTACTTATATGGTATTTTAAATAAAATATGCTTTTAAATTAAATATGTTTGTACCCCGTGTGTTTTCTTATAATTATTTGAATGTGTGTGTACCCCGTGTGTTTCTAAATGATATCTTGAATATGTGTGTATCTCGTGTGTTTTCGTATAAAAATTTTAAGAAAAAATTAATTATATTGAATGGTATCTTTAATGAAACCCAAGGGTTGTGGTTGAGCGGTTGGGGCTCATCCTCCCTTAACTAAGGGTCGAGGGTTCGATCATCACCTTGGACATGGAACAGCTTTAAATCCTTGGGCCAGCTATCCCACCCATCGAGGTGCCTACAATCTAGCGAAGGAATAGTCACTGCGTTCGGCGGTGGATACCCCGGTCTCGACCAAAAAATGGTATCTTTAATGTGTTTGTATCTTATGTGATTTTCCACAGAGATTTTGCATCTAATTCAATTATTTGATTTTAACTCCTAAATTTCACAATTGTTCGATTTTAATCAGCTAAATTTCACAATTGTTCTCAAGTTTACCCCATTTTGCATTTCCTAGTCCGGTTGAATTTTTTTAAATAAAAATTACTAATGTGGTATTTTAAATAAAATATGCTTTTAAATTTGTTTGTACCTCGTGTGTTTTTGTATAATTTTTTAAATGCGTATGTTCCTCGTGTGTTTCTAAATGGTATCTCGAATGTGTGTATCCTGTATGTTTTCTTATAATTTTTTTCATTTTTTAAGTAAAAATAATTATATTGAATTTTTTTAACAAAAGGCCAAAAATAATATGATAGAATATAGATTGGTGAACATGAAAAATAATGGTTTTTGATCAATTTTGAATATTATGAATAAATAAAAATAGGATGTGAAGAACGTTGAAAGAAAAAGCAAGAGATGTGTGTTTTGAAAAAGTATTTGTCTGAGTCTCTTATTTATAAGCTACTAATTGTAAACCCTAATTTGGTTCATGATTTAGTTTGGACCGTAATTAATTTTACTTCGGAAAGAAAGGAAAAAATGAACCAGTCACAAAATATTTTATTTAATACATTAAAAGTATTGTATTGAATAATTTCTATTTCTAAACTTGAATAACTTAATAATTTCTATAATTATGATATCAATTAACCAACTAATAGTTTTGTTTTTCTGTAAAAATAAAACTAATAATTTTTTATTTTTTTATAAAATAACACTACTAATCCGTGTAAGCATTTAGTGTTTTTGCATTTACAAATTTCTTCATCATGGTGTATGCACAATGATTCCTACATATATTTTATCTTCTAAATAAACTTGATTTTTATTATCAACATTTTCTATCATGGTATATGCACAATGATTCTTACATATATATTTTCACAGATATATTGGTTAAAAATGCTTAATTTCTTCTAAAAAGTTAATGCACTAAAATAATTAATTTATTGTTGTTGCTTGAAAAACTTTTTTTCTTAAAAATAACTTATGCACGAAAATAATAAATATACAACAATTTATTTATATTTTTATTGCTAAAAACATTTTTCTTTTCTAAAAGGGCTTACCTGGCTTAAGCCAAAAAAAAAAATTGGAGAATTAAATGCAATTTATTGCTTAATGGCTAGGAGAAGAGCATTCAAATATTTCCTAAAATATTTTTCTGATAGTGGATTCCTAAATATTATATTATATTATATAGAATATAGATATAGATATAGATATAGATATAGATTATGTTCTTCCATAATAATTATTATACACATGCATCCGGTGTTTTAAAAACTGGACCGACCATCAAACTGATGAAGGTATTGGTCATTGGTTGAATTGTTTGGTTATTGGTCATGACTAAATAGGATAAAATCGGATAACTCGGATGAATAACACATTTGGTTATTTAAATATAATATATATCTTATCATGTCAATATGAAGTGTACATCAAACACGACACAAGTTATGGTACATAAGTCATATGTTTATGCACCGTGCATAAATACCTTAGATTGCTTAGTGCATCTTCAAATTTCTTATGCACCTCCCAAATTTCTAGTGCACCACCAAATTGTTTAGCGCACCCCTCAAATTTTTAGGGAGTGACCTAGAAATTTGAGGGTGCGCTAAGTAATCTGAGAGGTGTACTAAGCAATTTGGGGATGCATTAAGCAATTTTCATTACTTATGCACGGTGCATAAGGAAAAAGCTTATGCACCATAACCACTCCCCATCAAACACGTGATATGAAAAAATAATACTATCTTTTTTTTTATTATGTGTATACCAAACACATGACAAAATAATATTTATCATGTCATTATTCTATCATATCCTTATCCATTTTTTTATCATATCTTGTCTCTTTTCTATCCGACGCACCAAACGGGCCCTATAGGTATTTAACCGGTCTAAACGGTGACTCGATCTCTAAAATAATCACGACACCTTAAAATTGTAAAAATTTCAAAATATCATAATTTAACAAGTTCAGTTTTTAATTAAATTTAGATTATAAATATAGTCATCAAACACAACAAAATAAGTAAGAGAATATAAAGTATTTTTGTATTGAATCGGACGGTTCAATCTTTAAAAATATTTAACACTTGTAAAGTGTTAAAAAATATCAAATTGGATTGAATTGGAGAATAGACACCTATTTATTTTTATTTACAAAATTATAACATATGTATTTTTATTATAGATAAAAATAAATTAGAATCATTAATTTTTTTTAACGGAAGAAGGACCGGTTATTATAAAAAAAAAAATAATTGAACAATTAAATAACATTTGGCAAATAATAATTTAAATCTTACTAAAAAAATATTAGATCAACAATAATTTAAATCTAAAGCGCATAAAAAAATAAAAAAAATCAAATATGCTTCTTAAATAAATCAAAACTTGTGAGAAAGCTTTGTAATCTACAAAATTATTAATAATACAAGAATATGCATTATATTGAATAAAAAGAAACTATATTTACAAATGAACAACTTAGCACAATGGCTATTCTTGGTGATGACTTTTTTTTTTTAAACATTTAAATTTTTTGTTCAAAAATTCATTAATATTAAAAAAAAAAAAACATGCATTAAATAGGGCAAAAAAAACGCTCGTATATTCTCCCAAAAAAACATTGAATTTCCAAAATAAAAATTTGAAAATTGAGGTGTGTGCATTTAAACCGACCGGTTTGACTAAACTTCCAGTTCACTGGTTTTCTCCGATTTAAATCGGTCAGTTTGGTTTTCCCTGGTTTGTTTGCATACAATAATGTGTTGTCATCAATTAATAAATACGACAACTCATATGTTTTTATATTCATTAATTGACATGACAACACATCATCATTTGTAAAATAATAATCATACCTTAACATAGTATACTAATTTAATTCATTTTCTTCAGAGTATCATTTTTTAATAAAAATATTCAGTATTCCCACTCTTAATCTTAATTGTATTTTATGAAATATTGTTTTAAAAGAGATTAAGATCGTTGCATACTAAATTATTAATTAATATTCCTGTAAGTGCAATTTGTACAATCATTAATTAATATTGATTTTATTTGATTGTAATTAATATTGAGTTTAAATACTTCATATGTTTTTTATTATAGTACTTTTTATTAAAAAAAATTCCTTACACATAAGACCTCTATAAATTTTTAGATGCATTTATTAATCTTTTTAAAAATTTAGAGACATTGTACATGTAAGTGCACCAGTTCACAACCACGTTTTAATAATTGTCACAACACATGAAAATAGAGTAGAATATATTTTGGTGAAATTATATTAACTTGACAGTGAAAAAGGGCTTTAAACTTTGAAAAATCAAATTACAGGTCTTTTGTATCGATCACATTTTATTTGTATCGATACAAATATTATGAAAAATGTTCTAACTGATACACACGCGTTTGTATCGATCGTTTGTATCGATACATGACTCATTTGTATCAATATAAACCTGGCTTCAAAGGGATAGAAGGTGTTTGGTGTATCGAAACATGCTTGCATGTATCGATACACACAAGCCTCTCTTTGAAACAGAGATGTCATGATCTATCGATAAATGGTTGTATGTAACGATACATATCAGTTAATTTTAGTAATTTTTAAACTGTCTGGTGTGTGTATCGATACACATTTAAGTTTGTATCGATACACATCATTAAAACTTCAAAAATTTTAAACTGTCAGGGACTTGTATCGATACAGATATAAACTTGTATTGATACATATCAATTAAATTTTGCCTAAATTTACTCCATTCTATTTTCTCTATAAATAACATCATGGGGTTTTGTTGTATGTGTGAGAAACTATTTGAAAACACCTTTGATCAAAATTAAGTAGATATTTTGGATCAAAGAGCATTAAAATTAAGTTCTTCATCTTCTTTCAATTCTCAATTAATTCAAGGTTGAATATATGGATTCAATTGAGGAGTTCTAGTTCGATTGCAAGATAACGTTCGACACAGATCGCGGTGAATCAGATCATGCTCAGGTTGTATTGGTTCTAAGGGAAGGTTTCTCATCAGGTATTCAAGAAGGTAACGTTCTTGAAGGATCGACGTATCGACGAGGGAATCAACGGAGTAATTTTCACGGGGTTCTTTGCGGAAGAACAAGGTGATGATCAATTACAGTAACCAGAGGTTGAAGTCGAGGTTTGCGCAAATTGATCGAAGCTACGCAAGTGAAGAAATATTGGGTCTTTTGTATAGTCTAGCGTATTGTATTCGTTCGAATTTGTGCACTTTGTAAAGATTCAAAGAAGATTTTCTATAAAAATCTCAATTCGGTGTTTATGCCGAATTGGGGGGAGACGTACCGGCCGAACGTGAGGACGAAACGAAAGTTAGGGAACTCCCATATCACGTGTTTAGGTTTCTCTTTCCCTTTACTCTTTAATTTCACTTTAATTGTAAGTTTGAAAAACATTGAATTTAGCGCACGCCAAGTGTTTGCTTAAATTCAATTGATTTGCTTTGTTTGCGATTTGGCAATATTGAAGCGTTGATTTGTTGTGTTAAGTTTGAAATCTTTTATCTTAAACAATTGATCACAAAGCATCGCTTTAATTCATTTTAATCATCATTCGCATTAAGGTGTGTACTACTTTTTCTTTAATCAAGTAGTGCAAAGTAGACTACCGATCCGGTGGGCTTCCGCTTGCCGCATTTTTTAAAATCCGTAATTGCATGTCGGATCACTTATTCAACCCCTTTCTAAGTGATAGGCTAGTAGTCTAACAAGTGGTATCACGATCCCAGTTTGATTTTACATAAAATTATGTGGATTTGTGTCAATTGATCACGATGGCTGTTGCACCTAAGGGGCTTATAATAGAGCTCCAATATTCAATGGCGAGCATTTTGATATTTGGAAAAGTAGTATGCATATTCACATCAATTATTTTCATGGCGAAGTGTGGAACACCATATTGAACGGTCCGTATGTTCCATCCACGACTGATCAATATAGTGTGGTCACAATTACACCTATGGCACAATGGACGGATGATGATAAAAAGAAGGTCAACTATGATGCGAAAGCGCAAAACATTTTAATCTCCTCTTTGGTGATTGATCAATTTTATCGTGTTTCGCATTGTGGTTCGGCTAAAGAGATGTGGGACACATTAGTTACTCACTTTGAGGGTACTAATGAGATCAAGCAATCTAAGATAAACACTTTAACACAAGAATTTAAGTTGTTTCATATGCGAGAAGGAGAAGCCATCTCTAATATGCAACAAAGATTTGTAAAAATAATCAACAAACTACACGGTTTAAGTAAACCAATCGCAAATGAAGTTGCTACTAACAAAATTTTGAGATGTTTGTCTAGGGTTTGGCAACCAAAAGTAACGGCTATAAAGGAAGCCATTAATCTTACCCAACTCAATCTCACGACGCTTTTTGGCAACAATGAAGAGCATGAGCATGTGCTCATGGCTTTGGAAAAGCAAGAAAAAGTGGTTAAAAAGGAGAAGCATACGGAGAAATAAAAAGATAAGGATAAAAGGTCAATTTCTCTAAAGGCCTCGGTATCCAAGTCCAAACGAATAGAGCAAGAGGAAAATAGCTCTAGTGATGAAGAGTGTGATGATAAAGAAATGAAGATATTTGTTCGAAGATTTTACAAGTATGCAAAAGCACATGGTATCAAATTTGAACAAAAATAGCTCAAATTCACGAAAGAAATCAAGGGGTGATAAGAATGATATAGAGAATGAAGAGAGCAAGCCTATTGGAAAATGTTATGAATGTGGCAAATCCGACCATTTTAAACCGGAGTGTCCATTCTATAACAAAAGAAAGGGAAAGTCCTCCAAGAAAAATCACAAGGGTAAAAGGGCTTATGTTGCTTGGGATAGTGAAAGTGAAGATGGATCTAGATCCAAGAGCTCAAGTGAAGAGGATGACGAACGCGCTCATGTGGTACGCGTGAACGGTTCATCTAGTAAAGGCAAGAAACATCACAATCGTCAAGTGATTCTAGCTCTATCTCTAATGATAATCCCTCTTATGATGAACTTCAAAACGCTTTTGAAAAACTATATGGTGAAGCCGTTAATGCATTTAAGAAATTGGCAAAAAGGAAGAAAGTAATTTCTCTCTTAGAGTCACAAATTAAAAAATTACAAGATGAATTAGAGGCATTAAAACTTACCATGGTTAAGTTAGAAGATGATTTTGAAGATGATAAATCATCAAAGAATGATTGTGATTCTTATTGTATTTGGCAAGGAAAAGTGAAAAATCTTCAAGTTAAATTAGACAAGGCTCATAAGTGATGACACGAAATCATATCGTATTTTTAGCTTAATTTAGGTGAATTTTAGTTGCATTTGCATATGTATTTATTTCATTTATGTCTTTTTATATTAGAATTTGATTTGTTTTTTTGTTTTGTCGAATAAAATAGGTCGGAGAAGGGAATTGAGCAAAAAGTATCAAAAACGGAGCAAAAAGGGGGTGCAAAGCCCAAATTCGCGCAGCCCACAAAGGAGCCCAGCAAAAATGGGCATTTGCCCAAAATTGCAGGGTGGCGAGCGCCACAGGAGGGTGGCGAGCGCCACAGAATGGGTGGCGAGCGCCACCAAATGTGCAAAGCCCATAAAACTGAATTTGCGTGACGTGGGGAAGAAGTGCACCGTCTGATCCGTTTTCTGTTCCTAATCGGATGGCAATTGGATGAGATCAAAGTGAAGCTTATCTTCCCTACTTTTGTGGATCGTACTAGCAAACCCTCCCCTATAAATAGCAAGCTCATTTTCAGAATTCCACACGCCTTACTTTTCTTTAATTCAGTCAGTTTATATTTCCAGTTACAGTAACTGTAACGGTATTTCCACACCGGGAATCCGTTTTCAGTTCTGTTTTCAGTTTCCTGTCAAGAATTCTGTACCGATTATTTATATCAAGTTTATTCAGCATTTACTTCCAGGTTTTTATTTAATGTTTTTATTTAATTATTTAATTATGTTTAATTTAATTTTCTGTTTTTGCTTATTTAATTTCTTTAATATGTCTAGCTAAATTTCTTAGATATCGGTATGTAAACTAATTCTCCGAAGGGGATTTAATAATGATTTAGCGCGCGCATTTATTAAACTATTTTTCTGATTCAAATTCCTAATTTAATACAAAGCTTTTGAACGAGAGTAAAAGAAAGCAACTAAGGTTAAAATCAATAGAGCGAGAGTTTGAGGTTTTAACTAGATAGTAGGAATTTGATATTAATCTTTGAACGAGCGAGAGCCACGTTAGGATTAATTAGAACTAATTGATTTTCAAAATATACTTTCGAATCTAAGGTGGTAGAAAAGTGACAGTAAAACTCCTAGCTTAGAAAGTATGGTTTTTATCAACAAAACGAGAGTGTGAGGTTTAGACCTTTAAATCGAGAAAGTTCTTCTGAAAAATAAACCCTTTTTCGCGCGCTATTGATTTATTAAATTCCCGAAGGTTAATTAAGTTACATACCGATATCCCGTTTTTATTAATTAATTTAATTCTCTAATTTAATTTAATTTCTAATCATTCCAAAAACCCCTAAAAATACTAGCCTTAGATTGACACCGTGACAACGGATTGCGGTAGTTCGACTAATGGTCTCTGTGGTTCGATATCTTTTAAAATTACACGACGAAGCTGTGCACTTGCAGTTATAAAATATTTATTGATACACAAATCGTCGATCCATAAGTCATCTAGGAATGATTGTGATGCTTGTTGTATTTGGGAAGGAGAGGTGAAAACCCTTCAAGCCAAATTAAACGAAGCTCTTGTACCAAAAGTTACTTTTGTGGATATACCAAAGAATTTTAACAAGCCTAAGATTAGGCTCTCCAAAAATGACAAATTTGTTAAAAAGAAAATAAATCTCAAAAGTAAATTTTTGAGTCACAAGGATCATTCCAATGTTATTTTTAACTATTGTTGTGATAAGGGACATATCATTGCTAAGTGCCAAGCGAGAAAAGGTTTGGTACCTAAAGGAAAAATGCAATGGATTCCTAAATCCATCAAATGTTTAAGTTTTAGGAAAAATGTCTTGAACCATTGATGAGAGACAACGACAACAATGGCGTTCAATACTCACAAAGGTGTAAAGCCATGAGAAAAGTTTCAACTCAACACTTTCAAAAGTTATGGAACTTGATCACTTCCTATACTTGACATTCAAGGGAAGATTCTAATCTCAAACTTTATTCCTATCCTTTACTTTGCATTTGTATTTTGTGGTCATATACATATATTTCAAATTTAATAGGTAATTTGCAATGATGTTTGGTTAATCCTTCATTTCCAATAATTTTGCTCAAGTATATTGATAAGTTCTTGAGACTCATTTGTTTAAAATGGGGATTTGACAAAAATCATAACAAATCGCATATTAAATTCATATTTGTGTTTGTATATGGTTGTATATCTTGTTGTAACTTGTTGTGCATAATGACTATGATTCATCTTGGTACTTTGATTTAATATGTGAATATCTTATCATGCATTTTTTGGTTTAACATGTGTTCTCATGTTAATGTTATGCTTTGATAGTCTTGATCACATGCATATTTGTTGTACCTTGTTGAAAGTAATAGTTTCATACATACATACTATTTTGAAGTCATAAAATGTGTTTTTTTAAAACCTCTAGATTCATGAGTTTTAAGAAAAATTGAAAATAATTCATTTTGAATTTTACTTTTTTTTGTCTCATTAAACTATTAGTTTGATATAACTCTATGACTTTCATTTCATTTCGATTTTGTTGTACGAATAATATTTTTGGTTTTGTCAAGCTTACGACAAAACTATTTTTGAATTGTACAACTTTATTTGTATGGATATTTTCATGTATGGATGGTCTATGCATGGTGAAATTCTTGCAACCGGATAGACAAATGCTGTGCACAATGTTAGAGCACTTGTCCGAGCACTTGTCACACAATAACAATATAACACAGCGTAGCAAAGTGATGAATAATTTAGCAAGTGTACTAAACTGTCGTTAAGTAATAATATTTATAAAGATTCGTCTCCACAGGGATTGTTTAAATCTCGACAAAACAATTGTATTTAATTTAGAATGTAATTTAAAAGCAAGTGGGGATTTGTTTGCAAATAGGTTTCAATTGATACAATTGAGAAAGATAAACTGATTTCAAAGTTATGAGAATGATTAGGTTATTCGAATCACTTTTTTATCACAAATTGGTAGATGCGGTCTTATGCTACAATTGCTTCCCTAATATCACGATGAATTAACTAAGTGGTTCAGACCGGTGTTAACTGAAGGTGTGAAAAACACAAGAAGGGGGGGGGGTTGAATTGTGTTTTGGTATTTTGAAAAACTTCTGCTAAGTTCTGAAGCTTATCAGAAGCACCAGCGGATAAAGAAACACAATTAACACACTCACACAAAAGAGTAAGGAGAGAGAGAAGCGAGACAAGCAAATTTATACTGGTTCCTCTCACAAAACGAGAGTAGTCCAGTCCCCTTGCACTTCCAAGGCATTTCACTATAATCACCTAGACTATTACAATGCTCAAACACACTAGTAAGAGACTTCCTACTTGCTCAAGCACACTAGCAAGAGGCTTCCTAATATAAAAGAAATAAGATAGAAAGTGATAAACACTTGATTATAAAATCAAGAGGTTTCTTAAGATTACAACTCAAGACTCTAACACAGAATTCCTAATGAATTAGAAAAAATAGAGTGTCAGAAGCACAACAGAAAATAGTTTCAGAAGCAGTGCTTTCAGTCTTATGTAAAGGAGTAAAGTTGTATCAGTGTGTGTGTTGTTGTTGTTGTTGTTGTTGTTGTTGTTGTTGAAGAGGAAAAATAGAGACGTTTGAAGATAATGACCGTTGCAGAGGTCATTTTCAAGCCAGCTGTGAAAAGGACAAGGTAACATGGGATATTTGCCAATTCTGGTAATGCTTATCCTGTAATTCCTTTTGCTTGAGAATATTCGCCCTTATGGAGTAAAATAGTACTAACGTCACAATCCTTGATGATAAGGTTGTAGTACTATGATGTAACAATCAATCACAACCTTTAATTCAAATGATTTCCAATCATTGAATCACTATCAGTTAACACTGACTTTTCTGGCTTGTTATTCAGAGCCTATGTATCAGACATATGCTTCTGATGTCTTCAGCTTCTGAAACTGTTGGTCTTCTCCATACGTTGCTTCTGATTCAACATTAATCTTCTGAGATGACTTGCTTCTGATTAGCGTTGCTTCTGATATCTTAGCTTCTGATGTCCATGCTTCTGATGTCCATACTTCTGATATCTATACTTCTGATATCTATGCTAATGCTTTGTTTCAGAGCTTAATTTAATCAACATAATATATTTAACCTGCACACTTAAAATTAAATATCAAAAATACCCTATTGTTCATTAATACTTTGTTATCATCAAAACACTAAGAGTCAGATTCTGAACATCCTTTGTTCCAACAATCTCCCCCTTTTTGATTGATGACAAATCTAGTATTAATTAACAATGGTTGTTATTTTAATTTACTATGTTCAACAGAGGTTCATAAGCTTTGCACGCTCCCCCTAAGTTGTAACATTTAGTAATTAAAATAGTTTAAGAATATAATTTTATTTTTGACTCAAATTCTTCATATTTTGACTCTTAGAGACTAGTTTTGTAAGCTCTCCCCCTGAGTCTGATAATTAATGGAAAAATTGCACTTTTTCCATTTATCATCATATGAATAACTTAGTTCAACATAAAATATTATTCTCCAGAATAAATGAACAGATAAAATAATCAACAAAAACGTAAACAAAAAAAAAACAGATTCTTTTAATTGGTTTCAGTTATTAGCGCTTCAAATCTCATTAATTAATGACTATTACTCCCCCTTTTGTCATCAAACAAAAACAATTTGTATAAAAAGAAGTAAAAGTATTTAAAAAGCGCGTAAAAAGATTAGTCAAAAACACAACTTTCAAGGAGTCAAGTCAGGAAAACAGTTACAACAATACCATTAAAGGGATTGTTTGATTCCAAGAACTAAGAGAATATGACTCTTTAAAAAGTTTATAAAAGAAGAGCGCAACACCATTACAATTTACTCAACACTTTCACACATTATTATCAGAAATAATGGATAAGGATAGAAGAGCAAATAAGGGTAAGGCTCCCCAAGAAGTGAAGAAAGAAGAATCACCACAGAAAACAAAACCAAAAACAAAGAAGGTTAAGGGTGAAGCATCTTCTTCAGTTCCATTAAGAAGAAGTTATAGAACCAGATCAAAAGCAAAGCCACAACCACCAGTATACATCAATCTCTCATCAGATTCTGATGATACTGATTCTGATTACAGAGAATTTCTCAGAACATATGATCCAGAACAGTGTGAATGTTCTTCAGAAGAATCCTCTTCTGGTTCTGATAAGCCAGATTTTGATTATCTGAGGTACTTGGAGAATTATCATTCTCCAACAGAAACCTCAGGCTCTGGTGACTCACAGAAGTCAGATTTAGATTCTAAATAGATTTAGGACCTTATGTAATGATATTCTATTTAATCAATAAAGATTTATGGTTCTGTTTTGAAATCTTTTTCTATAATTTCTTTGTGTTTGACATAATTTTGTAAAAAAAAAACATATTTGAACTAAAACAATGCAAACAGTTAACAGCAAACAAAACAAATTAAGTAAGCAAAAAAAAAGATGTTCATGCAATTAACAGAATTAAAATTTGTTCAAATATTACAACCACTTAAAAAAAAAATTGTGCGCAAACATAGAATCCTAGGGTTGAGATGAGGAGGGGTTAGAAGGAAGTCTTGAGAGAAGCAACATCATCATCTTCTCAAGAGCTTTGTCAGACTTCTCAGCATTCTTGTTGATAGTTTCTTTCAAATCCATCTGATTAGTCTTGACTTCTTCCAAACCAGCTTCCAGCACTAAGAGTTTATCTCTTTGTTCTCTTTGAATCTGTTCAACCTTTAGAATCCTAGTAGCAGCAGCATCAGAACTTTCAACCATAACAGTATCAAAGTCACTAGTAGTCAAAACATTTACATCTTCTTGCATCATCAGTTTCTGTTCTAGTAACCTTTGTTCCCTTTCTTCAGCCCTCAGAGCTTCCATCTCATCATGTGATAAGTTAGTTAACATCAGTCTTTTCTTTTGAAGAGCACTTCCAAATGCATTTTCAAAAGAGTCAGTAAACTGCAGATGTTCATAAACTAATTCATCAACATACTTCTTCTTCAGAGCAGCTATGATCAACCTCTGAGCATTGTCAATCTCATCAAACTTTTCAACAATTTGACTTGGCATAATGCCTCGTTCAGACTTTAAGCTGTGCATTCTTCTAACATCATTATTAACAAGCCTAGCTAGAATCTCAATGCTAGAAACTGTTTGGTTAGAGTTTTGGGTTTGAATGCTTTCAATAATGGATTGATAAGTTATTTCAGGCTCAAAAACAGTTTGGTTGATATTTTGCTCAAGGTTAGATGGAGGTGAGACTGGGGATTGAGGCGATGAAGGTATGCTAACAGTGAATTCAGGTTGTGAAGATGATTGAGTTAAAGGATTAACAATCTCTATGGTTGGGATGGAAGGTTGAGTGACATGTGGAGAAATGTCAACATGAATTTGAGTGGGAATGGGATTAGTGTTATCAGATTCAGTATCAGAATCAGAACTGACATCACTAAGAGGATCACCAAATTTTTCTTTAAGCTTATCAAGTCCTGATTTCTCAGAAGGAGAAGGTATAACAACAGAAGGTTTGGAGGGGGTTTCAGGTAGGATGTTTGTTTCTGCATGAATGGTTTGAGGTGACAAATGTTCAGATAACATATCTAAAACATTTGGTTCAGATTCAGGGTCAGATGATGGTTTGATTGGAGAAGGAATTTTAAAAACAGGCTCAGAAGCAGGTTTATTTCTAAATTGAGATTCTGCAGGCTCATTATTAATAGTATTAGAAGATGTACCTTGATGCTTCTGACGTTTGTGAGCAGCTCTATCTCTGGCAATTCTCTCTCTCTTTGTTATCAAAGGTTCATCATCATCATCATCAGATTCTTCAACAGACACATCAACCATTTTCCTCTTGTTTTTGTTCTTGTCCTCAAACTTCTTAGACCTTGCTTCCTTTTCCTTATCTTCAAGCTCTTGTTCTGTCAAAATCTTAACACTACCAACAGAAGGTTGTTTGATTTTGACTCTATCTCTGGTGACAGCAGTCTTCATCACAAAATCTTGTTTCTGATCAAATCCTAGCTTGGATATATCAACCTCGTTTCCAGGAGTTTCCAGACCATACTCCTCATTCCAATGATTAAACAGACCATCAGCAATCTTCTTTCCTTGTTCAATATCCACAGCAGGAAAGGTTGATTCAAAAACTTCTTCTTGTTTGTTCATAATCAAAGGGTTGTTAGGAACAACAACTTTCCCTTTGATTAAGAACATCTTCTTCAAGGACTTACCATCAACAATCCTTGATTCCATATAAGAAGACTTGACAAAAGTTGGATAATTCTTTTTCAGAATCTCATGGAAGTTGCTTAGATAAAAGATGTGTGACAGCAATCTAACATGATGACAGTTGGCGTGACCTTTTTCAATGCTATTTTTGATAACTTCACACAGATGATCAAAAATGTATTTTGCCATATTCATTCTGATCATACCATGAAGAAAATGCATGAAGTATTTCTGTTCAGAAGAAATACAGTCAGTGCCACCAACCTTTGTAGCAATTGATTCGAACATCACCTTGTAAACAGATTTGAAAAACGGTTTCAAATCTCTCTGTACACTTGAGTTAACATTTTCAAACAAGGTTGCTTGAACTGTTGGATCTTGTGGCTTAGTCTTGAAACCAGACAGTTGAATACCATGATTTGGTAGATTCAAAGCTTTTGCAATGTGATCAGCAGTAATCTTGATATCCATTCCAGCAATGTTTGACCTTATTTCCGTTTGGGTTATCTCAGGAAGACCCAATTCCTTTCTAGATTTCCCTTTCAGCGTAGGGTTTTTCTTCACCAGATTTTGAACTTCAACATACGCAGATTGTTTGTCAAAAACGTATGCTTTCATCCAAAACTCTTTAACCATACCTTCATAGATAGGACCATTTAGAATATTGAAGTATCGTTCTAATCCTTGATAGTAGAACATTTCTTGTAAATCGAATCCATTAGCTTTTAGACTTTCAAAATCAACCCGTTTTTCTACAATGCTCTTTAAACTTTCAAACTTGAAATCCATAGTATCCTTTTTGATCTTGTACTTTCTTTGATTTTCCAAATCAACGATAGGTTTAACAGAAGGAGTGAGAGCAGATGATGATGCCATTGTTGAGGGTTAGGGTTTTGGTTTTGCTAGAGAGGGAAGAAAGAGAACTGAAGAGTTGGAAGTTTAGAGAGAATATGAAAAAGTGTGGGTTGTGAACGTGTTTGTGTGCAAGTGATATAAGTGTATATTTTTAGAAAACAAACAAACAGTACAACACACAAAAAGGACAGAGTAGTCATATTCATTTTAAGCGCTAAACTCATCATAAACCAATACTCATATAATTGCAAAACGACACGTGTATTAGAAAATTATTTAAATAACTGATGCGTTAGTGGACAACAGTTGAAAAAAGAAAGGTTGTAAACTGTTCCAATACCACATCAGAACCATTCTTTTGATTCTGATACTTATCAGAAGTAGTCATACATCAGAACTTCTGACCTTGAGGTTCTGAGGTTCAACATCTTCTGATCCTTATCAGATTTTGAAAACAGTTTTACTCAAAAGAACTTAACAATCAGGAACAAACACCATGTTGAGATTTTTCTTTATGAAATCAAATCTTTCAACAGCCAAAGGTTTTGTACAAATATCAGCCCATTGTTTTTCAGTATCAACAAACTTGATATCTATAACACCTTTCTCAACATAATCTCTTATAAAATGATGTTTGATCTCAATATGTTTTGCTCTAGAGTGTAAAATGGGATTTTTAGAAAGCTGAATGGCTGCAGTGTTATCACAATATAAAGGTATATAGTGACTGCTTATATGATAATCTTCTAATTGATATTTCATCCAAAGAAGTTGTGTGCAACATTTTGCAGCTGAAATGTATTCTGCTTCTGCTGTGGACATAGCAATGGTGGTCTGCCTCTTGCTACACCAGGAGATAAGATTTTCACCCATAAATTGGCAACTGCCACTTGTTGATTTTCTTTCAAGTTTATCTCCAGCATAATCAGTGTCACAGAATCCATTTAACTCATATTTCTTGGATTTCTTATAAAGTAATCCAAAATTACAAGTAGCTTTCAGATATCTAAAGATTCTCTTCACAGCAGTGAGATGAGATTCTCTAGGATCTGATTGAAATCTTGCACACAAGCATACAGAGAACATAATATCAGGTCTAGATGCAGTTAAATAGAGTAGAGAACCAATCATACCTCTATATAACTTCTGATCAACTTTGCCTTCAGATTCATCTAGACTCATGCTTGTTGTTGGATGCATTGGAGTATTCATTGGCTTACAATCTTCAAGATTGAATTTCTTCAAGAGATCCTTTGTATATTTGGTTTGATGAATGTAAGTTCCTTCCTTTGTTTGATTGATTTGAATTCCAAGAAAGAACTTCATCTCTCCCATCATGCTCATTTCAAATTCTTTTTCCATTAACTTAGAGAAATTCTTGCATAGAGTAGCATTAGTTGAACCAAAAACAATATCATCAACATAGATCTGAACGATCAGAATGTCTTTCTTTAAGGTTTTTCTAAATAGTGTACAGTCAACTTGTCCTTTTTCAAAACCATTATCAACCAAAAAATTACTCAGTCTATCATACCAAGCTCTAGGAGCTTGTTTAAGACCATAAAGTGACTTTTGCAGTTTATAAACATGATCAGGATTTTGAATATTTTCAAAATCAGGAGGTTGTTTGACATATACTTCTTCAGTAATAAAACCTTTAAGAAATGCACTCTTCACATCCATTTGATATAAAGTAATACCAAGGTTAACTGCATAGGAAAGAAATAACCTGATTGCATCCAATCTTGCAACTGGAGCAAAAGTTTCTGTGTAATCAATTCCTTCCTGTTGACTGTAACCTTGTGCAACTAATCTTGCTTTGTTTCTAGTTACTTCTCCTTTCTCATTGAGCTTGTTTCTGAATACCCATTTTGTTCCAATAATGTTCTTGTCTTTTGGTCTAGGAACTAGATTCCAAACTTCATTTCTGTCAAACTGATGTAGTTCATCTTTCATAGCTAAGATCCAAGCTTTTTCTTTGAGAGCTTCATCAATAGTCTTTGGTTCATTGAGAGAAACCAAACTGACCATTGCATCTTCATTATGTGAGCTTGATCTTGTTTTTCTAGGACTTTCTTTATTTCCAATGATCAAATCTTCTGGATGAGATGACTTATATTTGAATGAATTTTTCTTAGTAACTTCTTCAATCTCAGCATCAGAATCACTATCAATTTGAGGAGTTGGAACATCTTCAGAAGGAGCAGTTTCTTGATCATCAAAAGTTGTCTCAGGTTCTGAACTCTTGTTAACCTCTACAGTTTCAACTTCTGAATCTGGATTATCTGTAATAACTTCAACTAGCTCTGACTTATCATCATCAGGCTCTTTGTCATCAAATCTTACATGCATAGATTCTTCAACAGTGTTTGTTTCAGAATTATACACTCTGTATGACTTAGAACGTTCAGAATATCCAATAAAGATACCCTTAGAAGCTTTAGAGTCAAATTTCTTTAAATGAACTTTAGAATTCAGAATGTAACATGTACAACCAAATTGATGAAAATAAGAAATATCAGGTTTTCTTCCTTTGAACAATTCATATGCTGTTTTATTCAATAAAGGTCTGATATAGATCCTATTTTGAATATAACAAGCAGTGTTTATTGCTTCTGCCCAAAAATGTTTTGCTAGGTTAGTTTCATGCATCATGGTTCTGGCCATTTCTTGTAAAGATCTGTTCTTTCTCTCTACAACCCCATTTTGCTGTGGACTTCTAGGAGATGAGAACTCATGAAGAATTCCATTGTTTTCACAATAGATTTCAAAAGGTTCATTTTCAAACTCACCACCATGATCACTTCTAACCTTGACAATTTTCAAGTCTTTTACAACTTGTATTTGAGTGCAGAAGGTTTTAAACACATAATATGTATCCTCCTTGGATCTCAGGAATCTAACCCATGTCCATCTACTGAAATCATCTACAATGACAAGTCCATACTTCTTACCATTTATTGAAGCAGTACTGACTGGTCCAAATAAATCAATATGAAGCAGTTCCAAAGGTCTTGTGGTAGAGACAATGTTTTTATCTTTAAAAGAGCTTTTGAAAAGCTTTCCTTTTTGACAAGGACCACAAATTGTGTCTGACTGATATTTTAAAACAGGTAGGCCTCTCACAAGATCTTGACTACTTAGCTTAGAGATTAATCTCCAGTTAGCATGTCCTAATCTTTTGTGTCAGACCCACTTTTCTTCACTCAGAGTCAGAAGACAAACAACTTGTTGTTCTACTAATTCAAAAAGATTGATTTTGTAAACATTGCCTTTCCTTTTTCCTTTGAAAACTACAGACTTATCAGAATATCTGTTTACAGTACATGTGTTCTTATTAAACACCACTTCATAACCATTGTCACATAATTGGCTTATGCTAAGAAGGTTATGATAAAGTCCATCAACAAGAAGAACATCAGAAATAGTAGAAAAGGAATTACCTACTGTACCAGTACCAATTATTGTGCCTTTTTGGTTCCCACCAAATCCTACAGATCCTCCCTTTCTCAAAACCTTAGTTGGTTTAGGAACTGGTCTCTTCAGAATCTTTACTTCTGAGTATCTCATTTTTGAATTTGAGTTATCAAGAATCACTGAATTGTTATCTTCTGAGACTTTTGATTTGCCCTTATTCAAAGCAGAAGTTTGTGAAACTTTCTCAGAGTTACCAGTTTCTGATGTGAAAGTAGAATAGAGAGGAGGAGGTGTTTTGCTCAAACAAACAGACTGACTTGATTTTTCTTTATCAGAAGATGCAGAATAACCAAGTCCATATCCTTTGTTTTTGCTCACACTGTAAATCATGGAAGCTACTTTGCTCTTGTTAACATTTTGTTTAACAAACTCATGAAGAGCAATTTCGTGCTTATCATGTGATTTGTTACAAGCAACACAACCTTCTTCAAGCTCTTTAATTTTCAAAAGAGATTCATTATATTGAGATTGAAGTTGGTCAGATTTCTCTGTAAGCAAGTCAATTTTAGTTTTTAAACTTTTGAAATCATTTGACTTGTTTATGTATTGCTTCATAGTGTCTTTGAGAGCAATAAGAAGCTTATCATGAGGAAGTTTAGAAATTACCTCATCAATATCATCAGTGTCAGATTCATTCTCCATATCAGATTCATTATCAGAAGATGTTGTAGCCATAAGTGCTATATTTGCTTCCTCATCATCTTCTTCAGTATCTGATAACCTCTCAAGATCTTCAAAAGTAGCCATAAGACTTTTCTTCATTCTGTTCTTGAAGTTGCCCTTTTTCCCTTTATCATTTGAGTTCAAATCAGGACAATCAGCAATAAAATGACCAGTCTTCTTGCAGTTGAAACAGCTATTTTTAGAACTATCTTTCTTGTCTTTAGAATTGGAGCTTTTGTTCCCATAACTCTTAGAACCAGAACTTCTTCCAGAAGCTTTGTTGTTTTTGTACTTATTCCATTTCCTAAACTTTGAAAGCAGAGCAAAGAGTTCCTCATCTGATCCATCCTCCTGTTCATCTACAGAAGATTCATCAGCATCAGATTCAATAACTTTAGCCTTTAAAGCTTTAGGAGATTTCAAAGTTGCTGGCAAAGCCAATGACTTTGATTTCTTCTTAGGCTCATCAGAAGCTAGTTCCATCTCGTGACTTATGAGAGAACTAGTTAACCATTCTAGACTTAAGGTATTGAGATCTTTTGCTTCTTGTATAGCAGTGACCTTAGGTCTCCACTTGGGTGGTAAACACCTCAGAATCTTCTTAACATGATCAGCAGTGGTATAACTTTTCTTTAAGACTCCAAGACCAGAAACCAAGATTTTAAACCTTGCATACATTTCTTCAATGCTTTCTGTGTCTTTCATCTTAAACATTTCATACTGATGAACCAGAAGATTAGCCTTTGCTTCTTTCACTTGTTGGTTTCCTTCATAAGTAACACACAAAGAGTCATAGATACCCTTAGCACTAGATCTGTTTCCAAGTTTCAAGAACTCATCATGAGTGATACAGCTAGCAAGGATAGAAATAGCTCTGTTGTGTCTCTTCCATTCTTTCTTTTGTTCAGATGTGAAGGTCTTCTTTACAGCTGCTGTTGTTTTACCATCTTCATCAAGCTTATCTTGAAAACTAACACCTTCTTCAATGATATCCCATAAACCTTCATCTTCAGCAATGATATGAGGATAGATTTTGTATTTCCACCAGTTGAAGGTTGATTGATCACCATTGAACTTGGGTGCTTTGCTATAAGTTCCACCAGTTTTCTCAGACTTTTCAGAATTGTAATCATATGGAATAGCAACATTCTTTGAACTTGAATCTTCAGACATTGTGTTTTTCAGGATCTTTTTGTCTCACTGTTAAGTGATGCGTAACAAACCAGGCTCTGATACCAATTGAAGGTGTGAAAAACACAAGAAGGGAGGGGTTGAATTGTGTTTTGGTATTTTGAAAAACTTCTGCTAAGTTCTGAAGCTTATCAGAAGCACCAGCGGATAAAGAAACACAATTAACACACTCACACAAAAGAGTAAGGAGAGAGAGAAGCGAGACAAGCAAATTTATACTGGTTCCTCTCACAAAACGAGAGTAGTCCAGTCCCCTTGCACTTCCAAGGGATTTCACTATAATCACCTAGACTATTACAATGCTCAAACACACTAGTAAGAGACTTCCTACTTGCTCAAGCACACTAGCAAGAGGCTTCCTAATATAAAAGAAATAAGATAGAAAGTGATAAACACTTGATTATAAAATCAAGAGGTTTCTTAAGATTACAACTCAAGACTCTTAAGACTCTAACACAGAATTCCTAATGAATTAGAAAAAACAGAGTGTCAGAAGCACAACAGAAAATAGTTTCAGAAGCAGTGCTTTCAGTCTTATGTAAAGGAGTAAAGTTGTATCAGTGTGTGTGTTGTTGTTGTTGTTGTTGTAGTTTTTGTAACCTTGATCTTCAAAGAGAGTTTCTCTATTTATATGTGAAGAGGAAAAATAGAGACGTTTGAAGATAATGACCGTTGCAGAGGTCATTTTCAAGCCAGCTGTGAAAAGGACAAGGTAACATGGGATATTTGCCAATTCTGGTAATGCTTATCCTGTAATTCCTTTTGCTTGAGAATATTCGCCCTTATGGAGTAAAATAGTACTAACGTCACAATCCTTGATGATAAGGTTGTAGTACTATGATGTAACAATCAATCACAACCTTTAATTCAAATGATTTCCAATCATTGAATCACTATCAGTTAACACTGACTTTTCTGGCTTGTTATTCAGAGCCTATGTATCAGACATATGCTTCTGATGTCTTCAGCTTCTGAAACTGTTGGTCTTCTCCATACGTTGCTTCTGATTCAACATTAATCTTCTGAGATGACTTGCTTCTGATTAGCGTTGCTTCTGATATCTTAGCTTCTGATGTCCATGCTTCTGATGTCCATACTTCTGATATCTATACTTCTGATATCTATGCTAATGCTTTGTTTCAGAGCTTAATTTAATCAACATAATATATTTAACCTGCACACTTAAAATTAAATATCAAAAATACCCTATTGTTCATTAATACTTTGTTATCATCAAAACACTAAGAGTCAGATTCTGAACATCCTTTGTTCCAACATTAACGACTAAGAACCCTTTTCTATAAAGATAATTTCCTAATGTCTTAGGTCAATTCAAATTCATAGAAAGTTTTATCGTCCGTTAATTCTAGTTATCATGGTTCAATAATTTGATATCTCTAAAACAATTATTGACCAAACAATTATCTCATGATCAAGTCTCAAAAGTTAGGGTTAATAATCATTTGATTCCTAAATTCAATTCATAAATTCGTCAATTCATAAAAAGCATTACACATAGAGATAACTGAATAATATTAGGATTTCAATTGCATAATAAAATCCTCAACAAACTACATGATTCAATAAGTTCCAAGGAAGATCATCTCATAACCTAATTGAAATTCTGGCAACCAGACAGACAAATGCTGTGCACAATGTTAGCACTAGTGTCCGAGCATTTGTCACACAATAATAAAATAACTTAGCGTAGCAGAGTAAAATAAGCGTGACTGAAAAGTAAAGAACACAATGAGTTTGTTAACCCAGTTCGGCGCAACTTGCCCTAGTCTGGGGGATACCAATCCAGGAATGAACCCACTATAATAGTTCTAGTGAAATACACCAACGTAGCCTCACTACTTGGTTATGCACCTAGACCCTATCCCGTGCTGCTCTACCTAGGAACTCCTAGATATGAGACCCCGTCTCAATTCCTACCAAACAGTACAACCAGCACTGTTATCAATTGTTCTTTTTGGTTGAAGAGTCACACTCTAAAGACACAACTAACTCCGTACTTCACAGCTTAGGAGTAGTACACAATTACAACTCAAAAACACAGTACTTGACATGAATCAACAGATACAAGCAAGACTCACACTAACAAGAAAACCTAATACTCACGCTTTAGTACACACACGGTTTTCAACACACCAAACTTAGGGTTTGTCTTCATACATATATAGTACTCAGCAAGCACGGGTTTGGGCTTCAAAACATAGCTTGGACGTTGTCAGGTCCAGCTAACAATTCTTCAAGTGCAATAATATTGTTTCCAAATATATCAAAGTTAAATATGGAAATACACCAAGGCGACAACCTTTTATACTTCATCAGCCAAGCGCGTCTTGAACAGCACGCTAGGTTAAATATAAAACTTCATAGAATCTCCAGAAGATCTTGCACATAAATATAGCGCGTGTTGGCGCGCAACAATCAGGTCACACAATGCTGTTCCACATGCTACAGCATTTGTCTCAGCATTTGGCTAGTAGTTATTTTTGCAAAATGTAGCCAACATACAAAAACCCAACAATCTCCCCCTTTGGCAAAATTTTGGCTAAAACAATCTATAGCCAGTTCTTTGGAGAGATACACAGAACTTCTTCAAGCTCACATCATTTATAGGCATACACAACCAAAACAATCATGGCATATAACGAAACTACCTCCAAGAGAATTCCTTGAACAGAGATAGCTTGTAACAATATCAGAGGCATTCATCATAATACGTCTAGCCTCACAGAAATAGCCAGATAAAAAGGACATATAGATAGTGGGTTCATATAAAGAGATGAAGACATACTCTTAAAAAGATAATTCTTCCACAACAAATAGAGATCAGAGATACGTGCTCCCCCTCAACACATGCATTCACATCACATAACATACGCGCTCCCCCTCAAAACATGCATGCACATAAAATAACATACTTACTTCAATAAGACAAATGTCAGAGCATCTGTCCAAACATAGCATGTGTCTGAGCATCTTCAGATCATAAGAAAAAGAATTCTAACAATACGTCTTCATGCATAAACATGGCATAGCAACTTCAAGAGCATGCACCAGATCATCTTCAGGCATAAGAAAAATTAATTTCTAACATATACTACTACTCCCCCTTTTTAGCCATAAATTCTGACAAACATAATATCATGCATAAGGAATATCATAGAGTAGCACATCAGTCACATAGGTCACAGGAGTCATAGAGGAACAGAGAGGCCACAAATAGAGTTATTACAGACCATAGAGCACACATAGGTGCAGAGTGAATGAATAAAAGAAAAAAATTACACAAGGATTAAAAAGAGACAGTCTCATCAGAGGCAGCAGACATTTCCTCAGTGTCACCAGCAGCAGAAGCATTACCATTTTCTCCTTCTTCTTCCTTGTCTTGCCCTTGGGCATTCAGCTCACCCTCAGCTTCAGCCTCAGCTCTCAAAGCAGCTATAACCCTATCAACCTTCAGCTTCTTAGCACCCAAATCCAAACTGACCTCAGTAAGTTCAGCAATCATTGCCTGCCTATCCATAATACCAGTTGTCTGGACAGAAGCGCCAGCCAACTCATCAGCCTGTGGCTGGGATAATGATTTGCAATCCAGGGCAAGAGGACTAGGCCTCCTGACAGGCTCTTCAGCACTAACCAAGATATCAGGATGTTGTTGCAAAATGATATCACACAGCAAGGTAGGGAAGGCAATTGGAAACTTAACAGCAAAGGACTTAGCTTGTTCTAAAAATTGATAGTAAATATACGAACCAAAATCAAATGCAGATTTAGTACCTACTGCATAGATGAGCTTGGCCAAGCCAGTTGCAACAGAATTGAAGTGAGTAGTTGGGGACCAGTTATGAGCAGCAATTTTGTTCAACAAGGTATACAGGGGAGACAATTTTGCAGCAAACAAATGTCTAGGCCAGTGTCTAAGCTTATTACCTGTAATCTCCTTGCAGATGGTGTCATCAGTCACTTCCAACTCAGGAATGTCTGCAGTGGACCTTCCCAGATAATCATTGATTATTTGAGGAGAAAAATTGACACACCTACCACGAACAAACACTTGCCTGTACTCTGGATTACAAGGATCATCACATTCCTCAGAGATGTTGACCACAAACTCCCTAACCAGCTTGTCATAGCAGTGACCAAGGTTCTTCACTGTCTTCATCAGTCCAGCAAAATTCAGCACATCCATAAGCTCCTTGCATTTAAATGCATCTGCCTTCAAATTCCTTTCCAAGCCAAGCCTCCTATGATAAACAAACTTCCAGCGAGTAGCTCCACTTTCCAGATGAAAGGAGACATTATCCAAAGGGGCTGGAGGAATAACCAGAGGGACTTTCATTCCCTTGACAGTTCTTCTAGATGCTCCACCAGATGGGGCAGCATCTGTCTCAGCAATCTCAAAGTCAGAATCACTTGAGGGGTGATCCTTTCTTTTAAGGCTCTACTTCTTCTGATCAGGCTTGGGAGTGACTTTACTCCAAGACTTGGGAGGACCAATGAGCTTCTTCCCAGTATCAACAGCTTTCTTTTTGTCTTTCTTAGCATCTTTTCCAGCAGTAGATGCAACAACAGCATATTTGCTCCTTGTCCTGCGAGCAATACTAACAACAGGAGTCTCTTCCAAAGGTCTATCTTCAGACTCCAATTCATCAACATTGACCACATTAGTTTGGTCAATATTCACATCATCAGTCTGACCATCATCTTCAATAGTGTCAACACTCTGATCTTGAGGCTTGGGAGAGTCATTCTCTTCAGCCACTTCAGTTTCAGGAGTGTTTGGAACATCCGAAAACTCCATATTGGCTTGTGCCAAAGATGCTTGAGCATCTGGCACAGCAACTGGCTTATCAGCAGAGGGTTTAGCAGTTTCCTCTGTCACAACAATGTTCTCAGCAACATTTGCATCATCAGCAATAGCCTGGTCATCAGCATGTTCAACACCATCAACATTCAAATTTGAATTTTCAGCATCTAACTTTTCATCTACCTTAGGATTAGCAGAACCTAGGGTTTCAACGAACGGTTCATCTCCCTCAGAGGGTTTTTCATCAGATCCGTTGACAGAAGTGTCAACATCTAGTTCTACAACAGTCGATTGGAATGGATTTTCCTTACAGTATAGATCATGCATGCTTAGACCTACACGTTGAACAGAAGAGGTTTTCTTACTTTTTGGCTTTGCAGTCTTCTTCGCAGCAGAAGAAGTAGATCCTTTTCTGGTTTTCCTCTTTCTTGACACCAGCGCTTTAGGACGTTGTTTGATTGCCGGTGAATCAGTCATTGTTGCGAGCGGTTGTATATTCAGAACCGTTGAAGTAGTTTCTGGAACAGTGTGGGAAGTTTGATCGTTTGCGATTGGAGATTGAGTTGAAGCAGACATGATCGTAGTGAAGCTTTGGAGAATTTGGAGATTTGAGAATTTTTGAACAGGAATGGGAGCGGTAAGAGAGCGGTTGAGAGTTTCGGAAAAGTGTTGTAAGGAATAATGATGATTGCGTGTGATTGTTTAGTATAAGGGAAGTTTTGATTTACTTCCTTGATGGACGTGCAAGTAGCGGTTGATTGGAGAGAGAGTAACTGCTGCACGCCTTACACACATTAACTGCTACAATTCCTCAATTAGGCAAATGCCTAACCGCCTTCTTAGTTTTTCAAATTGGGCCATATCAAGAGCTTTTGTAAATATATTTGCTAATTGCTCTTCAGTTGAAACATGCTCAATTGCAATGACCTTTTCTTCAACCAAATCTCTGATGAAATGATGTCTGATATCAATGTGCTTGGTCCTACTATGTTGTATAGGATTTTTGGAAATATTGATAGCACTCAAGTTGTCACAATATAATGTCATAGCATCTGTCTTGACATTGTACTCACTCAGCTTCTGTCTCATCCACACCAATTGTGTACAACTACTGCCTGCTGCTATGTACTCAACCTCAGCAGTTGATAAGGAAACACAATTTTGTTTCTTACTAAACCAAGATATGAGATTATTACCTAGAAAGAAACATCCACCTGAAGTGATTTTTCTATCATCTGCACTTCCTGCCCAGTCAGCATCACTGTATCCTACCAACTTATTACTTTCACCATGAGAATATAGTAACCCATAATCACTAGTACCATTCACATACTTCAAGATTCTTTTTACTTGAGTTAAATGAGTCACCTTTGGTTCAGCTTGGTACCTAGCACATACTCCAACATCAAAAGTGATATCTGGTCTACTTGCAGTTAGATAAAGTAGACTACCTATCATACTTCTGTACAAGCTTTGATCTACATCTTCACCTTCGACATCTTTTGAAAGCTTAACATGTGTAGGAGCAGGAGTTCTTTTAGAGGCAGCATTCTCCATGCCAAATTTCTTGACCATATTCTTGGCATACTTACTCTGAGAAATAAATATAGTGTCTTCCATTTGTTTTACTTGAAGACCCAAAAAGAAATTAAGTTCTCCTACAAGACTCATTTCAAACTCAGATTGCATTTGCTGTACAAAATGCTCTACCATCTGGTCAGACATTCCTCCAAAGACAATATCATCCACATATATTTGTGCAATCATGAGCTTACCTCTCACATCTTTCACAAAGAGTGTCTTGTCATTACCACCCTTTCTGTAACCATTATTCACCAAGAACTCAGTTAGCCTTTCATACCAAGCTCTGGGAGCTTGCTTTAAACCATACAAAGCTTTCTTTAACTTGTAGACATGATCTGGGAAGGCTGGATCAACAAAACCCTTGGGCTGTTCAACATAGACAACTTCATTCAAGTAACCATTCAGAAATGCACTCTTGACGTCCATTTGATACAGCTTAAATTTTAGTATACATGCAATTCCAAGCAGTAGCCTAATAGCTTCCAGTCTAGCTACTAGAGCAAAGGTTTCACCAAAATCAACTCCTTCAATTTGAGCATAACCCTGAGCCACTAGTCTAGCTTTGTTTCTGGTGATAGTTCCATTCTCATCTGACTTATTCTTGTATACCCATTTAGTTCCTATGATGTTTGCATTATCTGGCCTAGGAACTAGATCCCATACATCACTTCTCTTGAACTGAGTTAGCTCTTCTTGCATAACATTTATCCAGAACTCATCAGTCAGAGCTTCCTTGACATTCTTGGGTTCAAAGTTGGAGATGAAACAGGAATTGGATATCTCATTATTTCTTCTTCTTGTTGTGATGCCCTGATTAGGATTTACGATGACTTGATCAATAGGATGATATTTCTGAACTCTGGTAGATGGCCCTTTGTTATTGGCTAAATCTTCAGAACTGATCACTCCTGAGTCTTCTTCATTGACAATCTCATCTTCTGACTCCTCTGGTAAACCACATGCTTGGTCAAATGTGCTGTCATCTGGTGCAACATCTGTACCTTTATCATCTATCACAACATTTATGGATTCCATCATGGTATTAGTTCTAGAGTTGAATACTCTATAGGCTCTGCTGTTAGTTGAATAACCTAAGAATATCCCCTCATCACTTTTAGCATCCATCTTCCTTCTTGGTTCTCTGTCAGCTAAGATATAACATTTACTTCCAAAGACATGAAAGTGTTTCACAGTTGGTTTTCTATCTTTCCATAGCTCATACAGAGTTGTAGATGTTCCCTTTCTCAGTGTAACCCTGTTATGGATATAGCAGGCTGTATTCATAGCCTCAGCCCAGAAATAGAAAGGTAACTTCTTAGCATGTATCATAACCCTAGTTAATTCTTGTAATGTCCTATTCTTCCTCTCTACTATTCCATTCTGTTGAGGAGTAATAGGTGCAGAAAACTCATGAAATATCCCTTCAGCAGTGCAAAATTCAGAGAACTTACTGTTTTCAAACTCTTTGCCATGATCACTTCTGATCCTAGTTATGCCACATTCTTTCTCTCTTTGTAGTTTTAGGCAAAGATCCTTGAATTTCTCAAAAGTGTCAGATTTCTCTTTGATGAAGTCAATCCAAGTATATCTAGAGTAATCATCTACCATGACAAAAGCATACTTCTTTCCACCTAAGCTTTCAACTTGCATAGGCCCCATTAAGTCCATATGTAATAACTCAAGTACTCTGGATGTGGTCATATGTTGCAGCTTCTGGTGAGGCATCTTTGTCTGTTTGCATATCTGACATTCTCCACATATGCTTCCTTCTTGAATCTGAAGTCTTGGTAAACCTCTAATGGCTCCTTCAGCAATAGCTTTCTTCATGCTTTTGAGGTTTAGATGTCCATGCTTTTGGTGCCACAATTTCACATCATCTTCTTTAGTTATTAGGCAAGTAGATAACTCAGCTTTGTCTTGAGAGACCCATAGATAACAGTTATCCTTTGACCTTTCTCCTTTCATCAGTAGATCACCTTTACTATTTGTAACCAGACATTCATCCTTTGTGAAGTTGACCTTTAGACCTTTGTCACATAGTTGACTAATGCTAATCAGATTAGCAGTCAGCCCTTTCACATGAAGTACTTTGTCAAGTTTAGGCAACCCTTCAGTTATCAGAGTTCCTATTCCTTTAATATCTCCTTTGGCTCCATCACCAAAAGTCACAAAACTGGTAGCATATGGCAAGACATCTGTCAAGTAGTCTCTATTTCCAGTCATATGTCTTGAACATCCACTATCAAAATACCAATCACTCCTAGATGATGCTCTTAGAGATGTATGAGCAATTTGAGCAATTTCCACACCTTCAGATTCAACTTGGTCAGGATCCACAATATTGCTTTTCTGCTTCCATTCTTTCTTCACAGTTGATTCAGTTTTTGATGGAACAGCTTTGTCAGGATATCCATACAGTTTGAAGCAGTAGGGCCTAATGTGTCCCTTCTTCCCATAGTGATAGCACACCCAAACATAATATCTTTTCTTTGACTTGGTCTTGTATCTGCTTTTCTGTTGTCTCACCTGATGCTGGCGCATCTGTCTTGGCATAGTTGGATCATAGATAGTAGTAGCTGGAACAAACTTCGTCACAGATGCAGGTTTCTGATGTCGTAGTGAATGATGGTTGAAACCAATACCCTTGGAATCTTTTGAACTCTGTCCTATCTCTAGGATTTCTTCTAACTTCTCAGTTCCTGTATTCAGCATCCTCACCTGTTTGTTCATGTTATCCATCTTGGATTTGTATAGCTCCACTTCACCAGCTAGTCTTGAGTTTTCTTCCAGAAGTTTTATTTTCTCAGCCTGTAGTGAAGCAATGGTCTTCCTGTGCTTTAACATAGTGTTGGCCACTTCCACACTTTTGTGCCATAAGCCCTTGTAGCAATCAACCAGTTCATCATAAGGCATTTCACCATCGTGTGATTCTGTATCAGATTCACATACCCCAGTTAGAGCAGTTACATGATTGGCAGATTCAGATTCTTCTTCAGAGTCATCTTCATCTGACCACGAGACGTTCATCCCTTTCTTTTGCTTTCTAAGATAAGTGCCACACTCAGTTCTGATGTGACCATAGCCTTCACACTCATGACATTGAACACCTTTGCCTTGACTTGGCTTCTCATCTGTTTTTGGTTTTCTCTGACTGTTGGTATTCCTATTAATGCTGTGACTGTTGTCTGGAGCATGTGTCTTGGCTTGTCTGTCAAACCTTTTGAAGGCTTTATTAAATTTCTTACCTAACATCACCATAGTCTCAGATAGACTATCATCAGCCTCCATATCACTGTCCTCAGATTTAGAGGCAAAAGCAATACTCTTTGTCTTCTTCTCTGATCTTTCATTTGCAGTCATTTCAAATGTTTGTAAAGACCCCACTAGTTCACCCATTTTCAATTCTGAGATGTCCTTGGCTTCTTCTATAGCAGTAACCTTCATGTCAAATTTCTTAGGTAGTGACCTAAGCATTTTCTTTACCAGATTCTCTTCAGAGATATTCTCTCCCAAGGCATCAAATTGATTATCAAACTCGAGTATTCTCATGTGGAATTCTTGAATGCTTTCATCATCCTTCATCTTCAAGTTCTCAAACATGCTAGTCAAAAGTTGCAGCCTTGAGCTTCTTACTTTTGAGTTACCCTCATGAACAGTTTGGAGTTTCTTCCATGCTTCCTTAGCAATAGTACATTTTTTTATCAATTTGAAAATGTGCGCATCAACTCCATTGGTTAAGGCATTTAGAGCCCTTGAATTTGCATTGGCCCATGCTTCTTCATCCTTGCTCCATTCGTCCTCAGGTTTCAGCTTAGTGACAATCTCTCCTTCCTTACCAGTAGTAACCACAGGGGGTTCCCATCCTACAACCAACAGTGGTGGTCTATTCATGAGTCCTCCTTCTTTGTCCATCTTAGCCAGAAATATCTTCCCTAGAGCTCACCCAATCAGGCAGGGTGCCTGCTCTGATGCCAATTGAAATTCTGGCAACCAGACAGACAAATGCTGTGCACAATGTTAGCACTAGTGTCCGAGCATTTATCACACAATAATAAAATAACTTAGCGTAGCAGAGTAAAATAAGCGTGACTGAAAAGTAAAGAGCACAATGAGTTTGTTAACCCAGTTCGGCGCAACTTGCCCTAGTCTAGGGGATACCAATCCAGGAATGAACCCACTATAATAGTTCTAGTGAAATACACCAACGTAGCCTCACTACTTGGTTATGAACCTAGACCCTATCCCGTGCTGCTCTACCTAGGAACTCCTAGATATGAGACCCCGTCTCAATTCCTACCAAACAGTACAACCAGCACTGTTATCAATTGTTCTTTTTGGTTGAAGAGTCACACTCTAAAGACACAACTAACTCCGTACTTCACAGCTTAGGAGTAGTACACAATTACAACTCAAAAACACAGAGTACTTGACATGAATCAACAGATACAAGCAAGACTCACACTAACAAGAAAACCTAATACTCACGCTTTAGTACACACACGGTTTTCAACACACCAAACTTAGGGTTTGTCTTCATACATATATAGTACTCAGCAAGCACGGGTTTGGGCTTCAAAACATAGCTTGGACGTTGTCAGGTCCAGCTAACAATTCTTCAAGTGCAATAATATTGTTTCCAAATATATCAAAGTTAAATATGGAAATACACCAAGGCGACAACCTTTTATACTTCATCAGCCAAGCGCGTCTTGAACAGCACGCTAGGTTAAATATAAAACTTCATAGAATCTCCAGAAGATCTTGCACATAAATATAGTGCGTGTTGGCGCGCAACAATCAGGTCACACAATGTTGTTCCAACTAACAATCAGCCTTTTTTCTTGACATCTCTTTCACTCTTTGATCGGTATTCGTTTAAGCACATGTTCTCGATCAATTCCCTGACTTCGTCTTCATTTTTATTTTTATTAGTACCTCCAGCTGAGGCATCTATCAACATGCGAGATTGCATTCTAAGTCCTCTGGTAAAAATCAACATCTGCTCCATAGTGTCTAAGGAGTGATTAGGACACCTCCTCAATAAAAGCTTGAATCTTTCATTAGCTTCATACAAGGATTCTGACTCTCCTTGCTCAAACCCAGTAATTTCAGCTCTTCTTGCTAAAAACATATCATTGGTAAAATAGCGCTCTAGAAATTTATCTTTTAATTCTTTCTAAGTGGTGATGGTACCACTCGGAATGCATTGTAACCAATCTTTTGCGCCATCAATAAGAGTAAACCGAAACAACCTCAATTTGATTTAACTTTCACTGAACCCTTGCGGTTGACACATGGTGCATGTTTCATAGAAACGAGAGAGATGCTCCCATGGGTCTCTGATTGCGCTCCCATCAAACTGATTTTCTCTCAGCCCGGTGCGAACCGTATTCTTGATGTCAAAAGTAACAGGATTCGCCGGTTGGAACCCTTGAGAAATTTGTCCTGCATCAGTTCGGCGACAGTAATCGCCCATAGTTCGCCTAACAACCGCTGGAGGTGGTGGTGGTGGATTTCCGGCCATATTGCTTTCTTCTGGTTCCTCTTCTTCAATAAATTGTTCTGAGGAGGAATCAGTTAGCGTTTGTGCAGCTAACTTAGCTAACCGGGCTGCTTTTCTGTTCGCTTTTGCGGTTTTTTCGATCTCCGGATCAAAGACTAGCTCGCTATCTGGTTTACCTCGCATAAACAAACAGAAAATACCTCAATAGCACTACACAATATAAATAAAAAGGAATGAGAATTTCAGCGAGAGAAATATTTATTTTTTTATATTATTTATTTTTTTTCGACAGAAAATAAATAACAGAAATTAGAAAATTCTAAACAAAATAAAATTGCCTTGTTCAAATTAATCAACAATCCCCGGCAACGGCGCCAAAAACTTGATGGATAATTTAGCAAGTGTACTAAACTGTCGTCAAGTAATAATATTTATAAAGATTCGTCTCCACATGGATTGTTTAAATCTCGACAAAACAATTGTATTTAATTTAGAATGTAATTTAAAAGCAAGGGGGGATTTGTTTGCAAATAGGTTTCAATTGATACAATTGAGAAAGATAAATTGATTTCAAAGTTATGAGAATGATTAAGTTATTCGAATCACTTCCTTATCACAAATTGGTAGATGCGGTCTTATGCTACAATTGCTTCCCTAATATCACGATGAATTAACTAAGTGGTTCAGACCGATGTTAACAACTAAGAACCCTTTTCTATAAAGATAATTTCCTAATGTCTTAGGTCAATTCAAATTCAGAGAAAGTTTTATCGTCCGTTAATTCTAGTTATCATGGTTCAATAATCCGATATCTCTAAAACAATTATTGACCAAACAATTATCTCATGATCAAGTCTCAAAAGTTAGGGTTAGTAATCATTTGATTCCTAAATTCAATTCATAAAAAGCATTACAATAGAGTTATAGAAATTATACATTCAAGAGTAGGTAGATGAAAGCTTCCAATCTTGTTTCCAAGCCAAAAGCCTCCACTTTGTTGCTCTAAATCGCTGCTCTTCTCAATAAAATTCGGAACCCTAAAATCTGATTGTTTTGGTGTATATATAAAGTTCAGGCAGGCACGTTGCGCGTGCTTTCATTTGCTGACATGTCAAAACAGGATTGGCGCGAGCACGTTGCACGTGCTCAGGGGCACGTTGTGCGTGCTGCACAGAATGTAAACGATGCATATCAACAGTGAAGCACGTTGTGTGTCTTCAGGAGCACGTTGGACGTGCTAGGCAGAAACTTGCAAACTTGAATTCTCTTTATTTTTGTCACTTGTTCTTCAACTTTTCTTCAAACTCTATGCAATGTTAATTTCTTCAATTCTTCTTCACTTTGACCATGTAATAATCCACAAAGCTAACTAATAATCTATAAAATCATAATAAAAACTACCAAAATATAGAGTGTCATCACAAAGTAAAATAAACGTGACAGAATAATAAAGAACACAATGAGTTTGTTAACCCAGTTCGGCGCAACTGCCCTAGTCTACTATATCGCAGAACTGGGTTAACAACTTCAATGAAGCGAAACCGTGTTGGTCTTAAACTCACTGGTTGTTGTCGCTCTTGTGAGTATTCTTGTGTTTGTGATGACGAACCTGCTTGATTTGATTGTTGTTGAAATTCTTGCAATCAGACAGACAAATGTTAGCACTGGTGTCCGAGCATTTGTCACATGATAATAAAGTAACTTAGCGTAGCAAAGTAAAATAAGCGTGACAAAATAGTAAAGAACACAATGAGTTTGTTAACCCAGTTCGGCGCAACTGCCCTAGTTTGGGGGATACCAATCCAGGAATGAACCCACTAAAATAGTTCTAGTGAAAAACACCAACGTAGACACACTACTTGTCTTTGCACCTAGACCCTACCCGTGACTGCTCTATCTAGGAACTCCTAGATATGAGACCCCGTCTCAATTCCTACCAATAGTACAACCAACACTGTTGTCAAATACACAACTTGTTTTTTTCGTTTATATTTTGTTTAAGAGACACACTCTAAAGACAGATACTCACTCCGTACTTCAAAGCTTAGGAGCAGTACACAATTACAACTCAAACACAGCAATCCTTGACTTGAATCAGGAAGATACAAGCAAGGCTCACAATTCACAAGAAAACCCTAAAACCTTAAAAACACACGCTTTAGTACACACACGGTTTTCCACCCTACAAACTAGGGTTTGTCTTCATATATATATGTTACTGAGATAGCACGGGTTTGAGCTTCAAAATATAGCTTGGATGTTGTCAGGTCCAACTAACAATTCTTCATGACCAAGAATATTGTTTCCAAAAATATATCAATGTTACTTATGGAAATACACCAAGGCAAGACAGCCTTTTACAGCTCATCAAACATGCGCGTCTTGATCATCACGCTAGGGCAACATAAGACTTCAATAGAATCTGTAGAAGATCTTGTACAAAAATATAGCGCGAGCTGGCGCGCACATGCAGATCACACAATGCTGTTCCACATGCTACAACATTTGGCTAATAGTTGTTTTTGCAAAATATAGCCAACATACAAAAACCCAACACATGGGTTGCTTATTTATGTCCTCATTTTATCTTGATGTGATAATATGTTCAAAATGTCGATGTTTATGATATTCATGCTTTGTGTTTAGTTAGTTGTTCTACATACCATTGTTTGTAATGATATTTGGTGATTCTTCATTAGAATACATTTTGTATATCTTGAGCTTAATTAATTGATATGGTTGTTCGTCATAAAGTGCATTTCGACAAATGTAAGTGCACAATATGACTATTTTTGAAAATTGCTTTGAATTTCGATACTTCTCATATGTATATTCTTGTCTTCGTTTTGATATTGTCAAAGGGGGAGAGAAGAATGCAAGCATAAGCTAAGGATAAAGCTAAGAGTTTTTTGAATACCGGTTCGACCCGTTCAAGCGCAAATTGGCATCAACTCAGGGGGACCTTGCTATTGGTTAGCCTTAATGTAATGCGTCTGTAAATATGTTGCTATTTTATTGCATATTAGGTAGGCTTAGTTAGCTTTTGCAAATGTTATATAAATATAAAAAAAGGGGATAATGTAAGTGCACCAGGTCACCTCCACGTTTTAGTAATTGTCAAAACACATGAAAATAGATTAGAATACATTTTGGTGAAATAATATTGACTTGACAGTGAAAAATGGCTTTAAACTTTGAAAAATCAAATTACAGGTCTTTTGTATTGATACACATTTTATTTGTATCGATACAAATATTCTGAAAAATGTTATGACTGATACACACACGTTTGTATCGATATATGACTCATTTGTATCGATACAAACCTGGCTTCAAAGGGACAGAACGTGTTTGGTTTATCGAAACATGCTTGCATGTATCGATTCACACAAGCGTCTCTTTGAAAGATAGATGTCATGATGTATCGATACATCATACATGGTTGTATGTATCGATACATATCAGTTAATTTCAGAAATTTTTAAACTGTCTGGTGTGTGTATCGATACACATCATCCAAACTTCACAAATTTTAAGTTGTTAGGGGCTTGTATCGATACAAATGTAAACTTGTATCGATACATATCAATTAAATTTTGCCTAAATTTACTCCATTCTATTTTCTCTATAAATAGCATCATGAGGTTTTGTTGTATGTGTGAGAAACTATTGGAAAACACCTTTGATCATAATTAAGTGGATATTTTGGATCAAAGAGCATTAAAACCAAGTTCTTCATCTTCTTTCAATTCTCAATTACTTCAAGGTTGAATATGAGTTTAATTGAGGAGTTCTAGTTCGATTGGAAGATAATGTTGGACACGGATCGCAGTGAATCAAATCGTGCTCGAGTTGAATTGGTTCTAAGGGAAGGTTTCTCATCGGGTATTCAAGAAGATATCGTTCTTGAAGGATCGACGTATCGACGAGGGAATCAGCTGAGTAATTGTCACTGGGTTCTTTGCGGAAGAACAAGGTGAGGATCAATTATGGTAACCGGAGGTTGAAGTCGAGGATTGCGTCGAGGTTTGCGCGAATTGATCGAAGCTACGTGATGACACAAATTTATATCGCATTTTTAGCTTAATTTATATGAACTTTTAGTTGCACTTCATATGTTTTTATTTCGTTTGTCTCTTTGTATGCCGGTATTTGTTTCTATATTAGGTTTGTTAAATAAAATAGGTCGGAGAAGATAATTGAGTAAAAAGCAGCGAAAAAGCAGTAAAAATGGGGGTGCAAAGCACAAAATCAACAAAGTCCAGTCCAAAGAGGCATTTGCCCTTAGAAACATGTGTGGCGGGCGCCATAGCCCTGTGGCGGGCGCCACAGACCCTAAAATCAGAATTACTCGTTTCTGTTTGCTTCAGTGTGATCACAACTATCCGTTCCTACTTTATTTCCTAATCGCACGGCTGTTATCAAGAAAGCTGGAATCCTTATCCTCTCCCATTTCCTTGGATCGTATAGCTACTAAGAAGGGAATATTTTCCTATAAATAGAGGAACAAAAATCAGATTCTCTCTCTTCTTATTTATGTCCTTTTCATTCAGTTTACAGTTTTAGTTTAATTTCAGGTTAATAAACTGTAGCAGTATTTCCACACCGGGAATCTGCTACGAATTTTAATTCCGTATTTCAATCAAGAATTTTGTACCGGTTTTATTCAAGTCTTCAATTCAATTTTCAAATTCAGTAATTTATCAGGTTTTTTTTTATGCGCTTTATTTACTTGCTTATTTAATATGTTTATTTCAATTTTCTGTTTTACTATACCTCCGTTCCTTTTTACTTGTCGTTTTAGAAAAAAAGACCAAAATAGGAGAGTGTATTTTTTCACTTTGTTTTCCTATTATGTCCTTTTTTTTAAATATATCATATTTTTAATCCATCAATAAATTCTTACTTTTTCACAAACATTATCTATTTCCAAAAAAATGGTAACAAAATTTAGTTGACAAAATAAAATAGGAAAGAGTGTATAATAGGCAAAATAAAACTTAAATTGCCAAAACGAAAAGTAAAAAGGAACAAATATTTTTTCTAAAACGACAAGTAAAAAGGAATTGAGGTAATAGTTTATTTAATTGTTTCTCCATGTCCGGCTATATTCCCTGATATCGGTATGTAATTTTAATTTGCCGTAGGGGACTCAGTAATGATTCGGTGCGTAATTAATTAAACTACTTTTTTCTGATTCCGATTCCTTATTTAATTCTTAAGCTTTTGAACGAGAGTAAAATAAAGCAATTAAGATTAGAATTAATAGAGCGAGAGTTTGAAATTTTAACCAGATAGTAGGAATTGGATATTAATTTTTGATTGAGCAAGAGCCACGTTAAAATTAATTAGAACTTATTGGTTTTCAAAATATGCTTTCGAAATTGGATTTTAGAATAGCGACAGTAAAACGTCCGATCTAGAAAGGATGGTCTTAATCAATAAAACGAGAGTGTGAGGTTAATAAACACTTTTTCGCTTTATAATTAATCTAAAATAAACACTTTTTCGCGCCGTTGAATTGCCTAGTCCTTGAAGGTTAATTAATTACATACCGATATCCCGCTTTATAATTAATCTAAAAATCTTTAATTTAAATTTCTAAATAATCCTAAACCCCATAAAACATTTATTAGTCTTAGATTTACACCGTAACGATAGAAATACAGTAGTTCGATTGTTGGTCATTTGAGTTCGATATCTTTTTAAAACTATACGACGTGACTGTGCACTTGCGGTCAAAGATCTAATTTTTATACATAAATCGTCGATCAAGTTTTTGGCGCCGTTGTCGGGGATCAATTTAGTCGATATCATATCTCCTTTGTTACACAGTAGAGACTAAGGCGTATTTAATTTTAATTAAAATTATAAAAAAATCAAAAAATCAAAATCAGAAATTTTTTAAAAAAAAATTCAAAAATTTCGAAAAAAAATTCTGTTTAGATTAATTAATCATTTAAAATTCAAATAAAATATTGAAAAAAAAATCTGAAATTAAATTTAAATCGAAAAAATAATAATAATAAGTAATTTAATATTAAAAAAAAATTAGGATAAATCCCCTACACCTAATTTAATGTATAACCCAAACTTCCTTTATAATGACTATCTCCGAGATATTAATTACCATAACCAAAATTTTCTCTATAACTACCAACCTAAAAGCACTTGATAAGTGGCAGTGAAAACCTAGAGCTAAATAAGGTAGGATTAGGAAATCATTCTCGAAAGAGCCACCATGAGTGCCTCCAGCCCTAAACCGTCGAGCTTACGACATTAAACAAAGAGCTTGGTGGAAGGCAACTCACATTTAAGTTTAAATCTATTTTCTTAAATTTATAAAATACAAATTTAAAAGTTTTAAATTACTAAAACATATTAAAAAAAATTAATAAAAAAATTAAAACAAAAAAAATTCGAGAATGGAGGGCGTGGCGCCTGAAAAGGTGCCTATAAACGATGATTTCCCCTATCAGAGGCTTGTAGCCGTTATGTAAAGTGTCACATCCGAATGCTCCTTAATTAATGACATACTAGTGGCTGTCGAATATGTATCTAGATGTATTGAGGTTGTAGCCTCTCTGACAAATGACGCCAAAGTAGTAATTACACTTTTCAAAAATCAGAGTTTTCCTAAAATATTTGAAAAACTATTATCAAAATATGGTGTCTGACACCGTGTAGCGACTCCCTATCACCCACAAACAAGTGGGCAAGTAGAGGTCTCAAATAGAGAGATCAAGGAAATCTGAGAAAAAACAGTTGCAACTTCTAGGAAGGACTAGTCTTTAAAACTAAATGAGGCGTTATGGGCCTATAGGACAACCTACAAGACCCCTATTGGGACCACCCCTTTTAAGCTAGTTTATGGTAAATCATGTCATCTAGCGGTGGAATTAGAGCACAAAGCTTATTGGTCAATCAAAGCCCTTAACCTTAATTACACCACCGCCGGTAAGAAAAGAATTTTAGATATCCAAGAACTAGAGGAGCTTAGGTTAGATGCATATGACAATGCTCGTATTGATAAAGAAATAACTAAAAAATGGCATGACAAGCGTTTAGCTAGGAGAGATTGGAGAGCTAGTACTTCTTTTTAATTCAAGACTTAAACTTTTTCCTGAAAAACTTTGCTCTAAGTGGTCTGGTCCGTTTAAAATCTCTAAAATATACCCTCACAGGGAAATTGAAATTAAGAGCGACTCAGGAGAGACATTTACAGTGAACGGACAACGGTTGAAACATTACCACTATCAAGATCATAAAATTAATTTTGAAAACTTTAACCTTTCTGAGCTGTCCGCTCCAACTGTGAACTAAATCCCCTCCTCTCAAGCCGAGCTAACCGACTTTAAACAAAGCGTTGTGTTGGAGGCAACCCACTAGTTTTAAATCTAATGTTTTTTTTTTAGTTCGTTTAAATTTTGCAGCAAATAAAGACATAGAGCGCACGACAAATAGCAGTTATATTCAAGCTTGGATATCTAGGTTCTTTCTTTCTTTTCCTACATTGTGTCATTGCATTGAGGACAATGCTCAATTTAAGTGTGGGGGAGGAAGCCTCTACTGCTTTTTCTTTTAATTTTACTATCTCATTTTCATGCATAACAAACCTTAGGATAATTCATGTTAAGTTGAGCTAATTTTGCATATTCTTTTCGTTATTGTCGGATTCTCCCATTTCTTGAGCTATATCAAAAAACTTTATGAAAAGCAAGCATTGTGGTTTAATATTTGACATGGCACTTTAAGAGTATATAGGTTGTTTTGCACTTTTTAGGTTATTTTATGAAGGCTTAGTAATGGTTCGATAAAATCAATATCGTCTTAACACCCTAGACCCCCAAAAGTATGTCAGATTAATTTGAGTACTAATTTTAACAAATTCTTGAACTTAAGTTTTAAAGTAACCCTGGTTTGTTTAAAGATATAGGCACCAAAGTTAAAAGCAGTTTTTGTGCCAACATAGTAGATAAATTTTGTCAACCCTGTAGTTGTGCTAAAAGTATTACTCGTAGCGATCCAGTTAGAAGTACCAATTCTGTTGAGTACAACATACTTCACACTCAGCTTACTAACTTTCCCTTTCTTGGCCATTGCTTGACTTGATTTGCAGTGAGTTCTTTGCAAATAGCATTGTTAGGGACATCAACCTCAGAAGTTTCTTCTTCATTTCTACCCAGGCAATGGTTGATCACAACAGGAGATAATTCTACACATCTTCCTCTAACATATATTTTGTGGTATTCAGGACTAACATCCTTCTCATAGTCTTCAAATATATTAACTAGGAATTCCTTGACTAGATTTTCAAAACACAGTCCAATACCACTTACAATCTTCATCAACCCAACAACTTTGATTAAATCCATGATCTCTTTTCAACCTAGAGCTTCTTTCCCAAGTTCTTTCTTCAACATTAGTCTTCTTGGACACACAAACCTCCACCTCTGCACATAATCTTCTAAACGAAAGGAAATATTATCAATAGGCACAACAGGTACATTGAATGGCACTATGTTGTCGTTAACTTTCTTTCTCTTAGTGGATTTGACAGCCGGTTGGATGTTAGGGACATCTGACTCAAATCATAGTCAGGGTCATTCTGAGGAGCTTCTTTTCTTTTCAAAGTCTTCTTTTTGGACGTGGTAGGAACCTCAACCTTGCTCCACCTCATAGGGGGTCCAACACTCTTCTTCTTGGCTAAAGGGACAGTCACATCAGCAGCCTTAACAGACTTTGGTCTCAATCTTCTTTTATTACCACTAGCAGGAGTAAGACAACCTTCTCAGTGTTATCAGACTCAACATCATCACCAAATGCATTACCTTCATCACCAGTAGCCACACTATCCTTGTTCTGAGTATCATCTTCGTCATGAGTATGTTGAGAGTCAGATACATTTCTGTATCACTTTCTTCATGTTGGTCCACATATGTTTCAACATCTGGGACAACATCAAGATTTTTCAACATCGGGAACTTCTCCTAGCTAAACACTCAAGCCAAAAGACAAGAGTGCGACACAAATCACCTAGCAACCGTATCAGTTACAAAGCAACTACAAACATTCCTACTGTAGTTTATAATACTAGAGAGTCTTAGGAAGAATAAGTACACACACGAACCCTAACAACCCTAAGACACTTATCTGAATATATGGTTCAGTGCGTTTCAAGGTTTCTTCACCATCCTTTATATAGTGCTCTCATCGGGCTTGGAATTGTTCATTAAGATGCTGATTTGAAGTACAATAGTGTGCGATATATTTCTAAATCAAATTTTGTTTTTCCATATATAGATTAAGCACGAGTAACTTGGTCAGGAAGTAAAGATATTCATACCAAAATTATAATTGTGTGCAATATATTTCTAAACCCAATTTAGGTTTTCCATATATAAATTAAGCTGTGAACCTTAGTCTGAAAGCAAACCAACATGGCGCACAAGCAAGCATAAAAACGAACATGATCAAATACAGTCCAAATATATATTTTGCTAATGTGTACACGTTCTGATATCAGATGTCTTGTCAAGGTGTTATGACATCTGGCCCAACATCTCCTTAGAACTTATGTTTAGGACATATGGCTCAACATCATGTTTTACCAAAATGAAGTCAATTCCTAAAACCCAACAAGAATGTTCTATACATATATTTTATTTGTCATAAAATTATAAATTATTCTTGCGCTATAAACAAGAAAATTATGAATTATATATATATATATAGGGGATTGCTAACTTCAATCGTGGGTAAAAGTTAACAATGTATGACCCACATATAATAACATAGTGCACCTCACCATTGTCTTCGCGCGCCCCTCAACTACCCATAAGCCCCCCCCCCCCCCCCCCCACATGCACCCCTTGTAATTACATGTAGGTCATACTTGCTAATTTCGACCAACATAGTCAAAGTTAGCAGCCACATATATATATATATATATATATGTCACAATTATTATTTTATCATTTGTACAAACATTTTTAATACAGATTTTAATCAAAGTATGCGAGGTATATCATTATTCACTCATTCAATGATAAGTTCTATATTAAAATATATTTTAATTATTAATTGATGAGCTATATTTTTAAATTACATAGAGGAGTAAAGTAAATAAATATGTTATGTTGTGACTGGTGGTTTGTGAATGTGATACGCAAGTATACGCAGTCAATCATAGTAAGTAATAAGTGAAAAGAGTGTCGAACCCACAGGGAATAGTCTAAGGGTTATACATTCCAAGTTCAAATAAAGTGTTTAGTCTATTGTAATGGTAACAAAACATATTTGGTTTTTAACACAATAAATAAAATAACAGTTATATAAAGTGATGGTTGAAAACAAGAATAAAAGGGTAGCTGAGATTAAGATCCATTTAATACATGAACGAAGCATAGTGAATGATAACTACTGTCGTGCCATCTGTGAGCAAGCTTGCCTTGTGGTGTATGTCTACAACGTTAGATATTAAAATGGGGTATAATGAACTGGCTCTGTCGAGGTTACTATTAATCCCATTAGAGTTCAGAAAAGAACGTGCTTGATCCCACTAAGGCCCTTAACTTATCCATAAGAAAAGGTAGGGATTACATGTCTGCTCCCACTTAACCTTATTAACTTTATTATTTCCATTAACATGCTAGATGTCTCTACACATGCAACTTGTATTTAAATCTAAGTTGATCAGTCAAAGAAATAAATGTATTTTCATAAAAACATAAAGTTAAAGATGACACAAGAACAATCATTCATTCACATAAATACTTCATTCATTATATTAAACTTCACATAATCTCAACTACAAAGAGTTTAGCTCAGAATGAGCATAGAAACAACAACAATAATAACAAGTAAAGTAGTGATACCCATTACAATGCAATAGATACTCCTACAGACACTGTCGTGCCTCTCGTTATCACCGGTCGCCTCCTTGGACGGATTAGCTCTTCAAACGGCGCAACTACTCTTCTTCTTCTCAGATCTATTCTCTAAGTTCCAAGCATGCATTTTTAGGTTTAGGGACGTGTATTTATAGGACAATCCTTCTTGGATCGGGTGCAACCTTAATTGTGACTACTAGGCCCAAGGAATAAAGGATATTCCATTTGCAAGGACCACTAATCATAGTACAATCATTTGTGATGTTGACAGCTGGCGAGCCAGCCAATTCATCCTTATCCTCCAAAGATGCCTTTCACAATGTTCTAGTACATTCCCAGATTTGTCTTCTAGCAGTGCTTGACTTGTTGACTTGTACGGAACTCAATGTCTTGACAGTCATTATCAGTAGATGCCTTTTGATGACGATCCAGAACCAAATAACATGCCTTGACATAAGTTGCCTCTAAACTAACTCTTTTTCATCAAAATTACATAATTATTCCTAATACATAATTCTAGACTCAAAACTAAATAAACTAATGAAATTGCATTAAAACATGGTTTGATCACCATATTGGCAGGAAATAACTCATGAATAAAGGCCTAAATAACACACAAATAATGTGTCATCACACCCCCAAACTTGAATCATTGCCTGTTCTCAGGTAATGCGTAGAAAGCAAAAACTGTGTTCAACTACTCATAATATTGACATGTAAACAGCACATTTAAGTAATAAGACTCAGACCCTAAGACTGTTTTCAAAAATTGGCACAATTCTCATAAAATTCACTATCAATGATGACCATGCGTGTGTGTGAACTGTTTAGCACTGTCAACCAGATTAATGACTACATCCCACTCTTAAACTACTCATTCTAAAGGCTAAGCTATCCTCTTTTTCCTATAATTTTGAACTTACTTAGAGTTTCAGTAAAGGAGGGACTATTTCTTTTCAAGAGTAACCAAAGCATTTTGATTATAGCCAAGGAGAACTGATTGGTAGCTTTTTCATTATCATTTATATATATTAGCTTTGGGAATACTCCATCTTTTCACTGACTAGATCCTACTTGTAATAGGTCTAACCTGCTAATAAGAGTAAAGCACCCTACTCACTTGTCTCACAGAGACTTATTCATTTATTCATTCATTTCATATTTTTTTAGCTAACCAACAGCCTCCTATTAGGAATTATAGTAGCAATGATCACCAATTCAATACTCTAGTCCTTTCCCCCAAACTTAGTTCTAACCATATTCTCCATTATATTCATTTTTAGAAAACTTAGAGTAGAGAATGTGTATTAAAAAGAGTTATCTAGCCACTCTTAAGTTTGACAGTATTCAACAGTGTGCATTAAAGTGCAGAGATCATCAAATCAAGCATCAAACATAAGAATTTCCAAAAATTTCCAAACAAACCTATGGTCATGCATCTAAAACTCTAACCTCTGTTAAACTCTAACCTCTGTTTTGGCATGTCAATAAAATGCTTACAAGAACACATTAAAAGCAATCTATTTCAAAACATTTCCAAAAGTTTTTATTTGATGTTACCTCTCCCCCAAACTTAAACTAAACAGTGACCTCATTGTTGACACATGGGAAGGGCAACGACTGACTTATCAAAAAGTTTTCAAAAACAGAACAGAAAATAAAAACCTAAGCTAGACTCGATCCTAAAGGCAAAGTGTGTCAAGACATACCATCAGGCCTTGAACCTCTTGCTTCTCCTCAGAGCAGAGTCAGCTTCTTTCTTTGATCTCTTTTCTTCCTCTCTTGCTCTTTCTTCTTCATCAGTCTCCTCTTCTGATGGTTGATTTGGCTCAGGAACAGCTTCCTCAGGCTTATCAACAGTTGCCTGTGGTGCATCTTTCTTCTTTGTTGTTCTCTTTCTTTTTGTAGTAGGAGTGGTCAAGATCTGATCCATCTCCTCAGATGCAGCCTTATCCATCATAGCCAAATTAACCTGTGGAGGTGCATTATCAGGCTCATGCACAGTCTCCACTCCCAGAGTACCCTCCTGCAAAGGGGTATGCTTTGTAGCATCTGCACCCTTCAAAGGCGTGCCAGTACTTTCCTCTGGGTTTGGGTCTTGTCTGTCTGGCCCAATCTCTTCCTCTTCACTCTTCTTCTCCTCTGACCGGTTGATTTCTTTCTCATGGGCATCAGAATTGCCATCCCCCTCAATGTATTCACTGTCAGCCCTCTCATAGTACTCATCTTCCTCATCTTCCAAAGTTACATCCTGGTTCTCACCAATTTGTGGTGAGGCAGGAGTTTTCTCCATTGGTTCAGTATGGGCTTCCTTATCTTCCACTACCACCTCAGCTGGTAGCTTCTTCTTCTTGTGACTCTTCTTCTTTTTCTTCTTTTCTTTCTTCTTCTCTTCTTCCTTCTCTTCTTCCACATCTTCTTCTTCCACAATAACCTCTTCAATAGTTGCCTTCCTCAATTTCTTCTTTTTCTTCTTCTGCTGCTTGCTGGAGCTCTCAGGCACGTCAGTGGTTTCCTTTTTCTTTAGGCAAGTCCGGATTGAACTCACCCAAGATATCCACTGGGAATGCAGGTGCTCTCATATAGTCAAAGTTTGGAAAATGGAGGGACAAGTTGCTGATGTACCAGGCATGGGTATCAGCACTCCACAACCAAAACCTCTGCATATCTCTTCTCAATTCGGATAGCAGGTCTTTTTCTCCAGAAGCACTAGCGCCAGGTGCACTAGGCTTAGCAGCAGGCAACTCCTGACTTGCCTTTCTTCCAGTGTTTCCCTTGATCAGCGTTCTAATAGCCTTGGCATCAAACCCAGCCACAGGCTTCTTCACTTCATCTCCCATCCTATGGGGAACTACTTGCTTCTTGCACAGAGCAGTAATGAGACAGGGGAAGTATAGCATACCTTCCCTAGTTGAACACTTCTGGATTTCATCAGATATGATCCTCCCAACGTTGATAGGCTGCTTCTCAATGATGCAGTGCAGCAGGATTAGTCTTGCTTTACTCATAGTGTCATTGTGAGTTGTTGGGATGATGCTGTGCTTCAAAAATTGGTACCAAACCTTTGGTACAGGCTTCAGGTTCATCCTCTGAACAGTCTTCTCATTCTCACCAACTCCTAGATTCCATTCAGTTCCAGGAATAGTGAGCTTCAGCATTATCTCCTCCAGTTGTTCTTCATCCATGGAGTCAAGGAAAGCAGAATAGGCATCCTCTGATACGTCAATGCCATAGAACCAGTTAATGTTTGCCTCTGAATAGAGGATTGCTTTTCCTCGCACCATAACTTCTCTTCTCTTCTGGTGAATGTTGGTAAGGTTGGAATAGAACTCCTTCACCAGTTGAGTGTTGTAACTTGAGGGGTGTGCAACAAACTTCTGCCACTTGAGAGAATGGATGATCATCTCAAGGTCTTCTCTGATTTCCAAACGCTCAAAGTCAGCGTTGAATATGAATCCACGTTCAGTATGGATTTGCTTGGAGTTGAAAACTTCATAGCGTTCAGCAGCATCGCTATTCACAAAAACATCATAATCTTCTTCTTCTTCAGACATGGCAGCAGTGATCACTTGCCTCTTTCCAGTTGACATGATTGCGTGATAAGGATTGATGAAACGGTGGGTGTTTTGAAAGGTAAGGGTTTGTAGAATTTGTTTGCAGAAAGTAGAGATAGTAGTAGGTTTAGAAAGTTTGTTTGTAAAGGGGTTTTATGAGTGATAAGGGTTGGTTTATATAGAAGGTAATGGGTGGTTATATTTTTGGTACGGATATTGATGGAAAAGATATGGAAAAGTTTTATGGACGTTGGAATAATGATGAATGATGGCGGATGATGTGGGTTTAACCGTTGGAAAACCGGTTTACACGCTAAATCAATGCAACGGCTAGTTCAGCGCGTGATATCACTTTGTCTGCCAAATGCCACGTGGTAACGTCTGATAACTATTGACTCATCATTTCAGCTTCCTGTTGATAACTTCTGGCATGCCTCTTCCTTTTGACTTAGTTAAGTCCACATTTACTTCAATCTCCCTTCATTGGTTCACTGGTTGGCATAGAGCTTAAGAATGGTGCCAGTCACCGTATCTGTCATCACTCAGCCAACTAGACAAAGGCAACTAGAGATAACTAGTGCCTTGCCTCCCAACAACAATTTATTTTCACACATTACCTGAAATTAACACAACTAAAAACAACAAAATTTATTAGAATGCTGGGTTGCCTCCCAGCAAGCGCTTGGTTTCAAAAAGTCCTCAGCCTGACTTTCAAAACCATGATTAAGAATCATCAAGGGTGGTGGTGACTCTCTTCCTTGAGTCATCACCCCAATAGCTTTTCACTCTCTGACCATTTACTTTAAATTCTTTACCACTTGTTTCATCAAGAAGGTCAACAGCACCATAGGGATAAATTTTCAAAAGCTTGAATGGTCCTGACCATCTTGATTTTAGTTTACCAGGAAACAACTTAAGCCTAGAGTTGTAGAGCAACACATACTGACCCTCTACCAACTCTCTTTTCTGAATCTTTTTGTCATGCCAGGCTTTAGTTCTTTTCTTGTACAATTCAGCACTCTCATAAGAAAACAACCTATGTTCCTCCAATTCAGATAGTTGCAAAAGTCTCGCCTTACCAGAAGCTTTAAAATCAAAATTAAGTTTATTAGTAGCCCAAAAGGCTTTGCATTGAAGCTCTATAGGTAAGTGGCAAGCCTTTCCAAAAACTAATCTGAATGGGGACATTCCCAAAGGTGTTTTGAAAGCAGTTCTGTAGGCCCACAGAGCATCATCTAACAGTTTTGACCAATCTTTTTTTGATGGATTAACCATCTTTTCTAAAATCCTTTTAATTTCTCTGTTAGACAACTCTGCCTGCCCACTTGTCTGTGGATGATAAGCAGTGGCAATCCTATGTCTCACACCATATTTGGCCAGCAACTCCTCAAAAATTTTGTTACAAAAATGTGAGCCTTCATCACTGATGATTGCTCTTGGAGTGCCAAATCTAGTGAAGATGTTTTTCTTTAAAAATTTAGTCACCACTCTTGCATCATTAGCGGGGCTTGCAATTGCCTCCACCCACTTGGACACATAGTCCACAGCAACTAATATATATAGATTACCAAAAGATTGAGGAAATGGTCCCATGAAATCAATACCCCAAACATCAAATAATTCAATTTCTAAAATGTTTGTATGAGGCATCTCTTGTCTTTTGGACACATTTCCACTTCTTTGGCATCTATCACAGTGCTTAACAAAATTATATGAATCTTTGAACAAAGATGGCCAATAATAGCCACATTGAAGCACCTTGGCAGCAGTCCTTTCACTTGCATAATGTCCACCATAAGGTGAAGCATGGCAATGTGATAAGATCTGTCTTGCCTCTTCCTCAGCCACACATCTTCTCATTATCTGATCAGCACACTTTTTGTATAAGAAGGGTTCATCCCAAAAATAATGTTTCATTTGAGACAAAAATCTTTTCTTTTGTTGAAAATTAAAATCAGGGGATAAGTGCTTTCCAACCAGATAATTTACAATGTCAGCATACCAAGGTGTCTTATCAGTAGTTATCATTAGGAGTTGTTCATCAGGAAATTGCTCTTTAATTACATACCTGTCATGGCTTTGCACTTCTTCAGGTAGTCTAGACAAATGATCAGCAACCTGATTTTCAACACTTTTCTTGTCTCTAATCTCTAGATCAAATTCTTGCAACAACAAAACCCATCTGATAAGTCTTGGTTTAGCATCCTTCTTTGTAAGTAGATATTTGATAGCTGAATGATCTGTGTACACCACCACTTTTGTACCAACTAGATATGCTCTGAATTTGTCAAAGGCATACACAACTGCCAATAACTCCTTTTCTGTAGTAGTGTAGTTCAGCTGAGTCTCTGTCAATGTTCTGCTGGCATAGTAGATAGAATGGAAAGCTTTGTCATGCCTCTGACCCAACACAGCTCCAATGGCAAAGTCACTAGCATCACACATCAATTCAAATGGTTTTGTCCAGTCAGGAGCTACAATCACAGGTGTTGTGATCAGAGCAGTTTTCAATGTTTCAAAGGCCTTGTAACATTCCTCAGAAAATTGAAATGGCACATCATGCTGTAGCAGTTGACATAAAGGCTTTGTGATCTTGGAAAAATCTTTGATAAACCTTCTATAGAATCCAGCATGTCCTAAAAAACTTCTAACTCCTTTTACATTTGTTGGTGGAGGCAACTTCTCAATCACTTCCACTTTAGTTTTATCCACTTCTAATCCCTTCTTAGAAATCCTATGACCCAATACAATTCCTTCTCTTACCATGAAGTGGCATTTCTCCCAGTTCAGCACCAGATTACTCTCTTCACACCTTGTCAAAATCAATTCCAAGTTATCCAAGCATCCTTGAAATGACTCTCCAAAGACAGAAAAATCATCCATGAATACTTCCATAGCAGATTCAATCAAATCAGAGAATAATGCCATCATACATCTCTGAAAAGTAGCAGGGGCATTACATAATCCAAATGGCATCCTCCTAAAGGCAAAGGTACCATAGGGACATGTGAAAGTAGTCTTCTCTTGATCTTCAGGAGCTATAGCTATCTGATTATAACCAGAATATCCATCAAGGAAGCAATAGAATTCCTTGCCTGCCAATCTATCCAAGATCTGATCAATGAATGGCAGAGGAAAACGATCTTTCCTTGTGGCCTTGTTAAGCTTTCTATAGTCCATACATATCCTCCACCCTGTTACAGCTCTGGTGGGGATTAACTCATTCTTCTCATTGGCAACTACTGTCATGCCTCCCTTCTTAGGAACACATTGTACAGGACTAACCCACACACTATCAGAGATAGGATAAACAATACCAGCATCTAACCATTTGATTATCTCCTTCTTCACTACCTCTTTCATAATGGGGTTCAACCTTCTTTGACATTCCACACTATTCTTGGAATTTTCTTCAAGCAAGATTCTGTGCATACAAACAGTGGGACTTATACCCTTGATATCAGCCATTTGCCAAGCTATGGCTCTCTTGTATCTTCTCAGCAACAATATTAGGCTCTCCTCTTGTTTACCAGTCAAATCAGCAGAAATGATAACAGGCAACTGCTGACTTGCCTGCAGAAATGCATACTTCAAATGTGAAGGTAACTGTTTCAATTCTAAAACAGGTGGCTTCAAAACTGAAGGAATGTTATCCTTATTAGCATCAGGTGGTATTTCCAATACTTCATATCTTCCAGCCCATTTGACAGTGGACTTTTCCTTTGTAACTTCTTCATCTACCAATTCTTTGTCTTCATGAGGAAAGGGAATCTTCTTCAAATGATCAGAATCTTTCATGAATTGCTTGTGCACCAGAGAATCCAAACTTTGCAGTTGTGATACAACCTCCAACTTCTCAGTAGGAAACTTCATAGCATTGAGAATGTTGAACTTGACTTCTTGATTGTTAACTCTCATGGTCACTTCTCCTTTCTCAACATCAATCAATGTTCTTCCAGTAGCAAGGAATGGTCTTCCCAAAAGTATGGGAGTATCTTCATCAGCAGTGAAGTCCATAATTATAAAATCAGCAAGGAAGACAAATTTGTCAACCCTAACCAGAACGTCTTCAATCTTTCCTTGTGGGTAGCATATGCTTCTGTCAGCTAGTTAAAGAGTAATGGTTGTTGGTCTAGCAGCACCAATACCCAACTTGTTGAAAACAGATAAGGGCATTAGGTTAATGCTTGCTCCTAGGTCACATAGAGCTTGACCTACATGTACATCTCCAATGGTGCAGGGTATTGTAAAGATACCAGGATCTTTCAACCATTTGGCTACACTCTTGTGTAAGTGCCACAGTTTCGAACTCACCAATCCTCTTCCTCTTTGTTAGCACATCCTTCATGAACTTTGAGTAATTAGGCATCTGTTGAATTGCCTCTATGAGTGGTATGTTGATATGCAGTTGCTTCATCATCTCAAGGATCAGGAGGTAATGTCATATCAATGTCAGCCATAGTCTTGTCAGGTCTCGCCTTCTTCTGTGGTACTTCAGTCTTCTGTTTGGTTGTAACTTCAGGAGGTAACTTCTGGCTTGCCTGTTGAATATCGTCATTCACAGGTGCAGAGGCAACTTGTGTCTTGCCTTCTGAAGCCAGTTCAGGCATCTTGGGGCCTTCATACTCTGTTCCACTTCTCAATGAAATAGCTTTGCAATGTTCTTTTCCTTTATCTTGGAAAGTAGAAGCAGGGGTCTCAGTGGCACTCGGTAGTGAACCACTAGCTCTTGAAGTTAAGGCAGTAGCAATCTGCCCCATTTGAGTCTCTAAATTATTGATACTAACCCCTTGGGCAGTAATCTGATTCTTTGTCTCAGCAGCAAAATTCTTGGTCTCTTGCATGAAAGCTTTGAGAATACCTTCCAGTTGATTAGTGTTGGCAACTGGAGGCGTCGCCTTTTGTTGATTATTGGACCAAGAGAAATTTGGATGGTTCTTCCAATTGGGATTGTAAGTGTTGCTATATGGGCTGTTGTTCCTAGCCACATAGTTTACACTTGCAGGATTTGCAGGACAATCTTCAAACAAATGAGCATTAGCACAATACACACATGAAACTTCAGTTGCACTTGTCAATGCCTTAGCAGTCTCAGCAGCTGGCTTCTCTGGAGTAAGCAGATTCTTCAACATGTTATGCATAGAAGCTATCTGAGCAGCTAGTGCAGTAGTTTCACTGACTTCATGCATTCCAGCAGCCTTCTTGGTAGGTTGAGGGTTAGCCCTCACAGTTGGCCACTGATAAGTGTTAGCAGTTATGCTCTCTATCAGCTCAAAACCATCAGTATAAGACTTTGACAATAGGGATCCTCCAGCAGATGCATCTAGCATATTCCTTGAAGCAGGTACTAACCCATTATAGAATGTCTCAAGTTGGATACACACAGGAATACCATGGTGTGGACATTGTCTCAGCATCTCTTTGAATCTCTCCCATGCATCAAACAAAGTCTCATCTTCTCCTTGCCTGAATGAAGTGATTTCATTCCTCATCTTTGCATTCTTGACAGGAGGAAAGTATTTGGCTAAAAACTTCTCAGCTAGAGTATTCCAAGTAGTAATGGAATTAGGCTCTAGAGAGTTAAGCCAACTCTTTGCTCTATCCCTTAATGAATAAGGAAAAAGTCTCAGCTTGAAAGCGTCATCAGTAATTCCAGGAATTTTAAAGTTACTTGCCACCTCCAAGAATTGTCTCAGGTGCAAGTGAGGATCATCAGTAGCAACTCCACTAAACTGTCCAATAGTCTGCAACATTTGGAACATCATAGGCTTGAACTCGAACGCAGCAGTGGTAATCTCCTCTCTAACTATGCCAGTGTTCATAGAATTATGGTCAAACACTGCATAATCCCTTATGCTTCTCCCTCTATCATTGGCAATGCCAATAATGTCAGGATTCTGAGGTTCAATAGGAGGGTTCTGCCCTCCAACAGCTGGTTGTACTTCAGGATCAGCCATGGTTACTTCTTCTTCTGAACTAGAGCCAGAAGCTTGTACACTTGTTTCTTCAAAAACCAGACTAGTACCAGAGTCTTGCCTCTGATTGCCTCTTGTATTCCTCCTACGAATTCTGAATGTTCTTTCTATCTCAAGATCTGGTCTGTATTCTGGTGTCAGCAATCTACGCATGCAATGTCAGAGCACACCTGTAGATAAACCACTTGACAGAAAAGATCAAATAACAACAATAAACTAAAACTACAATAAATGAAAATGGAACTTAAAACCGCGCTATTCCCCGGCAACGGCGCCAAAAACTTGGTGGTTTGTGAATGTGATACGCAAGTATACGCAGTCAATCATAGCAAGTAATAAGTGAAAAGAGTGTCGAATCCACAGGGAATAGTCTAAGGGTTATACATTTCAAGTTCAAATAAAGTGTTTAGTCTATTGTAATGGTAACAAAACATATTTGGTTTTTAACACAATAAATAAAATAACAGTTATATAAAGTGATGGTTGAAAACAAGAATAAAAGGGTAGCTGAGATTAAGATCCATTTAATACATGAACGAAGCATAGTGAATGATAACTACTGTCGTGCCATCTGTGAGCAAGCTTGCCTTGTGGTGTATGTCTACAACGTTAGATATTAAAATGGGGTATAATGAACTGGCTCTGTCGAGGTTACTATTAATCCCATTAGAGTTCAGAAAAGAACGTGCTTGATCCCACTAAGGCCCTTAACTTATCCATAAGAAAAGGTAGGGATTACATGTCTGCTCCCACTTAACCTTATTAACTTTATTATTTCCATTAACATGCTAGATGTCTCTACACATGCAACTTGTATTTAAATCTAAGTTGATCAGTCAAAGAAATAAATGTATTTTCATAAAAACATAAAGTTAAAGATGACACAAGAACAATCATTCATTCACATAAATACTTCATTCATTATATTAAACTTCACATAATCTCAACTACAAAGAGTTTAGCTCAGAATGAGCATAGAAACAACAACAATAATAACAAGTAAAGTAGTGATACCCATTACAATGCAATAGATACTCCTACAGACACTGTCGTGCCTCTCGTTATCACCGGTCGCCTCCTGCGACGGATTAGCTCTTCAAACGGCGCAGCTACTCTTCTTCTTCTCAGATCTATTCTCTAAGTTCCAAGCATGCATTTTTAGGTTTAGGGACGTGTATTTATAGGACAATCCTTCTTGGATCGGGTGCAACCTTAATTGTGACTACTAGGCCCAAGGAATAAAGGATATTCCATTTGCAAGGACCACTAATCATAGTACAATCATTTGTGATGTTGACAGCTGGCGAGCCAGCCAATTCATCCTTATCCTCCAAAGATGCCTTTCACAATGTTCTAGTACATTCCCAGATTTGTCTTCTAGCAGCGCTTGACTTGTTGACTTGTACGGAACTCAATGTCTTGACAGTCATTATCAGTAGATGCCTTTTGATGACGATCCAGAACCAAATAACATGCCTTGACATAAGTTGCCACTAAACTAACTATTTTTCATCAAAATTACATAATTATTCCTAATACATAATTCTAGACTCAAAACTAAATAAACTAATGAAATTGCATTAAAACATGGTTTGATCACCATATTGGCAGGAAATAACTCATGAATAAAGGCCTAAATAACACACAAATAATGTGTCATCAGTGACACAATTTTCCAACAAATATCATAAGATAAAAAAGTAAAAACTTAAATGAAAGATTTATTTAAATTTCACTCACTTTTTTGATAAACCAAAGATTAAATTTATTTAAATTTTTAACTACTTTTTAAAATCCATAATGAGATTTGAGTTGGCTTGGGACTTGGAAGTGTACTCCTTCTTTAAATTTATTTTCCTTGCATTTTAGAATTAGAATACAACTGGTGTGCTTATTGGTGGTGATCAGCGTTACCACGGTACGAGTAGGTACCTGTACCTAGTACTAGTATCGGTACGGGGTACGCCATTTTATAAAAAATTAAGGTACGGGTATGTTAGTATAATTTTATCTCCACCAATATCTCACATTCTTCTTGCTCCTTTATTATAATTCTTACTCTTTCTTGACAAAAGACGAAGATTTATATGAATAAGATCTAAATCTTCAACTCTCTTTGGATTGAGCTTATTCCTTTTCAATGAGTGAATAAATCCATATGTGATTTAATTTCTCTCAGCAGAAAATGAATAAAAGATATTTTTTGACAAAATATTCCTAAAAAAATATAAAAAAATGATTTTTTTTAGTTTTAAAAGTCGTTCGAGTACCCGATAAGTAATCAGCAAGTATCCAAACAAAAAAATAAAAATAGAAAAAGGGTGCGGCGTCGGTACCTGGTACGTACCCGGTACCGGTACTCTCCTTAAAACGGAGTACCCGTGCATCACTGGTGTTGATATGTTTGAAAAGTCAAACCATATTTTTACTATCTTATTTTTTTTATTATTCTGCAAAAATAAAATTATACAAAAGTTCAGTACCATAATTATTTTTTATATGGTTTAACAGAAAACTAAAGGCAATTTTAAAATAAAAAAAAAGGTAAATAAATTAATTGAACATCACATAATTTACATATTTATAAAATTTCTCTTATTTTTATGGTAGCAAATATCTATTTTTTTTTATAGTAAAAATATATCAAACATTTTTAATAATCACACATTTTTAAAAATAAATAAAACAATGAATCAATAAATATATTAAATTTTACTAAAACAAAAATATATTAAATTATAATTTTAACAAATAAAATATTTTAAACAAATTCGTGCAATATAATGCACCGGTTTACTTCTAGTATGATTAACAACTTGCTCTTTATATTGAGCTTCTTATTATTAATGAATTAAGTTGACTGTGTTTGCTTAAAAAAAAATTTACTCTTGTAAAACAAAATTTAAAGACAAAAATATCGAATCTCAACGCACAACAAATTACTAAAGACACATGCTTTACCAAAAAAAATTATAAAGATAAATAAAATATAAAATCGCATCTTGCCTTGATTATCAAAATGTAATTTTAGCATCTTGGGTTTTGGACAATATCTTCAAATTCTTTTTTTATAAGTTTCTAAGTTAGAATTTTATATTGCCTTAGTTTAGACAGAAGCACAAGCAGCCGCCCACTTGCTCATTTTAATCTAGTTTTTTTTCTTACCGTGCTCATAATTTTAATTTAGTTGATATAGATATTGAATTTAATATATAAGAATTTGAGTTCGAATGTACATTTGTAATTCTATCTATTAAGTTACCTGATAAAAAAAATTGAGTGATTTTTCTTCCAATAAAGAGATAATGTGATTTAGGGTCAATTTTTTATCCAAAATCACCTTAAATTGTTTTTTCTTTCCTCTAATCTAATTAATAAGTGATATTCACAAATATTTAATTTTTTTTTGTGACTTCGTCAACTTAAAATTTGACGTTGTGTTGTTTGTCGTCTAGATACGGCGTTATTTTTCTTTCTCGTCTTGTGCGGTGTTTGTTTAGTTCAAATTGTCATATTAGATTCAATCAAATGCAGATTCAGTCAATGACTTTGGTGTCATCAACGTTGCAGATCTAGATTTGTGTCATATTAGATTTTAAACACTTTTTAGTTTTTTTAGCGATTTTGGATTTGTGTTGTGTTATATGTTATTTGTTTTTGAACTGCAAATAATTGATGAGTTACAAGACATCGATAAAAGATGAGTTACAAAACAAAGGCGCCGCAAAAGAGCGGGACATCAATGAAAATATCAAAAGCTACACTACCTTATAAAAGAGGTCTACTTCTAATCTCATTCTTAGAAATATACTTCAACTTCTAGACCACCAGAAAGACTTCAACCTGACCGAAAAAGATGTCTAGACACTAATTTTTGAACTCGAATTAAAAGTGTTCGACCCATCATAATCCAAATAACAACTCCTTGTGTCAAAATTTGAAGGGACAACGGTAGAAGAAAAACCTAAGTAGATATAAGTCTCACCTCCTTACAGGGACGGACCCAACCGTGAATAATCGGTTGGGCTAAAAATCTTAAGTATTACTAAAAAAAAATCCTAATAAATCAGTTAACAAACAATATATGAGATTACTACTAATATAATATGTATATCAAAGAAAAAAGAACAACAACAAACAAAAAAAATTATGTTAAAAAAAAAACAACAAACTATTATTCAAAAAACTACAATTTCTATTCGGGAAACAAAAAGAACAATAACTTATATTGAATATCTGATAAAACGCAAAATATATTGAACCCAAATTTTTTTTGACGGAAGAACCTTAAATTATAGATAGGACAAAAAATATATAGAACCCAAAATTATACTTGTTTATAGTATATTTTGAGAAGTTAATAAGCTAATTCAATTAGCAACTTATTAATTTGTTTTCGAATTTTATCCATATTATCTTACTTGAAAAATTAAATATTAATATAACATAGTATTTTATGTCATTTTATATTTATATGTTAGTTCAATTGTTAATTTTACCCGATCAAAAAATTGTTAATTTTATCCAAAATAACAAATTTAATTATTTATCCACTATTTTTTTACGAACAAAGTGAAAGTTTGATCATTTACGAAAAAAAAATTACATTACATATATAAATTAAAATAATACTCTACATTTACGAAAAAAAATTACATTACATATAATAAAAGACTCAAAATCATTAATAATAGACTATGAACTAATATTTATATTAATACTTAAACTAATATGTATATCGACAGACTTTTTTTTTTTTGGTGAATTGTATCGACAGACTTACTGTCATCAATAATAAACTCTATAATAAAAAAAATTATATATATACTTGTATGAATAAGTATACAGGAATGACTTAAAAAAATCTAGATTGGGTGCAAGCTTCACACAGATTCCGCCTCCTTGTGTCATATATTCTACAATTTTGAATGAACGAATATCATTTTTAACCAAAAAAAGTTAGATTTTACAATTTCATAATTATGAGAGGTCATTTTCTATCAAAAAAAAATTATGAGAGCTCATTTTATATTAACAATTGTGATAACTATAATGATTTGGTAGCTGGTACATTGATATAAAGATAAATTTAAAAATTGAGAGTTATGAATTTGAGTCCGTTAATTGTTTTGGAGGTGTTTAGCCTAAGACATCATTCTTTTATTTAGGGTTATATTTGTGAATTTGATGGTCAAGGGACAAACCTACAATTTAGGCCCTAACTAATGATAGGTTTAAAAAATTTAAATTCTCAAAAAAACATTTTTTTTATTTATATTTTGGAAATAATTTTTTTACCCCCATAAATTTTAATGATGTGGCACAGAGAGTTGGCATAATTAACTAATTTCAATGTCATTTCTATCTCATGTAGTACTAATTATATTATAAATGTTATATCAGTGGTAAGAGTTTATATTTTAATATTAAAGAGCTGAGTTAAAATTTCTTCGTCTGAGATAATTGTAAATGACTATTTTTGACAATGACTAGTAAAAAGTTTCCTCTTTTCTAACTTTTTAATAACTCTAAATAAATATAATTACTTTATAATACATATATATTCAATCTCAGGATGAGATAATATTAATTTTAAAATCAATGTTTTGTTGCAAGTGACTTACAAGCATTTTATACATAAACTTAGATCTAAATTTTTTGTACAATTGTTGGTTACATTATTTCCGATAGTTGTTTTTGATGTAAACGATTATGACCTATTTTAACACACCTTGTATTAGGGGTTGACTTCTTCTGTTTCTTTATATATATATATATATATATATATATCATTTTGACTTGTTCGAAAAAATATATATAAGATAATAATTAAATAATATGATTAACAACTTGCTCTTATAAGACAAAATTTAAAGACAAAAATGACGTATTTCAACCTGCTAAACAAATTATTAAAGACATGTGACCAATAAAATTATTGTGTTTCAAAAAAAAAAACCAATAAATTATTAAAATTAAAATTTAAAATCGAATCTTGCCTTGATTTTAAAAAACGTAAATTTAGTATATTCGGTTTGGTTTGTAAAAAGAAAAAAGCATCTTCGGTTTTGGACCATATAGATCTTGAAGTTCTTTTTTTAAGTTTCTAAGTTAGCATTTTATTTTATTAGTAGACCTAGCTATTCCTTTTTCTCTTTCTTCTTCTCAGCCGCCACCTCTTTCCATACTTTAACCTAGTTCTTCTACTCCAACCATAAAAGAGGGGTGATTGAGAGTCAATTTTTGACTCGGAATCAACCCCTCTAAATCATTTTTTTCCATTTTCTTTTTTATTGAAATAAGTGATTTTTACATATAATTTTTTGTGATTTCGTCGTCTTAATACGACGTTGTATTGTTCGTCGTTTTTGTGTAGCGTTTTGTTTTTCCGTCTTCTTGTGCGGTGTTTGTTTGATTCATATTGACAGATTAGATTGGATCAAGTGCATATTCAACCAATGATTTTGGCGTCTTCAATGTGAACACTTCAATTTCATCGTATATGTAGGCTTTGTCATATTTATAGACACATTGCCGTTGTATGCTATTAACGTGGATGCTGCGAGTATGATTGCAGAATTATCATTTTTTCAGTTTTTAGCGATTTTGAATTTGTATTGTTCAACGTATTCTACTAATTTGAATGAATGAATGAATGTCATTTTTAGTCAAAAAAAAAGTTAGCATTTTATTACTGACAACAAAATAAGTTAGCATTCTATATTCCAATATTATGAGAGCCCATTTTATATTAGCAATTATGATAACTCTAAGGATTTAGTAGTTGGTATACTGATATAAAGACAAATTTAGATATTGAGAGGTTAAAGTCCGTTAATGATTTTGGAGGTGTTTAAACCGAGACATCTTTCTTTTATTTAGAGTTGTTTTAGATATACTAGTCGCTGACCTGTGTATTGTATAGATTTTGCAGAACGTCATATATATATATATATATGGGTCATGCTAAAAAAGTAAATAAAAGATAAAAGGAAATAAAAGATAAAAGTATTGCACAAGTTTCAAGGTAGAGATATTGAATTTCCTTTTTAAGGAGCTTAACTAGTGCCTGGGGGCACTGTTTAGCATTTTCTTATATATATATATATATATATATATATATATAGAAGTTTGCTAACTTCTTCCTACTTGAGGAAGTTAGCAAGTCAGTTAGCAAGTCTCCTCCCACTATATATTTACCAAAAAAACCAATTTTATTTATACAAAATATGTTTAAAATACAAGGGTTGATTGGTAAGTTAGGGCACAACACTTTTCGTTTCATCACTCTTCTCCGTTTCTGTTGTTATTTCTACTATTGCCACACGCCCACACCTGACACTACTCCTATTCTTACTTTTTACCGTCAACAGAAACGAACTCGTCCACGCACTATTTTCCTTCTCAACTCCTTGACAAATTACAAAGACCTAGGAATGAGGAATTACTATTGTTTCCCCCATGTTCAGAACATGATTCCGTTGCTTGGTTGCTGGTTTTATTGTTTTCAATTGCTTGACCTTTTAGGACCCCAATTGAAATTAGTAAATTAATTATACAAATTAATAACCCAAACAACTAGAATCCAGTGCCAGTCCTAAGCATTTAGAGGCCCTAGACAAATTGTAAAAAGAGACCTTTTCAAAAAATATTTTTTATTTGAAAATTTCAATTTTTAAAAAAGAAAATAAAAATATAAATAACATCAATAATATTAAAAATAAGCATATTCTAATTTATAATAACAAATTAAATATTCGAGTTAATATCGTTAAAAATTGATAGTGTTTTTAACAAATATTGCAACTTCATTTTAAAAGAAAAAAAAGCATAACTTTTTTTTATAATATAAAATAGTAAATGAGAGTCTCTTATTTATAATTATTATCATTTAGTGAAAGAAAAAATAAATTAACAAAATTTGTTGCGAGTAATGAACTAAAATAATATATACCATTAAAATTTTCTATGTCCAAAGTAAATTCAATAATTTATAAAAACATATATATAATTTATAAGGGTAGTTTTATAATTTTAATTTAATTAGTTAAAAACAAAAAAACAAATCACAATCGCAGGTTTTTTTTCACTCCTCTACAACTGATTCACCGTTCACTCGTTTCATCATACAATCATATTTGTCAAAAAAAAAATATAATTAGTTTATAATATTATTAGTTACCTGAAAAATATGATTGTATGATGAAACGAGTGAACGGTGAATCAGTTGTAGAGGAGTGAAAAAAAACTTGCGATTGTGATTTGTTTTTTTGTTTTTAACTAATTAAATTAAAATTATAAAACTACCCTTATAATTAAAATTTGTTTGTGCATATAGAGTTGGGTTTTTAGTAAATATGTAGTGTGAGGAGACTTGCTAACTTCCTCACACATAATTTTAAGTGGGAGGAAGTTAACAGCCCACATATAAATACTAGATTGAGACCCGCGCGTTGCGCGGTTGAAGAATATTTTCTTACAAAATAATATAATTAAAAGTGATATATTATTTATACATATAATAAAGGGAATATTTTTTTTTGATGTAGCACTTTTTTATAATACCCTAAATGCCCTTAACGGCTATTTTTTAAAATTTTAAATTCTATGATTTTTTTAATATTATTAATAATCTATACATACATACATATAATAAAGGGAATACTTTTTTTTGGTGTAGCCCTTTTTTATAATACCTAAAAAGCCTTTAATGGCCATTTTTTAAAATTTTAAATTCTATGATTTTTTAAATATTATTAATAACTTCTATAATTTCAATGTTTTTAACTTTTATCTTTGTGACTAAATTTGTCGTTTTCCAAAAAGTAACTATTAATAACACAAATAGATGTGCGAAATATTTATAAATGAACTTCAACATATAAGTTAACATTATAAAATATAATGTTTACACGAACGTGCCCGTTTGGCCCGCTAGTATATTATAAATGTGATTATTATTTAATAACATTTGAAATTAGTAGAAGTAAAATATATATTAATGCAAAAAAAGAAGTAAAGTTTATAGAGACCAATTAAATATCTAATTCGGTGTTGGAAGATTATAATTTTATTTTTTTTTAGTTTCTTAACAACATTGATATAATGTGATATTAATAGATTTTTCTAAAAGTTAGAAACTAAAAATATGAAATGAAATCATTATGGAAGGACGATAGCCTAAAAGAATTGAAAACAATGAACACCAAAAAAAAACAATGAACAAAGAGACGGATTGCAGATAAAAGACAACTTCTACAGGGAATAAGAATATTGTCCTTGTCCACTGCCTTACGAAGAGACGAATTGCAGATAAAATACAACGCCTACAGGGAACAAGAGCATTGTCCACCGCCTTACAAATTAAAGAGACGAATTGCAGATAAAAGACAACGTCTACAGAGAACAAGAACATTGTGCACCGCCTTACAAAGAGACGGATTGCAGATAAAAGACAACGTCTACAAAGAACAAGAACATTGTCAACCGCCTTACAAAGAGACGAATTGTATAAAAAAGATAACATTTACAGAGAACAAGAACATTGTCCACCGCCTTATAAAGAGGTGGATTGCAGATAAAAGACAACGTCTATAGAGAACTAGAACATTGTCCACCGCCTTACAAAGAGACGGATTGCATAAAGAAGACAACGTCTATAGAGAACTAGAACATTGTCCACCGCCTTACAAAGAGACGGATTGTAGATAAAAGACAACGTCTACAGAGAAGAAGAACATTGTCCACCGCCTCACAAAAAGATGGATTGCATAAAGAAGACAACGTCTACAGAGAACAAGAACATTGTCCACCGCCTTACAAAGAGACGGATTGCATAAAGAAGACAACGTCTACAGAGCACAAGAACATTGTTCATCGCCTTACAAAGAGATGAATTGCATAAAGACAACGTCTACAGAGAACAAAAAAATTGTCCACCGCCTTACAAAGAGACAGATTGCATAAAAAAACAACGTCTACATGTCACCCACTGGTAACATGATTCTCTTAAAGGGAAGTGACTCTGACGAGTACTCCGATCAGTGATTCAATTTGATTGAATTGTATAAGTGTATGTATATTGTAGAGAGAAAAGACTTTTATGATCCTTTGTGTATTGTATTGATAGGTTTCACTAGGATAAAACCACCTGGGGAACCGTAAAGTGTATCTGGTAAAATACAAGCTTCTTGTGTGGAAAATTTGTCATCTGTTGCTTTGAATTGATGTTAATCCGTGAACAAACCGGAGGGAGACTATAAAACAAGACTTTGTATTAAGTTGAAGAATAAATTCAACTGTATTTTCCTTTTGTTGTAGGAAAAACTAAAACAACCATCTTCCACAAGAGAGTTGTCTAGTGGGGAATTTTGTAAACAAGAGATGTACACTTATCTGCCTATGCTGAGACTCTAATTGAAAAGAACGACACGCCTATCCCGACTGTATTTGTAGACACAGACAAGACAAAAGAGACAAAAATTTGTATATGATGTAGCAATGTATGAATGATGTAAATGTTTATAGCATATGTAAATGATGTGTATGAATGTTATGTATGAATGTATAAACGTGTATGTATGAATATGTATGTATGTTGTGAATGTTTGCTGACAAAACAGACGGAAATACCTAGACTGGAGACGCAAGCCAACGCCGTATCACATCTCAAGGTATTTCAACAAGGTGTATATGTTGCTGTGGATAAAGTAAGAGAACTTCTCTTGGGGAAGGAACAACTTATCTAGGGAACGCCCGTTTTAACTGAACGATCTGTATTCAAACCTGATTGTACTCAAGACAAAAATTGTTAATCTTCATTGGGGATGTACCCTTTTCTTGGGAGAAAACCCCATATCATTCAATAATATGAATCAAAACTTTGTTGAAGGTAGAATAATTGTATAGACATCACTGAGGATGTGTCCATTTTTGGATGGAACAACCCAACATCAATCGAAAAGTGAATTCAAATTCTACTGGAAATACCAGTCCTGAGATTCCATTGAGGTATAGGAAACTGCCTTAAGACAACTGTTGACACTTTTTTAGAGAAAACATGTTTGCCATTGATGAATAACTTGTGATATTGGAGACGACTTGCCCCTTTCTTTGGATTCATCTTTGTATCTTGTATCTGTTGGCTGTAGCAATGTGCCTTGAGAATGGAAACTCTTCTCTGCACATGATAATTGACAACCAAGATTCTGCCACATTTCACAACATGTAACTATTCAGGAAGATATGATCTTCACATAGTATGCCCCAAGTGTTTGAAACCTTGAAGGGTATCCCCCTGATCAACTGATGTTTGTAGTGTAACCAAATCCTGAACCATTTTCAACCTTAATAAGCAGAATATTCAACTTATTTGCCCCTGATTGGCAGAATCCATAGATAACTTGCCCCTGGCTAGGAGCGTCTCAAGTAAGCTTCGCCTTTGATCAGACTAGAGCTCAAATTTCATTGATGTTAAGTATTAATTTGTAAGTAAAATTATTTCTTTTTGAAAAGTATTTTTGATATCACGCACATGCAAGTTTTTTTTTGAAATTGAACATATTTTTTTGTATTTTTTAATGGAAACACATATGGTATGTACAAAAGATAATTATTGATCAATCAGACAGGAGGAGTTTGCGTAACAATAAACTTGCTGAATATGCCTTAACAGTGAACCTAGCTTCAATTAGGTCTTTTGAGTATTATAGCATGCAACTAAAATTCATGTAAATCAAGCTAAGAAAGTATAAATTTGTGTTATCAAATTCCTCCATACTTGAACATTTTCTTGTCCTTAAGCACAAAAATTAGTAACTCATTTTAGCACAAGTTTGAAATAATTCTTAGAGTCCATATGTATCAAATGGCAATGTTTGAAATAATTATTACATGATGTGTCTATAGCTTAACATGTTGCATATATTTTATCCGTGTCTTTCATTTCTTTATGATCTCGGGTATAATGTGATATGGCTACATGAAATTCTACATGTATGATAATAGGATACATGTTTAATTATATCGTCTTGTTATCTTGATATGATAATTCGTTCATAATGTCGATGTTTATGATATTCATGCGTTATTTTGGTTTGTTGTTCTACATACCATATTTGTCATGATATTTGGTTATTCGTCATTGAAAGACTTTTTGCATATCTTGAACATATTTAATTGATATGGCTGTTCGTCATAAAGGGCATTTCGACAAATGTAAGTGCACAATATGACTATATTTTTGAAAATTTTATTGAATCTTGATACTTTTCATGAGTGATCTTTTCTTCTTTTTGATATTGTCAAAGGGGGAGAGAAGATTGGAAACATAAGCTGAAGACAAAGCAATTTTTTGGATATCGGATCAACCGTTCAAACGCATATTGGTATACAGGAGGAGCGTGCTTGTGGTTAACCTTGATGTTTCTGCGTCTGTAAACATGTTGCTATTTAATCGCATATTAGGTTTAGGCTTAGTTAGTGATCGACGATTTGTGTATATAAAATTTAGATCTTTGACCGCAAGTGCACAATCACGTCGTGTAGTTTTAAAAAGATATCGAACCCAAAAGACCAATAATCGACCTACTGTATTTCTATCGTTACGGTGTAAATCTAAGGCTAATAAATGTTTTATAGTTTTTAGATTGATTAGAATTTTAAATTAAAGGTTTTAAATTAATTAATAAACGGGATATTGGTATGTAACTAATTTACCTTCAGGGATTTGGTAAATTAACGGTGCGCGGAAAATGATTTATTTTTCAGAAGAACTCTCTTGATTTAAAAGTCTAAACCTCACACTCTCGTTTTATTGATAAAGACCATACTTTCTAGACTAGAAGTTTTACTGTCACTTTTCTACCACCTAATTTTGAAAGTATATTTTGAAAACAATGATTCCTAATTAATTCTAACGTGGCCCTCGCTCATTCAAAAATTAATATCAAGTTTCTACTATCTAGTTAAAACCTCAAACTCTCGCTCTATTGATTTTAACCTTAATCGCTTTATTTTACTTTCGTTCAAAAGCTTAGGAGTTTTAAAATTACAAACCCGAATCAGAAAAATAGTTTAATAAATTGCGCGCCGAATCATTACTAAATTCCCTACGGTGAATTAAACTACATACCGATATCAAAAGAATTTAACCCGACATGGAAAAGTAAACAATTAAACAAAAACAGAAAATTAAACAAAACATATTAAATAAAGAATAAATAAAGCGCATAAAAAACCTGGTAAAATACTGAATTGAAATTGACTTGAATAAATTGCTTGAATAAACCAGTACAGAATTCTAAATTAAAGACTGAAATTTAAATGTGTAATAGTTTTCCGGTGTGGAAAAACTACTACCTTTTATTAAACTGAAAACTGTCTAAAATAAATTACTATACAAGGCGTGGAAAAAGAGAGAGAGCGACTGAATTTTTGCTCCTCTAATTATAAAGAAAACTCGGAACTGAGAAACTCCCTTGTCTCCACCAAAATAGGAACAGATTGAGAATTGCCTTGCTTTTAGGAGAATTGATAAGGATCGTCAGATAAGCAATGCTGAAGCTAAAAAATAGGATCGAATGGTTTGCAATTGAGATCACGCTCAAAAAGAAACAGAATAAGTGGAATTCTGTTGTTGCTAAACCTGTGGCGGGCACCACACAACATTCATATGCATATGTTTGTTTGTTTCACTTGTATATTGCATCATCATGTAAAAATTGAAACATCATTGGCTTGACTTCATGCATGTCACGTGGTTTGTGTTTGGCTTTTGCATGGTGGGTGCCATGTGTCACGTGGTGACCCCACCATGTGGCATGTGGTGGCCCACCACTTGGCGGCTTTGTCTTTTTGTCTATTTTTATTTCTTTTTGATTCAATTTTCTTCGTTTTCAACTCAATTCTATTTTCCGACCTGTTTTATTAAAATATCTGAAATAGAAATATATACCGGCATAAAAAGAGACAAATGAAATAAAAACATATGAAATGCAACTAAAAGTTCATGTAAATTAAGCTAAAAATACGATATAAAATCGAGCGATAAGTTAGCTTATGCCAAGTTTTGCCAATTATCAAAAAGAGTGAGAATGTAAGTGCATCAGTTCACCTCCACGTTTTAATAATTGTCAAAACACATGAAATTAGAGTAGAAGTTGTGGTTTGTGTTGAGGTTTAGCACGAATTTCATTAAGGCGACATAGGTAAAGAAAGGATAACTTTCGTATAGTCTTATGTGTTATAGTCTTTGAAGATTTGTGCACTTTGTAATTGATTCAATAAGATTTTTTAATAAAAATCACAAATCTTTTGTTTGACGATTTGGGGAAAGATGTATCGGCCGAACGCGAGGACGACACGAACGACAGAGAACTCCCATATCATCTGTTTTCGTCTTTCTAGCCCTTAAACTTTTAAATTCAAATTTTACTTTAGTTTGATCACAGTTGAATTTAACGCACACCAAATGTTTGTTAAATTCAATTGTTATTGTTTTGCTTGCGATTAGTTGTGATTGAATTGGTTGCTTGTTGTGTTGCGATTCGAAACGATTTACCTTAATATTTGATTTGAAAACCATCGCCTAAACTCTGTTTTATCGTCATTTGTTTCAAAAGTGTAATACTATCTTTCTTTTAATCAAGGGGTGCAAAGTAGACTATCGATCCGGTGGGCTTCTGCACATAATTTTTTTAAACCGTAATTGTGTAACGGATCACTTATTCAACCCCCTTTTAAGTGATAGCCAAGTAGTCTAACACTTTTCATATCAAAAAGTTCTAAAATATCAAGAGACGATTTTTGACACTTTATTTCTAACAAAAAGAAAAGTGGGAATTGTAATACCCTAATTTTGCACTTTTTTTTTAATAAATATTTTATTTTGAAAAAAATGTTTCTTATCTTAACAAATACCAAAAACAGAGTTTTAAAAATATGTTTATGCGCTCTGCGCTAGATTTCTATTTTTATTCATCGCATTTTAATTTTAATTACACAAAATAGAGAAAAAGCATAAAAAATATTTTATTTTCATCAATAAAACATTTTATTCTTTTTTCATCACAAAATTCATCTTCCAATGGAACCAATTATATTATGTCACATCATCATCTCAACCACATAATCATTTTCATTATCATTATCATAATTCATTTCTTCTATAAATACTAAAATAATCACTCTCAGTCATTGGAGCACAAATTCCCAAAAATCAGAACCTCCCTCTTCCACCAACAGCCACCGCCGGAATTCCAAATTCTGGCCACCACCACCCAAATTCCGGCCACCTCAAAAAATTCACCAAAATCAACAATCAAATACTCATTTCCTATTATTTTGACCCTTATGAACTCCAATCCACCTTCGGTTTCACCAAAAACCCACCGGAAAACCGTTAAAAGGAAGCTCAAAATCACGGCCAAACAAATCATTTCGATCCGGCCGATTCGAGCTTCGAAAACGGTAGATAATGGTTTATCATTCGACGATGAATTTATTTATCCTTCGATAAATTTGTTTATCCTTCGATAAATTTATTTATTAGTCGATAAGTTCATACCATGCTATTTATTATTTCTTGATTATTTAACTTGTTAAATATTGAACTGTGATTGTCTGAACTTGGTTTTTGAACTTTGTTTCTTTTCTCAAGAAAACTAAAACATTGACTTTTCAATTAAAGCGGAAAAGAGGGAGCGTGACGTACGTCTCGTTCGTCTCGAATAGTACAGTCTGTGACGTACATCTCAGATGGTGTACTATTCCCGTTTTAATCGATAAGCCATCAGTTGATTAAATTAAAATGGATAAGAGGGAGCGTGACGTACATCTCGTTCGGCTCGAACAGTACAGTCTGTAACGTACATCTCAGATGGTGTACTATTCTCGTTTTAATCGATTAACTCTAATAATTGAATGGAAAAGGGGGAGCGTGACGTACGTCTCGTTCGGCTCGAATAGTACAGTCTGTGACGTACATCTCAGATGGTGTACTATTACCATTCACTGAATATTCTCAAAAACTCTAAAAACAACTCAACTCATTCGTTCATAAGTAAGTAAGCATTATTTAAAAATGAAGTCTTAAATGTATGTATGTGTTTTATTCCTAATCAAAGTAAATTAATCCAATAGTTGTGAATCAAATTATTAGATGCAGCAAATTAGAGAATGTGTAGTGGTGGTAGTAGTAGTAGTAGTAGTAGTAGTAGTAGTAGTAGTAGGCAAGGTGTTTGATGAATGTTCTATGTAAAGCCTCTATTTTTATCTTCAATTTTCATTAATTTGTATTTTATATGAAAACCTAGAAATATGTTGATTAATTTCCATGTTTTCGATTTGTTGCAGCTTCTTTTCCACACTATCAATTCATCAATTTCAAACCCAGCTTCTTTGTTTTCGATTTAAAAGCTCTGTTTAGCAACTTATGTTATGTCTTATGGTCGTTTTTTGTCTTGTGCTGTAGGCTATAACTTCAACTGGTACAAAGAAAGGTGAACTGTTTGTGGGGGATGTCATTACCCAGCTGAAGAACAAAAACATCACTGCTGAGATCAAAGTTCATACAGATTCTAATGTGAGTTTAAAATTCCTGTATGTAACCATAATTATTTTGTTATTCAGACCAAAATTATAGTACTCTTGTCTGTTGAATTTAATTCTATTTGGCCTATTTATGACCTCTATATTCCTATTATCATACAACATAACTCTTGCTATGATTTATGTTTCTGATGCTTTGGTGTTTAGTGTACTGTGATTCTGATAGCTTAGTCATCTCCTATCATACACTAATTGTTTATTTTATTTTTCCTTTGGAATGTTTATTTGGATATTTAATTAACTTCTTTATCTCTACTGCTATTGTTGGAATGATGAATCTCCTAAGTTCTAGTCCAACATAGACAGCTAAGTATCCTTTTGGAACATCATGTGGTGGTTTTAGGACTATTGCAGCAGCTATCTTCATCAGAATCACAGTACACTAAACTGTTTAAATACACTAAACTATAGACCTATTTTGATTATATTCTTAATTTTTTGTTTAAAAGGATGCAAATAAGAATTTTATGGAATTCAAAATTGTAAAAAAATATGTTTAATGTGAATGGATTGTAGTTTTATATGAGTTTTGTTTTCATTGAATGTTATTTTAGTTGCATGATGGATCGTAGTTGGATGTATGATCAACATTATCCTAGAAAGAGACGTCAAGTTAAAGAGTTTTTTAAATTAGGTGTTGAACTGTTTATCAATACCGTCATGATAGGCCGTTCCGTTCATGATAAAAGAGGCGGTAAAAGAGGAAGAAGAGAGGTTGCGCCGGCCGTTCATGATATTTTTCTTGTTTTTTATTTACGCGCAATTGTAATATTATGACAATATTTATTTGTTTTGGTTTGTTATATTATGTATGACAATATTTTTTTTTTGTTTGTATTTTTAATATTTTAATATTATGACAATGAAAATATATATTATGGGTTATTTTATTTATAAAGAGAATATATTATTATTTATTATATTTATAAAAAAATAATTATATATTGTTTTAAATTATATGTATGTATATATATATATATATATATATCAGTAAATTAATCAGTAAATGACATTTTTTTTTAAATTGAAGGAAGTTTCCGACGGTTAAAACTGTCAAGAAATTATGTAACAGACGAACATCTTGACGGCCAAGACTGTCGACGTTTTTGTCATTATTTCCTGACGGCTATATCCGTCGCAAAGTTAACAAACCTATTTTGTCGTTCCTGAAGGTGTTGGCCGTCAGGAAATCTGTCTGTTTCGTGTTGATCGTTTTCTGAATGCTTTGGCCGTCGGGAAATTTCCTGAGGGAGCATTTCCCAGCGGAATGTTTCCGTCAGCTGGCCGTCGGGAAGTTAATGTTTCTTGACGGATTTGACTACTTCTTGAAGGCTTATGGCCGTCGGGAAATTATGTTTTTCTTGTAGTGGTGGAATTCGACCTAAGCATCGTTCACTAAAAACAACCAACACACAAAACCCTTTTCAGGAAGAACTACGTGAGCTTTGACTTCCTCATTGTACTTGGGGAATACGTAGGAGCGAGAACCTCTCTCGTCAAGCCAAATAATAAAAAACTCTTTTTTTCCCTTTTCTGTTTAATATGCGGTAATTTTCTATTATGCGGTTAGTTTATGTTTATGCAAACCAAAATTCCTCAAATGGTTACCGTTGAGTACAACGGATATGAGGGGGTGTTAACTCTTCCCCTCATGTAACCAACTCCGGAACCCGATCTTTTTAAGGTTTTATCATTATTTTTCTTTCCCCTCATGGGATAAATAAAATGTGGTGGCGACTTCATTGTTTTACATTTGCATTGCATATTATTGCATCTGCATCTGTATATTTTTTGCGCCGGGTGTTACAGGAATATTGTGATATGCAAGGTTGCCTATTTTTTGTTTTGTTTTGTTATTTGAAATTTACATGTGGATTACTACAAAATAGGTTGAAACAAGAAGATGAGAGAATCATGGGAAAAATATTTTAATTTACACTGTATTTGTATGAAAAAGTTATAGTTTGATAAAATCCAGTTGAATAGATCTACAATATACATTTATTAACAAAAAAAGTATAATAAATGTAGTGTAACTTCTAAAACCTTAACATGAGGACTCTATTAAAAAATAAGAATTGTTTTAAATCATAAATATTTTTGATATCTAAAGTTCTATTCCCTTCGACTATACCAACAAAAAAAAAAGTTCTATTCCCTTCGTCCCAAATTATAAGAGAAATATGTAAAAAAAAAATTTATTGGTTATTGATTATGAAAAAATCCGTTCCTTTCTATTTGTCGTTTTAGAATAAATATCAAATGAGGAATATTTTTTTTTGCATCTTATCTTCCTATTATATTTTTTTTGGGATATATATCCTAATTAAGTCCACCAATGAATTCTTATTTTTTTTCACACACACTTTATCTTTCCAAAAAAAAATAAAACCACCAAAAAAGAATTGTAACATACTTTATTTAAAAAAATAAAGTAACAAACTTTGTTAGAAAAACATTCAGAAGAAGGGTATAATTAGTGTTTTAAAAACCAGAGCGGACGGTCGGACCGGTTTAACCGGTGAACCAGAAAGATGTCGGTTTGGTTCAACAGTTGGATCGGCCATGCAATCGAACCGAAGAAAACCGGTCAAAACTGGTAAGAACCAGAAAAAATCGGCGAACCGGGCGGTTTTCAAAAACCGAGAGATTTAATACTCTTTTTTTCTTCTTTTCAACTGCTTCTTTTTTTGACGCATTTCTCAACTGCTTCTAAAATTGTTTTTATTTTTTAAATAAATTAAGAAAATTGAGATATATTTTAAATTATGGTGTTTTTTATTGTTTCCAAAATGCTTTTCTATTTTTTTTTTAAATTCCTGTTTTTGTTTATTAAAAAAAAAAAAAACTAGAGAGGGGGATTAGAAACCCACATGACAGAGAGTTATGAGAAAATAGAAATAGAACTTGAGAGAGAAATATGGGTTTTGATAGAATAACTTGAGAGAGAGATGTGGTTTTGATAGGAGAAAAAAAGTTACATTGTATATATTGTTCGATCTACACCAATTAGAATATTAGAAAGAAGATGTAGCGTGTTTATTTGGGATAAAGAGAAAAAGAAAAATAAGAGTTACGGTTATGGTATAACAATTATTTGTATGAAGGGAGGAGGCCATCAATACACCATTGTGTTGAATTAGGGTTATGGTATAACAATTGGGTTGGGCCATAAAAAATATGGGTAAGAAATAAGTAATGGGCCTATAAATTCAATTTTCATCTTGAATTATAATTTTTTGTTTTTTTGATACAATGAGTTATAATTTTAACTTATATAATATTATTTAATATGCTTATTTTGAATATTAATGTGGCTAAAATACTTAAAGTTTGAACTTTTTTTTGTATATAAATTAATTCTGTTTAAAATTAATTTATTTTTTAGAGACCGAGTCACCGGTTCGACCGGTTTAATACCTATATAATTTTGTTATAGAGACCGGTTTATTCAACCGAGTTATCCGGTTTTATCAGGTTTGGTCATGCGGTCCGACCAAGATTGTCAAAACGACAAATAAAAAAGAACAAATATTTTTTTCTAAAACGACAAATAAAAATGAAAGGAGGGAGCAAGAGATAAGAGTAAACTTTTTTTGTAATTGATAAAAAACAATTTCCCTTATATTTTGGGACGAAAAAAAATTTAGTGCCCGTTTGTTATAGCTTTTTTTTAGAAAATAATCACTTCTTTTTAAAAAATAAACACTTTTAAGAAAATAACATCTGTTTATTATAGCTTTTAAATATAATCAGAATCTGAAAATAATCTAAAAACTGCTAAAAATCTGAAGCTGATATTAATAGCTTTTTTTATAGATTTTTTTAGAGGAAAGAGAAAATAAGTGTCAAAATTTTGCAGACAAGAATATCTTAATATTATTCTAATATTTCAATAATATCCTGTTTAGAATTTATAGGATTAGTTTGTTATTTTTAAAGGATAAGATTTAAAATTTTTGTTTTATTCTTAGCTACATATATAAAGTCATATATTTATTTTATATAATATATTATATTTTGATAATTGTACTTTATGGTAATTTTATGATGCAAAATCACTTTTATATGGTTGCATCCAAACAAGTTAAAGATTTTTTTTATTAAAAGCAATTTTTTAATGTCAAACCAAGACAAAATAGCTTCTGATTTTTTAATAATCTTTAAATTATTTAATGTCAAAATCAATTATTTTTTAATCTGTAACAAACGGGCCCTTATTCTTTTATATTTTGAGATGGCAGGAGTACAATATCAAAGGACAATATTTGACACTTAATTTCTAATAAAATATAGTGGAATTGTTATAATACACAAAATTGTCTATTTCTTTGTATTTTTTTTTGTTCTTTGCAATTTACACGTGGATTATAACGAAACAGGTTGAAAAAAGAAGGTGAGAGAACAATGAGAAATGATATATTTACACAGTATTTTAAAAAATGTAATTTTTAGTCAAAAAAAATGTAGCTTGATAAGATTCATTTAAATAAATCAATAATAAACATTTATTAAAAAACAATAAAACATTTTTCACAACGGTGTGAGTGTTGTAAAATGCAAGGATTATTTATTTGTATTATTTTTTGTTAGTTGTAATTTACATGTGCATTACAGTGAAACAGGTTGAAACAAGACGATGAGAAAACGATGAGAAAAAATATTTTAATTTATATTGTATTTTAAAAAATAGTTTGATGTCATTTAGTTGAATAAATCTACAATAAATGTTTATAAAAAAATCTATTATAAAGGTAAAACAACTTCAAAAATCTTAACTAAGCACTCTCTTAGAAAAGAAATTGGATCTAAAGCACAAATGACAAATATTTTTCATATCAAAAATGTTAGACTACTTGGCTATCACTTAGAAGGGGGGGTTGAATAAGTGACCCTTTTAAACAATGCGGTTTTAAAAAATATTTCGAATGCGCGGAAGTCTACCGGATCGTTAGTCTACTTTGCATCCACTTGATTAAAGTAAAAGTAGTATTAAGCCTTGAATCGAATGATGATAAATCGAACTAAGATAATGCTTTGCAATCAAATACTTAAGATAAACTAATTTCAATTACACACAACAAGTTATTCGATCAAGTTTAACAAATCACAATTCAAGCACAATCAATTGAATTTTAAGGAACACTTACGAACGTGAAATTCAATTGATATCGAATTAACAAATAATACGAAAGTAAAGAGTTTAAGGATAGAAGAAACACAAACAAATGATCTGGGAGTTCCCTAGGCTTTCGTGTCGTCCTCGCGGTCGGGCGGTACGTCTCCCCCAAATCGTCAAACAGACGATTTGAGCTTTTTTTTTTTAAATTTATTCGCTTGATACAATGTGCACAATTATACAAAGACTACACCGTATAAGACTATACAAAAGACACCCTTTCTTCTCTTATACCGAATCGATTAAAATTGTGCGAAAACCTCAACACACCTCGAAGCTTCTACCTATGATTTCAACGATTGATCCTCACACCGTTTTCAAACCGAAAACCCTTGTGACAATCGTCCAGCTGATTACCTCGCTTGATTGTGTGGATCCTTCTTGAATTCTTCTCAATCTTGAATGCTTGATGAGAAACCAAACCTTCAACCCAAATCAACCCGATCGCAATTCTGATTCACCGCGAATTGCACCGAACGTTATCGATCAATTGCACTAAGAACTCTCGATTGATCCCATACTCAATCTCAAATTGATTGTGAATTGATAGAAGATGATGATCTTGTGTTGAATGTTATTTGATCTAAAACTTCTCCCAAATTCTGATCAAAAGTGTTTTTCCAAAGGTTTCTCATACTTACAACAAAACCTCATGATGTTATTTATAGAGAAAATAAAATTGAGCAAAATTAGGCAAAATTTAACTGAAGTGTATCGATACAAAGATTAGTGTGTATCGATACAAACTCCTAACAGTGTACAAACGTGTTTGCATCGATACATACACCAGTATCTTGAAAATCCTGACTGATATGTATCGAAGCATGCAAGCATATATCGATACATCAATCATTCTTTGGTCTAAGGAGAGTTTGATGTGTATCGATACATGCAAATATGATTCGATACACAGGAGACTCTCTGTCCCTGTGAGACCAGTTTTGTATTGATACAAATGAGTCCTGTATCGATCAAAATGCAAAAATTCAGCCTGAAGGATTTTCAAGACATTTGTATCGATACAAGCAAATTATTTATCGATACAAAATACCTATACAACAGTTTTTCAAAGTTTAAAAATAGTTTTTCGCTGTTAAGTCAATTATAATGTTACCAAAATATGTTCTACCCTATTTTCATGGCAATTATTAAAATATAGGGATGAACTGGTGCACTTACAAAAAAGTTGTACAATATCAAGGGACAATTTCAGACATTTAATTTATATTTAAAAAACAGTGGCGAACCGGTCCATTGAAACATGATTCTGAAGGTTTGAGTCCCTGTAATGCTTGTGAAGAACATGGATCAGACTGGTGGCTTATGTAATGGAACTAGGCTAATGATCAATGTGTTGGGCAATAATTTCATTAGAGCAACAAATTTGACGGGAACCAATATAGGTGACAAAGTTCTGATCCCCATAATGATCTAATCTTAGAGATCCTGGCTTACCATTCAAGTTCCAAAAACGTTAATTTTCATTAGTTATATGTTTTGCTATGACAATAAAAAAGCCAAGGGCAATCTTTCTCATGTAGGAATTTATATTCTTAGGCCTGTATTCACTCATGGACAGTTGTATGTTGTAGTTTCTCTGGTCACTTCAAGAAATGGACTACAATTTTTAATTTTTGTTGACGAACAAGGACAACGCTCAGCAACAAAAAATATTGTTTATCAAGAAGTTTTTAATAATGTTTAACTTTTGTAATTTTATATTATAACTTCTTTTAATAAAATTTGTATACATTGTTTATATTTTTTTCGATGATTTCACAATGTGCACTTTTTTATTTTGTTATAGTGAAAAACAAAATAAGTTAAGATAACAAATACTTAATTTAGCATTTTTGTTAATGTCTATTGTGATAACGGAAATATCTATTTGGTGTATGATACAGAGGAATTAGGACATATTGAATCAAGATTATAGAAATTTCAAAATATTAAATTACGATATTTTCTTTAATATAAATTAAAATATCACTTCAGTATAATTTTTTTTTAAAATGTCACTTCACTTCAATTAAAATGTTTTATTTTAATAGATCAACTATGATTTTAGTTACCGTAAAAAAAAACTATGATTTTAGTTCTTACTATTTTTTTAAATTTTAAAAATTATTTAATTATCATTTAACTTTTAAGTTTTTAAAATAGTTTTCTTAATATAATTTTTTTTATTTAATATAATTTATTTGAATCACAATATCTTTACTTCCAGTTGTATATTTATACAATTCATAAGATATAATATATCAAATTCACTATTGATTATTAAAATAAATTACTCAAATAATAATTTAAAATAAAATAATAAGAATGTAATCTCGTACTTGGCACGGACTAACATACTAGTTTATATGATTGTTATAAAAAGTTATTACGTATGGGGGTTACATATACACATTTTAAGTTGACGTGAATACTTTTATATATATATATATTATTTGAGACATTTTTTTCAAAGTATAATGTACACTTGATATTCCTACATTGATTCTTCTCTAACATTGTTTTCACATTAAATAATCATAACCAAATTAATAACAAAGTTGACCAATTTAACGTTCTATAATTGTTTTGCTTCAAACAAAAAAAAATTGTTTTGATTAAAAAATTAAGTAAAAAAAATACCAACATTTTTTATAGAGAGACCGTTTGAAACCCAAATACATCCAATGACATAAGTTTTTTTGATAGTATGACTGAACCACTAAATCAAATGTATGTAATCTCGCATTCTTTAAGAAAAAATTATAAATAGTTAGTATTAAAATATTAAGTTTTTTAATTAATTTACAATATTCATCAATAATATTTAAAAAAAAAAATATAAAAAAAATCAACGAATAGATTTTATAAATAGAAGTTTTTTTCAAAAAGATGTTATTATTAGAAGTTTTTTTTATAATCACACGCACACACACGCGGCACGCACGCACGTACTCACACAAATATTACTTTGCCATTGGAGAATTATGGCAAAGAAGGACATAAATGGCATGCTAGTAATCAAATACAAGTTTGAGAAACAAACACACTACTTATTACTTTGCCATGTTTAGGCAATAAGCAAACAAAATAAACTTTCTCCTTCTTCCCATTGGTTGAAACTTCAAAATCCTTTTTCTTCTATCTTCAAGAATCAAACTATTGAATATGACCCCCTTGAACTTTAATGCTTAGCTAGAAAAGGTTGAATTTGATAGCTAGTGAAGAATGTGACATATATGAGGTATATATATAGCTAAAAAAGGTGGTGGATAATTTTAATTTATTAGTCAAAAAAAATATTTTAATTCCTTTTATCAAATGAAAGGATTAATAAGTAGTACTCCAATATATTTAAAAAGTAAATATAGTAATTCAACAAGTTAATTTATTATTATTTTCAATAGTGAATGTTTTTGTTTTTTTATACAGTTTATGACGATGACACAAGCCCCCATTATACTGCCCAAGAAACAGTATGGTGACGAGCACGACTACAAGGAAAGCTGCCGGGTTCCGTTGTGGCCATTCATTCATTTTGATGTTCAGCTTTATATTGGTGGGCATTATGATGTGCTGCTGTTGCATGATCTACCGCGGTTTTGCTAAGGCGCGGCATCTTTCTGATGTGGCACCTAAGCCCATAGTCAAGATGCAGCCCGCACCACAAGCATGATGATTATTGACATTGATAAAAAAAAATTATAGTAATATATATATATATATATATATAGGGGATTGTTAACCTTGACCCCATGTAGGTCAAAGTTAGCAACTATGACCCACATAAATTGCTCCGCGCCCCCCCAATTCCTACTCCGCGCGCCCTCCACACCTTTCTCCGCACGCCCCCTTCTCCGCGCCCCCTCTACGCGCCCTCAACCTCCTTTGTATTTTTTAATGGGTTATAGTTGCTAACTTTGCCCACATGATCAATGTTAGCAACTCCATATATATATATATATATATATATATATATATGTAATAATAACAACAGTAACTTATACGTAAATTATAATCGTAATTATTGCAATTTATTGACATTGATATAAATATATATATATTTTATTACTCGTTTACATTAATTGTATAACACATTATATCACTACAACAGCCACATGCTCTATTCCATCAAATTTGAGCTATAACAAATTAACAATATGCTAGCCACCAGCCACCACTTCTCTAAACTCTTCTCTCTTTTCATTCTTCCATTGTAGTGGATGATTTTTGACCAATTTTAGTCTCAAATCATCCCTCAACACCATTGTTTTCTCTTTTTTTTTATTAAAATAAGTGGTTATCCACACAAGTTTGGTTCTTTATTTTTTAATGTTTTCACCGTCTTAGTGTGGCGTTGTGGTTGTTAGTCGTCTTAGTGCGGCATTGTGTTTGTTCGTCGTCTTGTGCGGCGTTGTTTTTGTTCGTCGCTTTGTGCGGCGTTTGTTGGTTTTAGTCTTTGTTTGAAGTTCGTTGATTCAAATTGACATTTTTACATTAACTCATTACAAATCTGATGAAGACTTGGACGTCAATGCTACAACTCCGGGAATATGAACATTCAGGTTACTTTTATGTTGTCATATTTGCAGGCACTTTGATGATGTCGTTGTATGCTATTAACTTAGGTGTTGCGAGATTGTTTGCAGATTCATCTTTTTCAATTTTTAGCAATCCTGAATTTGTAATGATTTATGTATTTTTTTAATTTGAATGAATGAACTTCTTTTCTAGTAAAAAAAAAAACAAATTAATAAGATCATCTCCAATGGTAGGTTCTTATGAACTAGTACCTATTAAGAACTAGTACTTATTAGGTACTCCCATTGGAGAACATGAAAAAGTAGTACCTATTAAGTACCTATTCTTAAATAAGCACTTCTCACTCTTAGTTCTTAATGGGTCCCACATATTTTTATATGTTATTTTTATTCTCTCACATACTTTATGATATATAAACAATAATTTATAAATGATATAGAATTATTTGTGGGACCCATTAAGAACTTTTAGAGAGGTGCTGAGTTGCAGAGATTGAGTGCTTATTAGGTACTATTATTAAAAAATTATATTTAAGTGAGGTGTACAGGTGGGACCCTTTAAATACTTAAATATTGAATTCTCCATTGAAGATGGTCTAATATGCTTTAAAAACTACCCACTTAATAGGAAGATGAAAGACATAAGTTATTTCAACCAGTTTCTTTGGCTTTGTCCGATACACTGCAACATCAAATACAGTCACATTGTTAAGTTAATTTAACTAGCTTAATTTCAAATGAATGATATGGGATGTTTTAGAAATTACCACATAGAAGGCACCCAACAGCACAAGAGAATAACATTGATGGGATGTCAAAAATGTAGTTAATTTCCGAAGCCTTTTCTTAATTTGTGCCTTGCTAGGAGGTTTGTCCGCAGGCTCAATCGGCAATTTCTCCTACAGTAGCATAATTCAAAATACAATACTTAGCAAGCAAATGTATCATCTGCTATTGAAAAATGTGATAACTCATTAAGTACATTCAAAGCTATCAATTGCATTTCATTCTATAATTTGCAATAATCAACACTATCATATACCATAGCTAAACAAAACTTAAAATCAAATAAGAAATATCATACTATTAAATTATTGTCCTATAATTCAATTAAACCAAATTAAATGTACCATCCTAAACATCAAACTATTGATTTTTTGTTCTCCAACTCTTATGCCTTTTTTGAGAGATTATAATCTTTCTGTTAAAGCAAATAAAGTTGTTATCATGAAGCAACATGGGGGTTCTACTTGTTGGTTGGAAGCCACCAATGAATGGGTGGGTTAAGCTCAATTATGATGGGTCCTGTCGAGATAATGGCATAGTTGGGTGTGGTGGTATTATTCAGGGAAGGAATGGAGAGTGGTTGGGTGGTTTTGCTAAAAAGATTGGAATGTGTAGTGCTTATATGGAGGAGCTTTGGGGGGGGGTCTTCGAAGGTTTGCAATACGCTAAGATGTTGGGTTTTAGGCAGGTAGAGGTGGAGGTTGATTCTCTTCAGGTGGTAAATGTTCTTAATAGCGGCAGAGACGGAAGTCCTATGGGAAGATCATTGATAGCAAAGATAAGAAGTCTCTTGACTTTGGAGTGGGATGTTGTGTTGCATCACTCTTTTTGGAAAGCAAACTAGTGTGCTGATGCTTTGGCTAATTATGGAGTTTCTTTAGATGTGGACATGTTGTTCTTTGAGGTTTGTCCGCCTCAATTTAATCATTTGTTAGTAGCTGATGTTATGGGGAGTTATGTTGCCCGTTTGATCTCTTTGTAGTTCTCTTTTTCGGACTTTTAAGCCCTCTTTGAAAGAAAAAAAACAAAAACTCTTAATGCTTTTTTAGCTTTTTCCATTATTTACTTTCATCATGACAAAAATTGAACATGTGAATCAACCATAGACAATACAATAAATTAAAGATTATATTATAAAACATATAAATAGATGCTGTAAAGGATGTACTTACCACAACATTTGATTTTTGAATTTAATAGTGCTTTGAAGGTCGATGCAAATTGCTTAGTGAAGATTCCGTAGAGAAATAAGAAGTATGAGAGATTCTACCTGAAAATTTTCAAAATATCAAATCCTAAGCTAGGTTAAAATCAATTCAGAAATATCAATTCCTAAACAAGATATACTCAGAGAAGAATCAAAAATCAAATCAAAACAAAATCTAATCAAAATAGATGCGAACTACATACCACAAATTTATAGCCCCATCTCACCTATTATTGCATCTTCGAGTATCTATCTTTTTTTATTTCTTACCTCAAGCCCTGCAATATATCACAGACATAAGTTAATAGTACACTTCCAGTCACATTTTCATATCACATATGTAACAACCCACTTCCCTTAAATTAATTAAAAGTATTTGATAGTACTAATTATACAGCTATGTGATAAAATAGTAAGACTTTGGGTTATGAGTTGGTAAATGAGAGTTGAAGTGGGACCATTTATAACCATGACAAGGCAATTAGTACTCCCTCCGTCCCGTTTTATAAGACCCCGTTTGACAAATTTGCACTATTCACATATCATGTTTTGACAGTATTTTTTTAATAATACATAGATGTAAATATTAGCAAATAAGATCTTGTTTGATTTGTTTTGATGAGTACTTTTAAAATATCAAGTTTTTATAATTTTTACTATTAGATAATTTAAAATATTTGTGATTCAAATTATACATTGGCGTACGTGCAGTGGTCAAACGGAGTCTTATATTTAAGGACAGAGGGAGTATAAAACAAGGAGTTATGTCACAAAGTATTCATTCTATATCATTTCCTCTCCCTTCATCTCATGTGTTCTCTTATCTCTCACTAGCTCAATAACAACCACAAATCATTCTTCTCCATTTTGTCTCACGCACCAACCAAAGTTTCCCTTTAATCTTCTCAAGGTTCAAGTCTAATCACAAATGCAAATCCAAATTCATAACCTTGACATGTTGATATCAATTTTCTACCCAAATACTCTCTTCCGCTCTCTCTCGTGTTACTCTTTCTTTCAAAATTCCTTAAACAGAGGCTTATGGATTTGAGCTAAAATGGACATGCAAGTTGAAGGTTTGGAAGACCAAGAGTTGATATTTGTTGATTAGGATATGATAATGGAGAAAGAATGGATTGGAGCTTCAAGTTGGAATTAGGGTTGTTTGAAGATTTGAAAGAATAGGTAAGATGAATTAAAGCTATCTATTTGTTCTTCCTCTATTATGTTAAACCCTAGATCATTAGTAGTTGAAAATGGACTTACATAAGCTAAATGGACTGATTTGAGTTATTAGTAGACTGTATCTATTTTTGTTTGCAAGTTTATATGGAAGAAGAAAGTTTTCTGTAGAAATTCGTATGGACATATCTGTAGTAAATTTAGCATAACTCTCTCAATATAAGTCGTATGATGGTGATGTTTGATTCACTCTAAAGGAGACAAACTATTCTACAGGTTAAATTCCATTAAGTATAGTAAGAGAAATTTGCCTCACAAGTTTGATGAAAAACTTTGTCCTGTTTTCGTACCTATACACCTTCTTTTGTTAAACTGAACCAATTAGATTGTTAACCGTCAAAACAAAAATTATATTCATATTCTTGACACCCTAAGCTTTCAAACGAGTGGTCGTTTACTCAAATCCGGTATCGTTTGATATGTTAATTAAATTGGAGAAGTTAAGGTACTGTCATGGTGTTTCTGCAGAAAATGTGGTTTCGGGTTCAATGTAAATTGGTTGAAATTTTGCTTTTGGCCGCGTTCCGGTGCTGCAAATGACACCTTACAGTAGAAGGATTACAAGAATGAAGTTAGAATTGAAAGGAAAGTTCATGGACAAAATATTTGGAGAGTTAAAAGAAAGCTTGAAGTTCTCATCAATTATGTTTATCAAAGAGGTGAGTTCCTTTAGATAGTTTGCCTACCAAATGGATAGTATGAATCTCTTAATATGATATAGATTTAGTCTTAACTACTAGATTCTTGCAAGGAGCAAGGTTCATCATATTAGATTAGACATGAAATTTGAATAGTTTAACTCTAGGGATTTACAGAAAATCCTTAGTTAGGTTATCATAATGATATACGTAAAATGATGACCTATAATAAGCTTCCCAATGTTAAGATATGTTGTTTGAGAATGCATTATATGGTAGAAGTGATTTGGACTGTTTTTATGAAGTTTCAAATGAAAGTAGTATATGAAATTGTAGAGAAAAACAAATTTAATATGTATGAATTGATTGATGGTGATCCTCTAGTCCCATGAATCGAATGATGCATTTCCCCCAGGAACCATGAATGGATTGACAACGTTAAAAATATTTATTTTAAAAAAAAAACCAAATGACTTCTACTATGTATGCATGTACCTCTTAGTTCTCAAATACGATTTTTAACAATTAAACAACTCTAAAAAGGTTGACTATTATAAGTTTAGCATGCAAGACAACTTAAGAAGAAAGATATTCTATCAATGAAACTCAACAAGATAGGAGCGATAAAGATAATAAGTATATGAGATGATAAAGTATGATGATTAGGATTGATCAAAAGAGTGGGCTTTGGACCCGCAAAGGAGTGGGCTTTGGACCCGCATTTCTGGATCTATAATTGCCAGAATATGAAATGTAAATGTTAATTAAATGTGAGATGCTGAGCCATAGCCTGATATGATAGGAATTTGGCCAGGAACGATGGGGAATGATTCAAGATACTCACCTTGAAACATTCCGTAAAATTCACGAAGATAATTGTGTTGTGTGTTCAATAACCTTATGATATGATATGAAATGAAATGAATATGTTATATGATATGATGTGATCAATCCTAAGAAATGTTATGAAAGAAGTTAGGAAACTTAGTTTTCCCTATGTCACTGATTGAGCAGATATTTTCCCCTTGTACTCGATCAATGAAGAATTATATGAACAGAGTTAGTACTAACCGAAGCACGTAGCTTCACGTAGAAAATGCTAACACCCTAAGATAGGTGGAACTCACGAGACAAGTAGTCTCACCCAACTCTCTCTATTTTTTTTTCCAGAGAACAGGTTAAGCAATGGGTCGAGCTATTGATCGAGTTATGGTGAAAGAGATATTGGATATTATAGTTTCTTGTATTGTTTAGTTTAGCTATTTCAAGAGTGTTGTACAAGAATTCAACTTTCCGCTGTGTATTTTGAGTTCTTTTTCTGTAATTTTAAATGTATCCGGATTCAATTATGTATGCTTCATTCGATATACTAGTCAATCGTTATGGGGCGTTATAACATACATGAATTAATAGCCCACTTTTCACCTATTATTAAATCATAGCTCTCTTTTTCACCTTCTACCTCAACCCTGCAAAACATCACATGCATAAATTTTAGAATTCATCCTAATCATCAAAGGTACCTGCAACATATTTATGTATTGGATTCAGAAAAAATTCATGTAAAAAAAAGAAAAACATATATATGTATTGGATTCAGAACCACGAGTAGGTGAGATAACTTGTATTATCCCAACATATTTTTTTTTGAACGACAAATAATTGTATATAAATAATGAAATGAGACAAAGTACAAATAGTACTATACCCACTAATGGGGAGAAGTACAAGCGGTACTAAACCCAAATACGAAAAAAGGAAGAACTATCAAAAGCTCTCAGACTTTAAAAAACATCAAAGAGCACCCACCAAAATGACAAGGCTATGCAAGATCTTCTACACAAAGGCACCTACCTAAAAAGACATTCAATTGGAAATTTTAACCATTCATATGACAGACACACACCACCGGCTCTTTTAGCAACAAACCATTGTAATGACATGTGCTTAATTGCTTCCACAATTTCACACACCTTCAATTCCTTTCCATCAAAGATGAATGCATTCCTAGCTTTCCATAAATTCCAAGTAACAGCTTGCCAAATCATATTTAGACCCTTCACTCTCTTTTTGCATTTGAAAGGAGCACCAAAGGCTTCAAAAGAAAGAAACAATTTCCCTGGTACTGCTGTTTGCACACCAAGCCAGCCGTATATCTCTAACCAAACCTGAACCGCCACGCCACACTTGGTAAACAAATGTATTTCAGATTCTGATTCCGACAAACACCAAACACAACGCGGTTGGACCAGAGGAACACAAACCCCTCTACGAGACAAATTAAGACGCATAGGCAGGCGTTGAAACATTAATTGCCGCGTAAAAATTATAACTTTTGTCCGAGCCAAGCTATCCCATAATTTCTTCATTACACGACAATTATTCTCATTCAACTCAGAGGGAGGGAGAAAATTAGTACTAAGAAAGTCATAACCATCCTTCACATTATAACCTCCATCCACCCCTACGGCGCATCTCCACGCCAACATTAGTTAAATTTACATCGCCAACTCGTTCAACCATATTCGAGACAACCTCCTCTTCCCAAACAAATAACCTTCTTCTCCATTTAAATTCCCAACACCACTGCTCATTAGACCACACCCCCATTTGATTTATGTAGTGATCCTCTTGAGAAAACTTGACATAAGGGCGTAGAACCCACCCAAATATCAAGCCAAAATATAGTTCCTGCTCCGTTACCTAGTTTTTTGACCATAATGTCACGACACCAATCGCCACCATCTTCCACATTGATCACTCCTAAGCTGCACAAATATTTCCACCAAAGAGATGAGAATATGGCATCCCTCCACCTAAACAGATCTGATGTTGAACTTATATCCCAACCGTATTTTGCTTTTAAAACATTAGTCCATAATGTATCTTGAGATGTTAACAACCTCCAACGCCATTTTGTAAGAAGAGAGATGTTAACCAATTTTAAATTTTTTATTCCTAACCTGCCACACTCCTTTGTTCGACAAACATCCACCCATTTCACCCAAGCAATTTTTGACTTTCCATTAGCACCACCCCACAAAAAATTCCTTTGCATCGACACTAACTTCTTCTACACTCTTGTCGGCATTTTCATAAACGACAGGTAAAAAGTAGGGATGGCTGCTAGCACTGCATTGATTATAATTACCCTCCCACCAAGACTCACATATCTATTTTTCCAAGAATGAAGCCTTTTTTTGGAGCACATTGATTACCGGTTTCCAAGTATCTTCTTTCTTTGTATTAGCACCGACGGGTAGTCCAAGGTAAATGAACGGTAATCTCCCAAGCTTGCAATTAAGAAACCTTGCTGCCATACTCAAAAAGGTGCGATCTATGTTGACACCAAGAAGCACAGTTTTGCAGAAATTAACTTTGAGCCCCGACATCAATTCAAACCATCTAAGGATCGCTTTGACACACCAAAGGTTTTCAACACACGCTTCTCCTATGAACGAAGTGTCATCGGCATATTGAAGGTGTGAAACCAAGATTTCCTAATTATTAACCACAAAAGGTTTGAAGAACCCTAAACAAACCGCTCTAGACAAGAGTAAACCGAGTCCCTCTGCCACAAGAAGAAATAAAAATGGCGCCAACGGGTCCCCTTGCTTTAAACCTTTAGCTATATTCACTTCATGGGTCGGACTCCCATTCACCAAAACGGAAAGATTCTCGGCACAAACACAAGCTTTCACCCAAGCAATCCATTTCCCTCCAAACCCAAACCTCTTCAACATATACTCTAGGAATTTTCAATTGACCGAGTCGTATGCCTTCTCAAAATCCACCTTAAAAATCATGCATTCTTTCTTAGCCCTCTTTGCTAAATCTACCACTTCATTAACCGTTAACACTCCATCAACTAGTAACCGACCTTTGATAAACGCCGACTAGTTTTTTGAGATTAGCTTCCCCACTACAACCTCAAGTCTTGTTGCCAATACCTTTGCCACTATTTTATACACACTACCAAGTAAAGAAATTGGGCGAAATTCGGAAATTGTATGAGGATTGTTTACCTTTGGGATGAGAGTGATAAAATAAGATAGCAATCCTTTCGGCAATATAGCATTAAAATAGAATTCATGGAATAGAATCTTCAAATCTCCCTTCACCACTTCCCAACAATCTCTAAAAAACTCAAAGTTAAAACCATCTAGCCCGGGGATTTTGTTTGCTTCCGCCATAATGATAATCTCCTTGAACTCATCTTCAACAAAAGGTCTCTCTAGCTGCCCAACCTCCTCCTCGGATAAAGTAGGGAAAATAATTCCGTCCAATTCTGGTCTATCCGAATCCTCCTCTGAAAAGTGCTCAACAAAATAATTAAATATTTCCTCTTTCAAACAATTTGGATTTTCGATCCAAACCTCACCCTTCTTAAGTGCCACAATTGAGTTCACTCTTTTTCTACCCTTCACACATGCATGAAAGAAGCTAGAATTTGAATCACCCTCTTTTAACCACTTTGCTTTGGATCTTTGAAATTGCAAACTATCATGGCTTTTCAAAAGTAGCCAAAGTAGCTCACAACTCTCTTTCCAGACCTTAGTTTCCTCCACTGACATTGATAGAGCAGAGATAAAATAAGGTGAATAGTATTTTATTGAACGTATAATTATTGAAACTGAATACAAACCAGAGCCAAGCTACTCAGTAGAGAAACAACTTCTCTTACTGCCTAACACCAAAAGGTGAGAATGAAAATAACAACTATCCTGGTAACTATTTCCATTCCTCTATTTATTTAGTGGATATCATAACTACCCACTATGATAACTATTCCCATTCTGCTACTTAATGAGGGAATCCACTATGATGATAACTATTCCTATTCTGCTACTTAATGAGGAAACATCTGAGCAGAATTCCACTTCAGCTTTTACATTCTCTCTTTGACTCCTTTCTTAATCCTCCTCTCATACACACGCCAAACTTTGGGCTGAACATTACTTTTGTTAACCAATATATTACCTTTATCACTAACAGGCCCACTTCTATCATCACTCCCTCCTCCAACAATAGCCTTGTCCTCAAGGCTGAAATCTAGAAATTGACTCTTTAACAACACTTCTTCTTCCCACGTAGCATCTCCAATATCCATGCCTTCCCACTGCACCAGCCATTCTCTAGTATGTTTTCCAGCATCAAACTTATCTCTCCATGATAACAACTTAGCAGGAGCCACATCCCCTTTGTCCACTTCTAGACTTGCAGGCAATTCTTTAGTCACGTTGTAGTTACCCACTGCTTTCTTAAGTTGTGAGACATGAAAAATAGGGTGAATTTTTGATGTTTCTGGTAGCTGAAGTTTGTACGCGACCTGACCAATTTTCTTGATGATCTGATAAGGGCCAAAGAATCTAGGAGCTAACTTTTGATGGATTCTTTGCACCATAGATTGCTGTCTATGAGGCCTTAGCCTGAGGAAGACCCACTCACCTACATCAAACTTCACATCCTTCCTTCTTTTATCAGCTTGCAGCTTCATTTGTTCCTGTGCATTTTGTAAATTGAATTTCAGGTGTCTCAATGCCTCATCTCTATCCCTTAATTCTTGAGCCACCGCTTCACCTTTAGTCTCACCCTCTAGGAAACGCACCAACACCGGTGGTTTTCTGCCATAAACCACCTCGAATGGCGTGAAACTTGTAGAAATATGAAATGTTGTGTTGTACCACAGTTCAGCCCAAGGAATCCAATGAGCCCATGATTTAGGTTGGTCAGCTATGAAGTAACGAAGATAAGCTTCAAGACACCGGTTGACTACTTCCGTTTGACCATCCGTTTGAGGATGATAAGCTGAGGACATTTTAAGCACAGTTCCTATAAACTTGAACAATTCTTTCTAGAAAATACTCACAAACAAAGGGTCACGATCACTGAGTATTGACTCTGGAACACCATGAAGCCTCACCACTTCTTTTAAAAAAATAGAAGCAATGGAACGAGCTGTGAAAGGGTGTTTGAGAGGAATGAAATGACTGTATTTTGAAAGACGATCAACTACCACAAAAATAGCTTCATAATCGTTACTCTTAGGTAGGTTAGTGATAAAATCCATGGAAATTTAACTCCATACCAACTCAGGAATAGGCAAGGGCTGTAGTAACCCACTAGGTGTAGTGGCAGCATATTTTTGCCTTTGGCACGTATCACAAGCCTTCACAAACTCTTGAACTCTCTTCATCATGCCTTGCCAATACAATGTCCCCGCCATTCGTCTATATGTTCTAAGGTACCCTGAATGCCCTCTACTAGGAGTTGAATGAAACTCTCGTAACAATTCATCAATTATGGGTGATTTAGCTGGAATAACCAACCTATTTTTGTAGAACAGTACACCACCTTTGAAAACGAAACCTGGTTTCGATGCAGGATCAGATTGAATGGCTTCAATGATTCCTTTGAGGGTAGGATCCTGCATAACTTCTTGTTGCAACTGTTTCCCTTGAGTCCAGATGGGAAATGATAGCATTGGATGCATTGTTGCCTCTTTGTGTTGCCTTGATAAAGCATCTGCCACCTTATTCTCCACTCCTACCTCATAAATCACTTCAAAATCAAACCCAAGCAATTTAGACATCCATTCTTGTTGGTTAGCCGTGGTGATACGTTGTTGAAGTAAGTGCTTCAAGCTCTTTTGATCAGAGTATACAATGAATCGTCTACCCAACAAGTAATGCCTCCAATGTTGAATAGCTAAGACTAACGCCATCAACTCTTTGTCATAAGCTGATTTGGATAGTTTAGAAGAAGCAAAAGCTTTACTAAAGTAGGCAATTGGGTGCTTCATTTGCATCAGCACAGCCCCGACTCCTTTTCCGGACGCATCACATTCAATCTCAAAAGGTAAATTGAAATTTGGCAAAGCCAAAACAGGGGCAGAAGTGACTGCAATTTTCAGTTGTTGGAAAGCCTCTTGAGCAGCCGCAGTCCAATGGAAACTATCTTTTTTGGTCAAATCAGTCAAAGGTTTAGTAATCTTCCCATAGTTAGTTATAAACTTCCGATAAAAGCCAGTCAAACCCAAGAACCCACGGACGCCTTTCACATTCTTTGGAACTGGCCACTGTAAGACACTGTCAACTTTAGAAGGATCCACACTAACACCTGTCTTGGAGATAACATGTCCAAGGTATTCAATCCTCTCTTTAGCCACAAACTGATGTTTCAACAAAACTTGTAAAACCATAGCTAAGTGTTCCAAATGAGTTGCCCAATTAGTACTATATACTAATATATCATCAAAAAATAGTAGGACAAATTTTCTCAAGTAAGGTTTGAAAATTTCATTCATTACCGATTGAAATGTAGCCGGGGCATTAGTAAGACCAAATGGCATTACCATATACTCATAATGGCCTTCATGAGTTCTAAACGCAGTCTTATGAATGTCTTCCTCCTTCATCCTAATTTGGTGATATCCAGATTTTAAATCTAGCTTGGAAAAGTATGAAGAGCCATGCAATTCATCTAATAACTCATCTACCATCGGAATAGGGTACTTATCTGGCACTGTGACTTTATTCAATGTGCGGTAATCAACACACATCCGCCAAGAATTATCCTTCTTCTTAACCAATATGACCGAACTAGAGAAAGCACTAGTGCTATTTCGGATCACCCCTTGCTGAAGCAAGCTCTGAATCTGTTTTTCAATTTCGTCTTTGTGATGGTGAGGATACCTATAAGGTCGCACACTAACAGGCCCAGCGCCATGTAACAACACAATAGAGTGACTTGTGTTCCTAGCAGGAGGAAGGCCGCTGATTTCACAAAAAACACCTGAAAACTTGGTCAATAGCGCTTGAAGAGCCCCATCTTGAACCTCGGTTAGTCCCTGGTCCAACACCTCATTTGCTGCCAGCAAGGTTGAAAAACTTTCCTCCTCAAACACTCTAGAAGTAGTCATCAAATTCTGGAAGGTAGTCGTGTTTTCGTCTAAGGTTTGACCAATAAGCTTCACTATGTTACCCTTGTATGTGAACAACATAGACATTTCCTTCCAATCCATAGTCACCTTACCAAGAGTCTCCAGCCATACTGTAATACCCTAATTTTCCACTTTTGAAAATAAATATTTTTATTAAAAAAATTATTTCTTATTCTTCTTAAGAAATATCAAAAATAGTTTTTTAAATAATTTTTGCTTACAATTTATTTATTTTTCTTTATTTCTTTTAATTGTCGCAATTTATCTTTTGATATGAAAAATAGCAAAAATGTTCAAAAATAGTTTTTACCTTTGTATTTAAGTTTACATTTTTATTTCTATTTATTTCTATATTTTATTTGTATTTTTCTTCCATTTTTTCTATTTTATTTGCATTTTATCTTTTTATTCTTTTTCATCACAAATGTCATATTTTCAATGAACCAATCACATTATGCCACATCATCCTCTCCACCTCATAATCATTTTCATTACTATCTTTTCATTAATTTTCTCATTTAACCCAAAATTACACAATATCACAAAAATACCACTCACCTAATCCCACCCCTATAAATACACACCTCACATCACTCAATCATCAACAATCAATTTCACAATACAATTCCCAAAAAAAAAATCAGAAAAATCCTTCCTCCTTCCTACACCAACACTTTTCCGGCGACCACCGCCGGAAAACACCTCCGGTCGCCGGAAAACCACCACCCATTTTTCAAAATTCATTCAAATCGAAATCCGAAAACACCATTAGCTTCCTAATCATCTTCTCATCACTAATCCATCGTTAATTTCACCAAAAACGCCGCCAAACACGCCGGATCCGAAACCACCCTCGCCGGAAAATTCAACCACCCAAAAATCTACCAAAATCAACAATCAAATACTCAATTCTTATAGTTTGGACCCTCCTGAACTCAAATCCGCAACCAGTTTCGTCAAAAAATCAACGGAAAAGCTTCGAAACCGAGCTCGAAGTCGCGGTCAAAATAAAACTCTCCGATCCGAGCTTTTCGTCCACAAACGAAGGTAGATAAGGATCATTTCGTGCTTATGGTACGTCTCTGAACACAAATCGATCATCGTTTGAGCTTGTACACACTTGAAACTCATTTTTGATTTTTTGCATCAAAACTTGCGTGGCATTTTTCTCTTTACACAAATACTGATTGCAAAAACTAATTGTATATTATTGATCCTTGTGAAAAACACTACAAAAAGCACTACTCACTTGTTGATTTTGGTAAAGTTTTGAGAAACCCTTATTTATTTTTGTGTTTCAAGCTCCATTGAAGTTTTCATGGAGCGAGGGAGTGTTATGCCACGTGTCGCCGCGTGAGAGGCTAAAAAGATTCTCACGCGCGCCCCCCTTCTTTCTCGACGCACCCCCACCGTTTTTTTGTTTGGACAGCTGGGTTTGGTGACCGGGCGGGTTTGACCCATGGGTCACCCGACCCGGTCCGCTTTTCTTGAAAAGGGAATTGGGCTTAAACCCTTTTTGGGCCCAGTTTTGTTTTTCTGTTCTGTTTTTTTTTTAATTGCTAATTGCTGCACCTCTTTTGCTGCTATACCCCTGTTGTTGATTAATTATTTTATGACTTTTATTGAATGAAAGTGCTTAATGAAAAATAAATGATTATCTCAAAAGTGCTTATGCAAATAAGCACTTTTGAAATAAGCGCTTATTTAATCATTTTGTATTTTTTCTCAATTAATTTAAAACTTTGCAATAAAAAGGATTAAAAATAAATAGTCTCTGACGCATGACTTTGGCTATTTTATTTTTAATTCGGAGCTTTTGATTTTGAAACTTCGAAATGAAAAAGGATTAAAAGTAAATAGTGTCTGACGCATGACTTTGGCTATTTTATTTTTAATTCGGAACCTTTGAGTTTGAAACTTGGATATGAAAAAAGGATTAAAAGTAAATAGTCTCTGACGCATGACTTTGGCTATAATTTACTTCTAATCCAAGACTTTTTGAACTTAAAACAAAATCTTTCAAAAAACAACGAGACAGAGCCTGGCGCATGACTTGTCTCTGTCTCAACTTTTGACCTTGACTTTTAAGTCGACTTTTGACTTTGACTTCTAAGTTTGACTTTTTAGTTTGACTTTTTAGTTGACTTTTCACGTTGACTTTTATGTTGACTTTTTACAGTTGACTTTTTCCTACTCGACTGAATTATGCTGTTTGTTTATAATTGTTAGATGATTCATTTCTCTTTGTCTGATACATGGTTACTTGCTTATATGTTCACATCTGATGCATTTTTAATTATTCAGTACATTGATTATATGTCATCTGCATTCATGCATTTACATTCCTCTCTTCTCCTACCTTTCTTTTTTCTTTTTCTGTTCTGAACTGGAAAACTCTGAAAACAGCTTAAATAATATATTGAATGAAAAGAGAGATGTCTGACGCATGACTTTCATTTCTTGAATAGTCCAAATACCTGCCGCATGGCTCGCGACTGAGGACTATTCTCATTCACTGAATAATTCCTCAGAAAATCTAAAAGACACTCAACCCACTCAACTGTTTTCCTGCCCTTGCGCAGTCAACTTTTTTTCAACTGCCCTTGTGCAGTCAGATCTTTTTTATTTTCTTTTTCCTAAATGGATGGTGCTTTATCCATTCCCCTGCTACAGACAAACGCTTAAGCCTCCGAAGCGAGCAAACAAGCATACTGTTGTATCAGTGGAATGCGACCTAAGCATTGTTCACTAAAAACAACCAACACATAAAATCTTTCTTTTCAGGAAGAACTACGTGAGCTTTGACTTCCTCATTGTACTTGGGGGATACGTAGGAGCGAGAGCCTCTCTCGTCAAGTCAAATAATAAAAAACTCTTTTTTCCTTTTTCTGTTCAGTATGTGGTAATTTATTCTTTTATACGGTTATCTCTGTTTATGCAAACCAAAATTCCTCAAATGGCTTCATTGTTTACATTTGTGCATTGCATTTCATCATTGCATATCTGTATATTTTTTTGCGCCGGGTACTACACATACCACTCCCAAAATCAAGTCCACACCACCTAACTTCAGTATGTAAGCATCAAAAGTGGTTTCCATGTGACCCAACACAACAGAAATTCCAACACACTTACCCATAGTCATAACACGATGGCCATCGCCTAACTTGACACCCAAAGGATTGGATGGGACCAGAGATAAACCCAGAGCTTCAACCACTTTGGGGGAAATGAAATTGTGTGTCGCACCTTCTAATTTCATCGTTCGTGGTCTAGGAGTTGTTGATAAGCCAAACACACCTAGAGATTTATATTCAAGTTCCGCAGTCTCCTTCTCTTCCTCAGAGTCAGCTTCCACACCCACAATCTCTCCTTCTTCATTGACAAATTCATCATCTCCCAGAATGAGAACCCGCAACTGTTTCGAAGCACATTGATGGAGAGGATCCCATCGCTCATTGCAACGAAAACAGAGGCCTTTTGCACGCCGTTCATTCACCTCTGATGCCGGCAAATGACGAATTCCACGAGGATTCCGACGATTAGAGCTTGCACGTGAGTTTGCCATGGAATTTTGGGAACGGTTTGACCCGGCTAGAAATCCAAATGCAAGGCCTGTGCGTGCTTTTCCCAAGTCACCCCAAGTCTGGGTCGAATTAGAAAGGCCTCTCCCTTCACCTTCACGGTAGGCCCAAGAAGGTTTATGAGTTCGAGCCCAAGATCCGTGACTAGCTTTGTTGCGCGACCCTGATCCATGACTTGTATAGTCAGCAAATTCACGTTCCACATCACGTGCCAATTGCATCGCCACATACTGATTACGTGGTTTGAACGTACGTACGCACGAACGTATATCGTGACGTAAACCACCAACAAAATAACCCAGAAATTGTTGCTCTGGTAATCTTCCACACTGCGAGGAATACAGTTCGAATTCAGCAATGTAATCCTCCACCGAATCAGATTGTTTCAAGTCCTTGAGTTCTTCAAATGGGTTCTCCAAACGACCACCTCCAAATCGTACCATCATCGCTTCACGGAGGTTATCCCATGATAATTCCTCTGTGGAATCATGCCATAGATTAAACCAATGGATTGTAGGACCTTCCATGCTCAATTTCGTCAATTGAATACGAACATCCTCAGAAATTTGTTGTACCTCAAAGTATGTCTCTGCGCGAGTAATCCATGCTACCGGATCGTCGCCGGTAAATGCCGGTAACTCCACCTTCTTCACTGATAAACGAAACTCATCCAACGGTGAGGTAACTGCTGTACCGCTGGTCTGAGGGGTAACAATTGATAGAGCAGAGATAAAATAAGGTGAATAGTATTTTATTGAACGTATAATTATTGAAACTGAATACAAACCAGAGCCAAGCTCCTCAGTAGAGAAACAACTTCTCTTACTGCCTAACACCAAAAGGTGAGAATGAAAATAACAACTATCCTGGTAACTATTTCCATTCCTCTATTTATTGAGTGGATATCATAACTACCCACTATGATAACTATTCCCATTCTGCTACTTAATGAGGGAATCCACTATGATGATAACTATTCCTATGCTGCTACTTAATGAGGAAACATCTGAGCAGAATTCCACTTCAGCTTTTACATTCTCTCTTTGACTCTTTTCTTAATCCTCCTCTCATACACACGCCAAACTTTGGGCTGAACATTACTTTTGTTAACCAATATATTACCTTCATCAGTAACAGGTCCACCTCTATCAGACATCATACCATTCTCTCCCTTCATCTCCAGCTTTTCAATCTTTTCTATAAGATAAGAAATTTTCCTATCCGCATTACCGTACGTCTCTACGTTCCACTTCTTTAAATTCTCTTTCAGCACCTTGAGCTTAACTCTGATTATATGACCCATCCACCCTCTATCTTGTGGTTGAACCCAAGTTTGTGCCACCACCTCCTTAAAGCCCTTATTCTTCAGCCAATGGTTATTAAACCGGAATGGTTTAGGTCCCCAATCCGACATGACAAATCTTAAAATTAACGGACAATGATCAGAGACATCTCTTGGAATTGCCCACAAACTCACATCACTACATACCTCTACCCAATTACTAGAAACCAAAATCCTATCGAGTCTACTTGAACATGCTCCGTTCGGTTGAACCCATGTAAACTTTCTCCCCATCAGCGCTAAATCCTCCATCTCTAGACTATTTATTAGAAGATTAAATAGTCTTTGATTTTCCAGCATCACATTAGACAACTCTCTATTGTATCTATTCACCACACCTTTTCTCTCCTCACTACATCGAACATAGTTAAAATCCCCCAATATGCACCACAGATCTGCAACATAGGTCCTTTTTGCCACCAATAATTCAACCCACAATTGTTTCTTTGCTATAACATTACAAGGCGCATAAACATTAATGATTATACACCTATTTTTCTTCTCTCCCCATTCAACACATATTCCTAAAAATCGTTGCCCTTGGAAGGTCGACAGTAGCTTCCCCTTATCATTATCCCACATCAACAATAGTCCCCCACTACCTCCCAATGCTGGATTACAAGTCCAAGCCACATTGTCACTTCCCCACAGTCGTCTGCATAAATGTGTATTTACACTACCTAGTTTAGTTTCTTGTAGTGCTAATACATCAATCTTCTCCCTTCTTACTAACTCTCTCACCCTCCTTCTTTTTACCCTCCCTCCCAACCCTCTAATATTGAAAGAACTTGTAATCATTGAAAACCTCCGTCTCCCCCATTCAACTCAAAATTCTTTTCATCTCTTCTTTCTAAATCTACCAATCTATCCAGAGTCCCAAGCCTCTCCTCATTACTATTAATACCCAAATTCAACCCAATATAAAATAACCTTTCTGCTTCTATTATGATATCTTTTGTATGCTCACTATCCCTTACATTCAATTCTCCTTCATTAGGACAATTTGAATATTAGACACCGGAATAAAGCGTGATGTAAGAGCACAATTACTTTCTCCCATTGACACTGAATTTTCAATTTGTATTTCTTTTTCTTGAGATCTCAGTACTAAGAGTTTCGATTTCTTTGCCTGGTTCTTCTTCCTCTTCTTATTTTTTTCTTCAACACGTTTTTTGGAAGACTTTTTGGTAGACTTTTCTAAGTTAACCCATTTAGGGTGCGTTTGTTTCAGTTTTTTTTCAAAAAAAATCTATTTTTTTTTATAAAAAAATCATTTTTTTTATTATACTTGTGTTTGTTTCAGATTTTATAAAAATCATTTTTTTAAAAAAAAATCATTTTTCTCTTCAAAATGAAAAACTATTTTGAATAGTTTTTTTCAAAATCTATTTTTTTAAGAATATGAACCATGTGTTTGTTCTCAAAAATGATTTTTTTAATCTTAAACAAATACAAAACAACTTTAGATTTTTTTCAAAATCTCTACAAAATAAATCTATTTTTTAAAAATAGATTTTTTTAAACAATCTATTTTATTTTAATCCCAAACAAACGCACCCTTATTTGAGCCAAAAAATAGAGGTAACTTTCTGCACCCGGCCAAGACAAAATCAGCAAGTAGATTAATGAACCAGCCCCCTAATTAAAGACAACAAAAAAGTACACACTCCAATTAAAGCCACAGAAATGTGGGATAGCTTCTATTATCATTATTACAAATTTGCAAATAAATCAACCTAAAGGATATTGTGCAGTATCAGATTCAGATCGTTTCCAATAATCCTTGAAACTTGTTAAAAATCTACCAGAAGTTTGGCCTGTCAAATCCCCTACTGTTTCATTGTCGGAAAACGTTATATCCTATAATAAGCACTACCAAATGAGTTAAAATATACACCAAAAGAAGAAAATAAAACAACAAATGCAGCAAGAGAATCCAATTATTAAGTGAACCAAAACCTGAAGATGAGAAGTGTATAATGTTTCCCTCATTCTCTTAACATGTACATATAAATTAATTAAGTCAAATTCAATAGGCCCATGCATTGGGGTCTGTAGACAGACCATTGCTCAAGTACATTAGTCTTAATTTGATAGCTAATATTCTTAATTCCTTATATTAATCAAGTCTATTTGATATGATTATTGACCATCTTAATGAAAATCCAAAATTATTGACAAAGACACCGAAATCATGTTTGTAATGCCAAAAATGCAAAGCACGGGGAAACACTTGTAAAGAACCTCCCATCTCATGTGCAATATAAAAAGGTTACAAACCAAAGAGAACTAAGCAGGGAAAGCATGAAGCATCTACTATATGGTTGATCTTAACCATAATGCCATAACACTGTAGCTAATAATCTTCAATATAGAGGCTAATATTTGGCAACAAATCTATCAACAAAACCTAACAGGTCAAATCAGTGGCTCAGTACATTAAACAATAAAGAACAACAAAAGTTAAGGGGTTACTTCTCTGATACGTATCGGGAAGTATTACAGAAGTGTCGGTAATTTTTTATTTAAAAAATAAAATTTAAACATTGGATACTTCCCAGATACGTATCGGGAAATATTGAACGTGTATCAGTATCAGATACGGTATCTGACACAATACTTATCAATTTTAGAGTATCAAGGCGTCATAGACTATAACTTATTGAACTCTTTTCACCAATATTTAACAACCTATAAAATCAACATGCTTTCAATTTGCAAGTGTACATAATCACTTCCCCCGGAACTAACACAAACACAAATAAAGGGATTTTCATTAGAGGCTTGTATGGATCGACTTATTTTCATTAGAGGCTTGTAGGGATTTTCACTAGCATAAACACTTGTGAGAAGCTTACAAAAACCACTGCATATGACACATTCAATATGTTGTTTTCAACTTAACTTATATGACTAATGTATAAAATAATTAAGTCAATTAAACTACAGCAAAAATTATCAAATCTCTACACTACTGTTAAGAAGAAAAGCTTCAAGAAAATATACAGATTCTAAAACTTTCAAGGAGAGATTGTAGCAAGTGGTAAGGGGAACCAGAAAAGATGTAATTACAACTTGAAAAGATGAGAACAAAAGAAAATACCTGCAAATGTGAGATTGTAGAATGCGAGATGGAGAAGCCTGATTCGAAAAATGGGAAATCAAACAAGCGATTCAACACTAGAATTCATCTTCAAATTCACGATTTATGTAACAACTTAACCTGAGAGTAAATCTTACATCACAAAACTCGATGTGATCTGAATTTGCCACCAGCATGGGTTCGCGTAGAAGAAATTTTGAAGTGAAGAAAAGAAAAAAGAAGACAGACGTTTGTGTCGTGGTCTCGTGGATGAACTACGATGAACCGGAAGCAATTTGTAAAATACTAAAACCAAGGGTTTTTTTTTTTGTATAATTAAGAACTTTTTTTTTGGAATATTGTGATATTTGTACGAAATTTTCATGGTTGTTAATAATGATTAATCTCCATCGGGAATTTGTGGGGTATACAAAGCAGATACTCCTTTTTCAACTAAATTACAGAGTTGTCTTTTTTTAATTGTGAATTTTATACAAAAAATGTTGTGTATAATAATAATTCTCGACTTTTATTTCATACATGTATTTTTTGATTAGATAGTTTAGTAGTTAAAATTTCATTCTAAAAAGTAAATAAGTAGGCATAGTAGAGTTCGAACCGTGATGCTTAAACATAATATGTGATGTCCTTAGTGAGCAAAACTCACGAGTACGAGTATTTTACTTGGTACTTCTAAATTCTAATGATAAAATAAACATATATCTTATATTGATTTAATTGATTGTTATTTAAATAAAAATATGTGTCAGCTGATAGCGATGCATGAAACCAAAGTTAGTATTATATCTAACAACAACAAAAAATAAATTATGAAAGTTTCAGAAGAGCTAATGTAATATTATTTATATGCGATTGATTAACAAATATTGATTTAATATCTTTCCACACAATTTCTAAGTGTTTAGATCACTTATTTATTAGTTACTATTATTTACAAGTAAAACAAGAAGAAAAAAAAAAGTCCCCAGCAAGTTTCAAACTCGCAACCTTGCATTCTATGCAGCGGACAACATGGCAAGCTATTGCTAGGCCAATTGAAAATTCATTTTTTCAGTTTCGCGAATGAAGTATTTAAACCAACTTTAGAATGATGGATTTGAAGAAAAAAATTATAGAGCCCCCAAAATTTGGAGGCCCAAAGCTGTGGCACAACTTGCACAAGCTTTGGGCCGGCCCTGATATTAGTGCTTGATGCACATGTTCTTGTAAACCAAAACTTTACAAATCATATGAAATTTATCGTTGGCAAGACCGGTTAAGTTATTCGGGATCTATTATATGATGCGAAAAAATTCTATAAATATGCATTGAAGGGCCTGAAGTTTCTTCAATCTAATATTTTTTTATACTTAATCCCATCAATTACGTTTGACGGAGGACTGAAAGCACATGATGTCAAAACTCGTTCCAAACTCTGAATCATTATGGCCCCTAAGAACCAGAGTGTAAAAGACAAAAAAAAATTAATTTAAATTATAATTATATATATTTGTGTGTTTTTAATATAAAAGATGCTACTAGCATGATAGAATACATTACTTAGTAACCCAATAGAATCATTATTTGTGATTCACTTTTTGCAATTTCGAAATTTTTTCTAAATTTTTAAGACCGGATACGTTGAGTATTTGTCTCAAACATTGACTATTGTTTAAATTTATCTCTCTCAAATCACGAACGGAACGTCTGCATAAAAAACATAGTGAAAAAATAAATCTTAAAGTTATGTATGAATATAAAAGATGATAGACGTTGAACCATTACGTTTGCCTTCAATAAGCCGTGCAACTAAAATAGTGTAAGGTAGGGTAACTTGCATATGGAAAGTTTTCTTGGGCAAAAATCAGATGGTAAAGCCTCCTACAAATTCAATATTTCACGTATAAATAAAAACAAATTCCTTTAAAAAAAACGAATTATATATTATTTATACATATAAACTGCATGAATTGGAAACTTAAAAGAAAACTTGCATGAATTTTGGAGCTTTGAATTAGACAATGATCATTGAATAAAGAATTGCTTTTAATAAGATTATTCTTTGTACTTTACCAAACAAAAAAAGATTATTCTTTGTTATTCTCCAAATCAGACAGATGTCTTTTGAATATCTAATTATTTTTTCAACGCCAGTATATCCGGCCCACATGATCGCTTAATTTGATTCGTGGGTTAGTTCTAACATCAAGTAGTTTTAGACCCTACTGATTGCAGTTGCAGGGGATTAAACTGCTGTAATTCCTATCAAATTTAGCACTAATCAACATAGATCAACGATTGGTTGGATATCTAATTAACTTTGTCTAACTAATACATGTTGTTTATTGCGAAATTATTACACTTTATTTCATTAATTTCTTACGGGAAATTCCTAACATAAAATTGATTATATCTTCAAATAAGTGAGATTAATGTTCTAAATTTGTCTAATATATCATCCATTTTAACCATACACTCATGACTCAACCCCAATTATAATCCAAGCTTCATGGCGCTAAAGAAAGATGCCAATTTAAATTGAGGGGTGTGAGAGATATAGTGGAATTAAACATGAAGATGGGGCCCATAATTTCACATTGTAGAGGAATATATTCATACAAAGGAATATATTCATTTCTAGCCCATAAAGATGCTTGAAACTCAAGCAAACAGGGCCTTAGAACACTAAACTCAACCCACTTTTTTTGCATAGAGTTCTAAACTTTTTAAACACAACAAGCGAAAAGTGAAGTCTAGTTGCTTTGGTTGGTTAAATCACATAAGCACTCATGTAGTAGAGTCCAATTAAATGTCCGCAAATTATTATTTAACAAATAGAAAATGTCAAAATTATTTAGTCGGATGGACATGACCAAAGTTCAATTTGAATCACCAATTTATTTATTTTGTATGTAAGAGTTTCTAATAACTTGCTATTTCGTATATGTACGTGCTAAAAAAAATGTCCAATTAAAATAAATAATGGTTTAATTATAATAAACTTTTGAGGGGAATAGTTATAATTATACTCTTTTTTTTTGTTAGAAAAGAATAATATGTTATTACAAGTTGGGTAGTTGTGTGTGCCACTAAATTACTACGGCGCTATTATAATATGACTTTAATAGGAGTGCACATGAATGGATACAAACAAACAAAAAAAAATAATTAACATAATAATTATGAAAAAGAGAGGAATATAAGGCATTGGAGAGTCTTAATCATCTAGATTTTCACGACTTGTTAGATTTTACTACCATTTGAAAATCATGCATGTATTTTATTTTGATGGTTAATTATTTGTATATAGGCTTAAATATAGTTTTGGTCCTTTAACTAATTTTGATGTTTTATATTGGTCCCTTAACTAATATTTGTTTCATTTAGGTCCTTTAACTTTGCTCCGTTAAACAAATCCGTCATTTCTGTTAGTTTTTATTGAAAAAACGTTAACTCTATACATATGTTAATTCATATACACGTGTCATTTTGGCATTGGTTGAAAATTTAATCTATTTTTTTTCTTCATCTTCTCCATCTCACTCTTTCATCTCCTTCATTGCTTGAAAAAAATAAAAACAACAACAATGGCAACAAGAACAAAATCAAGCAGCAACAACAACAATTTCTGCATAATCATCATATCATTCTCTCATAAAAAGAACAAAATTCAGCAACAACTTAGAAACAAGAACAACAACAACAACAAACAAAACTCAAAACCTAAAATTTCAAACAAACAAAACAAGAACTCAAATTCGAAAATTTCAATTTCTGGGAAGTTAATTTATGGGTTTGAGAGTTTAATTGCTGAATTAAATTTTTTGGGTATATGTTGTGATGTGTTGGAATTAAATTTTTGGGTTTGGAAATTCATCTTTTTGCATTCAAAATTATGGATTTTTTCATGGTAGTGTTGTAGTGATGAGAGAGGATGATGATTGATGACAAAGTTTATGATTATTTTTAGTTTTTAGTTTTGCTAAAAAAAAATTGTATGAAGGTGATGTTGAAGATAGCGTAGAAGGTGAAGGAAGAAGAAGAAGGATGGGAAAAGAATTAAGTGGTGATAGTGCACTATTATTTACAATAGATTTCAAAGATCTAATGATTTATTTTTTGATAAATAGATCAAACGGTTCAGATTAAAATATTAGTGAAGTTTATGGTGGACCATCTATTAATGTTAGTCACCTAAGACATTTGGGGTTAACCCTTTAACGGAAGGGACCAACTTGTTTAACAGAATAAAAGTTAAAGGACCTAGAAGAAACAAATATTAGTTAAAGGACCAAAGTGAAACCTCAAAAATAGTTAAAGGACCAAAATTGTATTTTAGCCTTGTATATATGGTCAAAGTTTACTATTTGGTATCCAAAAGTATTTAGATGAAATGGTAAGAAATCTTTTCTAGTTTAACTAGAGATCATGAGATCAAAATCAGTCCTGAAAATGCAGCAGAGCTTTAACAACTCTCTGTAGTCCTACTCGGCTAAAGTGATTAATCTCTACAGTTACGCGGATGATATCCGGTTTAAACAAAAGAAGGTTTACTATTTGGTGGGATCCATTTTTGCTAAATTTGATGGTTTTAAATAAAACAAGAGTAGAGGATTATAAACTATTTTGAATTATTTTGTCAAAAAAAAAAAAAACTATTTTGAATTATAATTACTAATTAGGCAGGAATCTTCCTTTTATTGTCAAAGAAGAAAGCATTTGTTCTCCAATTTGATTTGAATGAAAAGAATGCATACTTACCTTTATTTTTTTTCAAATAAAATCCCAAACACACTTTTTTTTTGGTTACAATAAAATCCCGAACACAAGCGCAAATAGTATGATTCATTATAAATTATATTTAGAATTAACTAATTATTTAAGATTTTTCTAAAAAAATAAACAATAACTTTTTTTCTTTTGTAATATAAGACCATGTAGCTTATAATTATTTCTTTAGTAAATTTTTGTTTTCTGTACAATACATCATATTTTCAGTAACACTTGGCTTATATCCTAACAATAGATCATCACATGTATGGAGTTTAGGATAATCATACAAGTGATTTGAAGGTATTTAATTTATGAGTTTTTTCAATTACATATTGTTCTATTCAATGTGAAACCTTAACTCACTTTTTTTAATAGGTAGAAATTTCATTAGTAAAATTCAAAACAAACAACATATGAAAAATTCTACATACTTTTTATGAAGAGTTACAAAGTACTCATACAATCATGTGCTAGAATGTTGGCCTCCAAAACAATACAATGTTTTACAAATTAAAGATACTACAAATAAATTAAATTGGAACCAACACTTAACAAAACAAATGAGGTGCCCTAAGTTCAACCCTAATTTTTACATATAAAATATATATGATGTCCCTATCAATTGAGTCCCTGTCAAAGTGACTGCCCCTAAATGAGGGGATTGAACTTTCTACAATTATTGCATTAAATCATTAACTATTGTAGACCGACAGATCAAAAACAAATTAAAGAGATGACATTAAAAATTATGATAATCTTTCAAAATTATGTGAAACAATTACAACAAAGAATCCATATGCATAAACAATAGTCCCTCCGTCCTAAAACTATTGTCCTTTTAGAGTTATGCACGTAGATTAAGAAACAACAAAGATCGATAAGTAAAGTCTCTTTTACCCTTACTTTATTAAGAAAGAGAAAATATATTTAATTAATGCTTTAACTTTTGTAAGGATACAAATGGTAAACTAACTTTAAATTTACATTAGTTTCCGAAAAGGACAATAGTTTTGGGACAAAACTAAAAAGTTAAAAGGACAATAGTTTTGAGACGGAGAGAGTAGTTTTTATTTTGTTTTTGGATAAAGGATATAATATATATATAACACTAAGGTACATATAATAAATAATAAATGTATAAATACATGTATGAAAGGACAATCTTCAGTTTCACGAAAGTGATAAGGGTATGATCTCTAAATGCTTTATAGAATTAACTGGTCCCCCACTTCTCAATTCAAAAGTTCCATATAGCAATATCCTTATACATCCTCAAATATTACCAACCACATAACACAAAAGTTTGGTTCCATATATTACGTTGTTGTTTTGTGCTTTCTCATCGTGCATGGTAACAAACCAAATTTGTTGTTGAAATTTGACTTCATTAATTCTCTTTATTTAGAAAAATAAAAAAGATACACACACTTGAAATTTGACTTCATTAATTCTCTTTAATTATTTAGAAAAATTTAGTAGTAAGGGTTTAAGGCGCTTTTGTTTTGTAACTCATTTTTTATTAGTTTTTGTTCGTTTTATGTAGAGATTTAGTATTATTAATAATATATTTTGCGTTAGGAAAATTTTGTAAACTCAATGTGCTGAGTCTAAATTTTGTGAGAGTCTTAAATTTAAATTATATTTTATGTAACGTTTTTTATGTTAGAAATAATATAAAATCATTGACAATTATAAATGATAATTTCTATTTAGTAGGAGATAATATCAATCAGTATATTTGATTTAGTCATTACACCCCTTCAAGATGGAGTTGTCCTCAATAACTCCAATCTTGTCTTTGAGGAAGTGATGTCTTGTGGTAGATAATGGCTTTGTTAGAAGGTCAGCTAATTGATGGCTTGTTGGAACATGTGAAACTTGAAGCTTCTTAGCAGAAACTAGATCACGGACAAAATGATAATCTATAGCATGTGCTTCATCCAAGAATGAAAAACTGGATTTGCTCATAAAGCTAGCTCACCTCACACAATATGCAGTTAGATGAGTGATTATCTTAAAAGACTAAACTGTTAGGAAATGTCACATCATCATAGGTTTTATATTATTTCTAACACGCCTCTCACGCAAAAGTCTATTGGGCTTGAAGCGTGGATAATACATAGGTCAACCTACCATATGCTTAAAATTTCACTTTTTAATTAGAAATTGAGGGGAGCGGGAATTGAACTTTAGACCACTTAGTCATTTTAAAACTTATCAAAAAAAGAAATTCCAAAAATTATGTTTATATGGAAAATGGTTACGTTACTTCATTTTCAATACTTTCTTTTTATTTTTTATAGTATATATTAATAAATTTCTGATTTTTCAAGAAAGGAGATCTAGTAGTTCAGAATTCGGCTACAAAGTAAGTATTGTCTAGCCAAATTTTTATCCATAAATTAAACTCAAATTTTCTCAAAATCCTTCTTTTGGTGTAAGGTCAATATTTACCAACAAACTAAATTGTATAGGTAATTCTCAAATTGGAAGCTTGAAGTTTGAATATTGCTTTATTTTGTGGAAGTGCATAGGTAAAAAGCTATATTCTACATCCGAAACACCATGCACGCTTGCGGAAAAGAACATACATACAAATGTATGCTCATGATCACGTCCATTTTAGAATCTTTTTTATATTTTTGAACATTTGTGTCAATTTGGATAAGGATGTACCACTAAATGTAAGTGTAAAATTTGATCCTAGAAAAAATGGCTTAATTATATATTTGGTTCCAAACATTTATTTTAGGTTTTCATTTAGTCACAAAGGTTTTAAAAGTTTCAAATAAGTCCTAAATATCTCAGTTTAGTCCCAAACATTTTAAAAGTTTAAAATAAGTCTCAAACGTTTATAATGTTTGCATTAGTTAGTCCACTTCATAAAAAAAATTAGATATGGGGATACAAATTGGAAAGAAATTTTTTAGCGGAGGGGACTAACTAATGCAAACGTTATAAACGTTTGAGACTTATTTGAATATTTTAAAAACGTTTGGGACCAAATTGAAACCTTTCTAAATATTTGGAACTTATTTGAAACTTTTAAAACGTTTGAGTCCAAATTAAAACTTAAAATAAACGTTTGGGACCAAATGTAAAATTAAGCCGCTTAGAAAAATTTATCTTAAGCATGTTTCTTGGATAGAAAAGAAAATTTGAAGACTCCCCTGCTTCTCAACCCTAGTTTTTTTTTTTTTTCTTCATCCACCAAAAAGAGGTGGTTCATTTTTTTATCTAGAACCACCCCTCTCAGGGACGGAACCAGGTAGGAGACATTGAGGGCCAAGGCCCTCACTTAGTCTCAAAAATAATTTTTTTTAGTATTAAATACACTAAAAAAATAAATGATGTGATAATAAAAAAGACATATGCCTTCACAATATTTTAATTTTAGTTTTTAAATGTCTTTTTACTTAGTTAATTTAATACTAAAATGTATTTTTTGTAATTCAAATTTAATAGAATTGTATATTATAGTTAGAATACATCATATATTTAGATACTAGAATAATTATTAATAAATTTTTAATATTATACATGTAATAATAGTTAAAAAATATATATAAAAAGCCCTCACTTCTTTAAGTTCATTCACATATATTTACGTTAGAGTAGTGATATGCTTTGCAGATTTAGTCTTTGTTTCTTCTTCTTCTTCAGAATCATCTAGACCTTTCTCCTGGTTTATTTTCTCATCACTTTTTGATTTCTTTTTGAAGTTGCTGCTGTTGGATGAGATGTTTCGAATATTAGGTCTAGATCTTTTTTTCAGCTTCTTCATAACTCGGTTAAACTCCCTTTCTAGAAGTGTAATATCATTTGTTATACCTGGGACAATTTCAGTATTTTGTCTAGATTGAGCCAAGGATGTTTCAACATCCGACACAACATCACCCTCATGAATTCTATTTCTTCAGTGAACTGAGCCGAATATGAATAGATGTTTCAACATTAAACATGATAGAATTCTTGACATTGGACTTATGCTTCCTTTCAATTCTCATTAAAAAAATTCTGAATTCTATTTCGAGAATTGAATCTCAAATGCTTTTATCAGTTCCTACAAACGATGGCCTGTTAACCATTCTTCCTTCCTTGTCCATATTGCCAAAAAATATCTTCCATGGAGCTCACCCAATCAGGCAGGGTGCCTGCTCTGATGCCAATTGATTTTTGGAACACTAGTAACATATGTTCTATATATGTGATGTTTCAACACTTAGGATGTTGCGTGTAATGTTTCAACACCGTACTAGCGTAAAGCAAAATATAAAAAGACAAGAAAGTAAATTGCACAGAGTATTGTTAACTCAGTTTAGTGCAACATCACCTAATCTGGGGAATATCAATCTAGGAAGGAAATCCATTAAGTAAAACCAATTAAAGCCAAACACTCTATTTGCACTTCTCACTTATTAACTACTCGTCTAGACTTCTACCTAGGAAACTACCTAGATATGAGAACCTCTACTTGAAGACTTCCACGCAAACACCCCTTGGTTCACTGATTTTCTCACTGGAACCTTTTATTAACGACCAAAGATGGAGATACACTCCAATGATGTAACCTCACTCGTACTTCATAGTTTAGAGTGATTTAAACCTATGCTCCTTACTTAAAATCTTTAGAGCACAATACTTGAGATTACAGCTCAATCAAACATGCCAACCCTTGTATCAATATGATATAAGAAAGGCTTACAAATAAGGACAAGATTTATAAAGATGAAACCCTAAAGATTAAACTTTATATTCTTGATTTTGTAAGTAACTTTATGTTCTGAGTCTTCCTTATATAGCCAATCAGTAGCTTGAATTTTTTTTTCATGGGCTTTATATTTTTAGCTGACAATAATTGTATTTGCAACTATAATCTTCCATAAGCAAAATATATTTTCCTCAAATACATTTGTATCAAATATTCCTTTCATAAATATATTTGTTGTAGATATATTTTCAGAACCAATCTCCTTGAAAAAATATATTTAAATCTTTTTCAATGGCCAACACCCCCTGTAAAATATGTAAATTTTGCAATAACCCCTATAATTATTTTTGGGAGAATTTTCCCTCGTAATGTTTGATTTTTTGCAATACCTCCCTGGACTCAATCAACCATAGTATAACCGCCACTAAATAAAACTGCCGCAAAATATTATTTTAGCGGGGGGTTTGAACCGCCACAAATAAAAACCGCAGCAAAATATTATTTTAGCGAAGGTTTTAAACCGCCGGATAAAAAAACCCCATCAAAATATAATTTTAGTGAGTGTTTTATTATATTTGACTGAGTCAAGGGGGTATTGCAAAAAATAAAATATTATACGGGGGTTCTAAAAAAAAATTTACAAGGGGTAGTACAAAACATGTATATTTTACTGGGGATATTAACCTATTAACCCCATAATTTATAATTAACATCTTTTTTAATCTTCGATATACTTGAAGCACAAGGAATATGCAAACCCTGAAGGTGTGAAAAACACAAGAAAGAGAGGTTGAATTGTGTTTTGGTATATTTAAAAATTTCTTCTAAGTTATGGCTAACTTATCAGATTTGGCAACAAATAACACAATATAAAAGAGATAGAGAGAAGAGAGAGGCACAAGCAATTTTATATTGGTTCCTCTCATAAGTTGAGAGTAGTCCAGTCCCCTTGCACTTCCAAGGGAGTTCACTATAATCACACATATTACAAATGCTCAAACACAATAGTAAGAGACTTCCTGTGCTCAAGCTCACTAGCAAGATAAAATTCTGGCGTACTACTTATAATAAATAATCAGACAGAATAATGTGCCATAAGATGTGCGCACATTAATCAGTCTTGCAACACAAGCAATAAAACAACAAATAATAAAAGCAGTAAATAACACAAGGAAATTGTTAACCCAGTTCAGTGCAACGTCACCTAATCTGGGGGCTACCAAGCCAGGAAGGAAATCCACTAGTGTAATGCTATTCCTAAGTTATCCGGCTTACACCTCGGTTTACAACTTAGAAACTCGCCTAATACCCGTGCTATATTTCTACCTAGGTACCCCATAGGTAAGAGAAACCCATCTCACTTCCAATCTAAACACAGACCAGTGTTATCTATGAAAAACAACAATCAAAGATTTAGAGAACACTCCCTAAACAATAATACACCACTCGTGCTTCAAAGCTTAGAGTGATGAACAATATTCCTTGCTTAAAAGTTTCGGATTACAACTCAATAAAATCAGTCCTTATGTAAGCATCTAGGTGACACAAGCAAAGGCTCACAAATAACAAGAACACAAGAATACAAGACTCAAACCCTAAAAGCTCTATTCTTCAATGACGGCTTAAGTGAGTATTAGGTTTTGTCTTCACACATATATATAGTCTTCTGATTTGCACAGGTCTTCAGACGTGTCTTGGGCTTCAAGAATGTCTTGTAAGAAAAATAACCCAAGAAACATAAATATGAACCATATAAAATATTTCCATATTTGGAAAATACTTTTTACAAATAAAATTAGGTTAACAAGTAACCCTGATGGTTCACCATACGCGCGCGACTTACCCAGAAAGATATGGAAGTAAAAACAAAACCAACCTTCAAGAAAGATATGGCGCGTAAATAAGTCACGAAAGTTCCGGACTGGAATGATGTGCACACATTGTTCTTCACATGTTCAATGATGTGTGCACATTGTCCTCCACATTGTGTTTTGCCAAAAATGAGGCCAACACAAAAACACTAACACAAGAGACTTCTTACACTTAGATAAAATTAATAGTAGTTTGGGTATCTATGAGTAATTTATATAAATCAAACACTCAATGAAAATTACAACACCAACACAAGAACTAACTCTAAGAATCCTAAACGAATAGTAATTGAATAAGCAAAGTTGTTTGTGATATCAGAAGCTTTGTTTACTTTTTTGTGAGTATAATCAGTTTGTTCGTTGTTATCAACACTTGACTTCAAATACGAGGTCTCTATTTATATGACAAGATAGAGACATTGTAATATCTGACTATTGTCAAGTCATTAGGTCCGCTGAAGCAATTCCTAAGTGGTCACATGTGATTAAGCTCAAAGAGGTAATATGTTGACTTCCCTTTGCAGGTTAAGAGCTTGTGTGTCCAAATGAGGTAATAAGAAAATGACTAATGCTAACATTATCTTTCCAAGATGATAAGTTTAACGTGCTTTGATTTTCCTTCACTCATTTGAATTTGACCGTTGTCAATCCTTAAGTTAGACATGTGATCCTTCACAATGAGGGTTCCAGCTCAGACTGATTATCAGAACCTGTATTCCCAGTAGAGCTTCTGTGTTGTATGCTTCTGATGACTAGTGCTTCTGATGATCACTCCTTCTGATAGATCATCAGAACTTACGTTGAAGCGTCTGATTAAGTCATTTGAACCTCTAAGCTTTAGTGCATATTAATTTTTAACTGATGTTCCTGCACGCTTACTGATTAAATATTAGAGTATCCTGTTGTTCATTAATACTTTGTTATCATCAAAACTTAAATGAGTAGTTATCAGAACCACTTTTGTTCTAACAAACCCTTCTCTAGGTTCTGCAAGCTTAAGGCACGCTTCTTAGAGTACAAGCCATGCTCATAAAACCAAACCAAATCTTCAATACAGATTACGTACATAAATATGTGTACTATAGGTCCGGAACACATATGTTGGAACATGTTTGAAAAAAAAAACTTAGCATTGAAATTGCCTTTGTGCCACGGTACTATTCATCGTGACACAATAAAAGTCTGGAAGCAATAAAAAGAAAATAAAAGTGTGCCACTTTTCATTTTCTTTATCTTTACCATATTCTCAACCATATTATATTAAAAAGCAACCATCCAAAAACACATAAACACTAAACCGCCGCTAACTATAATATAACCGCCACAAATTATACTAGAAACCGTCGCTGATTTTTTTTTTAAAGATTTGTTTTTTAGCAGTGGTTTCTAGTATAATTTGCGGCGGTTATATTATAGTTAGCAGCAGTTTTATAATATTTAGCGAAAATTTAATTTGCGGCGGTTTAATAAACCTCGCAAATTATGAATTTATTATGCAAAGTGCATAGGTTATTTAGCGAGGGTTTATAACCGCCGTTAAATTATACTAAAAATTGATGATAAATAATAGATCTATTAAAAAAAAGTGCATCGACTATTTAGCGAGAATTTTAAACCGCCATAAAATTGAACCTCCGCTAAATATAATAAAACTGTTGTAAATTATACTATAAAAGCGCCTCTAAATAACAAATCTAATTTTTTTTTAAATTTAAAAAAAACACTGAGTTGGCAGTTTTTTTATTAAAAAAAATAAAAAATTTAAAAAATGCCACGTGGCATGCCATGTCACCTACCACATAATTATTCTGCCAAGTTATATTTTGTTGACTTTGACTAGATGGGTAAAATACAGAATCTTATATTACATGGGGTAAAGCAACAAAATAATTTTAAAGGGAGTAAAACAATTTTGATGTATATAATTATAATAAAGGCCTTGTTATAAGTATATCATCTTAGAATTAGGGCACCGTAACTGACCCTTAATTCCCAAACTGACATCATCACTCTAGTCTAGGATCGTAAGCAGGAGACTCGAAGCCAAAGGATTAACTGAAGGTAATAAAGCTTATATAGCTTATATTGGTGATTGTCCTATTATAAATGTTATATAAAGGGTAGTTTTGTAGTAACATTGAAGAAAATAGGACTAGGGGAGGGAATTTAGAATACCTAGCCACTTGTTTTCCAACTTGAAACTATTTGAGTGTTTGTGTGAAGGTGACTTAATAAGTTCATACAAATTAACTAGCTGAATGACTTGCTAGACTCCGATCAATTGTTTTAGCGTTTTCATTTGTGAAGATGATCTTTATATGAGAAATCACTTCATTACATTGTTAGTCAACTGTGATAATAATTAAGACTGTAAATGAGATATAACGTCATTTACCAAATATGACTAGGGGAAGGAATTTATAACACCTAATCACCTTCTCCCAAATTTTTATCTATCTGAGTGTTGTTTGTCCTTAAAACGTGTGCAAGTATACACAGTCAAAAGTAGCAAGTAATTAGTAAAGAGTGTATCGATCCCACATGGAATGGCCTAAAGGTTGTACATTCCAAGTTCATTCATAATAATAATTAGTTTATTGGAACGATAACAAAGCACACAATAATTAAAATAACAAATATTACGAGTAATGGTTGAAAACAAGTTTGATAAATGAGTTGAAATCATGATCCATTTAACACATGAGCGATGTAGGGTGAATGATAACTATTGTCGTGCCATCTGTGAGCAAGCTTCCGTTGTAGTGTATGTCTACAACGTTAGATATTAAAATGAGGAATGATTTGATCCTATGTCTAGGTCATGCTTAATCTCATTAGAGCTCTAAAAAACACTTGCTTGTTTGGTGTCTCACTAAGGCCCTTAACATATCCATAAGAAAAGGTAGAGAATATATGTTTATACCTCACTTAACCTTATTAACTCTATATTTTCCATTAACATGCTAGATGTCTCTGCACATGTAACTTTTATCCAAATCTAAGTTGATTAATTCTAGATCTAAATGTATTTTCATAAAAACATAAAGTTAAAGATGACAAAACAACATCCATTCATTCACATAAAAGCATCAATCATTATATTAAACTTCACATAATTTCAACTACAAAGAGTTTAGCTCAAAGTGAGCATAGCAACAACAACAATAACAAGTAAAGTATTAATATTCATTACAAGGAAATAGATACTCATGCAGACATTGTCGTGTCTCCCGTTATCAATCATTGCCCTCAACAACTAAGTAGCACCGGCGGCGCAACAACTCTTCTCTTCGTCTCAGATCTCCTTCTAGGTTTTCAAGCACACATTTTTAAGTTTAAGAACGTGTATTTATAGGCAAATCCTTCTTGGATCAAGTGCAACCCATAATGGTAAATACTAAGCCCAAGAAATAAAGGATATTTTCCATTTGCAAGGACCACTCCAATCATAGTACCATTATGTGAGGGACTGCCATCTAGCAAGCCAGTGATTATCCTTATCCTCAAAAGATACCTTAAACAATGTTGTACTACGTTCCTCATTTGTCTGTTTGTGACAGCTTGACTTATTGACTTGTACGGAGCTCATTGTTTGACAGTTCTTAGACGACAATCCAAAACCCAATAGACATACCTTGACATAAGTTGCCTCTAAACTAACTTTTTTTCATCAAAATTACATGATTACTCTCCTAATACATATTTCTAGACTCTAAACTAATGAAAGTGAATTAAAACATGATTTTTTTTTTGAAACGGCAAAATATATATATTGAAACGGGAAACAAAGTACAAGGAGTACTCTGCCCAATAGAGGATACACAAGCCAAAACCTGGACAAGCGGCAAAACACAAGAAAAAGACAAAAATCGGCACACCCGCCAAAAAACTATATATCTAAGCAAACAATCCAACGAATTGGTATTCCGTTCATAAAATAAGCACGGAGTCTTTCCCTTTAAAGCCAAAAACCACTTCCACGAGACGTACTTGATTCCTTCCAAGATACTATCAACCTCAAGGGCCTTCGATTGGAAAATAGCATCATTCCGCGCTTTCCAAATCATCCACAAAGCCACATGCCAAATCATAACCACACCCTTCCTACCACTCTTTCCTTTTCTAAATGAAACAAGAAAAGCCTCGAACAAGGAGGATATATCCGCCGGCAACACCGTGACCATACCAAACCAACTATACACACGACACCACACCGCCCATGCCAAGGGACACGAAACAATTAAAACATGATTTGATTACCATATTGGCAGGAAATAACTCATGATTAAGGACTTAAATTCCTCACAAACAGTGAGTCATCAGGTGTCAACTTAAATCAACTACATCTAAACCAAATTAAGCGGGAGAAATCCACCTTAATAACTTAAATTCCTAAACTAAACTAGTTATCTTGACACAATTCCTATGGAGACGATATCTTATATACTATTATGCGACGAAGAACTGGTGTACTTACCATAACCCAATTAAGTATATTTCTAAGAATGAGATTAAAAGTGGATCTCTTTTAGATTAGAAGTGGATCTCTTTTATTTTGTAATTCTTCTATTATCAGTCTTTATTCATTTTGTGCGGAGATTTAATTACTATTATAATATATTTACCGTTAGAAGAAAATGGTAATGACAATATTACAGAAATGAATGATAAAGAAAAATAAACATCTTTGATATATATATATATATATGATTGAAAACTATTTACATGGTAATGACATAAAGCCAACACTTTCCATTATTATTTACCAACCATTGTAAGCCGAGAGAGAGAGGCCTCTCCTTATAGGCAGATTCTAGGGTGGGAGACACAAGCATGTCTCTCACAGTGAGAGACCGATAGTTACCTGTTATAATAGGTCTAACCGGTTGTTTTTTTTTTTTAATAAAAATACAATATTATAATTTTTAAAAATATACATTTTTTTTACCAAAACAAAAACACATCTTCTGTTACACCAAAAAAAAAATATCTTATGTCAAAATTCTTTACCAAAACAATAGATCTGAAGAAATTGTTGGGCCAAAATCGTTCAACATCTTCTAGCAGAAATCCCTTGTCATCCTTTTCCTTATCATCCCTTCAAAACGCCACTATCAGATCGTTCTCAACTTCATATCGTTCTCAATTTTTTTTTGCTTTCTTCTGTGTTGTTTTTTTCATCATCCTGTGAGGGAGGTCTTTTTTCCTTTTCCTTTTTGTTTTATGTTTAGGACCTGTTCTGTCTTTTGGTCCTTTGTAAGTGTGTTTTTTGAGGCTCTCTTTGTACTAATTGTGCACTAAACCTTTCTTAATAAAAATTTGTCTATTCTTAAAAAAAATATTAATCCACACGTTGTTACTTGTTTCAACCATGTCATCTGTTGTTTGCAACTGTTAGTTGGGGCAATTAGCATCAAATGAGTTAAACTAATTTGTTAGTAAATAATATAAGTGCCACTAGATTTTGCCTACAAGAGTTAAGTGTACTTTGTGAAATTTTGAGAGAATAAGAATCCACTACAAGAATTCGTTGCAGCAATGCTTAATGATGGTGGATTTTCTTAAAATCTCTTTATATTATCAATGTAAAGTATTGAGGAGATGATACTTCAAATAAAAACCTTATTTTGTTTTCAAGAAATTCTTAATTTGGTGACAATTTTTTTTACACTATTTAATTACATAGGTAAAACATTTAATAAACAATTAAAAATTGCACTAAGTACTGTAGCAACAAGTTTCAGGTTGGTCATAACAACCATTGATGGTTTTTTCAACACATCCAATGGTTTAAAGGAGGTCTCTCACCGTGAGAGACATGCTTGGGTCTCCCACCCTAGAATCCGCCCTCCTTATATATATCTTCGTACTAATAATTATGCTAAAAAGGTGTCGTACAACGAAATTCCCCATGCATAGTGCATACATAAACAGCCAAAGAAGAGATTATGTCCACAACAATGCTTTAACTATTTTATATAGATGGTGTAATCATGAAAACCAATGTCTACATATTTTCCTGCATCATAATTGCTTTGAGGCCTCATCATATATACTAATTAAATAAATACTAATATGAGCATAAGATCGAGCATTAGGAATACTTTATTTATTTTTATTTTTTTTTGTTTTTACCCTCTGATTCCTAGGGAAAAGGGCCTTAGTAGTCCAGAGTTCGGCCGCGAGATAAGTAAAGTCTGGCCAAGAAATTGTTTCACCAGGGAATCAAACCCGGGTTCTCCCGAAATCCGTCCTTTTGTTGAAGCTCATTAACCACTCGAGCCCAATAACTTGGTTTAGGAATACTTTATTTTCAACACTCTATTATCCGCTCTCTAACTGTTGAAATTAATGTAATTAATAACTCTCATTTAAAAAATAAATTTTATCATATGAAATGTGCGATCTATATATATTTTATATAATTGATTACGTACTGAAACTTAGACACAGAAAAAGATAAATTAAGTCTAATTCCGTTCAATAAATATAACAAAATTTTGGCAATTTTTTTTTTAGCAAATATTTTATTGGGTTAATTAGCTTTTACCCCCTGTAATATACACCAACATTGCTTTACCCCCTGAAAATTTTTTTTTGTTGCTTTACCCCCCTGTAATATCAGATTTTGTGCTTTACCCCCTGGACTCAGTCAACCATAATATAATTTGCGGCGGTTCAAAACCGCCGCTAAATTTTTTATTTTGCGGCGATTTTTTTTGCGGCAGTTTTATGCGTCGCTAAGTCATATTTTGCGGCGGTTTTTTTCGGCGGTTTTTTTGCGTCGGTTAAAAACCCTCGCTAAATTATATTTGCGGCGGTTTTTTTTGCGGCGGTTATAGTATGGTTGACTTGAGTCCGGGGGGTAAAACACAAAATCTACTATTACAGGGGGTAAAGCAACAAAAAAAATTTAGAGGAGGGTAAAGCAATTTTGGTGTATATTACATGGGGGTAAAACCTAATTAACCCTATTTTATTTTATCCTTTCCATATTTCTTCGTTATTTCAATTTTTTCTAATAGAAAATTATTAATATATAATTAATTTATTAAATGGAAGAGTAATTTATATATAAGTGTTGCTAACATGTGCCTTAGATATACATGTTAAAGAATCCAAATTAAAAATAGAATTTTTTTATTCAAAAACAATAAATTTTAACTTGTAAAATTAAATGCATAACTTTTAAAAAAATATTTGTATATTAAATTTTTTAAGAAAATAATTGTCTATGTTAACATTCTCCTTAGTAAGAAGATTTTAATTCTAAAGCTTTTTATTTTTGGTTTTTACTCTCTAACTTTTAAGCAAATAGACCCTAAAATAGTCTAAAATTTGAAACGAGTTCTGATTTCAAATGATTTCAGTCATTTCTCAAAAACATTGCAGAGTTTCAATCATCTCTTCAAATAATGGTTTCACTTATGTGGGCACATTCATATGATATAGTAATTAACAAGGTGGCAATGTTAGAGTGAGAAAGAAAAAGAGTGAAAGAGAATAGGAGAGTGAGGTGTCTTTTGACAAAGGTAAGCATGTTAGAATAATATTATAACTTTATTATAATTTTAATAAATAAACAAAATTCATAATATTAAATACATTCTTTTAAGTAAGGCTACTAGCTAGTTCCTTTTCTTCTCATATGCTTTATACTTGAGAAGTTTAACAAAAACCATTCACTTCTCATTCTCTTCTTCAAAAACGCACCCTATTCTTCCCTATTTTGCATCCGCATTTGTTCTTGAATCTCTGCGGTATTCTCTTCACAGAGATGGAAAGAATGTTCCCTCCAAAGAAGCCTTCAACTATGAATTCACATGATAGACCCATGTGTGTTCAAGGCGACTCGGGACTTGTTCTTACCACTGACCCAAAACCTCGTCTTCGATGGACTGTTGAACTACATGAACGTTTTGTTGATGCTGTTACTCAGCTTGGAGGACCTGATAGTACTATTCTTAATTCCACTATTTTCATTAATTCTCTCATCATTTCTCACATAATCAACCCTTTTTGTTCTTTTCTTTATTTGAATCATTACTATATGATATCATGATTTATATTTTGATTCTCTTGAATTTTTCAGAGGCTACTCCTAAAACTATCATGAGGGTTATGGGTGTAAAGGGTCTCACCCTTTACCATCTCAAGAGTCATCTTCAGGTTTGAAACTTTTAATACAAAACAAAACATATATATATGTTTCAATTTCAATTGAAGCTTCTTTTTTTGCTTTTTTTCTTTATACCACTTTAATATAGATCATGGACTCAAATCATCTCTTATGGTGTAGCGGTGCAACAAAAACTATTCTTTATAAAAAAATTGCTACAACACAAGGTGTTATGCTATCTTTGTTAAAAATAATTTTGTTGCACCGATTTACATATGAGATGATTTGAATCCATTTTATATGGTCATATTTTTTGGGTCGATTGTTTAGTTATGTCCTTTTTTATTTATTATTCTTCTTTTTGTTGTTTCTATTACATAGAAATTCAGGCTTGGAAAGCAACCCCACAAGGAATTCAATGATCACTCAATTAAGGATGGTATGAGAGGTGACACATCTTTTCTTTCTAGGGTTCCTCAATTTTTTTTTGTCTTTGAACTTTATGATGTTTTACACATGATGTACAGTTATTTTCATATTAACAAAATCTTTTTGCATGGCAGCTACAGCTTTAGAACTGCAACGAAATACTGCTTCTTCTTCAGGCATGATTGGCCGCAACATGAATGAGTATGCATGCTTAATTCCTATAATTTGAACCAACATGTTTGTGAAAAAAATTTCAAAGTTCTTCTTCCTAGTTTTGTTTTTTATTCTCTTTTTTTTAGGCTTATGGGATTTTTTTTTTGAAAATATTAACTGACATATGGTTGATGAAATTAGGATGCAAATTGAGGTGCAAAGAAGACTTCATGAACAGCTTGAGGTAAACACATATATTTTACATAAAGTCCGAAATGAAATATTTATGTTACATAATTGAACATGCATGGATCCTCTGCAGCCGACTGTATTCTGCAGTCTGTTGTTGAGGATCTCTAAAGCTGGTTGTATGGTGCAGTCGGCTATACGGTACAACTGACCGTTTGCGATCTAGTTTCTTACATAATTAATCTTTGCAATGGAAAATTTCTTACATGGATTTAGGTGTATATTTTAGGTACAAAAACACCTTCAATTAAGGATTGAAGCTCAAGGGAAATACATGCAAAGTATATTAGAGAAGGCTTATCAAACCCTTGCCGGCGAAAACATGGCAGCTGCAACTAACCTAAAGGGTGTTGTTGTTGGACCTCAAGGAATTCCTGAAATGGGACTATTGAAAGAATTTGGTTCACCTCTTAGTTTCTCATCATTTCAAGATCTTGATCTTTTCGGCGGCGGTGGTGGTGATCCTCTTGACCTTCAACAAAACATGGAAAAACAAACTCTAGATCATCATGGATTTATGCAAATCAATGACAATTTATGTCTTGGAAAGAAGAGGCCAAACCCTAATACCAACCCTTATAGTGGAAATGGAAAAAGCCCTTTAATGTGGAGTGATGATTTAAGGCTTCAAGATTTAGGAACACCTTCATCATGCTTAGATGATCCTTTCAAAGGTGACCAAATTCAAATTGCACCACCATCAATGGATAGAGGAAGTGATATTGAAACTATAGATATTTATGACACAAAGCCTTTACTTCAAGGGGATATTTTAGGTGAAAAAAAATTTGATGCCTCCATGAATAAACTAGAAAGACCATCACCAAGAAGAGGGCCACTACATGCTGAAAGAATGAGTCCTATGATTAGTACGGGTACTATGGCACAAGGTAGAGGTTCACCATTTGGATGAGAAGTATTAATCTTCTATAGTTAATTTTTAGATTATTTGATAATTAATTATGTTTATGTAATTTTTCCATGTTGTGAAACTCTCTTAAGTATGATATCTAGGGTTTTGAATTTGGTCTTGGAAATCATAATGTTCTTATGAGGTACAATGCCTTTGCATGGCAAACCAAAGTTTTAATTATTCTAATTAATATAATATTTAAAGCACTTTTAATGTGCTTAATTAATGTGAGTATTCACATTTTGTAAGTTTTAATCTACTTCTTTATTGATTAATTTTATTGAAATTTTTGTTTTGAAATTTTTTGATGAATGAATAGTTTGCAATTGCATGTTGTTATGAGATAGATGAAAAAAACTCGAAGCAAGCATATAAACTTTTCTTCTTTTTATCACCTTGATAGTTTTTCTTTGTACTTTTTTTCTTGGTCCCACTTCTAATGTTTTTTATTCTGACACTATGCTTGGAACATTCTCTGCGTCACTATTACGCGGGTTTTTTCTTACTATTTTTATTTTTCAAGAAGTGAGATATTTGGTACATTAACATCTAAAGTGTGACATCCTGACCAGAAAAAAAAAAGTGTGACATATAGATTATGTCATGAAAGCAATTTTTTTGGTAAGAATTCATAGAAGAGAGTTAATATTAAAATTATATTATGAGGTTTGGGAACAAGTATTATAAAATAAAATTAAAGAAAAACAAACTAAGACATTAAATTTTAGTGGTTAACGAATTTTAGAAGAATGTAGATTTGATTTTAAGTTGGAACAATTTCTAATAGGGTGCCAAAAGTATTGATATCTTTGATAGAAAAGTTAGTCATATAGTAACAAAATAAGATACATTAATAACTAAATGTTAGTTAATTTAGTGATAATTGACGTGTAATTTGAAAGAAAAGATCGCACAGTTTAATTCCCATAACTGTGTTTAGGAATAACTTAAAATTATTTACTCTAAACTCTGCATTACTAGAGAACTCCTTTCTCTAAGAACCAACGATTAAAAGTTAAAAAATACATTAATAAGAGTACAAATTAAACGATACTATTCCATCTCATATATCAAAGTAGTTCAAGATACACACCGATCAAAAGATTGAAGGCAAGATTCTCCAAATTAGCCACCAACTATGGCCATAACTAAATTTATTAATATATTCATTGATATTAATAATTTTTTTGTTTAACTTGAATTTGTTTAGACTTTTGAGGTCATGATTACCTTGTTGAATATCTACATGCAAGTTATAATTAGCCTTTTATGCATAAGTTAAACATTAATCATTTGAAGTTAGTTGGTACAAGTTGGTTACACAATGATTGAAGACAAATCTCTTGGGAAAATATAAAAACAATCAAAATTAGTTTTTTTTATAATTTTTTTATTTTATTTATGTTAAAGAGAGACAAATCTTAGTGTACTCAAGGCATATATAAAAAATGGAATATAGAAAGATATTGAAGTGAGAATAGAAGAAAGTTAAAAAGAAAGAATAATCAACTTTAAAAAAATGCCAAGTCATTTTCTAATGAAGAGGTACACTGCCACATGATCTTAGCTTTCTCTTCAAGTTCCTAAGGGATATGAAGTTGAAACCGACAGAGAGTATCTGTCTTTCACTATCTTTCCTCTTCTTTACTGCTCTATATTCTTTGAGAATAACATGATCAAGACAACATGGCTATATCTTATCACACAAGATTTCACTTGAAATTAATTTAATTTCTACCTTCTATTTTTGTCTAATAGGAAATTTCTTTTCTTTACTACTAACTTTGTTTTAATAAAGTAAAGATTGAATGCAACCTTAGTAGACTAACATGTGATGATCTAATACTTTGTTATAGATTTGAATCTTGAATTTAAGTTTATATACATATATATTATTTGTGAAAATTAATTTTTTTTATTGGGAAATCTTGTGCAGGAGAGATTCTACACATATTGTCTTATGAAATTGTTTTCTTTTTCCTTTTCTTTACATGACAGTTTAAGTGAGTTGGATTTTGAAAGTTCACAAGGGTTGGTACAGACATCAATGCTAGCTTAGAGAACACCGACAAAGGTATCTAAAAAATTCACATCAACAAGCTAGGGTTCTCGTACACTGAAAAAAGGTCCACTATCGTACATCATCAAAAAGTCCACTTAAGGCAGTAAACGATGATATCTTAACATTACATGAGATAGTAAAAAAAAAAATATCACAAATAGTAAATAGAAACTTGCTCATATTGTAGAGAATAAACACCTATTAACCGAAAAATATATTAGATGAGGCACAACCAATGGAAAATTAAGAACAACCTCATTAACGATTTTATATTATATTAATAATTTTATTTTGGTACGTAGTTAAAATGACAAAACCATCATAAACTTATACACTCATAAGAGGGATTGGGATCAAACCCTAGTCATAAACGTCCAATTTAATAATCTCAACATTTTCTTAGAGCGATTATTTCTAGACATATATTAATAAAATTTACATACAATCCTATAAGATGCAAAATACTCAGAACTCTCAAAAGCCTCCTATATTGGGGGTGACCGATAAAATATGTTCAAATTTCTACTATGTTTTGGAAGAGTTGGGCGCGCCCCTCTAAGTTCTTTGTTTTCTCATAGAACTTAACTCCAAACCCATATCCATTTTAGTTATTAATTTCATTAAGTCATCAAGCAAAAGGAGGGATGAGAGATGAAACCCTTTAACTTCATGCAAATCTTATGTAACAGAGAGAGAGAGAGAGAGAGAGAGAGAGAGATGTAAAAAAAGAAGGACAGTCCTTTTCCTATGTTCTTTAGATAATATGTAGTAATCTTTTGGTACATCAATTTTATTAATAGTATTTATAGAACCCTATATGGGTAGCCTTGCCTTCCAGCTTGTTAAAACATTGCTTTAAAATAAGTTTATATATTAACAAGCATACACACATGCATAAACCTTCATCTTGTCTCCACTTCCTTATATGAAAATAGATACATAACCATGAAGCTTTTCTTTCCTAAGAGATAAAAAATAAAAGGGTGGCACCAACAACCTTTATTGATTGCAGAGAAAATTTTAAGGCACACTGCAAGTTGATAAAGAAAGCTATCTTCCTCCACTAATGTAGTACTCAGAGAGAGAGAGAGAGAATGAAAGAGAAAAAAAAGCTAATAAAGCCTAAAGGGTAGAGGAAGAATACAACGCACTTCCATGCGTGCAGTTATCGAGGAAGCTTCTACCTTTATGTGCACAAAGTTATGAGTCTTAGTAACATTTAAAGGTGAAAGAAGATACATCATCAAATGTGTATACCACCTTTGATTTTTGTTTTATTATTACTATTTCAAAGCAATCATACCCATGTTGATTTAGGATAGATCTTATATAAGTGATGGTGATTTTTTTTTTCTGAATTAATTTAAGCTAGTTGTGCAGTCAAGCAAGCACGTTCTTCAATGTTTGAGTATTCCTTTTTCAAAATGAATGTCGTTTTAATTTAAAAAATTTGTTTTAAAATGATTGTCGTTTTTTATTTCCAATGCAATATTTTTTAATTTTACTATATATTTATTATTTTATACATTATTCCCAATAAAACAAACTCATATTTTATAAGATTAATTTAATAAAAGTGCTATTACTTTTGACATTACGATTGCATTTCTTAATATGTGTGCAAAATTCTTTAGCGACATTCATTTTGAAATGGAGAGAATACTACTATATTAATAGTAATTTGTTGTCGAACATTTAATATATGTTTGACAAAAAATAGTGGATAACTTATTGGCGGATAAAATGATTTTTATAGCTTATAAACTTGTTTATAGCTTATATATAGCTACTTGAATTTTTACTGTTTGATAAAATAAACGATTAAACTGATTTATAGATATTAATTGACAAAAATAATATATTAATTAATATTTAATTTTTTTAAACAAGATGACAATGATAAAATTGGAAGAAAAAAATAAGCTAAAAGATAATTAAAATAAACTAAAAGTTAGTAAAAATAAACTATAAATTCTTATGAAAAACTGGTTACCAAACATGATTTTTTTCATAATGAACTTCTACGCTTTTCGTTTTATACCGATAATGAGCTTATATGCTATATGTTCAAAATTTATCATTGCCAAATAGAACTTTAAAACTAAGTCGAAGAAATTGATTTTTAAAATATTTCAATTTCTAATTTATATTTATAACACTTTTGTCCTTTATTTTTTTATTTTTTCATATAGATCTTTTATTATGTTATTTATTTGTAACATTTAAGTCTTTTATCTGGTTTTTCTCCCATATAGGATATTTATCTTTTATAATGCGCACATATAAACCATTTTTCTTATTTTTTATTAAAGTTATATAAGTTCAAATTTTTGATGAATATGTTCATCATCTTCATTTTCATTTTCGTTCTTTAAGAATAAAAAATGCCAACTCAATTATAACTTAAATTTTGTATAAATCTATGTGTTATCTTGTTATTTTAAACTCAAAAATCAAAATCCCCAATATATTAATAACTCTAAATCCAACAAAAAAGAGACCCAGAAGGTTTAATTTTGATTAACACTACAAATTGATTTTGGGTACTTCAATTTGGAGATTCTGGGCACTTCTTCAATCGTTCAATTTGTTGTTTGTAAACTCCAAAAGCCATTTCTATTATAATCTTCTACCCTATCCATCTCTCGATTGTAATGCTTGAAAGGAACACAAATGGGAACTTGCTCGAACACACTCCTATTTTTCTGAGTTTTGTAGATTTAAGGTTTAGAAGAGGGTAGTGAAGTGAAGATAAAGTAATTAGAAATATAATTTCAAAAGTAATTCAAAAGATGATAATGTGTCCTACTTTGTTTTTCAACGAATAAATTACCACGAACATAACAAGATAATTTCTCCTCTTTCAACTAAATTTTTTCACATGAACATATCAAATCGATCCTTTGACAAAATACTTATCTTAACTACTTTTATTAGTTGATCACTTGATCCAAACTATATTAGATGCGCTATCAATTTTTTTAGCAACCAACTACTTTTATTTGTCTTAACTATTCCAATCACACCTTTTGGGGTGTCGTTAAAAATTCATATCTAACAAAATAAAGCACGTAAAACTTATTTTGTTCCCACAACCCCTCACTTCCCCCTCACAAACACTCAAAACATCCTTAACTTGATAGTCTAAAAGAAACATTCATTCATGTGTTTTTTATTTGTTAGTAGAAAAAGAAACCAAACAAAGAAACAAGGAGACATATATACGTGACCTAGCTAAATCTACATTAACATGTAGTCTTGAAAGTGCTTTCTCACCCATAACAATGCCTAGTTGTTGGCCAATTAGAGGATTATATTTATCAAATTAAAAGTAATGGTGGGGATGTCGTTAAATATTAAATAAAAAGTAAAATAAATAGGACAAGGAAACTATAACTGCTTAAATAACGTCTATAAAACGTTCACTTGACGCGTGTCCTGCCACCTAATCTTCATTCTTGAATGCCAGTAACTGCCAATTTGAATGAAGCGTCGCAATGGCTCGAACTCGAATTCCCAAAAAATGCTGATAATTTGCCAAGTTACAAACAACATTCGATTTCGAGTGATTCTGATAGTTACTTGAACTATTGGCGATTCAAAGTTTGTTTTGTCTTTCTTCTTGTACTTGTGAATATTCTCTATAAGAATTTTCTTCTTCTTGAAGACACTATCCTTAACCTTCTTATCATAATGAAAAAATTTTCATAATTGAAGGCTCATTAATTATGTTCAAAAGAACATTTAGTGCATATTTTGACTTAACCAAAATATGGGCTAACAAATTGCCCCCAAAAATGCCAACTCTGATTCGAATCGAATGAGTAAATAATTTGGCGTTTTTTATTCCACATAAATGGCACGTGCTTAGTAATGATGATCATAACCGTCAGCGTGTTTCCCACAACTATCACGATTGCACTTTCTGCAGTGATCATGGGACACGTGGTGAGTGCGGAAGTTGAAAGAAATTTAGAATTTCTTTTCCATTTAATTAACTCCTTTAAACTTAATCCTATAAATAGGATTTAGTCATCATATTGTCACTTTTCTGCAATCTTGTGAAGCTTTCAACTCCGTTTCAACCTATTTTCTGCAACTTCGTTCTCAATCTCTTACACCCCATTACATAATTTGTGTAGTTGATCAAATCATTGAACCAATGTTCATTTTAATTCCACAAAACCTAGATCGTTTCACCGTTTTAGATCTAGATTCGATCTTTCAAAACTCAAACCCTTTTTAGGCTACTATCCATCTTCTTCGTTTACATGATTTCTTCTCAAAATCAAGAACAAATTGTGGTTCCATTTGCAAGGAAATGGAAGAAAACTACAGTGAAACCCAACGACGCAGAGGTAGTTCTTGAGCCTCATGGTACCAAAGAACAACAAGCTCGATGGGAAAGTGAACTCGTTATCCCTTTTTCAGTTGGTAATAATGTTTTTGTGTTTGGTGGTCCTGTACCAGACGAAAGCGCATTGAAGCCTCACGTTTCAAAAATTTTCCCCATCTATGAAAATTGTTGAACCCAGAATCTTCAAAACTGACGCTTTCAACTTCACTTTTATTTGAAATCCCCACAACATGTGGAGATCAGCTCCATTTTGTGGAAATCTTGCCTATGTCCTTTGGCTGGATCGAATCGAGGAAGCTTTTGGTGATTTCTAGAGGAACTATGGTATTTATGATTTAATTCAATTTTCGAGGCATGGACCCATCTATCACCATGAAATGTTAACTGCTGCCCTAATGTTCTATGAAATAAGCACCCAAACATTCTAATTTTCATGTGGAATGATGACTCCAACTCTTTTGGTTCACTCAAAATATGCACTAAATGTTCTTTTAAACATAATTAATGAGCCTTCAATAATGAAAAATCTGAAATAATATTTTTCATAATTGAAGGCTCATTAATTATGTTCAAAAGAACATTTAGTGCATATTTTGACTTAACCAAAATATGGGCTAACAAATTGCCCCCAAACAATGCCAACTTCGATTCGAATCGAATGAGTAAAGAATTTGGCATTTTTTATTCCACATAAATGGAACGTGCTTAGTAATGATGATCATAACCGTCAGCGCATTTCCCACTATTGTCATGATTGCATTTTCTGCAGTGATTGTGGGACACGTGGTGAGTGCGGAAGTTGAAAGAAATTTGGAATTTCTTTTCCATTTAATTAACTCCTTTAAACTTCACCTATAAATAGGATTAAGTCATCATATTGCCACTTTTCTGCAATCTTGTGAAGCTTTCAACTTCATTTTAACCTATTTTCTGCAACTTCGTTCTCAATATCTTACACCCCATTACATAATCTGTGTAGTTGATCAAATCATTGAATCAATGTTCATTTTAATTCCACAAAACCTAGATCGTTTCACCGTTTTAGATCTAGATTCGATCTTTCAAAAACTTAAACCCTTTTTAGGCTATTGTTCATCTCACTAGTGCAGAAAAGACATTTAACATCGGGTAAAACAGACATTTAACATCGGTTGGCCAACCGATGTGTGCAAAGGTGTAATGGTAAGTCAAACACTTTTCACATCGGGTGCCCACCCTATGTGAAATGTTAGATTTCACATCGGGTATGGGAATGGACCGAAGGGAAAAGGCTCGGTTTGGAATACATGGCGCTAGGTTTTACATCAGTTGCAATTATATACCCGATGTGAAAAGTATAGTTTTCACATCAGTTATATTATTCGCTGATGTGAAATATTTTAATTTTTTTTATTTAACATATTCACCCTTTTTTTTCTGCTATTTCATATCCAAATTCAACATAATATATATTTATGCTTGTAGCAATATTAATGAAGTTACAAATCATCATTGTCATAATACTAATCCAACATACGACGATCCATAATAAGTACGGACATGCAACAAAATCGGCCAAAATATCAATTAGCTAAAGTTGCAATGTTACAAAAAAAAGTACCAAACAACAAAATAAGCTAAAATAAGCAAAAATAACATATAGCCAAAGTAGCAATATCTAAAACCATATATAGTAGCTTTGTAGCAAACGCCATAATACAAATCTAAACTCTAATGCCAGCGTCCAAACAAAACATGCAACCTCACAAAAGTTTGTCCTGCAACATATTAACTAATGTCAATTACATGTCCATTTCATTGATGAACCACAAACATTTTAGTTTAGACAACAATTTTTATCGTAATTCCAACAACACAAAAATACTATGAAAGAGCCTAAATACTTCGCATAAAAAATAAACAGCAAGAAAATAAAACACATGAATAACTAAGAGACAAGTGAATATACTTCATAAACTCATATACTTCACATAAAAAATAAACACATGAACTCAGTGACAAAGTAACTTGAACTCAATGAAGAAGCTGAGACTGAAACAACAACTAGACTAATTACCAAGCTACCAACCAAGTCAGCAAAAAATCCTCTCCCTGACCATAAAAACACAGTAGCCAGCAGAGCACCAATAACATAGATCAAAGCTGACCTGCTACATGCAACAACAGGAGCAAACCGTGCCATCAAATAATATATATACAAAGACTTAAAATCAGAAGCCAAAAATACACATAACACCAAATAGACAGAACTTAGGCAACTGGTCTTCGCACTCATTCCATTTTCTCGTATGTTATCCTGTTCCCAATTGCTGTGTTACTTTAATATTAGTCTAGTGCATACATTACAATATTTGTTCCTTCTGTGCAATGAATAAAGCATTTGTACTTTGATCATAAATGAAGGACTGCCTTCCTAGTTCCTAGATATTTCAACAATGTCTCTTGTTGTACTCGCATAGACACATGAAATATGTTCATTACCAGGGTCATGAATTGCCACAATTAACACATAATCATTTTTATCAATTGCATGAAGCAATTTGCATTAGTTATTTGTCTACGACAACTGTAAAGTGTATGCAATTAGCTTTAATAAACAAAATAAGGGGGAAAAGGAGTGTAAACTCCGATAAAAATCCATAAGAAACAATATCAGAAAAGCATTCCCTAGTCTTGATTTCTCAAAGAAAAGATATGAAATCCATTTTGTATAATGAGGAAATGGCTAGTAATTTACAGAAACTTCCAAACGCAACCACACTTGAATTGTCTACAAATAAGTGATAATATATGAAGTTATGAACTTTAAGCATACTAACCTTAAATACACATGAAGATTTGCGCCTGCACTAAATTTTGAAGATAAAAATCATTTATCAAATGGTATGGTTCACATCACATATTCTTGTGACTTATCATTACAGTCTTTGGTTCACATCACATGTAAGAGAGTAAATAGGTTGGAATGTCAATCCAAAATAAATATTTGAGAAACCATTACTTATCTCATAATAAAATGAGGCTCTACTTCTCTAAAAATCAAACATAAGACAAAATTTCTTCCACTGATTCAATTTTAGTTTCTTTCTAGTTCTAGTTTCCAAAATTTTAATTCAAACAACAAAGCAAATAAATACTACTATAAACCGACCATGGTATTGTTTGAGGCAATTGTCCAAACTCTGTTGGACTAATTAAAAATAGTGCTCTATAATAGTATATTAATTATAGTATAATTTATTAACTCTATTCCATAATTGGTCAGAAATGGTCTATTCTATATATAAAAATACATCACCACACCACTACTTGTTCTTCTCATTAAAGTCTTTGGAGTAACATATATGTCCAGTTTTTCCTTTCATAATTTTTACCCAGCTGAATTAGAACTTAGTACACTCTCTTTGTGATTTTGTTGAAATTATCCGATTATATATTTTACCATTTCATTTCACACTACAAATTACAAAGGAACGAACACAAGTACTACGGTGATCATTTTACTATCACTACCAGTAAGACCACAACACAACTTCATAGTTTTTTTCATTTCAGAAAAAGGACAATATTCACTAATTAATCTCAAAATGATGAACTTTCCTTCCCTTACCTGAAATTTAAAAGCTTTTTAATCTGCCCCTAGGTCTCACTCATATCCCCTTCAGTTTTTTTCATACATTCTGTTCGTTTCCACATTCTTCAACACACCCAAAACCCATTCACCTCTCTTAACCCAAAACCCATTCTCAATTTAAAATCAGATATTTGCAACCAACAAAATACTAAGAACAAATAAAACTCATTCATATATCTACTACCATGAATTCACAACAAAACCATTACTTTCAATACCACAAAATCAAAACTCCTCAAGACCAAAATATAAAGGTTTGCAAACTGAAGGCAAAAGACAACAAGATGAAGGCGATAACGCGGAACGAACCGAAACAAACTAACCAACACCAGTAAACACGTCGAACCAGAAACGTTGAGAACATCAGAATTAATCGAAAGAAACTGATGGTTGCGGTAAAACCAGAATGAATCGAACCAGCAAACACGAACAGAACCAACACCTGTAAACTAGTCAAACCCAAAACGTTGAGAACACCAGAATCAATCGAACAATCTAATTAACGAAGGATTGAAAAAACAAACACAAACACCAGAACGTCGATTGAACAATCAAACACGAATAGATCCAGGATTGAACAATCGATTAACCAAGGATTGAACATAACAAAATGAATCGATCAATTTTGAGGATTGAACGAGGATTGAGGATTGAACGGAACGAGGATTTTGGGGGGTTTTGGGAGAACGAAATTGATCGCTGCAATTTTGTGGGTTTTGATCGATTTTGGTTTTCTGGTTTTGAGAGGATTTGCGTTTGGTGACTGACTGAAATTAGGGCATGAGAGGTTGTGTTTTGTGAGTGAATAACTTTTCCTAAGGGTGGCAATTTTAACTGTAGGGAAAGAGTTATAACAATATTTCAACATAATTATTAGGAATGCCACCGCGTTATTTTTCCTATCAGGTAAACATTCACCTGATGTGAAATGTGTTGCATATTGTAGTACCCGGCGCAAAAAATATATACAGATATGCAATGATGAAATGTAATGCACAAATGTAAACAATGAAGCCGCCACCATATTTTATTTATCCCGTGAGGGGAAAGGAAAATAATGATAAAACTTTGAAAAGATCGGGTTCGGGAGTTGGTTACATGAGGGGAAGACATTAACACCCCTCATATCCGTTGTACTCAACGGGAACCATTTGAGGAATTTTGGTTTGCATAAACAGAGATAACCGCATGAAAAGAATTAAACTACCGCATATTGAACAGAAAAGGAAAAAAAAAGAGTTTTTTATTATTTGGCTTGACGAGAGAGGCTCTTGCTCCTACGTATCCCCCAAGTACAATGAGGAACTCAAAGCTCACGTAGTTCTTCCTGAAAAGAAAGATTTTTGTTTGTTGGTTGTTTTTAGTGAACGATGCTTAGGTCGCATTCCAGTGATACAACAGTATGCTTGTGTGCTCGCTTCGGAGGCTTAAGCGTTTGTCTGTAGCAGGGGAATGGATAAAGCACTATCCATTTAAGAAAACAGTTGAAAAAAGAGTTTGAAAGTTGAAAAAGAGTTGACTGCACAAGGGCAGGAAAAATAGTTGAGTGGGTTGAGTGTCTTTTATGAGCTTTAGAAAGTTGTTTTGAGAATGAGAATGATCCTAAATCACGAGTCGTAAGTCAGGGACTGGATCATCCAAGCAGAAACGAGTCGTCGACAGACTCCCTCTTTTCATTCAGTTTATTAAATGAACATTCTTAATTAAAGTGAAACGAGCCGAAGGCGAGTCGTAAGTCAGGCTCCTTCCCATTTCATTTAATTAAAGAGTGTTCCGTTTTAAATGGTACGCGAATAATTCGAAGCCAGAGTCGTACGACAGAGACTGATTTATTCACATTCCATATTCAAAGATAAGTTCACAACATATTTTCAGATCAGAAAAGAAAAGAAAAGAAAAAAGGGTAGAAGATGCGAAGAATGCAAATGCATGATATAGGATGATGATAGTGTAATAATGCAACAATTAAATAATACTCGAAATAAATATGTGGACACATAAATAAATGAGTAATCAGATAATCAGGCATAAATTGAAACTGACAAACAAAAAAGCAAATTAACGGACATTTTAGCAAGCAAGCGTAAGATAAGCTCAAGACGAGTCGTACGTCAGGCTCTCGCTTATCTTACGTGTCAAACATCAAGTCATATTTTGAATGAAATAAAAAATAAATTCAAAGCGCGAGTCGTAAGACAGAGCCCAATTTATATTTATTTCACTCAAAAATTAAATCTAACAGATAACCGAGATATTAATTAATTATGATGTTACAAGTGATCAGGCGAAGTAACAAAAAAAAGAGTCATTTAAACGAAATTAATTAAAATAGGATAAACAGAGACAAGTCGTAAGTCAAGCCCTTTTATCTCTACATTAATTAAATTGTTTAAAATACTCGAAATAAAAATAAATCGAGGACGCGAGACGTACGTCAGAGACCAATTTATTTTTATTCCGAATATTAGTTTTCGAACATAAAATGGAATAGCATTTTTCATAAATTATATCATAAATAAATTTAATCAGCAAGGAGGTGCAGCAGTAAAATTGGTGTAGCAACAGAAATAATAAAAAAAACTAAAAAAAAAGGAAAACTGGGCCTAAAAAAAATCCAGGCCAAACCTTAATATAATGAAAACGGACCGAGTCGAGTGACCCATGGGTCCAACCCGCCCGGTCCGACCCAGCTCACAAACAAACAAAAAAAACTGACGGGGGGGGGGGGGGGGGGGGCGAGGAGTAAAAGAGGGGGCGCTCGGAGTAGCTGGTCCAGCCACTCACGCGTCGCCACGTGGCAGGGCCACACCCCTTCTTCTTCAACCTCGCGCGACAGCAACAGAGAACGGAGGGAGTTCGCCGGTTCAACACCGGCGCCGTCGACGACGGCTTTCCGATTATCAAAAACAGAAAGCGAATATACCGTTTTATTTGGATTTTCGCAAGGATTCTAAATCTAACATGAAAAATCACAAACAAAGCTTGTATTACCAGATTCGAACGAAAAAAGAATGGATCTACAAAAATGGAAACGGCTTAAACACGTACAAATGAGCGAAAGTACCAAAAGGAAAACATCCTAAAGAGCTTCAGGAACACATATGAACCATCATCTACCTTCGTTCAAGTTCATTTTAGTGGCCTTTCCGTTGGTTTTTTGACGAAACAGACGGTAGATTCGTGTTTAGAGAGGTCCAATTAGTATAGATTGAGTATTCGATTGTTGATTTTGGGTGATTTTTGAGGTGGTGGTTGGTGGTGGTTGTTCGCCGGAAAATGGAATTCCGGCGGTGGCGCCAGAAAAGTGTTGGTGGAGGAAGGAGGATGTGATTTTTCTGATTTCTTGTGTATTGGAATTTGTGAAAATGATTGGTGATGATTGGTAATGACTGAGTGATGTGAGGTGTGTATTTATAGTGATAGAATTAGGTGAGTGGTATTTGTGTAATAAAATGATTATGAGGTGGAGATGATGAGGTGTCGCAATGTGATTGGTCAAATGCAAAGAATTTTTTATAAAATGGTAAAAAAATGGAAAAAACAATAAGAAAAATGAATAAAAAATGTAGAAAAATATAAAAATAAAATATAAACTTAAATAAAGAGATAAAAACTATTTTTAATTATTTTTGCTATTTTTCGTATAAAAAGGTAAATTGCGATAAATTAAAAGAAATAAAGGAAAAAGAATAAATTGTAAAACAAAAATATCAAAAATCTATTTTTTTGGTATTTCTTATGAAAAATAAGAAATAATTTTTAAATAAAATATTTATTTTAAAAAAGCGCAAAATTAGGGTATTACAGCTGCCCCTATTTAATTGTCTTAAACTCGAATGCGTAAATGACTTGCGCCTTTATGCGTTCGAAGTAAAAGATAATTAAGTACAAATGCCCTAATTTTGTGGTGTGAAAGTGATGTAATGATGATGAATGCATATGGAAGATGAAGGTGGAAACATACCTGAAATGATTAGTAACTGAGTACCTGAGAAAGAAATGATCATTACCCGCCCTATGAGTGTATAGACCATAACAACTGAGTCGCCTCCCCTCAGGGTGCATTATCTACAAAAATGATCATTACTCGCCCTATGAGTGTATAGACCATAAAAAGTTGAGTCGCATCCCCTCAGGGTGCGTTATCTCCAAAACTGATCATTACTCGCCCTATGAGTGTATAGACCATAAAAAGCTGAGTCGCCTCCCCTCAGGGTGCGTTATCTCCAAAATTGATCATTACTCGCCCTATGAGTGTATAGATCATAAAAAACCGAGTTGTCGCCCCCCCTATGGGCGTATTACTCAAAAACTGATCATTACTTGCCCTATGAGTGTATAGACCATAAAAAACTGAGTCGTCGCCCCCCCTATGGGTGTATTACTCAAAAACTGATTATTACTCGCCCTATGAGTGTATAGACCATAAAAAACTGAGTCGCCTCCCCTCAGGGTGCGTTATCTCCAAAACTGATCATTACTCGCCCTATGAGTGTATAGATCATAAAAAACTGAGTCGTCGCCCCCCTATGGGTGTATTACTCAAAAACTGATCATTACTCGCCCTATGAGTGTATAGATCATAAAAAACTGAGTCGTCGCCCCCCCTATGGGCGTATTACTCAAAAACTGAATCTGAAAGTACTCCACTAGTGCTTTGACATATCCTTGGGTAAAGAAACTTGCGAGGAGTGTGAGCTGAATATTCTGCCAGTATCTTTGACAAAATTCACAAGATAACTGCTTGACAACTGTTTTGCTGGAGAACTTAATCCATCAATTAACTTGTCGGAGATGCGGTGTACAGTCCGCATTGGAATATAGTTTAGAAACCAACTTGCTGGGGAAACTGTTTAACAAACAATTTACTGGAATACAGCATTTCAACTATCTTACTGGAGATAACCATCTCAACTGAATCACTGGAGAAAGGATCTGTTTAACTCTTCTGACCGAGGAAGTTGTATGTAGACCGATCTGCTGTATATAACCATTACTAAATTATTGACTGGGAAGGGATCATCAACCCTTTCTGGTAGGTGTAGAATGAAGATTCGTCTGATAGAGATGAAACTCTGTTGACCAACTTGCTGAATATCAGTGATTAGAACCATATAAGTTCACTGGGATGATTCAAGATTCACCAATCTTTCTTGTCAGGTAAATACGATTCATCAACCATCTTTCTGAAAATGCGATGTTCCAACCAACTTACTAGGATGAACAATTATCAACTGCCTCACTGGGGAAAGAAAAGACCCCTCAACCTTTTTCATTGAGAATATGATGCACTGACTGATCTGTTTGGGGATGACACTTTGTTAACCAATTCATTGGGGAAAAGATTCATCAACCCTTATCGTTGAGAAGTTACGATTCAATAACTGTCTTATTGGAGAATTAGGTCCGCAGACCTTTATTACTGAACAAAAGATCCAAGTCTGCAACCTGTTAAGACAACATTTTAAACATGTACTTCATGAATGCATGATTGCGCACCTCTGATGCCTAAATGCAGAACTAATGCAGATGAAATATCTGATTATGTGCAGGATTTTGTGTGATTCTTTTTTTTTTTATGCATGAGCCTATATGCGCGAATGCATGAATTTGTATGCATGAATGCATGAATTTTTGAGTTTATTTTGAGGAGACTTTGAATTTCCCGGCACTGAGAATTTGAGTATCTCCATTGGGGTGAAATCCTAAGATGTTAACTGTTGTTGCGGGACGAACGTTCAATCAAGCTTCCAAAAAGGATAGCAACTTTCTTCATGAGATGGAATCGAGAGATTGCCATGATTTTCTGTAATGGATTGGGACAGTTTACTGTATGCCACTGGTTTCCCTTCAGATGTTTTAAAAATCAAAACAGTTTGTAATCTTTTCAAATGCTTTTATTTTTCACAATGTTTAAATGCTTTATTTATTAACAAAATGAATAGCACAAACATATGCAATCAGAACATAAAAGCAAGCAGACACAATATGATTGAAAATGAGAATTTTATTCACTGCGCAAAAATGTGGAAAGTTTTTACAACTGGATGCTAATCCCTCAATGAGGTGATCGCAAATTGAAACTAAGATAATGGCAATGAAAATAAATGAATTCTACTGAATCATAACGATGCCATCCTTCTTCACGATCTCGAGTTTACAAGGCCTTGCTTTGGTGAAAGGAGACTGATTCAATCCTTTCTGCCTGAAAGTTTCATCTTCGTGCATTGAGAGTGGAAACTCTTCACCCAAAGTTCTGCCACATCTCACCACATGTGACTTTTAAGGAAGATACAATCCTGACACAGTATGCCCCAAGCACTTGAATCTATGACGGATATGCCCCTGACCCACTGATAATTGCAGTGTATTTAATTCTTGAACCAATTCACTCTTGATAAGCAGGGTATTCAACTTGTTTGCCCCTGTTTGGCAGAATCTATAGATAGCTTGCCCCTAGCTAGGAGCGTTTCAAATCAGCTTTGCCCATGATCATACCTAGGGATGTCAACGGGGCGGGGAATGCTCGGAGGAAGCTTCCCCGCCCCCCGCCCCGCCCCCAGATTTATTCCCCGTCCCCGTCCCCGATCCCCGCCACGGGGGAATATTCGTCCCCATCCCCATCCCCACAGATCCCCACGGTATTTTCGGAGATCCACGGATATTGAATATTAGCAAAAAAAATTATACTTTTTGGTCAAAATTATGGTAATAGAAACCACACATAATGCATTCATAAGCAAAAATCAATGCAAAAGCATTTGGCTACTAATAATCATACAAAAAGTGATAGCCTAAATAGTCCATAATGTATAGCAAAATAGATACCTAAAATTGTCAATACTTATAATAAAAACTGTTGGTAAATATCCAACCAAATTAGACAAATTAAGTGACTTTTGACAAAAATATTAAGCAAGTATCCAGAAAAATCATGTCCATCTTTGTGAGTTTCCTTGCAAGGTCTTAATCACCATTCCACAATTATGCTTCATTTTCTTTTTCCTACAAAAATTAAACAAGATTAAAAATCTAGAAATCTTAATCACAAGATGAATAAAAAAATATTTTCACAACTCCATAAACACAACTATCCAAAACTAATATTATTTACATTACCTCATCATCATCATCCATATCCTCATCAACACATTCAAATGAAGTTAATGTCTTTGAATAACCTAAACCTAACCAACAAATAGCTAAAATACATTAAAAAAATAAAATAAAGTAATTAAGGTTATAAGAATGATAAATAAATAAATTGAGAAAGATGAACTCAACATAAAATATATCACCTTGCATATCTTTTCGGACCCAATCTTGGGAGCACATTAAAGCCTCTAAAATGTCTACCTTCAACCTGCTACGTTGTGGAGTTAAAACACGACCACTAGTACTAAAGGCGGACTCTGAAGCAACTGTAGAAATAGGAACTGCTAAAAAGTCTCTTGCAATCTTTTGCATAGTTGGAAATTTCAAACCATTTTGTTTCCACCATCCTAGTATGTCAAAGTTTCCTATTATTTCTTTTTTTTCCTTATCAAGCAAGATGCCTTCTTCTATGTAAGAAACAAATTCTGACTTCACATTAGTAGTTGAAACATTTTCTATCACATAGTCAAAATAACCTTGCTCCCAAGTTTCACCTGAAGCACTAGTAAGAGGAACATTTGTCATCGGTAATGTTGATGCACTAGTTTCACTACTAGTATAAACCATATTATCATTGGTTTTATATTCTTCAATCAAATCTTCAAACAATTTCTTCACTTTTTCCAATTCTTTGTTAGAATCGCCTCCATAAATACGAGGAAAGAAGTAATTCAACAATGACAATTTGTATCTAGGATCCAAAACAGCTCCTATTACCATCACCCCATTAATCAAACCCCAATACTTGTCAAACTTCACTATCATATCTGCTGCCATATTTCGAATGATCTCACTAGAAGAAAGTTGCCACTTTCTTAAAGCCAACTTTATTTCACAAATTTTAGGAAAATAAATGTTTGATGTTGGATACTTAGTACCTGAAAACAACTCGGTGACACTATAAAACAACTTCAAATTTTCACAAATTTCTCTTGCCATTTTCCAATCATTATCACTTGGTAAGCATGTATATTCTGTATGACGACTAAAACAACGTCTAAAAACTGCTTCATATGGCAATGCAGAAGCAAGCATTAAATAAGTAGAGTTCCATCTTGTTCTAATATCTTGTGCAAGCTTCTTTGTATAAGGCATGTTTAACTGATTACACATGTCTTCAAATTTCTCCTCCCTTTTTTGTGTTGCAACCCAAAAACCAACACTTTCCCGAATCTTTTCAATCGAACTAGAAATTGTTCGCATGCCATCTTTTACTATCAAGTTTAAGATATGGGCACAGCAACGCATATGAAATAATTCTCCATTCAAAACAAATCTATATGGTGGTATCTTATCGAACAAATGACCAATCAAAGCATCATTGGTGCTACAATTATCAACGGTTAACGTTGACAATTTTCTATCAATATTCCAATCCATCAAATTTCTTACCAAAAAATCACAAATAACTTCAGCAGTGTGTGGTGCAGGCACATAAATAAACCTAAAACAAATTATCATAAACATCACATACGATACCCATATTTTAATAATAACATAAATTGTAGTCAAAATAATAATAATAATAATAATAATAATAATAATAATAATAATAATAATAATAATAATAATAGCATACATGGAATGAATATAAATTATAATGCTTACCCAATGATTCGATTCTGTAAAATCCAATTTTCATCGATGTAGTGAGCAGTGACTGCCATATATCCTTTGTTCTGATTGCTTGAACTCCACATATCAGTCGTTACTGCAATGCGACTTTTATTCTTTGCAAGTAATTTCATTTGCTTTGCCTTCTCACTTTCGTATAACTTCACTATATCACTCCTCATGGTATTGCGAGAAGGTATCTTGAACATAGGTTGAAGAGAATGTATAAAATTTCTAAAACCAATATGGTTAACCATCTTGATGGGATATTCATGCAACACAATCATCTTTGCAAGTTCATTCCTAGAAACATTTTGAGTAAAGGTGTAATTTCCATTCAAAAATGATTCTGGTTTAGGTCCCGACGCTTGTTCTGTTACTTTTAGCAAAGCTTGGTTTGGACCCCTTTTATTGCGAACTGGACATATTCTGAGATGGTCGCGTAGGTGCGTAGTGCCTGCTGATGTGTCACCTCCAAGTTTCTTATGACAGAATTTGCATATGGCCTTCCATACACCATTTATTTTTTCCCTTTTGTAATGTGGCCAAACATCTGATTTTAGTCCTTTTTTATTAGGACTTACATTCGACTCACCGGCAGCATCCACATCTTGATTTTCCAAAGGTGTCTCAATCAAAGTAGTTTGAGCTTCTTGTGTTGGTGGTGGCACCTCATCGGGAACAATATCTGTTTGGGCTTTACGTTTACGAACCATTTTTAGACAAAAACCTCTCACAAAAAGAAAGAAACCTACACTTAAAGACAAAAGGAAGTACAATTTATTTAAGAAAGAAACAAAGCTATACAGAACCAACAAAAGAAACAAACTTATTTTAATAGGGGCTAAAATATGTTAATAGCAAGAGCAATTAGAACCCAAACAGAATCTGTGAATCACAGGAAAGAAAGCCTAACAACTAGAAAAAGTAAAAACTAACAACAAAAACAAATCTTGCTAAATCATCAAACGAATATTGATAAGGAGATCTGCTACAAAGAAAACATAATCTGAAAAAGATTTTCTTTTTTTCAAATCATCAAATGAATATTCATAAATTCTAGAACATAATAATCAAATACATGAAAGCAGAGAATATGCAAGCAAACTATGCTAAATCAAAGTCATGGATCATGGTGGTATTTCGTTAACAAAAAAAATCTAAGTGATAGTAGAAAAGAAAAAGAACAGTACTTCAATTCTAAAAAATATAAATCATGATTAAATCAAAGAAAATAACAAACCTTAGATAGAAAGGGCTAGTAGTGAGGACTGAGGAGTGATCAATGATGGAGAGTTGTTGCTTGTTGCCTTTTGCAATGATCATACATATGAGAGGACAAGGAGTGGGGTGAAGTATTGGAGTGGTGTTGAGACTTGAGGTTACGTAGAAAAAAAAGGAATGGAAGAGTCAAGAGAAAGTAGCCACTTTTCTAGGGTTGGGAGTTGGAACTTTGAAAGAGGCAAATAGAAGTATAGAATAGAACGATCAAAATTACTAATCTCCTATCCCAACAGCAACAAAAAACGTGACAGTAAGAGAAAATAATGGCATGACTCTTCACTTACTAAAATTAATTATATTTTTTAATCAAATTACAAGAAAGACTAAAAGAATCAGCATTTAATATTGATTAAAAAAAATCAGTATTTAATATTTTATTCTTTCAAAGAATTAACATTTATTGTTATTGCTATATATATATATAATTATTATAATATATATGTATATAATTAAGCATATTGGACGGATTCGGGGAATCTGCGGGGACAAATGCGCCTTCCCCGATCCCCGCCCCGAAATGTCCGCGGGGGAGATTTTCCCTCCATCCCCGTCCCCACGGGGGGAAAATCCCCGTTCCTGGAGCTCCGAACGGGGCAATATCCGCGGGGATCCGCACCGTCGGATGCAAATTGACATCCCTAATCATACCACAACTCAGATCTCTTTGATGTCAAGTATTGATTTGCAGATAAAATCATTTCTTTTGAAAAGGTTTTGCACATGCAAGTTTTTGAAACACATATGATGTGTAGAAAAGAGAGATAATTATTAGTTACTCAACAAACTAGAGGAGTCAGCTTAACAATACATTTGCCGAATGCTTTCAAAGTGAACCTAGCTTCAATTAGGTTTTTTAAAGGTCATAGCATGCAATTAGGATTCATATAAATCAAGCCAGAAAATTATATAAATTTGTGTTATTAGATTTCCCCTACTTGAGCCTATGCTTGTCATTAAGCACATAAATAGTAACTCTTTTTTAGCACTTGTTTGAAAAAGACATGACAACTCTAATCATACGTGGTTGCCGGCTAGAAAAGAAAATCAAGTAATAAACATCAATACCACAAGTACTGTAATAACACAAAACCACACATTGCAGTCAAAGACTCTCATCATATGAAGACAAATTTGAAGCATTTTATTGTGACTCTAACTTTTGCTTAAATTTTATTCAACCTTTTCATTCAGGTGCAATCACATTAAGCCCGTTATCTTGTACACACTCATGGTAGAAAAATCTGTTAGTGATTATGATCATAAATCGAGGGGAGCTGGTAAAATCAGTTTGGTAAACCCCTCTTTCTCTTCCAAATGCAGTTGTGGGGGATCGGATAACAACCCGCCCTACCAAGTTCAGAACCAGACTCCTCTGAACCAACTACTAAATGGGTATATTTACTATGGTTTTTCAACAACTGGTGGGTTAAACAACCGAGTGAGGGTCATCTAACTCAATAAGTGCATTAACAAAAATATGCAAATTTTCATTTCTGGATCATTCACTTATGTTCATCGATTTCCTACTTAGTTTGTGTACAAGATGGTGCCGACTGCTACGATAAACTACAAAGGGTTACTTAAAAACTTATGTTCAGGTCTTCGTCAAAATCAGTACTCAAATTGATCTTACATACTTCTAAGAGTCTAAGATGTTAAGACAATACCGATTTTATTGAATCATTTCTGAACTTTCATAATGTAGCCCAAAGTGCAAAACAACCTATATACTCTTAAAGTGTCAGGTCAAGTATCAAACCAAAATTGCTTATTTTCTTAAAAAGATATATCTCAAGAAATTGGGAGAATCAGATAACAACAAAACATATGCAAGAATGACTCGATTCAAACCTCATTTTTTATGAAACAATGCCTTTCATCATCAGCTAGGTTTTTTCACAATTGAAAGCATATATCAGCAAAAATCAGTTATTCATTTTCATCATCCTCGCTCCAAGTTGGCAAATAATAAGAAAAAGAAGTGAATAGAGATGGATTGATTACAAAACATGCATGTGCAATACATAATCTTAAATGCAAACAAATACTTGACAAGAAATAAAATGCCTGATCAACTTTCTCTTTCATATCCTGTTATGGGGAGACACCCATTATGACCTCTTCCTTCGTCAGTTCTCGGATCGATCACCGATGAAGTTCAATCATTTTATGCTCTTGATCTAACAATCACATTAACTCTTCAACGAAGATTGCAACCCGAAACCATGAAGAAATACGGCACATTTATGATTCAATAGATTCATTTCTGAATGATGATTCTTTTTTTGAATTTGATTGAATGCAAAAGTGTTTTATGAATGCAAGAAGTTATTACCATTTTTTCATTATCCTTTTTTTTAAAAAAAAACTGTAAAAGAAGAATAAATAAGACAGAAGTTGCACAAGAAATACTTTTTCATTAATTGCAAATTGAACATTAAAACAAAGTGGCCCTACAAGCACAACCATTTATTCAGGGCTGAACAAAGGTGTTTTGAAAAGGAAACAAATTACTTTGAAATAAAAACAACTTCAGGGATTCCAACAGCCTTTTAAGCACAGTCTCTGGAGAACACTGGCGCTCTCAAACCTAATTTTTTCCATCCTCTTCTTTGTCATTAATAAAAGTAATGTAACCATCAACACGGTAGCCAGCACTGCTAAAAACATCCTTGATCTTTGGAATCTTGTCTTGTATCTTCTTCGAAGTTGCTATCCCCTTGGATGACTGGTAACCCAAACCAAAGCGATCCTTTTTCTCAGGCACAACTAACATCTGTCCCAAACCGGTAGACAGTCCTTCCTCTATGGCTACTTTCAAGCTTTTCAAAGATGTAACGGATCCCTTTTCTTTCCGACCGTCACTTTCAAGCTTTGCACGTTCATTCTGATCAACAGTGCCAACCAAAGTTTCCCTTTTGGCATATCCCACTTGCACTAAACCTTGATCCATCAGTTGTTGCAAACACTCCTTCAACTTTACACAGTGGTTCGGGTCATTCAAACAGTCTTCACAATCAGGATGCAAGTTCTTAAACTCGTCATAATTCAGCAACATCTCTCGGACAGATGACAAAGGCGTTTTGATCAAAGAAACATCCCTTATCAAATTTCCGCCAATTTCAACACAACTTACATTACCCGTTGGATGTTTAGGCAATGGATCACTTGTTATATTGGGTCCACTCTCTTTAAAAGTCAACTCATTTTCATCAATGAGGTCTTGTACTTTATGCTTAAGAGCTTTACAATTATCAGTAGCGTGACCCACAATACAAGCATGGTAGTCGCATTTAGCATTAGCGTCATACCAGTCAGGGAATGGTGGAAGCAAAAGTCTTAATTGCTTAGGCGTCACTTTACCACTATGAATCAAGTAAGGGAGCAACTGACAGTACGCCATAGGTATAGGATCAAAAACCCTACGAGCTTGTGGAGGATTCCGTTTTGGTGGTGCCTGTTGCTGGTGTTGAGGCACTGGATTTTGAAACTGTTGGTGCTGGGCAGCAGCCAAGTATGGAAAAGGAAAGTAGGGAAACTGAACAGGTGCTATTGGTTGCGCCTGATTGCCCCTTGAGGATATAGCATTAGTTTCACCTTCCTTCTTTCTATTAAAGCCACCACCGGGCTTCCTTGTGTTATTGCTTTGTGAACTAGAAGCAGCTGAAATCTTTCCATTCTTGATCCCCATTTCGACCCTTTCACCAACTCGGACCAGATCAGCAAAGTCGGAGGAGGCAGTACTAACCAACCTTTTAAAGTACGTCCCTTGCAGAGTATTGGTAAACATGTCCACAAGTTCCGTCTCCAAGAGCGGAGGAAGTACTTGGGAAGCTAAGGCTCTCCATCTTTGAGCATATACCTTAAAAGATTCACCCTCCTTCATAGTGGTATTTTGGAGCTGAGTGCGGCTTGGAGCCATATCCATATTATATTGGTATTGCTTGAGGAAAGCATTGGCCAAATCCCTCCACGACTGGATACGACCCCCCTAGAGCTGCATATACCAATTAAGAGGTACATCAGCAAGACTATCTTGAAAACAAAAAATCATCAACTTGTCATCATGAGCATAAGAAGCCATCTTCCTAACATACATGCCCAGATGATTCTTCAGACAACTCAAACCTTTATACTTTTCGAAATCAGGCATCTTGAATTTTGGTGGGAGTACCACATCGGAAACCAAGTACATCTTTGAGAAATCCAACGGATCATTACCTGTTTCCACCAGATTCAGTCTCTCTTCTAGAGCTTGGAATTTCTGCTTTGTTTCTTCCATCTGAGGAGCAAAATCAATCTTCGGTTCATTAACCGGGAGCACGGGTCCTTGGTAAGCAAATCTAGGCCCACGCAATTCAGGACCCTGGTACGCATCTCTAGGATCCTCTAATGCGTCTTGATCCAAATCCATTACTTGTTGCACAGATGTAACCCTAGCAGGGGCTTCCACAATTGAAGCAGAAGTTGCTGGCACATATCCTGGTGGAACATAACCCTTAGGCAGACCAAAAGTAGGCCAATCATAGCCAACAGAGGCATTTTCTTGAGCAACCATAACTGCAGGTGCAGGAGCCTCAACCACCTTTGGTTTCACATTCACGTTAGCCAACATCTCAAGAATCTGATCTAGCTTCCCACTCAACAAGGTCATTCTTCCACCCAACTGGGTTACCTGTCCACCCAACTGAGTTACTTGTCCACCCATCTGGGTTACCTCAGTCTGTAACGCATCGTGTTTCTCTTGCCAGTTATCCATAATATGATGAGCAATTCTTCTTGTCCAATAACGGTTCCGGGAAGGTAGCTGTTGGAATGAATGAATGAAAATGAGATTTTTAATCGATAAAATGCATGATTTCTTTTTGAATGAATGGAAATGCATATTTTCATGCAAAAACTTTTTTCATATATATTATTATTATTTTTTTGAAAATGTATGCGAGATGAATGTGCATGATTATTTTCATGAATGCATGGATGTCATGAATGCAAAATGCATGGATATGATCACAATAACATTATATCATCTGGCGAACTTGATCCCAAAGTCTCAAATCTTCCATATTCATAACAACAGGGTTCTTTTCAAAATGGAATCTCTGAGGCCAAAAGGTTCAAAGTTACCTGTAACCCATCCCCCTCACATGTTGTTCTAGGTTGACACGGTTACCCAAAATCCTCGATTACTTTTCCCAAAATCAACCTCATCTGGTTGAGATTATAACGCCAACTGGATGAGTCAACATCATAACCTCAACACAGGATCTAAACAGCGGGTCCTAAAAAAGTTTCAGACACCTAGTAAGGCCACCAGAGTCCTGGACCCAACAAGGAAACATGAAGCCCGAAAGACGTAAGCCAAGGAGTCCAATTATTCCAAGTGAATATATTCTGGTCGAGACCGTCATATCCAAGCCCAGAGACGTACGTCACGGAGCCCAATATAACAATCCCTCATCTAATCCTGAGTATCGCTCTAGCTCGGGTACGGAGCATAATCACACTGTAACCAAGAACCAAGCCATAAACGCAAAAAGAAAAAAAGGAGTAGAAGAGAAGACAAAGCCTTCAAATCCAGACAGTTCAATATTTTGCGGTAAAATAAAAGATAGGACAGATACGGCTAACCTGGAATAAGCAAACCAAAAAGCCCCAAATTAGGCTTAACTCTCTACGTTATATCCCCAGTGAAGTCGCCAGTTGTAGTACCCGGCGCAAAAAATATATACAGATATGCAATGATGAAATGCAATGCACAAATGTAAACAATGAAGCCTCCACCATATTTTATTTATCCCGTAAGTGGAAAGGAAAATAATGATAAAACCTTGAAAAGATCGGGTTCGGGAGTTGGTTACATGAGGGGAAGACGTTAACACCCCCTCATATCCGTTGTACTCAACGGATAAACAGAGATAACCGCATGAAAAGAATTAAACTACCGCATATTGAACAGAAAAGGAAAAAAAAAGAGTTTTTTACTATTTGGCTTGACGAGAGAGGCTCTCGCTCCTACGTATCCCCCAAGTACAATGAGGAACTCAAAGCTCACGTAGTTCTTCCTGAAAAGAAAGATTTTTGTTTGTTGGTTGTTTTTAGTGAACGATGCTTAGGTCGCATTCCACTGATACAACAGTATGCTTGTGTGCTCGCTTCGGAGGCTTAAGCGTTTGTCTGTAGCAGGGGAATGGATAAAGCACTATCCATTTAAGAAAACAGTTGAAAAAAGAGTTTGAAAGTTGAAAAAGAGTTGACTGCACAAGGGCAGGAAAAACAGTTGAGTGGGTTGTGTGTCTTTTATGAGCTTTAGAAAGTTGTTTTGAGAATGAGAATGATCATAAATCACGAGTCGTAAGTCAGGGACCGGATCATCCAAGCAGAAACGAGTCGTACGACAGCCTCCCTCTTTTCATTCAGTTTATTAAATGAACATTCTTAATTAAAGTGAAACGAGCCGAAGGCGCGTCGTAAGTCAGACTCCTTCCCATTTCATTTAATTAAAGAGTGTTTCGTTTTAAATGGTATGCGAATAATTCGAAGCCAGATTCGTACGACAGAGACTGATTTATTCACATTCCATATTCAAAGATAAGTTCACAACAGATTTTCAGATCAGAAAAGAAAAGAAAAGAAAAAAGGGTAGAAGATGCGAAGAATGCAAATGCATGATATAGGATGATGACAGTGTAATAATGCAACAATTAAATAATACTCGAAATAAATATGCGGACACATAAATAAATGAGTAATCAGATAATCAGGCATAAATTGAAACTGACAAACAGAGAAGCAAATTAACGGACATTTTAGCAAGCAAGCGTAAGATAAGCTCAAGACGAGTCGTACGTCAGGCTCTCGCTTATCTTACGTGTCAAACATCAAGTCATATTTTGAATGAAATAAAAAATAAATTCAAAGCGCGAGTCATAAGACAGGGCCCAATTTATATTTATTTCACTCAAAAATTAAATCTAACAGATAACCGAGATATTAATTAATTATGATGTTACAAGTGATCAGGCGAAGTAACAAAAAAAAGAGTCATTTAAACGAAATTAATTAAAATAGGATAAACAGAGACAAGTCGTAAGTCAAGCCCTTTTATCTCTACATTAATTAAATTGTTTAAAATACTCGAAATAAAAATAAATCGAGGACGCGAGACGTACGTCAGAGTCCAATTTATTTTTATTCCGAATATTAGTTTTCGAACATAAAATGGAATAGCATTTTTCATAAATTATATCATAAATAAATTCAATCAGCAAGGAGGTGCAGCAGTAAAATTGGTGTAGCAACAGAAATAATAAAAAAAACTAAAAAAAAAGGAAAACTGACGGGGGGGCGAGGAGTAAAAGAGGGGGCGCGCGGAGTAGCTAGTCCAGCCACTCACGCGTCGCCACGTGGCAGGCCACACCCCTTCTTCTTCAACCTCGCACGACAGCAACAGAGAACGGAGGGAGTTCGTCGGTTCAACACCGGCGCCGTCGACGACGGCTTTCCGATTACCAAAAACCGAAAGCGAATATACCGTTTTATTTGGATTTTCGCAAGGATTCTAAATCTAACATCAAAAATCACAAACAAAGCTTGTATTACCAGATTCGAACGAAAAAAGAGTGGATCTACAAAAATGGAAACAGATTAAACACGTACAAATGAGCGAAAGTACCAAAAGGAAAACATCCTAAAGAGCTTCAGGAACACATATGAACCATCATCTACCTTCGTTTGAGCTTGAAATGGCCGGAAATGGAGGTTTGAGATCGGCCGGAACTTCGAGTTCGTTTTAGTGGCCTTTCCGTTGGTTTTTTGACGAAACGGACGGTAGATTCGTGTTCAGAGAGGTCCAATTAGTATAGATTGAGTATTCGATTGTTGATTTTGGGTGATTTTTGAGGTGGTGGTTGGTGGTGGTTGTTCGCCGGAAAATGGAATTCCGGCGGTGGCGCCGGAAAAGTGTTGGTGGAGGAAGGAGGATGTGATTTTTCTGATTTCTTGTGTATTGGAATTTGTGAAAATGATTGGTGATGATTGGTAATGACTGAGTGATGTGAGGTGTGTATTTATAGTGATAGAATTAGGTGAGTGGTATTTGTGTAATAAAATGATTATGAGGTGGAGATGATGAGGTGTCGCAATGGGATTGGTCAAAAGCAAAGAATTTTTTATAAAATGGTAAAAAAATGGAAAAAACAATAAGAAAAAGGAATAAAAAATGTAGAAAAATATAAAAATAAAATATAAACTTAAATAAAGAGATAAAAACTATTTTTGATTATTTTTGCTATTCTTCGTATAAAAAGGTAAATTGCGACTAATTAAAAGAAATAAAGGAAAAAGAATAAATTGTAAAACAAAAATATCAAAAATCTATTTTTTTGGTATTTCTTATGAAAAATAAGAAATAATTTTTAAATAAAATATTTATTTTAAAAAAGCGCAAAATTAGGGTATTACAGCTACCCCTATTTAATTGTCTTATACTCGAATGCGTAAATGACTTGCGCCTTTATGCGTTCGAAGTAAAAGATAATTAAATACAAATGCCCTAATTTTGTGGTGTGAAAGTGATGTAATGATGATGAATGCATATGGAAGATGAAGGTGGAAACATACTTGAAATGATTAGTAACTGAGTACCTGAGAAAGAAATGATCATTACCCGCCCTATGAGTGTATAGACCATAACAACTGAGTCGCCTCCCCTCAGGGTGCATTATCTCCAAAAATGATCATTACTCGCCCTATGAGTGTATAGACCATAAAAAGCTGAGTCGCATCCCCTCAGGGTGCGTTATCTCCAAAACTGATCATTACTCGCCCTATGAGTGTATAAACCATAAAAAGCTGAGTCGCCTCCCCTCAGGGTGCGTTATCTCCAAAATTGATCATTACTCGCCCTATGAGTGTATAGATCATAAAAAACTGAGTCGTCGCCCCCCCCCTATGGGCGTATTACTCAAAAACTGATCATTACTTGCCCTATGAGTGTATAGACCATAAAAAACTGAGTCGTCGCCCCCCCCTATGGGCGTATTACTCAAAAACTGATCATTACTCGCCCTATGAGTGTATAGACCATGAAAAACTGAGTCGCCTCCCCTCAGGGTGCGTTATCTCCAAAACTGATCATTACTCGCCCTATGAGTGTATAGATCATAAAAAACTGAGTCGTCGCCCCCCTATGAGCGTATTACTCAAAAACTGATCATTACTCGCCCTATGAGTGTATAGATCATAAAAAACTGAGTCGTCGCCCCCCCTATGGGCGTATTACTCAAAAACTGAATCTGAAAGTACTCCACTAGTGCTTTGACATATCCTTGGGTAAAGAAACTTGCGAGGAGTGTGAGCTGAATATTCTGCCAGTATCTTTGACAAAATTCACAAGACAACTGCTTGACAACTGTTTTGCTGGAGAACTTAATCCATCAATTAACTTGTCGGAGATGATGTGTACTGTCCGCATTGGAATATAGTTTAGAAACCAACTTGCTGGGGAAACTGTTTAACAAACAATTTACTGGAATACAGCATTTCAACTATCTTACTGGAGATAACCATCTCAACTGAATCACTGGAGAAAGGATCTGTTTAACTCTTCTGACCGAGGAAGTTGTATGTAGACCGATCTGCTGTATATAACCATTACTAAATTATTCACTGGGAAGGGATCATCAACCCTTTCTGGTAGGTGTAGAGTGAAGATTCGTCTGATAAAGATGAAACTCTGTTGACCAACTTGCTGAATATCAATGATTAGAACCATATAAGTTCACTGGGATGATTCAAGATTCACCAATCTTTCTTGTTAGGAAAATACGATTCATCAACCATCTTTCTGAAAATGCGATGTTCCAACCAACTTACTAGGCTGAACAATTATCAACTGCCTCACTGGGGAAAGAAAAGACCCCTCAACCTTTTTCATTGAGAATATGATGCACTGACTGATCTGTTTGGGGATGACACTTTGTTGACCAATTCATTGGGGAAAAGATTCATCAACCCTTATTGTTGAGAAGTTACGATTCAATAACTGTCTTATTGGAGAATTAGGTCCACAGACCTTTATTACTGAACAAAAGATCCAAGTCTGCAACCTGTTAAGACAACATTTTAAACATGTACTTCATGAATGCATGATTGCGCACCTCTGATGCCTAAATGCAGAACTAATGCAGATGAAATATCTGATTATGTGCAGGATTTTGTGTGATTCTTTTTTTTTATGCATGAGCCTATATGCGCGAATGCATGAATTTGTATGCATGAATGCATGAATTTTTGAGTTTATTTTGAGGAGACTTTGAATTTCCCGGCACTGAGAATTTGAGTATCTCCATTGGGGTGAAAGCCTGAGATGTTAACTGTCGTTGCGGGACGAACGTTCAATCAAGCTTCCAAAAAGGATAGCAACTTTCTTCATGAGATGGAATCGAGAGATTGCCATGATTTTCTGTAATGGATTGGGACAGTTTACTGTATGCCACTGGTTTCCCTTCAGATGTTTTAAAAATCAAAACAGTTTGTAATCTTTTCAAATGCTTTTATTTTTCACAATGTTTAAATGCTTTATTTATTAACAAAATGAATAGCACAAACATATGCAATCAGAACATAAAAGCAAGCAGACACAATATGATTGAAAATGAGAATTTTATTCACTTGCGCAAAAATGTGGAAAGTTTTTACAACTGGATGCTAATCCCTCAATGAGGTGATCGCAAATTGAAACTAAGATAATGGCAATGAAAATAAATGAATTCCACTGAATCATAACGATGCCATCCTTCTTCACGATCTCGAGTTTACAAGGCCTTGCTTTGGTGAAAGGAGACTGATTCAATCCTTTCTGCCTGAAAGTTTCATCTTCGTGCATTGAGAGTGGAAACTCTTCACCCAAAGTTCTGCCACATCTCACCACATGTGACTTTTAAGGAAGATACAATCCTGACACAGTATGCCCCAAGCACTTGAATCTATGACGGATATGCCCCTGACGCACTGATAATTGCAGTGTATTTAATTCTTGAACCAATTCACTCTTGATAAGCAGGGTATTCAACTTGTTTGCCCCTGTTTGGCAGAATCTATAGATAGCTTGCCCCTAGCTAGGAGCGTTTCAAATCAGCTTTGCCCATGATCATACCACAACTCAGATCTCTTTGATGTCAAGTATTGATTTGCAGATAAAATCATTTCTTTTGAAAAGGTTTTGCACATGCAAGTTTTTGAAACACATATGATGTGTAGAAAAGAGAGATAATTATTAGTTACTCAACAAACTAGAGGAGTCAGCTTAACAATACATTTGCCGAATGCTTTCAAAGTGAACCTAGCTTCAATTAGGTTTTTTAAAGGTCATAGCATGCAATTAGGATTCATATAAATCAAGCCAGAAAATTATATAAATTTGTGTTATTAGATTTCCCCTACTTGAGCCTATGCTTGTCATTAAGCACATAAATAGTAACTCTTTTTTAGCACTTGTTTGAAAAAGACATGACAACTCTAATCATACGTGGTTGCCGGCTAGAAAAGAAAATCAAGTAATAAACATCAATACCACAAGTACTGTAATAACACAAAACCACACATTGCAGTCAAAGACTCTCATCATATGAAGACAAATTTGAAGCATTTTATTGTGACTCTAACTTTTGCTTAAATTTTATTCAACCTTTTCATTCAGGTGCAATCACATTAAGCCCGTTATCTTGTACACACTCATGGTAGAAAAATCTGTTAGTGATTATGATCATAAATCGAGGGGAGCTGGTAAAATCAGTTTGGTAAACCCCTCTTTCTCTTCCAAATGCAGTTGTGGGGGATCGGATAACAACCCGCCCTACCAAGTTCAGAACCAGACTCCTCTGAACCAACTACTAAATGGGTATATTTACTATGGTTTTTCAACAACTGGTGGGTTAAACAACCGAGTGAGGGTCATCTAACTCAATAAGTGCATTAACAAAAATATGCAAATTTTCATTTCTGGATCATTCACTTATGTTCATCGATTTCCTACTTAGTTTGTGTACAAGATGGTGCCGACTGCTACGATAAACTACAAAGGGTTACTTAAAAACTTATGTTCAGGTCTTCGTCAAAATCAGTACTCAAATTGATCTTACATACTTCTAAGAGTCTAAGATGTTAAGACAATACCGATTTTATTGAATCATTTCTGAACTTTCATAATGTAGCCCAAAGTGCAAAACAACCTATATACTCTTAAAGTGTCAGGTCAAGTATCAAACCAAAATTGCTTATTTTCTTAAAAAGATATATCTCAAGAAATTGGGAGAATCAGATAACAACAAAACATATGCAAGAATGACTCGATTCAAACCTCATTTTTTATGAAACAATGCCTTTCATCATCAGCTAGGTTTTTTCACAATTGAAAGCATATATCAGCAAAAATCAGTTATTCATTTTCATCATCCTCGCTCCAAGTTTGCAAATAATAAGAAAAAGAAGTGAATAGAGATGGATTGATTACAAAACATGCATGTGCAATACATAATCTTAAATGCAAACAAATACTTGACAAGAAATAAAATGCCTGATCAACTTTCTCTTTCATATCCTGTTATGGGGAGACACCCATTATGACCTCTTCCTTCGTCAGTTCTCGGATCAATCACCGATGAAGTTCAATCATTTTATGCTCTTGATCTAACAATCACATTAACTCTTCAACGAAGATTGCAACCCGAAACCATGAAGAAATACGGCACATTTATGATTCAATAGATTCATTTCTGAATGATGATTCTTTTTTTGAATTTGATTGAATGCAAAAGTGTTTTATGAATGCAAGAAGTTATTACCATTTTTTCATTATCCTTTTTTTTAAAAAAAAACTGTAAAAGAAGAATAAATAAGACAGAAGTTGCACAAGAAATACTTTTTCATTAATTGCAAATTGAACATTAAAACAAAGTGGCCCTACAAGCACAACCATTTATTCAGGGCTGAACAAAGGTGTTTTGAAAAGGAAACAAATTACTTTGAAATAAAAACAACTTCAGGGATTCCAACAGCCTTTTAAGCACAGTCTCTGGAGAACACTGGCGCTCTCAAACCTAATTTTTTCCATCCTCTTCTTTGTCATTAATAAAAGTAATGTAACCATCAACACGGTAGCCAGCACTGCTAAAAACATCCTTGATCTTTGGAATCTTGTCTTGTATCTTCTTCGAAGTTGCTATCCCCTTGGATGACTGGTAACCCAAACCAAAGCGATCCTTTTTCTCAGGCACAACTAACATCTGTCCCAAACCGGTAGACAGTCCTTCCTCTATGGCTACTTTCAAGCTTTTCAAAGATGTAACGGATCCCTTTTCTTTCCGACTGTCACTTTCAAGCTTTGCACGTTCATTCTGATCAACAGTGCCAACCAAAGTTTCCCTTTTGGCATATCCCACTTGCACTAAACCTTGATCCATCAGTTGTTACAAACACTCCTTCAACTTTACACAGTGGTTCGGATCATTCAAACAGTCTTCACAATCAGGATGCAAGTTCTCAAACTCGTCATAATTCAGCAACATCTCTCGGACAGATGACAAAGGCGTTTTGATCAAAGAAACATCCCTTATCAAATTTCCGCCAATTTCAACAAAACTTACATTACCCGTTGGATGTTTAGGCAATGGATCACTTGTTATATTGGGTCCACTCTCTTTAAAAGTCAACTCATTTTCATCAATGAGGTCTTGTACTTTATGCTTAAGAGCTTTACAATTATCAGTAGCGTGACCCACAATACAAGCATGGTAGTCGCATTTAGCATTAGCGTCATACTAGTCAGGGAATGGTGGAAGCAAAGGTCTTAATTGCTTAGGCGTCACTTTACCACTATGAATCAAGTAAGGGAGCAACTGACTGTACGGCATAGGTATAGGATCAAAAACCCTACGAGCTTGTGGAGGATTCCGTTTTGGTGGTGCCTGTTGCTGGTGTTGAGGCACTGGATTTTGAAACTGTTGGTGCTGGGCAGCAGCCAAGTATGGAAAAGGAAAGTAGGGAAACTGAACAGGTGCTATTGGTTGCGCCTGATTGCCCCTTGAGGATATAGCATTAGTTTCACCTTCCTTCTTTCTATTAAAGCCACCACCGGGCTTCCTTGTGTTATTGCTTTGTGAACTAGAAGCAGCTGAAATCTTTCCATTCTTGATCCCCATTTCGACCCTTTCACCAACTCGGACCAGATCAGCAAAGTCGGAGGAGGCAGTACTAACCAACCTTTTAAAGTACGTCCCTTGCAGAGTATTGGTAAACATGTCCACAAGTTCCGTCTCCAAGAGCGGAGGACGTACTTGGGAAGCTAAGGCTCTCCATCTTTGAGCATAGACCTTGAAAGATTCACCCTCCTTCATAGTGGTATTTTGGAGCTGAGTGCGGCTTGGAGCCATATCCATATTATATTGGTATTGCTTGAGGAAAGCATTGGCCAAATCCCTCCACGACTGGATACGACCCCCCTCAAGCTGCATATACCAATTAAGAGGTACATCAGCAAGACTATCTTGAAAACAAAAAATCATCAACTTGTCATCATGAGCATAAGAAGCCATCTTCCTAACATACATGCCCAGATGATTCTTCGGACAACTCAAACCTTTATACTTTTCGAAATCAGGCATCTTGAATTTTGGTGGGAGTACCACATCGGAAACCAAGTACATCTTTGAGAAATCCAACGGATCATTACCTGTTTCCACCAGATTCAGTCTCTCTTCTAGAGCTTGGAATTTCTGCTTTGTTTCTTCCATCTGAGGAGCAAAATCAATCTTCGGTTCATTAACCGGGAGCACGGGTCCTTGGTAAGCAAATCTAGGCCCACGCAATTCAGGACCCTGGTACGCATCTCTAGGATCCTCTAATGCGTCTTGATCCAAATCCATTACTTGTTGCACAGATGTAACCCTAGCAGGGGCTTCCACAATTGAAGCAGAAGTTGCTGGCACATATCCTGGTGGAACATAACCTTTAGGCAGACCAAAAGTAGGCCAATCATAGCCAACAGAGGCATTTTCTTGAGCAACCATAATTGCAGGTGCAGGAGCCTCAACCACCTTTGGTTTCACATTCACGTTAGCCAACATCTCAAGAATCTGATCTAGCTTCCCACCCAACAAGGTCATTCTTCCACCCAACTGGGTTACCTGTCCACCCAACTGAGTTACTTGCCCACCCATCTGGGTTACCTCAGTCTGTAACGCATCGTGTTTCTCTTTCCAGTTATCCATAATATGATGAGCAATTCTTCTTGTCCAATAACGGTTCCGGGAAGGTAGCTGTTGGAATGAATGAATGAAAATGAGATTTTTAATCGATAAAATGCATGATTTTTTTTTGAATGAATGGAAATGCATATTTTCATGCAAAAACTTTTTTCATATATATTATTATTATTTTTTTGAAAATGTATGCGAGATGAATGTGCATGATTATTTTCATGAATGCATGGATGTCATGAATGCAAAATGCATGGATATGATCACAGTAACATTATATCATTTGGCGAACTTGATCCCAAAGTCTCAAATCTTCCATATTCATAACAACAGGGTTCTTTTCAAAATGGAATCTCTGAGGCCAAAAGGTTCAAAGTTACCTGTAACCCATCCCCCTCACATGTTGTTCTAGGTTGACACGGTTACCCAAAATCCTCGATTACTTTTCCCAAAATCAACCTCATCTGGTTGAGATTATAACGCCAACTGGATGAGTCAACATCATAACCTCAACACAGGATCTAAACAGCGGGTCCTAAAAAAATTTCAGACACCTAGTAAGGCCACCAGAGTCCTGGACCCAACAAGGAAACATGAAGCCCGAAAGACGTAAGCCAAGGAGTCCAATTATTCCAAGTGAATCTATTCTGGTCGAGACCGTCATATCCAAGCCCAGAGACGTACGTCACGGACCCCAATATAACAATCCCTCATCTAATCTTGAGTATCGCTCTAGCTCGGGTAAGGAGCATAATCACACTGTAACCAAGAACCAAGCCATAAACGCAAAAAGAAAAAAAGGAGTAGAAGAGAAGACAAAGCCTTCAAATCCAGACAGTTCAATATTTTGCGGTAAAATAAAAGATAGGACAGATACGGCTAACCTGGAATAAGCAAACCAAAAAGCCCCAAATTAGGCTTAACTCTCTACGTTATATCCCCAGTGAAGTCGCCAGTTGTAGTACCCGGCGCAAAAAATATATACAGATATGCAATGATGAAATGCAATGCACAAATGTAAACAATGAAGCCTCCACCATATTTTATTTATCCCGTAAGTGGAAAGGAAAATAATGATAAAACCTTGAAAAGATCGGGTTCGGGAGTTGGTTACATGAGGGGAAGACGTTAACACCCCCTCATATCCGTTGTACTCAACGGATAAACAGAGATAACCGCATGAAAAGAATTAAACTACCGCATATTGAACAGAAAAGGAAAAAAAAAGAGTTTTTTATTATTTGGCTTGACGAGAGAGGCTCTCGCTCCTAAGTATCCCCCAAGTACAATGAGGAACTCAAAGCTCACGTAGTTCTTCCTGAAAAGAAAGATTTTTGTTTGTTGGTTGTTTTTAGTGAACGATGCTTAGGTCGCATTCCACTGATACAACAGTATGCTTGTGTGCTCGCTTCGGAGGCTTAAGCGTTTGTCTGTAGCAGGGGAATGGATAAAGCACTATCCATTTAAGAAAACAGTTGAAAAAAGAGTTTGAAAGTTGAAAAAGAGTTGACTGCACAAGGGCAGGAAAAACAGTTGAGTGGGTTGTGTGTCTTTTATGAGCTTTAGAAAGTTGTTTTGAGAATGAGAATGATCCTAAATCACGAGTCGTAAGTCAGGGACCGGATCATCCAAGCAGAAACGAGTCGTACGACAGGCTCCCTCTTTTCATTCAGTTTATTAAATGAACATTCTTAATTAAAGTGAAACGAGCCGAAGGAGAGTCGTAAGTCAGACTCCTTCCCATTTCATTTAATTAAAGAGTGTTCCGTTTTAAATGGTATGCGAATAATTCGAAGCCAGAGTCGTACGACAGAGACTGATTTATTCACATTCCATATTCAAAGATAAGTTCACAACAGATTTTCAGATCAGAAAAGAAAAGAAAAGAAAAAAGGGTAGAAGATGCGAAGAATGCAAATGCATGATATAGGATGATGACAGTGTAATAATGCAACAATTAAATAATACTTGAAATAAATATGCAGACACAAAAATAAATGAGTAATCAGATAATCAGGCATAAATTGAAACTGACAAACAGAGAAGCAAATTAACGGACATTTTAGCAAGCAAGCGTAAGATAAGCTCAAGACGAGTCGTACGTCAGGCTCTCGCTTATCTTACGTGTCAAACATCAAGTCATATTTTGAATGAAATAAAAAATAAATTCAAAGCGCGAGTCATAAGACAGGGCCCAATTTATATTTATTTCACTCAAAAATTAAATCTAACAGATAACCGAGATATTAATTAATTATGATGTTACAAGTGATCAGGCGAAGTAACAAAAAAAAGAGTCATTTAAACGAAATTAATTAAAATAGGATAAACAGAGACAAGTCGTAAGTCAAGCCCTTTTATCTCTACATTAATTAAATTGTTTAAAATACTCGAAATAAAAATAAATCGAGGACGCGAGACGTACGTCAGAGTCCAATTTATTTTTATTCCAAATATTAGTTTTCGAACATAAAATGGAATAGCATTTTTCATAAATTATATCATAAATAAATTCAATCAGCAAGGAGGTGCAGCAGTAAAATTGGTGTAGCAACAGAAATAATAAAAAAAACTAAAAAAAAAGGAAAACTGACGGGGGGGCGAGGAGTAAAAGAGGGGGCGCGCGGAGTAGCTAGTCCAGCCACTCACGCGTCGCCACGTGGCAGGCCACACCCCTTCTTCTTCAACCTCGCGCGACAGCAACAGAGAACGGAGGGAGTTCGTCGGTTCAACACCGGCGCCGTCGACGACGGCTTTCCGATTACCAAAAACCGAAAGCGAATATACCGTTTTATTTGGATTTTCGCAAGGATTCTAAATCTAACATCAAAAATCACAAACAAAGCTTGTATTACCAGATTCGAACGAAAAAAGAATGGATCTACAAAAATGGAAACGGATTAAACACGTACAAATGAGCGAAAGTACCAAAAGGAAAACAACCTAAAGAGCTTCAGGAACACATATGAACCATCATCTACCTTCGTTTGAGCTTGAAATGGCCGGAAATGGAGGTTTGAGATCGGCCGGAACTTCGAGTTCGTTTTAGTGGCCTTTCCGTTGGTTTTTTGACGAAACGGACGGTAGATTCGTGTTCAGAGAGGTCCAATTAGTATAGATTGAGTATTCGATTGTTGATTTTGGGTGATTTTTGAGGTGGTGGTTGTTCGCCGGAAAATGGAATTCCGGCGGTGGCGCCGGAAAAGTGTTGGTGGAGGAAGGAGGATGTGATTTTTCTGATTTCTTGTGTATTGGAATTTGTGAAAATGATTGGTGATGATTGGTAATGACTGAGTGATGTGAGGTGTGTATTTATAGTGATAGAATTAGGTGAGTGGTATTTGTGTAATAAAATGATTATGAGGTGGAGATGATGAGGTGTCGCAATGTGATTGGTCAAAAACAAAGAATTTTTTATAACATGGTAAAAAAATGGAAAAAACAATAAGAAAAATGAATAAAAAATGTAGAAAAATATAAAAATAAAATATAAACTTAAATAAAGAGATAAAAACTATTTTTGATTATTTTTGCTATTCTTCGTATAAAAAGGTAAATTGCGACAAATTAAAAGAAATAAAGGAAAAAGAATAAATTGTAAAACAAAAATATCAAAAATCTATTTTTTTGGTATTTCTTATGAAAAATAAGAAATAATTTTTAAATAAAATTTTTATTTTAAAAAAGCACAAAATTAGGGTATTACACATATTACCATTTCATTTCAGGTGAAATATGCACTGATGTAAAACCTATTACAAATTACCATTCACATCAGGTATTTGAACACTGATGTAAAATAAGGTAAGGAAATGTGATATTTGTACTAGTGTTTTGTTCGTTTACATGGCTTCTTCTCAAAATCAAGAACAAATTGTGGTTCCATTTGCTGGGAAATGAAAGAAAACTATAGTGAAACCCAACGGTGTTGAGGTAGTTCATGAGCCTCATGGTACCAAAGAACAACAAGCTCATTGGGAAAGTGACGCTTGTGAAGCTTATGAACCTAAAATCTTCAAAACTGACGCTTTCAACTTCACTTTTATTCGAAAGCCACACAACATGTGGAGATCAGCTCCATCTTGTGGAAATTTTGCCTATGTCCTTTGGCTGGATCGAATCGAGGAAGCTTTTGGTGATTTGTAGAGGAACTATGGTATTTATGATTTAATTCAATTTTCAAGGCATGGACCCATCTATCACCATGAAATGTTAACCGCTGCCCTAATGTTCTATGAAAGAAGCACTCACACATTCTAATTTCCATGTCGAATGATGACTCCAACTCTTTTGGTTCACTCAAAATATGCACTAAATGTTCTTTTGAACATAATTAATGAGCCTTCAATAGTGAAAAATCTGAAATACTACCTCCGTTCCTTATTATAAGGGACAAATCACTTTTTAGATACATTGAATAATTAATGTATCTAATCAATATATAGATTAGATACATTATTATTCAATGAATCTAAAAAGTGACTTGTCCCTTTTAATAAGGAACGGAGGTAGTATTATTTTTCATAATTGAAGGCTCATTAATTATGTTCAAAAGAACATTTAGTGCATATTTTGACTTAACCAAAATATGGGCTAACAAATTGCCCCCAAAAAATGCCAACTCTTATTCGAATCGAATGAGTAAATAATTTGGCGTTTTTTATTCCACATAAATGGCACATGCTTAGTAATGATGATCATAACCGTCAGCGTGTTTCCCACAACTATCACGATTGCAGTTTCTACAGTGATCATGGGACACGTGGTGAGTGCGGAAGTTGAAAGAAATTTAGAATTTCTTTTCCATTTAATTAACTCCTTTAAACTTAACCCTATAAATAGGATTTAGTCATCATATTGTCACTTTTCTGCAATCTTGTGAAGCTTTCAACTCCGTTTCAACCAATTTTCTACAACTTCGTTCTCAATCTCTTACACCCCATTACAGAATTTGTGTAGTTGATCAAATCATTGAACCAATGTTCATTTTAATTCCACATAACCTAGATCGTTTCACCGTTTTAGATATAGATTCGATCTTTCAAAACTCAAACCCTTTTTAGGCTACTGTCCATCTTCTTCGTTTACATGGTTTCTTCTCAAAATCAAGTACAAATTGTGGTTCCATTTGCAAGGAAATGGAAGAAAACTACAGTGAAACTCAACGGCGCAGAGCTAGTTCTTGAGCCTCATGGTACCAAAGAACAACAAGCTCGATGGAAAAGTGAACTCGTTATCCCTTTTTCAGTTGGTAATAATGTTTTTGTGTTTGGTGGTCCTGTACCAGACGAAAGCACATTGAAGCCTCACGTTTCAGAGATTTTACCCATCTATGAAAATTGTGAACCCATAATCTTCAAAACTGACGCTTTCAACTTCACTTTTATTTGAAATCCCCACAACATGTGGAGATCAGCTCCATCTTGTGGAAATCTTGCCTATATCCTTTGGCTGGATCGAATCGAGGAAGCTTTTGGTGATTTCTAGAGAAATTATGGTATTTATGATTTAATTCAATTTTCAAGGCATGGACCCATCCATCACCATGAAATGTTAACTGCTGCCCTAATTAATGTTCTATGAAAGAAGCACTCACACATTCTAATTTCCATGTGGAATGATGACTCCAACTCTTTTGGTTCACTCAAAATATGCACTAAATGTTCTTTCGAAATATTAAATCTGAAATATGCACTAAATGAGCCTGCAATAATAAAAAATCTGAAATATTATTTTTCATAATTGAAGGCTCATTAATTATGTTCAAAAGAGCATTTAGTGCATATTTTGACTTAACCAAAATATGGGCTAACAAGTTGCCCCCAAACAATGCCAACTTCGATTCGAATCGAATGAGTAAAGAATTTGGCATTTTTTTATTCCACATAAATGGAACGTGCTTAGTAATGATGATCATAACCGTCAGCGCATTTCCCACTATTGTCATGATTGCATTTTCTGCAGTGATTGTGGGACACGTGGTGAGTGCGGAAGTTAAAAGATATTTGGAATTTCTTTTCCATTTAATTAACTCCTTTAAACTTAACCTATAAATAGGATTTAGTTATCATATTTCCACTATTCTGCAATCTTGTGAAGCTTTCAACTCCGTTCCAACCTATTTTCTGCAACTTCGTTCTCAATATCTGACACCCCATTACATAATCTGTGTAGTTGATCAAATCATTGAATCAATGTTCATTTTAATTCCACAAAACCTATACCGTTTCACCGTTTCAGATCTAGATTCGATATTTCAAAAACTTAAACCCTTTTTAGGCTATTGTTCATCTTGTTCGTTTACATGGCTTCTTCTCAAAATCAAGAACAATTGTGGTTCCATTTGCTGGGAAATGGAAGAAAACTATAGTGAAACCCAACGGTGTAGAGGTAGTTCTTGAGCCTCATGGTACCAAAGAACAACAAGCTCATTGGGAAAGTGAACTTGTTATCCCTTTCTCAGTTGGTAATAATGTTTTTGCATTTGGTGGTCCTGTACCAGACGAAAGCGCATTGAAGCCTCACGTTTCAGAGATTTTCCCCATCTATGAAACTTGTGAACCTAAAATCTTCAAAACTGACGCTTTCAACTTCACTTTTATTCGAAAGCCACACAACATGTGGAGATCAGCTCCATCTTGTGGAAATCTTGCCTATGTCCTTTGGCTGGATCGAATCGAGGAAGCTTTTGGTGATTTCTAGAGGAACTATGGTATTTATGATTTAATTCAATTTTCTAGGCATGGACCCATCTATCACCATAAAATGTTAATTAGTGCCCTAATGTTCTATGAAAGAAGCACTCACACATTCCAATTTCCATGTGTAATGATGACTCTAATTCTCTTGGACGTAGTTGCAATAACCGGCCTGAGGCTTACTGGCGAGACTTTTGATCCTACTCGAACCAGTAAGAACAATAGTTTGACCCTTAATGAGAAAACCTTCAGCAAGTACATACTCAAACATCTTCAAGAAGGTGAAGTCTCAATTGAAGAGCATGTAGCTTTCCTGACTCTATGGTGTGCACACTTTGTTTTTTGCTCGAAGTCTTTGCAAGTGGCCTAGATGTATATTCCAATGGCCATTCAAATTCATGAAGGCGTTCCATTTGGATTTGGACGTCTTCTTCTTGCTGTTTTGTACTAATCAATGGGTGAATTTTGTCATGGACTTAAGAAAACGAAAAATGGAGCTCCATTCCCAATATCAGTACCCCTATGGTTACTTCAATTGTGGATGAATGCCACCTTTACTCGAGAGCTGGGTTTGTTTATTCCGACAGACTTTCAGAACGAAGTCAACAATCGCTCGATTGAGGGAGCAAGATTAATTCGTCTAAAGGTAAATCCACTTGAGAAAGACCTAAGAAGCTTTTCATAAAATACATGAAAATATTTTTGAATCTAGTCCATTTTTTACCCCAACCTGCACCATTTGTAACAAGATCAACCCAGATAATGCTGATGAAGTGAATCAATTATGGCAACACTACTTGCACCCAACAATACTATCATGTAGAATTGGGAGCCAATCAAAACATTACGTTTCGAGACAATTTGGTTTGTCTCAAACTTCTCCTAAGAGTTTGTTCGAAAGAAAGACGAACATGGTAATGGGCTCAGAAGTCTCAAAAGACATATATGCCAAATACATGAGGTGCACTGAGAATTTTGCTTATGGAATGAATCCTGTTGAATTTAACCACTCCTACTACTGCACAGAGAAATTTTCTACCTGGTGGGAAAACCATTATAATTCTCACTTGGTGGGAGACATTGAAATTCTGGCAACCAGACAGACAAATGCTTTGCACAATGTTAGCACAAGTGTCCGAGCATTTGTCACACAGTAATAATAAAACGCAGCGTAGTAGAGTAAAATAAGCGTGACAGAAAGTAAAGAACACAATGAGTTTGTAACCCAGTTCGGCGCTACTGCCCTAGTCTGGGGGATACCAATCCAGAAATGAACCCACTATAATAGTTCTAGTGAAATACACCAACGTAGCCTCACTACTTGGTTATGCACCTAGACCCTATCCCGTGCTGCTCTACCTAGGAACTCCTAGATATGAGACCCCGTCTCAATTCCCAACTCAACAGTATAGACATCACTGTTATCAATTGTTCTTTTTGTTTGTTTTTGTTTTAAGAGTCACGCCCTAAAAACACAACTAACTCCGTACTTCACAGCTTAGGAGCAGTACACAATTACAACTCAAACACAGAGTACTTGACTTGAATCAGCAGATACAAGCAAGACTCACAACTAGCAGGAAAACCTAAAACACACGCTTTAGTACACACAATGTTTTCCACACCCAAAACTAGGGTTTGTCTTCATACATATATAGTACTGAGCTAGCACGGGTTTGGGCTTCAAAACATAGCTTGGACGTTGTCAGGTCCAACTAACAATTCTTCATGAGCAAGAATATTATTTCCAAAAATATACCAATATTAATTATGGAAATACACCAACGCAAGACAGCCTTTCACAGCACATTAAACACGTGCGTCTTGATCAGCACGCTAGGTCAAACATAAAACTTCATAGAATTTTGAGAAGATCTTGCACATAAATATAGCGTGAGTTGGCGCGCAACAAACAAATCATACAATGCTGTTCCACATGCTACAACATTTATCTCAGCATTTGGCTAGTAGTTGTTTTTGCAAAATGTATCCAACATACAAAAACCCAACAATCTTCCCCTTTGGCGAAATTTAGGCTAAAACAATCTATAGCCAGTTCTTGGAGAGATACACAGAACTTCTTCAAGTCCACATCATGCATAAGCATTCACATAACGAACAAAACTATCATGGCATATAACAACACTACCTTTAAGAGAACTCTTTGAATAAAGATAGCTTGTAAAAATATAAGAGGCATTCATCATCAGGAATCATAATACACCTAGCCTCACAGACATCGCCAGATAAAAATTCACATATAGTGGGTTCATATAAAGAGATGAAAACATACTCTTGAAAAGATAATTCCATAACATCAGAAGATCAGATATACATGCTCCCCCTCAACACATGCGTTTACATACCATAAGTGCTCCCCCTCAAAACATGCATGCATATAAATTAACACAGTTACTTCATAACGCAAATGTCTGAGCATCTGTCCAAGCGTCTTCATGCATAAAAATAACATAGCAACTTCTAGAGCATGTGTCAGAGCATCTTCAGTTATAAGAAAATTAGTTCTAACATCTACTACTACTCCCCCTTTTTAGCCATAAATTCTGACAAACATTAATCATGCATAAGAAAAGTCACAGAGTAGCACATCTAGTCACATAGGTCACATAGTCATAGTGGCACAAAGGGGCCACACATAGAGTTATTACAGACCACAAAGCACACATAGGTGCAGAGTGAATGAATAAAAGAAAAAAAAATTACACAGTCATTAGAAAGAGGCAGTCTCATCAGAGGCAGCTGGCACTTCCTCAATATCACCAGCAGCAGAAGCATTTCCATTTCCTCCTTCTTCTTCCTTGTTCTGACCTTGTTCATTAAGCTCACCCTCAGCTTTAACCTCAGCTTTCAAAGCAACTATAACCCTATCAATCTTCAGCTTCTTAACACCCAGATCCAAACTAACCTCTGTAAGCTCAGCAATCATATCCTGCTTACTCATAACACCAGATGACTAGACAGATGTGCCAGCCAAAACATCAGCATGTGGCTGAGATAATAATTTGCAATCCAAAGCCAAGGGGCTAGGCCTCCTAACAGGCTCATCAGCACTAACCAGAATATCAGGGTGTTGTTGGAGAATAATATCACATAACAGAGTGGGAAAGGCAATGGGGAACTTTACAGCAAAAGACTTAGCTTGCTCCAAAAATTGATACTAGATATAAGAACCAAAATCAAATGCAGATTTAGTACCAACTACATAGATGAGCTTAGCCAAACCAGTTGCAACATAATTGGAATGAGTGGTTAGAGACCAATTATGAGCAGCAATTTTGTTCAATTCAGTATATAATGGGGACAATTTTGCAGCAAACAAATGTCCAAGCCAGTGTCTAAGCTTATTACCTATTATAGTCTTGCAGATGGTGTCATCAGTCACTTCCAACTCAGGAATGTCCTCAACAGATCTTCCAAGATAGGCATTAATAACTTGAGGAGAGAGAGTATAACTGCTGCACGCCTTACATACAATAACTGCTACAATTTCTCAATTAGGCAAATGCCTAACCGCCTTCTAAGTTTTTCAAATTGGGCAATATCAAGAGCTTTTGTAAATATATCTGCTAATTGCTCCTCAGTTGAAACATGCTCAATAGCAATAATTTTCTCTTCAACCAAATCTCTGATGAAATGATGTATGATATCAATCTGCTTAGTCCTGCTATGTTGTATAGGATTTTTAGAAATATTGATTGCACTCAAGTTGTCACAATATAATGTCATAGCATTTGTCTTGATATTGTACTCACTCAGCATCTGTCTCATCCACACCAATTTTGTGCAACTACTTCCTGCTACTATGTACTCAGCCTCAGCAGTTGATAAGGAAACACAATTTTGTTTCTTACTAAAAAGTGCTTTTTTTGTCATCTGCACTTCCAGCCCAGTCAGCATCACAGTATCCTACCAATATAGTGCTTTCTCCATGAGAATACAACAAACCATAGTCACTAGTACTGTTCACCTACTTTAAAATTCTCTTCACTTGAGTTAGATGACTCATTTTTGGTTCAGCTTGGTACCTAGCACATACTCCAACTGCAAATGTGATATCAGGTCTACTTGCTGTGAGATAAAGTAGACTCCCTATCATACTTTTGTACAAACTTTGGTCTACATCTTCACCTTTGACATCTTTAGATAGCTTGACATGTGTAGGAGCAGGAGTTCTTTTAGTGGCAGCATTCTCCATACCAAATTTCTTGACCATATTCTTGGCATACTTACTCTGAGAGATGAATATAGTGTCTTCCATTTGTTTTACTTGAAGACCTAGAAAGAAATTCAGCTCACCTACAAGACTCATTTCAAACTCATATTGCATTTGCTGAACAAAATGCTCTACCATCTGGTCAGACATTTCTCCAAAGACTATATCATCCACATATATTTGTGCAATCATGAGCTTTCCTCTCTCATCTTTCACAAAGAGTGTCTTGTCATTACCTCCCTTTTTGTAACCATTATTCACCTAGAACTAAGTAGTCTCCTTCACACACGCAGAGTCTCGCTCATTCTCCTTCACTCTCTAAATCCCCTTCTCGTTTTCAGTCTCCTTCTCTTCTTATTATTCTTCTCCACTGATTGAATTCCTAAATCAATTGAACTTCTTCTCCTGAACTATTTCTCAAATCGTTACCCTCAAATCAATTGAACTTCTTCTCCATTGTTACCCCCAAATTGTTTGAAACCCCAAATCAATTGTACCCTAAATCAATTGAACTCACGCCTGAGTCAATCATGAACCCAGAACCCCTTCTCTCCATCATACCCTCACCACGGTCTCTCACTAACTCGAAACCGCCATCGTCAATCAAGAAACTCTTCCTCTCACCATCGTGACTAACGATCTCTTGTTGAAACCCTTATACCCATAAAATCCCCCTCTGTGTTTTGCTCCTACAAGTGATTGAGAAGGGAATGAGAGACTACATTTTGACAGGTTTATTTAGTTATTCAATTTCTGCACAAATCTCCTTTTCTTTTCTATTTTTGTGTATTGAATCTGTAAGTCTTACACTGCATAAATCTTAGCTTTTAAACTTCCATTCCAAGTATTTTATATTTGTTATTTATTTTTATTCATTGCTAAGTGTTTAACCTTGTGCCTGATATGTACGGTAATTTTAATTAGACATTTATAGTGATGATCTTAGTTTGTATTTTTTATGTGCTCATATGTAGTTACAGTATATATTGATTTCACTTTATGATGTTTGTTTTGGATATTAATTAGTTTGTTTATTGTTTATATGTGCTCATATGCCTTACTAGTTATGTTTTGTTCAAGCATGTTCATGAAATAAAACATTTCTATATTCAAAGCGAAAATATGGTCTAGTTATTCTATATAAGCTTTAAAGTACTGTTTTTGTAAACTATTGTGAATATTTCATAAGTTGTTTCCATAAATTTTCACAGAGAGCCTGTCAATTGTCAAATGTTAACATTAGTAGATACAATTATAGAGGAAGAACAAATACTAGTTTTGTTGGTGCTGTTTCCGGTGCTGGTGTGGTCGGGGCAGGTTTAGCTGCGGCTTTAGGCGCTGCAGCCGGTGACTGAGCTAAAGTATGGTAGAAAAGATATTAGCACATAGTACTAAGAGTGAAAAGAAGATGATTTGCTTCATCTTCTTATTAGTGATTGAACTTTGAAAGAAGCAAATGATAGGTAAGATTTTGTTGCTATCAGTGTTTGTTTGATGTGTGAAAGTGTTAATAGAGCAAATAGTTTTATGGATGCTAATAGTGAGTGATAAGTAGGTGCAAGGTCTTTGCTATATGATGAAGTTATGAACTTAAGCAATAATTGTGCTATGAGGGTATATCATCATATCTGTCTTGATGGAGATTAAGGTGGTACATCAAGGAACTTAAAGGTGAATGAAAGTGAGATTTGATTTTGCTGCTGTAGTGTGGCCACAAACTTTTGCAAAATCAATTATTTAAATAAAAATATGGCACACACCCTCCTTTCCTTAATACATGTCACTTTTGGAGTTTTTCATGACACCAATGTTGAACTAATTTGTTAACTTTTAGTATTCAATTTTTTAATGGTATGCATATTTGTTGCTAGAGCTGTGGTGTTGACTTGCTTGCGGCTGTTTTGTTTCCGATGATTAAGAAGTAAGTGGATTCATGCTTTAGATATTGATTTGCAACACAATATCTTCTCAATTTAAGATGTTAGTAGGAAAGATCTGATCCTTCTTAGCGTGAGGCGATAAACGGAGTCGTTCTTAAGTCCAAGAAACTTATGACTTTGTTAATGTAAAAATTCATGATTTGTTATTGAATAGCGCTATTACATTTTTAGAAATTAGGTTGTATATCACACTATTATGTTTCTAATTTTCACCTTTGTTTTCTTTTGTTCAAATGTGCGTGCAAATATTTTTGGCTAGATTGACTTGATCTTTCTTTTTCTAAATTTTAACTCAACACTAGTAGAATATGTTTTTAAGTCTTTAAAATTGATAAAACTGACACTTATATGTCATCTGGTATGACACTTATATGAAATTGACACTTATATGTCATCTGGTACATGTGAAAAGTAATATATAAGTGTATTTGAAATTGATTATGAAGAGGTAGTTTGATAGTTGTTGTTAATGTGGATGTTGCATATTATTTTATGTATTGTGCATCATTCATTGTCCAAAAACCTGACCCTGCTGGGCTTGCTGAATTTCTGAAACCGCTGAATGAAGTGATCACAAAAGCTGCTGCGTTGGCAGAAGGAAGGAGATCTGATTTTTTTAATCACCTGAAGGCTGCTGTTGATAGTCTTTCTGCTCTAGCCTGGATTGCATTTACTGGGAAGGACTGTGGTAAGTGAATGTTGATGATTTTGTAGGATGAATCTTTATTTTTACATGAAAGAAGAATTGGTAATGTGGATTTTCGTGTAGACATACTGTCAGTACACTGGATATAACTTTCTGTGTGTAGCTCTATTTTATGTGAAACTTAAACCATTAGAAAGTAGACACAATTTGACACGCATTAGGCACTGGAATCATGAATTTTCGTTGAGTATAGCTATAGAAATTCTGTGTACAAGTTGATAAAATAGTCTGCCCTGAATGTTGGACCTGTCATCATTGTTTTTGCCATAGCTGCTACCCTGCACCTGATAATTGAATGATTGCTGGATTTTTGGAAACTAGATAAAATTCTCTTCACTTTGAGCATAAGTTTCTTAATATTTGGATTAGTAATGAAGTTTATAATTGTGTTCGAAGTTATGACACGAAGGTAGAAAGTTGCAGAATTTCTGATTACAAATTTGCTTGCTTAAAGTCACAAATCGACGATGTTTCAAGCTTTCATATTTTGTTCAGGTGAGATCCTTAGATAGAACCCACCTTTCGGTAGCTTTGTATGACTAGAAATTGGTTAGAGCTAGTACAATGCAAAGTAGTTATTATGATATAGATTAGAAATGAGAAACTCAATGGCATAGATTGACATGAATATAGATGTAATTAAAGTAAGATTAATACCCCTGAAACTCATGCAAGCAATCCCTTCCCTTCACTTGCATATAGATTCTAGCAAATGTCATGAATTATAATTAAGAGTTTATATATGATAGGCCTTGAACGTGTATGCTGTGTGATGCAAAAAATTCAGATTTTTTTTATAAAAATGACATGTCGCCTGAAATAGTTTTAACAACTGATGTTGTGCCTGTTTTACTGAGATACTGTTTTTCTGTTTTGGATCCCTTGTTTGCTGAATAAGACAAAGTTGTGTTTGTTGTTGTTTGGCTCCAAGTTGTGTTTGTTGTTGTTGATCTCCTATACTCAATTTAGTAGAAAAAGCACCTCAATTTGAATGTTTGATGTTTGTTAAATTGGTCTAATTTATGTTTCAGGTTAACAGAGTTTTAAAGCCCGGAGGAAAGTTTTGGTGCCTTACATTGGCTGAATCTCATGTACTAAGTTAAATTCTTCATTTAGTCGAATTTTTTTAATCTGTTTGATATAACTTAATGTGAGATATATGATGTCACTCTGAAAAATGTAATTGAACACACTAAGTTGGTTATGATAGTGTTCTGTTTTTCATTGATTGGTTCTTTGGTAAATATTTTGTATATTTGCTACTATGACTAATAAACATCTTGGTTTTATTATGTGCTGCTTATGTAGATTTGACCTATTTACTTGTATGTTGGATTAGTATTATGACAATGATTTGTAACTCCATTAATATTGCTACAATCATAAATATATATTGTGTTGAATTTGAATATGAAATAGCAGGAAAAAAATGGCTGAATAATTTTTTTTTAAAAACATAGAACATTTCACATCGGTGGATAATACAACCGATGTGAAAACTATACTTTTCACATCGGTGGTACAAATGTAACTGATGTGAAAACTAGCGCGGTGTATTCCAGACCAACCCTTTTCCCTTCGGCCCATCTTCAAACCCGATCCGATGTGAAAGGTGTCTACCTTACTATTACACCTTTCCACAACCGATGTAAAAAGTCGATTTCAACCGATGTTAAATGTCATTTCTGCACTAGTGTTTATCTCCCTATTTGAGATCTCAGCTTGCCCGTTAGTTTGGGGGTGATATGCAGTAGAGACGTTGTGCACAACCCCATACTTTCAGAGCAAAGCCTCCATGTTGCGGTTACAGAAATGAGTGCCTTGGTCACTAATGATAGCTCAGGGTGTGTCAAACCTGCAAAATATATTTGACCTAACAAAATCTGCAACAACTTTTGACTCATTAGTCCTAGTGGGGATGGCCTTAACCCACTTTGAAACATAATCAACAACAAATAGTATGTAAAGAAATCCAAATGACATAGGAAAGGGACCCATGAAGTCAATCCCCCATACATTAAATACCTCACAGAAGAGCATAGGATGTTGAGGCATTTCACTCATACGAGTGATAGTTGTACCTGCTATTTGACACTCCTTACAAGTGCGGTAAGTCTCATAAGCCTCTTTGAAGATAGTGGGCCAATAAAAACCGGAGTCTAGTACTTTTCTCGTGGTCCTTTAATCGAGGACCAAAGTGTCCTCCGACTTGAGATGCATACGAGTGATTCAAAATGAATTCAATCTAATAGTCGAGGACACATCTCCGGATAACCTGATCATTACCAAACTTCCAAAGATATGGATCATCCAACACACAATGCTTTGCATCACTTTTCAATTTATGCATTTGTGTCTGAGATGCACCGGCAGGAAAAATACCAGCAACAAGATAATTAACAATATCAGCAAACCAAGGAGTTACCCCATGTAAAAGTAGCAACTGCTCATCAGGAAAGTCATCCTGAATGGGAGAGGTATCTCCATCACACTCAATCCTGCTCAAGTGGTAAGCCACTAAATTCTCGGCTCCACTTTTATCCTTAATTTCCACATTAAACTCTTGAAGCAACAACATCCACCTAATCAGCCTATGTTTTGCTTCAGGAATTTTTAGCAAGTACTTTAAAGCTGCATGGTCAGTAAAAACAATAACATTGGAACCTAGCAAATATGATATGAATTTATCAAGTGCAAAAACAATAGCTAAAAGTTCATTTTCAATGGTGGTGTAATTAGCCTGTGCAGAATCTAAAGTTCTAGAAGCATAGTAAATAACATGGGCTACTTTTTCCACCCTTTGTGCAAGAATTGCTCCCACTGCATAGTTAGATGCATCACACATAATTTCAAAGGGAATGTTCCAGTCGGGAGGCTGGATGATGGGAGCAGAAGTCAATGCTTTTTTGCATGCATCATCAAAGTTAAAAGTTACATTATTTTTCAGTAGGTTAGACAGTGGTAAGGCTATCTTGCTGAAATCCTTGATGAAACGCCTGTAAAAACCTGCATGACCAAGAAAAAAACGAATCTCGCAAATGCAAGATGGGTAAGGCAATGTAGAAATCACATTAATTTTTGCAGGGTCGACTGAAATTCCTTTTTTCAGGAAATTAGGTGACCCAAGACAATTCCCTGTTCAACCATAAAATGACATTTTTCAAAATTCAAAACAAGGTCAGTTTCAATGCATCTTGCCAAAAATAAATTCAAACTAGTTAAACATGCATCAAAAGAAGCACCATAAACAGTGAAATCATACATACACACTTTCATGCAATTTTCAATAAAATCAGAGAAAATACTAACCATGCATCGCTGGAATGTGCCAGGTGCATTGCAAAGACAAAACGCATTCTATTGTAACCAAATGTGCCGAAAGGACACGTGAAAGTGGTCTTTTCTTGGTCTCAGGTGCAATATGAATCAGAAAGTAACCTGAAAAACCATCAAGAAAACACCTGGCAACCGCTCCACCATCTGATCAATGAACGACAAATTAAAGTGATCCTTTCTAGTTGTCTGGTTGAACCTCCTATAATCAATACAAACTCTCCAACTATTTTGGACTCTAGTGGTTACAAGTTCATTTTTTTCATTTTTCACTACAGTGAGTCTAGATTTCTTAGGTACAACTTGCACTAGACTTACCCAAATACTGTCAGAGATGGGATAAATGATACCTGCTTGTAACAATTTAGTTACCTCCTTCTTCACAACATCAAGAATCAAGGGGTTAAGTCGCCTTTGAGGCTATCTCAACACCTTAGCTCCCTCCTCAAGAAGAATTCGATGCATGCACCTACCAGGGCTAATGCCCGGTATGTCAGCAAAGGTCCATCCGATTGCCTTCTTATGCTGCTTGAAAACCTGCAAAAGCTTTTCTTCCTGTTCACAATTAAGGTTAGATGAAATAATCACAAGAAGCTTTTCATTTTTCTCTAAGTATGCTTATTTTAGATTTTCAGGAAGTGGTTTGAGCTCTAAGATATGTGACTGTTCTATGGATGGTTTTGGAACAGCCGGAATGTCAAGAACTTCAACCGTACAAACTGCCTCATTGTCAACTTCACCTTCACTTGTATGAAATTTATTATCCTACAAGGCAGAATCAATCTCAACAGAAACAAAGCAAAGGTTAGTGTTAGTACATGAATCACATGAGTAAGTATCATCAAAGTCAGAAAATGATGGAAAATCTGCAAAAAAGAATTAAGGACAGGTTTCATCAACCAACTCAGAAACCAAGTCCATATAAAAAACAGAAATGTTCCTCCGAGGGATGTTTCATGGCATCAAAAATATTAAATTTAACGACAATATCACCAAACTCCATGGACATAGTCCCATCATAAACATCAACTTTTGTTTTTGATGTTCTCATGAATGGTCATCTTAGAATGATGGGTTCCTTGCTGGAGTTAGTTTCTCCCTCCATATATAGAATGTAGAAGTCTGTAGGAAAAATTAAATCATTAACTTGCACAAGGACATCTTCAAGCACTCCAGCAGGGCGGGCATTGCTCTTGTTCGCCAGTTGGACGATCAAACCTGTAGGCTGCAAAGCACCAAGATCAAGGTTATTATAAACACAAGTAGGCATAAAATTAATACCTTCTCCCAGATTAAGCATGCAATTTTCAAACTTTCTATCCCCAATGGAAAATGGAATAGCAAAAACTCATAGATCCTTGCACTTTTGTGGCAGGGTCTGACTAAGAACTGAGACATTAGCTGAGGCACTGGCACTGCTTTTGGGCTGAATAAAAGCAAAAACATTTCTTCCCAAACTAACTCTGTCATTTTCCTTCACCTTCCTCTTGTTTGTGCACAAATCTTTCAAGAATTTTGCATATTTAGGAATTTGCTTAATTGCATCAAGAAGATGAATGTTAACTTCACATTTCCTGAATGTTTCCAGAATCTCTTTGTCTTCCTCAACTGTCTTCTTTTTATTTTTCTGCACCCTTTGAGGAAATGGAATCGGTGGCACCTAAGCTTTTTCTTTTTCCGTTTCGGTCTCAATAACATGTTCAGGTTCAGGAGTAGATGATGATGCATTGCAATTCATCCACATCTATTTCATTATCGTCTATATCCCCATAATCTATGTCAAAGTCATTGTCCTTATCATAAGTTCCAACATACGCAACCTTTTCTTATTTATGGAACTTAGAATTTTTGGATTTTTCACTCTTAAGCCTCTCAACTTATCTAACCCTATCAGCAAGTTGAGCCATATCCCTAAGATGTTGTATGTCTAGTTTCTTTCGAATTGAATAATCTAGACCACTAGCAGCCATTTCTACTAACTCATGTTCTAGGACTTGCGTAAAGCACCTTTCTTTAAGAAGTCTAAACCAAGCTGATATAGTCATTAGTTGACTCTGGTGTTTTACACCTCACACTAGCTAACTCTTTTAGGCTTATTTTGGTTTAACCCATGTAAAACTGTTCATGGAAAAACTTTTCCAATTCGGTCCAAGTAAAAACAGAATGAGGGGGCAAAATCGTAAACCAAGTGAAAGCATTCTTGGTTAGAGAATTAGGAAAATATTTGATCTTCAAATTCTCATTATTCGCTATGTCCCTAGCCTTAGTTAAATACCTAGCTATGTGCTCGACAGTAGACTCTGTTGTGTCACCAGCACACTTAGTGAATTTTGGGGTTTTCCAACCCCTTGGAATTTCAATTTGTAACACATATTCAGATAATGGTGACACAAAATTAAGCCTATGCAGGCCAACATTTAGACCATTCTAGGCAAGTATTATTTCAACTAAATTAGCCAAGTTATTCTGCCCATAATCATTATGTTGAACATTTCTCAAAACCTCGTCAGCATTTTGGTTTCGATTAACTAACACCACTTCAAGTTCAACATTCCTTTGTGCAGGTTGTTCGACAACATGAGGCATGGGTTGTTGCCTCTGAATTACTTAGACTCAATTGACAACAACTTGTTCAGGCATTGGTCTAGGAGCATGTATTTATTGAAGTGGTTGTGCATGCATTTGTGGTCCACCAAAGAAGTCAGCAATTCGACCCATTTGAGTGGCTAATGTCTGATAACTCTGGTTAGTGTCTCGAATTAGAGGATTGAACATTGTTCCCATTTATGTAGTGAGCAAATTCACTATGTCATGATTACTCTCGTCCATTGGAATTGAGGACTGTATAGGGATTGTTGGTGTAGTATCAACCATGGTGGTAGCCATGATAGAACTTGTTGAAGGGATAGTAGACCCTATTGTGGAAGACATAGGTATTGTTTGGGTTCCCCATACTACACGCGAATCCACATTCGATGTAGTCATAGGCATAGAGACATTAACTTCCCTTTCAGGAATTTCATTCTCTAAATCCTGGTCAACATTGTGGTTGTTGTTATTATTAGCGTTATTGATTCTAGCCCTCACCATTTTTAGTATAATTTTTCCGTTCCTCAAGTGCTTGCACTAATCAACATAAATTTTTTGAACAACACAATGCAAAATTTTCAGGAAAACTATAAGTTCTACTCAGAGATTATTTTTTCAGAAAAAATTTAAACAGAAATTTTGAAAATCAAGCGCTAGTTTGCAATGCGTTTACTGTGAATTGTGCCAATGTGTTTACTGTGAATTTTGGTAAACAAGCGCTAGTTTGCAATGCTTCAAGGACCAACTAGATAATCCTGGAACATGTTTGTGCATTTATTGTTTATAATTGAAAATGACAATGTTAATTAATTGCAACGAACAAGTTTGTTTTGAAGAAAACTTGAATAATAAGAAAAATTAAATTACTTTAAATAAAATGAAAGAAAAGTAAAAGTTTCAACGAATTAAAATGCAGAAAATGTAAATGAAAACATTTAAATTACATGAAATGTTAAATTGCATTGAAATTAATAAATGGTGATCATTAAATCATACATTTTTCCTTGCGTACTCTTTTCGCTCGAACGCATGAGTACTTAGAGTGTTTAAGGATTGTTAGTATGAGAATTTGTAATAAAAAATACATCAAATGAAGTAGTATTTATAGATAAACACTATAACAGCCTAATTAACGTCTATAACACGTTCACTTGACGCGTGTCATTCTTGTTTGAATCTTCATTCTTGGACGTTGATAATTGCCATTTTGAATGAAGCGTTGTGTTGCTTCGAATTCGAACCTCTAGAGAATATTGAATTTTCTAAGTTAGAAATAGCGCTCGAGTTCGAGTGATCTAGAAATGTTGGTAACTCGAACCTGATATTGGCTTCTTTCTTGAACTTGTGAATACTCTTCATAAATTTTAGACTTGTGGATACTTGTTACAAGAATCTTTGTGTCTTAAAAGACATTACCCTTCACCTTCATATCATAACAAAGAACTAAGTATTCTCTTTATTCCTGGAAATATTACTTTCCATAATTGAAGGTTCATTAATTATGTTCAAAGGAACAGTTACAACACATTTTGAGTTAACCAAAATATGGGCTAACATCGTGAAGTGATCTTGAGCCGGCTTGGAAGTGATCTTTATTGCCTAAGCAATCTCTTCGGATTTTCGACTTAGCGAGCCTTTTACATTTTCACTTATTTTGGGCATGACCAATTCTTGAAGTGTTTTGGCCTTGATTAGTAGGATCTTCAGATGACATGTCGTTGATGATAAGGATTCACTGTTGATTAACAAAACCCTAGATGATTTTCCTCTAGTTGAGAGCATCTTGATCTGGTTCTCCTTTGGCCTAACAATTGGAATTCCCTCGATACTAAGTAGCAGTTTGCAAGTATAATTGTTCCGTTTTGAAAAGTAGTTTTAACGCAATGCACATACAAGTTTGAAATCGAAAAGTGTTAGACGGAATATATATGGTGTTCACAATTAATGATATTTGGCTAGGTGATTGGCACGAGTGGTGGGGTGAACAAAAAAGTGATAGAATCATGAGGAGTCAGTTTAATAACAATTTTTCCGAATACACTTTCATAGTGAACCTAGCTTCAATTAGGTCTTTGAAGGGTTGTAATGTGGCATAGTTCACGGTTATGAATAAAAAAGGATATAAGGCTCAAAATTTAATTTTAACCTGCCTAGTTCAGAATTCTGTACCGGTTTATTTCAAGCAGTTTCTTTTCCAGGGTTTTACACATTTAATTTCCTATTTATTTATTATGTTTAATTTAATTCTCTGTTTTAGTTTATTTATTTCTTTCTTCATGTCCAGCTAGATTAATTGATATCGGTATGTAATCTTAATTCACCGTAGGGGATTAAGTAAAGATTCGGCACGTAATTTATTAAACTATTTTTCTGATTCGGGTTTCTAATTTCAAAACTCCTAAGCTTTTGAACGAAAGTAAAATAAAGCGATTAAGGTTAAAATCAATAGAGTGAGAGTTTGATATGAATTTTTGAACGAGCGAGAGCCACGTTAGAATTAATTAGAACTCATTGGTTTTCAAAATATACTTTCGAAATTTGGTGGTAGAAACACTACTAGAAATAAGAAATTTAGCAGCGACTTTTTCTCAATGATAATAAATTTGTTAGCAATAACATGCATATTGCAACAACAAATGTATGTCGTTGAAAAAAGTGACTTATTCCAACAAAATATATTTTCGTTGGAAATGATACAAATTTTTACATGTTTATAGCAACGACTAATCTAAGTTGTTGTAATAAGTTATAATTTTTCTCAAGAATATTTTTATCGTTGCAAAAAGTGTTTTACGCCAACAAGAATATATTGTCGCTGAAAAAAATCAATTTTTTTCTATTCATGTAGCAATGACTAATATTATTATTATTATTATTATTATTATTATTATAAGAAAAAATTATTATTATTAAAAATTATACAATTTTTTATATGCATTGAACGACCGATTTTAGTGTAAGGATTTAATTTATATGTACCGACAGTGTAAAATAATTTTACATTATCAACCAATGACAATCATATATTTCGCCACGCATCTTATTAATTTGTTGTTTTTACTTCTCAACAACATTATTAATTTTTTACTCCCGTCCAAAAAAAAATATTATTAATTTTTTACTCAAAAAAAATATTATTAATTTATTATTGCTGCAAAAATTTATTTACTTGAACAAAAATTAAAACCAATTCATATTTAGTTACCAAACTCATGAGAATCCCCATTGTCCCATTCATGAGAATCCCAATTCCTCCCTTGCCACTAATTTCTCCCAAATCAAAAAAAAAATCCCAAACTCGGTTCTCACACTCTCTTCCGATCAAATGTGACGGTTTTCTCCTTCACTCACTCGGTTCTCACACTCTTTTCCGATTCATCAATCATCGTTCACTCTTTTTGTTGCGGCTCAATTTCTTTCGATACAATCTTCAATTTCTCCCAATCAATTGTCTTAATGTCCGCTCGTGTAATCCTTCTCCGTCTTAGTGTGCTTGAATTTGACATGGCAATGTTGAGGTTAGTTTCTCTTTGTTGCATTTGTGGAAAAGAAACCCTAGGTCCGAGACAAAGAAAAATTGTATTTTTTTTCTTAATTCTCAGATTATTTCTTGTATTCCCGTAAATTTCTTTTGCTTAATTTATGTTTATTTATTTCGTTTGATTATCACGATTTGTTTATTAACTTACTTTCTAGTGCAACATATAAATCTATTTGAATAGTGAGGAAAGTTCATATCTGAAACTATATAGGTAGAAGGATCTTTCATATGTAAAATCCAAAGTGAATTAGTCATATGCTTTCAGATGCTTTCTTAATCTTATTGTGAGAAATAACATTTGTTTGTGGTAAGGAGTTGGGGGCATTGTTGAATTGGCCCCTTCTAGTTACTTGCCTACTGCCAATAATAGTGTTAAAGAAGTTGGAGATTTTGTATTGTTGAGTGCTAACAAGTGACAAGGTTCTGTCTAGGTTTGCTCACAGTGGTAGCAACTGCTAACGATTTAAAGCCCATGGTGTTGAACTTGACATAGTAAGAATGACAAATGTAACTAATTCTTTTCTCATTGTTAAAGTAGTAAGAATGACATATTGTTTGTACCAAAGAATATAGAATATTTCGCCTTGTCTGGTCATTAAAGTGATGTGTAGGCTATAAGTTATAATTGATTTATATACCCAATATTTTTTTTGAAGTATGTGACCATGACTTGATCTGCAAAAACAAAAGTGGCCATATTTGACAGTGATTCTCTAAAATGTCATGAATTTAGATGCAGTCGTGTTAGTGACTGCAATTTAGAACGTTGTTTACACTTATATCTTGATTTTGCTTTTGCCGGTATTGGAAATAACATTCTTATTGGTATGGTTGTAAGTGGTACTACTCCTGCGATGCAAAGGTCTTGACTCACTGAAGTTACTTTAACACCTTTGGAGGATTGAACAACTACGGGTATGACAGTTTTAAAAGTAACCGACATGGAAACGCTTCAAGAAAATACATTTGTAGTAGGGTCTCATTTAAAAGAGAGTCTTAATGCACTCGACGAAAAATATGAATGTTAGGTTTCTTCCTTTATCACAGCCCATCTAAGATTAATGTACAAGAAATCATTCATGAATTCAGTCTAAAGAGAGTTGATTAATGGGAAACAAAAGATTATTGATGAACTGTGCATTATGGTTACAAAAGAATAAGAATTTTCTTTCTGTCTCTATGTCTCTAATATACTGTGACTTTGTTATTAGTATGTGATAATGTTCATGGTGGAAGGAATAAATTATAAGGTGGACTTAAGCCAATAAGATACATGGTTGGACATCAATTTTCCTTTTCTTTTAAATTTTGTATTGTTAAAAGGTGGCTTATATTTGTGGAGTTCTAAGACAAATCTTACCACTCTACATAGCTAATTACCGAATGAAATTAGTGGCTCACTTTCTACTATTCCTTAATTTTTAGGATGAACGTGTTGTCTATAATTTTGATGGTAATTGAATGGCTCTGAACTTTGTTCCCCTTTATTTTTGATGTCTATGTTTTACCTTCATCTTTACCCATTAGCTATTTAGGTATCTCACTAATATTAGTATCTACATATAACCTTTAATTAAGCTCTGCCTGTTTCCTTATCTTCTGCAGTGCTGGTCACTTTGAAGTGGATGATTATGTTTATAATTCTCCTGAAGAGCCCAAATTTTTGATGACTGGGAAATGGAATCAGTCAATGAATTATCAAGCTTGTGATTCATAAGGAGAGCCTCTTCCAAACACAGAGTTATAAGAGGTGATATTTTCTTCATTAATCTTCGATAAATTTCATAGCAACTTTGCTTTAAATACTAAGCGTCTCTCTTGGTTTTACCATCTGACAAGTGACAACAAAATGATTGCCTATTTAGTCATGCTTGGTAGGGGTTAAGTTGTAGAGAGCGATTTTTTTTTCCATAGCCTCTTTCTGGTTATGGAATTTTCACAAACAAATAATACATAGGTGAGGTGACTCATTCGAATGTCCTTCATCCATCAGCCCCTTGACCCGTGCTCAGCTACCAAGACCTTTTACAAGAAGAAATAACAAGCTTTCTCTTTTCTTCAACTATTTTACGAAATTAGTTTATTTTTAGAGTTCGATTTTGACACACTGTCACAACTCACAATCAATCATATGTGTGACTTTGTAGTTACAATTAAAGTAGAACATTTTTAACAATCTAACGGTTATGGTTGATTGACTGTGGAAAACCTCTTTACACTGTCACTGATGATGGATATAAATTTTAAGCCATTACTTTTATTCTTGTATAGCTACAAATGTTTTCCATTTATCTATTACTTTGCTCTTATCATTTTAAGACAACTGAGTTTCTGCTTTTGATTTTCATGTTTTGTTTAATTTCTTTTTTTGTTGCTCTTTCATTCATTAATTGCATATATATAGATTAGAAAGTGACACATTAAATTAATAACTTTTGTTTGTGTTGAAATTACAGTCGTACTATCAAAAAGAAATTACAGGTCAAGTAAGAGTATCTCACCTACCGCTTAAAGAAAAGTTCAAAGAAGAGCTACATAATAGAATTATTGTTGGCTAGAGTCACAATTTTATTTATCGTATATAATTATGTAAATTTTGTTTTTATTTTTATATGAACAAGACCATTTGTAATTTATTCATTTTTTATGTTAAGATGGATAATTTATAAAATTTTATATTAATTTGTCTTTTATGTTTTTTGATCAAATATTTACATTAAATGAAATTAATTATTTATTGGAAAATATAATTTATTCCAAAAACTTTTGTTGTTGAGATATAAATGATATAACAACAATTTCTATCGTTGACAAAAATCAACTTAAGACAACAATTTAAAGTTGTTGACAAAAATACTCTATCGCAACGACTATACTCACTATGATGTTTCAAATAAGGTAACAATAATTGTTGTTGTAAAAACCTTAGTTTTGGCAGCGACTTTTATTGTTGCTGCAAAACTTTTCGCAACAGCACTTATACCAACGACATGCGGCGACACTTTTTTTGCTGCAAAAAGCACATTTTGCAGCAACTTTAAATTTATCTCAACTATATATGTCGCTGCAAAAATCCTTTTTTCTTGTAGTGAAAAGTGACAGTAAAACTTCTAGTCTAGAAAGTATGGTCTTTATCAATAGAACGAGTGTGTGAGGTTTAGACTTTTAGATCAAGAAAGTTCTTCTGAAAAATAAATTCTTTCACCGCGCGCTGTTAATTTACCGAATCCCCGAAGGTTAATTAGTTACATACCGATATCCCGCCTTTGATTAATTTAAAATCTTTAATTTAATTTAATTTAAATTCTAAACAATTCTAAAAACTCAAAAACATTAGCCTTAGATTTCACCGTGACAACAGAATACGGTAGTTCGACTATTGGTCTTTGTGGTTCGATATCTTTTAAAACTCAATGACAAGACTGTGCACTTGCGGTCATTAAAATATTTTTGATACACAAATCGTCGATCAAGTTTTCGGCGCCGTTGCCGGGGACCAATTTAGTCGATATCGTAACTCCGTTGTTACACCGTAGAGACTAAGGCGTTTAATAAAAATAAAAAATAACAATAATCTGAAATTTTTAAATTTCGAAAAATTAAAAAAATTTAAAAATTGAAAACTTTTATGATAGGTCCTTTGCGCTAAAACATATGTATAACCCAAATTTATTTTACAATGACTATCCTCAAAATTTTAACAACCCTGAACAAATTTTCCCCTATAATTACCAGCGTCAACCTTCTCCATATTTTGAGGGACAACACCTTAAATCCCCCTATGATTACCATTCTCAATATCTCGAGGAACCGGAAGAATCCGTGAGTCCCAACCTCGTAGCGTTATTTGACGAATTCATTGAAACATCCGCCAACGCTAGACTAGAACGAAAATTAAAAGAATTCATAGAAATTCAAACCCTCGAGAATGAAAAGATTTGGCTACGCAATCTCGAAGCTATTTGAGACCTACAGAAGCTTAACAATATGGTCGACTCAATAGCCACTCACCATGAGTCATTGGAGACGCGAATCTCCCAGCTCGCTCAGGCGGCCATAGAACTCTCTCGCGAGAGACGGGTAGATGTTGTAGCTGACACTAGAGAAAATAAGATTGAGATGTCTAATGGGAATGATTACGATAGTATTGTCGAGAATCTTGGTGAGGAAAGAGTGGAGATCGAAAAAACATCGCCGACACCCCACCAAAGAGAGGTTGTTGAAGAGGAAGAGAAGGGAACACTTCATGTTCTTCCTTTTCCCTATAATCCACCGATCCTTATCCCCCAGAAGTTGGTAGAGGCTAGAATAAACCCAACACCCCAAACATGTGAGGAGGTAAAAGAAATAAAAATCAATGCACATGTAGTTAAGGGCGCGCTAAAAAAGAGGAAATTCGAGGGAAGCAAATTTCGGAGAGTCATTAGTACAAAGAGGAGGAGGGTAACGTTCGGGAAGGTATGTGAACAGATTAAGTCAAATCAGAGAAGGACAGTTGCGATTGAACCCGAACCACCGCCTCAAATTAATAAATCTTCTTTTCTCCCAAAACGCAAAATACTAGAAAAGGGCAAGAAAGCTGAACTGCCCTATAGGAGAAAAAAGAGAAAAAGTGAGGGGTATGTAAGAGCACTTGATAAGTGGCCATGGAAATCATTCCCGAATGAGCCATCGCAAGTGAAATAAAACACTAAACGGTCGAGCTACTGATACTAAACAAAGCGCTTAATGGGAGGCAACCCACATGTAGGTTTAAATCCTGCTCAATAAAAAGCTAAAAAAGAAGAAAAAGAAAAATTATTTTTGTAAAGCATCATTGGTTATTGTTTGTTTTTCTTGATTGTCATATTTTTATAAGAAACTAAGCGGTACTATTGTATATTGATCGACGATTTGTGTATCAATAGATTTGATTGACCGCAAGTGCACAGTCTCGTCGTTGAGTTTTAAAAAGATATCGAACCACAGGGACCAATAGTTGAACTACCGTAATCCGTTGTCACGGTGTAAATCTAAGGCTATCAGATAGGGGTTTGTTTAGAATTTTAGAATTTAAAATTAAAGAAATTTAATTAAAGAAATTAATTAATTAATAAAAGCGGATATCGGTATGTAACTTAATTAACCATCGGGGATTTATTAAATCAATAGCGCGCGAAAAAAGGTTTATTTTTCAGAAGAACTTTCTCAATTTAAAGGTCTAAACCTCACACTCTCGTTTTGTTGATAAAAACCATACTTTCTAAGCCAGGAGTTTTACTGTCACTTTTCTACCACCTTAGCTTCGAAAGTATATTTTGAAAATCAATGAGTTCTAATTAACCCTAACGTGGCTCTCGCTCGTTCAAAGATTAATATCAAATTCCTACTATCTAGTTAAAACCTCAAACTCTCGCTCTATTGATTTTAACCTTAGTTGCTTTCTTTTACTCTCGTTCAAAAGCTTTGTTTTAAATTAGGAATTTGAATCAGAAAAATAGTTTAATAAATGCGCGCGCTAAATCATTATTAAATCCCCTTCGGAGAATTAGTTTACATACTGATATCTAGGAAATTTAGCTAGACATAATTAAGAAATTAAACAAAGAAAAACAGAAAATTAAATCAAACATAAATAAGTAATCAAATAAAAACATTAAATAAAAACCTGGAAGAAAATGCTGAATTAACTTGACTGAAATAACTGGAATAATATTCTTGACAGGAAAGTGAAAACAGAACTGAAAACGGATTCCCGGTGTGGAAATACCGTTACAGTTATTGTAACAAGAAACTAAAACTGTACTGAAAAGTAAAGAAAATAAGACATGAGAAAGAAGAGAATCCCGTCCTCTATTTATAGAGGGATTTTTCTGGTTACGATCCACAAAAATAGGAGATGATAAGCTCTCTTTTGTCTTTATCCAATAGCCACACGATTAGGAGAAACGGTTGATCGAACGCCTGCTTGCTCCCCACGTTGCGCAAAACAGTTGCTACTGGGCTTTCACTGGGTGGCGCTCGCCACCCATTCTGTGGCGCTCGCCACTGGGCCTCCAATTGGTGGCGCTCGCCACCCCCACTGTGGCGCTCGCCACAGTGCAAATTTGGGCCAATGCCCATTTTTGCTATGCTCCTTTGTGGAATGCGCGAATTTGGGCTGCGCGAACACAACAACTAGGAGCTCTTTTTATGTGGTGGCGTAGTTCATCTGCGCAGGGTCTAAGGTCCTACTAGCATAGTAGATAGCATGAAGCTTCTTATCCTTCCTTTGACCTAGAACTGCGCCTATAGCATAGTCACTAGCGTCACACATGATCTCAAATGGTAGACTCCAATCGGGTGGCTGCATGATGGGGGCAGAAATGAGAGCTGCCTTTAATTGCTTGAATGCCGTTAGGCACTCCTCATCAAAGATGAACTCGGCATCTTTCATTAGCAGCCCGGTTAACGGCTTTGTGATTTTGGAGAAGTCTTTAATGAATCGCCGATAGAAACCGGCGTGTCCTAAAAAGCTTCGGACTTCTCTCACAGATTTGGGAGGCGGTAGATTCTCTATAACTTGAATTTTAGCTCTATCTACCTCAATCCCTTTGTTGGACACTATATGTCCAAGAACAATTCCTTGACGAACCATGAAATGGCACTTTTCCCAATTAAGCACAAGATTGACTTTTTCACATCTTTCAAGTACCTTCTCAAGGTTTGTCAAGCATCCTTCAAAACTTTGCCCGCATACGGAGAAATCATCCATGAAGACTTCCATAATGTCATTGATGTAATCGGCAAAGATTGCTTGCATACTGAAGGAAAATAGTAACGGTAAAGCAGCGGAATTTCAAAAAATTTCCTTTGTTTGATCCTTACGAATGAGCATGTTATGTGTTTAGGGTTTGTTACCTCTAGTAAAGTAGAACCCTTGAATCCACGAACAAGATTCGATCACGAGCGTTGACGACGAAGAACAACGCCTCTACTCAGTCCACACGAACGGTCACCTTCAAAAGAGTGCTAGCCCTTATTTATGAAGGCTTTCAAGAATATTGAGAGAGGAATTATTTTAGGGTTTCCAACTCTAAAATATTTCTTAATGCTTTTTGGTGTATTGAGCTTATGCCAAGAGTTCTCTATTTATAGATGTTTCTCATGAAACAAAATAAATCTTTTATCTTGGACAAAAAGCAAACAAACAAATAAAATAAAACAATATCTTCTAAAAGATATCTTTGGGCGCGCGCGCCTCACATGAGTGTGCATGCTCATGTGCGCGCGCTCCCACCGTACACTACGGTGTATCTTATTTGTTTAATTACCGTGATACCCTTATCACTTTGCATACTCACCGTACTTTACGGTGTTCCTTAATTCTCTCAATATTTAGACTGTCCTTATGTGTGTGACCCTGTAGGTTTCCATGACGTTGGCAATTATATTAAATTTCCATTTAATATAATAAACAATGAGAGGTATCTAGCAAGACATCATTGCTACCCAAGTCATGAGAAATTACATGTGATCTAAACATAACCTTTACTATGATACGTGCGTGTATAATTACCCCTTTGCCCCTTATGTCTATATTGAACACAAAGCATACTTGGTGTCATCTTTGTTTAGTTCAATATTGGGCCCATGACATTTATCCTGTTATGCAGGATTGGCAAATTCCATCTAGGACACTGCTGCCCCACAGCATGCTTTGCGAAGTACCCATTAACTGCCTTTATAGTTATCCTGTTACAGACAACGTTAGAACAGTAACAAAGCACTTAACTCCACATCTTGGGTACAAGGGTGGTTTCAGGTCTAAGGGCGGTTTTACACCATTTATCAATAAGAGTAGCTTATGACACTTTGCATAACTTGGCATGTAGTACTCTTATGGCGGGTCAATCCAGTATAAATATTACTCCTAATATTTTATACTTATGTCAAGACTTGATAACTCCTTATCCTATGATCCATGAGATGCAATCATCAGTCTATCTTCATAATAGTCTTTATGCTTTAAGGTTATCCCAAATTTCACCTTAAAGCTCGACTACGGATACTTTAAGAATAGAGTCCTTATGTTTAATTTAGTCTCATGATTAAGTCATACTTAATATTTAAACGGACTATCTATTCTAGGGATTTCATTACTTTGAACTCTTACAAACATAATGAAAGAAATGCCTTATATATTATTAATAAATAGAGCTTTATATCATTAATAATTAATTCAATACAAATACTAAAAGTCTTGGCCTCTAGGGCTTACACCAACACATACATCTTTGGAAAGTAGCGGGGGCATTACACAATCCAAATGGCATTCGCCTATATGCAAATGTGCCAAAGGGATAAGTGAAGGTCGTTTTCTCTTGGTCATCGGGATGAATAGGAATCTGGAAGAATCCCGAATAACCATCTAGATAGCAGAAGTAGGAATGATTAGCCAGACGCTCAAGCATTTGATCATGAAGGGCAAAGGGAAATGATCCTTGCGTGTGGCTTTGTTGAGTTTCCTATAGTCAATGCACATTCTACTACCCGTTACGACTCTTTGCGCTACAAACTCTCCTTTCTCATTTGTAACTACAGTCACTCCACCTTTCTTAGGCACGACATGAACGGGACTGACCCATTTACTGTCGGAGATCGGGTATATTATTCCTGCATCCAGAAGTTTTTCAACTTCCTTCTTAACTACTTCAGTGAGAATGGGATTTATCCTTCTTTGTGGTTCTCGAGAGGTTTTGCAATCTTCCTCGAGGTAGATGCGGTGCATGCAAAGAGAAGGACTTATCCCTTTAAGATCAGATATGCTATATCCTAAAGCAGCAGGGAATTTTCTTAGGACTTTTAGCAATTCTTCGGTTTCTGATTGTCCTAAATCGGCGCACACAATCACAGGGCGCTTAAGCTCTTGATCAAGGAATTCATACCTAAGACTCTCAGGTAGAGGTTTTAGTTCGAGAGAAGATTGATCAGGGGACGGTGTCGGGTTTGGTGTAATCTCAAAGCATTCACCGAGCTCGTCATCCTGAACTTCGAGAGTAGGAGTTGGAGAAGAGGTGAGAATTTCAGTGTAAACGGTTTGATCATTCTCCATTTCCTTTCTGCATTCGTCAATGACGTCAAGCAGATAGCAAGTATCATCTATAGCGGGCGCGCTTAGGAATTGAGTCAAAATGAATTCAACTTTTTCATCTCCCACCTCAAAGGTGAGCTTTCCCTTTTTGACATCAATTATCGCACCGGCTGTAGCAAGGAATGGCCTTCCTAAAATGATAGGCGTGTTAGAGTCTTCCTTAATATCCATGACTATGAAGTCAGTTGGAATAAAGAACTGACCTACACGCACCGGAACATTTTCTAAGACTCCTATAGGCATTTTGACCGAACGGTCGGCAAACTGAATGGACATTCTGGTGGGTCTTAGCTCGCCTAGCTTGAGTCTCTCGCATATGGTCATGGGCATCAAACTAATGCTGGCACCTAAATCGCATAGGGCTTTGTCAATAACGAACTTCCCAATGACGCAGGGTATGGAGAAACTCCCTGGATCCTTGAGTTTAGGAGGCATATTGTTTTGAAGGATAGCACTACACTCGGCAGTGAGTGTAACAGTTTCGTTATCCTCAATCCTCTTTTTGTTGGTTAAGATCTCCTTGAGAAACTTAGCATATGCGGGCATTTGTGTGATAGCTTCGGTGAATGGGATAGTGATATTCAACTGCTTGAGAAGCTCCACAAATTTCTTGAATAGCCCCATGCTTTTGGTCTTTTCCAACCTTTGAGGATAAGGAATGGGTGGTTTGTAAGGTGGCGGAGGCACATAGGGTGTTTCTTTTTCTTTTGCCTCGACGCCATTTCCTTCTTTCTCTTTGGGTTCACTCTCTTTCTCAGCTGGTTCATCTGGCTTTTGCTGCATGGCAGGCCTCTCAATCCTAGGGTCAACTGGTTCATCATACTGTGTTCCACTTCGCAGTGTCACAGCGTTTACATGGGCTTTAGGATTGGGCTGAGGTTGGCCAGGAAATGTTCCTGCAGGAGCAGACATGGATGATTGCTGTTGAGCCACCTGTGCAACTTGAGTTTCTAGTATCTTATGATGGGTGGTCAAAACATCAACTTTACTGTTCAATTGCTCGAACATCTTAGCGAAATGCAGGTTTTGATTCTTGATCCCTTTGTAAGTTTGCATTTGGGACGCCATGAAGGTTTCAAACATGGCGTCAAGGCTAGACTTCCCAGAGTTTTCTTGATTTAGCACGGGAGCCTTTTGAAAACCTGGTGGACCAGAGGATTGTCCTTGTCTAGGTGGATACAATGCATTGTTGTTCTTGTATGAAAGATAGGGACTGTTCTTCCAAGCTAAGTTGTAGTTGTTGGAGTATGGGCCTCCTTGGGCGTAGTTCACTTGATCGGAATGAGTTCCGGCCAAGAGTTGGCATTCAGCTGTAGCATGCCCTGGAGCGCCACATATCTCACAACTAGAGACAGTTGCTGCTACAGTAGCAACAGGATCATTGAGTAAGCTATCTAATTTCTGAGTGAGTGCATCGACCTTGGCACTAACGCGGTCGATGCCGCTTATCTCATGCATTCCTCCTCCCGATAACGATTTTTCTGCGGAGGTTCTTTCGCCTCCCCACTGGTAGTGATTCTGAGCCATGCTCTCGATGAGCTGATAGGCATCAGTGTAGGGCTTGTCCATGAGGGCGCCGCCCGCGGCAGCGTCTATGGTCATCCTTGTATTGTACAGGAGACTGTTGTAGAAGGTGTGGATAATTAGCCACTCTTCTAAACCATGATGTGGACAGAGCCTCAACATGTCCTTAAATCTCTCCCACGCTTTATAGAGAGATTCGTTGTCTTTCTGCTTAAATCCATTGATTTGGGCTCTTAGCATAGCAGTCTTGCTAGGTGGGAAGTACCTAGCCAGAAAGACTTTCTTCAACCCTTCCCATGTAGTGACAGAGTTGGAGGGTAGGGACTGGAGCCAAGCACGGGCTCGATCTCTTAGAGAGAAGGGGAAGAGACGAAGCCTTATTGCTTCGGGACTTACGCCATTAGCTTTCACTGTATCGGCGTATTGCAAGAAGACAGAGAGGTGGAGATTAGGATCTTCAGAAGGACCACCCGAGAACTGACTTTGCTCAACTGCTGAGAGTAGGGAAGGTTTAAGCTCAAAATTGTTGGCCTCTATCGCAGGGGCAACAATGTTGTTATGTGGTTCAGCATCTGTAGGGGTAGCATAGTACTTCAGAGGGCGGTTTTGAGGACCTATTTCCATTTCTAGTTCCTCTTCGGATTGTTCCGAGTCTTCGTCTGTTTCGGGAAAGATGATTTGACTTTGGGGCACTATGTATCTTTCCCTAAACTGTTCAATTCGGCGTCTTACACTTAGTAGACGCTCTGGGTTGTCGACTGGAGTTTCTAATTCTTTGCTATTAGAGCGGGTACTTGGCATACAATCGACAAGCCAAAAGGGTAATTTTTTTTTAGATTTTTGTTTTTTTTTGAATTTTTGACAGAAAAATAAAAGTTGCCTTAGTCTCTACGTTGTAACGACGGAGTTACAATATCGACTAAATAGGTCCCCGACAATGGCGCCAAAAACTTGATCGACGATTTGTGTATCAATAGATTTGATTGACCGCAAGTGCACAGTCTCGTCGTTGAGTTTTAAAAAGATATCGAACCACAGGGACCAATAGTTGAACTACCGTAATCCGTTGTCACAGTGTAAATCTAAGGCTATCAGATAGGGGTTTGTTTAGAATTTTAGAATTTAAAATTAAAGAAATTTAATTAAAGAAATTAATTAATTAATAAAAGCGGATATCGGTATGTAACTTAATTAACCATCGGGGATTTATTAAATCAATAGCGCGCGAAAAAAGGTTTATTTTTCAGAAGAACTTTCTCAATTTAAAGGTCTAAACCTCACACTCTCGTTTTGTTGATAAAAACCATACTTTCTAAGCCAGGAGTTTTACTGTCACTTTTCTACCACCTTAGCTTCGAAAGTATATTTTGAAAATCAATGAGTTCTAATTAACCCTAACGTGGCTCTCGCTCGTTCAAAGATTAATATCAAATTCCTACTATCTAGTTAAAACCTCAAACTCTCGCTCTATTGATTTTAACCTTAGTTGCTTTCTTTTACTCTCGTTCAAAAGCTTTGTTTTAAATTAGGAATTTGAATCAGAAAAATAGTTTAATATATGCGCGCGCTAAATCATTATTAAATCCCCTTCGGAGAATTAGTTTACATACCGATATCTAGGAAATTTAGCTAGACATAATTAAGAAATTAAACAAAGAAAAACAGAAAATTAAATCAAACATAAATAAGTAATCAAATAAAAACATTAAATAAAAACCTGGAAGAAAATGCTGAATTAACTTGACTGAAATAACTGGAATAATATTCTTGACAGGAAAGTGAAAACAGAACTGAAAACGGATTCCCGGTGTGGAAATACCGTTACAGTTACTGTAACAAGAAACTAAAACTGTACTGAAAAGTAAAGAAAATAAGACGTGAGAAAGAAGAGAATCCCGTCCTCTATTTATAGAGGGATTTTTCTGATTACGATCCACAAAAATAGGAGATGATAAGCTCTCTTTTGTCTTTATCCAATAGCCACACGATTAGGAGAAACGGTTGATCGAACGCCTGCTTGCTCCCCACGTTGCGCAAAACAGTTGCTACTGGGCTTTCACTGGGTGGCGCTCGCCACCCATTCTGTGGCGCTCGCCACTGGGCCTCCAATTGGTGGCGCTCGCCACCCCCACTGTGGCGCTCGCCACAGTGCAAATTTGGGCCAATGCCCATTTTTGCTATGCTCCTTTGTGGGCTGCGCGAATTTGGGCTTTGCACCCCCTTTTTGATCTGTTTTTGACACTTTTTGCTCAATTCTCTTCTCCGACCTATTTTATTCGACAAAAGTAAAATCATATCAAATACTAACGTAAAAAGACATAAATGAAATAAATACATATGCAAATGCAACTAAAATTCACTTAAATTAAGCTAAAAATACGATATGATTTCGTGTCATCATATATATATATATATATATATATATATATATATATATATATACTAATTCTCACTCATATTTTTGGTATCAATTTCTCCTTTATTTTTTAGATACTGATGGTTGTGATTTAGGACTATACGCAAGTATACGCAGTCAATCATAGCAAGTAATAAGTAAAGAGTTGTCGAACCCACAGGGAATAAAATAAGGGTTATATATTCCAAGTTCAATTAAAGTGTTTAGCCTATTGTAATGGTAACAAAACATATTTGATTTTTAACACAATAAATAAAATAGCAGTTATATAAAGTGATGGTTGAAAATAAGAATAAAAGGGTAGTTGAGATCATGATCCATTTAACACATGAACGAAGCATAGTGAATGATAACTACTGTCGTGCCATCTGTGAGCAAGCTTGCCTTGTGGTGTATATCTACAACGTTAGATATTAAAATGGGGTATAAGGGCACTAGCCATGTCTGGGTTCCGCTTAATCCCATTAGAGTTCAGAAACGCTCGTGCTTGATCCCACTAAGGCCCTTAACTTATCCATAAGAGAAGGTAGGAATTACATGTCTGCTCCCACTTAACCTTATTAACTTTATTATTTCCATTAACATGCTAGATGTCTCTACACATGCAACTTGTATTTAAATCTAAGTTGATCAGTCAAAGAAATAAATGTATATTTTTAAAAACATAAAAAAAAATTATGAATTAAGAGAAAATCGGACATCAAAGAATCCGTGGACATCCCAACTATGTTGGCACCTCCAGAGCTCCTTATCCTATGTCATATTCTCATAATAATATATATATAAAAAAGGAAAAAGAATATATACAACATGGGGGGACTAGGCCAAAACCCATGAAAAGAATGAAAACATTATGAAAAACGAAAGGAAGGGAATCCAAAACGTGTGTGGAAAAAATATAGTCTAAGAAAGTGGGGAAGAGAATCCCACCAAACCATGCCATTAATTTCATGACCATATGATGCTAGTTTATCAGCGCAGGAATTGCCCTCTCGAAAGATATGAGAATGAAGCAACGATATATTGCGGGTAGTACAAATGCTCCACCTGTTGCGGAGCTGCCAAGGTACAATGGATGGATTGTCAAAAGCAAGAAGTGCCGAGGAAGAGTCACTCTTTATCCAAAGGTGGTGCCAACCTTTCTCATATGCGAATTCAATAGCTAGAATAATGGCACTAAGCTCAGCAAAAAAAACACTATGTTGACCAAGGTTGCTAGAAAATCACCCTAAAAAAGAAGTTGTAGAGTCTCGAAAAATTCCCCCACAAGCAGTCGAAGCATTAGCCATGGAACCATTGGTGTTGACCTTAACATATGGGGGTATAGGGGATTTCCAAAAAATACTAATGACCTTAGGTGCCGGAGCTAAACCTGACTGAATATGAAAGCGACTAAGCAAAGGAGAGTCACACAAAGAGGAGAAGCCCGGGGCTAGCTTCCCACTCATTGAAACCCCAGTAATAATTTTCATCTTCACAGCATGAATAGCAGAAACAACGTTATTATAACGAACATTATTCCTAGCCAGCCAAATAGTATGAACCGTATGAGTTATGCTATCAAATATGATATGCTGAAGTTGACCGGAACAAGAGGGGACACAACTGAGGAGACCCAGAGGGGTCACTCTAACGATAGACCGTTGCAACAAAATCTCCAACCAAGTCCAAAGGGAAACCGCAAAATCACATTCAAGAAACAAATGCTGAGATGTCTCGAAGTGATGCATGCATAACGCACAAACAGAGACCATTGTACAACTACGAGCAATCAAATTTTCATCAATTGGCAGTCTATTGTGAATCAGACGCCACAATGTAAAAGAAACAGAAGGAGGGATAAAATAACACCACAACATTTTTGCCCAAGGAAGAGTATCTTGAGGGGGGTAAAGAAAAAGAGAAGCTTCCTTCGCGGTTAATATTCCTTGCGGAGTGTAACACCCTAATTTTGCGCCTTTTTAAATAAATATTCTATTTAGAAAATTATTTCTTATTTTCATAAGAAATGCCCAAAAATAGTTTTAAAAATAATGTTTTCGCGCACTTCGCGATTTTTGCATAAATTCATAAAATATATTCTATTTCGTTTGCATTCGTTCATTTTTATTCATCGCATTTCTATTTACATACACAAAATAGATAAAAAGATCATCAAGCATATTCCACTTCATCACAAAAAAGATTCTTCTCAATGAACCAATCACATTGCGACACCTCATCATCTCCACCTCATAATCATTTTATTACACAAATACCACTCACCTAATCCTACTACTATAAATACACACCTCACATCACTCAATCATTACCAATCATTATTCACACAATTCCCCATAAAAAAAAAATCAGAGAGCTGAGCACAAACTCCCAATAATTAGATTCCGGCGCCGGAAACCACCTCCGATCGCCGGAAAACCACCACCACCAACCCATTTTTCAAAACTCATCCAAATCAAAATCCGAAAACACCATTAGCTTCCTAATCATCTTTTCATCACTAATCCATCGTTAATTTCACCAAAAACGCCGCCAAACACGCCGGAAACCGCCGGATCCGAAACTACCCTCGCCGGAAAATTCAACCACCCAAAAATCTACCAAAATCAACAATCAAATACTCAATTCTTATAGTTTGGACCCTCCTGAACTCAAATCCAAGCTCTGATTGACCAAAAAACGACCAGAAAGCAACACATCGGAGCATTAAAGTTCCGGCCAGTTTAGAACTTCACATTTCGTCCGTTTCGTGTACAATCGAAGGTAAAGGGACTTGGATTCATACGTTTGGGACCCTTCTGAACGTTTCTGTTCAACTAGTTTTTGTTGAAGCTCGCCAGAACCGTATGTACCCATTTTTACACTCGCTCGGTTTCGTGCTTATTTTCGCGCTAATATTGCTTTGATTATTGAATGTGTACTTGAATCTATAATCTATGTTGTTTTGCGAACATTTTGGTATATAGGATTGTGGTTTTCGGCGACGTAACTGCCGGCGACGGAAATTTCATTCCACTCCGTTTCCGGTCGTGTTTCTGGTCTTGGTGGGAGGCTGAAGAAGGGTAGTGCCACGCGGCAGCGCGTGAGTGGCTGGAGCCAGTTACTCACGCGCGCCCCCCTGTTTTTCTCTCCACACACCCCAGCTGGGTGTTGGAGCGGGTCAGTTGACCCTATTATCATCCGGACCCGGCCCGGTCTGTGATATTGGATTGGGGCCTATTTCTACAGGCCCAGTTCTTGTTTTGTTTTTTTTTTTTTTTTTTTTCAATTTCTGTTTTCACACCCCTGTTTTGCTAATACACCACTTGAATAAAAATGCATAGTAAAAAAAATAATGAATGATTATTTCAAAAGTGCTTATGCAAATAAGCACTTTTGGAGTAAGTGTTTATTTAATCAATTTGTACTTTTTCTCTATTAACATGAAAAAAACGGATTAAAAATAAATAATCTCTGACGCATGACTTTGACTATTTTATTTTTAATTCGGAACTTTTGATTTTGAAACTTCGAAATGAAAAATGGATTAAAAATAAATAGTCTCTGACGCATGACTTTGGCTATTTTATTTTTAATTCGGAGCTTTTGATTTTGAAACTTTAATATGAAAAAAGGATTAAAAATAAATAGTCTCTGACGCATGACTTTGGCTATTTTATTTTTAATTCGGAGCTTTTGATTTTGAAACTTTAATATGAAAAAAGGATTAAAAATAAATAGTCTCTGACGCATGACTTTGACTATTTTATTTTTAATTCAGAACTTTTGATTTTGAAACTTCGAAATGAAAAATGGATTAAAAATAAATAGTCTCTGACGCATGACTTTGACTATTTTATTTTTAATTCGGAGCTTTTGATTTTGAAACTTTAATATGAAAAAAGGATTAAAAATAAATAGTCTCTGACGCATGACTTTGGCTATTTTATTTTTAATTCGGAACCTTTGAGTTTGAAACTTTAATATGAAAAACGGATTAAAAATAATTAGTCTCTGACGCATGACTTTGACTAAGTTATTTTTAATTCGAGACTTTTTAAACTTAAAACGAAACCTTCTAAAAACAACGAGGCAGAGCCTGACGCATGACTCGTCTCTGTCTCAACTTTTGACTTTGACTTTTAAGTTGACTTTTAGGTTGACTTCTTATAGTTGACTTTTTCTTTTTCTTGACTGAGTTATGCTGTTTGCTTATAATTATTAAATGATTTATTTCTCTTTGTCTGAATACATAGTTGCCTGCTTATATGTTCATATCTGATGCACTTTTATTTATTCAGTATATTGATTATATGTCATTTGCATTCATGCATTTGCATTTCTCTCTCCTACCTTTCTTTTTCTTTTTCTTTTCTGAAATTGGAAAACTCTGAAAATACTCTAAATAATTTATTGAATGAAAAGAGAGATGTTTGACGCATGACTTTCATCTCTTGAATAGTCCAAGTACCTGCCGCATGGCTTGCGACTGAGGACTATTCTCATTCACTGAATAATTCCTCAGAAAATCTAAAAGACAATCAACCCACTCAACAGTTTTTTCTGCCCTTGCGCAATTAAACCTTTTAAACTTCTTTTTCCAAAATGGATGGCGCTTTATCCATTCCCCTGCTACAGACAAACGCTTAAGCCTCCGAAGCGAGCATACAAGCATATTGTTGTATCAATGGAATGCGACCTAAGCATCGTTCACTAAAAACAACCAACAAACAAATTCTTTCTTTTCAGGAAGAACTACGTGAGCTTTGACTTCCTCATTGTACTTGGGGGATACGTAGGAGGGAGAGCCTCTCTCGTCAAGCCAAATAATAAAAAAACTCTTTTTTCCCTGTTCTGTTTAATATGCGGTAATTTAATTCTTTTTGTACGGTTATCTCTGTTTATGCAAACCAAAATTCCTCAAATGGTTCCCGTTGAGTACAACGGATATGAGGGGGTGTTAACGTCTTCCCCTCATGTAACCAACTCTCGAACCCGATCTTTTAAGGTGTTATCATTATTTTCCTTTCCCCTCACGGGATAAATAAAATATGGTGGCGGCTTCATTGTTTACATTTGTGCATTGCATTTCATCATTGCATATCTGTATATTTTTTGCGCCGGGTACTACACGGAGAAGATGACCAAACCAACAAGTCCGGCGTGTCAAAAGAAGGAACCACATAAGCCTCAATATCAATAGCAATATGAGCAGGAATAATGTGCGGAAGAACCCAAGAACCGTTAATACGCATATCCGACACTGTGGCAATAAGACTTTGACGACTATGATTTGGGTCCCCATTACCAATAAGCCATTGTGAATTAAGATACACCGTGGGAATAAAGTGTTTCATCCCCGGCCAAATAGAGGACTGAATATTGATGACACGAAATCATATCGTATTTTTAGCTTAATTTAGGTGAATTTTAGTTGCATTTGCATATGTATTTATTTCATTTATGTCTTTTTATGTTAGTATTTGATATGTTTTTACTTTTGTCGAATAAAATAGGTCGGAGAAGAGAATTGAGCAAAAAGTGGCAAAAACGGAGCAAAAAAGGGGTGCAAAGCCCAAATTCGCACAGCCCACAAAGGAGCATAGCAAAAATGGGCATTGGCCCAAATTTGCACAGTGGCGAGCGCCACAATGGGGGTGGCGAGCGCCACCAATTGGAAGCCCAGTGGCGAGCGCCACAGAATGGGTGGCGAGCGCCACCCAGTGAAAGCCCAGTAGCAACTGTTTTGCGCAACGTGGGGAGCAAGCAGGCGTTCGATCAACCGTTTCTCCTAATCGTGTGGCTATTGGATAAAAACAAAAGAGAGCTTATCATCTCCTATTTTTATGGATCGTAACCAGAAAATTCCCTCTATAAATAGAGGACGAAATTCTGTTCTCCGTACACTTTATTTTTCTTTACTTTTCAGTCAATTTTAGTTTCTTGTTACAGTAACTGTAACGGTATTTCCACACCGGGAATCCGTTTTCAGTTCTGTTTTCACTTTCCTGTCAAGAATTCTGTACCGGTTATTTTCGTCAACTTTAATTCAAGTTATTTCAGAATTTTATTTCAGGTTCTTTTTAATGTCTTTATTTAATTATTTATTTATGCCTTATTTAATTTTCTGTTTTTATTTATTTGTTTCTTGCTTTATGTCTAGCTAATTTACTAGATATCGGTATGTAAATTAATTCTCCGAAGGGAGTTTAATAATGATTTAGCGCGCAATCACTAAACTATTTTTCTGATTCGAATTCCTAATTTTAAAACTCCTAAGCTTTTGAACGAGAGTAATATAAAGCGATTAAGGTTAAAATCAATAGAGCGAGAGTTTGAGGTTTTAACTAGATAGTAGGAATTTGATATTAATCTTTGAACGAGCGAGAGCCACGTTAGGATTAATTAGAACTAATTGATTTTCAAAATATACTTTCGAAGTTAAGGTGGTAGAAAAGTGACAGTAAAACTCCTAGCTTAGAAGGTTTGGTTTTTATCAACAAAACGAGAATGTGAGGTTTAAACCTTTGAATTAAGAAAGTTCTTCTGAAAAATAAACCCTTTATCGCACGCTATTAACTTATTAAACTCCCGAAGGTTGATTAAGTTACATACCGATATCCCGCTTTAATTTTAAATCTTAATTTTAATTTTCTTTTAAAAATTCCAATCAACCCTAAACATCTATTAGCCTTAGATTTACACCGCAACGATAGAAATACGGTAGTTCGACTGTTGGTCTCTGTGGTTCGATATCTTTTAAAACTCAACGACGAAACTGTGCACTTGTAGTTATAAAATATTTATTGATACACAAATCGTCGATCAAGTTTTTTGCGCCGTTGCCGGGGACCAATTTAGTCGATATTGTAACTCCGTCGTTACACCGTAGAGACTAAGGCATTTTAAATAAAAAAATCGAAAAAAAAATATATAACAAACAATTTTAGGATAAGTCCTTTGAGCTTAATTGTATAACTCAAATCCCTTTTATAATGACTATCCTCAAAATTTCAACTACCCTAACCATAACTTCCCATATAACTACCAGCCTCAACCGTCCCCATACTTTGAGGGACAATACCCTAACTCTCAGTACAATTACTATCCCCAGCAAGTCAAGGAACCGGAAGAATCCGTGAGTCCTAGCCTACTAGCGGTATTTAATGAATTTATGGAAACCTCCGCTAATGCTAGGCGAGAGCAACAATTTAGAGAAATAATGAGGGAACAAGACCTTATAAATGAACGGATTAGACAAACCAATCTCGAAACCCAAAGGATGCTCGACGCCATGGTTGCCTCAACAGCGACTCCCCAAGAGTCGATGGAGACACTAATCTCCCAGTTCACCCAGTCAACCATAGAACCCTCTTACGAGAGACAAGTGGACGTCGTAGCAAACGTTAATGAAAGCGAGATTGAGAGGGCTAGTGAGGACAGTAATGAAGTTGAGAGTTTCAGCGAGGAAAGAGTGGAGATCGAAGAAGCATCACCGATAATCCTCTCTAGTGAGGTAGTCGAAGAGGTAGAGAAGGGAACACTGCAAGTTTTCCCTGCTCCCTATATCCCACCAATCCTTGCTCCCCAAGGAATAGTAGAGGCTAGAGTAGACCCAACTCCCCAACCATGTGAAAAGAAAAAGATTGTAAAAATTAACACACATGGGGATGAGGGCGCAAATAGAAAGAGGAAAATAGGGGAAAGAAAATTTGAAGAGAATGTTAATACAAAGAGGATGAGAGTAACATTTGGAAAGGCAAGTGAAAGTCCTAAGTCCAAAGAACGAAGGACACTTGAAATTGAACCAAAACCCTCGCCTGAAATTGATAAAATTCCTTTTCTCCTAAACCACAAAATAATAGAAGAGGGCAAGGAGGCTGAACCGCCCTATAGGAGAAAAAAGAGAAAGAGCGAGGGGTATGTGAGAGTGCGTGATAAGTGGCCATGGAAATCACTCCCAATCCAGCCATCACAAGCAAGATAAAAAAAACACAAAACCGTCGAGCTCACCGACTTTAAACAAAGCGCTTGGTGGGAGGCAACCCACATGTAGGTTTAATTTTGTTAATTTTTATGTCATTAGTTGTTGCTTGTTTTTTCTGAATTATTATGTTTTTAAAATTAAGCGGTATTATTATATATCTTATTTCTCACTCATATTTTTGGTATATATTTTCAAATCTATTTTTTTTAGATACCTTTCTTTCTTTCACGATGAATCGAGATGAGAATCATGATATCAAGTTCAGAGGAGTAGGACAGATCAAAGGCTATGAGATTCTAGCTCAGAGAGATATGCACCTATCCATCTACCCTGACAGCGCTACTATGGACAAGCTAGGGATCCGCGAAAGCGTGATGTTCTTGCTTAATGAAGTCGGATGGTCCGGCTTTGCTGTGGGGAGAAGATTTAGCTCTTACCGAAGCCTAACCCTCGAGTTCCTAAGCTCATTTTCCTATCACCCTGAGATCGGAAAAGGATTCAGAAGAGGCCTGATAAACTTTAGGATGTTCGGCATTGACTACACCTTCAACAACCTAGAAATGGCCAACCTCCTAGGTTTCCCGAGTGACCCACATACTTTCACATCAGTTAAGGAGAGCACTTTCCCTTTCCGTGAGCTAGACTATTTCTGGGGTAAAATCTCAGGAGAAGGACATGCTGAGTTTGGAAACATGTATTCTGAAAACATACACAACCCAGCCTTCCGCTACTTTCACAAAATCCTAGCCCACACCCTCTTTGGAAAGGAAGAGAACAACACCTCTGTGTCCCGTGAGGAGCTTTTTATCATGTTATGTGCTTCGCAGTCCCGCCCTGTCAATGGGGTCACCTTTATGATGACCAACATGTACAATATAGCCCTTGACTTCCTGGGACCCATACTAGTTGGTGGGTTGGTTACAATGATTGCAGATGCCCTAGGCCTGAGAGTTCAACTTAATCAACTTCAACCCTTGGGAGGAATCCGATGCATTGACATAAACTTTTGCTTTAACCGTGGCATTATAGGGAACTTAGGACCCGACAGATTTGACCTCCTTATCAATCGCCAAGTCGTGCCCCACTTTACCTTGCCTAGCAATAAAACCAGTGTTCATGATAGAAGAAATTGGCTCTATGATTTGGAACCTCAGTATACACCCTTGACGCCTCCTTCTTCACCCCAAGCCTATGAAAACCTTGACACAGATCTCTCTGATGCTGATCCAAGTGAGTCTCCTGATTCTGATCCTGCTCTCTCTACTCCTACTTCTGCTGCTGATGCCCCAGTTGGGCCGACGACCGTGACTGTTGCTATGTTTGAAGCATTGCAAGCGAAAACTAATGCAATGGAAGCCGAGCTGACTAAGTTGCGCGCGGAATTTTATGCTTTCTTGGATACCGCCGCTGCGCAAGTAGAGAATATTTGGGATGAGTTAGGCTTTGTTGTGAATGAAGTCGAACATCGTCATAGTGGCTAGGACCGTCTCGGCGTATTTTACCGCATTCCTAGGATTTTCATTTACTTTTCCTTGCTCTAGAATAATAAATCCTAGGAAATTTTCTTTACTAGTACTTTAATTTGAATTTCAGAAATCAGCAATAACTATATTTACTCTTATTTAGTTCGTTTGATTAATAAAAACTCCTGATGAGAGACCGTTTGTTTTATGTTCTTGTGTGCTCATGTGGTTTTTCTTATGAATAATTGCTCTGTGTTAGAAATGCAAATTGGTGAAATTTTTGTCCTGTTAGAACTTAATTCAACTGTATGCAAGCTGTACAATTTCCTTAGACAGGTATAGGTACAAATGAACAACAACACGCTACAGGACGAAAAAGACCAAAATGCAAAATTTGGCTTGGTGGCGCTCGCCATAAGCATAGTGGCGCTCGCCACAGAATCAAAACTTCATGATTTTGGCAAAATTTTGTACAGGAAGCGTGTTACAGTAAGCTTGTATTGAATGGTTTTGTTTTTATGGGTTTGGAAAGGAATTGATTCTCTGTGAAATGAAGACACCATCATTATGTTCCATTAAGATTTTCAACTACACAATCACCACATTCACCTCCATTTTCCATTATAAATACACACACCATAACACATTCACTTCACAACACATTTCTCATTTCACAGAGGCTTTCTTTCTTTCTTTCTTTTATTTTCTTCTAGTATTGCAAGCTAAGGTAAGTCAAGTTCATGGCACAACAAGGGGAGTATGCAATCAACTTCCGAGATGGAGACCAAGCTAAGCTCTACCGACTACTCCGCCAAAAGGAATACGAACCAACGAGGTATGCCGATGACTTTTGTCTCGAGACTCTAGGATTATCGGATAGTGTGCGCCATTTGGTTCGTTCATTTAAGCTTGATTTCTTGCTTTCTTTTAAAGACCCCGTTCATGTCCAACTTACCGCAGAATTTCTTAGCTCTCTAGAACTAAACCCCACCCCCGACCGTGTGAGATTCCGTTTATTTAATGTTGATTACAATTTTAGCTACGATGAGCTAGCCGAGTTGTTGCACTTACCACACGGCGAGGGAGTGAAAGATGAGCTGCCTACTCAAGTGGGGTGGCCAGATGCCGCAAAGAAACTTTGGTGGGGATTAACCGGCAAGGATATGAGTAGTTTTGAGGGTAACAGAGCGTCATTGATCCAAAACCCCGCTATTCGCTACTTTCGCCATCTTTTGGCTTGCACTGTGTTTGGCCGCCTTGGTTCTAACAAGGTCAATGAAAAAGAGCTCTTTTTGCTGTTCACTTACAGCGTCTCAAAAGAAAAGGTCCATACTGCCCGCTTTATGATGTATCACATGTTTTCAATGGTTAAGTCCAAAGGGGCAATTGTTTTTGGTGGTCTTATCACAACCTTAGCACGCTTGCTAAACCACGGGGCGCAACTTTCTAGCCTTACCCCACTTGACCCTCGTACCATTGATTTAGACGTGGCACGAAACATGAGGCTAGTAAAGCAGCGGGCTGATGGAAAATACATTCTCATGATAGATAACAAAGCCTGCCCTGATATCACCCTCCCTGACCCCGCGCGCTTCAATGTGCGCTCGATAGCCAAATTTCGTTGTCTCCCCGACCCTGATGAGGAAGAGAGTGACGGATCTGAGGAGGAGGAGCACGAGGCTCCGGAGACTAATGCACACAGCACACACACTTCTTCTGGTTATTTTGCAGGTACTACTTCTGGAGCTGCCCATGAGAGTGGCACAGCCACGCTTGATACTGTTTTAGCTGAGATGAGGCAGCACTACACTTTAGATGCCCAGCGGGACCAGCATATCCAAGACATCCAGACTCGTCAGACAGAGATGATGAGCATGATGCAGCAGTTTCAGAGCGACCAGCGTGGTTTGATTGATGGCATGGCAGATATGTCCTTACGAATGGATGATTTTGATGGCTATTTCCAACAGCTCGGTGCAGGACCTCCACCACATGAGAGGCGCACGAGGAGGCGCGGCCCGGACCGCCAGTAGTTACTTTCTCTCAGGTTGTACCCTTCCAAACTCACCTTTAGTCGTTGCATTGGGGACAATGCTCGATTTAAGTGTGGGGCAGGAAGCTTTATCGCTTTCCTTTACTTTCAGTCATTTAGTTTTGCATGCATAATAAAACCTTAGGTTAGTTCACTTAGATTGAGTTGATTTTGCGTGATTGATCTTGTAATTGTCTGATTTTCCCATTTCTTGAGCCATACCAAAAATTTTCTTGTGAAAAGCAAAAGTATTGAGTTCTGATGCTTGGTGTTGGTTGTTTGAAAGTATATAGGTTGTTTGCACTATCTAGGCTATTTTGTGGAATTTGGGTAACGGTTAGATAAAATCAATACCGTTTTAACACCTTAGATTCCCGGAAGTGTGTAAAACTGATTTGAGTACTAATTTTGACAAAGCTTTGCACTTGAGTTTTAATGAACCCCTAGTAGTTTATCCAGCAGTCGGCACCATCTCAAGGCACAAACTAAGTGGGAAACCGAAGAATATAAGTGAATGATTTTGATTATAAATGTTATAAATGCTATTGGTTGATTCCTTCAAATAATTGATGAAAATTCAGCAAATGTTGAAACATGAGAAGGAAAAAAATACCATAGTATAGAAACCCATTAGTAGTTGGTTCAGAGGTGCCTGATTCTGAACTTGGTAGGGCGGGTTACGATCCGATCCCCCGCAACTGCGAAATGGGTAAAGCAAATAGGGGTTACCAAACTTATGTTATCAGCACCCCTCGCTATATGATGATCATAATCACTAACAGGTTTCCTACCATGGGTGTGTACAAGATAACGGGCTTAATGTGATTGCGCTAGAATGAAAAAGGGGAATGAAATTTAGGTGAGAGGTAGAGTCAAGAGGAAATGCTTCAGGTCTGTTTTCACATGACCGGGAGTCTCTTGTGTCATTACGGTGTTTTTGTTATTTGCACTGTTATTTGATTTTCATAGTTTAGCCAGCAACCACATACGAGTAAGATGATCGTGTCATGTGTTTTTACTTATGCTTTGCGATTCACTATTCTTTTATGCTTGAGGACAAGCAATGGTTCAAGTGTGGGGGAATTTGATGACACGAAATCATATCGTGTTTTTAGCTTAATTTAGGTGAATTTTAGTTCATTTGCATATGTATTTATTTCATTTATGTCTTTTTATGTTAGTATTTGATATGTTTTTACTTTTGTCGAATAAAATAGGTCGGAGAAGAGAATTGAGCAAAAAGTGGCGAAAACGGAGCAAAAAGGGGTGCAAAGCCCAAATTCGCGCAGCCCACAAAGGAGCATAGCAAAAATGGGCATTGGCCCAAATTTGCACAGTGGCGAGCGCCACAATGGGGGTGGCGAGCGCCACAGAATGGGTGGCGAGCGCCACCTAGTGAAAGCCCAGTAGCAACTGTTTTGCGCAACGTGGGGAGCAAGCAGACGTTCGATCAACCGTTTCTCCTAATCGTGTGGCTATTGGATAAAAACAAAAGAGAGCTTATCATCTCCTATTTTTGTGGATCGTAACCAGAAAATTCCCTCTATAAATAGAGGACGAAATTCTGTTCTCCGTACGCTTTATTTTTCTTTACTTTTCAGTCAGTTTTAGTTTCTTGTTACAGTAACTGTAACGGTATTTCCACACCGGGAATCCGTTTTCAGTTCTGTTTTCACTTTCCTGTCAAGAATTCTGTACCGGTTATTTTCGTCAACTTTAATTCAAGTTATTTCAGAATTTTATTTCAGGTTCTTTTTAATGTCTTTATTTAATTATTTATTTATGCCTTATTTAATTTTCTGTTTTTATTTATTTGTTTCTTGCTTTATGTCTAGCTAATTTACTAGATATCGGTATGTAAATTAATTCTCCGAAGGGAGTTTAATAATGATTTAGCGCGCAATCACTAAACTATTTTTCTGATTCGAATTCCTAATTTTAAAACTCCTAAGCTTTTGAACGAGAGTAATATAAAGCGATTAAGGTTAAAATCAATAGAGCGAGAGTTTGAGGTTTTAACTAGATAGTAGGAATTTGATATTAATCTTTGAACGAGCGAGAGCCACGTTAGGATTAATTAGAACTAATTGATTTTCAAAATATACTTTCGAAGTTAAGGTGGTAGAAAAGTGACAGTAAAACTCCTAGCTTAGAAGGTATGGTTTTTATCAACAAAACGAGAGTGTGAGGTTTAAACCTTTGAATTAAGAAAGTTCTTCTGAAAAATAAACCCTTTATCGCACGCTATTAACTTATTAAACTCCCGAAGGTTGATTAAGTTACATACCGATATCCCGCTTTAATTTTAAATCATAATTTTAATTTTCTTTTAAAAATTTCAATCAACCCTAAACATCTATTAGCCTTAGATTTACACCGCAACGATAGAAATACGGTAGTTCGACTGTTGGTCTCTGTGGTTCGATATCTTTTAAAACTCAACGACGAAATTGTGCACTTGCAGTTATAAAATATTTATTGATACACAAATCGTCGATCAAATATAATGAGATACTGGAATCGATTGCAAAGAAATCGTGCCCTACAAAAGACAGCCCAAGTCTCAGAACTTGACAAAAATTTCCAAGTAATAAGTAAAAGAAGCGAGTTGTTAAGTTGTTTGCAAGACTTTAGGCCCAATCCGCCCTCGGCCAAAGGAGAGCAAACTGTTTTCCAAGATACCGTACAAACTTTACGAGTGTGAATATCACCACTCCAAATGAAGTTTCGGATGCAACGATCTAGTTGTTTCAAAAGATTGGCAGGCCAAGCATATATATGAAAAGAGTAGACAAGCATGCCGTGAATGATTGAACGAACCAGCTGCACCCAACCCATAATAGAAAGCATAGAGCCCTTCCAAGTAGACAATTTCAGCTTTATTTTATCCGCAATAGGTTGAAAATAGACAGTACGAGGCTTACCAACAAAAATGGGGCATCCAAGATAAGTGAAAGAAACAAGTCCAATATGAAAACCCAGCAACGCCGAAATAGAGAGGAGTCTCGAGTGTGGGATAGCACCAGGATAAATGTTACTCTTATCCAGACTAATTACCTGTCCTGAGGCCAAAGCATAAGCATTAAAAATATTCAGCAAACAGCGCACATTTTTAATTGAGCCTTTGCAGAAAATAATAATGTCATCTGCATAGAGAACATGAGTTAGAACCGCCACTCCCCGACAGTAAAGGATGGGGGAAAGATGACCCAGATCCTTTGCCCGAGAAATAGCACGGTTGAGAACCTTCTCAACAAGACAAAAAAAGAGCGGTGAAAGAGGATCACCCTGTCGAACCCCGCGGACACAAGCAAAGTAGCCAACTGATTTACCATTAACTAAGACTGAAAGCTTAGCCGAGTGCAATATTGTGTTAATCCAAGAACAAAAAGCATCTGAAAAACCAAACCAACGAAGAACCTGTAAAAGAAATCTCCATTCTAGTGTGTCGAAGGCCTTTTTGATATCAATTTTAAGCGCCAAACTCCCGGAAAATTGCTTTTTTTGAAGAACATTAATGGCTTCGGAAGCAATAACAGTACAGTCTGCAATATTACGGTCAGGGACAAAACCACGTTGCTGTTTAGAAATAATACGAGAGGCAACCACCGATAATCTGTCTGGTATAATTTTAGTGATCAACTTGAACTGAAAATTAGCAAGAGCAATCAGACGAAACTGATCAATTTTAATAGCTGCAGGAACCTTTGGAACAAGAACAATCATATTAGAATTAAAATTCTCAGGTAAGAAATTATGAACAAAGAAATCCTGCACAGATAAAATAACATCAGTTGAAACAATGTGCCAAAACTTTTGATAAAAGTGACCACCAAAACCATCCGGACCAGGGGCGCCATCTCCATTGAGATCAAAAACCGCATTTTAAACTTCCAAGGCTGATGGAACCGCTGTCAACATTAAATTTTCCTCGCTAGTAACCATGGCAGGCACACAATCCTGAATGAGAGAATTATCAATACAGTTGTTCGGGCTGCAAAATATATTTTGAATGAGAGAACCATCAGCGACCTGTAAAGTTACAATTTGTTTCTTAACCGTCTTGATTTTCACCAAGCGGTGAAAATAGGAAGTATTGCGATCACCGTGTAGAAAATTCTGAGTACGGGATTTTTCTAGCCAGAATTGATCTTGGAACACAAGTGCCTGCGAAAGAATCAACTGAGCACGGAAATTGTCATTATAAAGTTCATCAGAGAGGCCTGTAGAATCAATTAGATGCTAGATACAGTTAACTTCATCAATAGCAATTTGAACATTATGACCCACATTACCAAAGACAGACTTGTTCCACTCTTTAATCCAAATATTATTACCTAATATTATTACCTACCACCGGTTTAATCCAAATATCCCTGACCAACTGTTCACAGTCATCATGACTGGCCCATGCTTTATATAATTTAAAAGGAATAGCATGAGTGTAATACCCGGCGCAAAAAATATACAGATATGCAATGATGAAATGCAATGCACAAATGTAAACAATGAAGCCGCCACCATATTTTATTTATCCCGTGAGGGGAAAGGAAAATAATGATAAAACCTTAAAAGATCGGGTTCGGGAGTTGGTTACATGAGGGGAAGACGTTAACACCCCCTCATATCCGTTGTACTCAACGGGAACCACTTGAGGAATTTTGGTTTGCATAAACAGAGATAACCGCATAAAAAGAAATAAATTACCGCACATTGAACAGAAAAGGGAAAAAAGAGTTTTTTATTATTTGGCTTGACGAGAGAGGCTCTCGCTCCTACGTATCCCCCAAGTACAATGAGAAAGTCAAAGCTCACGTAGTTCTTCCTAAAAAGAAAGATTTTGTTTGTTGGTTGTTTTTAGGTGAACGATGCTTAGGTCGCAGTCCACTGAAACAACAGTATTGCTTGTATACTCAACTGAGGTTTAAGCGTTTGTCAGAATCAGAGGAATGGATAAAGCGCCATCCATTTAAGAAAACAGATGAAAAAAGAGTTTGAAAGTTGAAAATCAATTGACTGCACAAGGGCAGGAAAAGCAGTTGTGTGAGTTGAGTGTCTTTTAGGATTTTGGGATATTGTTTAGTGAATGTGGATAACCTCATTGCCACAAGTCATCCGTCAAGGACGAGGTTATCCTAGCAAAGACAAGTCATCCGTCAAGCTCCGCCGTTTCATTCAGTTTTTTATCAAATTAATTAAAAATTGAGAATAGCCGGAAACGAGTCATCCGTCAGGCTCCTTCTATCTCATTTTTAATTAATAAGTATTTTGGGTTTTTAGAATGAGAATAAACCCAAAGCCGCAAGTCATCCGTCAAGGACTGATTTATTTTTATTCTACTTCTTAACAAAAAAAGTTACCACAGATTCCAGTTCAGATAAACCAAAGAAAAAGAAAGAGGTAGAAGATGATAGAGATGCAGATGAATGCACATGAATGACAGATAATGATGATACTGAACAGTTATAATTAAATCATCAAAGCAAATAATTAATTCAACAGATATCAGTCAAACAAAAAGACACAGTTAGTTAAAATAAAATAAGACGAATGCGAGTCATCCGTCAGGCTCCTTCTTATTCTCTTTTAACTAACGTGTTTTATTTATTTTTAAAAATCCGGAATAATGATAAATTGAACCGCAAGTCATCCGTCAAGTGCTCATTTTATCATTACTCGTTTTTTAACAACAAAGGTTTACAACTTTAAAGAAAATAAATAACGATAAATTAAACCGCAAGTCATCCGTCAAGTGCTTAATTTATCCTTATTCATTTTTCATTAACATTTTCATCTTTTAAAAATAACCGGAATAACGATAAATTAAACCGCAAGTCATCCGTCAAGTGCTTAATTTATCCTTATTCATTTTTCATTAACATTTTCATCTTTTAAAAATAACCGGAATAACAATAAATTAAACTGCAAGTCATCCGTCAAGTGCTTAATTTATCGTTATTCTAATTACTTTTAAACAAAAAAATTTTCATACCAAAATATTGTCGCAAAATTAAATAAATCATAGAACATCAAATTAATTATAACAAAATAAAATCATGAAAAATGGGCTTTTAAGCCCAAAACCCACCCAACAGAAGGGGGTGCAAAAAGCAGAAAAAAGGGGCGCGACAGTAACATCAAACAGAAATCACAGAATGGGCTTAAGGCCCAGTTTATTTCCATTCAGCAGGGGGTACAAATAGCAATTGCAGGGGTTCAGAAAGCATAGTTCACAAGGCAAACAGATTTTAACAATTGGGCTTAAGGCCCAAGTTTAGAGATTCAGAGGAGGGTGTAGATAGCAACCCAGTGGGGGAGCATTCAGCAGTAAAAAAACTCACAAAAAAAACAGAAACTGGGCCAGCAAGCCAGCCCAACACCTAACCGGATCAGGTCATATGGGTCAACCCGACCCGGATCCAATCACCAACCCAAACCAGGAAAAAAACAAAAAAACGCGCCGGCCAATCAAAAGCCGACACGTGTCCGCGTGTCATTCCTACCATACGACCGATTCAGGCGACTCGGGGACTCACTGCCTTCCATGGCTGAGTCTTGCAACTCGGTTAGAACACCAATTAAACTCGAAACAACACCAAATAATTCAAGTAAATAGTCGAATCACAACGATTTTTCATGTACAATCCAAATCCAGTATCAGAATTAATAAACAACACGCGGTTAAACAAAAACGAACCGATCAAAGTTTTAGATCTAAAATGAAAACGCGTTATCAGTCGCAAAATTCACAAATTAATTAACGTCAAAGCATTCAAACATGATTATAGTCACAAATCAACACAAATCGTGCGAAATAGAGTCCGGAAGCGTGCGAATCAACTACCTTCTTTATCTTAACAAACTCGGTTTAGGATTTGGCGATTCGACTTCGTTTTTACTGTTTTCGATCGCGATTTGAGAGGAGAAAGAGAGGAGGAACCGGTTTACATGTCTTGATTCAAAGGAAACTCATGTTATTTGTGTTGATTTGTGATGAATTTGGGAGGTTGAAGAAATTAGGGGTTTGTCTTAGTAAAGAGTGGAACGGCGCGGCGTGAAGAAGAAAGAAGAGAAAGAAAATCTGATAGAAAAGTGTGAACAGTAGCCAATCTAGGGTTTGTAATAACCCTCCTCCTATTTATACTATCAGCTTTTTTTAAGGTTGGGGTTATTGTGTAATAATCACAAAATAAATGGTAAAAACTATAAAAACAAAATAATAAAAAGATAAATGATATTTTTATTATTTTTGAAGAGAAAATGATTTGTGAAGTGGGAAAAAAAAGATGTGGCATCATGTGATTGGTCCTAAAAGATTAAAAAACATTTGTGATATAAAAATTAATAAAGAAGTAGAAACTTACAAATAATATAGGAGAAAGTGAAAATAAGAATAAAATTAACTAATACAAGATAAAAAAAACTATTTTTAATATTTTTGCTATTTTTCTTATAAAAGGATATAAAATGCATTAACTAAAAATATAAGAGAAAAGAAATAAAAAAAACAAGCATATTATATTTCTAAATTCTTTTTGATAATTCTTATAACAATAAGAAATAATTTTCAGAATAAAAACATATTTACAAGAAACTGAAAATTAGGGTATTACAATGAGGAACCACAGAGATTTGTTGAGAAAGTAAATCGGATGATGGTCAGAATGATTACGAAATAAAGTGCAACAATTAATAAAGGACAAAACATCAAACCAGTCTGCATTACATATGCATCTATCAAGGCGCAAAGCAACATGTGCCTGCCCTAAGCGCCCATTAATCCACGTAAAAGTTACACCATTGGTTGGAAGATGATGTAAGAGATTTGCATTCGTCCAAGACAAGAAGTCGTCACATGATACTTTAGGCGGTAGCCGCTGACCCCGTTTCCCGTGAACACCAAAAACGGCATTAAAGTCACCTAAAAATAACCACGGACCACTAAAACACCCCTGCAAATGTGTTAGATCCGCCCAAAGTTGATGACGAGTGATGTAAGATGTACTAGCATAGATAGCAGCCACAAAGACCTTACGATGTGGAAGAGAAATTTCCAGAGCAATACATTGTGAAGAAGTAAATATAACAATCGGACTAGTAGAATTACCCCTCAAACCCCATAGATTAGGAGTACTAGCATCACGAGAATTTAAACAAAAATTCTGAATGTTGATACTATCCCAAAATAAATTAGGAACTTGCGAAAATACAACCATGGGCTCCGCAATAAAGATAATATCATGCTTATGAGAAATGACCAAATTACGTAAAGCAAGGCGGGAATTTGAATTACCAATTCCTCTAATGTTCCAAAATAGGAACCTCATCATAAAGAATGTGTGGACGGAACACCCTGGGAACGAGTGTTATAAGGGCAGATTGCATTTTGAGCTTCATACTTATCTCTTTTTCGTTGTCTTTTGGAAACATAAGTAGTAAACAGAGCTTCCCGTGAGTCACGACCAGCCACCTCTTCCTCCCACGCTTTCTTAATCAACTCAACATCACGCTGAACGCGCTCATTCGGATGGGGAGGTTGCTGGCCAATATTTGCTTGTGTTTCTGGGACTTCCTCGGCATTAGAATCAGGCAAACTGTTGTCATCAACCCAACTGCTCTCTACATCAGCAAGTGCAACAGTTTCAAGATTTTGAACAAGACTCAAGACTGGGATGGGAATATGAACCCCTTTAGAAATAACCAGTGAGGCCTGTGCATTCTCCACAACAAGGGTAGAGCGTGCATTCTCAACACGATCAGGTTGTGAATTCTTCTCAACACCTATTGCAATTGCGTCATTCTCAGGTTGAATGACAACCTGAGTAGCTTGGTGCTCATCAGTACCAGCACGGCTACTACTACCTGCCGCCTTATTTAAAGCAACATCTGTAGTACCTTGGAGCACAGGTTCAATAGGCTTTTCGGAACATATTGCTTTCGCGGTTGTTCCTTGTGAACTTTCTCTACCTGCTTATCATGTGGCTGCAATTTGCGGCAATTCACAACCGAGTGACCAATGGAAAAACAATCAGAGCAATACTCAGGTAGACGCTCGTATATCACCTCAACATAGAATGCATAACCGTCCCGTTCAACCATTATTTCATCATAAATTCTCTTCAAAAGATCAATTTCAACAAGGATTCGAGCATAGTAGCCAAACGCTCTGTTTTTCGTCGGACCATCCAACATTAAAGGCGTGCCTATGCCATTTGCAATCTCAAACAGCAAGCGAGGACTCCAATACTCTTGTGGGAGATCCAAGAGACGAACTCACACCTGAACATGTGTTTGGCGTTGAGTGTAAACATTAAAATCTGGAGTCCACTTGGACAGACGAAGGATACCGGGTTTGATGCATATGGTACCAGCGGACCAGGCCTTACGTTTGTCGTCGGCGTTTGAAAATTGTAACTCAAAAAAACCCCGCCCTAACGACACCAGGTGCCAAGGCGCAAAATCTTTCCACATCCCCCGCAATGGAGATGATTCCGGCAACCATCGATCGCTCTGTCATATTCCTGTTGGGTTAATTTGATACAGACAGAATCGCCCTTAACACATGGCGGCGGAAGCTGTGAAAAGGAGAACTCGTCAGAGTGGTTGAGAGCTTGTGCAAACGAGATAGAAATCTTGACCGGCGGCGGCTTGACAAGCGGCGGTGGTGGTGGCAGCTTGGTCGACGATGCAACCCCTAGACAGGGCCAATCGCAAAGAGCCGTCATATCTTTACTTTCATTCCAATATCTAATACAAAACTTGATCAATACTAATTTATTTGCTCTGTCCACATAAATACTTCATTCATTATATTAAACTTCACATAATCTCAACTACAAAGAGTTTAGCTCAAAGTGAGCATAAAACCAACAACAATAATAACAAGTAAAGTAGTGATACCCATTACAATGCAATAGATACTCCTGCAGACACAATCGTGCCTCTCGTTATCACAGGTCGCCTCCTGCGACGGAATAGCTTCAAATGGCGCAGCAGCTCTTCTTCTTATCAGATCTATTCTCCAAGTTTCAAGCATACATTTTTAGGTTTAGGGACGTGTTTTTATAAGACAATCCTTCTTGGATCGGGTGCAACCTTAATCGTGACTACTAGGCCCAAGGAATAAAGGATATTCCATTTGCAAGGACCACTTAATCATAGTACAATCATTTGTGATGCTGACAGCTGGCACGCCAGCCAGTCATCCTTATCCTTCAAAGATGCCTTTCACAATGTTCTAGTACATTCCCAGATTTGTCTTATAGCAGCGCTTGAATTGTTGACTTGTACGGAACTCAATTTCCTGACAATCATTATCAGTAGATACCTTTTGATGACGATCCAGAACCAAATAACATGCCTTGACATAAGTTGCCTCTAAACTAACTCTTTTTCGTCCAAATTACATAATTATTCCTAATACATAATTCTAGACTCAAAACTAAATAAACTAATGAAATTGCATTAAAACATGGTTTGATCACCATATTGGCAGGAAGTAACTCATGAATAAAGGCCTAAATAACACACATTTAGTAAGTCATCAGATACCATTCTTTCTTTCTCACGATGTATCGAGCTGAGAATTCGGATATCAAGTTTAAAGGAGTAGGACAGATGAAGGGCTATGAGATTCTCACTCAGAGAGATATGCACCTATCCATTTACCCTGACAGCTACACCATGACCAGACTAGGAATCCGCGAAAGTGTCTTGCACTTGCTTAATGAGGTTGGCTGGTCTAGTTTTGCCATAGGGAGAAGGTTTAGCTCTTACCGTAATTTAACCCTTGAATTCCTAAGCTTTTTCTCCTATCACCCTGAGACTGGAAAGGGATTCAACAAAGGCTTGATAAACTTTAGGATGTTTAACAATGACTACACCTATAACAATAGAGAGATGGCCAACCTCCTAGGTTTCCCAAGCGACCTTCATACTTTCACTACTGTTGAGGAGGAAATGTTCCCTTACCGTGAGCTAGACTATTTTTGGAGTAAAATCTCAGGAGAGGGCCATGCTGATTTTGAAAATATGCGTTCTGAAAGCATACACAACCCAGCCTTCTGATACTTCCATAAAATCCTAGCCCACTCTCTTTTTGGTAAGGCAAAAAACAACACCTCTGTGTCCCGTGAGGAGCTTTTTATGATGCTATGTGCTTCACAGTCCCGACCTATCAATGGGGCCACCTTTATGATGAACAACTTGTATAAGATAGCCCTTGAGTGCCAAGGACCGCCTCGACGTTTTTACCGCACTCCTAGGATTTACTTTTAATTTCCTTGCTTTAGAATAATAAATCCTAGGCATTTCTATTAGTAGTTTGATTTTATTTTCAGAAATTAGCAATAACTATATTTGATTTACTTTGAATTATGAAATAATAAAACTCTTGTTGAGAGACCTTTTGATCTTCTTGTGTGCTCAAATGTTTTCTCTTGTGATATTTGTTCTGTGATGAAAGTTGAATTATATACAAGTTTTGCTGGAACTAAATTTAAACCATATGCAAGCTGTGCAATTTCCTTTAGACAGGTACAAGTACTGATCAAATGAACAACAACACACTACAGGACGAAAATAATGCAAATTTCTGCACAAATGGGCAGGTGGCGCCCGCCATGAAACTTGTGGCGCCCGCCAATTTTTGTACAGAAAGCATGTGATAGTACTGTGTAATGAATGGCTTTTATCCCTAGAATGCCTAACAAGAATTGATTCCTCTCTGTAATTTGACCATATCATTATTTCCTCCATTTATTTTCCCAACCATACAACATTAAACTATTACTATTTTTCCACTATAAAATCACACTTCATTACTACATTCACTTCACACCATTTTCACATTTTATAGAGGCTTTATTTCTCTCATTTTCATAGAGTTTATTCAAGTTAGGGTCATGGCACAACAAGAGCAATATGAGATCAATTTCCAAAGTGCGGGCCAATCCAAGCTTTACCGACTTCTCCTCCGTAAGGCATTCGAAGCAACAAGGTACGCCGATGAATTTTGTATGAAAACTCTAGGATTGCAAGATATTGTGAATTATTTACTTCTATTATTTAAGCTAGACTATTTGCTTTCCTTTAAAGATCCAGTTTACGTACAACTCACCGCCGAATTCCTTAGCTCTCTAGAACTAAACCCCACCCCCGAGCGTGTGAAATTTTGTTTGTTTAATACAGATTACAATTTTAGCTTTGACGAAATGGTCGAGATGTGGCATTTCCCACACGGTGAGGGAGTGAAAGACGAGTTACCAACTCATTTCGGGTGGTTAGAGGCCGCGAGAACCTTTTGGTGGGGAGTAACGGGAAAAAAAACAAAGAGTTTCGTGGGTAACCGAGCATCACTAATCCAAAACCCCGCTATTCGCTATTTTCGCCAAATCCTAGCTTGCACTATTTTTGGGCGCGCTAGTTCAAATAAAGTGAACGAAAAAGAGCTTTATATGTTGTTCACTCTCCTTACAAAATAAAAGTTAATATCGATGTACCACATGTTTTCAATGGTTAAGTCCAAGGGGGAAATTATTTTTGGGGCCGTATCACCACTTTAGCGCGCATGCTAAACCATGGGGCTCAACTTTCTATTCTAACCCCACTCGATCCCCGTACCATTGACTTGGACATGGTACGGAGCATGAAACTTGTGAAACCAAGAGATGATGGGAAATTTTATTTAATGGTAGATAACAAAGCTGTTTATGATGTTGTTCTTCCCGACCCAGCCCGCACAAATGTGCCCCTAGAGCACAACTATCTTTTGCTCCCCGACCCTGAGGACGCCCCTGCGCACGTCCCAATGGATGCTGCTGCTGGTGGGGGCGCGGGTGAAGAAAAAAATGAAGAAGAGCAAGACGCTCCTGAGGACGATGCACACACCACACACACTTTATCTAACTATGTTGCAGGTACTTCATCTAGTGTCGGCTATGAGGGCGGGACTGCCACACTTGACAATATTTTAGCTGAATTTAGGCAGCGCTCCGCATTAAATGCCCAGAGAGACCACCAGATCCAGGACATCCAGACTCACCAGACCAACATGATGCAGATGATGAAGCAGTTTCAGAGTAACCAGCGCGGTTTGGTTGATGGCATGGCCGATATGTCCTTGCGCATGGATGAGTTCGATGGCTACTTTCAGCAGTTGGGTGTCGTTCCTCCACAGCCCAGAAGTGGGAGGCGCACAAGAAGACGTGGCCAAGGCCACGAGTAGAGGTCTCACAGGTTCTGACTTTCTTTCTCACCTTTAGTCGTTGCATTGGGGACAATGCTCGATTTAAGTGTGGGGGAGGAAGCTTTATCGCTTTCTTTATTTTTTCAGTCATTTATCTTTCATGCATAATAAAAAAACCCTAGGATAGTTCATGATTAAGTTGAGTTTATTTTGCGTATTCTTTTTGTTATTGTCTGATTTTCCCATTTCTTGAGCTATACAATTTTATTTTTTTGTGAAAAGCAAGCGTTGAGTTCTGATACTTGACATGGTTGTTTGAAAGTATATAGGTTGTTTGCACTTTTAGGCTATTTTGTGAAGGTTGGGTGATGGTTCAATAAAATCAATACCGTTTTAACACCCTAGACCCCCAGAAATGTGTAAAATTAATTTGAGTACCATTTTTGACAAAGTCTTGAACTTGAGTTTTAAAGATCCCTTAGTAGTTTATTTTAGCAGTCGGCACTATCTCATGGCACAAACTAAGTGGGAAACCGATGAATATAAGTGAATGATCTGAATATAAATGTTTATGTATACTATTGGTTGATTCTGAGAATGATTGATAAAATTCAACAAATGTTGAAACATGCGAAAGAAAAAAATACCGTAGTACAAAAAAAACTCATTAGTACTTGGTTCAGAGGTGTCTGATTCTGAACTTGGTAGAGTGGGTTACAATCCGATCCCCCGCAACTGCAAAGTGGGTTACCAAACTTATGTTATCAGCACCCCTCGCTATATGATCATAATCACTAATAGGTTTCCTACCATGGGCGTGTACAAGATAACGGGCTTAATGTGATTGCGCTAGAATGAAAAGGGTGAATGAAACTTAAGTGAAAGGTAGAGTCAAAAGGAAATGCTTCAGGTTTGTTTTCATATAATGAGAGGTTTTTGTGTTATTACGGTGTTTTTGGTGTTGGTATTGTTATTTGATTTTCACTTCTTAGCCGGCAACCACGTATGAGTAGTGATCGTGTCATGTGTTGTACTTATGCTATGCAATTCACTATCTTTATTGCTTGAGGACAAGCAGAAGTTCAAGTGTGGGGGAATTTGTTAAAACAATCATATTGTATTTTAAGCTTAATTTACATGAACTTTTAGTTGCATTTCATATGTTTTTTTATTTCATTTGTCTCTTTTTATAGCGGTATTTATTTCCTTTTCAGTTTTGTTGAATAAAATAGGTCGGAGAAGAGAATTGAGCAAAAAGCACTCAAAATAGAGCAAAAAGTAGGTGCAAAGAGCATAAAACACGTAGCCCATGCCTGTAATACCCTAATTTTGAGCTTTTCAAAATAAATATTTTATTTAAAAATTATTTCTTACTTTTATGAGAAATACCAAAAAAAATAGTTTTTTCGATAATTTTGTTTTACAATTTATTCATTTTTCTTTATTTCTCTTAATTTGTCGCAATTTATCTTTTTATACGAAGAATAGCAAAAATAATCAAAAATAGTTTTTATCTCTTTATTTAAGTTTATATTTCATTTTTATATTTTTTTTACATTTTTATTCATTTTTTCCTATTGATTTTTACATTTTTTACCATTTTATAAAAATTCTTTGTTTTTCAACCAATCTAGTGTTGCCACCTCATTATCTACACATCACCTTCATTTTTCATTATCATTTTATCATTAATTATCCCTTAATCTCTAAATTACCCCAAATCACAAAAATGCCATTTGCCCTAATATTCCCCTATATATATTAAAATATTCAGACCTCAATGATTGGCTACACACATCCCAAGAAAACCCTAAAAAATATCTTTTCTCCTCCTCACCAGAACCCGCCGCCGGCCACCCTCAAACCCAAATTCCGGTCACCCAAAAAATAACCAAAACCAACGATCAAGCACTCGATCTATAGTATTTGGACCTCTAGGAATCCAAATCCGGTGTTATTTTTTCCAAAAAGTGAGCGGAAGTGCTCCGTTCGAAGCGTTGAAGTTGCCCCGACGAACCAACCTCGTTTCCGGCCACCTCGAGCTCAAACGAAAGTAGATAACGGTCATTACTTGCTTCTGGAACGTGTATGGACCTTTCCCACTCGCTATTTTCCTTCAATTTCGCGTGAAAAAGTATTTACAAATTTTGAGCTCCGATTTTAAAAGCTTCGATTTGCTTATTTCGTTTTTTGTTTGTAAAAACTAGTTATATTTTTGAGATCTACATGAAAAATGCTTTGAAATGGTATATTTATTTGCTTGTTTTGATTACCGGAAGTAGGTCCGGCGGTTGCGCCGGCGGTGGCGCGCGATTCCGTCCGGCCACTGGTTTTGTCATTTTGGAGAAGAAGAACCCGCGCCACGTGTCGCGCTGCGATTGGCGCGTGTGGGGGTTTTGTCTTTTCTGCTAGACCGGTCCGGTTCGTTCCTGTTCTGAACCGGTTCGGTTGGGTTTGTGATGGTTTTTTATGTTTGCTACTGAACCTTTCTTTTGCTATCTGCACCCCCTACTGAAACTTGTATATTGGGCTTTAAGCCCATTTGAAATTTTGTTTGTGTTGTGTGAATTGCTGTTATACCTCCATTTCTGCTTTTGCATCCCCTTTGCTGATATTAATTAATTATGGCGTTAACGAATGTATATAAAAAAGTGCTATTCCATTTTATGTTCAAAAAACTCGTATTCAAAATAAAAAATAAATCGGACTCTGACGTACGTCTCGTGTCCTTGATTTATTTTTTATCTTGAATACTTTAAACGAGTTAATTAATGTAGAGTAAAAAGGGCTTGACTTACGACTTGTCTCTGTTTACTCTATTTTAATTAATATTGTTTAAACGACATTTTCTCCGTTACGTCGATTGATCACTAAATTTTTTTAAAGAACAATTTAATCACCCTTTTTTTAATGTTCGACTTATAACGTCATAATTAAATAATATCTCAGTTGTCTGTTAGATTTAATTTTGAGTGAAATAAAGATAAATTGGGCCCTGTCTTACGACTCGCGCTTTGAATTTATTTCCTATTTCATTCAAAGTGTAATTTGATGTTCTGAAACGTAAGATAAGCGAGAGCCTGACGTACGACTCGTCTTGAGCTTATCTTACGCTTGCTTGCTAAAATGTTCGTTAATTTGCTTCTCTGTTTGCCAGTTTCATTTTATGCCTGATTATCTGATTACTCATTTATTTATGTGTTCACATATTTATTTCGAGTATTATTTAATTGTCGCATTATTACACTATTATCATGCATTTGCATCTCTCAGCTTTTACCCTTTTCTTTTTCTAAAAATCTGTTGTGAACTTGTCTTTGAATATGGAATGTGAATAAATCAGTCTCTGTCGTACGACTCTGGCTTCGAATTATTCGCATGCCATTTAAAACGGAACACTCTTTAATTAAATGAAATGGGAAGGAGCCTGACTTACGACTCGCCTTCGGCTCATTTCACTTTAATTAAAAATGTTCATTTAATAAACTGAATGAAAAGAGAGAGCCTGTCGTACGACTCGTTTCTGCTCGGATGATCCGGTCCCTGACTGACGACTCGTGATTTAGGATCATTCTCATTCTAAAACATTTTCCTAAAATCTAAAAGACACTCAACCCATTCAACTATTTTCCTGCCCTTGCGCAGTCAGCTCTTTTTCAACTGCTCTTATGCAGTCAAATCTTTTTTCAACTTTCTTTTTTCTAAATGGATGGCGCTTTATCCATTCCCCTACTACAGACAAACGCTTAAGCCTCCGAAGCGAGCATACAAGCATACTGTTGTATCAGTGGAATGCGACCTAAGCATCGTTCACTAAAAACAACCAACACAAAATCTTTCTTTTCAGGAAGAACTACGTGAGCTTTGAATTCCTCATTGTACTCGGGGGATACGTAGGAGCGAGAGCCTCTCTCGTCAAGCCAAATAATAAAAAAACTCTTTTTTTCCTTTTCTGTTCAATATGCGGTAATCTTTTTCTTTTCATGCGGTTATCTCTGTTTATGCAAACCAAAATTCCTCAAATGGTTCCCGTTGAGTACAACGGATATGAGGGAGTGTTAACGTCTTCCCCTCATGTAACCAACTCCCGAACCCGATCTTTAAGGTTTTATCATTATTTTCCTTTCCCCTCATGGGATAAATAAAATATGGTGGCGGCTTCATTGTTTACATTTGTGCATTGCATTTTATCATTGCATATCTGTATTATTTTTTACGCCGGGTACTACAATGCCAAACCAGCCCAAAGGGGCATTTGCCCCTAGATGTCCATGGCGCCCGCCATGAGTTCTTTGGCGCCCGCCACAGATTCTGGATTACCAGAATTGCCTTTTTGTTGTTTCTCTTTGTTTCCAGCGGAGATCACAACTATCCATTCCTATTTTGTCTCCTAATCGCACGGTCTTCATGAAGCAAAACTAAAACCTTATCACTTCCTATTTTCAAGGATCGTAGAAGCTTATCAGTGCCTTATTTTTCTCTATAAATAGGACAGATTTAAGTCGTGCTCTCTCTCTCTCTCTCTTTTTCATGCCTTGTACATAGTTTTAGGCAGTTTAATTTCCAGTTTTTAATTCAGAATTTTGTACCGGTATTAAACTATTTTTCTTATTCGGGTTTCTAATTTAAAAACTCCTAAGCTTTTGAACGATAGTAAAATAAAGAGATTAAGGTTAAAATAAATAGAGCGAGAGTTTGAGGTTTTAACTAGATAGTAGAAACTTGATATTAATTTTTGAACGAGCGAGAGCCACGTTAGAATTAATTAGAACTCATTGGTTTTCAAAATATACTTTCGAAATTAGGTGGTAGAAAAGTGACAGTAAAACTTCTAGTCTAGAAAGTATGGTCTTTATCAATAGAACGAGAGTGTGAGGTTTAGACTTTTAGATCAAGTAAGTTCTTCTGAAAAATAAATTCTTTTCCCGCGCGCCGTTAATTTACCGAATGCCCGAAGGTTAATTAGTTACATACCGATATCCCGCCTTTAATTAATTTAAAATCTTTAATTTAATTTAATTTAAATTCTAAAGAATTCTAAAAACCCAAAAACATTAGCCTTAGATTTACACCGTGACAACAGAATACGGTAGTTCGACTATAGGTCTCTGTGGTTCGATATCTTTTAAAACTCAACGACGAGACAAGACACTTGCGGTCATTAAAATATTTTTGATACACAAATCGTCGATCACCCATTCTCCTTTAATGTCCTTCATTCATATATTCAATTAACTTAGTAGATGCATTTAGGTTCCTTGAGACGGTAGCCACATACATTCTTTCTCAAGCTTTTTTCCATTTTTGTCTTTTTTTTTAAAATCCCTTATTTTTGTTTTTGTTTTTTTAGAAATCTTGTACTACTTTGCTTTTGGTTCAGAACGACTGTGACTGCCATGTTAACTATTGTGAGTTTTGTCTCTTCATTTTCCTGATGAACGTTGGATGATGTGCACGAAGAAGATGACGTGCTTACGCCTCCTATTAGAGTGATTAGATGAATTAACTCTCGTGCGTTTATGTGCATCATCAGGTTAATTGAGAGACTACCCTGCCCCTGGTCCTTTGATTAAGGTTTTTTTTTTAGTAGAAAGAACGCCAACTTCAGGCTTAAAGGGTTTGAGTACGGATTATCTCCTTATTTCTCCAGTGTTTGGGAAATGAAACAATGCCTTACATCGTCAGACAAGTGTTACTAATGAAAGCGTATATCAACAAATTTTGTTATTTCATTTACATCATTCTCCCTTCAAGTTTGTTAATGGGTGAGAAGTGAAAATTGTTTGATAATTATGGTAAGTGGAAAGTGATGGCCGAAGAAATAGTGAATATGAATTTATTGATTTCAAAAACATGCATGCTGATTTTATTACAATTACCAATAAAAAATGTACAACTTTAAAAACAAACAATATCTAGCAAGAAAGAAATCATAATTGGAAATGATAAAGCCTAATGGGTCGGTGGTTATCCACCATACGCCAATCATCTCTATCAAAAGTCAATTTCCTGATGTCAATCAACTTTTGCACCACCTCTTTGAAGGAATTGCAGTCTTCGATCGAGTTCCGCACTACGCCATCGTGAAACTCGCATTGGACACCCTGGTTGTACCAAGGAGGAAATGGAGACTTCATGGAAACTCGCACTGGACTTGGGAGTCATTGATGAAACTTGGACTAAATGAGATCACAGTAGACTATATGTTATGAGAATTAAGTCGAACTGGAGAGGCCCTCCTTCTTGATTGTTTGGATGCCATTGTTGATTATGATTATGATGAGGTGCTATGGACGGTCGTTGAGAGTGTGTTTGTCGCGGTAAATGTTGTTAAGGCAAAGGAATCACCCATGATTGTGGTGTCTGAGGCACTGGATAGCCCTTTGACTGATATGACAAAGGGTTGTCATTTTTGCTCAACAGGATTCGTGTGATCAATTGCACTTGAGTCTTTAATTGGGAAATCTTCACCTTCAACAGTTCATGCTTTATTGAGATGTGTTGTTTCAAGTCCCTTCGTGAGTGTCGGGATACTAGCTAGCGGTATTATAGTTCGAGGACGGTGAAGGGGGAAGTTATATGAGTGTTTGGAAATGCATGCGGATGAAAATGCTTTGTTTTAGTTTTATTTATTTTGATTTGCAAGGAACAATAGGCGCACAATCATTATAAACTATTAAAGACAAGATTCGCATGTTTGCTTCAAAAGAAACTGAGTAATTTTATTAATAGCATTCAATCAAGGTTCAAAATGCGAAAAAGGAAGAAAAAATGACAAAATAACTAAGCATGACATTGCTCTCTAGCATAGACTATCTCTTTATTGCAATCATCAAGGACTTTCCTACAATCCTTTATAAAATCTTGGACCCCTTCGGGAAGATCATAAATTCACATGGCTATTTCTGCCTTCTTCAAACTTCTTGGGAAATCAACAATGACCGCGTTTGAGAGAGCGGCCAACCTGGTGAAATCTTTTTTCCATCCAAAAGCCGAGCTCCTTCTCAAATTGGGACAAATTGTCTTTGGTCTCCCAAAAATCTCCATTTAGCTGTTTGATATGATCTTCGTGCATCTTGTCATGTCGACCAAGGTAGTCAACATACTTATCGATATTAGTATGAAGGCGTGAAGACTTAAAATTTTCTGTGATATACAGCCTCTCAAATTGTTCGCCCTTTAACTTTTCTTGAAGGTAACAGCTCTTGAACTCCTTGCTTTGTCGGTTCTAGAAACCACTTGGAATTTTTGGACTTGCTCTTCAATTTTGGACTTGAAGGTAACAACTCTTTAACTTATCTTTGATTTTTAGAAGCAATATTAAAATGCTTTTCCACGTTTTGATGGGAGCGCTTGGCTCTCTTCAACCCTTCATTCTTGGATGTGAGGTTTGCATGTGCACTATGCAGGCCATCCCCGATTATTTACCTTTTCGCTTCAGACTCTTTAAGCCTTTTCTTATTTTCTTGAAGAGCTTCATCACATTTTTCTCGATCTCGCTTGAACCTCGCCATATCTCCTAGAGTATTGAAATATTGTGACTGCATCATAACCCTTTTGGAGCCTCATAATATCAACATTCAATTTTTCAGCTTTCTCTATGGGAATGGTCATGATTGGCTGTGATGATAAAGGTCTAACTGGAGTTCCAGCAAGGAAAGGCAAGTTGATCAAACTGACCCTCTTCTTCAGCCATTGAGTGTAAGGGAGCTCGGCAATGCAGTTCTTCATATTGACCTCCTTCACATGTACATGATTCCAAGCCTTTTTTATTCTTCTTAGTAAAGTTGGGTCCTTGGCTTCTTCCACTAGGAGGAGCTCCTCCAACGAGTCCTTATCTGGCTCAGTTCTCATTGGATAGCCGAATTAGAGGAGGGCGAGAACAAGATTGTATTTTATGCATCCCTTAGTCCCTCTGAGGGGAACATTGGGAAATCCACCGCAACTGAGAATGACTTTTGTATTTTATTCATACACTTGGGAATATCGAACGATGTATTTTGCAGTAAGAGTCATCATTCTTTGCGACCATTTGAGCTTAGCCTTATTTTTCGTGAAAGGACCTTTCTTGGGCAGGTGGGACATCAGCCAGACTTGCATTAACAAGGTACACCAAGTAATCGTGCTTCCTCTCTTTTTCTCAAGCCGGGTGTAGAAAGAATAGTTATGATTAGCTAGTAATGTAGAAACAGGATTTTAGGTTAAGAACACCCTTATAGTTGGGTAGCCCACCAAGTCAACGTTGGGAAAGAGAACTGTCCCGTAAACAAGTAGAGAAGGTACAACATTGAAAGGCTTCAAATTTTTAACCGCCAACAAGTCCCGCGCTTTGGCTTCTAAGGCTTTTCTTGAGTGCCCTTGAACTTTGTCCTTGGTTTTCAAGCACTGTACCACTTCTTTGGCATCAAGGTGTAGAGCGGCGGCGATCTTCTGTGTAGTAGGATCCTCTTCTATATTCAGGTAAGGGTTGCTGTTTCTTATATTAAGGCCCAAGATTTTCTCAAATTCTTCCAATGTCAGAGCCAACTGGAAATCTTGAAAGGTGAAGCATCTAAAAGGCCGATCAGAGAACTTGGCCAAGGAGACTAATTCCATTGCATCCACCTTTACATGCAACAGGTCGAGTATCTACCAATAACTAGCTCAAAATTCGTTCTTGCCGATTGTTGTCATTTGATGACTCATATCTTGAAGACTTCTCATTTCAGGGATCTTGACCTTGAGAGTAAGCGTATTTCTTTTCTCAGAAATCATATCTTCTATTTTATGACTGATTGCCGGTCTTAGTTCCCTACAAAGCAAAATGTATTGTGTAAAATTAATTTCATGTATGCAAATGTTATGATATGCAGGGGTGTGGTTTGGGATTTGTGTAGGTAAGAGTTTGGAAGTACCCATAGTCCCCACATTCACATGTAGATTCTAGGTCTTTATATGGTTCCTAAAATCATCGACCGCATTTGGAAACATCACTATCGTTGCAAATACTCGCACGACAATAATATTTCCAAAGGATCGCTTCTAGGTGAGGCCTTTGTGCCGGCCCTACAGAGTATACACCATGAGGGTCCGCACTACCCAAACGTCGACTCGGACTCTAGACAAGAATGTCTAACGGCATGTTTCAGGGCTCTAAACTGGATTAAAAAGGTCCCTAGAGTCACAGACCCAACAGGAAAACATTGTTGCCTTGCCAATACAGCCAAGCCAACAATATTTTCAAGAAGGTCTACTCTAGGCGGGGTTCTCACACCAACCATACCCAGCATACGCCGGGCCAACCAATGCTAACAACCACCATCTTATCTTAGGTTTTTCCCCACAATTCATATATACCAACAACAGATAATTATGCAATAATTAAAAAGTAGGAAATAAAACAAATGAAAGCAAGCAATAAAACACAAGAAAGCAACTAAAAGTATACATTCGACCTTAAATCTAAGAAGAATAGGCTTGACTTGCTTAAATGTTAGTCTCAAAAAACGCCTAAGCGTGTAAGCACTCGGAATGACTACAGAGTCGCCACCGATTCTTATTTATTCCGGGAGGAAAATGAAAATATCGATAAAACCTTTGACTCGCTTATATGTTATTAGCAATCGTTTTTGGGTTCGAGAGTCAATTATGCAAGGGGGAGGTATTAGCACCCCTCACATCTATTGTACTCGACGGGAACCTTCGGGTTATTTTTAGGGTTTTAAATAGTGTGTTAAAAAATTGTTTACATGTTTGTATTGTTGGAATTATTATATGTGGGGGGAAATTTTAGTTTTTTATTATTAGGCTCAACAGGATGTTGAATCTTGCTCCCACGTATTCCCGGGTACAATAAAAAATCAGAGCTTCGTAGTTCGGGGGAAAATTTATATTTTTATTAGTATGCTCGACATGATGTTGAATCCTACTCCTACGTATTCTTAGGTGCAATGAGTAATCAGAGCTTCGTAGTTCAGGGTAAAAAATTGTTTGTGTGTTGGTGTTTTTTAGAGAATGATGTTTATGTCGCATTCTAGCAGTTAACATGTAGCTTGTATGCTCGCGTGTTGGAGGCTTAAGAGTTTGTTTGTTTTGTTTGTTTTCAATAGGCAAAAAAAAAAAAAAAAAGTTTGATTGTTTAAGTGATTTTTAATGTTTTTTTCAATTTTTTTGACAAAAGTATTTTTTTGAGAAATGCGATTACCTAAATTATGAGATATAGACCAAGAATTTAGATAATCGGATAAGAAAAAGTATACATCAGATCTCCTCCTATCATTTGAAGCATACGCTAAGCCGTCTTGTTTTTATTTGAATTAATGTATATTTTTTAGAGTTTTTGAAGAACGATGATTGTTTAAATCGCAAGGTATACACCAAGAAGTATTTATAATCGGAGAAGAAGAGGCATACGCCAAGCCATCTCTTTTCGTTTGAATTGTTATATTTTCTTTAGATTTTTTAGAAGAATGATGATTATTTAAATTGCAAGGTATACACCAAAAAATTTAAATAATCAGAGAATAAGAGGCATACGCCAAGAGGAAAAAAGCTAAGCCCATCAGCACGCAATGTATGAGGGTAGTTTGATTGATGATCAACTGAGGGAATATGGTAATTATGGTGGGTGTGCGCGCGTCGGAACACAAGGGGGTATATATTTCATTTTCTTGATTTTTCTCTATTCATTTTGCCATTCAATTTCTCTCTCTTCTTTCTCTCTCTACAAATTCTCTCTCAATGAACATTCAAACATTCATTCATATATTCATAGGTTCTTCGTGAACCCAGTTTCCGATCACCGCGCGCCACCGCCACACCTTTTTTTCCAGTGGAGAGTGCCATCACGCACCACCCCTCACGCCGTAATTCCCTGTTTCTGATGAAGATTTCGATGAATATTCTACCAAAACCTTTTTAAACTGCGAATCAAGCCCTTTTATACACAAATCATGCCCCTAAAACACCAGAATCATACAAATAAATTCAAGTCCGAAAATCTAAATTAGGGGTAGCAAAATAATCAAATAAGATAAAATTCATCCATTAATTTATCCATCTAATCCATCCATTAAATTCAAGCCCTTTTATCAATCCACTAATTGATTGGATGGATTAAATTCATCCACCTTAATTTTGAAATTCATTGGATCAATAATTATTATTTAATTTTTTCTACCTTCACAATTTTTTTTACTTTCTAAATTTTTTTTCCTGTGCCATCTCAATTTTAATTTATTTTTACCTTCTAAAAATTTTAAAATCTCAAAAATAAAAATAAAGAAAAAATTTGAAAATTAGAATCAAAACAAAAAACAATTTTTGAACTTTCAAAACATTCATAAAGCCCAATGATAAAAAAATTTAAAGGCCCATTAATGGATAATAATATTATTTAAATATAAACTAATATATTACAAATTATTTATTTTTAATTTAATAATAATTAAAAGTCATGGCCACTGATCAACGCCGGCCGCCGCCAATCAATGCTGGAGCGCTGCCATGCTCTGTCGCGGGACCGTCAGAAAATTACTGAAAGACCTCTGTCCGCCGCCACAGTCAATGTCGGAGCACGGTGGTCAACTCCGGTGGTCGGCCATTAAACCTGTTGACCACCGGTTGCCACTTCTTTTCTTTTATTATTTTTAAATACACCTCTTTTTGGCTTTTAATTAGTTTTTTTTTTGACTAAAGGCTTTTAATTAGTTATTAATATTAAATAAATTGTTGTTTTGGGGTTTGGGCTCATATAAAAGTTGTTTGGGCCTAATATAAATAATAATATTTTGTCCTTAAATCAAAGAAAATAATTATATTTTAAATTAATTCAACTAATTAACTTTATTTAATTGAAAATTAATTTTGTTTTAAAAAAAATTATTAAATATGTTTTTAAAAATTATTAATACATTTAATTAAATGGATCAGATGGATATCCGTCCATTGAAAATATGTAAATAGATGGATTTTATGTTAGATGGATTGGATTGGATTTTTTTTTCCTTAAAATTTTATTGGATTGTAATGGATTAATGGATGATTTTGATCCATCCGATCCATCCATTTTGCCACCCCTAATCTAAATCAAGGGGATTATGATCCTGGTTTCGATCGGCCTTATAACAAAATGAGCATAATCATTTTCAGTATACTTAAATTAATTGAGAACGTACTAACTCCGCGTAAGTTCTTTTCTTCATTTTCTTTTATGTTTTTGTGAGATTTGAATTGTTTTGGGTTTCCCTTCCCTTTGTTTCTATGCGAGATGATGATGCTTCGAATTGTCGACGGAAGCGGAGTTCGGAGCAGTTTTTGGTTTTATGTTCGCTGGCTTTTTCAGATTTTTTGTGTTTCGATGGTGTTCTCCGGTTCTTGTTGAGACTGTGTTTTATGGTGTTTCTTGTGGGTTTTTCTCTGATTTTGTGTGTCTACAATACTGTGAATGTACTCCTCTATTTATAGTGAAAGTTGAGGCTTGTTAGTTGCTATTTTTGGGGACTTATTTTGATGTAAATCCTCTCTTCTATTTGCTTAAATTTGTTGTTAAAGGATATCAATTAAACCGATTCTAAATTTCTCTTTTCCCGCCACCAAGTCTCGGATTTGTTTGTTTTTCCTCTACTCTTCTATATTTTTATATTTTATATTATGTTGACAAACAGATAAAAAATAAAATAAAAAAATGACAATGAGTAAAATAAAAATAGAAAAATAATACTAACAAAGGGATAAAACAAAACGAGAATATTAAAGTAAAAATAAAAAGAAATATCTAGAACAGGGCTTGAACCCGTGACAGTATGCTTGGAACACCTCCATGCCCTTAATTAATGACCAACTCAACCAAACTACATATTCAAAAGAAATTCGACATAATAATTTATAGTTGTCAAAATTTGGGGTATGACTGTATCGATACACATATTTTGTAGATCGATACATATGTTTCATAATCATATTTTATGACTGAAACTCAATATGTAATGATAAACACTTATTTGTATCGATACATATAGCAAACAATTTTTTAACAGCGAGCTCTATGTGTATTAATACACATTTGTATGTATCGATACATGTTGAAGCTCCCTTCAACAGAGCGCTTATTATGTATTGATGCACATATGTATGTATCGATACACATTAAAGCCTCCTTTGATGGATAGCTTTATATGTATCCATACACACATAACTTGTATCGATACATATCAGTCAATCATCAAAAGAATTAAACTTTCATTAATATATATCGATACATACTTAATGTGTATCAATACATATCAGTTAGAATTTTCCTAAATCTACTCCATCTATTTTCCCTACAAATAGCATCATGGGGTCTCTTTGTAATGAGTGAGAAACAAGTAGAAAACAACTTTTGATCAGAATTAAGGAGATTTTTGGATCAAAGTGTTAATTGTAATCAAATTCTTCATCTTCACCTAATTCTAATAATCTTCAAGTTGATTACTCTTTAAGTGGATCGTGTTTGATCAATCTTTCGGGTGGAATTCATCCCAAGGGTTTCTCACTGGTAGTCAAGAAGATTGAAGGTATCAATTTCTTGAAGGTTCAACACATCGGCGGAGGATCAGCCGAATAATTAGTTGAAAGGGTTCTTGTTTGAAGAACGGGTGTAGATTGAATTATCGTAATAGGAGGTTCGAGTCGAGGAGCGTGTTGATTTTCGCGCAGTGTTACTGAAGCTATAACGAGTGAGAAAGATAAAGTCTCTTAGATATCTCGTCACTGAATTCTATAAATTTGTGCATTTGTAAATTCAAAGGATTTTCAATAAAAATCTCAGTTCTGATTTCTACGGAATTAGGGCGAGACGTACCGGCCATTGCGAGGACGACGAAAGCCAGTGAACTCCCATATTACATCGTTTGTTCGTTCTCTTACTTTAACGCTCTTAATTGTTCTATTATCCAACTGATTTTGTCAATAGGAATTTGATCAATTCTGACACACGCCAAGTGCTCGATCAAATTCCAATAACTTGTTTTGCTTGCGATAATCTAGAATTAGACCATATAATTGTTGTGTATAAGTTTTCCAATCATAAAAATCGTATATCTTGTATTGATTGATCACGAAACAGAGATTTGGTATCACTTTATTATCATACATTTAAGAGTGTATACAACCTTTCCTTTGATCAAACTAGGTGCAAAGTAGACTACCGATACAGTGGGCTTCTGCGTGCTTAAATTTTTAAAAATTTCTAATTGATTTGTGGATAACTTATTCAACCCTTCCTTTTAAGTGATAGCCTAGTAGTCTAACAAAATCTTCAATTTGGTATACAAAGAAGTATATTCATAGATTCGAATTCACCATAGTTAGGGTTTGAGAATTGACTTCTTATTGAGAGAAAACTGAAGCATGTAGGGAGCAAACAAAAGCGAACAGAAAAACCATTGAAAACAGAAATTTAAGCATCGATTGAATCATGGAAGAGTGGATTGAATTGAACAAAGCTTCGAGCAACAGTGAAATCAAAGCTTCAATTGAGACTGGAAAGAGGAAACCAATTGAGATTGAACAACCTTCGAGGAATAGAGGAAATCGATTGAAGTTTTGTGTAAGATTGGGTTTCAGGGTTTTTTGAATGAGGAATAAAATTGGGTTTTAGGGTTTTTTTGAAGTTGTGGGAAGGAGAAAGCTAGGGTGATAAAATATTTAACGTGAACATGCTCTTTGAAAAAAACCAAAAGTATGAAAGTAGCGGTGGTTTGAGCCGCCAGTCATATATTTACAACAACGACAATACAAATAGCGGCAGTTTAAACTGCAAGTAGTGCATTAATAAGTTCAGCGGTTATATGTGTAAAGTGGCGGTGGTTATGGAAGAAATGTCGCTAACATTTAATACATTATTTCTTGTAGTGTTAAGATTATTAGAAGAGTTGAAAGAGATGATTTAAATTTGAAAGATGAGTAAAAAGAAAAGTTGAAAGAGAAAAAAAATGGAAAATAAGAGTAAAAAAGAAAGTAGATAGAAAAAATAATAAATAATTAAAAGTAAGAGAGGTAAAGTTTGAAAAGAGAAAAAATATTAAAATTTTAAAAATAAAAAATAAAAAATTTTAAGTAAGAATTAAAATGACGTATTTGTCCTTAAAGAGTTGATTTTAATCATTTGAATGTAGGATAATAATGTAATATTATATATAATCAATCATATATTAATTAATTAATAGTATAATGAATGAAAGAATGAATATAACTTCATATAGCATAGGTTGAAGAAAATGCTGGGATAGAACTCATTCGCAAGAAATATATACCATAAATTGGGTAGTTAATTTAACAGTTATGTGAAAATTGGGCAACTAGCGAGCAACTGAGGATTGAAGGGTTAAGGTATATTAAGAATATGGGGAGTTTTAATTATTTCTTTTTAAAAAAAAATTGAGGTGAACATAATAGATTCATGAAAATGAAAGGCATATTTTAGTTGAAATTTTTTTTTAACGAATACGATGAATGATCAAAGAGGAAGATGAAGATCATGATCTTCATCAATTTATGTTTTTTTTAGGGTTAAATATCTTTTTGGTCCCTATTTGTACACAAGATTTTGGTTTTAGTCCTTGTATCTGATTTTGTTCCAAAATAGTCATAGTATCGACATCATTTTCTTGGTTTTTGTCCCTGTCATTCGTTTCAATTAGAAACCATCCCGGTGACAAACATTTTAATGATGTGACACTGATTATGTGGCAAAAAAAATTTGTGTGACTAGATTAATGAAAAGAGAGGGACCAAAACCAAAAAACGCATACGTTATAGGGACTAAATCCAGCAAATTCAAACGTTGAGAAGAAACATAAAAACCTCTAAATTACCAAATCAATTTATTTCTCTCATCTTCACCCAACTCTTTCTCTATCAATTGAAGATGAAATTGGTTTTCTTCGATCGGCGATTTCTCAAGCAGTTGAGCTTTTCTAGGATAATTCTCTTGTTGGAATTATTACTTTTGGGACTTATGTTCATGTACATGAGCTTGGATTTGGTATTGTTCCTAAAACTTATGTGTTTACAGGCTATAAGGATATTTTTATGGAGTAGTTATTAGAACAAATCAATTTTTTTTCTACGAAACCGAAACTGGTTGTCGATGTTGTTGTTGGTGCACGGAATGGGCTTTTGCTTCCGGTGTCTGAGTGTGAATTCACGCTTAATAAGGTAATTTGATTGGTTTAGTCTATGTTCATAAGTTTGGTTGCGTGTTTATCAAAGTGATCAATGGCGGATTGTGGAAAAATAGCATTTTTTTTGTTCAAATTCCAGTTAATATTTAGCCATAGCTTAATAGAATTTCAACAAATCACACTATTTTCTTATAAAAGTAGTTGCTATATATGGTTAATATTTAGCGATTCTATATATGGTTAATATTTAGCGGAATTAGAAAAATTGCTATTTTCTTTGATTGGCAACTTTGCATTCGAGAAACAACGGTGATTTGGTTAAATTTTGCTATGCTGGAGTAGATGCAATTTGACAACATTGGTGTTGATGAATTGAATAAGCTGAGTATTGGGCCTAGTTTGTTGTCGGGTAGTGAGAAAACCAATTCCTCTTCAATTGACAGAGAAAAAGTTGTATGAAATGAGATAATGAAATTGATTTGGAGATTAGAGGATTTTATGTTTCTTCTCAATGTTTGAATTTTTTAGATTTAGTCCCTGTAGCGTATGATTTTTTGATTTTGGTCCCTCTCTTTTCATTAATTCAGTCACACAGATTTTTTTGCCACGTAATTAGTGCCATGTCATCAAAACGTTTGCATCCTGGACGATTTTTAACGAAAACGAACGACGGGGACTAAAACCAAAATTTTGGTCAATATAGAGACTATTTTAGAACAAAATCAGATACAGGGACTAAAACAAAAAATTATGTGTACATAAAGGGACCAAAAAGATGTTTAAGCCCTTTTTTTACCTTTCATAAAAATATATATTTTATATAAAAATTATGAGATCTGGCTTGCCACATTATTACTTTTTATTAAAAAATTGAAAAAGAATAAAGTGTTACAAATAAATAAGTGTTGAAGTACAAAAGTTAATTTTTTTTATCGTATCCACAAGGACTGGTCAATTGATATAATTTAAAGTATAGAGATTAAAAGATGTTTGTTTGCTTAAGTAAGAACTAAAACAACGATAAATAATTAAAAGATTGACAAAGAGATAAGTTTGCAAGGATACGACTTATTTAACTTAACTCGTATGTATTCTCCTAATCAGTTATATAGACTTTAACAATTTATCAACATTATAATGTATTGCTCACGTACACGTCTGTGTATAGATCACGACAAGATTCCCGTTTATATCTATTAATCCCTAATATCTCCGGTGATTAAACAATACAACGGCGTTATCGTATTGTTTAAACTTCGATGTCTCGGATGAATACTCAACACAATAGCATTGAGATTCAATACTCATTGTGAATATTAAACTCAAATCTATGTTCTAGAGTTTAGAGTTTAATAGGTGATTATCATAGATCATGGATCAAAAAGTATATGCCTACAACAATTCAAATCCTAAGTTTAGACATTAAAATCAAGGATAGAACCAATATTAAGTAACAACTAAAATCATATAAAACACCATGATCAAGGTAAATACATAATCATAGAGTTAACCCTAACAAAAGAGAAATTAACTTCACATAGTCAGGGTAAGCTTACAAAGAAGATGAGGATAAGAAAGGTGAATGAACATAATAATAGATTTCTCTCCAATTGAGTGAATACACTTTTAAAACCCCTTTGGAATACTTGATCTCATCTTTCTCTTGTTTTCAGACTTTTGATGTTGAAGGGGAAGTGAATTATCCTGTTTTTTTGCAACGGATGAGTATTTATATACCAGATTTGAAATTAACTTTTTGCTTAGCGAGCCTAGCTTTCTTCCAGATGAGTATTTATATGGATGAGTATATATGTCATTGACAGGTTTGTGTTCAATCAAAGCTTGATATTCTTTTTCCTTACAGCACGGGCAAAGCATATAACAACTAACAATCAATCCTTAAAATATTCCAAGAAACAATGCATGATCATGAAAATATTGCTATGCCTAAGTAAGATTCTCACCGTTCTTATCAAACAATCAAAAAATTCTATGTTACCACAAAATTTCTTCACAAGTGTATCTCGCAAGGGTCAAGTGTTTAATTCAATCCGAGCAATGTGATTACAATAGTTCGATTAAAAATACATCCAAGCAATATCATAGAACATGTTATCAATTATAGATCAAAAGGTCTTTGTCAGGGTTGTAATGGGGCTAGGCTACAAACAATCTCTGTTTTTCTTTGAACTCAAAAGGCCTTAAGACAAGAGAGCAATTAAAAACAAAAATAAAAAGTGCAAAATTGCTTAATCTGATAAAAATTGTTGCGATGCTTTTAATATATAAATGCTAGTCCCCGGCAACGGTGCCATTTTGATGTAGCTTAAAAGTAAGTATGTTTTTATTTTATCGTATCCAAATGGACTAGTACGATATTAAATACCATTCCACAATAGATATCATATTAAGTGAGAGAGTTTTATAATTGTTTTGGTAATGAAATACTTACAAAAGTAAACTAGTGATCGTAATGAAAATGATTTGTTATCTGAGAAAAAAGTTTGTTGGGGTTAGGTTTCACTAATTCAATAGTACGTATTCTTCGAGTTAATTATATAGGTTTTAACTATTAATCAATGCAATCACCTATCACTCACATACGTGTCTGTGTCCAGATCACAACGAGAATCCCGTTATATTTATTAACCCCCGATGTCTCGTGTGATCAATCAATATACCGGCTATATCGTATTGCTTAAATTCCGATGTCACGGACAATTTAACCAATACAATAGTTTTTAAACTTGATATTTAATTGAATATTAAATCTAAAATCTAACATATTTAATTGAATATTTAGAAATTAATAGATGTTTGTTCTAATTATTGAATTCAAAAAGCATATGTCTATGACGACATTTCAAATTCTAACATTTAATAAGATAATCAAGAACAATCATCAAAATTGATGAATAAACTAAAACCACATATAACCGTAATCAAAGTGAACACATACTCATAGAATCAATTATATTTAATCGAGACAAAGAGAGATTTAGCTACACATGGTGAACTTACAAAGATGAGGGAAAAAGAACTGAATGAACATCAACACTTGATTTCTCATGAGTTGTGTGAATCCACCTTCAATTACCCTTTAGACAGCTTCTCCAGTTGTTTCTCTCTGATTTGAGCTGTTAAAAATAGTGTATCTCTAAAATTCTACAACTAGTCTCTATTTCAAGCAGATCTGGAAATAAGTTCTCGGTTAGCGAGCAAAGCTTTCTCCAACCATGGGTTTGTTGACACATAGCCATTGAACCGCCAACTTTCGCTGCTCTCTCGCTACTGGCTCGCTTAGCGAGCAAGCTCACTATCATGTTACAAACTCTCAGACTCTGGCTCGTTATTCCCTTGCTTTCACCTTGCTAAGCGAGCCAGATGTATCTTTATTTCTTGCTTCTATGGTTACAATTTATCTCTTGTTCAAATATCTACACCAAAAAACTTGGGATTAGGAAAAATAAGCACAAATTGAACATAAACACAAATTTATATGATATTGGGGAGTCTTATCCAATAACTTTGTAAAACAAGTTAATAAGTGCTTTCATTATATATCAAAATCTATTAATTTTTTGCAGTTATAAATAAGATAAAGAATTACTAGTGTATTTTTTCCTAATTTGGTTTCAATAAAACAATCATAAAATTAAGATATATGAGAAACTAGAATAAAAAATTATGCGATTTATAATTCAATATACATTCACTTTAATCAATAGAATTTATTAAAATAACATAGATCATAGAATACGTTTAAATTTTGCATAAATATGATTTCACCCCGAATTTTATTAAAATAACAGTGATCATAGAATACATTTAAATTTTGCCACACTCCAAAAAATTTTATCCATCTCTTATCATTAAAAGTTAGAAAAACAATTAAAATTTTATTAAAATATGAACCCTTATGATTAGTCCGTTTTGGCGTGATGTCCTCACTAAGTGTCCAAAGAGACAAACACAACACACTCATTTAATTAAGAGACATTAAATAATGATATTTAGTTTTGGAAGTATGATTTACAAATCTATAAGGGCAAAAACTTTTAAATTTTTTGAAGGAGCAAATGGGATTAACATGTTGTATATAAATTGATCAAATCTTGTTCTATATGCTAAATAAAAAGGGAGGAAAATATGGTTGCAATTTTCAAGTTCATTTATGTTATGTTTATATTTAATTCTCTATTTCTTATTGCAATGAATGTTAACGGTAATCCATCTTCTCCTATGCTTCACCTTTTGTACATAGTATTTTGTCTCATTTTAGTAACATTATTTTAATCTCATTTTTTACTGCAGCATTTGCTGGATGTGTTAGTGACAAAGACTGTGAAAGATATAAGTGCGGTACTTATTGTTTTAAAAGGTGTGTTGATAATAAGTGTCGATGTAAAATATAGAAGTAACATGTTCCTATGAGTACAAAATTCAATAGGGTACGCAAAGAGCTTGAATCAATGAATGAGTTACTACACTAGTGAATTATCTTTGTGATATCTCATTCGCTATAATTCATAAGTTGTCTTTTAATTATTATGATGGAGCCAAATAAATGTATTTTTTTTTCTTCCTAATTTCATAAACCTTCTAGTTATGGATTTTGTACTCTAAAATAGTGGTAATAAAATGAGATAAGGTCACAAAAAATAATATTTATTATCTTCTTCTTCATAACTCTAAAGGTATCACAATGACCTCCAATTTAGACATACCAAATTTTCATTCCAACCCCACCAAATATCATTGTTACGTATATATATATGGCGGATACTGATACATTAGAAGGGGGTGAATAAAGTATGCAAAAAAACTTTTGAAACTTTTCAAAATCAAAGTGCACATGCGGAAATTTTTGATTGGGGAAATTACAATTTCAATAATAAGCAAGTAATTGACAAATAAGCAACAATTGAATGAATAAAAGATTAAACTTTCACTTTTGCAAGATTACAAGTGCACTTATCAAATTAATTTATATTGCAATTAAAAACTATACGTAAAAATCAATCACTTAAAGATTGCTTACCTAATGAAGCTTTAAACGAAAATAAAAAATCAAATTGAAATTAAGTAGTAAATAGAATCAAACTTAGATTTTAAGATTCATGATCAAACATAAAATTAAAGTAAGTTTTCCAAAATCCTTTGAATGTTTGATCAAACTACTTAACAAATCCAAATTTTCAATTTACTAGATATTTTCAATTTCATTTAGAATTTTTCGATTAAAATCAATTTTCACCAATCGTGTAAATGATCAATTGAACCACTTTTTCAACAAAAATTGTTAATACACCAAATTTTGATCAAAATCAATTTTTAAGAAAACTTTGTGATTCAATTGATTATTCCAACTAAAGTGAGATTAACTATTTTAATCGAATTTCTAACCTTACAAAATTAAAGAGATATGGAAAATACAAACAACACACGATGTATAGAGATTCACCTGTTCATCCTCGTTTTAAGCTACTCCTCTTTCACTTAACTAGTGTCACGCCACCAGATAACACCTTGTTTGTAATGATGAAGAAAGTTGCAAGTACACCAATTGGGATACAACGCAGAACAAAGCTAGATCCTCCATCTACACTTGAACTTCATGATCACAAACCACTTTCTCTAGCTCCAACACTTGCAACTTGAAAGACTTTATTATGAATAATTATCAAGATGACAAACTCTTCTTCTCCACCGGATTCCTTGAGAGAATCCACTCATGGATTTCTTTCAATTTCTTGCAAAGCTGATGACCTTCACAAATCTTCAAAGACTACAACACATAAGACTATACGAAAGCTACACTTTCTTCACCTATGCCGCTTCAACGAAATTCGTGCGAAACCTCAACACACAATACAACTTCTACCTCTGATTCCAATGATTTCTCCTCACATCGTCCTTACCCAAGAACCCTTGTGACAATCATCTAGCCGATTACCTCGTTGTTGTGTTGATCCTTCAAGAAATTCCTCGTTCTTGAATACCGGATGAGAAACCGATCCTCCAAGACAAATGATGGTATGTATCGATACAGGTCCCTGACAGCGTATAAAATTTTAAGTTTTTCAGTTATGTATCGATACAAAAACGAGTTTGCATCGATACATACATCAGTATCTTGAAAACCATGACTTATATGTATCGATATGTTCAAGCACGTATCGATACATGAGGTTCTCACTGATCCAAAGAGAGTCTGATGTGTATCGATACATGCAAGCATGATTCGATACACAAGAGTTTCTCTGTCCCTGTGAGACGAATTTTGTACCGATACAAAGAATGTTAGACTACTTGGCTTTCACTTAGAAGGGGGGGGGGGGGGGGGGGTTGGATAAGTGACCCTTTTAAGCAATGTGTTTTTCAAAAACTTTTCAAATTGAATGCTTGGAAGTCCACCGGATCGGTAGTCTCTTTGCACCCACTTGATCAAAGAAAAAGTAGTATAAGCCTTTGGATCGTATGATGATAAACCGATTAAAGCAAATGTTTCGAAATCAAATTATTTAAGATAACTACTCAACAATTTTCAACAATCAAGTATTACACAATCACAATTCAAGCATTGTTCAATTGAATTTTGATGAGCACGTACGATCACAAAATTCAATTGATTCAAATTAATCAAAGCGAAAAGTAAAAGAGATTAAAGGAGAGAAAGACGCAAACAATTGATTAGAGAGTTCCTAACGGCTTTCGTGTCGTCCTTGCGGTCGGCCGGGTACGTCTCCCCTTAAATAACCAAACGGGTTATTTGAAAACGGTTCTTGATATTTACAAGACTCCAAAGTACAAGACTATATGAAAGAACCTTCTCTCTTCACCTATACTGAATCTATGAAAATTGTGCGAATAACCTCAACATGTCGCGGAGCTTCTACCTCTGATTCCAACGATCAATCCTTATACCGTCTTCAACCTGAAAACCCTTGTATGCTTGATGAGAAACCAAACCTTCAACGCAAATCAACCCGATCGTAATTCTGATTCACCGCGAATTACACAGAACGTTATCGACCAATCGCGCTAACAACCTTCAATTGATCCCATACTCAATCTTCAATTGATAGCGAATTGATGGAAGATGATGATCTTGTGTTGAATGAAGCTTTGATCCAAAATTTCTCCTAAATTCTGATCACAAGTGTTTTCCCAATGGTTTCTCACAATTAGAACAAAACCTCATATTGCTATTTATAAGGAAAATAGAAGTGAGCAAATTCAGGCAAAACATAACATAAGTGTATCGATACAAAAGTTTGTGTGTATCGATACACACTCCTAACAGCGTACAAAATTTGAAAAAATTGAGCTATGTATCGATACAAAAACGTGTTTGTATCGATACATACACCAGTATCTTGAAAATCTGACTGATATGTTTCGATACATGCTAGCGTGATTCGATACACAATGCATTGTCTGGTCTTTTGTGAGAGTTTGATGTGTATCAATACATGCAAGCATGATTTGATACATAGGAGACTCTCTGCCCCTGAGAGCCCAGACTTGTATCGATACAAGTGAAGTTTGTATCGATACAAAATGCCCAAAATCAGCCTAAAGGATTTTCAGGACATTTGTATCGATACAAGTGAGAATGTATCGATACAAAATACCTTAAAATCAGTTTTTCAAAGTTTAAAAATATTTTTTCGCTGTCAAGTCATTTATAATGTGGCCAAAATATGTTCTACACTATTTTCATGAGTTTTGACAATTATTAAAACATGGGAGTGAACTGGTGCAATTACAAAGCAGTCCTGTATCGATACACAATACAAAAAATCAGCCTGAAGTAGTTTCAGGACATTTGTATCGATACAAGTTAAATGTGTATCAATACAAAATACCCATAATTCAGTTTTTTTCAAAGTTTAAAAAAGGTTTTTCGCTGTCAACTCAATTATAATGTTACCAAAATATATTCTACTCAATTTTCATGTGTTTTGACAATTATTAAAACGTTGGGGGTGAACTAGTGCACTTACAATACTTGAATCGCTGCATTTTTTTTTAGTTTCTTTGACGTTATGTTCTTTGTTCGACTCATATAATACATAACTCCTCCGTGAAATCTAACGCTGCATTCAGGATCAGAGGAGGATTTCGTGCAAAATAGCTTTTATTTCATTAGATTGGGCGAAGATTTGAGCGATTAAGGTGTAGATCCGAGCTCCAACCATTTCTTCTTATGTTGTTAGTTTTCTGGAAATTTTGGTGAAGAACATGATCCACCGTATGCACCTGCGTTTTTACTTTATATCACAGCTGTCGATCATTAATCACAGGACTTGCACACATGACTCCAAGATTTGATCAGGACAATCTGATCAAGATCAAGTGAATAGTGCTTGCTGGATTACGATACACCTGCACACGCGCACCCACACACACAACACAATGAATAAACCAACTAAACCAAGAAAATAGAACCTACAACTTTTAGGATAGTTATTTTAGTGTAGTTTTTATTTTCTTTGATTTTTGCTCCGTCTATTTCATTTGTAATTGCATTGCATTCAATTGTTGCATTCATTCATGTTTAAATTTCCGCAAAAAATTCTTAGTGTGTACTTAGGAAAGATGTAACCCCTTGAGGATGTAAATTCGCATTGCATGCATTTTATTTTTATCGTTTTCTGCATAAATGCTAAAAAACTAACTAAGAACGAACTTTCATTTCCAAATAGGTACGATTAGTAACTTCTCTAGAAAACCATAGAAAACAAAAAAAATAATAAACAACATGTTCTTTCTCTAAATGAACTTACTTTTTTCCAAAATCCATCTTAGTCGCACATTTAGACATAGGTTTATATTTTCAAACAATTGACATTTTGGTGTAACTTTCTCTTTTCATCTAAATCTCCACATGCACACAGAAAAAAGACGACTTCACTGGGGACTCTCTGTAATACCCTAATTTTGCACTTTTTTTAAATAAATATCTTATTTTGAAAATTATTTCTTATTTTTATAAGAAATGCCCAAAAATGGTTTAAAAAAATAGTGTTTTTGCGTCTTTCATTATTTTTGCATAAAATCACAAAAAATATGTTCCATTTCATTTACATTCGTTCATTTTTAGTTATTGCATTTTTATTTACATACACAAAATAGATAAAAAAAAATCATCAAGTATATTCCACTTCACCACAAAAAGCATCTTCTCAATAAACCAATTAGATTGTGCCACCTCATCATCTCCACCTCATTTTCATTATCATTATCATAATCTTTTCCTTAACCCAAAATTACATTTTTATTACAAAAATACCACCTAACCTAATTTTCCCTTATAAATACAAACTTCACATCACTCAATCATTGGATACAAATTCCCAAAAAAATCAGAAATCACTCCACCCTCCTCCACCAACACTTTTCCGGCGCCACCGCCGGAATTCCAATTTCCGGCGAACAACCACCACCAACCACCACCTCAAAAACTTCCCAAAATTTAAAATCAAATACTCAATCTATACTAATTGGACCTCTAGGAATCCAAATCCGGTGTTAGTTTTGCCAAAAAATGACCGGAAAGCAACACATCGGAGCATTAAAGTGACGGCCAAAACAAACTTCTCATTTCATCCACCTCGAGCTCAAACGAAGGTAAATATGGATTGATACATGTTACTGCAACTCATTAGAACCTATTCCAACCTTTAATTTCATCCAAATCTCACCGGAAAATCGAGTTTGAATTTTTGGATCTGGAGCTTTGAAGCTTCGATTTGCATTACTGGTATGTCATTTGCTAAATCTAATGCTAGAATCATAATCTATGCGAAATTCCGGTCAAAATGGTATAGCCACATGTTACTTTTGGCGACTGGAAACGTTAACGGCAGCGGCGCCGGCGATGGCGCCGGGAAGCTTCCTTTTCCGTTCTGTTTTTTGTTGAGAGGTAGAAGAAGATGGGTGGCCACGTAGCAATATCTGAGTGGTTATCCACTCTTCTCCGCGCGCCCCATAATTTCCATGCGCGCCCCCCAATTGGGTTTGTGACTGGACCGGTTGGATCCAAGTCCGACCCGGTTCACCAAGGACTTGGACCTGGGCCTTTCTTTTTGGACCCTGTTTGTTTTTTTTATTTCTGTTTTTTTTATTTGTTATTCGCACCTCCTGTTTTGCCAATACACCCCTGCTGTTTAATTAATTATTTTATGACTTTTATTGAATGAAAGTGCTTAATGAAAAATAAATGATTATCTCAAAAGTGCTTATGCAAATAAGCACTTTTGGAATAAGTGTTTATTTAATCATTTTGTATTTTTTCTCAATTAACATTGAAAAACGGATTAAAAATAAATAGTCTCTGACGCATGACTTTGACTATTTTATTTTTAATTTAGAGCTTTTGATTTTGAAACTTAGATTCGAAAAATGGATTAAAAATAAATAGTCTTTGACGCATGACTTTGGCTATTCTATTTTTACTTCGGAGCTTTGAACTTGGAACTTGGCTATAAAAACGGATTAAAAGTAATTAGTCTCTGACGCATGACTTTGACTATATTTTACTTTTAAACCGAGACTTTAAAACTTGAAATAAAATCTTTCAAAAAAACAACGAGGTAGAGCCTGACGCATGACTTGTCTCTGTCTTGACTTTTGACTTGACTTTTAAGTTGACCTTTAGGTTGACTTTTACTTTGACTTTTACTTTGACTTTTAGGTTGACTTTTACTTTGACTTATAAGTTTGACTTTTTGGTTGACTTGTGATGTTGACTTCTTATAGTTGACTTTTCTCTCTTTGATTGAGTTGTGCTAAATGTTTATAATTGCTTGATGACTTATTTCTCTTTGCTCGATACATGATTACTTGTTTATATACTCATATCTGATGCATTTTTAATTGTTTAGTACATTGATTATATATCATTTGCATTCATGCATTTGCATTCCTCTCCTCTTCTACCTTTCTTTTTTTTCTTTCTTTTCCTGAAACTTGAAAACTCTGAAAATAGCTTAAATAATTTATTGAATGAAAATAGAGATATCTGATGCATGACTTTCATCTCTTGAATAGTCCAAGTACCTGCCGCATGGCTCGCGACTGAAGACTATTCTCATTCACTGAATAATTCCTCAGAAAATCTAAAAGACACTCAACCCACTCAACTGCTTTTTCTGCCTCTGTGCAGTCAACTCTTTTTCAACTGCCCTTGTGCAGTCAAATCTTTTTCAACTTCTTTTTCCTAAATGGATGGTGATTTATCCATTCCCCTGATTCTGACAAATGCTTAAACCTCAGTTGAGTATACAAGCAATACTGTTGTTTCAGTGGAATGCGACTTAAGCATCGTTCACTAAAAGCAACCAACACATAATCTTTCTTTTCAGGAAGAACTACGTGGGCGATACGTAGGAGCGAGAGCCTCTCTCATATAGCCAAATAATAAAAAATTCTTTTTTCCCTTTTCTGTTCAATATGCGGTAATCTTTCCTTTTACATGCGGTTATCTCTGTTTATGCAAACCAAAATTCCTCAAATGGTTCCCGTTGAGTACAACGGATATGAGGGGGTGATAACGCCTTCCCCTCATGTAACCAACTCCCGAACCCGATCTTTTTAAGGTTTTATCATTATTTTCCTTTCCCCTCACGGGATAAATAAAATATGGTGGCGGCTTCATTGTTTACATTTGTGCATTGCATTTCATCATTGCATATATGTATATTTTTTGCGCCGGGTACTACAGTTGGCGACTTCACTGGGGACACTTGTGTAAAGAGTTAAGCCTAGTTTGGGGCTTTTGGTTTGCTTATTCCAGATTAGCCGTATCTGTCCTATCTTTTACATTACCGCAAAATATTGAACTGTCTGGATTTGCTGGCTTTGTCTTCTCTTCTACTCCTTTTTTTTCTTTTTGCCTTTATGGCTTGGTTCTTGGTTACTGTGTGTTATGGTTCATCACCGGACCAGAGAGAAACTTAAGATTAGTTGAGGGATTTTTGCATTGGGCTCTCTGACATGTGACTTTGAGTTCCGGTGTGAAAATTCCGCTCGGAATAGATTCCCTTGGAAAGGTTGGGCTCTCTGCCGCATGGCTTTGGGTTCAGTTTTTTCTATGTGGAGTCCAGGACTCCGGGGGCCTTTTATTCAGTCTAGGTATCCGAACCTTTAGTCTAGGGACCACCGTTTAGAACATGTGTCGAGGTTATGATGTTGACTCATCCAATTGGCGTTATAATCTCGCTCAGATGAGGTTGCTTTTGGGAAAAGTAATCGAGGATTCTGGGAACCGTGTCAACCTAGAACAACGTGTGAGATGGATGGGTTACAGGTAACTTTGAACATTTGGCCTCAGAGATTCCATTTTAAAAAGAACCATGTTGTTATGAATATGGAAGATTTGTGACTTTGTGATTAATGTTCGCCAGATGATACAATGTTACTGTGATCATATCCATGCATTTTGCATTCATACATCCATGCATCCTTGAAAATAATCATGCATATTCATTTTTGCATACATTTTCAACAAAAAATGAATGAGAAAAGTCTTTGAAAAAATATCATGCATTTCAATCATAAAAATCATGCATTTTTCAAATCACTAAAATCTCATTTTCGTTCATTCATTCCAACAGTTACCTTCCCGACACCGGTATCTAGACAAGAAAGGTTTCTCATCACATCATGGACAATTTGCAAGAACAGTTTGACACCTTGAAAGGCGAAGTGACTAAGATGAATGGAAAGTTGGACAGAGTTCTGGAAATATTGTCCAACTTGAATCTGCACCAAAGAGTGGTGAGAATGAGGTTCTGGCACCTACTGTTCAGGCCCCATAAGAAAGTGCTCCAGTGACAGCTGTGAATTGGCCACCTCATGGTGTACCAATTAGGTTTGCTCTACCTGAATATACGCCGTTTGTGTTTGATGTTTCATCTGGTTCCCAAGCTGTCAAGAATCAGAATAGAGAACCTCCGGCTCATCAAGGACCCAATTTGTCACAAGGGAATTTGAGTGATCCAATTTGTCACAAGGGAATTTGAGTGGTCCTGAGATACCTACTGATGTGTGAAAAGTGGATTCTGCTATCCATCAGCTAGAAGAGACCGATCAAAGCAATGCATACATAACTCCGATTCGTACTCAACTTCAGAATATGACTCAAAATGAAGGAGAATCCTTCAGGGACTATGCACTGAGGTGGAGAGTATTGGCTTCTCAAGTACGTCCACCGTACTTAGAAACAGAACTTGCGGACATGTTCGTCAATACTCTACATAGGATATACTATCAAAAGATGGTTTGTAATGTTTCCTCTGACTTCTCTGGTTTGGTCCGAATTGGGGAAATAATTGAAAGAGGGATCAAGAGTGGGAAGATTCAGTTTACTGTTAGTTCACAGAATAACAATGTGGAGAAGCCTGATAATAGCTTCAAAGAAAAAGAAGAGGAAGAAGCTAGTGTTGTTACTTCCAAAGATGACAAGGTTCCGCTTATAGGTCATGTTCGATCTCCTTATCTTCCATATCCTTATTTGTCTGCAACCCAGCATCAACAGTTCCAGGGATATCCTCTTCAAGTGCCTGTGAATCATGTGCCTCAACAGGCTCAACAAGGTTCTGGAAGGCACTTTGATCCAATTCCAATGCCATACAGTCAGTTGCTCCCTTATCTGATTCATAGTGGTAAAGTGACACCCAAACCTTTGAGACCTATGTTCGCACCGTTTCCGGCTTGGTATGATGCCAACGCCAGATGTGATTTTCATGCCGGATTTAAGGGGCATACCATTGATAATTGCAAATCTCTTAAGAATAAGGTTCAAGAGCTTCTTGATGATAAAGTATTGATTTTTAAGGAAGAAAAAGGAATAAGTGACATCACTTCCCAGTTTGACAAAACCCCACCGGTCATGCCTGTTCAGATCACATACTCACATTTGGGAGCAACACAGAATCAACAGCTTCCTAGGTACTTTGATCAAGTGAACCTCGTGCATATGCGAAGTCAACAAGTAGAGGATAATCTACAACAGTCTGGAAAAGTCTTTGATCCAATTCCTATGTCGTATGACCAACTTCTTCCTTATCTGATACACAGTGGAATGGAAACTGCTAGGGCTATGAAACCCAAGGATGCACCGTTGCCAGCCTGGTATGATGCCAATGCTAAATGTGACTACCATGCTGGAATTGAAGGTCATTCCACCAATGACTGCCAAGCCTTCAAGTACAAAGTGCAAGAGCTTATTGATCAGAAATTATTATTCTTCAAGGAAGGTAGGCCATTTGTGGGAAATAATCAGTTGTCGAAGCCGTTGAAATTTGATGTGAGCCAGATGAAAACACAACAGGCTCAGCGGCCTAGAAAGGTTTTTGATCCAATCCCTATGCAGTACAGTCAACTTTTTCCCTATCTTGTTCAAGGTGGAAGAGTGACTCCCAGAGTTCTGAAACCTATGACCGCGCTGTTCCCGGTCTAGTACGATGTTAATGCTAATTGTGACTACCATGATGGTACTGAAGGTCACACCATTGATAATTGCACGGCTTTCAAGTACAAGGTTCAAGAACTCATCAACAAGAAGTTTTTGTCTTTTGTGGGAGGCAAGCCAGTTGTGAAGTGTAAACATTCGTTGAGACCTTCAACAAGTTACTCCAGTTTTGGTTTCCAATGATGACCAGATTAACGTCGTAAAGGATGAAGAAAATAATGGAAATAGTCGAGATAGGGTGCACGTGTGTTCTTCAAACACATACTATTTGCAAACTAGAAGGCTGTTGGAATTCTAGAAATTATTTTTTTTTTCAAAATAGTTTACTTTTTCAAAACACCCTTTGTCATGCCCGAGATAAATGGGTGAGCTTGTAAGGGCTATTTTGTTTGAATGTTAATTACTTATGAATAACAAGTACTTTTGTGCACAATTTCTATCTTGTTTATTCTTTCTTTTTCCAGTTTTAAAAAGATAATAATTTCTTGCATATCATAAAACACTTTTTGCATTCAATCAAATTCAAAAAAAGGTAAATCATCATTCAGAAGTGAATCCATTGAATCATAACAGTACCGTATTTTCTCATGGTTTCGGGTTGCAAGTTGTGTCGAAGTGTTAGTCTGTTTATTGGATCAAGAGCATAGAATGATTAAACTTCATTGGTAAGATGTGGACGTGATTGATCTGGAAACTGAAAAAGAAAGAGGTCAAATTGGGTGCCTCCCCACTTGCTAGAAGCGTTAAATCAAGATTTGAGACCAAATGAGTTGGGGATACTCATCGTGGTACCAAGTTTGAAGAATGTTTTCAAAAGTGAAAAGTTTGAAGGACGTGCCAGCTGTGTGGCACATGGATTGATTTAATTGAATTGGGCTCCTGTCGATGATTACTTCTGCTACTCTCCAGACGGTGATATTAAGAAGCTCACCCCTATGATCGCTAGGCTGTTTATTGCTTTCTTGTCAAGCATTTGTTTGCTTTTGAGATTATGTAATGCACATGCTTGTTTTAGAATCAATTCATTTGTTTTATTACTTACAAACTTGGAGCGAGGATGATGAAAACAAATAACTGATCCTTGTTGATTTATGCTTTCAATGGTAAAAGACCTAGTTGATGATGTAAGGCATTGTTTCACGTTCTTTCATTACTCCATTTAAAAAAACAAATTTTAATCGAGCCGTTCTTGCATATGTTTTGTTGTTATCTGATTCTCCTAGTTTCTTGAGATATATCTTTTTTGAAAGAAAGAAAGAGAAAAAGCTATTTTGGTTCGATACTTGACATGACACTTTAAGAGTATATAGGTTGTTTTCACTTTAGGCTACGTTATGAAGGTTCATAAATGATTCAATAAAATTGGTACTGTCTTAACATCTTAGACTCTTTGAAATATGTAAGATCAATTTGAGTACTAATTTTGACGAAGACCTAAACATAACTTTTTAAGTAACCCTCTGTAGTTTATCTTAGCAGTCGGCACCATCTTGGGCACAAACTAAGTAGGAATCGATGAACATAAGTGAATGATCCAGAAATGAAATTTTGCATACTTTGGTTAATGCACATATTGAGTTAGATGACCCTCACTCGGTTGTTTAACCCAGCAGTTGTTGAAAAAACCATAGTAAATGTACCCATTTAGTAGTTGGTTCAGAGAATTCGCAGTTACCAGAACAGGTTACTTCTCTACAGGCTGAAATGGTCCGGTTAACATATTTGGTTGAATCTTTGACTGTGGCAAGAGCTTCACCTCCACCTCCTGCAGGACAGGCTTTGAGTATCCCCGTTCCTGAGAATGTCTCGGTCTCAGCTCCGCTATTCTTTGCTAGTCATCCAACATCTGCTATACCAGAGAGTTACCCATGGGGCATGCCTCTCAATTTCGGCGAAGGGTTCCTACCGAATGTTTTTGATGTTCAATGTTCAATTACATTCTATCATTGTCCTTCATGTGACGACTCCTATCCGCTTCCTGCGATGACTGTTGCACCTCCCACCATGAATCCAATGCAATTTGAATTAGAGCCTGTCTACCATGCCGCTCCAGCAGAAAGTGTATTGTCCTTTGGTCACAAGGACAATCATCAGAATCAATATGAAGATTCTTCGTGCTAAGGAGCTGTTTGGGAAAAATGCCAATAATATGTGTTTGGTCCCAAATGTGAAAGTGCCTCCTAAATTTAAAGTACCTGAATTTGAGAAATACAAAGGAAATACTTGTCCTCAAAGTCACTTGATCATGTATGCAAGGAGGATGTCTGCTCAGACAATGATCAGCTGTTGATTCACTTCTTTTAAGACAATTTGACTGGTACTGCTCTGATATGGTACATGAGTCTAAATGGTTCAAAGATTAAGATTTTTGCTGATTTATGTGAAGCATTTGTACAACAATACAAGTACAATGCTGATTTGGCTCCTGAAAAAGATCAAATTTGTTCCTTATCACAAAGTGAACGAGAAATTTTCAAAGAATACACCCAGAGATAGCGTGAGCTTGTTGCCCAGATTAATCCACCCCTAGAGGAAAAGGAGATGATAAAGATTTTTATGAAAACGCTTGATCCTTTCTACTTTAATAGAATGATTTCTAGCAATTATCATGATTTCACCGATGTGGTGGAAACAAGTACACGTATGGAAGAAGCTATCAGAGAAGGGTGTTAGATAAAAGATGTTTCTAGTTCTGATAATGGTAAAAGGTATGGTGTTGGTTTTGGAAAGAAGAAGGAACAAGAAGTAGGTATGATTGCTCATGGTGGACGTAGAAGGAATAGTTTTCATCAACAACATTAGCATGTCGCTGCTATTGCACCACCGGTGAATACGGGTTATCAACAGCAATCCTAGTATCCACTACAGAATAACAATTCCAACCGTAATCAGAGTCCACCTCGGTTTGATCCCATTCCAATGAAATATGCGGACTTTTTACCTGCAATGCTTGAAAGAAGGTTTGTTCAGCCTAAGCCACCTCTACCAGTACCTGAGAAAATGCCATACTGGTACCGAGCTGATCATACCTGTGCATATCACTCAGGATCACCGGGTCATGATATTGAGCATTGTTATAGCTCGAAGGGCGAAGTGCAGAGGTTGATAATGAATGGTTCTTTGAAATTCAGAGACATTAATCTTAATGTACAGGCAAATCCGCTTCCGCATCATGGAGCAGTTGCTATCAACATGGTGCAAGGTACTATTGATGGAACTCAGTTCCAAGGTTCACTACAAGAAAACTGGCAAATAGCGGCACATTCATTGCGGCAGTTGTTATAAAACCGCCTGTAAATAAAATAATAATAATAATAGTGGCGGTTTTGGGAATTGCCGGTTTAGTTTAATGAACCGGCGGTTTATTTGGTCTAATGGTTGTTCACCACATTAAAAAAGTCTGCTGTTCAATTCCTCTCTTAATTCTTCACTCAAAACCCTAATGCGTACAACCTCAAGCCTCTCTAAGCTCTGGCCGTTTCCCAAACGCACAACCATAGAATCGTTTTTGTTTGCAACCCGACGCCGATTGCACTTACAATCGTTTTCTTACTCTCCTCTCTTCAATCACGTCATTCGAACCCTCCCAGTGAAATTCGATGCACTTTGTCAGCTTCAGATTCTGCCAACAACAATAACACACAGGTTCAACAACTTCCAACGAAGCTGAACATCGATCTCTCTCCGCCGATATCAATGCGAAGCCTTCAATTGTATTTTCGTGAATCTGTTAGTTTTTGTTTCCCATTCTTCTTTCCCTTCAGGTTATGATATTTGATTTATGGAAATTTAATTTCTTACTTAGTTATTTGATTATGTTTATTTTAGCAATTTGCTTCCTCGATTTCGCAATTTTCTCAATTTCTTGTTTGAATTTGGGTTCCTCTCTATTTGGTTGACTGTCATACCAATTGGATTGATTTTGTTTATTTTCCAATTTGAATTAGGGATTTCTGTATATAATTTGCTTGAATGTTATACCAGTTTGAATTAGCTTCAAGCTGTTGTTTAATGTTGAAAGCACAATCATATTATTCAAACCTAGCAACTTGTTTAAACTAGGTTGTGATTAAAAATGATAAAAGAAAGAAAACTATAAATTTGAAGCTTGACGCGAAAGGTATAATCTACTTTCAATTCTAAACTTTTCATCTATATATAAAGATGAAATATTCATAATACAATTCTAGTTAATTTATGATACGATCAAGTTTAAGAAGCGATGTATTCACATATTGCAACGGTTAGGATGTGAAAATGAATTTTGAGAAGATATTTTGTCGTTTGAAGTTATGTAAAGTTAACAGCTGAACCAAATGATGTATATTGTTTCTAGAAAAAGTAATCACAAACTATCGGGGTGGTGTACTCAGTTATCAATCTAGTCTCACACACTAGAGGTCCCCGATTTGAACTAGGGCTCAGACATTTATTTTTTGAATTTTTTTATATCTTATCAAATTTTGTAGCTATAGGTTTATTTAGTTAAACCTTTCTCACGGAGTTACCAAAACATGATGATGATGATGATTTTAAGAGCTTCTCTTCAACTCTCGCTTTCTTCCAGGTTCGTTTGTTTATTCCATTTCATACTATTCAATTTTTATTTTTATTTTTTCTCATCAATGGGTTTTTTTCCTGGTGCAGAAAACCTAATTCACTAAGCTTTGTTGATATGGCGAAATTGAATTGGATTGTCATTATCTTCATTTCTTCTATATCACACAAATGAGAAGGATTTAACACTAGTTAGTAATTAAGGAATGGATTTCATAATATGTTTTCTATCCTGTTTCACATTCAAAGATTTCTATTAGAAGAAAATGAAAAAAAAAGAAAGTTATTTTGACGATTTCATGTATAAATCATTGAATACCTGTGACGCATGGGCACTGACACGTCGACACGAATAATATTTTTGAGGAAATGATATATTTCAATGTAAATGTAAGTGTCTGTGTCGTGTCCGTACACCTATTCCGAGAAGTGTCCGCACTTCATAGTTGAAGACAAAAAAAAATAATGAAACACTTCGCGATTTTTGCAATTAAAACTGAAAACAGAAAACAAATTATCAAACTAAACAAACTCTTGAATGTTTATGAAATGGACAGTTGATTACTTTGTAACTTATGATGCAGACTGTTTCATTTTTAGGATTTTTTTCTGTGCACAAATTTTCAGGCTAACTGCTTCATGAGGGAGATACAAAAAATATTTGAGAAAATGTCTGGATGAAATAAATCATCAAAAATGATCAACATTCAATCAAATATCGGTGGATTCAACATGGAGGGGCATCCTATAAGGATGATCTTTCTCATGTAGGTTGTTCGCCTCCTCTTTCCAATAATGAGAATAAGCAATGCTATAGAATTTCTCAACTGAAAAGGGGAATGATAAAAATTGTGCAGGAAAAAGTTGGATTTCCCTTAGGTAACACAGAAGATGTTAATACTTGAATCTTCTTATGGAAGTCAAGATTATGTACATTCTTTATTCCATAGATTTTCGAAGGGGAATGATAAAAATTCAAGTGGAATGGAACTTGGGAATGGAGATGGTTCGTTTAGATCAGGAAATGTTCCAACTAAGCTTAACTTTCACGCAAAGGTTACTGAGCCTGAGAAAGAGATGTATGTAATCCTTTCTCAGGCTCTGAACACATAATCTGTTTAGTCAAGATTATGTTATTGTCAAGGACTTCATTTCAATAGATTCATATCCCATTTCATTGGCTAATGAAAGAGATGTATGCAATCCTGATCATACGTGAAGCTCCATCATTATCTAATGATGCAGTTCTGAACACCAAAGAAGTTAACCCAGTCGGGCCTTGTCTATTCTTTCCCAATTGTGGACCTACAAATCCAATTTGCAATTCCATGCATAACAATATAAAAAAAAAACATTTTATTCCTTTTCATGCATTTTTTATTTTTTTTCTCATATTTTTATCATTTTCTTAAATTTCTTTTTTTTTTTTGCTAAATATCTCATTTTTATTTTAATATATCTTAAATAGTCTGCATTTTAGCATAAAGGTCTGAAAATGGTAAAAAATAGTTTTTTTTTAGTTTTTATTTTACTCTTTTCCTAAAAAATACAAAAAAATATAGAGTTATATTTTAATTTTTTACTTTATTATCGCATTTCATAAAAATATCAAAAATGTTTGGTTTTTATTTGATTTTTACCATTTTATTTCAATTTATTTCACCTTCATCATTTTTACCTCAAAGTTTACCAAAAATAGTAAAAAAGAATATCACTTATCCTTTCCTTATCATTTTCCGTTTTAAATTTAAAACCAAAAATAGTTTCACCACACCTCATTTTCATCATAAACTATTTTCTATTTATATATATTCATCTTTAGATAAAATGTTAATTACATATGAATAGAAGGTAATCGGCTAACAAGCTGCGCCGCTACCCCTTTTTGGATTGCAAAACTCATTCTTTTAAAAACAACATCCATAGACCTAGGAGAAACAATGTTGCTATGCATGACCTTTTGAACTCTATTTAAAAAATAAATCAAAATCTTATCTCTTTGTGTCTCATTACCATTTTATCATATCTTTTTATCAAAAATCGAAAAAGGTCCTTAACCCTAATCATACCCTATATAAAGACCCAATCTTTGGTGAGAGACTCACCTAGAACTCTCCATTCATAGAAACAAATTAGAAAACCATAAAATTCCTTTCTCTTTTTTTTCCTCAAAAAATCAAAAAGCCAAAAAAATAGGAAAAGATAAAAACAAAAAAAATGAAAGAAAAGAAGAACGCAAGTGTTCTTCGGCTTTTCATTTTCCAGACCAACAACATCACACAATTCCTCATTCATCCCTTCATCTTTCAAAACGATTCAAATTCCATCAAACCCCAATCGTTTCCAGATCCAAACGATCCAGACAACACTCGAAACCTCCGTCAAAGCATAATTAACGCAAGTATCGTTGTTCTCGCCGTCGGATTCACTCCAAAATTTCTGTTTCTGACCAAATCAAGTCGTTTCAAAGGTTGATTTCGTATTCTTATAATCTCTAAAACCTATATAACCTGTGTTCATGACTCGATTGCGTGAATAATACTTGAATCGGTGCGTTTTTTTTGTTTCTTTTCCGTTTTGTTCTTTGTTCGATTCATATAATACATAACTCCTCCGTGAAATCTAACGCCGGATTCAAGATCGGAGGAGGATTTCGTGCAAAATAGCTTTTATTTCGTTAGATTTGGCGAAGATTTGTGCGATGAAGGTGTAGATCCTAGCTCAAACCATTGCTTCTTATGTTGTTATTTTTCTTGAAATTTTGGTGAAGAACATGATGTAAGTGCACCAGTTCACCTCCACGTTTTAATAATTGTCAAAACACATAAAAATAGAGTAGAATATATTTTGGTGAAATTATACTTGACTTGATAGCAAAAAAGGTTTTTAAACGTTGAAAAATATGTTTACAGGTCATTTGTATCGATACACATTCATTTGGATCGATACAAATGCTCTGTAAAATGTTCTGGCTGGAAACGTGTTTTTGTATTGCTACAAGTGTGATTTGTATCAATACAAGTCTGATTTGTATCGATACAAAACTGATCTGAAAGGCAAAGACGAGCTCCTTTGTATCGATACATGCTTGCATTATTCGATACATATTAGTCAATTTTTAAACTGTTTGGTGTATGTATCAGTCATATTTTTAAGCTGTCAAGGACTTGAATGGATACAAATATAAATTTGTATCGATACAAACCAGTTAAATTTTTCCTAAATTTACTCCATTCTATTTTCTCTATAAATAGCATCATGGAGTTTTGTTGTATGTAGGAGAAACTGATCGACGATTTGTGTATCAATAAATTTAATTGACCGCAAGTGCACAGTCTCGTCGTGTAGTTTTAAAAGATTATCGAACCACAGAGACCAATAATCGAACTACCGTATTTCTGTTGTCACGGTGTAAATCTAAGGCGAATAGGTGTTTTAGAATTGTTTTGAATTTTAAAAGAAAATTAAAATTAAAGAATTAAATTAATAAAAACGGGATATCGGTACGTAACTTAATTAACCGTCGGGAATTTAATAAATTAATAGCGCGCGTGAAAAGGGTTTATCTTTCAGAAGAACTCTCTTAATTTAAAGGTCTAAACCTCACACTCTCGTTTTGTTGATAAAAACCATACTTTCTAAGCTAGGAGTTTTACTGTCACTTTTCTACCACCTTAGCTTCGAAAGTATATTTTGAAAATCAATTAGTTCTAATTAATCCTAACGTGGCTCTCGCTCGTTCAAAGATTAATATCAAATTCCTACTATCTAGTTAAAACCTCAAACTCTCGCTCTATTGATTTTAACCTTAATCGCTTTATATTACTCTCGTTCAAAAGCTTAAGAGTTTTAAAATTAGGAATTCGAATCAGAAAAATAGTTTAGAAAATGCGCGCTAAATCATTATTAAACTCCCTTCGGAGAATTAATTTACATACCGATATCTAGAAATTTAGCTAGACATGACAAAGGAAATAAATAAATAAAAACAGAAAATTAAATAAAGCATAAATAAATAATTAAATAAAGACATTAAAAAGAACCTGAAATAAAATTCTGAAATAAATTAAAGTTGACCAAAATAACCGGTACAGAATTCTTGACAGGAAAGTGAAAACAGAACTGAAAACGGATTCCCGGTGTGGAAATACCGTTACAGTTACTGTAACTAGAAACCTAAACTGACAGAAAACTGAAGGAAATAATGCGTAATCAGATCTGAAATTTGAGCTTCTATTTATAGGGGAGGATTTGCTAGTACGATCCACAAAAGTAGGAAAGATAAGCTTCACTTTGATCTCATCCAATTGCCATCCGATTAGGAACAGCAAACGGATCAGACGAATGCGTCTTCCCCACGTCACGCAAAATTAGTTACATTTGGGCCCTGAATTCTGTGGCGAGCGCCACAGGGCTGGTGGCGAGCGCCACCATGCTGCTTTCTTGCTGGGCTCAATTGGGCTCAGTTGGGCTGCGCAGATTTTGTGCTTTGCACCCCCTTTTTGCTCCGTTTTTGACACTTTTTGCTCAAATCTCTTCTCCGACCTATTTTATTCGACAAAAGTAAAAACAAATCAAATACTAACATAAAAAGACATAAATGAAATAAATACATATGCAAATGCAACTAAAATTCACCTAAATCAAGCTAAAAATACGATATGATTTCGTGTCATCAAATTCCCCCACACTTGAACCATTGCTTGTCCTCAAGCATAAAAGAGTAGCGAATTGCAAAGCATAAGTAAAAACACATGACACGATCATCTTACTCGTACGTGGTTGCCGGCTAAACTATGAAAATCAAATAACAGTGCAAATAACAAAAACACCGTAATGACACAAGAAACTCCCGATCATGTGAAAATAGACCTGAAGCATTTCCTCTTGACTCTACCTCTCACCTAAGTTTCATTCCCCCTTTTCATTCTAGCGCAATCACATTAAGCCCGTTATCTTGTACACGCCCATGGTAGGAAACCTGTTAGTGATTATGATCATCATATAGCGAGGGGTGCTGATAACATAAGTTTGGTAACCCCTATTTTTCCCACTTCGCAGTTGCGGGGGATCGGATCGTAACCCGCCCTACCAAGTTCAGAATCAGACACCTCTGAATCAACTACTAATGAGTTTCTATACTATGGTATTTTTTTCCTTCTCATGTTTCAACATTTGCTGAATTTTCATCAATTATTTCAAGGAATCAACCAATAGCATTTATAACATTTATAATCAAAATCATTCACTTATATTCTTCGGTTTCCCACTTAGTTTGTGCCTTGAGATGGTGCCGACTGCTAGATAAACTACTAAGGGTTCATTAAAACTCAAGTTCAAAGCTTTGTCAAAATTTGTACTCAAATCGGTTTTACACACTTCCGGGAATCTAAGGTGGTAAAACGGTATTGATTTTATCTAACCGTTACCCAAATTCCACAAAATAGCCTAGATAGTGCAAACAACCTATATACTTTCAAACAACCAACACCAAGCATCAGAACTCAATACTTTTGCTTTTCACAAGAAAATTTTTGGTATGGCTCAAGAAATGGGAAAATCAGACAATTACAAGATCAATCACGCAAAATCAACTCAATCTAAGTGAACTAACCTAAGGTTTTATTATGCATGCAAAACTAAATGACTGAAAGTAAAGGAAAGCGATAAAGCTTCCTCCCCCACACTTAAATCGAGCATTGTCCCCAATGCAACGACTAAAGGTGAGCTTGGAAGGGTACAACCTGAGAGAAAGTAACTACTGGCGGTCTGGGCCGCGCCTCCTCGTGCGCCTCTCATGTGGTGGAGGTCCTGCACCTAGCTGCTGGAAATAGTCATCAAAATCATCCATGCGTAAGGACATATCTGCCATGCCATCAATCAAGCCACACTGGTCGCTCTGAAACTGCTGCATCATGCTCATCATCTCTGTCTGACGAGTCTGGATGTCCTGGATATGCTGGTCCCGCTGGGCATCTAAGGTGTAGTGCTGCCTCATCTCAGCTAAAACGGTATCAAGCGTGGTTGTGCCACTAGCATGGGCAGCTCCAGAAGTAGTCCCTGCAAAATAACCAGAAGAAGTGTGTGTGCTGTGTGCATTAGTTTCCGGAGCCTCGTGCTCCTCCTCCTCAGATCCGTCACTCTCTCCCTCATCATCAGGTGCAATTGTTACGTTCCAGTCTCGGGGAATGGGAGGGTCAGGGAGAAAACGGTAATTGGCTATCGTGCGCACATTGAAGCGCACAGGGTCAGGGAGGATGATATCGGGGCAGGCTTTGTTATCAATCATGAGCATGTATTTTCCATCAGCTCGCTGCTTTACTAGCCTCATGTTTCGCACCATGTCTAAATCAATGGTACGAGAGTCAAGTGGGGTAAGGGTAGAAAGTTGGGCACCGTGGACTAGCAAGCGTGCTAAGGTTGTGATCAGACCACCAAAAACAATTGCCCCCTTGGACTTAACCATCGAAAACATGTGATACATCATAAATTGGGCAGTATGGACTTTTTCTTTTGAAACGCTGTAAGTGAACAGCAAAAATAGCTTTTTCTCATTGACCTTGTTAGAACCTAGACGGCCAAAAACAGTGCAAGCTAGAAGTTGGCGAAAGTAGCGTATGGCGGGGTTTTGGATCAATGAAGCTCTATTACCCTCAAAACTACCTGTTTCTTTTCCGGTTAAACCCCACCAAAGTGCCTTCGCGGCATTTAACCACCCCACTTGAGTAGGCAACTCATCTTTCACTCCCTCACCGTGTGGTAAGTGCAACAACTCGGCTAGCTCATCGTAGCTAAAGTTGTAATCAACATTAAACAAACGAAATCTCACACGGTCGGGGGTGGGGTTTAGTTCTAGAGAGCTAAGAAACTCCGCGGTAAGTTGGACATGAACGTGGTCTTTAAAAGAAAACAAGAAATCAAGCTTAAATGAACGAACCAAATGGCGCACACTATCCGATAATCCTAAAGTCTCAAGACAAAAGTCATCGGCATACCTCGTTGGTTCGTACTCCTTTCGGCGGAGGAGTCGGTAGAGCTTAGCTTGGACCCCATCTCGGAAGTTGATTGCATACTCCACTTGTTGTGCCATTAGCTTGACTTACCTTAGCTTGCAATGCTAGAAGAAAATGAAAGAAAGAAAAAGAGAAAGCCTCTGTGAAATGAGAAATGTGTTGTGAAGTGAATTTGTTATGGTGTGTGTATTTATAATGGAAAAATGAAGATGAATGTAGTGATGTGTAGTTGAAAATTTAATGAAACATAATGATGGTGTCTACATTTCACAGAGAATCAATTCCTTTCCAAAACTCTAAAAACTAAACCATTGAATACAAGCTTACTGTAACACGCTTCCTGTACAAAATTTTGCCAAAATCATGAAGTTACATTCTGTGGCGAGCGCCACTATGCTCATGGCGAGCGCCACTAGGCCAAATTTTGCATTTTGGCCTTTTTCGTCCTGTAGCGTGTTGTTGTCCATTTGTACCTATACCTGTCTAAAGGAAATTGTACAGCTTGCACACAGTTGAATTAAGTTCTAACAGGACAAAAATTTCACCAATTTACATTTCTAACACAGAGCAATTATTCACAAGAAAAATTCACATGAGCACACAAGAACATAAAACAAACGGTCTCTCATCAGGAGTTTTTATTAATTAAACAAACTAAATGACAAAAATAAATTAACAAAATTAAACCTACATGTGGGTTGCCTCCCACCAAGCGCTTTGTTTAAAGTCGGCGAGCTCGACAGTTTTGTGTTTTATCTTGCTTGTGATGGCCGGATTGGGAATGATTTCCATGGCCATTTATCAAGTATTCTCACATACCCCTCACTCTTTCTCTTTTTTCTCCTATAGGGCGGTTCAGCATCCTTGCCCTCTTCTATTACTTTGTGATTTGGGAGAAAAGGAGATTTAATTATTTTAGGCGGGGGTTCTGGTTCAATTTCAAGTGTCCTTCTTTCTTTTGTCTTAAGGCTTTCACTTGCCTCTCCGAATGTTACCCTCATCCTTTTTGCACTAACTTCATCCTCAATTTCTCTTTCCCCTAATTTCCTTTTTCTATTTGCGCCCTCATCCCCATGTGTAATTGTTTTTACTTTCTTGATTTTCTCACATGATCGTGGTTTCGGGACTATTTTAGCCTCTACTACCTCTTGGGGAACAAGGATTGGTGGGTTATAGGTAGAAGGAAAAACGCAAAGTGGTTCCTTTTCTACCTCTTTGACAACCTCTCTTTGGAGCGGTTTCGGCAAAGTTTCCTCAATCTCAACTTTTTCCTCCCCTAAGTCCTTGACGACCACGTTCTCATCCTCCTTAGAAATTTCAATCTTACTACATGATTGGGGTCTCAGGTTCACTTTAGCCTCTACTATCCTTTGGGGAGCAAGGATTGGTGGGATATAGGGAGCAGGGAAAACATGCAGTGTTCCCTTCTCTACCTCTTCGACTACCTCACTAGGGAGGATTATCGGTGATGCTTCTTCGATCTCCACTCTTTCCTCGCTGAAACTCTCAACAACATTATCATCCTCACTAGACCTCTCAATCTCGCTTTCATTAATGTTTGCTACGACGTCTACTTGTCTCTCGTAAGAGGGTTCTATGGTTGACTGGGTGAACTGGGAGATTTGTGTCTCCATCGACTCTTGGGGAGTCGCTGTTGAGGCAACCATAGCGTCGAGCATCCTTTGGGTTTCGAGATTGGTTTGTCTAATCCGTTCATTTATAAGGTCTTGTTCCCTCATCATTTCTCTAAATTGTTGCTCTCGCCTAGCATTAGCGGAGGTTTCCATGAATTCATTAAATACCGCTAGTAGGCTAGGACTCACAGATTCTTCCGGTTCCTCAAAATGTTGGGGATAGTAATTGTACTGAGAGTTAGGGTATTGTCCCTCAAAGTATGGGGACGGTTGAGGCTGGTAGTTATATGGGAAGTTATGGTTAGGGTAGTTGAAATTTTGAGGATAGTCATTATAAAAGGGATTTGAGTTATACATTTAAGCTCAAAGGACTTATCCTAAAATTGTTTGTTATATTTTTTTTTCAATTTTTTTTTTTTTTTTTAAAAAATGCCTTAGTCTCTACGGTGTAACGACGGAGTTACGATATCGACTAAATTGGTCCCCGTCAACGGCGCCAAAAACTTGATCGACGATTTGTGTATCAATAAATTTAATTGACCGCAAGTGCACAGTCTCGTCGTGTAGTTTTAAAAGATTATCGAACCACAGAGACCAATAATCGAACTACCGTATTTCTGTTGTCACGGTGTAAATCTAAGGCGAATAGGTGTTTTAGAATTGTTTTGAATTTTAAAAGAAAATTAAATTAATAAAAACGGGATATCGATACGTAACTTAATTAACCGTCGGGAATTTAATAAATTAATAGCGCGCGTGAAAAGGGTTTATCTTTCAGAAGAACTCTCTTAATTTAAAGGTCTAAACCTCACACTCTCGTTTTGTTGATAAAAACCATACTTTCTAAGCTAGGAGTTTTACTGTCACTTTTCTACCACCTTAGCTTCGAAAGTATATTTTGAAAATCAATTAGTTCTAATTAATCCTAACGTGGCTCTCGCTCGTTCAAAGATTAATATCAAATTCCTACTATCTAGTTAAAACCTCAAACTCTCGCTCTATTGATTTTAACCTTAATCGCTTTATATTACTCTCGTTCAAAAGCTTAGGAGTTTTAAAATTAGGAATTCGAATCAGAAAAATAGTTTAGAAATTGCGCGCTAAATCATTATTAAACTCCCTTCGGAGAATTAATTTACATACCGATATCTAGAAATTTAGCTAGACATGACAAAGGAAATAAATAAATAAAAACAGAAAATTAAATAAAGCATAAATAAATAATTAAATAAAGACATTAAAAAGAACCTGAAATAAAATTCTGAAATAACTGGAATTAAAGTTGACCAAAATAACCGGTACAGAATTCTTGACAGGAAAGTGAAAACAGAACTGAAAACGGATTCCCGGTGTGGAAATACCGTTACAGTTACTGTAACTAGAAACCTAAACTGACAGAAAACTGAAGGAAATAATGCGTAATCAGATCTGAAATTTGAGCTTCTATTTATAAGGGAGGATTTTGCTAGTACGATCCACAAAAGTAGGAAAGATAAGCTTCACTTTGATCTCATCCAATTGCCATCCGATTAGGAACAGCAAACGGATCAGACGAATGCGTCTTCCCCACGTCACGCAAAATTAGTTACATTTGGGCCCTGAATTCTGTGGCGAGCGCCACAGGGCTGGTGGCGAGCGCCACCATGCTGCTTTCTTGCTGGGCTCAATTGGGCTCAGTTGGGCTGCGCAGATTTTGTGCTTTGCACCCCCTTTTTGCTCCGTTTTTGACACTTTTTGCTCAAATCTCTTCTCCGACCTATTTTATTCGACAAAAGTAAAAACAAATCAAATACTAACATAAAAAGACATAAATGAAATAAATACATATGCAAATGCAACTAAAATTCACCTAAATCAAGCTAAAAATACGATATGATTTCGTGTCATCAGAAACTATTCAATTTGTCAAAGAGCAATTGGAAAACACTCTTTGATTAAGATTTGATAGAAGTTTTGGATCAAAGGAGCATTCAAGTCAAGATCATCATCTTCTTTCAATTCACAATCAATTCAAGGTTGAGTATGGGATCAATCAAGGGTGCTTAGTGCAATTGGGAGATAATGTTTGATATAACTCGCGGTGAATCAGAATTGTGATCGAGTTGATTTGTCTTGGAGGATCGATTTCTCATCGGGTATTCAAGAACGAGGAGTTTCTTAAAGGATCAACACAATCAACGAGGTAATCAGCTGGACGATTGTCACAAGGGTTCTTGGGTAAGAACGGTGTGAGGATCAATCGTTGAAAATAGAGGTAAAAGTTGTGTGTGTGTTGAGGTTTCGTGCGAATTTTGTTGAAGCGACATAGGTGAAGAAAGGAGAGCTTTCGTATAGTCTTATGTGTTGTAGTCTTTGAATATTTGTACACTTTGTAATTAATTCAATAAGATAATTTAATAAAAATCTCAAATCGTCCGTTTGACGATTTGGGGGGAGACGTACGTGCCGAACGCGAGGACGACACGAACTCTAGGGAACTCCCATATCATATGTTTGCGTCTTTCTAACCTTTAAACTTTTAAACTTCAATTTTGCTTTAGTTTGATCATAATTGAATTTACCGCACACCAAGTGTTTGTTAAATTCAATTATCATAGCTTTGCTTGCGATTAGTTGTGATTGAATTGGTTGCTTGTTGTGTTGCGTTGTTGAACAATTTGCCTTATAATTCATTTGAAAAACCATCGCCTAAAATCTATTTTATCGACATTCGTATCGAAGGTGTAATATTATCTTTCCTTTAATCAAGGGGTGCAAAGTAGACTACCGATCTAATGGGCTTCCGCGCATAAATTTTGTAAACCGTAATTGTGTAACGGATCACTTATTCAACCCATCCTTCTAAGTGATAGCCAAGTAGTCTAACACATGATCCACCGTATGCACCTGTGTTTTTACTTTACATCACAGTCGTCGATCCTTAATCACAAGACTTGCACACATGATTCCAAGATCTAATTAGGACAGTCTGATCAAGATCAAGTGAAGAGTGCTTGTTGGATCACAATACACCTGCACACGCGCACCCACACACACAACACAATGAATAAACCGGTTTAATTTGGTCTGGTCTAATATAAGAGACCTGAACTGAACCGGACCAGTTCAGACAATGAAAATGGGCCATTAGTTGGGCCAAATAACCCCTTTACTATTTGCACCTCCTCTTTTTCCAGATTTAATTATTTCCCATCAGAATTATTTCTATTTTTTAGCTACATTCTTTTTTTTTTATGTTCAGTTTTTTTTTTATTTCTTTCTTTCGTCTTGTTATTATTACTCATTTACTTGATTTATTTTCACTTCATTTAATTCATTGTCTTATGTTAATCACTTTGTTTAGTTTATTTGCATCGTGCTATTTTATTTTTATTCTTTCATCATATTATTGCATATTATGTGTTGTGCTTGAATTGTGACTTGGACTAAATATTAAACCTATGCTAAAAGGAGACGGACCAAGAAATAGAACCTAAAACTTTTAGGATACTTAGTTTAGTGTAGTTTTTATTTTCTTTGATTTTTGCTCCGTCTATTTCATTTGTAATTTCATTGCATTCAATTGTTGCATTCATTCATGTTTAAATTTCCGCAAAAAAATCTTAGTGTGTACTTAGGTTAGATGTAACCCCATGAGGATGTAAATTTGCAATGCATGCATTTTATTTTTATCGCTTTCCGCATAAACGCTAAAAAACCAACTAAAAACGAACTTTCATTTTCAAAGAGGTACGATTAGTAACTTCTCTAGAAAAAACATAGAAAACAAAAAAATAATAAACAACATCTTCTTTCTCTAAATGAACTTTCTTTAGTCCAAAACTTATCTTAGTCGCACGTTTAGACTTAAGTTTATATTTTCAAACACTTTACATTTTGCTATAACTTTCTCTTCTCACCTAAATCTCCACATGCACACACATTTACCATGGAGTACCATGGACGTTTAGGATGCTAATACCTTCCCTAGGCGTAACTAACCCCCGAGCTTAGAATCTCTCTTTTTATTGGTTTTCGATATTTTTCCTTCTTTGAAAATGAAAGATCAAATGTAGTGGTGGAAATCCCAAAATCCCCGCAACAACTTGCGAGAACTCAGTCACCCGTCTACTTATTTTAATTGTTTTGATTTCCCGTCTACATACGGTGTTTGTTTTGTTTTTAGATTTGCATATTTGTTTCAATCTAACTTTGAAGCAGATTCAATGACTTTAGCCTTTTCAATATAGCAAATTTAGAAGCATGATTACTCCAAACATTTATATTTTATCATATCAATTGTACGCTTTATCATTTTGCCGTTGATTCATCCTTTTTAGTTTTTAGCGAACTTGAATATGTGTTAGTTCGATTTATGTATTTTATAAATTTGAATGAATGAATATTGTTATTTTTAATAAAAGAAAAGAGGAAAATCTAAATAATATTACTTGCAACTATATTTCATTTCATTTTAATAGTGTTAGGGTGCAAAAGCAATAATTTGCAAGCTCTATGAAAATAGAAAAAGAAAAATAAATTTTAAATCCATTTTACTTAGTAGCACCTTAATAATTATGTAGATGACAAACCCATGTAATATACTAAAGTAAGCGAGATATAATTCATATTATTTCCTTGCTTAATAACTTATTGATCAATTCAAGACATTTTTGTATTTTCTTACTCATAGAACTTGTGGCATTATATGCGACATTTACACCGATTATTAATACACTTCATAATACAATGAGGAGCAGTCCTAGTTTGACATTCTTTATCAGTTTTACATTCAACATGTGCTGCAATAAAAAAAGAGAATAAAATAAAATAGTGTTAGTAAATCTAAATAAAAGATTGTATATATAATAATGATGAAGTAAAGAAGGAAATTTAAAGGGAGAAAAATGGCTTACCACACACAAGGTTCGTTGCAAAAATAAATACAGAAAGAAATAGAAATATTGTATAAATAAATTTGAGAGTTGCAGCCATAGTTTTTCTTCTTTTTATGTTACAAATAGAACAAGATTTAATCACTTTATAATGTGTAAAGCTCAGATCCTCTCCTAAAAAATATAATTTATTTAACACTTAAGAGTTGTAAAAACTCTTCCATTATTAAAAATAATATTATTAAATATCTCATAAGTATATAAATATGTAGTGTTTGTCCTTTTAGCGCACTTAATAACGAGGTCATAATAAAAAAACTATTTAATCATAGAATTTCATAATTTTAAACAAACTTCAAATAGTGTTTTTAACCTTCAAGATAGGAAAAGGATAAAAATTATTGGATACGAAGTATTTTCATAAATTCATTTGATCAAATTGAATGTCTATTAAATTTTTTAATTATTGTACAATAATACTAGTTTTTTTTAATTATTTTTTTTCAACAACATAGTCCGACTAATCCGATTCGGAGGTAAATTCTGACATCAAATAGTTTCAGTCTCTCCTAATTAAGCGCAGTAGCGAAAGTCGAACCATAATCCTCCGTTCCTCCCTAGGTCTAACACCAATCACCACTGAACCAAACTAACTTATGATATTTACTATAGTTTCTCATTCACTGTACGTAATCTATATATGAATTTTTTTGAGAATTAATGCATCGTATCGTTGTGTAATTGGTTCGTTTTGGATCAATTTTTAGTCAACAAAGTTTTCCAACCAATTAAAAGGTTCGGTCGTTTTTGAGATTTTTCAAAAATGAAACCGAACTAAAGGCTTGGTTCTATATGTTAATTTGTTTAAAGCACTTCTTTTGTCGAAAAATATAGGCTAAATATCATTTTCGTGCATATATGTATGCAGAATTTTGATTTTAGTCTCTTTATCGATTTTTGTTCTAAATAAGTTCCTGAATCAACCAAACTTTTTTATTTTAGTCCCTAAAGTAAAAATCCGTAGAAAATCTGCAGGAAACTTGCGAATTTTCCTACAAATTTTAATTTTAGGGACCAAAAACAAAAAATTTGATTGATTCAAGAATTTATTTAAAACAAAAATCAATACATAAACTAAAACTAAAAATCTGAGTACCTTCATTGACGAAAATGATATTTAAGGCAAAAACATATCTATCAGGCATATCATCGCCTATCATTATTTTGTGTGTATTATTTACTATTAATTAATTTTTCATATAAACTATTGCATAGTCTATAGTTTTCAAACAACGTCAAATTAAATAAATCGATACAACACACTCAAAACCTTATAAATTAACGTAAACTAATATAATTTTATTTTTTTCATAAAAAAATCTATTTCCATAAATTATTATATACTAAATTAACTTAGTATAATAAGAACCTATATCAACCAGTAACAAACCATGACTAACATGCACCACTTGATTGATAAGTGGTGCATGGTGCACAATTTTTTTAAAATTCACTGTCGGATTAAAGTTTATATTGTATAAATAATTTATATAAATTGTTTTGTAAAATTGAAAATTAGTAGATAGGTGTTTACACTGATTTTTGGTAAACAACCGCTAGTTTGCAATGCTTGAGAGACCAACTAGAGAATCTCAGGACATGTTTGTGCATTTATTGTTTAAGTTTGAAAATGACAACGTTCATTAATGTAAATGAACAAGCTTGTTTGTAAAAAGTAAATGAAATGAAAATAAATAACTTGAATGACAAGAAAAGTAAAAATACTCAAAATGAGTACGTATTTGACAAGAAAAAGTAAATGATTCAATGAATTAAAATGCAAGTAATGTAAATGAAAACAAGTAAATTGCATGAAATGATAAATTGCATTGAATTAATAAGCATTGATCACAAGAACATACATTGTTTTCCTTGTATACTCGTTTCTCTCGAACGCTGGGTACTTTGAGTGTTTAAGGGATTTTCAGTATGTGAATTTGTGATAGAAATTACATCAAATGAACTACTATTTATAGATAAAATCTAATGCTATCTAATAACGACTAAATAATATCCATTTGACAAATGTCTTGCCACCTATTCTTCATTCTTGAATGCCAATAGTTGCAAAGTTTGAATGAAGAGTTGCAATGGTTTGAAATTTGAATCTTCAGAAATACTTGAAAAATATGCTAAGTCTTCAAATAGTCTTCGAGTTCGAGTAATCCTTGAATGCTATTCGAATTGCTTGATCATTCGAACCAAATCTTGATTTGCTTCTTGGACTTGTAAATATTTTCCATCTTCTGAGATCCTTGAATATTCCCTAATGAGAACATTATCTATATTAAATATATTACTTTTGACCTTTCTTATATTATTTAATAATTTGGAAACATTAATTTCCATAATTAAAAGGTCCAGTAATTATATTCAAAGAATAGTTAGGGCATATTTTGACTTAACCAAAATATGGGCTAACAAATTGCCCCCAAAAAATGCCAAATTCGAATCGAATCGAAGGAGTGGAGAACTTGGCGTTTTTTATTCCACATTAATGGCACGTTGATAACTCTGAGGATAATGGTTCATGGAAGACCAATTTTTTCTTGATTTCAATTAACTTTGTCAAATTTTCTGGAGATACTTTGTAACCAGAAGCTATTTGAGCCAAGTCATTAGCTTCTTGATTTTGTAGTCTAGGAATATGTTCAAATTCCGCAGACTCGAATCGATCCAGTAAGGCACTTGAAATCACAAAATACTTAGCCAAATGTTCTTTAATACATTTATATTCTTTTGTTAATTGCTTAATCACCAATTCTGAATCACCTCGAATGACAATATTCTTTGCCCCCAAGTCTGTTAACAGTGCAAGACCTGCTATTAAGGCTTCATATTCTGCCTCATTGTTGGAACAAAAACCATTGATTTTATATTTAAACTTAGTTGGAATTTGTATTGGAGATATTATCAAAATCCCAATTCCAGTTCCATACTTGTGTTTGGAACCATCGAAATACAAGATCCAAGGTTGTGCTTCCACATAACTTAGTGGCATTTCAACCACTGAGTGATCAACAAGAAAGTCTGCCACTATTTGACCTTTTTTATCTCTTAAAGGTTTATATGTTAGCGAGTATTCAGTTAGAGCCAAAGCCCATTTTCCAATTCTACTATGTAAAATTGGTTTTAAAAGCATATGTTTAATAATATCAAAATGAGAATAAACATAAACTTCAATAGGCTTTATATAATGCTTAAGTTTGATACAAGAAAAATATAAACACAAACATAATTTTTCTATAGCACTATATCTAGTTTCAGCATCATTTAATATTCTACTTAAATAATATATAGCTTTTTCAACACCATCTTCATCTTCTTGGGCAAGCATGCTACCAATAGTTGAATCAGATGCTGAAATATACAACTTCATTTTTTTATTTCGAATAGGAGGCATTAGCGTTGGTGGATGTGACAAATAATTCTTAATGTCTTCAAACGCTTGTTGTTGTTCTTGCCCCCAATGAAATTGATCACCTTTTTGTTTTCTAAGTAGTGGAGAAAAAGGATGAGCTTTTCCACTTAGATTCAAAATGAATCTTCTCAAAAAGTTGATCTTTCCCAATAGGGATTGAAGTTGTTTCTTTGTCTTTGGAGGCTGAGTTTCCATAATAGCCTTTGTTTTATTTTGATTGATTTCTATGCCTTTCTTATGCACCACAAAACCAAGGAAATCCCCTGCATGTACACCAAAAGCACATTTTAGTGGATTCATTTTTAATCCACATTTTCTCATCCTTTCGAATGATTTTCTAAGATGATTCAAATGATCATCACTAGAAGAGGATTTCACAACAATATCATCAATGTATACTTGCATAAAGGCATCAATAAAGTCATGAAAAATTAAATTCATTGCCCTTTGATATGTGGCACCAGCATTTTTTAGACCAAATGGCATAACAACTCATTCATAAGTCCCCAATGCCCCAGGGCATCTAAATGCTGTTTTAGCCACATCTTCTTCAGCAATGAAAATCTGGTTATAACCAGAATAACCATCAAGCATGCTCAGGTACTCGAACCCTGCTGCTGAATCAACTAGCATTTCTGCTACTGGCATTGGATATTCATCTTTAGGTGTTGCATTATTTAAATCTCTAAAGTCTATGCATACCCTAAGACTACCATTTTTCTTAATAACAGGCACAATATTTGCTAACCATTCAACATACCTTGTAGTTCGAATGAATTTGCTCCTTAGCAGTCTTTCGATCTCACTTTTGATCTTGGATAAGATCTCTGGGTTGAATCTCCTTGGTAACTGCTTGACTGGCTTCTTCCCTGGCTTGAGTGGTAGTCTATGTTCCACCAATTCTCTACTCAATCTTGGCATTTCATTGTAGTCCCAGGCAAAACAATCTTTGTATTCTTTGAGTAGATTAACCAGTTTCTGCTTTAACTCGAAATCAATATTGGCACTTACATATGTTGGCCTTTTAATGTGGCCGTCACCAATATCAATTTCTTGCAAAGGGTCTTGGGCTTGCATTTTAGGATTTAAATTTAATGGATCTTTCTCAAATCCTAAGGGTTCATCATCATAAATGCAATCCAGCCTTTGCTCAATTGGCAACATTTTGCCATTGTTTTCATCAATGGTTTCTTCAACCATATTCTGATTTTTATCAATGGTTTCTCCAACCATATTTTGTTCGAGTGCGGCCTCTAAAGCCGTTTCAAGCTTTCTCTCGGCAACATATGCCGTTATCTTGGCCCATGGAGAGGGCTCAGACATCGCTTGACTCTTCATCATTATCCCAACCAGATGGTGGGATTACTCCATCTTCAGGAGGGAATTCTTCAATTACTTCCCTGTCCCAACAGAATCCATGTGTTGGATGGAGCCTCACAGAATGATACACATTATTACTAGTGGCTCCTCGAAAGCCACTATCTCTTTCTCCACAAGGAGAAATTGAAGCTAAGTTTTTATCAAAAGTTTTCTTAGTAATGTGATCCACTTCACCTATATAAAAACTTTGATTAGCTTCTATGTTTTCAACTATCTTATCTTCCCTTCAAAGTATTAGCCTTTGGTGAAGGGTGGAGGGCACAACACCTACCCCATGTATCCACTCCCTTCCTAGGAGCAAGTTGAAACTAGCTTTTGATGGCACAACAATGAACAAAGTTGGCCTTATGGTGCTGCCCACAGCAACATCCATTTGAATGGCACCCATTGACTTGCCACTCTTTCCCTCATAATTCGAGAGAACGATATTATGAGAATGCATATCTGTGTCATACATTCCCAATTTTCTCAGCATAAAATGGGGCATCAAGTTAACTGCAGCACCCCCATCTACTAAGACTTTATTCACACCCACACCACCAACTTTAGCCTTAATGTATAAAGGCTTTAGGTGGTTCCTCATACCCTCATGAGGCCATTCGAATGTGGCCTTTTGTTGCTCTATGCACCCATTATTCATTACATAGAAGCAAACAAGGGTATAGTCATCAAGGTCAGGCTCTTCAAACTCATCTTCAGGGTCAGAAGGTGACCTAACATCATATTCTCGTGGTAAAATGGATACCACGTTAACCAATACATCAAAATCTGGTTCAGAACCAGATTCGAGTAAATCTTCATCAGCCATATCATCTTCCATGTTATCATTAGGAAACGATATTCTCTCTTTAACAGGCCTCTTCGAGGAAGACCCTTGATCAGCAATTAAGGCTTTTTCAGCCTTGTTGGGAACTTGTTTATTATTCCAAGAATTGATTTTGTTGCCCCCAGCATGGGCAATTTGTTGAGATTTGCCCCCAGCTAGGGCCATCTCTCTTTCTAACTTCTTTTGGCGTTGATACCTACGCCATTGTGTTGAGTCATTGGGTTCTTTCCTTTATAATTGTTGTTATAAGAGAACCTCTTGGCTTCAGCATTGTTGCTTGAAGCAGCATGACTCGAGCTCCCAATTTCCATCTTCCTTTTCTGGAAGGCTTGGTGTTGGCCAGATGACCATTGATTGATTGGGATCCTATTGGAAGGAACATATGTTTGCCTCTTCCCTAACCTGTCATGGATGGAAAGGTCTTGCTTTACATATTTTCCTTTGTTTGGTCCAGCAGTAGACCATTTGTTTTTGTTACCCACATAGGGCATAACATTCTTTAGGCCTGCAGTAGCCTCTTTGTCACACACAGCACTGCAACGAGGGCATAGCATGACTTCAGTATTGTTTAGCTTGCACCTATTCAGAAAATCAATCAGTTCCTCTTCAGCCTGAGGATAGACCTTCTGAACCTTCTCTTCATATTCCTTCTCAGTTACAGCTCGAACTGGAGAAGCTTCCATGGCATCCACCATCAGGCATTCGAATGGCTCAACATACGTAGTCTCAGCCACTTGAAGAGGATCAGTATCCACTTTCATTGGAGGCTTGGATTTTTCATCAAATTTCAGCCTTCCCTCACCTAATGCCTTCTGAACAAGATCCCTGAAAACAACACATTGAGAAGTTTTATGACCTAAAAAGTTATGAAATTTGCAATAACCTCTTTTGTTTCTTTGTTCTAATGCAGGAACTTTTAATCCCTTTGAACAACTATTTGGCCATCAGCAACCAATAAATCAAAAATTTCATCACATTTAGTAACATCAAAGGTGTAGGTTTTTGCAACATATTTATCATTTTTAGGTTCAACTGGATTTTTTCCATTCGAGGGTTTTAATAACTTGCAAGTGTAAGGAGGTCCTGGCTTTAATTCAGCCAAATCTATCTCATTTTCTTCAACCTCTTCACACTCGAACTCGAAGTCATTATCACTCTCATAATGTCCAACATATGCTATTTTTTCTTTTGATTTATGAAACTTAGAATTTCTAGCCTTTTCACTTTTAAGCCTTTCAACTTGTCTAACTCTATCAGCAAGTTGGGCCATGTCCCTGAGATGTTGAGTATCTAATTTCTTTCGAATTGAGTAGTCAAGGCCACCAGCAGCCATTTCTACTAACTCATGTTCAGGGACTTGAGTAAAGCATCTTGCTTTAAGGAGCCTAAACCTATTGAGATAGTCATCAATAGACTCGGGTGCTTTGCGCCTCACACTTGCTAATTCTTTGAGGCTAATCTTGGTTTGACCCATGTAGAATTGCTCATGGAAAAGTCTTTCCAATTGGGTCCAAGTGTATACAGAATGGGGAGGCAGCGTTGTGAACCAAGTAAAAGCATTCTTGGTTAGAGAATTTGGAAAATATTTCATTCTTAAGTTCTCATTATTTGCTATATCCCCAGCCTCTGTTAGATACCTAGCAATGTGCTCAACTGTGGACTCAGTGGTGTCACCAGCAAACTTAGTGAATTTTGGGGTCTTCATACCCCTAGGTATTTCTGTTTGCAACACAAACTCCGTTAAGGGTGACACAAAATTTGGCCTATGTAGGCCTACATTAAGACCATTTTGGGCAAGAATTGCCTCCACTAAATTGGCTAAGTTATTCTGCCCATAATCATTTTGTTGGGCATTTCTCAAAACCTCATCAGCATTTTGGTTTCGATGAACGAGCACCACTTCAGGTTCAACATTTCTTTGTACAGGTTGGTTAACAACTTGTGGTTCTTGTTGCTGACCTCGAGCCTCCTCGATTCGATTGTCAGCAACTTGTCCAGGCCTTGGTCTAGGGGCCTGTAATGGTTGAAGTGGCTGTT